>CAJUYC020000070.1:6605531-7926638 GCA_910591585.2 Nysson spinosus | reverse complement strand
AAATCTGGAAAAAAGGGTAGACTATCGCCAAAACTGCGCAGTCTGTCGAATACCGAGAGTAAACTTACCTTTTCGTCGAAACTATGGCCTTCCACATTCTGTTTGATGAAATTCTCGATGCTATTCGAATTTTCACGTTTATTTATAGAGAAAATACGAGTTCCCGTTTCGGAAATAGTTAAAAATGGAAAAAAGGGTAGACTATCGCCTAAACTGCGAAATCTGCCGAATACTGAGAGAAAACTTACCTTTTCGTCGAAACCATGGCCTCCCACATTCTGTTTGATGAAATTCTCGATGCTATTCGAATTTTCACGTTTATTTATACAGAAAATACGATTTCCCGTTTCGGAAATAGTGAAATCTGGAAAAAAGGGTAGACTATCGCCTAAACTGCGAAATCTGTCGAATACCGAGAGAAAACTTACCTTTTCGTCGAAACCATGGCCTCCTACATTCTGTTTGATGAAAATCTCGATGCTAATCGAATTTTCACGTTTATTTATACAGAAAATACGATTTCCCGTTTCGGAAATAGTGAAATCTGGAAAAAAGGGTAGACTATCGCCTAAACTGCGAAATCTGTCGAATACCGAGAGAAAACTTACCTTTTCGTCGAAACCATGGCCTTCCACATTCTGTTTGATGAAATTCTCGATGCTATTCGAATTTTCACGTCTATTTATACAGAAAATACGATTTCCCGTTTCGGAAATAAGGAAATCTGGAAAAAGTGCGAAACTATCGCCTGAAATGCGAAATCTGTCGATTTCAGAGAGAAAACTTACCTTTGCGTCGAAACCATGCCCTTCCAAAATTCTTTTCGATGAAATTCTCGATGCCATTCGAATTTTCACGTCAATTTACAGGGAAAATACGATTTCCCGTTTCGGAAATAGTGAAATCTGGAAAAAGTGCGAAACTATCGCCTGAAATGCGAAATCTGTCGATTTCAGAGAGAAAACTTACTTTTGCGTCGAAACCATGGCCTTCCAAAATTCTTTTCGATGAAATTCTCGATGCTATTCGAATTTTCACGTCAATTTACACGGAAAATACGATTTGCCGTTTCGGAAATAGGGAAATCTGGAAAAAGTGCGAAACTATCGCCTGAAATGCGAAATCTGTCGATTTCAGAGAGAAAACTTACCTTTTCGTCGAAACTATGGCCTTCGACATTCTGTTTGATGAAATTCTCGATGCTATTCGAATTTTCACGTCTATTTATACAGAAAATACGATTTCCCGTTTCGGAAATAGTGAAATCTGGAAAAAAGGGTAGACTATCGCCTAAACTGCGAAATCTGTCGAACACCGAGAGAAAACTTACCTTTTCGTCGAAACCATGGCCTCCCACATACTGTTTGATGAAATTCTCGATGCTAATCGAATTTTCACGTTTATTTATACATAAATTACGATTTCCCGTTACGGAAATAGTGAAATCTGGAAAAAAGGGTAGACTATCGCCTAAACTGCGAAATCTGTCGAATACCGAGAGAAAACTTACCTTTTCGTCGAAACTATGGCCTTCCACATTCTGTTTGGCGAAATTCTCGATGCTATTCGAATTTTCACGTCTATTTATACAGAAAATACGATTTCCCGTTTCGGAAATAAGGAAATCTGGAAAAAGTGCGAAACTATCGCCTGAAATGCGAAATCTGTCGATTTCAGAGAGAAAACTTACCTTTGCGTCGAAACCATGCCCTTCCAAAATTCTTTTCGATGAAATTCTCGATGCCATTCGAATTTTCACGTCAATTTACACGGAAAATACGATTTCCCGTTTCGGAAATAGTGAAATCTGGAAAAAGTGCGAAACTATCGCCTGAAATGCGAAATCTGTCGATTTCAGAGAGAAAACTTACCTTTGCGTCGAAACCATGCCCTTCCAAAATTCTTTTCGATGAAATTCTCGATGCCATTCGAATTTTCACGTCAATTTACACGGAAAATACGATTTCCCGTTTCGGAAATAGTGAAATCTGGAAAAAGTGCGAAACTATCGCCTGAAATGCGAAATCTGTCGATTTCAGAGAGAAAACTTACTTTTGCGTCGAAACCATGGCCTTCCAAAATTCTTTTCGATGAAATTCTCGATGCTATTCGAATTTTCACGTCAATTTACACGGAAAATACGATTTGCCGTTTCGGAAATAGGGAAATCTGGAAAAAGTGCGAAACTATCGCCTGAAATGCGAAATCTGTCGATTTCAGAGAGAAAACTTACCTTTTCGTCGAAACCATGGCCTTCCAAAATTCTTTTCGATGAAATTCTCGATGCTATTCGAATTTTCACGTCAATTTGTACAGAAAATACGATTTCCCGTTTCGGAAATAGGGAAATCTGGAAAAAGTGCGAAACTATCGCCTGAAATGCGAAATCTGTCGATTTCAGAGAGAAAACTTACCTTTTCGTCGAAACCATGGCCTTCCAAAATTCTTTTCGATGAAATTCTCGATGCTATTCGAATTTTCACGTCAATTTACACGGAAAATACGATTTCCCGTTTCGGAAATAGGGAAATCTGGAAAAAGTGCGAAACTATCGCCTGAAATGCGAAATCTGTCGATTTCAGAGAGAAAACTTACCTTTGCGTCGAAACCATGGCCTTCCAAAATTCTTTTCGATGAAATTCTCGATGCTATTCGAATTTTCACGTCAATTTGTACAGAAAATACGATTTCCCGTTTCGGAAATAGGGAAATCTGGAAAAAGTGCGAAACTATCGCCTGAAATGCGAAATCTGTCGATTTCAGAGAGAAAACTTACTTTGCGTCGAGACCATGGCCTTCCAAAATTCTTTTCGATGAAATTCTCGATGCTATTCGAATTTCCACGTCAATTTACACGGAAAATACGATTTCCCGTTTCGGAAATAGGGAAATCTGGAAAAAGTGCGAAACTATCGCCTGAAATGCGAAATCTGTCGATTTGAGAGAGAAAACTTACCTTTGCGTCGAAACCATGGCATTCCAAAATTCTTTTCGATGAAATTCTCGATGCTATTCGAATTTTCACGTCAAATTACACGGAAAATACCATTTCCCGTTTCGGAAATAGGGAAATCTGGAAAAAGTGCGAAACTATCGCCTGAAATGCGAAATCTGTCGATTTCAGAGAGAAAACTTACCTTTGCGTCGAAACCATGGCCTTCCAAAATTCTTTTCGATGAAATTCTCGATGCTATTCGAATTTTCACGTCAATTTACAGGGAAAATACGATTTCCCGTTTCGGAAATAGGGAAATCTGGAAAAAGTGCGAAACTATCGCCTGAAATGCGAAATCTGTCGATTTCAGAGAGAAAACTTACCTTTACGTCGAAACCATGGCCTTCCAAAATTCTTTTCGATGAAATTCTCGATGCTATTCGAATTTTCACGTCAATTTGTACAGAAAATACGATTTCCCGTTTCGGAAATAGGGAAATCTGGAAAAAGTGCGAAACTATCGCCTGAAATGCGAAATCTGTCGATTTCAGAGAAAAAACTTACCTTTTCGTCGAAACTATGGCCTTCGACATTCTGTTTGATGAAATTCTCGATGCTATTCGAATTTTCACGTTTATTTATACAGAAAATACGATTTCCCGTTTCGGAAATAGTGAAATCTGGAAAAAAGGGTAGACTATCGCCTAAACTGCGAAATCTGTCGAATACCGAGAGAAAACGTACCTTTTCGTCGAAACCATGGCCTCCCACATTCTGTTTGATGAAATTCTCGATGCTATTCGAATTTTCACGTCTATTTATACAGAAAATACGATTTCCCGTTTCGGAAATAGTGAAATCTGGAAAAAGTGCGAAACTATCGCCTGAAATGCGAAATCTGTCGATTTCAGAGAGAAAACTTACCTTTGCGTCGAAACCATGGCCTTCCAAAATTCTTTTCGATGAAATTCTCCATGCTATTCGAATTTTCACGTCAATTTACACGGAAAATACGATTTCCCGTTTCGGAAATAGGGAAATCTGGAAAAAGTGCGAAACTATCGCCTGAAATGCGAAATCTGTCGATTTCAGAGAGAAAACTTACCTTTGCGTCGAAACCATGGCCTTCCAAAATTCTTTTCGATGAAATTCTCGATGCTATTCGAATTTTCACGTCAATTTACACGGAAAATACGATTTCCCGTTTCGGAAATAGGGAAATCTGGAAAAAGTGCGAAACTATCGCCTGAAATGCGAAATCTGTCGATTTCAGAGAGAAAACTTACCTTTGCGTCGAAACCATGGCCTTCCAAAATTCTTTTCGATGAAATTCTCGATGCCATTCGAATTTTCACGTCAATTTGTACAGAAAATACGATTTGCCGTTTCGGAAATAGGGAAATCTGGAAAAAGTGCGAAACTATCGCCTGAAATGCGAAATCTGTCGATTTCAGAGAGAAAACTTACTTTGCGTCGAGACCATGGCCTTCCAAAATTCTTTTCGATGAAATTCTCGATGCTATTCGAATTTTCACGTCAATTTACACGGAAAATACGATTTCCCGTTTCGGAAATAGGGAAATCTGGAAAAAGTGCGAAACTATCGCCTGAAATGCGAAATCTGTCGATTTGAGAGAGAAAACTTACCTTTGCGTCGAAACCATGGCATTCCAAAATTCTTTTCGATGAAATTCTCGATGCTATTCGAATTTTCACGTCAAATTACACGGAAAATACGATTTCCCGTTTCGGAAATAGGGAAATCTGGAAAAAGTGCGAAACTATCGCCTGAAATGCGAAATCTGTCGATTTCAGAGAGAAAACTTACCTTTGCGTCGAAACCATGGCCTTCCAAAATTCTTTTCGATGAAATTCTCGATGCTATTCGAATTTTCACGTCAATTTACACGGAAAATACGATTTCCCGTTTCGGAAATAGGGAAATCTGGAAAAAGTGCGAAACTATCGCCTGAAATGCGAAATCTGTCGATTTCAGAGAGAAAACTTACCTTTTCGTCGAAACCATGGCCTTCCAAAATTCTTTTCGATGAAATTCTCGATGCTATTCGATTTTTCACGTCAATTTGTACAGAAAATACGATTTCCCGTTTCGGAAATAGGGAAATCTGGAAAAAGTGCGAAACTATCGCCTGAAATGCGAAATCTGTCGATTTCAGAGAAAAAACTTACCTTTTCGTCGAAACTATGGCCTTCGACATTCTGTCTGATGAAATTCTCGATGCTATTCGAATTTTCACGTTTATTTATACAGAAAATACGATTTCCCGTTTCGGAAATAGTGAAATCTGGAAAAAAGGGTAGACTATCGCCTAAACTGCGAAATCTGTCGAATACCGAGAGAAAACTTACCTTTTCGTCGAAACCATGGCCTTCCACATTCTGTTTGATGAAATTCTCGATGCTATTCGAATTTTCACGTTTATTTATACAGAAAATACGATTTCCCGTTTCGGAAATAGTGAAATCTGGAAAAAAGGGTAGACTATCGCCTAAACTGCGAAATCTGTCGAATACCGAGAGAAAATTTACCTTTTCGTCGAAACCATGGCCTCCCACATTCTGTTTGATGAAATTCTCGATGCTATTCGAATTTTCACGTTTATTTATACAGAAAATACGATTTCCCGTTTCGGAAATAGTGGAATCTGGAAAAAAGGGTAGACTATCGCCTAAACTGCGAAATCTGTCGAATACCGAGAGAAAACTTACCTTTTCGTCGAAACTATGGCCTTCCACATTCTTTTTTATGAAATTCTCTATGCTATTCGAATTTTCACGTTTATTTATAGAGAAAATACGAGTTCCCGTTTCGGAAATAGTTAAAAATGGAAAAAAGGGTAGACTATCGCCTAAACTGCGAAATCTGTCGAATACTGAGAGAAAACTTACCTTTTCGTCGAAACCATGGCCTCCCACATTCTGTTTGATGAAATTCTCGATGCTATTCGAATTTTCACGTTTATTTATACAGAAAATACGATTTCCCGTTTCGGAAATAGTGAAATCTGGAAAAAAAGGGTAGACTATCGCCTAAACTGCGAAATCTGTCGAATACCGAGAGAAAACTTACCTTTTCGTCGAAACCATGGCCTCCCACATTCTGTTTGATGAAATTCTCGATGCTATTCGAATTTTCACGTCTATTTATACAGAAAATACGATTTCCCGTTTCGGAAATAGTGAAATCTGGAAAAAGTGCGAAACTATCGCCTGAAATGCGAAATCTGTCGATTTCAGAGAGAAAACTTACCTTTGCGTCGAAACCATGGCCTTCCAAAATTCTTTTCGATGAAATTCTCGATGCCATTCGAATTTTCACGTCAATTTACACGGAAAATACGATTTCCCGTTTCGGAAATAGGGAAATCTGGAAAAAGTGCGAAACTATCGCCTGAAATGCGAAATCTGTCGATTTCAGAGAGAAAACTTACCTTTGCGTCGAAACCATGGCCTTCCAAAATTCTTTTCGATGAAATTCTCGATGCTATTCGAATTTTCACGTCAATTTGTACAGAAAATACGATTTCTCGTTTCGGAAATAGGGAAATCTGGAAAAAGTGCGAAACTATCGCCTGAAATGCGAAATCTGTCGATTTCAGAGAGAAAACTTACTTTGCGTCGAGACCATGGCCTTCCAAAATTCTTTTCGATGAAATTCTCGATGCTATTCGAATTTTCACGTCAATTTACACGGAAAATACGATTTCCCGTTTCGGAAATAGGGAAATCTGGAAAAAGTGCGAAACTATCGCCTGAAATGCGAAATCTGTCGATTTGAGAGAGAAAACTTACCTTTGCGTCGAAACCATGGCATTCCAAAATTCTTTTCGATGAAATTCTCGATGCTATTCGAATTTTCACGTCAAATTACACGGAAAATACGATTTCCCGTGTCGGAAATAGGGAAATCTGGAAAAAGTGCGAAACTATCGCCTGAAATGCGAAATCTGTCGATTTCAGAGAGAAAACTTACCTTTGCGTCGAAACCATGGCCTTCCAAAATTCTTTTCGATGAAATTCTCGATGCTATTCGAATTTTCACGTCAATTTACACGGAAAATACGATTTCCCGTTTCGGAAATAGGGAAATCTGGAAAAAGTGCGAAACTATCGCCTGAAATGCGAAATCTGTCGATTTCAGAGAGAAAACTTACCTTTTCGTCGAAACCATGGCCTTCCAAAATTCTTTTCGATGAAATTCTCGATGCTATTCGAATTTTCACGTCAATTTGTACAGAAAATACGATTTCCCGTTTCGGAAATAGGGAAATCTGGAAAAAGTGCGAAACTATCGCCTGAAATGCGAAATCTGTCGATTTGAGAGAGAAAACTTACCTTTGCGTCGAAACCATGGCATTCCAAAATTCTTTTCGATGAAATTCTCGATGCTATTCGAATTTTCACGTCAAATTACACGGAAAATACGATTTCCCGTGTCGGAAATAGGGAAATCTGGAAAAAGTGCGAAACTATCGCCTGAAATGCGAAATCTGTCGATTTCAGAGAGAAAACTTACCTTTGCGTCGAAACCATGGCCTTCCAAAATTCTTTTCGATGAAATTCTCGATGCTATTCGAATTTTCACGTCAATTTACAGGGAAAATACGATTTCCCGTTTCGGAAATAGGGAAATCTGGAAAAAAGTGCGAAACTATCGCCTGAAATGCGAAATCTGTCGATTTCAGAGAAAAAACTTACCTTTTCGTCGAAACTATGGCCTTCGACATTCTGTCTGATGAAATTCTCGATGCTATTCGAATTTTCACGTTTATTTATACAGAAAATACGATTTCCCGTTTCGGAAATAGTGAAATCTGGAAAAAAGGGTAGACTATCGCCTAAACTGCGAAATCTGTCGAATACCGAGAGTAAACTTACCTTTTCCTCGAAACTATGGCCTTCCACATTCTGTTTGATGAAATTCTCGATGCTATTCGAATTTTCACGTTTATTTATAGAGAAAATACGAGTTCCCGTTTCGGAAATAGTTAAAAATGGAAAAAAGGGTAGACTATCGCCTAAACTGCGAAATCTGCCGAATACTGAGAGAAAACTTACCTTTTCGTCGAAACCATGGCCTCCCACATTCTGTTTGAAGAAATTCTCGATGCTATTCGAATTTTCACGTTTATTTATACAGAAAATACGATTTCCCGTTTCGGAAATAGTGAAATCTGGAAAAAAGGGTAGACTATCGCCTAAACTGCGAAATCTGTCGAATACCGAGAGAAAACTTACCTTTTCGTCGAAACCATGGCCTCCTACATTCTGTTTGATGAAATTCTCGATGCTAATCGAATTTTCACGTTTATTTATACAGAAAATACGATTTCCCGTTTCGGAAATAGTGAAATCTGGAAAAAAGGGTAGACTATCGCCTAAACTGCGAAATCTGTCGAATACCGAGAGAAAACTTACCTTTTCGTCGAAACCATGGCCTTCCACATTCTGTTTGATGAAATTCTCGATGCTATTCGAATTTTCACGTTTATTTATACAGAAAATACGATTTCCCGTTTCGGAAATAGTGAAATCTGGAAAAAAGGGTAGACTATCGCCTAAACTGCGAAATCTGTCGAATACCGAGAGAAAATTTACCTTTTCGTCGAAACCATGGCCTCCCACATTCTGTTTGATGAAATTCTCGATGCTATTCGAATTTTCACGTTTATTTATACAGAAAATACGATTTCCCGTTTCGGAAATAGTGGAATCTGGAAAAAAGGGTAGACTATCGCCTAAACTGCGAAATCTGTCGAATACCGAGAGAAAACTTACCTTTTCGTCGAAACTATGGCCTTCCACATTCTTTTTTATGAAATTCTCTATGCTATTCGAATTTTCACGTTTATTTATAGAGAAAATACGAGTTCCCGTTTCGGAAATAGTTAAAAATGGAAAAAAGGGTAGACTATCGCCTAAACTGCGAAATCTGCCGAATACTGAGAGAAAACTTACCTTTTCGTCGAAACCATGGCCTCCCACATTCTGTTTGATGAAATTCTCGATGCTATTCGAATTTTCACGTTTATTTATACAGAAAATACGATTTCCCGTTTCGGAAATAGTGAAATCTGGAAAAAAAGGGTAGACTATCGCCTAAACTGCGAAATCTGTCGAATACCGAGAGAAAACTTACCTTTTCGTCGAAACCATGGCCTCCCACATTCTGTTTGATGAAATTCTCGATGCTAATCGAATTTTCACGTTTATTTATACAGAAAATACGATTTCCCGTTTCGGAAATAGTGAAATCTGGAAAAAAGGGTAGACTATCGCCTAAACTGCGAAATCTGTCGAATACCGAGAGAAAACTTACCTTTTCGTCGAAACCATGGCCTTCCACATTCTGTTTGATGAAATTCTCGATGCTATTCGAATTTTCACGTTTATTTATACAGAAAATACGATTTCCCGTTTCGGAAATAGTGAAATCTGGAAAAAAGGGTAGACTATCGCCTAAACTGCGAAATCTGTCGAATACCGAGAGAAAATTTACCTTTTCGTCGAAACCATGGCCTCCCACATTCTGTTTGATGAAATTCTCGATGCTATTCGAATTCTCACGTTTATTTATACAGAAAATACGATTTCCCGTTTCGGAAATAGTGAAATCTGGAAAAAAGGGTAGACTATCGCCTAAACTGCGAAATCTGTCGAATACCGAGAGAAAACTTACCTTTTCGTCGAAACTATGGCCTTCCACATTCTGTTAGATGAAATTCTCGATGCTATTCGAATTTTCACGTTTATTTATACAGAAAATACGATTTCCCGTTTCGGAAATAGTGAAATCTGGAGAAAAGGGTAGACTATCGCCTAAACTGCGAAATCTGTCGAACACCGAGAGAAAACTTACCTTTTCGTCGAAACCATGGCCTCCCACATTCTGTTTGATGAAATTCTCGATGCTATTCGAATTTTCACGTCTATTTATACAGAAAATACGATTTCCCGTTTCGGAAATAGTGAAATCTGGAAAAAAGGGTAGACTATCGCCTAAACTGCGAAATCTGTCGAACACCGAGAGAAAACTTACCTTTTCGTCGAAACCATGGCCTCCCACATACTGTTTGATGAAATTCTCGATGCTAATCGAATTTTCACGTTTATTTATACATAAATTACGATTTCCCGTTACGGAAATAGTGAAATCTGGAAAAAAGGGTAGACTATCGCCTAAACTGCGAAATCTGTCGAATACCGAGAGAAAACTTAACTTTTCGACGAAACCATGGCCTTTCACATTCTGTTTGGCGAAATTCTCGATGCTATTCGAATTTTCACGTATATTTATACAGAAATTACGATTTCCCGTTTCGGAAATAGTGAAATCTGGAAAAAAGGGTAGACTATCGCCTAAACTGCGAAATCTGTCGAATACCGAGAGAAAACTTACCTTTTCGTCGAAACTATGGCCTTCCACATTCTGTTTGGCGAAATTCTCGATGCTATTCGAATTTTCACGTATATTTATACAGAAAATACGATTTCCCGTTTCGGAAATAGTGAAATCTGGAAAAAAGGGTAGACTATCGCCTAAACTGCGAAATCTGTCGAATACCGAGAGAACACTTACCTTTTCGTCGAAACTATGGCCTTCCACATTCTGTTTGATGAAATTCTCTTTGCTATTCGAATTTTCACTTTTATTTATACAGAAAATACGATTTCCCGTTACGGAAATAGTGAATTCTGGAAAAAAGGGTAGACTATCGCCTAAACTGCGAAATCTGTCGAACACCGAGAGAAAACTTACCTTTTCGTCGAAACTATGGCCTTCCACATTCTGTTTGGCGAAATTCTCGATGCTATTCGAATTTTCACGTATATTTATACAGAAAATACGATTTCCCGTTTCGGAAATAGTGAAATCTGGAGAAAAGGGTAGACTATCGCCTAAACTGCGAAATCTGTCGAACACCGAGAGAAAACTTACCTTTTCGTCGAAACCATGGCCTCCCACATTCTGTTTGATGAAATTCTCGATGCTATTCGAATTTTCACGTCTATTTATACAGAAAATACGATTTCCCGTTTCGGAAATAGTGAAATCTGGAAAAAAGGGTAGACTATCGCCTAAACTGCGAAATCTGTCGAACACCGAGAGAAAACTTACCTTTTCGTCGAAACCATGGCCTCCCACATACTGTTTGATGAAATTCTCGATGCTAATCGAATTTTCACGTTTATTTATACATAAAATACGATTTCCCGTTACGGAAATAGTGAAATCTGGAAAAAAGGGTAGACTATCGCCTAAACTGCGAAATCTGTCGAATACCGAGAGAAAACGTAACTTTTCGACGAAACCATGGCCTTCCACTTTCTGTTTGGCGAAATTCTCGATGCTATTCGAATTTTCACGTATATTTATACAGAAATTACGATTTCCCGTTTCGGAAATAGTGAAATCTGGAAAAAAGGGTAGACTATCGCCTAAACTGCGAAATCTGTCGAATACCGAGAGAAAACTTACCTTTTCGTCGAAACTATGGCCTTCCACATTCTGTTTGGCGAAATTCTCGATGCTATTCGAATTTTCACGTATATTTATAGAGAAAATACGATTTCCCGTTTCGGAAATAGTGAAATCTGGAAAAAAGGGTAGACTATCGCCTAAACTGCGAAATCTGTCGAATACCGAGAGAACACTTACCTTTTCGTCGAAACTATGGCCTTCCACATTCTGTTTGATGAAATTCTCGATGCTATTCGAATTCTCACGTTTATTTATACAGAAAATACGATTTCCCGTTTCGGAAATAGTGAAATCTGGAAAAAAGGGTAGACTATCGCCTAAACTCCGAAATCTGTCGAATACCGAGAGAAAACTTACCTTTTCGTCGAAACTATGGCCTCCCACATTCTGTTTGATGAAATTCTCGATGCTATTCGAATTTTCACGTCTATTTATACAGAAAATACGATTTCCCGTTTCGGAAATAGTGAAATCTGGAAAAAAGGGTAGACTATCGCGTAAACTGCGAAATCTGTCGAATACCGAGAGAAAATTTACCTTTTCGTCGAAACCATGGCCTTCCACATTCTGTTTGGCGAAATTCTCGATGCTATTCGAATTTTCACGTATATTTATACAGAAAATACGATTTCCCGTTTCGGAAATAGTGAAATCTGGAAAAAAGGGTAGACTATCGCCTAAACTGCGAAGTCTTTCGAATACCGAGAGAAAACTTACCTTTTCGTCGAAACTATGGCCTTCCACATTCTGTTTGATGAAATTCTCGATGCTATTCGAATTTTCACTTTTATTTATACAGAAAATACCATTTCCCGTTTCGGAAATAGTGAATTCTGGAAAAAAGGGTAGACTATCGCCTAAACTGCGAAATCTGTCGAATACCGAGAGAAAACTTACCTTTTCGTCGAAACTATGGCCTCCCACATTCTGTTTGATGAAATTCTCGATGCTATTCGAATTTTCACGTCTATTTATACAGAAAATACGATTTCCCGTTTCGGAAATAGTGAAATCTGGAAAAAAGGGTAGACTATCGCGTAAACTGCGAAATCTGTCGAATACCGAGAGAAAACTTACCTTTTCGTCGAAACCATGGCCTTCCACATTCTGTTTGGCGAAATTCTCGATGCTATTCGAATTTTCACGTATATTTATACAGAAAATACGATTTCCCGTTTCGGAAATAGTGAAATCTGGAAAAAAGGGTAGACTATCGCCTAAACTGCGAAGTCTTTCGAATACCGAGAGAAAACTTACCTTTTCGTCGAAACTATGGCCTTCCACATTCTGTTTGATGAAATTCTCGATGCTATTCGAATTTTCACTTTTATTTATACAGAAAATACCATTTCCCGTTTCGGAAATAGTGAATTCTGGAAAAAAGGGTAGACTATCGCCTAAACTGCGAAATCTGTCGAATACCGAGAGAAAACTTACCTTTTCCTCGAAACGATGGCCTCCCACATTCTGTTTGATGAAATTCTTGATGCTATTCGAATTCTCACGTTTATTTATACAGAAAATACGATTTCCCGTTTCGGAAATAGTGAAATCTGGAAAAAAGGGTAGACTATCGCCTAAACTGCGAAGTCTTTCGAATACCGAGAGAAAACTTACCTTTTCGTCGAAACTATGGCCTTCCACATTCTGTTTGGCGAAATTCTCGATGCTATTCGAATTTTCACGTATATTTATACAGAAAATACGATTTCCCGTTTCGGAAATAGTGAAATCTGGAAAAAAGGGTAGACTATCGCCTAAACTGCGAAATCTGTCGAATACCGAGAGAAAACTTACCTTTTCGTCGAAACTATGGCCTTCCACATTCTGTTTGATGAAATTCTCGATGCTAATCGAATTTTCACGTTTATTTATACAGAAAATACGATTTCCCGTTTCGGAAATAGTAAAATCTGGAGAAAAGGGTAGACTATCGCCTAAACTGCGAAATCTGTCGAATACCGACAGAAAACTTACCTTTTCATCGAAACCATGGCCTCCCACATTCTGTTTGATGAAATTCTCGATGCTATTCGAATTTTCACGTTTATTTATACAGAAAATACGATTTCCCGTTTCGGAAATAGTGAAATCTGGAAAAAAGGGTAGACTATCGCCTAAACTGCGAAATCTGTCGAATACCGAGAGAAAACTTACCTTTTCGTCGAAACCATGGCCTTCCACATTCTGTTTGATGAAATTCTCGATGCTATTCCAATTTTCACGTTTATTTATACAGAAAATACGATTTCCCGTTTCGGAAATAGTGAAATCTGGAAAAAAGGGTAGACTATCGCCTAAACTGCGAAATCTGTCGAATACCGAGAGAAAACTTACCTTTTCGTCGAAACCATGGCCTCCCACATTCTGTTTGATGAAATTCTCGATGCTAATCGAATTTTCACGTTTATTTATACAGAAAATACGATTTCCCGTTTCGGAAATAGTGAAATCTGGAAAATAGGGTAGACTATCGCCTAAACTGCCCAAATCTGTCGAATACCGAGAGAAAACTTACCTTTTCGTCGAAACCATGGCCTTCCACATTCTGTTTGATGATATTCTCGATGCTATTCGAATTTTCACGTTTATTTATACAGAAAATACGATTTCCCGTTTCGGAAATAGTGAAATCTGGAAAAAAGGGTAGACTATCGCCTAAACTGCGAAATCTGTCGAATACCGAGAGAAAACTTACCTTTTCGTCGAAACTATGGCCTTCCACATTCTGTTTGATGAAATTCTCGATGCTATTCGAATTTTCACGTTTATTTATACAGAAAATACGATTTCCCGTTTCGGAAATAGTGGAATCGGGAAAAAAGGGTAGACTATCGGTAAGATTGATTTTATATTATGGTAATAATAGTGATAGTAAGAATAAGTAAATAAAAAAAAGAAGTTGAAATTTCGGGTGACGTTACACCCCCGCCCTTAGGGGAAGAAAAATGTTAGGGAAGAACATTTTTCTTCTCAGGGATCACAGTTCTTCTCGAGAAACTCTTCTAGACTTAGGATTATTTCTTTTTTCGTTAATTCTAATTTTAACGAGTTAGTTACAATATTTTTGCTTGACGGGTCATTCATACCACTAGATTTGAATTCGGTTTTTGGGGTTTTGGAGGGCTTTGGGAAATCTTGGTGGGTGTTGTCTTCATTGGTGGGTGGCTGTTGTCCTCTAGTTGTTCTTTTATATAGTAAAAGATGAGCCAGGGAACTCCATACAGCGCCCAGTAAATGGATACTCCATCCGTACACCGAATGAATTGCGATTCCTTGAAGAATCGTCTCGACTAACAGCTTGATAGCCATTATTATTAAATATACTCCGATTATTCCGGAGGTGATTGAGCCGAATTCCGTGAAGGAGTTCCATATTTTTCTCCCCGTACTCTCGGCTATTTTGTTCAACGAGTCCTCGTCCAGGAGGTTGTGTATCGAAAGGGCATCCTGTGGTATTTCTTGTCCACTTGCTCCTCTCGCAATGGTATCCAGCACTGCCTGTTTTTCGGCTGAGAACATTATGTGATTTCTTAGTCGGTTCAGGTCCTTTTGCTGATAAATGCCACTAGTGGCTAAGAATTTAGGATCCACGTATTGCCACGTAGATTTGGTCAAAGGGGTGACTATCCCTGGTTTCTTCGCTTCCGTGATCTTTGGTATGAATTTATACCAGTCTTCATGGATTTTAAACATAGTCGGGATTACCTCGTTGCAGTCCCGAATAGTTCCTTGAGTCTTATAGATGTGAGATTTAGGTGTTAAAAATCCAGTCGTATTATGGCATGTTACTGGTAACTCTTGGTAACAGATGTCGGTGTTTCTAACACTGCATTGAATGGGAATACATTTTATTAAATGTAGTACTTCTCCTGCAGGTATTGCCATATATCCAGGGGCTTTCATCAGGTTGTACGCGGTCACGTCTGGCGAGATGGTTGCCAGCTGTAAGGCGTTTCGGATTACCTGTTGCTCCAAGGTGCATTTTTGCATCATGAAATCCCTGTAGAGTTGCGTAATCTGAGATTTTATATGTTTTTCCACATACAAAAATTTGGAGTTGACGTAGGTGAAGATATCCAAATTGTCGACTAAGATTCTCTTCTTTGGTTTTAAGGGTTGTTCTCCTGAGGATTCCATTATAAATAATTTCGGGTGTTCGGTTTTAAATATTTTATAACCGCAAAGGTTAAATTCTGTAGTTTTTACTAAAGCGAATGTAGTTTCATGGGTTGTAACTGCGTATATTGTAGGTGTCGTTGGATTCTGAGGAGTCATCTTAGTTGCTGGTCCTTCGTATAACACATCATAGCAGTTAAATTTGCACGTGTCTTCTGGAATTACTGACCAGAAAGCGTCTCCGTTTTCAGTATCCATACAATATTCTTCCGACGTATGACATCGAGTACCGGATATTAGTATTATCTTGTTAGTATGGAAGTCGATTGGTGCTATATACTGTTTTAATGTGATTTTTACAGATGCCTGTACTACGACATTATGCCAGGTTCCGTAGGGATCTGAATACTGCGCTCCGTTGCAGGTCCCATTGTTGGATAAGCTACCGGCTAATGTGATGGTACGATAGTTGGTAGAGTTCTTCTGTATGCCGGTAAGGTAGGCATTACCTTCCATATACAAGGTTCCTGTTTCTTGTAGTTTCTTGCAGTTTACTCTGCTGGTGGTAAGGATGTACTCTCGTCGTCCGTTCTGTACGACCGATACGTGGGATTGCATCCCGCAATAATATAATGTACGATCTATCTCTATTTTGCATTGGTAGACCTTTGTTTCATCGAATTCTGAGAGTTGTAACAATTGTACTTTTTTAGTTTCCGTGACTGGCTCAAGCGTTTGGTAGTTACACTCGGCTGTATCTATCAAGGATAGTGTAGTTAAATTTAAGGCGTTGTTCCCACAGTCATAGCCAACCATGGCGTGTCCAGTGGTGAACGTTATCCACACTAAAATTATGAGGATGTACATTTTGCTAGGTTCGAGATGACAATGTCCTTCTTCCGGAGTTGTTGCTCCTTATATTGGTCTTATCTTGGTAGGGTAGTGGGGAAATTTTGGTTGTTATCATGATGATTTTCTTCCGGGTAGTGGGGGGTACTAGTGATATGAGAATTACCACTATTTTCCGCCCTTACAAGGTTTTACCTTATCTATATGAACTACTTTTGTACGATTTCCTATTTTAATCTTAATATTACGATCGTGGATTAATTCTACGATTTTAAACGGTCCGGTATACTGCGCGTCGAGCTTGCCCACTCGCGGTTCTTTTAATAAGTATACGAAATTCCCAGGTTGGAAATCATGTACCGAGGCCTTTTTATCGTAATAGTGTTTGGTACGAAACTTTGCTTTAATCAGGTTATTATACGCTGTTTCTTGTACATCGCGGATTTTATTGAACAGGTCGGTCAAGTAGGTTGCGTAAGTTTCATTACTTTGTTCTTCCATTGAGGAGGTTGCTGAAGGCACTCGCGCTCTTTCACCATAGACTAGCTCGTGCGGCGTGAAATTTGTTCCTTCGTGAACGCTGGTATTGTAGGAAAGCATCGCCAAATCGGTCCATTCGTCCCAGTCATTTTTCTTAGACGTATATTGTTTCAAATATTCCGTTAAAACTTGGTAAGACCGCTCTAGCGAGCCATTGGATTGTGGGTGAAATGCCGTTGTTTGGCATTGTTTGATTTTAAGTTTTTTTGAAACAGCCCGCATAAGGCTGGACGTAAAATTGGTTCCCTGATCCGTAAGTATAACTAACGGGGCACCATATTTGCATACGAAATGCTTGACGAACGCATCCGCGGTTTCTACCGAGGTTGATTTTTTTAGAGGTACGGCTAAGGAATATTTGGTTAGGAGATCTTGCATGGTAAGTATATAAATGTTGCCTGAAGGAGTGGGGGGTAAGGGTTCCATGATATCTAATGCTACTTTATCGAATGCATGTGTCGGTGTGTCCGTAATTTTCATTGGTAATCGTGGTTTGATTCTAACTAATTTATTTAATTGGCATTGCCTACAGTTCCTGATAAATATTTGTACTTGCGTTTTTAAATTTGGCCAATAATATTTTTCTTTAATCCTTCTACAGGTCTTTGTAATGCCTTTGTGACCGGCAATCGCGGAGCAATGATTTTCTTCGATTATTGCGACTCGATCTCTTTCCGGAGGTAATGATACTTTACCGAAGTGAAAAATAATTTTTAATGGTTCGTCGCTAAATGTTTTTACTATTTGTTCTCTAATAGTTTGTCTTGAAAGTGAGTCTATGTTGCTGGAAGTAATGCTGAGAATTTTAATTTGTAATTCTCTAGCTACGTCTAACAAGGATCGCAGAGTTTCGCGGAGATCTTCCCGTGAAATGGAATCGGTGATTCTGTTTTTTACAGGTAATAATATTAGTTCTTTATTATTCTCTTGAAAGACTTTTGCTCTGAATAAAGTGACGTCTGTTATTTTAGGTAATCTATTTATAAGTTTGAGTTCCCGAGCTCCGTCGTCGCAAGGGTCTCCTTTGGAAGTTATAAACACAGCTATCGCGTTGCCCGATGCTGATAGAGGGTTCCTGGAATTGGCTATCGAGAATTTAGGCGATGGAAGGCTATACTGGATCACGGGTGAGTCAAATATGTGTTCTGAGTGTGATGGTATGTCACTGTCTGAGTCGTCTGTTTGCGTCGTTGTAGAAGGTAGTGTGAGTGCGTCATCGTGTGATTCGCCTGACGGTAGTGGTGAGTCGGATGGCGGCTCGCTTTGTCTTGGCGGTGACGCAATCTCTCGCGTAGCGCCTTTTCTCGCTGGCTTGTTTATGCTAGCTTGCGATAAGGGTTTGGAGTGAGTAGTCGGTTTGGGTTTTGATGAAAACAAAGACTCGTCTGAGTCAGAGGATACTGGGAATGCATGCTTGGTTTTATCAACAGGATTTCGAGATAGGGCGTCAGCGTTTACGTTCGTCTTGCCTGCCTTATAAATTATTTCATATTCATATTCGGCGAGTTTTAATCTCCACCGCATTAGACGTGATGTTGGATCTTCAACTGAGTTTAGCCACACCAACGGTTTATGATCAGTAATTAAGGTGAACTTGGTACCGTAGATGTAAGGTCGGAAATATTTGGTACAATACACTATTGCTAATAATTCTTTTTCGATTGTAGAGTAATTTTGCTCTGCTTTGTTGAGCAACCTGGATGTGTACGCGATTGGGCGATCCTTTCCTGGCGTACCTTGACTGAGAATTCCGCCTATGGCGTATCCTGATGCATCGGTTGTTAATAAAAAAAGGTTCACTAAATTCTGGGAACTTTAAAACTGGTTCGCTGCATAAGGCGTTCTTTAATGTTTCAAAGGCTTTAAGTTGGTTTTCTGTCCACTCGTATGGAGTATCTAATTTTAAAAGATCTGATAAAGGTTTTGCGATTTTGGAAAAATTTGGAATGAAGCGTCTGTAGTAACCTGCAAGACCCAAAAATTAGCGGATTGCTTTTTGATCTCGCGGTTGAGGAAATTTCTGTACCGCTTTTAGTTTTGAATTGTCGGGTTTAATACCTGATTCACTTATACTATGACCTAGGTATATGACCTCCTTCCGTAGGAATTCGCATTTATCCGGCTGAAATTTCAGTCCGGCTTGACGCAGTCGATTGATTACCTTTTTATACTTGATAGCGTGTTCCTGAAGGGAACTCGCGTAGATGATGATGTCATCGAGAAAAACGAATAGTTCGGTGCCTTGGAGGCCTGATAAAATATTATCCATCATTCGTTGGAATGTGGCGGGACAGTTCCTTAATCCAAACGGCATACGCTTGAATTGGAAATGACCGTTGGGTGTAGAAAACGCGGTTTTCTCCGCGTCTTTTTCGTTCATCGGGATCTGGTGGAACCCCGATGCCAAATCGAACACGGAGAAATACTTCGCACCCCCAAGCTGGTCTAAAATTTCATTTATATCAGGTAAAGGGTATGCGTCGGCTTCGGTTTTCTCGTTTAATTTTATGTAATCAATGACCATACGCGATTTATGATTGCCCTGTGAGTCTGCCTTCTTAGGCGCAATCCACAGCGGAGAATTGTAGGGGGATACCGATGGTTCGATAATATTATTATCTAGTAATTTTCTTATTTGATTGTTGATTTCATTTTTATGAACGTGAGGATATCGATATTGCTTTACGTTAATAGGCATTGAATCTTTTGTTATGATTTTATGGTTTACCACGTCGGTGTGCCTTAAGGTTTCCGTTGGCAATTGGAAAACATCGGATGTTTCGTTAATCAAGGGAGTTACATGTTCTATTTCTTCCTGATTCAGATGCTGGAGACGCAGTAATTCTAAAACGGCGTCTGGACGCGAACACGTGTCACTTTGCCCTAAGGAAGTGAGCGTGCGCACTTTTGAGTCTGGCATCCTCTCTGTATACTCTACAATTCCTGACGATCGCTTCACCTAGGTAAAGACCGTGGGCAAGTTCGAGGCGCGGTACGTAACCTTCCGAAAGGTCGTTTAGAATTTTAATAGGAATAATTTTTTTGGACCGACTAGGAATTATTACCTGGTCGTTTAAGAAGGGAAATTGTATTCCGTTCCATTCGACAGATTTTTTTTATAAAATCTATCTTTGAATTATTAGAAAAGAAGGATTGTCCTAAGATACCCTCTTGAATAATTGGAAAATCGTTTTTTACGATATGGAAGATTATGGGAATTTTCCTGACAAACACTTCCAAAGTCCCTAAGGTTTGGATGCATCCGTCAGTGATCCCTTTTATTTTTAAGATTTTATCCGGATTTATACGGGAACTTGAATGAATAGATTTTTCTTTTATTAGATTAATTTGCGCCCCTGTATCTATCATCAGGCGCACTGGATTTGAAAAGAATTCCGAGCGTAATTCTATCTCGGGGACGTCGTCACGATCCTTTAGTTGGAAAGTGGCGATTCTAGTGAAGTCTCCAGTTCCGCGGTTTCCGCGCTCACCGGGTGTACGCTTCTCGTTATGCCCCCGTGCGAGGTGGTTGCCGTTGGCAGCGGGCGGGTCCCGTTTCCCGGGTTTCGCCGAGAATTATTAAATTCGCGAATCCGGCATTCGTTTATCGAGTGCCCTTCGCGTTTGCAATATCTGCAGGCGGTTTCGCTAACCGGAGGGTTTTGTCGCGGAGAGGTTGGCGGTTTAGGAGCGCCTTCTATGGCTCGCGGAGTAGCGCGAGGAAATTGTTGTGAGGCGCGGCAATTTTCCGTGGCGTGACCAGGTCTCGCGCATTTTCCGCATACTACCGGTGGATGAGCATTGCGCGGCGGAAAATTTTGTCGCGGTTGCGGTTCGCGGTATTTGGCGTTTACCTCACGCTCTATTTCTAACTGTTTGTATATTTCGCGGGCTTTCGCGAATGCGTGAGTTAGTGTTGTGCAGACCGCGAATCTTAATTCGACTCGGTAATTGAATGGTAGGCCTTGGTGGAATGACGCTAACGTTAATTCGTCTAATTCGCGAATTACTGCATCGGGAATTACTTCATGCCTTGCTCGTTCGGCGTCGAGGATCGCGGATCTGAGGGTCTTTACGCGAGCGATAAAATCTATTACATGTTCTCGCGGTTTCATGCGAAAGTCGCTTAAGTCACCGCGAAGTTGATGGATGTTTCGGCTTGGCCCAAATTCGGTTGCTAATACCGAAAGCAGACTAGATAAATCTAGGCGATCGTCATCTTCGATGGCGTCGTAGGCCCTGCCTTGTAATTTATTTATAATCAATCGCGTGAGCGCGTCCTCTTGTTGGGGTGTCGCGATATCGCGTGCGCGATTGCACGCCTTAGCGAATTGCGCATATGGTATATTTTGACCATTATACGTGGGGACTAGATCAATTATATCCCTTATGGGAATTGAAGCGTCATTTTGACGAGGGGAAACTGATTCATGACGCGGTATCGGCGCGGTTGGGTTGGGAAGACGGCGTTCTTCGCGTGTTAATATCTCGTTAAGCCAGGCGATTTGTTGCGGATACGTCTGACAAGGGTTTTTCCGGATTCTTCTGCGATAATTGGAAGCATTGTTGTTCCGCAGTTAAAGCTCGTTTTTCCGCGTCCTGGATACGTTCCTCCATTTCGCGGAAACGAAGGGTAGTTTCCGATTGAGAGGCTTCTAACATAGCCTGTTGCTTGGCAATTTCACCGGCCTGCATTTGGAGTTGTTCGTTCTCTTTTCGTAATTTTTGCTCCTTAGTTTGGAGGCGACGGCTAACCTCGTCTAATTCGGCCTTAGTGAAATTTTCGCGTGGTTGATCGGTTCGAGCGCGTGTCTCCATTTCGAGGATTTTTATAATTATCTTCACTTGAAAATTTTACTATCCCACCGCTGTCACCATTTATGTGGCCCTGTCACGTCCCGGGTCCCGTAGATTTGTGCAAGAATTTTTATTTTTATCCCAGGAGGGAGATTTTTAAATTATTTAATGGACGGGTCGGTTCGGAAGGGTGATCGCGTTCTGTTTCGGCTGGGCACTGCCGGGGATGCACGATCGGTGTGAAGATAATCGGATATAAATATTAATTCACTTACCTTGCGATGTCTTGATTAATTACCGTTGTCGTTGTTGGCTTCGTATGCTTGCCTTCGAGGATCATTCAAAGGAATGCTGGCAAGAGGAGCTCGTGTAATAACGTACTCGATAGGCGTTAATTTGTACTCTGGAGCTGGTGTGGTTGGTTTAGTAATTACTGGCATTTCACTGATTCTAATGTTAATGTTTAAATTCTCGTTAGAAATAACTTGAGGAAGAGCGTACGATCCGATAAATTCAAGAAATGGTTCGTACTCTGCAGTTTGATATTGCTTTTTGGGTAATTTCTGTAGTTGTACTTTTCTTCCTGACCTTCTAACTTTAGGCATGGTTCATTGTTAATTCACCTTAGATATAGGAATGAATGTATTTATTAGCGTTTCCTCTAGTCCCTGAGCCGTGTCCTGCCAGCTCGATTAAGGGATTCGACAGAAATGCGGGGTTGCATGTTATTAACAGTATTACTCCGTGCCCTGAGCCGTGTCCTGCCAGCTCGACAAGGGTTTGGATGTAATATGATGATATTAGTTTAAATAAAAGGGAAGCCTATCCAAACTCGAGCCGTGTCCTGCCAGCTCTACAGAGAAAGAAGTCGGTATCCGTACGTTAAATGGTGGTGTAGCCCAAGTGGCCAGACCAGTAAAGAGTATTAAAAATTGTAAATATATCAGAAGTGGATTAACTGAACCTTTAATAAATATATTCGCTGACTGGTTAAAGTCTGGATTGTTGAGGAATTGGTAATTCGGTTCAAATGAACTAGAATTGATTAAAAAATATAAATATATATATTCTAAGTAACACACAATACAAGTAAAATAAACGCACGTAGGTAAGTATAATATTGGAATTGAACGCTTAATATTAGCTTAAGTATTTAGGAATGATTATTGAAATTAATTCTAAGTATGAATTAAATAAGTTTAAGAATAGAATTGAATTGGAATTGAAGAATTGAAGGAATTGATATCGCGAGAGTCTAAGTCTCGCGGAGTTACAAGTAGGTCGTTTCGGTTTGCTCTTCCAAGTTGCACTGAGGTCAGACACGCGCGCTCGGACCCTCCTCTACTGCGGTGGCGCTGGCGCTATGCTAGCCTGGAGTAGGGATGAGTCGTGGTAGAGGGGCTGCCTCAGTGGTAGGGGTTATTGCGTCACCTATTGGCGCGCGCTTCCCGCGAGTTCCGCGGTTACGAAGTTGGAAGAATTAAAGATTTGGTAATATACGTATAAGCTTAAATGTTCGCTCATAAATTATGTCTTATAACTATTTGTTTTATTCTAGGTTTTGGTAGTTAGAATTACTCGAGCTGGTTCTAGGAGTTAAGGTAAGATTGATTTTATATTATGGTAATAATAGTGATAGTAAGAATAAGTAAATAAAAAAAAGAAGTTGAAATTTCGGGTGACGTTACACTGTATAAATAAACGTGAAAATTCGAATAGCATCGAGAGTTTTATCAAACAGAATGTGGAAGGCCATAGTTTCGACGAAAAGGTAAGTTTTCTCTCGGTATTCGACAGATTTCGCAGTTTAGGCGATAGTCTACCCTTTTTTCCAGATTTCACTATTTCCGAAACGGGAAATCGTATTTTCTGTATAAATAAACGTGAAAATTCGAATAGCATCGAGAATTTCATCAAACAGAATGTGGAAGGCCATAGTTTCGACGAAAAGGTAAGTTTTCTCTCGGTATTCGACAGATTTCGCAGTTTAGGCGATAGTCTACCCTTTTTTCCAGATTTCACTATTTCCGAAACGGGAAATGGTATTTTCTGTATAAATAAACGTGAAAATTCGAATAGCATCGAGAATTTCATCAAACAGAATGTGGAAGGCCATAGTTTCGACGAAAAGGTAAGTTTTCTCTCGGTATTCGACAGATTTCGCAGTTTAGGCGATAGTCTACCCTTTTTTCCAGATTTCACTATTTCCGAAAGGGGAAATCGTATTTTCTGTATAAATAAACGTGAAAATTCGAATAGCATCGGGAGTTTCATCAAACAGAATGTGCAAGGCCATAGTTTCGACGAAAAGGTAAGTTTTCTCTCGGTATTCGACAGATTTCGCAGTTTAGGCGATAGTCTACCCTTTTTTCCAGATTTCACTATTTCCGAAACGGGAAATCGTATTTTATGTATAAATAAACGTGAAAATTCGAATAGCATCGAGACTTTCATCAAACAGAATGTGGAAGGCCATAGTTTCGACGAAAAGGTAAGTTTTCTCTCGATATTCGACCGATTTCGCAGTTTAGGCGATAGTTTCGCCTTTTTTCCAGATTTCCCTATTTCCGAAACGGGAAATCGTATTTTATGTATAAATAAACGTGAAAATTCGAATAGCATCGAGAATTTCATCAAACAGAATGTGGAAGGCCATAGTTTCGACGAAAAGGTATGTTTTAACTCGATATTCGACAGATTTCGCAGTTTAGGCGATAGTTTCGCCTTTTTTCCAGATTTCACTATTTCCGAAACGGGAAATCGTATTTTATGTATAAATAAACGTGAAAATTCGAATAGTGTCACGTCCCGCGACCTCCACTGAGCCCTCCTTACACTTCAGAACTCGTAAGAATCTAAAATTACGTTTAATTTAAGTATACACTCCTCAGAATGACATTTTTCATAATATAACAATACGTTAATAATTCATATACTTACTCAATTAATGTTCTTACCATTTAATTGTAGACTAGCTTTATATAATTCATTGCCAATTCCTCGTAGTCATGTAAGCGTATATAAAACAAATGAAAATTCAATATTATATATTGCATTAATTATTCAAGGTTAACTTGTTAATATCGATACTTACTTTATCATATAATTTACTTCATCTCCTAGATTCACACGCATTGCCTGGAAAGAACCTATATAATTAGTGCAGTACATAAATTATTATTCGACATTATGTCAACAACACCGTAATTATAATTAGGTTAGGTGTTACCTCGTGGTAGATATTTGTTATGGCATACAAGAAGCCGCGGATCTTATAATGTCTAATTAATATGCACGCTACGCCTTGTATGCAGTAGATATATCTACTACATACATATAAATATATACATATATTCTCGCTATACTTACTACAATAACACGACACATGTGTCAAGCGTCACATAGGCGGAGCCGCCGAGCGCCATTACGAGCGTGTACGCGCGCCATTCATACGCACAGGCTCACTACGATAACAGATCAACGTCTCACGCACGTCTAAGGATTACGATAACTATTACCACTAGGCGGTTAACTTGTTCCAAGTAAATTCACGTCTCGCGGAATACAAAATACGTGAAACTAATCAGGATCATATAGTAATAGTTATATAGTAATAACTAATCAGAAGCTTATAATATATACAAGTGCAAAATTATACGAGACGTTCATCCGTGTATCGTCGCTGACCCTACGTGAGTGTTACTTCATCCAATGTTCTAAGTTTAATTTAAACATTACTCGATCTCAACCTAATACAAATTCTTACTCGGTCTTATACTATCATATTTCCAATCGATCTTATACACGATCAAACTTATATCTTATACCTTAAATCTATACCAAAAACCCTCATTGTAAATCGATCATTTATCGATCCTATACTCTGATTAACAAATCAGATCTAGCCTAATTCTTAAACTATTTCGATCTACGAATCGAATCCTAACAAATTCAAAATCTTTAGTTATAAGCATACATCCATATGTACATCTAAATCTTATCGATCTTAGATTCTATATCCAAAACTTATAGTTTATATCTAATTCCATATCAATTTTGTAAATTGTATTTGTCGTTAATATATATATATATATATATATATATTCATTGTAACTACTGGTCAAACCCTTTACTCTTACGACTGACAATATATATATATATATATATATATATATATATATATATATATATATATATATATTCCATTTGTATCTACCCTTATAAACTAACATTATTATTATCTGGCCATTAATTGAGACCCACTTTAAATATTCACGGAGTGTCTCAATTGGACAACTCACTCGCTCGTAAGCCCTATCATAATTAACATGTTTACTAGAATATGCCAAGGCGAGGACACCGAGCCGGTCGCAGAGAGCAGATAAGACGCCTAATCCGCCTCTACAATATACCGGGACAATACCACCCCGTCATAATTACCTCATCACCAACACCCGAACCTCCTTATCGTCTGATACCGATAACATTCAGCCAAAAACCTCGGGACTACCCGCTCAACCTACACCCGAGGGATCCGCGTGGGCTAATCCGCAACGCACCCCCAGCTCCCGGCCTGCCCCGGATAATAGCGGTCGAATCCCTCCGCCAAAGGATCGTACTACACGACCTAAACCCAGTCGACCCCAGAATCGCCACCGTAGCCCCCGTTCCTCGACCCGAATATACCCCGGATTCGGAGGGCGATGCCGACACAAGTTCTGATGATGACCGGTCAACGATCATCTTAGAATAAAATTATTACAATAATTACCCTAATAATAGTAATAATAATAGTAATAATAATAACAAAATAAGAATAATAATCATAATAATAAGAATAACAATAAGGATAATAGTGGAATAAGTCTATAATAAAACTGAATACATTTGTGTATGTTATTTCTATTTTTCTATACATGTATATATATATATACGAATAGATGGTGACAGCTGCCGAATTATGAAATTAATCACCTTCTGTTCCTTCGCTATCCTAACATAATAAATAAATATTTTTCCGAATCTCCACTATATTTCCTACTTCTGTGCACTCCCAAGCTCTACGACGCTCTCAGGACGTAACAGAGTAGTAAATATAAAATTGGTGACAGAGCGGTGGGATACGACAAAGAAGGATACGACAAAGAAGGACATAGATTTCTTTTACCCGCTACGCTCTAATAACAAATTCAGTAACTTATTCAACTATTTATTCATTATATTTATTTTCTAGTCTTATTTATTATCAAAATGGCACACTCCGATCCCGAATACCTACCCGTTATCGAAGAATCAACCTCACCAACAGAACCTTCCTTAGCTTCTCTTCGTAGAACAATTCTTGAATTTGAAAATCCAAAAACCACAGAAGTTCCACCACGAATACCCAAATTAGGAACCTTCTCTCCAAGCAACCGTAGCGAGCCTACACTTTTAGAAAACCTGCAATCTCAAATTAATTCCATAACAGAAATTCTTAAATCCTTATCTCTCGGAGACACATCGTCAACATCATCTCCTGGGAAACTAACAAATGTTTGTAGTACTACTAATCCTAACAATTTTAATTCACAAATTTCTTTAAGGGACGCATTGGAAACAGTTCCACAATTCGACGGTACGAATATACCGGTATTCCAATTCGCTCGGGCATGTAAACGCGCAAAAGATACCATCGCTAATTACTCCGAACCAGATTTAGCTCGTCTTCTCCGAAATAAACTCACGGGTCATGCTTATTTGGCGATAGAAGATCATCATTTTAACGCGGTAGACGCACTCGTAAATAGACTCATGCAAGTTTTCGCACCAGCAAAAACTTCCAATCACTTACGTGGCGAACTCGCGAATATTACAAAACGTCCTAAGGAAAGTATTTTAGACTACATTAGCCGCATAAAAGATTTGCAATCAGCAATTTTAGATTCCGAAAAGGAACGCCACAGAGCAACATACAGTGAATTGAGGAAAGAAATAGACGAATTCACCTTAGAATCATTTATTAATGGCCTTCCGCCGGAAGAAAGATTACACATGCGAGTATCAGGCTTCCGCGACCTGCACGATGCTTTCGATAAAAGCATCCAAGTCACGAAAAGCATTGAAAGAGATCGCCAAATTTTTTCAAATCGACTCACAACTCCGAATTCCAGTAAACCAATTCAACAAAATCCAGAAACTAAATGTCAATTGTGTGACAAATACGGTCATACCGCGCGCCAGTGCCGTACGCGTATCCCGTACACAAATAATTTTAAGCCTACAACTCATTTGCATAATCCAAATAATAATAATAGCAATAAGAATAATGTTAATATAAATAAATCTCCTCCATTTCGCGAAGTTCCAACGTGTCATTATTGTAAAAAATTAGGTCATTCGATTAACGAATGCCGGAAACGGGCCTACGCGAATCTCATAAAAGATTCGGGAAACGCGCAGGTTCCCCCGACGAAACTCGGCGAACCGTCCGGGGGAATATCCGCAGAATCGCGTCCAATCTTTCCAATAACGAGCGAAACACCGTCCAGTTCGAATCAAGAATAGCTTCAATTAATTTAGACAAAGGGAAAAACGTACCCTCTATCATCATCGAATCCGTAGATTTCAATTGCCTCACGGAATTTATGATCGACACAGGCTCCGAATTAAATATTGTAAAACAATCTACATTAAAAAATCAAACGCCCATAAATATACTTTTTTTTTCTCGAGGGGAAATCTTCGATAGACACCCCGGCCTCCCCCCAAAGGAGTGTCGGATTTCTACCGACTAAAACCCCCCGGTGGTCATCCTCAGGCGTTAGGGGGAGTACCCGGGAACACTTCGTATTGATCCGGATACTCCCCCGCCTTGCCCCCTGAAGGGGGGCCAATCCACTATTTGGGATGCGGTGCGACCACAACACCGCATCCCTCTACCTCTGGGGCCACCCTATCGGCTGCCTGGACCCCAATCCAGACAGCCTAGTGGCCCCGACGACTCCGACGGTCGCCGCGTCCGGTGCCGGAGGCGGGACGTGTACGTCTTCGCCTTCGGCCCCTACCCTCTGGGTCCGCTGCCTCGCGGGCCCTTTCCGCGGCCTCCTTCCGCGACATAACTTGTTCGCAGAAGGAGGCCACGGCTCCCGCCTCCTCTTCGCCGCCCACCATCGCTTTTACGACGGCGGGCAGCGAGAGGTCCCACCCTATGATGTTCCGAAGGACTCGGCGCTCCCCTGCCCAGGAGGGACACTCCTCCAGGGTGTGCTGCGCCGAGTCCTTCTCTTCACCGCAGTGATGACACTGCGGGGACGGCTCCCTTCCGATCTTGTGCAGATACTCACCGAAGCACCCATGCCCGGTGAGTACCTGTGTTAGACGGAAGGTGAGCCGTCCCCTCCTTTCCAGCCAACGCTGGAGGACCTGCAGGATGGCCCTGACGGTCCTTTCCCCGGAGCCGGGCTCCGCCCATAAATATTCTGAACATCTATCAATTATCGGGTATCACCGATCAATATGTAAAAACACTCGGTACCACGACTCTCAATCTCTTTGGACATAATGTCATAATTCACGTGGTAACCGACGATTTCCCTATAGAATACGGCAGTATTCTCGGGTCAGAATTTTTCAAAAATCATAAAGTAAAAATCGAATACGCCGATGAATATATCGAATTCAACGGTGTAGTAATTCCATTCAATAAAAAGGAAACGGTGGTAGTTCCTCCCCGAACGAGTCTCGTCTCCCACGTTAATTTAAAAGGCACGACTTTGAAGGAGGGTTATATCCCACGTTTGTCCGCGTGTGACGGTGTATACTTAGGTAATGTAGCCGTACGCAACACAAATGGCAGGGCCTTCCTACGTGTAATTAACACGAGAGAGGAGGAAGTCGAATTGGAAATACCCACTGTCGAACTAAAAGATTACGAACTCACTGAACCTCCAAAAATCTCAAAATCTCTCGCGGAACCACGGAGTATTCAAAAATAAAAATCCTCAGAATCTCTTAAAAATACTCCTGGTACCGACAAGATCTTAGGATCTTCTTCCAATTCTTCTAATTCTTCTAATTCTAATTCTAATTCCAATTCTAATCAAATTACCCGACGCGGTAATCTATCTACAAATTCGGAGATTCAAAGAAATCGTAATCTATCGCGCAATCTTTATCAAATAAATATTACAGAACCTCGTATCAACCAATTAAAAGAATCACTACGTCTCGAACATTTAAATCTAGAAGAGAAAAATCATGTCGAATATCTCATATCAAAATATCATTCCGTCTTTCATCTACCCGATGAATCGCTCGAGTGTACTGACGTTATTCATCATTCAATTGTAACTACCAATAACGCTCCAGTACACACGAAACAATACAGGTTCCCGCCGATCCATAAAGAGGAAATCAACAAACAAGTCAACGAATTATTAGAAAACGATATTATTCGTCCGTCAGTTTCTCCTTATAATTCCCCTTTATGGATCGTGCCCAAAAAACCAGACGCAGATGGCAATAAGCGATGGCCTATGGTAATCGATTATAGAAATTTAAACAAAAAGACAATCGGCGATGCGTATCCACTCCCAAATATCAGTGAAATTCTAGATCAATTGGGAGGTGCTAAATATTTTTCTATTTTTGACTTAGCTTCTGGATTTCACCAGATACCAATGAATAAAGCCGACGCATCAAAGACTGCCTTTTCGACCCCGTATGGTCACTACGAATTTTCACGAATGCCTTTTGGACTCAAAAATACGCCAGCAACGTTCCAACGATTAATGGATCACGTACTAACCGGTATGCAGGGTTTAGAGATGTTCGTGTACCTCGATGATATAGTTTTATACGCAAGTTCACTAAAGGAACACGACATCAAATTTAAAAAATTAGCCGAAAGATTAAAAGAAGCGAATCTCAAACTACAACCCAGTAAATGCGAATTCTTAAGGAAAGAAGTTATGTATTTGGGCCATATTATTTCAGAGAAGAGTGTACGACCCGATCCAAAGAAAATCGAAGCCGTAAAAAATTTTCCAATTCCAAAAAAAACAAAATCTATGAAGCAATTTCTCGGTCTTACCGGATACTATCGAAAATTCATACCAAACTTTTCTAAAATCGCACGGCCTTTGACTACTTTGCTTAAGAAAAACACACCGTATACCTGGAGCGATAAGCAAGAACAAGCATTTGTGTATTTAAGGGATGAACTTTGTAAGGAGCCTATACTCCAATATCCCGACTTCACGTGCGAATTCAATGTAACTACCGATGCTTCCGAATACGCTATTGGTGGAGTACTAACTCAAGGACAACCAGGAAAAGATTTACCAATCGCTTATGCGTCACGAACATTAAATCAAGCTGAAACAAATTATTCAACGATAGAAAAGGAACTACTAGCTATCGTCTATTGCATCAATCATTTTAGACCATATTTGTACGGTCGCAAATTCACGCTACTAACAGATCATCGACCTCTAGTATGGCTACATAGAGTCAAGGATCCAACTTCCAGACTCGTACGATGGCGTCTTAAGCTCGCCGAGTACGACTACGAAATCCACTATCAACCCGGAAAACAAAATCAATTAGCGGACGCACTCTCGAGGAACGTCCCATCCAAGGAGCATGCTGAAGTGCTTCCGATCAGACGACGAACCAGTTCTAGCGATGAATCACAGTTCAGTTTCCCACCAACGAGGAAGAAACAAAAAACGTCCAACGAATCCGAATCTTCACCCAGGGAACCTGAAAAAGAAATCGAATCAGCTCCGAACGAGGAAGCAACAAACCTACCATTCACGGAAGAACTCGACGAGGATGTCTTCGAAAACGTGAACACAGGTCACAATCCAACTTCAAACGACGACATCTCCATTAATCCAAGCATCGAATCTATAAACGACATCCTAAACACAACAATAGAAGATCAAGAACAAAGTCCAATGGACCACAGCGATACATTGTCAGAATCATCCGAAGATAATACCATAACTTCGACAGAAGAAATCTTTGAACCTCTATCACGGGAATATCAATTTCACGGAAATCAAAGCGTATCAAAAATCACAGAATCCAGGGACCCATTACACCTACGTAACGACAACCTCGTAATTTTCATCGACTGCAGAGGAAATCCCGTCGACGCAGGTGCTGAAAATTTAAAAGAAACAAGGTTACTACCAAATTACAATCATCTAACTCCCGGAAGAGCATCCGTCCACAAATTAAACAATAATACCTTAATAAGTTTACCAATTAAGGAAACGTCGCGAACTCCACTCGATATGGACATCTTTAAAAATTCTCTGGAGTCACTACGCGATGTCATACAGGAATTACACCTCGAAACAATCAGTATAGCCAAAACTTCCAAAATCGACAACATTTCATGGTCATCCGTTCAAGAAATGATACAAAGTTACTTACAAGACTCACAAACCACTATTACAATATGCTTACAGCTCGTACACATTCCAGCAGAAAACCAACGTCACGAAATCATCGAAGAAAATCACAACTCCGCAGTAGGTGGACATAAGGGTGTCAATAAAACCTACAAACGAATCAGACACAATTATTTCTGGCAGGGAATGAAAAAGGATATACAAAGTTACATCCGACAATGTTTGGACTGTCAACGCAGCAAATTGGTCCGTGTAAAAACTCTACAGCCCATGGTTCTCACTGATACACCTGGAGCTGCCTTCGACAAGATTGGATTGGACATCGTCGGTCCATTGCCAACCACTAAAAAGGGAAACACCTACATCTTAACGATACAAGATCTATTAACAAAATTCTCTCTTGCAATTCCTTTACCTGAAGCAACGTCACTCCGCATAGCAGATGCCTTCGTTAAAGAATTTATTTGCCGATTCGCCGCACCGAAGGTTATCCTACCGGATCAAGGAAGTAATTTCATAAGCAGTTTCATGAAAATTATTATACGGAAATTCTGTATTAAACAATGCAAAACCACAGCCTTTCGCCCACAATCAAACGGAAAAGATACGTCGTCGGTGAAAATATTTTCAATTCGGATTTAGTCTCTGTACGGAGAGGCTACCGAGAAGCGCTACCGACGAAGACTTTCTGATTAATTTAAAAATCAACCGAAAGAGATAGAGCCGTGGTTTATTAAGCAAAAGTGCTTCAAATACGCTCCTATAACTCAATCTAACATATAAAAGGTACCTCGTCGGTGAAAATAATTACAGTTCGGACTTAGATTTTTTCCTACCGGGTGGCTACCGTGAAGAGTCGCCGACGACGACTTTAGAAATTATTTAAAAATCAACCGTAAGAGATGGAGCCGAAGTTTATTAAGCAAAAGTGCGTCAAATACGCTCCCATAACCGAACATAACATTTAAAAGATACGTCGTCGGTGAAAATATTTTCAATTCGGACTTAGTCTCTGTACGGAGAGGCTACCGAGAAGCGCTACCGACGAAGGCTACCGTGAAGAGTCGCCGACGACGACTTTAGAAATCATTTAAAAATCAACCGTAAGAGATAGAGCCGTGGTTTATTAAGCAAAAGTGCGTCAAATACGCTCCCATAACTGATCATAACATTTAAAAGATACGTCGTCGGTGAAAATATTTTCAATTCGGACTTAGTCTCTGTACGGAGAGGCTACCGGGAAGCGCCACCGACGAAGACTTTTTGATTAATTTAAAAATCAACCGTAAGAGATAGAGCCGTGGTTTATTAAGCAAAAGTGCTTCAAATACGCTCCTATAACTCAATCTAACATATAAAAGGTACCTCGTCGGTGAAAATAATTACAGTTCGGACTTAGATTTTTTCCTACCGAGTGGCTACCGTGAAGAGTCGCCGACGACGACTTTAGAAATTATTTAAAAATCAACCGTAAGAGATGGAGCCGTGGTTTATTAAGCAAAAGTGCGTCAAATACGCTCCCATAACCGAACATAACATTTAAAAGATACGTCGTCGGTGAAAATATTTTCAATTCGGATTTAGTCTCTGTACGGAGAGGCTACCGAGAAGCGCTACCGACGAAGACTTTCTGATTAATTTAAAAATCAACCGTAAGATATAGAGCCGTGGTTTATTAAGCAAAAGTGCTTCAAATACGCTCCTATAACTCAATCTAACATATAAAAGGTACCTCGTCCGTGAAAATAATTACAGTTCGGACTTAGATTTTTTCCTACCGAGTGGCTACCGTGAAGAGTCGCCGACGACGACTTTAGAAATTATTTCAAAATCAACCGTAAGAGATAGAGCCGTGGTTTATTAAGCAAAAGTGCGTCAAATACGCTCCCATAACTGAACATAACATTTAAAAGATACGTCGTCGGTGAAAATATTTTCAATTCGGACTTAGTCTCTGTACGGAGAGGCTACCGGGAAGCGCCACCGACGAAGACTTTTTGATTAATTTAAAAATCAACCGTAAGAGATAGAGCCGTGGTTTATTAAGCAAAAGTGCTTCAAATACGCTCCTATAACTCAATCTAACATATAAAAGGTACCTCGTCGGTGAAAATAATTACAGTTCGGACTTAGATTTTTTCCTACCGAGTGGCTACCGTGAAGAGTCGCCGACGACGACTTTAGAAATTATTTAAAAATCAACCGTAAGAGATGGAGCCGTGGTTTATTAAGCAAAAGTGCGTCAAATACGCTCCCATAACCGAACATAACATTTAAAAGATACGTCGTCGGTGAAAATATTTTCAATTCGGATTTAGTCTCTGTACGGAGAGGCTACCGAGAAGCGCTACCGACGAAGATTTTCTGATTAATTTAAAAATCAACCGTAAGAGATAGAGCCGTGGTTTATTCAGCAAAAGTGCTTCAAATACGCTCCTATAACTCAATCTAACATATAAAAGGTACCTCGTCGGTGAAAATAATTACAGTTCGGACTTAGATTTTTTCCTACCGAGTGGCTACCGTGAAGAGTCGCCGACGACGACTTTAGAAATTATTTAAAAATCAACCGTAAGAGATGGAGCCGTGGTTTATTAAGCAAAAGTGCGTCAAATACGCTCCCATAACCGAACATAACATTTAAAAGATACGTCGTCGGTGAAAATATTTTCAATTCGGACTTAGTCTCTGTACGGAGAGGCTACCGAGAAGCGCTACCGACGAAGACTTTCTGATTAATTTAAAAATCAACCGTAAGAGATAGGGCCGTGGTTTATTAAGCAAAAGTGCTTCAAATACGCTCCTATAACTCAATCTAACATATAAAAGGTACCTCGTCGGTGAAAATAATTACAGTTCGGACTTAGATTTTTTCCTACCGAGTGGCTACCGTGAAGAGTCGCCGACGACGACTTTAGAAATTATTTAAAAATCAACCGTAAGAGATGGAGCCGTGGTTTATTAAGCAAAAGTGCGTCAAATACGCTCCCATAACCGAACATAACATTTAAAAGATACGTCGTCGGTGAAAATATTTTCAATTGGGACTTAGTCTCTGTACGGAGAGGCTACCGAGAAGCGCTACCGACGAAGACTTTCTGATTAATTTAAAAATCAACCGTAAGAGATAGAGCCGTGGTTTATTAAGCAAAAGTGCTTCAAATACGCTCCTATAACTCAATCTAACATTTAAAAGGTATCTCGTCGGTGAAAATATTTTCAATTCGGACTTAGTCTCTGTACGGAGAGGCTACCGTGAAGAGTCGCCGACGACGACTTTAGAAATTATTTCAAAATCAACCGTAAGAGATAGAGCCGTGGTTTATTAAGCAAAAGTGCGTCAAATACGCTCCCATAACCGAACATAGCATTTAAAAGATACGTCGTCGGTGAAAATATTTTCAATTCGGACTTAGTCTCTGTACGGAGAGGCTACCGTGAAGAGTCGCCGACGACGACTTTAGAAATTATTTAAAAATCAACCGTAAAAGATAGAGCCGTGGTTTATTAAGCAAAAGTGCTTCAAATACGCTCCTATAACTCAATCTAACATATAAAAGGTACCTCGTCGGTGAAAATAATTACAGTTCGGACTTAGTCTCTGTACGGAGAGGCTACCGTGAAGAGTCGCCGACGACGACTTTAGAAATTATTTTAAAATCAACCGTAAGAGATGGAGCCGTGGTTTATTAAGCAAAAGTGCGTCAATCACGCTCCCATAACCGAACATAACATTTAAAAGATACGACGTCGGTGAAAATATTTTCAATTCCGACTTAGTCCCTGTACGGAGAGGCTAGCGAGAAGCGCTACCGACGAAGACTTTTTGATTAATTTAAAAATCAACACTAAGGGATACAGCCGTGGTTTATTAAGCAAAAGTGCTTCAAATACGCTCCTATAACTCAATCTAACATATAAAAGGTACCTCGTCGGTGAAAATAATTACAGTTCGGACTTAGATTTTTTCCTACCGAGTGGCTACCGTGAAGAGTCGCCGACGACGACTTTAGAAATTATTTAAAAATCAACCGTAAGAGATGGAGCCGTGGTTTATTAAGCAAAAGTGCGTCAAATACGCTCCCATAACCGAACATAACATTTAAAAGATACGTCGTTGGTGAAAATATTTTCAATTCGGACTTAGCCTCTGTACGGAGAGGCTACCGAGAAGCGCTACCGACGAAGACTTTCTGATTAATTTAAAAATCAACCGTAAGAGATAGGGCCGTGGTTTATTAAGCAAAAGTGCTTCAAATACGCTCCTATAACTCAATCTAACATATAAAAGGTACCTCGTCGGTGAAAATAATTACAGTTCGGACTTAGATTTTTTCCTACCGAGTGGCTACCGTGAAGAGTCGCCGACGACGACTTTAGAAATTATTTAAAAATCAACCGTAAGAGATGGAGCCGTGGTTTATTAAGCAAAAGTGCGTCAAATACGCTCCCATAACCGAACATAACATTTAAAAGATACGTCGTCGGTGAAAATATTTTCAATTCGGACTTAGTCTCTGTACGGAGAGGCTACCGAGAAGCGCTACCGACGAAGACTTTCTGATTAATTTAAAAATCAACCGTAAGAGATAGAGCCGTGGTTTATTAAGCAAAAGTGCTTCAAATACGCTCCTATAACTCAATCTAACATTTAAAAGGTATCTCGTCGGTGAAAATATTTTCAATTCGGACTTAGTCTCTGTACGGAGAGGCTACCGTGAAGAGTCGCCGACGACGACTTTAGAAATTATTTCAAAATCAACCGTAAGAGATAGAGCCGTGGTTTATTAAGCAAAAGTGCGTCAAATACGCTCCCATAACCGAACATAGCATTTAAAAGATACGTCGTCGGTGAAAATATTTTCAATTCGGACTTAGTCTCTGTACGGAGAGGCTACCGTGAAGAGTCGCCAACGGCGACTTTAGAAATTATTTCAAAATCAACCGTAAGAGATAGAGCCGTGGTTTATTAAGCAAAAGTGCTTCAAATACGCTCCTATAACTCAATCTAACATATAAAAGGTACCTCGTCGGTGAAAATAATTACAGTTCGGACTTAGTCTCTGTACGGAGAGGCTACCGTGAAGAGTCGCCGACGACGACTTTAGAAATTATTTTAAAATCAACCGTAAGAGATGGAGCCGTGGTTTATTAAGCAAAAGTGCGTCAATCACGCTCCCATAACCGAACATAACATTTAAAAGATACGACGTCGGTGAAAATATTTTCAATTCCGACTTAGTCCCTGTACGGAGAGGCTAGCGAGAAGCGCTACCGACGAAGACTTTTTGATTAATTTAAAAATCAACACTAAGGGATACAGCCGTGGTTTATTAAGCAAAAGTGCTTCAAATACGCTCCTATAACTCAATCTAACATATAAAAGGTACCTCGTCGGTGAAAATAATTACAGTTCGGACTTAGATTTTTTCCTACCGAGTGGCTACCGTGAAGAGTCGCCGACGACGACTTTAGAAATTATTTAAAAATCAACCGTAAGAGATGGAGCCGTGGTTTATTAAGCAAAAGTGCGTCAAATACGCTCCCATAACCGAACATAACATTTAAAAGATACGTCGTCGGTGAAAATATTTTCAATTCGGACTTAGTCTCTGTACGGAGAGGCTACCGAGAAGCGCTACCGACGAAGACTTTCTGATTAATTTAAAAATCAACCGTAAGAGATAGGGCCGTGGTTTATTAAGCAAAAGTGCTTCAAATACGCTCCTATAACTCAATCTAACATATAAAAGGTACCTCGTCGGTGAAAATAATTACAGTTCGGACTTAGATTTTTTCCTACCGAGTGGCTACCGTGAAGAGTCGCCGACGACGACTTTAGAAATTATTTAAAAATCAACCGTAAGAGATGGAGCCGTGGTTTATTAAGCAAAAGTGCGTCAAATACGCTCCCATAACCGAACATAACATTTAAAAGATACGTCGTCGGTGAAAATATTTTCAATTGGGACTTAGTCTCTGTACGGAGAGGCTACCGAGAAGCGCTACCGACGAAGACTTTCTGATTAATTTAAAAATCAACCGTAAGAGATAGAGCCGTGGTTTATTAAGCAAAAGTGCTTCAAATACGCTCCTATAACTCAATCTAACATTTAAAAGGTATCTCGTCGGTGAAAATATTTTCAATTCGGACTTAGTCTCTGTACGGAGAGGCTACCGTGAAGAGTCGCCGACGACGACTTTAGAAATTATTTCAAAATCAACCGTAAGAGATAGAGCCGTGGTTTATTAAGCAAAAGTGCGTCAAATACGCTCCCATAACCGAACATAGCATTTAAAAGATACGTCGTCGGTGAAAATATTTTCAATTCGGACTTAGTCTCTGTACGGAGAGGCTACCGTGAAGAGTCGCCAACGGCGACTTTAGAAATTATTTAAAAATCAACCGTAAAAGATAGAGCCGTGGTTTATTAAGCAAAAGTGCTTCAAATACGCTCCTATAACTCAATCTAACATATAAAAGGTACCTCGTCGGTGAAAATAATTACAGTTCGGACTTAGTCTCTGTACGGAGAGGCTACCGTGAAGAGTCGCCGACGACGACTTTAGAAATTATTTTAAAATCAACCGTAAGAGATGGAGCCGTGGTTTATTAAGCAAAAGTGCGTCAATCACGCTCCCATAACCGAACATAACATTTAAAAGATACGACGTCGGTGAAAATATTTTCAATTCCGACTTAGTCCCTGTACGGAGAGGCTAGCGAGAAGCGCTACCGACGAAGACTTTTTGATTAATTTAAAAATCAACACTAAGGGATACAGCCGTGGTTTATTAAGCAAAAGTGCTTCAAATACGCTCCTATAACTCAATCTAACATATAAAAGGTACCTCGTCGGTGAAAATAATTACAGTTCGGACTTAGATTTTTTCCTACCGAGTGGCTACCGTGAAGAGTCGCCGACGACGACTTTAGAAATTATTTAAAAATCAACCGTAAGAGATGGAGCCGTGGTTTATTAAGCAAAAGTGCGTCAAATACGCTCCCATAACCGAACATAACATTTAAAAGATACGTCGTTGGTGAAAATATTTTCAATTCGGACCTAGTCTCTGTACGGAGAGGCTACCGAGAAGCGCTACCGACGAAGACTTTCTGATTAATTTAAAAATCAACCGTAAGAGATAGGGCCGTGGTTTATTAAGCAAAAGTGCTTCAAATACGCTCCTATAACTCAATCTAACATATAAAAGGTACCTCGTCGGTGAAAATAATTACAGTTCGGACTTAGATTTTTTCCTACCGAGTGGCTACCGTGAAGAGTCGCCGACGACGACTTTAGAAATTATTTAAAAATCAACCGTAAGAGATGGAGCCGTGGTTTATTAAGCAAAAGTGCGTCAAATACGCTCCCATAACCGAACATAACATTTAAAAGATACGTCGTCGGTGAAAATATTTTCAATTCGGACTTAGTCTCTGTACGGAGAGGCTACCGAGAAGCGCTACCGACGAAGACTTTCTGATTAATTTAAAAATCAACCGTAAGAGATAGAGCCGTGGTTTATTAAGCAAAAGTGCTTCAAATACGCTCCTATAACTCAATCTAACATTTAAAAGGTATCTCGTCGGTGAAAATATTTTCAATTCGGACTTAGTCTCTGTACGGAGAGGCTACCGTGAAGAGTCGCCGACGACGACTTTAGAAATTATTTCAAAATCAACCGTAAGAGATAGAGCCGTGGTTTATTAAGCAAAAGTGCGTCAAATACGCTCCCATAACCGAACATAGCATTTAAAAGATACGTCGTCGGTGAAAATATTTTCAATTCGGACTTAGTCTCTGTACGGAGAGGCTACCGTGAAGAGTCGCCAACGGCGACTTTAGAAATTATTTCAAAATCAACCGTAAAAGATAGAGCCGTGGTTTATTAAGCAAAAGTGCTTCAAATACGCTCCTATAACTCAATCTAACATATAAAAGGTACCTCGTCGGTGAAAATAATTACAGTTCGGACTTAGTCTCTGTACGGAGAGGCTACCGTGAAGAGTCGCCGACGACGACTTTAGAAATTATTTTAAAATCAACCGTAAGAGATGGAGCCGTGGTTTATTAAGCAAAAGTGCGTCAATCACGCTCCCATAACCGAACATAACATTTAAAAGATACGACGTCGGTGAAAATATTTTCAATTCCGACTTAGTCCCTGTACGGAGAGGCTAGCGAGAAGCGCTACCGACGAAGACTTTTTGATTAATTTAAAAATCAACACTAAGGGATACAGCCGTGGTTTATTAAGCAAAAGTGCTTCAAATACGCTCCTATAACTCAATCTAACATATAAAAGGTACCTCGTCGGTGAAAATAATTACAGTTCGGACTTAGATTTTTTCCTACCGAGTGGCTACCGTGAAGAGTCGCCGACGACGACTTTAGAAATTATTTAAAAATCAACCGTAAGAGATGGAGCCGTGGTTTATTAAGCAAAAGTGCGTCAAATACGCTCCCATAACCGAACATAACATTTAAAAGATACGTCGTCGGTGAAAATATTTTCAATTCGGACCTAGTCTCTGTACGGAGAGGCTACCGAGAAGCGCTACCGACGAAGACTTTCTGATTAATTTAAAAATCAACCGTAAGAGATAGGGCCGTGGTTTATTAAGCAAAAGTGCTTCAAATACGCTCCTATAACTCAATCTAACATATAAAAGGTACCTCGTCGGTGAAAATAATTACAGTTCGGACTTAGATTTTTTCCTACCGAGTGGCTACCGTGAAGAGTCGCCGACGACGACTTTAGAAATTATTTAAAAATCAACCGTAAGAGATGGAGCCGTGGTTTATTAAGCAAAAGTGCGTCAAATACGCTCCCATAACCGAACATAACATTTAAAAGATACGTCGTCGGTGAAAATATTTTCAATTCGGACTTAGTCTCTGTACGGAGAGGCTACCGAGAAGCGCTACCGACGAAGACTTTCTGATTAATTTAAAAATCAACCGTAAGAGATAGAGCCGTGGTTTATTAAGCAAAAGTGCTTCAAATACGCTCCTATAACTCAATCTAACATTTAAAAGGTATCTCGTCGGTGAAAATATTTTCAATTCGGACTTAGTCTCTGTACGGAGAGGCTACCGTGAAGAGTCGCCGACGACGACTTTAGAAATTATTTCAAAATCAACCGTAAGAGATAGAGCCGTGGTTTATTAAGCAAAAGTGCGTCAAATACGCTCCTATAACTCAATCTAGCATATAAAAGGTACCTCGTCGGTGAAAATAATTACAGTTCGGACTTAGATTTTTTCCTACCGAGTGGCTACCGTGAAGAGTCGCCGACGACGACTTTAGAAATTATTTTAAAATCAACCGTAAGAGATGGAGCCGTGGTTTATTAAGCAAAAGTGTTTCAAATACGCTCCTATAACTCAATCTAACATTTAAAAGATACGTCGTCGGTGAAAATATTTTCAATTCGGACTTAGTCTCTGTACGGAGAGGCTACCATGAAGAGTCGCCGACGACGACTTTAGAAATTATTTCAAAATCAACCGTAAGAGATATGGCCGTGGTTTATTAAGCAAAATTGCTTCAAATACGCTCCTATAACTCAATCTAACATATAAAAGGTACCTCGTCGGTGAAAATAATTACAGTTCGGACTTAGATTTTTTCCTACCGGGTGGCTACCGTGAAGAGTCGCCGACGACGACTTTAGAAATTATTTAAAAATCAACCGTAAGAGATGGAGCCGTGGTTTATTAAGCAAAAGTGCGTCAAATACGCTCCCATAACCGAACATAACATTTAAAAGATACGTCGTCGGTGAAAATATTTTCAATTCGGACTTAGTCTCTGTACGGAGAGGCTACCGAGAAGCGCTACCGACGAAGACTTTCTGATTAATTTAAAAATCAACCGTAAGAGATAGGGCCGTGGTTTATTAAGCAAAAGTGCTTCAAATACGCTCCTATAACTCAATCTAACATATAAAAGGTACCTCGTCGTTGAAAATAATTACAGTTCGGACTTAGATTTTTTCCTACCGAGTGGCTACCGTGAAGAGTCGCCGACGACGACTTTAGAAATTATTTAAAAATCAACCGTAAGAGATGGAGCCGTGGTTTATTAAGCAAAAGTGCGTCAAATACGCTCCCATAACCGAACATAACATTTAAAAGATACGTCGTCGGTGAAAATATTTTCAATTCGGACTTAGTCTCTGTACGGAGAGGCTACCGAGAAGCGCTACCGACGAAGACTTTCTGATTAATTTAAAAATCAACCGTAAGAGATAGAGCCGTGGTTTATTAAGCAAAAGTGCTTCAAATACGCTCCTATAACTCAATCTAACATTCAAAAGGTATCTCGTCGGTGAAAATATTTTCAATTCGGACTTAGTCTCTGTACGGAGAGGCTACCGTGAAGAGTCGCCGACGACGACTTTAGAAATTATTTCAAAATCAACCGTAAGAGATAGAGCCGTGGTTTATTAAGCAAAAGTGCGTCAAATACGCTCCCATAACCGAACATAACATTTAAAAGATACGTCGTCGGTGAAAATATTTTCAATTCGGACTTAGTCTCTGTACGGAGAGGCTACCGTGAAGAGTCGCCAACGGCGACTTTAGAAATTATTTCAAAATCAACCGTAAAAGATAGAGCCGTGGTTTATTAAGCAAAAGTGCTTCAAATACGCTCCTATAACTCAATCTAACATATAAAAGGTACCTCGTCGGTGAAAATAATTACAGTTCGGACTTAGTCTCTGTACGGAGAGGCTACCGTGAAGAGTCGCCGACGACGACTTTAGAAATTATTTTAAAATCAACCGTAAGAGATGGAGCCGTGGTTTATTAAGCAAAAGTGCGTCAATCACGCTCCCATAACCGAACATAACATTTAAAAGATACGACGTCGGTGAAAATATTTTCAATTCCGACTTAGTCCCTGTACGGAGAGGCTACCGAGAAGCGCTACCGACGAAGACTTTTTGATTAATTTAAAAATCAACACTAAGGGATACAGCCGTGGTTTATTAAGCAAAAGTGCTTCAAATACGCTCCTATAACTCAATCTAACATTTAAAAGATACGTCGTGGGTGAAAATATTTTCAATTCGGACTTAGTCTCTGTACGGAGAGGCTACCGTGAAGAGTCGCCGACGACGACTTTAGAAATCATTTAAAAATCAACCGTAAGAGATAGAGCCGTGGTTTATTAAGCAAAAGTGCGTCAAATACGCTCCCATAACTGATCATAACATTTAAAAGATACGTCGTCGGTGAAAATATTTTCAATTCGGACTTAGTCTCTGTACGGAGAGGCTACCGGGAAGCGCCACCGACGAAGACTTTTTGATTAATTTAAAAATCAACCGTAAGAGATAGAGCCGTGGTTTATTAAGCAAAAGTGCTTCAAATACGCTCCTATAACTCAATCTAACATATAAAAGGTACCTCGTCGGTGAAAATAATTACAGTTCGGACTTAGATTTTTTCCAACCGAGTGGCTACCGTGAAGAGTCGCCGACGACGACTTTAGAAATTATTTAAAAATCAACCGTAAGAGATGGAGCCGTGGTTTATTAAGCAAAAGTGCGTCAAATACGCTCCCATAACCGAACATAACATTTAAAAGATACGTCGTCGGTGAAAATATTTTCAATTCGGATTTAGTCTCTGTACGGAGAGGCTACCGAGAAGCGCTACCGACGAAGACTTTCTGATTAATTTAAAAATCAACCGTAAGATATAGAGCCGTGGTTTATTAAGCAAAAGTGCTTCAAATACGCTCCTATAACTCAATCTAACATATAAAAGGTACCTCGTCCGTGAAAATAATTACAGTTCGGACTTAGATTTTTTCCTACCGAGTGGCTACCGTGAAGAGTCGCCGACGACGACTTTACAAATTATTTAAAAATCAACCGTAAGAGATAGAGCCGTGGTTTATTAAGCAAAAGTGCGTCAAATACGCTCCCATAACGGAACATAACATTTAAAAGATACGTCGTGGATGAAAATATTTTCAATTCGGACTTAGTCTCTGTACGGAGAGGCTACCGAGAAGCGCTACCGACGAGGATTTTCTGATTAATTTAAAAATCAACCGTAAGAGATAGAGCCGTGCTTTATTAAGCAAAAGTGCTTCAAATGCGCTCCCATAACTGAACATAACATTTAAAAGATACGTCGTCGGTGAAAATATTTTCAATTCGGACTTAGTCTCTGTACGGAGAGGCTACCGAGAAGCGCTACCGACGAGAACTTTCTGATTAATTTAAAAATCAACCGTAAGAGATAGAGCCGTGCTTTATTAAGCAAAAGTGCTTCAAATTCGCTCCTATAACTCAATCTAACATATAAAAGGTACCTCGTCGGTGGAAATAATTACAGTTCGGACTTAGATTTTTTCCTACCGAGTGGCTACCGTGAAGAGTCGCCGACGACGACTTTAGAAATTATTTAAAAATCAACCGTAAGAGATAGAGCCGTGCTTTATTAAGCAAAAGTTCGTCAAATACGCTCCCATAACTGAACATAACATTTAAAAGATACGTCGGCGGTGAAAATATTTTCAATTCGGACTTAGTCTCTGTACGGAGAGGCTACCGTGAAGAGTCGCCAACGACGACTTTAGAAATTATTTCAAAATCAACCGTAAGAGATAGAGCCGTGGTTTATTAAGCAAAAGTGCTTCAAATACGCTCCTATAACTCAATCTAACATATAAAAGGTACCTCGTCGGTGAAAATAATTACAGTTCGGACTTAGATTTTTTCCTACCGAGTGGCTACCGTGAAGAGTCGCCGACGACGACTTTAGAAATTATTTTACAATCAACCGTAAGAGATATGGCCGTGGTTTATTAAGCAAAATTGCTTCAAATACGCTCCTATAACTCAATCTAACATATAAAAGGTACATCGTCGGTGAAAATAATTACAGTTCAGACTTAGATTTTTTCCTACCGAGTGGCTACCGTGAAGAGTCGCCGACGACGACTTTAGAAATTATTTAAAAATCAACCGTAAGAGATGGAGCCGTGGTTTATTAAGCAAAAGTGCGTCAAATACGCTCCCATAACCGAACATAACATTTAAAAGATACGTCGTCGGTGAAAATATTTTCAATTCGGACTTAGTCTCTGTACGGAGAGGCTACCGAGAAGCGCTACCGACGAAGACTTTCTGATTAATTTAAAAATCAACCGTAAGAGATAGAGCCGTGGTTTATTAAGCAAAAGTGCATCAAATACGCTCCTATAACTCAATCTAACATTTAAAAGGTATCTCGTCGGTGAAAATAATTTCAGTTCGGACTTAGATTTTTTCCTACCGAGTGGCTACCGTGAAGAGTCGCCGCCGACGACTTTAGAAATTATTTAAAAATCAACCGTAAGAGATGGAGCCGTGGTTTATTAAGCAAAAGTGCGTCAAATACGCTCCCATAACCGAACATAACATTTAAAAGATACGTCGTCGGTGAAAATATTTGCAAATCGGACATAGTCTCTGTACGGAGAGGCTACCGAGAAGCGCTACCGACGAAGACTTTCTGATTAATTTAAAAATCAACCGTAAGAGATAGAGCCGTGGTTTATTAAGCAAAAGTGTTTCAAATACGCTCCTATAACTCAATCTAACATTTAAAAGATACGTCGTCGGTGAAAATATTTTCAATTCGGACTTAGTCTCTGTACGGAGAGGCTACCGTGAAGAGTCGCCGACGACGACTTTAGAAATTATTTCAAAATCAACCGTAAGAGACAGAGCCGTGGTTTATTAAGCAAAAGTGCGTAAAATACGCTCCTATAACTCAATCTAACATTTAAAAGGTACCTCGTCGGTGAAAATAATTACAGTTCGGACTTAGATTTTTTCCTACCGAGTGGCTACCGTGAAGAGTCGCCGACGATGACTTTCGAAATTATTTAAAAATCAACCGTAAGAGATGGAGCCGTGGTTTATTAAGCCAAAGTGCGTCAAATACGCTCCCATAACCGAACATAACATTTAAAAGATACGTCGTCGGTGAAAATATTTTCAATTCGGACTTAGTCTCTGTACGGAGAGGCTACCGAGAAGCGCTACCGACGAAGACTTTCTGATTAATTTAAAAATCAACCGTAAGAGATAGAGCCGTGGTTTATTAAGCAAAAGTGCCTCAAATACGCTCCTATAACTCAATCTAACATATAAAAGGTACCCCGTCGGTGAAAATAATTACAGTTCGGAATTAGATTTTTTCCTACCGAGTGGCTACCGTGAAGAGTCGCCGACGACGACTTTAGAAATTATTTAAAAATCAACCGTAAGAGATGGAGCCGTGGTTTATTCAGCAAACGTGCGTCAAATACGCTCCCATAACCGAACATAACATTTAAAAGATACGTCGTCGGTGAAAATATTTTCAATTCGGACTTAGTCTCTGTACGGAGAGGCTACCGTGAAGAGTCGCCGACGACGACTTTAGAAATTATTTCAAAATCAACCGTAAGAGATAGAGCCGTGGTTTATTAAGCAAAAGTGCGTCAAATACGCTCCCACAACTGAACATAACATTTAAAAGATACGTCGTCGATGAAAATATTTTCAATTCGGACTTAGTCTCTGTACGGAGAGGCTATCGAGAAGCGCTACCGACGAAGACTTTCTGATTAATTTAAAAATCAACCGTAAGAGATAGAGCCGTGGTTTATTAAGCAAAAGTGCTTCAAATACGCTCCTATAACTCAATCTAACATATAAAAGGTACCTCGTCGGTGAAAATAATTACAGTTCGGACTTAGATTTTTTCCTACCGAGTGGCTACCGTGAAGAGTCGCCGACGACGACTTTAGAAATTATTTAAAAATCAACCGTAAGAGATGGAGCCGAGGTTTATTAAGCAAAAGTGCGTCAAATACGCTCCCATAACCGAACATAACATTTAAAAGATACGTCGTCGGTGAAAATATTTTCAATTCGGACTTAGTCTCTGTACGGAGAGGCTACCGAGAAGCGCTACCGACGAAGGCTACCGTGAAGAGTCGCCGACGACGACTTTAGAAATTATTTAAAAATCAACCGTAAGAGATATAGCCGTGGTTTATTAAACAAAAGTGCGTCAAATACGCTCCCATAACTGATCATAACATTTAAAAGATACGTCGTCGGTGAAAATATTTTCAATTCGGACTTAGTCTCTGTACGGAGAGGCTACCGAGAAGCGCTACCGACGAAGAATTTTTGATTAATTCAAAAATCAACCGTAAGAGATAGAGCCGTGGTTTATTCAGCAAAAGTGCTTCAAATACGCTCCTGTAACTCAATCTAACATATAAAAGGTACCTCGTCGGTGAAAATAATAACAGTTCGGACTTAGATTTTTTCCTACCGAGTGGCTACCGTGAAGAGTCGCCGACGACGACTTTAGAAATTATTTCAAAATCAACCGTAAGAGATAGAGCCGTGGTTTATTAAGCAAAAGTGCGTCAAATACGCTCCCATAACGGAACATAACATTTAAAAGATACGTCGTGGATGAAAATATTTTCAATTCGGACTTAGTCTCTGTACGGAGAGGCTACCGAGAAGCGCTACCGACGAAGACTTTCTGATTAATTTAAAAATCAACCGTAAGAGATAGAGCCGTGGTTTATTCAGCAAAAGTGCTTCAAATACGCTCCTGTAACTCAATCTAACATATAAAAGGTACCTCGTCGGTGAAAATAATAACAGTTCGGACTTAGATTTTTTCCTACCGAGTGGCTACCGTGAAGAGTCGCCGACGACGACTTTAGAAATTATTTAAAAATCAACCGTAAGAGATAGAGCCGTGGTTTATTAAGCAAAAGTGCGTCAAATACGCTCCCATAACGGAACATAACATTTAAAAGATACGTCGTGGATGAAAATATTTTCAATTCGGACTTAGTCTCTGTACGGAGAGGCTACCGAGAAGCGCTACCGATGAAGACTTTCTGATTAATTTAAAAATCAACCGTAAGAGATAGAGCCGTGGTTTATTAAGCAAAAGTGCGTCAAATACGCTCCCATAACGGAACATAACATTTAAAAGATACGTCGTCGGTGAAAATATTTTCAATTCGGACTTAGTCTCTGTACAGAGAGGCTACCGAGAAGCGCTACCGACGAGGACTTTCTGATTAATTTAAAAATCAACCGTAAGAGATAGAGCCGTGGTTTATTAAGCAAAAGTGCTTCAAATGCGCTCCTATAACTCAATCTAACATATAAAAGGTACCTCGTCGGTGAAAATAATTACAGTTCGGACTTAGATTTTTTCCTACCGAGTGGCTACCGTGAAGAGTCGCCGACGACGATTTTAGAAATTATTTAAAAATCAACCGTAAGAGATAGAGCCGTGGTTTATTAAGCAAAAGTTCGTCAAATACGCTCCCATAACTGAACATAACATTTAAAAGATACGTCGTCGGTGAAAATATTTTCAATTCGGACTTAGTCTCTGTACGGAGAGGCTACCGAGAAGCGCTACCGACGAAGAATTTTTGATTAATTCAAAAATCAACCGTAAGAGATAGAGCCGTGGTTTATTCAGCAAAAGTGCTTCAAATACGCTCCTGTAACTCAATCTAACATATAAAAGGTACCTCGTCGGTGAAAATAATAACAGTTCGGACTTAGATTTTTTCCTACCGAGTGGCTACCGTGAAGAGTCGCCGACGACGACTTTAGAAATTATTTCAAAATCAACCGTAAGAGATAGAGCCGTGGTTTATTAAGCAAAAGTGCGTCAAATACGCTCCCATAACGGAACATAACATTTAAAAGATACGTCGTGGATGAAAATATTTTCAATTCGGACTTAGTCTCTGTACGGAGAGGCTACCGAGAAGCGCTACCGACGAAGACTTTCTGATTAATTTAAAAATTAACCGAAAGAGATAGAGCCGTGCTTTATTAAGCAAAAGTGCTTCAAATACACTCCTATAACTCAATCTAACATATAAAAGGTACCTCGTCGGTGAAAATAATTACAGTTCGGACTTAGATTTTTTCCTACCGAGTGGCTACCGTGAAGAGTCGCCGACGACGACTTTAGAAATTATTTAAAAATCAACCGTAAGAGATAGAGCCGTGCTTTATTAAGCAAAAGTTCGTCAAATACGCTCCCATAACTGAACATAACATTTAAAAGATACGTCGTCGGTGAAAATATTTTCAATTCGGACTTAGTCTCTGTACGGAGAGGCTACCGAGAAGCGCTACCGACGAAGAATTTTTGATTAATTCAAAAATCAACCGTAAGAGATAGAGCCGTGGTTTATTCAGCAAAAGTGCTTCAAATACGCTCCTGTAACTCAATCTAACATATAAAAGGTACCTCGTCGGTGAAAATAATAACAGTTCGGACTTAGATTTTTTCCTACCGAGTGGCTACCGTGAAGAGTCGCCGACGACGACTTTAGAAATTATTTCAAAATCAACCGTAAGAGATAGAGCCGTGGTTTATTAAGCAAAAGTGCGTCAAATACGCTCCCATAACGGAACATAACATTTAAAAGATACGTCGTGGATGAAAATATTTTCAATTCGGACTTAGTCTCTGTACGGAGAGGCTACCGAGAAGCGCTACCGACGAAGACTTTCTGATTAATTTAAAAATCAACCGTAAGAGATAGAGCCGTGGTTTATTCAGCAAAAGTGCTTCAAATACGCTCCTGTAACTCAATCTAACATATAAAAGGTACCTCGTCGGTGAAAATAATAACAGTTCGGACTTAGATTTTTTCCTACCGAGTGGCTACCGTGAAGAGTCGCCGACGACGACTTTAGAAATTATTTCAAAATCAACCGTAAGAGATAGAGCCGTTGTTTATTAAGCAAAAGTGCGTCAAATACGCTCCCATAACGGAACATAACATTTAAAAGATACGTCGTGGATGAAAATATTTTCAATTCGGACTTAGTCTCTGTACGGAGAGGCTACCGAGAAGCGCTACCGACGAAGAATTTTTGATTAATTCAAAAATCAACCGTAAGAGATAGAGCCGTGGTTTATTCAGCAAAAGTGCTTCAAATACGCTCCTGTAACTCAATCTAACATATAAAAGGTACCTCGTCGGTGAAAATAATAACAGTTCGGACTTAGATTTTTTCCTACTGAGTGGCTACCGTGAAGAGTCGCCGACGACGACTTTAGAAATTATTTCAAAATCAACCGTAAGAGATAGAGCCGTGGTTTATTAAGCAAAAGTGCGTCAAATACGCTCCCATAACGGAACATAACATTTAAAAGATACGTCGTGGATGAAAATATTTTCAATTCGGACTTAGTCTCTGTACGGAGAGGCTACCGAGAAGCGCTACCGACGAAGACTTTCTGATTAATTTAAAAATCAACCGTAAGAGATAGAGCCGTGGTTTATTCAGCAAAAGTGCTTCAAATACGCTCCTGTAACTCAATCTAACATATAAAAGGTACCTCGTCGGTGAAAATAATAACAGTTCGGACTTAGATTTTTTCCTACCGAGTGGCTACCGTGAAGAGTCGCCGACGACGACTTTAGAAATTATTTCAAAATCAACCGTAAGAGATAGAGCCGTGGTTTATTAAGCAAAAGTGCGTCAAATACGCTCCCATAACGGAACATAACATTTAAAAGATACGTCGTGGATGAAAATATTTTCAATTCGGACTTAGTCTCTGTACGGAGAGGCTACCGAGAAGCGCTACCGACGAAGACTTTCTGATTAATTTAAAAATTAACCGAAAGAGATAGAGCCGTGCTTTATTAAGCAAAAGTGCTTCAAATACACTCCTATAACTCAATCTAACATATAAAAGGTACCTCGTCGGTGAAAATAATTACAGTTCGGACTTAGATTTTTTCCTACCGAGTGGCTACCGTGAAGAGTCGCCGACGACGACTTTAGAAATTATTTAAAAATCAACCGTAAGAGATAGAGCCGTGCTTTATTAAGCAAAAGTTCGTCAAATACGCTCCCATAACTGAACATAACATTTAAAAGATACGTCGTCGGTGAAAATATTTTCAATTCGGACTTAGTCTCTGTACGGAGAGGCTACCGAGAAGCGCTACCGACGAAGAATTTTTGATTAATTCAAAAATCAACCGTAAGAGATAGAGCCGTGGTTTATTCAGCAAAAGTGCTTCAAATACGCTCCTGTAACTCAATCTAACATATAAAAGGTACCTCGTCGGTGAAAATAATAACAGTTCGGACTTAGATTTTTTCCTACCGAGTGGCTACCGTGAAGAGTCGCCGACGACGACTTTAGAAATTATTTCAAAATCAACCGTAAGAGATAGAGCCGTGGTTTATTAAGCAAAAGTGCGTCAAATACGCTCCCATAACGGAACATAACATTTAAAAGATACGTCGTGGATGAAAATATTTTCAATTCGGACTTAGTCTCTGTACGGAGAGGCTACCGAGAAGCGCTACCGACGAAGACTTTCTGATTAATTTAAAAATCAACCGTAAGAGATAGAGCCGTGGTTTATTCAGCAAAAGTGCTTCAAATACGCTCCTGTAACTCAATCTAACATATAAAAGGTACCTCGTCGGTGAAAATAATAACAGTTCGGACTTAGATTTTTTCCTACCGAGTGGCTACCGTGAAGAGTCGCCGACGACGACTTTAGAAATTATTTCAAAATCAACCGTAAGAGATAGAGCCGTTGTTTATTAAGCAAAAGTGCGTCAAATACGCTCCCATAACGGAACATAACATTTAAAAGATACGTCGTGGATGAAAATATTTTCAATTCGGACTTAGTCTCTGTACGGAGAGGCTACCGAGAAGCGCTACCGACGAAGAATTTTTGATTAATTCAAAAATCAACCGTAAGAGATAGAGCCGTGGTTTATTCAGCAAAAGTGCTTCAAATACGCTCCTGTAACTCAATCTAACATATAAAAGGTACCTCGTCGGTGAAAATAATAACAGTTCGGACTTAGATTTTTTCCTACTGAGTGGCTACCGTGAAGAGTCGCCGACGACGACTTTAGAAATTATTTCAAAATCAACCGTAAGAGATAGAGCCGTGGTTTATTAAGCAAAAGTGCGTCAAATACGCTCCCATAACGGAACATAACATTTAAAAGATACGTCGTGGATGAAAATATTTTCAATTCGGACTTAGTCTCTGTACGGAGAGGCTACCGAGAAGCGCTACCGACGAAGACTTTCTGATTAATTTAAAAATCAACCGTAAGAGATAGAGCCGTGGTTTATTCAGCAAAAGTGCTTCAAATACGCTCCTGTAACTCAATCTAACATATAAAAGGTACCTCGTCGGTGAAAATAATAACAGTTCGGACTTAGATTTTTTCCTACTGAGTGGCTACCGTGAAGAGTCGCCGACGACGACTTTAGAAATTATTTAAAAATCAACCGTAAGAGATAGAGCCGTTGTTTATTAAGCAAAAGTGCGTCAAATACGCTCCCATAACGGAACATAACATTTAAAAGATACGTCGTGGATGAAAATATTTTCAATTCGGACTTAGTCTCTGTACGGAGAGGCTACCGAGAAGCGCTACCGACGAAGAATTTTTGATTAATTCAAAAATCAACCGTAAGAGATAGAGCCGTGGTTTATTCAGCAAAAGTGCTTCAAATACGCTCCTGTAACTCAATCTAACATATAAAAGGTACCTCGTCGGTGAAAATAATAACAGTTCGGACTTAGATTTTTTCCTACCGAGTGGCTACCGTGAAGAGTCGCCGACGACGACTTTAGAAATTATTTAAAAATCAACCGTAAGAGATAGAGCCGTGGTTTATTAAGCAAAAGTGCGTCAAATACGCTCCCATAACGGAACATAACATTTAAAAGATACGTCGTGGATGAAAATATTTTCAATTCGGACTTAGTCTCTGTACGGAGAGGCTACCGAGAAGCGCTACCGACGAAGACTTTCTGATTAATTTAAAAATCAACCGTAAGAGATAGAGCCGTGGTTTATTAAGCAAAAGTGCTTCAAATGCGCTCCTATAACTCAATCTAACATATAAAAGGTGCCTCGTCGGTGAAAATAATTACAGTTCGGACTTAGATTTGTTCCTACCGAGTGGCTACCGTGAAGAGTTGCCGACGACGACTTTAGAAATTATTTAAAAATCAACCGTAAGAGATAGAGCCGTGCTTTATTAAGCAAAAGTTCGTCAAATACGCTCCCATAACTGAACATAACATTTAAAAGATACGTCGTCGGTGAAAATATTTTCAATTCGGACTTAGTCTCTGTACGGAGAGGCTACCGAGAAGCGCTACCGACGAAGAATTTCTGATTAATTTAAAAATCAACCGTAAGAGATAGAGCCGTGGTTTATTAAGCAAAAGTGCTTCAAATGCGCTCCTATAACTCAATCTAACATATAAAAGGTACCTCGTCGGTGAAAATAATTACAGTTCGGACTTAGATTTTTTCCTACCGAGTGGCTACCGTGAAGAGTCGCCGACGACGACTTTAGAAATTATTTAAAAATCAACCGTAAGAGATAGAGCCGTTGTTTATTAAGCAAAAGTGCGTCAAATACGCTCCCATAACGGAACATAACATTTAAAAGATACGTCGTGGATGAAAATATTTTCAATTCGGACTTAGTCTCTGTACGGAGAGGCTACCGAGAAGCGCTACCGACGAAGACTTTCTGATTAATTTAAAAATCAACCGTAAGAGATAGAGCCGTGGTTTATTCAGCAAAAGTGCTTCAAATACGCTCCTGTAACTCAATCTAACATATAAAAGGTACCTCGTCGGTGAAAATAATAACAGTTCGGACTTAGATTTTTTCCTACCGAGTGGCTACCGTGAAGAGTCGCCGACGACGACTTTAGAAATTATTTAAAAATCAACCGTAAGAGATAGAGCCGTTGTTTATTAAGCAAAAGTGCGTCAAATACGCTCCCATAACGGAACATAACATTTAAAAGATACGTCGTGGATGAAAATATTTTCAATTCGGACTTAGTCTCTGTACGGAGAGGCTACCGAGAAGCGCTACCGACGAAGAATTTTTGATTAATTCAAAAATCAACCGTAAGAGATAGAGCCGTGGTTTATTCAGCAAAAGTGCTTCAAATACGCTCCTGTAACTCAATCTAACATATAAAAGGTACCTCGTCGGTGAAAATAATAACAGTTCGGACTTAGATTTTTTCCTACCGAGTGGCTACCGTGAAGAGACGCCGACGACGACTTTAGAAATTATTTAAAAAACAACCGTAAGAGATAGAGCCGTGGTTTATTAAGCAAAAGTGCGTCAAATACGCTCCCATAACGGAACATAACATTTAAAAGATACGTCGTTGATGAAAATATTTTCAATTCGGACTTAGTCTCTGTACGGAGAGGCTACCGAGAAGCGCTACCGACGAAGACTTTCTGATTAATTTAAAAATCAACCGTAAGAGATAGAGCCGTGGTTTATTAAGCAAAAGTGCTTCAAATGCGCTCCTATAACTCAATCTAACATATAAAAGGTACCTCGTCGGTGAAAATAATTACAGTTCGGACTTAGATTTTTTCCTACCGAGTGGCTACCGTGAAGAGTCGCCGACGACGACTTTAGAAATTATTTAAAAATCAACCGTAAGAGATAGAGCCGTGCTTTATTAAGCAAAAGTTCGTCAAATACGCTCCCATAACTGAACATAACATTTAAAAGATACGTCGTCGGTGAAAATATTTTCAATTCGGACTTAGTCTCTGTACGGAGAGGCTACCGAGAAGCGCTACCGACGAAGAATTTTTGATTAATTCAAAAATCAACCGTAAGAGATAGAGCCGTGGTTTATTCAGCAAAAGTGCTTCAAATACGCTCCTGTAACTCAATCTAACATATAAAAGGTACCTCGTCGGTAAAAATAATAACAGTTCGGACTTAGATTTTTTCCTACCGAGTGGCTACCGTGAAGAGTCGCCGACGACGACTTTAGAAATTATTTCAAAATCAACCGTAAGAGATAGAGCCGTGGTTTATTAAGCAAAAGTGCGTCAAATACGCTCCCATAACGGAACATAACATTTAAAAGATACGTCGTGGATGAAAATATTTTCAATTCGGACTTAGTCTCTGTACGGAGAGGCTACCGAGAAGCGCTACCGACGAAGACTTTCTGATTAATTTAAAAATCAACCGTAAGAGATAGAGCCGTGGTTTATTCAGCAAAAGTGCTTCAAATACGCTCCTGTAACTCAATCTAACATATAAAAGGTACCTCGTCGGTGAAAATAATAACAGTTCGGACTTAGATTTTTTCCTACCGAGTGGCTACCGTGAAGAGTCGCCGACGACGACTTTAGAAATTATTTAAAAATCAACCGTAAGAGATAGAGCCGTTGTTTATTAACCAAAAGTGCGTCAAATACGCTCCCATAACGGAACATAACATTTAAAAGATACGTCGTGGATGAAAATATTTTCAATTCGGACTTAGTCTCTGTACGGAGAGGCTACCGAGAAGCGCTACCGACGAAGAATTTTTGATTAATTCAAAAATCAACCGTAAGAGATAGAGCCGTGGTTTATTCAGCAAAAGTGCTTCAAATACGCTCCTGTAACTCAATCTAACATATAAAAGGTACCTCGTCGGTGAAAATAATAACAGTTCGGACTTAGATTTTTTCCTACCGAGTGGCTACCGTGAAGAGTCGCCGACGACGACTTTAGAAATTATTTAAAAATCAACCGTAAGAGATAGAGCCGTGGTTTATTAAGCAAAAGTGCGTCAAATACGCTCCCATAACGGAACATAACATTTAAAAGATACGTCGTGGATGAAAATATTTTCAATTCGGACTTAGTCTCTGTACGGAGAGGCTACCGAGAAGCGCTACCGACGAAGACTTTCTGATTAATTTAAAAATCAACCGTAAGAGATAGAGCCGTGGTTTATTAAGCAAAAGTGCTTCAAATGCGCTCCTATAACTCAATCTAACATATAAAAGGTACCTCGTCGGTGAAAATAATTACAGTTCGGACTTAGATTTTTTCCTACCGAGTGGCTACCGTGAAGAGTCTCCGACGACGACTTTATAAATTATTTAAAAATCAACCGTAAGAGATAGAGCCGTGCTTTATTAAGCAAAAGTTCGTCAAATACGCTCCCATAACTGAACATAACATTTAAAAGATACGTCGTCGGTGAAAATATTTTCAATTCGGACTTAGTCTCTGTACGGAGAGGCTACCGAGAAGCGCTACCGACGAAGAATTTTTGATTAATTCAAAAATCAACCGTAAGAGATAGAGCCGTGGTTTATTCAGCAAAAGTGCTTCAAATACGCTCCTGTAACTCAATCTAACATATAAAAGGTACCTCGTCGGTGAAAATAATAACAGTTCGGACTTAGATTTTTTCCTACCGAGTGGCTACCGTGAAGAGTCGCCGACGACGACTTTAGAAATTATTTCAAAATCAACCGTAAGAGATAGAGCCGTGGTTTATTAAGCAAAAGTGCGTCAAATACGCTCCCATAACGGAACATAACATTTAAAAGATACGTCGTGGATGAAAATATTTTCAATTCGGACTTAGTCTCTGTACGGAGAGGCTACCGAGAAGCGCTACCGACGAAGACTTTCTGATTAATTTAAAAATCAACCGTAAGAGATAGAGCCGTGGTTTATTCAGCAAAAGTGCTTCAAATACGCTCCTGTAACTCAATCTAACATATAAAAGGTACCTCGTCGGTGAAAATAATAACAGTTCGGACTTAGATTTTTTCCTACCGAGTGGCTACCGTGAAGAGTCGCCGACGACGACTTTAGAAATTATTTAAAAATCAACCGTAAGAGATAGAGCCGTGGTTTATTACGCAAAAGTGCGTCAAATACGCTCCCATAACGGAACATAACATTTAAAAGATACGTCGTGGATGAAAATATTTTCAATTCGGACTTAGTCTCTGTACGGAGAGGCTACCGAGAAGCGCTACCGACGAAGAATTTTTGATTAATTCAAAAATCAACCGTAAGAGATAGAGCCGTGGTTTATTCAGCAAAAGTGCTTCAAATACGCTCCTGTAACTCAATCTAACATATAAAAGGTACCTCGTCGGTGAAAATAATAACAGTTCGGACTTAGATTTTTTCCTACCGAGTGGCTACCGCGAAGAGTCGCCGACGACGACTTTAGAAATTATTTCAAAATCAACCGTAAGAGATAGAGCCGTGCTTTATTAAGCAAAAGTTCGTCAAATACGCTCCCATAACTGAACATAACATTTAAAAGATACGTCGTCGGTGAAAATATTTTCAATTCGGACTTAGTCTCTGTACGGAGAGGCTACCGAGAAGCGCTACCGACGAAGAATTTCTGATTAATTTAAAAATCAACCGTAAGAGATAGAGCCGTGGTTTATTAAGCAAAAGTGCTTCAAATGCGCTCCTATAACTCAATCTAACATATAAAAGGTACCTCGTCGGTGAAAATAATTACAGTTCGGACTTAGATTTTTTCCTACCGAGTGGCTACCGTGAAGAGTCGCCGACGACGACTTTAGAAATTATTTAAAAATCAACCGTAAGAGATAGAGCCGTTGTTTATTAAGCAAAAGTGCGTCAAATACGCTCCCATAACGGAACATAACATTTAAAAGATACGTCGTGGATGAAAATATTTTCAATTCGGACTTAGTCTCTGTACGGAGAGGCTACCGAGAAGCGCTACCGACGAAGACTTTCTGATTAATTTAAAAATCAACCGTAAGAGACAGAGCCGTGGTTTATTCAGCAAAAGTGCTTCAAATACGCTCCTGTAACTCAATCTAACATATAAAAGGTACCTCGTCGGTGAAAATAATAACAGTTCGGACTTAGATTTTTTCCTACCGAGTGGCTACCGTGAAGAGTCGCCGACGACGACTTTAGAAATTATTTAAAAATCAACCGTAAGAGATAGAGCCGTTGTTTATTAAGCAAAAGTGCGTCAAATACGCTCCCATAACGGAACATAACATTTAAAAGATACGTCGTGGATGAAAATATTTTCAATTCGGACTTAGTCTCTGTACGGAGAGGCTACCGAGAAGCGCTACCGACGAAGAATTTTTGATTAATTCAAAAATCAACCGTAAGAGATAGAGCCGTGGTTTATTCAGCAAAAGTGCTTCAAATACGCTCCTGTAACTCAATCTAACATATAAAAGGTACCTCGTCGGTGAAAATAATAACAGTTCGGACTTAGATTTTTTCCTACCGAGTGGCTACCGTGAAGAGTCGCCGACGACGACTTTAGAAATTATTTAAAAAACAACCGTAAGAGATAGAGCCGTGGTTTATTAAGCAAAAGTGCGTCAAATACGCTCCCATAACGGAACATAACATTTAAAAGATACGTCGTTGATGAAAATATTTTCAATTCGGACTTAGTCTCTGTACGGAGAGGCTACCGAGAAGCGCTACCGACGAAGACTTTCTGATTAATTTAAAAATCAACCGTAAGAGATAGAGCCGTGGTTTATTAAGCAAAAGTGCTTCAAATGCGCTCCTATAACTCAATCTAACATATAAAAGGTACCTCGTCGGTGAAAATAATTACAGTTCGGACTTAGATTTTTTCCTACCGAGTGGCTACCGTGAAGAGTCGCCGACGACGACTTTAGAAATTATTTAAAAATCAACCGTAAGAGATAGAGCCGTGCTTTATTAAGCAAAAGTTCGTCAAATACGCTCCCATAACTGAACATAACATTTAAAAGATACGTCGTCGGTGAAAATATTTTCAATTCGGACTTAGTCTCTGTACGGAGAGGCTACCGAGAAGCGCTACCGACGAAGAATTTTTGATTAATTCAAAAATCAACCGTAAGAGATAGAGCCGTGGTTTATTCAGCAAAAGTGCTTCAAATACGCTCCTGTAACTCAATCTAACATATAAAAGGTACCTCGTCGGTGAAAATAATAACAGTTCGGACTTAGATTTTTTCCTACCGAGTGGCTACCGTGAAGAGTCGCCGACGACGACTTTAGAAATTATTTCAAAATCAACCGTAAGAGATAGAGCCGTGGTTTATTAAGCAAAAGTGCGTCAAATACGCTCCCATAACGGAACATAACATTTAAAAGATACGTCGTGGATGAAAATATTTTCAATTCGGACTTAGTCTCTGTACGGAGAGGCTACCGAGAAGCGCTACCGACGAAGACTTTCTGATTAATTTAAAAATCAACCGTAAGAGATAGAGCCGTGGTTTATTCAGCAAAAGTGCTTCAAATACGCTCCTGTAACTCAATCTAACATATAAAAGGTACCTCGTCGGTGAAAATAATAACAGTTCGGACTTAGATTTTTTCCTACCGAGTGGCTACCGTGAAGAGTCGCCGACGACGACTTTAGAAATTATTTAAAAATCAACCGTAAGAGATAGAGCCGTTGTTTATTAACCAAAAGTGCGTCAAATACGCTCCCATAACGGAACATAACATTTAAAAGATACGTCGTGGATGAAAATATTTTCAATTCGGACTTAGTCTCTGTACGGAGAGGCTACCGAGAAGCGCTACCGACGAAGAATTTTTGATTAATTCAAAAATCAACCGTAAGAGATAGAGCCGTGGTTTATTCAGCAAAAGTGCTTCAAATACGCTCCTGTAACTCAATCTAACATATAAAAGGTACCTCGTCGGTGAAAATAATAACAGTTCGGACTTAGATTTTTTCCTACCGAGTGGCTACCGTGAAGAGTCGCCGACGACGACTTTAGAAATTATTTAAAAATCAACCGTAAGAGATAGAGCCGTGGTTTATTAAGCAAAAGTGCGTCAAATACGCTCCCATAACGGAACATAACATTTAAAAGATACGTCGTGGATGAAAATATTTTCAATTCGGACTTAGTCTCTGTACGGAGAGGCTACCGAGAAGCGCTACCGACGAAGACTTTCTGATTAATTTAAAAATCAACCGTAAGAGATAGAGCCGTGGTTTATTAAGCAAAAGTGCTTCAAATGCGCTCCTATAACTCAATCTAACATATAAAAGGTACCTCGTCGGTGAAAATAATTACAGTTCGGACTTAGATTTTTTCCTACCGAGTGGCTACCGTGAAGAGTCTCCGACGACGACTTTATAAATTATTTAAAAATCAACCGTAAGAGATAGAGCCGTGCTTTATTAAGCAAAAGTTCGTCAAATACGCTCCCATAACTGAACATAACATTTAAAAGATACGTCGTCGGTGAAAATATTTTCAATTCGGACTTAGTCTCTGTACGGAGAGGCTACCGAGAAGCGCTACCGACGAAGAATTTTTGATTAATTCAAAAATCAACCGTAAGAGATAGAGCCGTGGTTTATTCAGCAAAAGTGCTTCAAATACGCTCCTGTAACTCAATCTAACATATAAAAGGTACCTCGTCGGTGAAAATAATAACAGTTCGGACTTAGATTTTTTCCTACCGAGTGGCTACCGTGAAGAGTCGCCGACGACGACTTTAGAAATTATTTCAAAATCAACCGTAAGAGATAGAGCCGTGGTTTATTAAGCAAAAGTGCGTCAAATACGCTCCCATAACGGAACATAACATTTAAAAGATACGTCGTGGATGAAAATATTTTCAATTCGGACTTAGTCTCTGTACGGAGAGGCTACCGAGAAGCGCTACCGACGAAGACTTTCTGATTAATTTAAAAATCAACCGTAAGAGATAGAGCCGTGGTTTATTCAGCAAAAGTGCTTCAAATACGCTCCTGTAACTCAATCTAACATATAAAAGGTACCTCGTCGGTGAAAATAATAACAGTTCGGACTTAGATTTTTTCCTACCGAGTGGCTACCGTGAAGAGTCGCCGACGACGACTTTAGAAATTATTTAAAAATCAACCGTAAGAGATAGAGCCGTGGTTTATTACGCAAAAGTGCGTCAAATACGCTCCCATAACGGAACATAACATTTAAAAGATACGTCGTGGATGAAAATATTTTCAATTCGGACTTAGTCTCTGTACGGAGAGGCTACCGAGAAGCGCTACCGACGAAGAATTTTTGATTAATTCAAAAATCAACCGTAAGAGATAGAGCCGTGGTTTATTCAGCAAAAGTGCTTCAAATACGCTCCTGTAACTCAATCTAACATATAAAAGGTACCTCGTCGGTGAAAATAATAACAGTTCGGACTTAGATTTTTTCCTACCGAGTGGCTACCGCGAAGAGTCGCCGACGACGACTTTAGAAATTATTTCAAAATCAACCGTAAGAGATAGAGCCGTGCTTTATTAAGCAAAAGTTCGTCAAATACGCTCCCATAACTGAACATAACATTTAAAAGATACGTCGTCGGTGAAAATATTTTCAATTCGGACTTAGTCTCTGTACGGAGAGGCTACCGAGAAGCGCTACCGACGAAGAATTTCTGATTAATTTAAAAATCAACCGTAAGAGATAGAGCCGTGGTTTATTAAGCAAAAGTGCTTCAAATGCGCTCCTATAACTCAATCTAACATATAAAAGGTACCTCGTCGGTGAAAATAATTACAGTTCGGACTTAGATTTTTTCCTACCGAGTGGCTACCGTGAAGAGTCGCCGACGACGACTTTAGAAATTATTTAAAAATCAACCGTAAGAGATAGAGCCGTTGTTTATTAAGCAAAAGTGCGTCAAATACGCTCCCATAACGGAACATAACATTTAAAAGATACGTCGTGGATGAAAATATTTTCAATTCGGACTTAGTCTCTGTACGGAGAGGCTACCGAGAAGCGCTACCGACGAAGACTTTCTGATTAATTTAAAAATCAACCGTAAGAGATAGAGCCGTGGTTTATTCAGCAAAAGTGCTTCAAATACGCTCCTGTAACTCAATCTAACATATAAAAGGTACCTCGTCGGTGAAAATAATAACAGTTCGGACTTAGATTTTTTCCTACCGAGTGGCTACCGTGAAGAGTCGCCGACGACGACTTTAGAAATTATTTAAAAATCAACCGTAAGAGATAGAGCCGTTGTTTATTAAGCAAAAGTGCGTCAAATACGCTCCCATAACGGAACATAACATTTAAAAGATACGTCGTGGATGAAAATATTTTCAATTCGGACTTAGTCTCTGTACGGAGAGGCTACCGAGAAGCGCTACCGACGAAGAATTTTTGATTAATTCAAAAATCAACCGTAAGAGATAGAGCCGTGGTTTATTCAGCAAAAGTGCTTCAAATACGCTCCTGTAACTCAATCTAACATATAAAAGGTACCTCGTCGGTGAAAATAATTACAGTTCGGACTTAGATTTTTTCCTACCGAGTGGCTACCGTGAAGAGTCGCCGACGACGACTTTAGAAATTATTTAAAAATCAACCGTAAGAGATAGAGCCGTGCTTTATTAAGCAAAAGTTCGTCAAATACGCTCCCATAACTGAACATAACATTTAAAAGATACGTCGTCGGTGAAAATATTTTCAATTCGGACTTAGTCTCTGTACGGAGAGGCTACCGAGAAGCGCTACCGACGAAGAATTTTTGATTAATTCAAAAATCAACCGTAAGAGATAGAGCCGTGGTTTATTCAGCAAAAGTGCTTCAAATACGCTCCTGTAACTCAATCTAACATATAAAAGGTACCTCGTCGGTGAAAATAATAACAGTTCGGACTTAGATTTTTTCCTACCGAGTGGCTACCGTGAAGAGTCGCCGACGACGACTTTAGAAATTATTTCAAAATCAACCGTAAGAGATAGAGCCGTGGTTTATTAAGCAAAAGTGCGTCAAATACGCTCCCATAACGGAACATAACATTTAAAAGATACGTCGTGGATGAAAATATTTTCAATTCGGACTTAGTCTCTGTACGGAGAGGCTACCGAGAAGCGCTACCGACGAAGACTTTCTGATTAATTTAAAAATCAACCGTAAGAGATAGAGCCGTGGTTTATTCAGCAAAAGTGCTTCAAATACGCTCCTGTAACTCAATCTAACATATAAAAGGTACCTCGTCGGTGAAAATAATAACAGTTCGGACTTAGATTTTTTCCTACCGAGTGGCTACCGTGAAGAGTCGCCGACGACGACTTTAGAAATTATTTAAAAATCAACCGTAAGAGATAGAGCCGTTGTTTATTAACCAAAAGTGCGTCAAATACGCTCCCATAACGGAACATAACATTTAAAAGATACGTCGTGGATGAAAATATTTTCAATTCGGACTTAGTCTCTGTACGGAGAGGCTACCGAGAAGCGCTACCGACGAAGAATTTTTGATTAATTCAAAAATCAACCGTAAGAGATAGAGCCGTGGTTTATTCAGCAAAAGTGCTTCAAATACGCTCCTGTAACTCAATCTAACATATAAAAGGTACCTCGTCGGTGAAAATAATAACAGTTCGGACTTAGATTTTTTCCTACCGAGTGGCTACCGTGAAGAGTCGCCGACGACGACTTTAGAAATTATTTAAAAATCAACCGTAAGAGATAGAGCCGTGGTTTATTAAGCAAAAGTGCGTCAAATACGCTCCCATAACGGAACATAACATTTAAAAGATACGTCGTGGATGAAAATATTTTCAATTCGGACTTAGTCTCTGTACGGAGAGGCTACCGAGAAGCGCTACCGACGAAGACTTTCTGATTAATTTAAAAATCAACCGTAAGAGATAGAGCCGTGGTTTATTAAGCAAAAGTGCTTCAAATGCGCTCCTATAACTCAATCTAACATATAAAAGGTACCTCGTCGGTGAAAATAATTACAGTTCGGACTTAGATTTTTTCCTACCGAGTGGCTACCGTGAAGAGTCTCCGACGACGACTTTATAAATTATTTAAAAATCAACCGTAAGAGATAGAGCCGTGCTTTATTAAGCAAAAGTTCGTCAAATACGCTCCCATAACTGAACATAACATTTAAAAGATACGTCGTCGGTGAAAATATTTTCAATTCGGACTTAGTCTCTGTACGGAGAGGCTACCGAGAAGCGCTACCGACGACGAATTTTTGATTAATTCAAAAATCAACCGTAAGAGATAGAGCCGTGGTTTATTCAGCAAAAGTGCTTCAAATACGCTCCTGTAACTCAATCTAACATATAAAAGGTACCTCGTCGGTGAAAATAATAACAGTTCGGACTTAGATTTTTTCCTACCGAGTGGCTACCGTGAAGAGTCGCCGACGACGACTTTAGAAATTATTTCAAAATCAACCGTAAGAGATAGAGCCGTGGTTTATTAAGCAAAAGTGCGTCAAATACGCTCCCATAACGGAACATAACATTTAAAAGATACGTCGTGGATGAAAATATTTTCAATTCGGACTTAGTCTCTGTACGGAGAGGCTACCGAGAAGCGCTACCGACGAAGACTTTCTGATTAATTTAAAAATCAACCGTAAGAGATAGAGCCGTGGTTTATTCAGCAAAAGTGCTTCAAATACGCTCCTGTAACTCAATCTAACATATAAAAGGTACCTCGTCGGTGAAAATAATAACAGTTCGGACTTAGATTTTTTCCTACCGAGTGGCTACCGTGAAGAGTCGCCGACGACGACTTTAGAAATTATTTAAAACTCAACCGTAAGAGATAGAGCCGTGGTTTATTACGCAAAAGTGCGTCAAATACGCTCCCATAACGGAACATAACATTTAAAAGATACGTCGTGGATGAAAATATTTTCAATTCGGACTTAGTCTCTGTACGGAGAGGCTACCGAGAAGCGCTACCGACGAAGAATTTTTGATTAATTCAAAAATCAACCGTAAGAGATAGAGCCGTGGTTTATTCAGCAAAAGTGCTTCAAATACGCTCCTGTAACTCAATCTAACATATAAAAGGTACCTCGTCGGTGAAAATAATAACAGTTCGGACTTAGATTTTTTCCTACCGAGTGGCTACCGCGAAGAGTCGCCGACGACGACTTTAGAAATTATTTCAAAATCAACCGTAAAAGATAGAGCCGTGGTTTATTAAGCAAAAGTGCGTCAAATACGCTCCCATAACGGAACATAACATTTAAAAGATACGTCGTGGATGAAAATATTTTCAATTCGGACTTAGTCTCTGTACGGAGAGGCTACCGAGAAGCGCTACCGACGAAGACTTTCTGATTAATTTAAAAATCAACCGTAAGAGATAGAGCCGTGGTTTATTCAGCAAAAGTGCTTCAAATACGCTCCTATAACTCAATCTAACATTTAAGAGGTATCTCGTCGGTGAAAATATTTTCAATTCGGACTTAGTCTCTGGACGGAGAGGCTACCGTGAAGAGTCGCCGACGACGACTTTAGAAATGATTTCAAAATCAACCGTAAGAGATAGAGCCGTGGTTTATTAAGCAAAAGTGCGTCAAATACGCTCCCATAACCGAACACAACATTTAAAAGATACGTCGTCGGTGAAAATATTTTCAATTCCGACTTAGTCTCTGTACGGAGAGGCTACCTAGAAGCGCTACCGACGAGGACTTTCTGATTAATTTAAAAATCAACCGTAAGAGATAGAGCCGTGGTTTATTAAGCAAAAGTGCTTCAAATGCGCTCCTATAACTCAATCTAACATATAAAAGGTACCTCGTCGGTGAAAATAATTACAGTTCGGACTTAGATTTTTTCCTACCGAGTGGCTACCGTGAAGAGTCGCCGACGACGACTTTAGAAATTATTTAAAAATCAACCGTAAGAGATAGAGCCGTGGTTTATTAAGCAAAAGTTCGTCAAATACGCTCCCATAACTGAACATAACATTTAAAAGATACGTCGTCGGTGAAAATATTTTCAATTCGGACTTAGTCTCTGTACGGAGAGGCTACCGAGAAGCGCTACCGACGAAGAATTTTTGATTAATTCAAAAATCAACCGTAAGAGATAGAGCCGTGGTTTATTCAGCAAAAGTGCTTCAAATACGCTCCTGTAACTCAATCTAACATATAAAAGGTACCTCGTCGGTGAAAATAATAACAGTTCGGACTTAGATTTTTTCCTACCGAGTGGCTACCGTGAAGAGTCGCCGACGACGACTTTAGAAATTAATTAAGAATCAACCGTAAGAGATGCAGCCGTGGTTTATTAAGCAAAAGTGCGTCAAATACGCTCTCATAACCGAAAAAAACATTTAAAAGATACGTCGTCGGTGAAAATATTTTCAATTCGGATTTAGTCTCTGTACGGAGAGGCTACCGTGAAGCGCTACCGACGAAGACTTTCTGATTAATTTAAAAATTAACCGAAAGAGATAGATCCGTGCTTTATTAAGCAAAAGTGCTTAAAATACGCTCCTATAACTCAATCTAACATATAAAAGGTACCTCGTCGGTGAAAATAATTACAGTTCGGACTTAGATTTTTTCCTACCGAGTGGCTACCGTGAAGAGTCGCCGACGACGACTTTAGAAATTATTTCAAAATCAACCGTAAGAGATAGAGCCGTGGTTTATTAAGCAAAAGTGCGTCAAATACGCTCCCATAACCGAACACAACATTTAAAAGATACGTCGTCGGTGAAAATATTTTCAATTCGGACTTAGTCTCTGTACGGAGAGGCTACCGAGAAGCGCTATCGACGAAGACTTTCTGATTAATTTAAAAACCAACCGTAAGAGATAGAGCCGTGGTTTATTAAGCAAAAGTGCTTCAAATACGCTCCTATAACTCAATCTAACATTTAAAAGGTACCTCGTCGGTGAAAATAATTACAGTTCGGACGTAGTTTTTTTCCTACCGAGTGGCTACCGTGAAGAGTCGCCGCCGACGACTTTAGAAATTATTTAAAAATCAACCGTAAGAGATGGAGCCGTAGTTTATTAAGCAAAAGTGCGTCAAATACGCTCCCATAACCGAACATAACATTTAAAAGATACGTCGTCGGTGAAAATATTTTCAATTCGGACTTAGTCTCTGTACGGAGAGGCTACCGAGAAGCGCTACCGACGAAGACTTTCTGATTAATTTAAAAATCAACCGTAAGAGATAGAGCCGTGGTTTATTCAGCAAAAGTGCTTCAAATACGCTCCTATAACTCAATCTAACATTTAAAAGGTATCTCGTCGGTGAAAATAATTTCAGTTCGGACTTAGATTTTTTCCTACCGAGTGGCTACCGTGAAGAGTCCCGCCGACGACTTTATAAATTATTTAAAAATCAACCGTAAGAGATGGAGCCGTGGTGTATTAAGCAAAAGTGCGTCAAATACGCTACCATACCCGAACATAACATTTAAAAGATACGTCGTCGGTGAAAATATTTTCAATTCGGACTTAGTCTCTGTACGGAGAGGCTACCGAGAGGCGCTACCGACGAAGACTTTCTGATTAATTTAAAAATCAACCGTAAGAGATAGAGCCGCGGTTTATTAAGCAAAAGTGTTTCAAATACGCTCCTATAACTCAATCTAACATTTAAAAGGTACCTCGTCGGTGAAAATAATTACAGTTCGGACGTAGTTTTTTTCCTACCGAGTGGCTACCGTGAAGAGTCGCCGCCGACGACTTTAGAAATTATTTAAAAATCAACCGTAAGAGATGGAGCCGTAGTTTATTAAGCAAAAGTGCGTCAAATACGCTCCCATAACCGAACATAACATTTAAAAGATACGTCGTCGGTGAAAATATTTTCAATTCGGACTTAGTCTCTGTACGGAGAGGCTACCGAGAAGCGCTACCGACGAAGACTTTCTGATTAATTTAAAAATCAACCGTAAGAGATAGAGCCGTGGTTTATTCAGCAAAAGTGCTTCAAATACGCTCCTATAACTCAATCTAACATTTAAAAGGTACCTCGTCGGTGAAAATAATTACAGTTCGGACTTAGATTTTTTCCTACCGAGTGGCTACCGTGAAGAGTCGCCGCCGACGACTTTAGAAATTATTTAAAAATCAACCGTAAGAGATGGAGCCATGGTTTATTAAGCAAAAGTGCGTCAAATACGCTCCCATAACCGAACATAACTTTTAAAAGATACGTCGTCGGTGAAAATATTTTCAATTCGGACTTAGTCTCTGTACGGAGAGCCTACCGAGAAGCGCTACCGACGAAGACTTTCTGATTAATTTAAAAATCAACCGTAAGAGATAGAGCCGTGGTTTATTCAGCAAAAGTGCTTCAAATACGCTCCTATAACTCAATCTAACATTTAAAAGGTACCTCGTCGGTGAAAATAATTACAGTTCGGACTTAGATTTTTTCCTACCGAGTGGCTACCGTGAAGAGTCGCCGCCGACGACTTTAGAAATTATTTAAAAATCAACCGTAAGAGATGGAGCCATGGTTTATTAAGCAAAAGTGCGTCAAATACGCTCCCATAACCGAACATAACTTTTAAAAGATACGTCGTCGGTGAAAATATTTTCAATTCGGACTTAGTCTCTGTACGGAGAGGCTACCGAGAAGCGCTACCGACGAAGACTTTCTGATTAATTTAAAAATCAACCGTAAGAGATAGAGCCGTGGTTTATTCAGCAAAAGTGCTTCAAATACGCTCCTATAACTCAATCTAACATTTAAAAGGTATCTCGTCGGTGAAAATAATTTCAGTTCGGACTTAGATTTTTTCCTACCGAGTGGCTACCGTGAAGAGTCGCCGACGACGACTTTAGAAATTATTTAAAAATCAACCGTAAGAGATAGAGCCGTGGTTTATTACGCAAAAGTGCGTCAAATACGCTCCCATAACGGAACATAACATTTAAAAGATACGTCGTGGATGAAAATATTTTCAATTCGGACTTAGTCTCTGTACGGAGAGGCTACCGAGAAGCGCTACCGACGAAGAATTTTTGATTAATTCAAAAATCAACCGTAAGAGATAGAGCCGTGGTTTATTCAGCAAAAGTGCTTCAAATACGCTCCTGTAACTCAATCTAACATATAAAAGGTACCTCGTCGGTGAAAATAATAACAGTTCGGACTTAGATTTTTTCCTACCGAGTGGCTACCGTGAAGAGTCGCCGACGACGACTTTAGAAATTATTTAAAAATCAACCGTAAGAGATAGAGCCGTGGTTTATTACGCAAAAGTGCGTCAAATACGCTCCCATAACGGAACATAACATTTAAAAGATACGTCGTCGGTGAAAATATTTTCAATTCGGACTTAGTCTCTGTACGGAGAGGCTACCGAGAAGCGCTACCGACGAAGACTTTCTGATTAATTTAAAAATCAACCGTAAGAGATAGAGCCGTGGTTTATTCAGCAAAAGTGCTTCAAATACGCTCCTATAACTCAATCTAACATTTAAAAGGTACCTCGTCGGTGAAAATAATTACAGTTCGGACTTAGATTTTTTCCTACCGAGTGGCTACCGTGAAGAGTCGCCGCCGACGACTTTAGAAATTATTTAAAAATCAACCGTAAGAGATGGAGCCATGGTTTATTAAGCAAAAGTGCGTCAAATACGCTCCCATAACCGAACATAACTTTTAAAAGATACGTCGTCGGTGAAAATATTTTCAATTCGGACTTAGTCTCTGTACGGAGAGCCTACCGAGAAGCGCTACCGACGAAGACTTTCTGATTAATTTAAAAATCAACCGTAAGAGATAGAGCCGTGGTTTATTCAGCAAAAGTGCTTCAAATACGCTCCTATAACTCAATCTAACATTTAAAAGGTATCTCGTCGGTGAAAATAATTTCAGTTCGGACTTAGATTTTTTCCTACCGAGTGGCTACCGTGAAGAGTCGCCGACGACGACTTTAGAAATTATTTAAAAATCAACCGTAAGAGATAGAGCCGTGGTTTATTACGCAAAAGTGCGTCAAATACGCTCCCATAACGGAACATAACATTTAAAAGATACGTCGTGGATGAAAATATTTTCAATTCGGACTTAGTCTCTGTACGGAGAGGCTACCGAGAAGCGCTACCGACGAAGAATTTTTGATTAATTCAAAAATCAACCGTAAGAGATAGAGCCGTGGTTTATTAAGCAAAAGTGCTTCAAATACGCTCCTATAACTCAATCTAACATATAAAAGGTACCTCGTCGGTGAAAATAATAACAGTTCGGACTTAGATTTTTTCCTACCGAGTGGCTACCGTGAAGAGTCGCCGACGACGACTTTAGAAATTATTTAAAAATCAACCGTAAGAGATAGAGCCGTGGTTTATTACGCAAAAGTGCGTCAAATACGCTCCCATAACGGAACATAACATTTAAAAGATACGTCGTGGATGAAAATATTTTCAATTCGGACTTAGTCTCTGTACGGAGAGGCTACCGAGAAGCGCTACCGACGAAGAATTTTTGATTAATTCAAAAATCAACCGTAAGAGATAGAGCCGTGGTTTATTCAGCAAAAGTGCTTCAAATACGCTCCTGTAACTCAATCTAACATATAAAAGGTACCTCGTCGGTGAAAATAATAACAGTTCGGACTTAGATTTTTTCCTACCGAGTGGCTACCGCGAAGAGTCGCCGACGACGACTTTAGAAATTATTTCAAAATCAACCGTAAAAGATAGAGCCGTGGTTTATTAAGCAAAAGTGCGTCAAATACGCTCCCATAACGGAACATAACATTTAAAAGATACGTCGTGGATGAAAATATTTTCAATTCGGACTTAGTCTCTGTACGGAGAGGCTACCGAGAAGCGCTACCGACGAAGACTTTCTGATTAATTTAAAAATCAACCGTAAGAGATAGAGCCGTGGTTTATTCAGCAAAAGTGCTTCAAATACGCTCCTATAACTCAATCTAACATTTAAGAGGTATCTCGTCGGTGAAAATATTTTCAATTCGGACTTAGTCTCTGGACGGAGAGGCTACCGTGAAGAGTCGCCGACGACGACTTTAGAAATGATTTCAAAATCAACCGTAAGAGATAGAGCCGTGGTTTATTAAGCAAAAGTGCGTCAAATACGCTCCCATAACCGAACACAACATTTAAAAGATACGTCGTCGGTGAAAATATTTTCAATTCCGACTTAGTCTCTGTACGGAGAGGCTACCTAGAAGCGCTACCGACGAGGACTTTCTGATTAATTTAAAAATCAACCGTAAGAGATAGAGCCGTGGTTTATTAAGCAAAAGTGCTTCAAATGCGCTCCTATAACTCAATCTAACATATAAAAGGTACCTCGTCGGTGAAAATAATTACAGTTCGGACTTAGATTTTTTCCTACCGAGTGGCTACCGTGAAGAGTCGCCGACGACGACTTTAGAAATTATTTAAAAATCAACCGTAAGAGATAGAGCCGTGGTTTATTAAGCAAAAGTTCGTCAAATACGCTCCCATAACTGAACATAACATTTAAAAGATACGTCGTCGGTGATAATATTTTCAATTCGGACTTAGTCTCTGTACGGAGAGGCTACCGAGAAGCGCTACCGACGAAGAATTTTTGATTAATTCAAAAATCAACCGTAAGAGATAGAGCCGTGGTTTATTCAGCAAAAGTGCTTCAAATACGCTCCTGTAACTCAATCTAACATATAAAAGGTACCTCGTCGGTGAAAATAATAACAGTTCGGACTTAGATTTTTTCCTACCGAGTGGCTACCGTGAAGAGTCGCCGACGACGACTTTAGAAATTAATTAAGAATCAACCGTAAGAGATGCAGCCGTGGTTTATTAAGCAAAAGTGCGTCAAATACGCTCTCATAACCGAACAAAACATTTAAAAGATACGTCGTCGGTGAAAATATTTTCAATTCGGATTTAGTCTCTGTACGGAGAGGCTACCGTGAAGCGCTACCGACGAAGACTTTCTGATTAATTTAAAAATTAACCGAAAGAGATAGATCCGTGCTTTATTAAGCAAAAGTGCTTAAAATACGCTCCTATAACTCAATCTAACATATAAAAGGTACCTCGTCGGTGAAAATAATTACAGTTCGGACTTACATTTTTTCCTACCGAGTGGCTACCGTGAAGAGTCGCCGACGACGACTTTAGAAATTATTTAAAAATCAACCGTAAGAGATAGAGCCGTGGTTTATTCAGCAAAAGTGCTTCAAATACGCTCCTATAACTCAATCTAACATTTAAAAGGTACCTCGTCGGTGAAAATAATTACAGTTCGGCCTTAGATTTTTTCCTACCGAGTGGCTGCCGTGAAGAGTCCCGCCGACGACTTTAGAAATTATTTAAAAATCAACCGTAAGAGATGGAGCCGTGGTTTATTAAGCAAAAGTGCGTCAAATACGCTCCCATAACCGAACATAACATTTAAAAGATACGTCGTCGGTGAAAATATTTTCAATTCGGACTTAGTCTCTGTACGGAGATGCTACCGAGAAGCGCTACCGACGAAGTCTTTCTGATTAATTCAAAAATCAACCGTAAGAGATAGAGCCGTGGTTTATTCAGCAAAAGTGCTTCAAATACGCTCCTGTAACTCAATCTAACATATAAAAGGTACCTCGTCGGTGAAAATAATAACAGTTCGGACTTAGATTTTTTCCTACCGAGTGGCTACCGTGAAGAGTCGCCGACGACGACTTTAGAAATTAATTAAGAATCAACCGTAAGAGATGCAGCCGTGGTTTATTAAGCAAAAGTGCGTCAAATACGCTCTCATAACCGAACAAAACATTTAAAAGATACGTCGTCGGTGAAAATATTTTCAATTCGGATTTAGTCTCTGTACGGAGAGGCTACCGTGAAGCGCTACCGACGAAGACTTTCTGATTAATTTAAAAATTAACCGAAAGAGATAGATCCGTGCTTTATTAAGCAAAAGTGCTTAAAATACGCTCCTATAACTCAATCTAACATATAAAAGGTACCTCGTCGGTGAAAATAATTACAGTTCGGACTTAGATTTTTTCCTACCGAGTGGCTACCGTGAAGAGTCGCCGACGACGACTTTAGAAATTATTTAAAAATCAACCGTAAGAGATAGAGCCGTGGTTTATTCAGCAAAAGTGCTTCAAATACGCTCCTATAACTCAATCTAACATTTAAAAGGTACCTCGTCGGTGAAAATAATTACAGTTCGGCCTTAGATTTTTTCCTACCGAGTGGCTACCGTGAAGAGTCCCGCCGACGACTTTAGAAATTATTTAAAAATCAACCGTAAGAGATGGAGCCGTGGTTTATTAAGCAAAAGTGCGTCAAATACGCTCCCATAACCGAACATAACATTTAAAAGATACGTCGTCGGTGAAAATATTTTCAATTCGGACTTAGTCTCTGTACGGAGATGCTACCGAGAAGCGCTACCGACGAAGTCTTTCTGATTAATTTAAAAATCAACCGTAAGAGATAGAGCCGTGGTTTATTCAGCAAAAGTGCTTCAAATACGCTCCTATAACTCAATCTAACATTTAAAAGGTATCTCGTCGGTGAAAATAATTTCAGTTCGGACTTAGATTTTTTCCTACCGAGTGGCTACCGTGAAGAGTCCCGCCGACGACTTTAGAAATTATTTAAAAATCAACCGTAAGAGATGGAGCCGTGGTTTATTAAGCAAAAGTGCGTCAAATACGCTCCCATAACCGAACATAACATTTAAAAGATACGTCGTCGGTGAAAATATTTTCAATTCGGACTTAGTCTCTGTACGGAGAGGCTACCGAGAAGCGCTACCGACGAAGACTTTCTGATTAATTTAAAAATCAACCGTAAGAGATAGAGCCGCGGTTTATTAAGCAAAAGTGTTTCAAATACGCTCCTATAACTCAATCTAACATTTAAAAGATACGTCGTCGGTGAAAATATTTTCAATTCGGACTTAGTCTCTGTACGGAGAGGCTACCGTGAAGAGTCGCCGACGACGACTTTAGAAATTATTTCAAAATCAACCGTAAGAGATAGAGCCGTGGTTTATTAAGCAAAAGTGCGTCAAATACGCTCCCATAACTGAACATAACATTTAAAAGATACGTCGTCGGTGAAAATATTTTCAATTCGGACTTAGTCTCTGTACGGAGAGGCTACCGAGAAGCGCTACCGACGAAGACTTTCTGATTAATTTAAAAACCAACCGTAAGAGATAGAGCCGTTGTTTATTAAGCAAAAGTGCTTCAAATACACTCCTATAACTCAATCTAACATTTAAAAGGTACCTCGTCGGTGAAAATAATTACAGTTCGGACTTAGATTTTTTCCTACCGAGTGGCTACCGTGAAGAGTCGCCGCCGACGACTTTAGAAATTATTTAAAAATCAACCGTAAGAGATGGAGCCGTGGTTTATTAAGCAAAAGTGCGTCAAATACGCTCCCATAACCGAACATAACTTTTAAAAGATACGTCGTCGGTGAAAATATTTTCAATTCGGACTTAGTCTCTGTACGGAGAGGCTACCGAGAAGCGCTACCGACGAAGACTTTCTGATTAATTTAAAAATCAACCGTAAGAGATAGAGCCGTGGTTTATTCAGCAAAAGTGCTTCAAATACGCTCCTATAACTCAATCTAATATTTAAAAGGTATCTCGTCGGTGAAAATAATTTCAGTTCGGACTTAGATTTTTTCCTACCGAGTGGCTACCGTGAAGAGTCCCGCCGACGACTTTAGAAATTATTTAAAAATCAACCGTAAGAGATGGAGCCGTGGTTTATTAAGCAAAAGTGCGTCAAATACGCTCCCATAACCGAACATAACATTTAAAAGATACGTCGTCGGTGAAAATATTTTCAATTCGGACTTAGTCTCTGTACGGAGAGGCTACCGAGAAGCGCTACCGACGAAGACTTTCTGATTAATTTAAAAATCAACCGTAAGAGATAGAGCCGTGGTTTATTCAGCAAAAGTGCTTCAAATACGCTCCTATAACTCAATCTAACATTTAAAAGGTATCTCGTCGGTGAAAATAATTTCAGTTCGGACTTAGATTTTTTCCTACCGAGTGGCTACCGTGAAGAGTCCCGCCGACGACTTTAGAAATTATTTAAAAATCAACCGTAAGAGATGGAGCCGTGGTTTATTAAGCAAAAGTGCGTCAAATACGCTCCCATAACCGAACATAACATTTAAAAGATACGTCGTCGGTGAAAATATTTTCAATTCGGACTTAGTCTCTGTACGGAGAGGCTACCGTGAAGAGTCGCCGACGACGACTTTAGAAATTATTTCAAAATCAACCGTAAGAGATAGAGCCGTGGTTTATTAAGCAAAAGTGCGTCAAATACGCTCCCATAACTGAACATAACATTTAAAAGATACGTCGTCGGTGAAAATATTTTCAATTCGGACTTAGTCTCTGTACGGAGAGGCTACCGAGAAGCGCTACCGACGAAGGCTTTCTGATTAATTTAAAAACCAACCGTAAGAGATAGAGCCGTGCTCTATTAAGCAAAAGTGCTTCAAATACACTCCTATAACTCAGTCTAACATATAAAAGGTACCTCGTCGGTAAAAATAATTACAGTTCGGACTTAGATTTTTGCTACCGAGTGGCTACCGTGAAGAGTCGCCGACGACGACTTTAGAAATTATTTAAAAATCAACCGTAAGAGATAGAGCCGTGGTTTATTAAGCAAAAGTGCGTCAAATACGCTCCCATAACGGAACATAGCATTTAAAAGATACGTCGTGGATGAAAATATTTTCAATTCGGACTTAGTCTCTGTACGGAGAGGTGTTACGTGCGTAAGGAATTATTTCGTGGGCCGAGCGGTTAGCCGTTCCGCGCGTAACGCTTGAATAAATTTAATTTAGGATGGGTTGTATCATCTAAGATTCCATACGGAATCCGCGCATAGGTCAGGAATGAAATAGGTGTTAACGCAGAATAGAGGATAAATGCCTTATTGGCCTGTTCTATTGATTCTTCACATTATACAAAAACAATTACACGGGATAGTTCAGAAATATCGGAGTCCAGAATGGATGACAATTTTACAATACTTATTTTAGTTGGAGTCTTAGATTGGTAAATTCCTAACGTGCTAAGTTTACGAATGGGCCCAAGGGAAATTCTGACAAGCATATAAACATATGTTTGGGTCCTCGTATCGCGATGCTAACATAAGTATGGAAACTCACCAATGAATACTATCTTGGAAGCAATGTTTGCTGAGGGAGCCGAAGATGAAGGAATGGCTGATGAACTTTTCACTTCTGTTTTCACTATACTATAAATACGATAAATACTATAAATACTATAAAGAGGAATTTAATATATGAGGATGGAGATTGGTTTCAATCTCAAGATTGATTTTTAGATTTGGATAATTCTTGTTTGCTGAGTCCTTCGGTAATTATGGAAGTAACTTCACTAATTTAACCCGAACTCTGGCTCAAAATAGCAACAAGGGCAAAACGCCACGCACCTCGCGATTTGACTAACGATTGCAACTTGCGGTGATTTCCTGCTCCTTTTTGTTGATTTTGGAACCGCTAAGGGGGGGAATTCCAAGAGCTGTGCTCATTCTTCCCACTTAGGAAATCACCCGTTTCCTGTTCAAAGAATTCCGCCAAAGTTCATCAACCCGCCCTCATCCACAGCCTCTCGCTATTGCAATTTTGCTTATTAGCGAAACGTGGCCGCTGTTCGGAGAATATTCGCGGTTGCTTAAATTCAGTTTTTGCAGACTAATAGTTCATCGATACCGTGTCGTAAGATCGGGCACGTGTGATGCCTACTCAGGAATTTTAACTTCCTCTTTCTTTTTTTATATTTAATTTTTTATATGTGCTTGGCACGTAACACCCCTCCCCCCTTAGAATCATCATCGTCCTCGATGATGTTTAACCGTAGGTTAAGTTCGAGAGATGTTCGTATGTATACAATTTTTCGCAATTATTGAACAGGTGGTTCTACATAAAATGGTTGAACTTATATGAAATATAAATTATTGCTTATGATTGATTGCTCGTGCATGATTCGCTTAACTAAATTATGAGAAAAATATGGATTTCGCAAAGTACTATTAGAAAAATGTACAGATGATCTAATATAAAATATTTAATTTATCGCGTTTAAACGAAAGAATCGTGAGAATACGCTAACCATTCAGCATCCCTCCGAGGATGACCGTTGTTGTAATAACAGAGGCTTCAGCAAGGCAGAGACACGTACGTCATGTAGTGGATGCTCTCCAGCTCGTCATCCTGGCTTCTTAACATCTTCTTGTCGAAGGGTGCCGCAGAGTCGAAAGATTTCCGAGTCCACGAAGAACTTCGGTTCTGATAGTTGTTCCGTGATTTATGTTGATGATGACAAGTTATAATGATTGTCTAGGACCATTTTCCGTAGAGTAGGTCCAAATCGAACTACTGCCTAGTAGTAAAGCTTGGATGTTGTACTTCCATAAGGCTATTGGTTAACCGACAATGTCAGTTGAGTTTCCCTGGAGAAGGTTGTTGATACTCCGGGAACGCCAAGCTCTGCTCACTTGCTCAGTGTCTCCTTTGTCATTCGCTTTTTGCGTACGAATGACATCACACAGAATGATAGTGCTCCGGCCTCCTCGGTGGTGCTGAAGGTAACATACGCTACGTTCCTTCCGCTCCTCCTGGATCTATTCATGGTATTTTCGACAGAGTCCATTTTCTCGGTCATGTAAATATTAATCAAACAAGAGTAAAATAATAAAAGATAATAAACAATAAATAAATGCATGCAACAAGTTTTCAACCAAAACAATAGAAGAAAATTAATATAAAATAATTAAGTGTAACATTCTGAGTTTGGTAATCGACAATCCCGATTTCTTGATGTTGTTGATTGTGAGTCTTCCTCTAGTGCTGTTGTTTGGATGGTTGTCTTCCTTGTTCCTCTTCTTCTTAATTAGTGGCCAAAATATTATGTGCATGATGATACTTCGGTTGCAGAGTAGTATTGCTCCAGTTGAAGAAATTGGTTGTGATGTAATTTCTCCGTTGTGATGATTGTTTTGCCAATTGGTCCAATTTGCAATCGAATTCATATAGTGGATTGAATTCAGTGGAGGTACTATTAATGTGTCTCCCAAATTATTTGGATTTCCTTTTGATATATGATTTGTGATTAATAAAAACAGAATTTATGTGCTGGTGTACTTGTTTTGAGTCGTTTGTGATTCCTTAAAGTAAATTTCCGAGTAAGTATCGATTTAAGTGATTCGATATAACTCATCCTGCTCTTTTAAATTTAGTATTATCTAAACAAAACTATTGCAATTATTCTTATCCTGAAAATACATGGGTATATATGATTCGTTTTCTTTTTATATATTTTGTTCAAAATATAATCCCGGACTGTTCTTCAGCTCAGTAATTTGATATTTGTCCTCCGAATTTACCGCTGCTACTAGCCCCAGTAATAGGATGAGCATCGCCGAGTCCATTGCCATTCCTTATCAAATATCAGGCATCAATGATTAGTATTTTATGAACTTGGAAATTACTGTGCAGCCAATTCTACTTTATCTGCGTGTTTGATGAATCTTTTACCATTACCATCTTCCAAAACAATATTATTTTTCTCCAAAACTCCAACTATTTTATAGGGACCATGATATCGAGTACTGAACTTTCCTTTTCTGGGTTCTACTAGAACGCGAGCCATATCTCCTACTTTTCCTGGGAATGGTCGTGCCTTTTCATCATAATATCCTTTAGACTTATGTTTAGCAGAAATTAAATTTTGTCCAGCTAATATTTGTGATTCGGAAAGTCGAATTATCAATTCACGAAGATATGAATTATACGTTAGCATATCATCATCTTCGGGAAATGAACTAGGGTAACGAGCTAATTTTCCAAAAACTAATTCATATGGAGTGAAGTTAGTGGCTTCGTGTACTGAGGTGTTGTATGAGAACATGGCAAACGGAACTAACTTATCCCAATCATCGAAATCATTTATATAATGTTTTATATAGTCCGTTAATACTATATGGCTCCTTTCTAAAGCACCGTTTGTCTGTGGTCTGTAACCAGACGTTGTTACGTGATGAATTTTGAAGATTTTTGTTAATTCCTTTAGAATCTTGTTTATAAAACTTGTTCCTCTGTCGGTTAATATAATACGCGGAGCTCCAAATTGTAAGATTAAATGTGTTACTATCGCGTGAGCAATTGTTTCAGCTTTTATATCCGGTACGGGAACGGCAATACAATATTTTGTCAAATTATCTTGCATAGTCAATATGTGCCGATTGCCATCAGGGGTTGTAGGTAGGGGTCCCACAGTATCTAATGATACTTTAGCAAACGGTTCTATAGGGGTATCTGTGATTATCATTGGTTCACGCGTTTTTGTTCTGACTAATTTATTTTCTTGACAGCTATGGCAAGTTCTAATGAAATTTTGAATATCATTCCTCATTCCTGGCCAATAGAATCTTTCGCGAATCCTACGATACGTTTTAGTTACTCCTTTGTGACCGCCGACTATGCCTTCATGTAATTCTGAAATTATATTATGACGAAGTTCTTCGGGAGGAATTTGAATTTTCCCAAGGCAAATTGTAATTTCGATGTCGATTTCCTCGAAGATTTCTGTTAGGATTTCCTTTAGTGATTCGAGTGTAAGTGAATCGGTATAATCACCGGATTTTGAAATTCGAAAGGAATTAATATCGGAATTTGGAAGAATTAATTTTAAGTTCCTAAGCCCGGTTTTTATTTTCGCGACGGAAGTCTCGTCAAAATGATGTTTTTGCAGAACGATGCTAAATATTTTGTACTTTCCCTGTCTAGTGATTAGTACTTGACCTTCCTTTGGTTTAATTTCTCTGAAATTTTCAACACTGATAGCGCCCATATCTGTTAGCAATTTTCCTACGGATGTTGTCAATTCGCAATCAGCAGAAATAAAGTGAACATAATTATCATGTGAGTAGGTCAAATTTTCTCGGCTAATATTAATTAATTTCTTTGAAGAGCGCTGTGGTTTCCGAGAAAGATTTACGGGAGAGCTAGGTGTGATATCCGGGGGAATTCCCTGAGTCAGCTGGATGCCAGTGCAGTACGTCTCGTTACCTGATACCGTCCTTGGAATTATTCGCCTTGGTATACCAAGAGATTTTGATTTAATTTCACTGAAGTGTCCTGGTAGAAGTGCATTCTGTCTCGTATTGATTGGTGAAGCTGGAAGAGGAGTTGACAATGCCAATGGTTTAGAATGTGGAATAGGAGTAGGTAATGTGGATCTATGGGGTTGCCAATGAATTTTGGTCTGCTCGGATGTTTCCAGTGTACAGTCAGGTTTTGATTTATCATGTCCTTCTGTTCCATATTGTTTAAGTAAATTTTCTATTCTACTATTTAACTCTACGTCGTCTAGTTCGTCAGTGTCCGAAGTATTACCTGATGATTCTTCCATAATTTCGCTGTGTTCTTTAAGAGATTCGTCAAAACGTTTGAAAGAGTCATGTAATTCCTGTTTGTTTATAGACAGTCTTCGTTCGTCATCTAGAAAAACGTCATCGTCACTGTCCTCTGCTGGTGGTTGTAATTCTAGTAGTATGGTGTCAGCGTTTATTGTTGTCTCGTCTACTGTTTCAGTGTGAACGTCCTCGGCAATTGGTTCCAATGTTTTCCCTTTCGTATGTTTAGAAGTAAATTTCTTATGTACATCCAGGCTTGGCATTACACTTTTTCTTTTCCGTAATATGGGTGGTTCTGATGACTCGTCATGCGAATTATCCGAATCTACGTCTGGCGTATCTGCTGACGATGGAACTGTAGGTCGTGGTGGAATGTAAGCGTTGGGTTTTAATTGATTTCGGGTCCTAGTTGCTATTGCACTGACATTTAAAGGGTTTGAAATTTTTGGTTTATTTTTCGATCCAATGGGCCTTCCTGGTTTTCTGGGTGCTTCCGAAACTGATTTGGATATTGGTCTAGATGTGGTTCCTGCTGAGCTAAGTTTAGATTTTGCTGGTTGTTCTTGAATCGGTAAAATTTTTGATGATTCAAGTTCACTGTCAGAGTCGGTACTGCTAGTATCTGAGAGATTAAATTTAACGACAGGATTTCTGGATAACGCGTCTGCACTTGTGTTTAATTTTCCCGCTTTATGAACGAAATTATAGTCGTAGTCACGCAATTTCAATCTCCATCGAATTAAACGTTGCCCTGGATCCTTTATGGAGTCTATCCATTTCAGGGGCTCGTGATCGCTAACTAACGTGAATTTCCTACCGTAAAGATACGGCCTAAAATGCAAAATTGCGTATAATACTGCCAAACATTCTTTTTCGGTGGTGAAGTAATTTTTCTCAGGGTTTGTTAAAGTTCTAGAAAGATAAGCTATTGGTAAATCGTTTCCATCAACCTCCTGACTAAGTATTGCTCCTATCGCAAAATCTGAGGCGTCTGTTGTTAAAGTGAAAGGCTTATCAAAATTTGGATATTGAAGAATTGGACCTCTACAGAGCGCTTTTCGTAATTCCTGGAAGCTACGTTTTTGTTCCTTTCCCCAAACGAAGGTCGCGTTCTTTTTTAACAATTCTGTTAATGGTTTGGATTTTGCTGCAAAATCTTTAATAAATCTGCGATAATAACCTGCTAAACCTAAAAATTTTCTGACATTCTTTGCTGTTTTTGGTCGAGGAAAGTTTTTTACTGCTATAATCTTGTTTGGATCTGGTCTTACACCCTTTTGACTAATTATATGTCCTAGGTATGCTACTTCAGTTTTCAAAAATTCACATTTATCGGGTTGTAATGTCAATTTAGCTTTTTCTAACCGATTAAATAATCTACGAATTTTCTTTCCGTGTTCTTCAAGAGTTTTTGCGTACACTACAATGTCATCGAGATAAACGAAAACTTCCGTTCCCTGCAAACCACGTAACGTTTGATCCATAAGCCGTTAAAAGGTGGCAGGTGTATTTTTCAAACCTTCGGGCATACGGATATACTCGTAGTGCCCATTAGGAGTTGTAAAGGCTGTTTTAGCCCTATCCTTTGGATCCATCTCTATTTGTTGGAATCCACTCGCGAGATCGATGATCGAGAAATATCTAGCTTGGCCTAATTGATCCAGAATATCGGTTATATTTGGTAACGGATATGCATCTCCTATCGTTTTTTCGTTAAGTTTGCGAAAATCAATTACCATTCTCCACCTGGGTTTTCCTTGAGAATCAGGTTTCTTAGGGACGATCCAGAGAGGTGAATTATAAGGCGAATTTGATGGTTTAATTATCCTATTGTTTAATTTTGTCAAAATTTGACGATGTATTTCTTCCTTGTGAACCGGTGGAAAGCGATACTGTCTAGTATTAATCGGTAAATCATCTGATGTCGGAATTGTATGTTTTATTAGCGGGGTGAAAGGTAATTGGTCTCCTGGCAAATAAAAGCGATTTGGGTATTTTTCTATAATTTCGATTATATGGTCTCGTTCCTCGTCATTTAGGTGATCTAAACGCAAACGTTTTAGAATTTCGAAAAACCTATCGTGAACTATGGGCAAATTTTGAACTTCTGAGTCTGAATCGAAATATTCTTCTTCTGGAAAATCATAGTATTCAAAAGGAATTACTTCTTGTGGAGTAACTTCGACCTGTATGTCTTCTTCCAACGTATTAATTGCTAATACGTGACAGACACCATCGCGTACACTAACAGCTGCTTCGCCTATGTATAAGCCTTCTACTGATTCTAACTTTGGCAAGTATCCTTCTTTTATTTCTGAATTAACCACGTCTATAGCTATCGGTTGACGAGTGCGAGCTTTAATCGTAAGAATTTGCGAACGAGGACTACGTTTAGATTTCTGATTTGGTTCTTCCCCAATGAACCTAAAAGGTCTGATGGGTTCAGTTTTTGTGACCAAGGTATTATGAGCGAACGAGATTTCCGCCTGCTCTTGACGTAGGTAATCTTTGCCTAAAATTCCATCATTATTCAAGGGAAACGATGATCTAACGACGTGAAATTTAACTGGTTGTTCCAAAAGTGTAACGGTAGTTGTTCCTAAGGTTCTCAATTTTTCCGGGGTAATTCCAGTTATAGAGACTGATTCCTGAATGTCTACTTCGACGTCTTCGTGCAAAGCATTTAATTTTATCAGATTTATATCTGCGCCGGTATCAACCAAAAATAAACCAAATTTATTGCGTAATTCTTTCGCAGACATTTTAATTAATGGTGATTCTTGCTGTCGTTTATAGGAATAGACGATTCCTCTGCTTCCAAAAATTTTACTGTTCGACGCTCCTGATTCGAGTAACTCGCCGTCGCGCCGGCACGACGAGTTGTGCGGGAGTTTAAATTTTCACTGTTCCTTCTCGGCGAATTCGAGTTAAAATGATCAAATGTTGGGATAGGGGAAGAAGATCTGGAATTTTGGTTAGTGGGTGTGTTGGATCTTGAAGGTTCAATGCTTCGCGAAGGAACTGGGGTTGGAGAATTTGCTCTGGTTGGAGTACGATTAGTCAAGTTTGGATTCATATGGAAAGATTGAGGGTGATCGTATATTGGACTGTAAGGCGGATATGGCATTGGTGGATAAAAATACGGTGGATAGTATGGATAAAGATGCGGTGGCAACGGATAATGGTGATGCTTGTAAGGAACAGGTGATGTAGGACGTGCAGATTTTAGAATTGTAATCGGTGAATTTGCGCGATTATAGTTCGGATTTCTCATGGGACTGGGACTCCTCGAATCTTGCTCTCGCAAGGTTTGGGAGCGGTTTGTGTAGGTGGTATGTAAGTCACGAGAATCTGGATTCGGAACTGAATGTTGTGATAACATTAATCGCGAAGGTTCACCACCGGGGATTATTCCTGATTTCATTCGGGTTTCTATTCGTGCAGCAATTTTTACAGCGTCCTGTATCTTCTTTGGTTCACGCGAATCAACCGCGATAGCAATTTCGTCGGGTAATCCTCGAATAAAAGCCTCTAAAGCACATTCTTCTACGGGAGCCATCATTTGATTAGCGCATTCCCCATATTTATCTTCTAAAGCAACACGAGCACCGCTGATTAGGATATTTAATCGATCTGCAAAGTCACTGACCGCTTCTCCGCGTCTCATTCGGATATTTTCTATTTCGTGATGGTAGTATGGATATGTTTTACCCGGCGCAAATCTTTCCTTTAAATGTTTTATGAGATCATCTAATTTTTGAAAATTTTTACCCCAAATACTATCTCTCGCTGTTCCCTGCAATTTTCCTAATATTGCCCTTACATATGAAGTTTCCAGTGCTGGTGGCACATAGACTGCACCATTTTGAACGTCACCTAAGAAATTTTTAAGGGGAATGTTTTTTCCGTCAAAGAAAGGAATGTTTAGTGTACTGTGTTGAATTGTGAAGCATTCAGCCATAGAAGCCATCATCAAATTAGTAACGTGTAATTCGTCCAATGAAACATTTGCAGAAACTTGTGCTGCTGCATTACGAGAGGAATTTGTGGCCATTTTGATAAATTAAGTGAAGGAAAATTCAGCAATCGCTATCGTGTAATTATAATTGATGTTGATTATTTGAACCATCTATGCAACAGTGTGCGAATCTCGAAATCTATACGATCCTTTAATTATTCTGCACTAACACATGCGCTAATTGACAATACTTAAATCCCACTTCTGACACCAATTCAGCCTGTTACGTGCCTAAGGAATTATTTCGTGGGCCGAGCGGTTAGCCGTTCCGCGCGTAACGCTTGAATAAATTTAATTTAGGAAGCTTGAATAAATAAATTAAATAGGTGTTAACGCAGAATAGAGGATAAATGCCTTATTGGCCTGTTCTATTGATTCTTCACATTATACAAAAACAATTACACGGGATAGTTCAGAAATATCGGAGTCCAGAATGGATGACAATTTTACAATACTTATTTTAGTTGGAGTCTTAGATTGGTAAATTCCTAACGTGCTAAGTTTACGAATGGGCCCAAGGGAAATTCTGACAAGCATATAAACATATGTTTGGGTCCTCGTATCGCGATGCTAACATAAGTATGGAAACTCACCAATGAATACTATCTTGGAAGCAATGTTTGCTGAGGGAGCCGAAGATGAAGGAATGGCTGATGAACTTTTCACTTCTGTTTTCACTATACTATAAATACGATAAATACTATAAATACTATAAAGAGGAATTTAATATATGAGGATGGAGATTGGTTTCAATCTCAAGATTGATTTTTAGATTTGGATAATTCTTGTTTGCTGAGTCCTTCGGTAATTATGGAAGTAACTTCACTAATTTAACCCGAACTCTGGCTCAAAATAGCAACAAGGGCAAAACGCCACGCACCTCGCGATTTGACTAACGATTGCAACTTGCGGTGATTTCCTGCTCCTTTTTGTTGATTTTGGAACCGCTAAGGGGGGGAATTCCAAGAGCTGTGCTCATTCTTCCCACTTAGGAAATCACCCGTTTCCTGTTCAAAGAATTCCGCCAAAGTTCATCAACCCGCCCTCATCCACAGCCTCTCGCTATTGCAATTTTGCTTATTAGCGAAACGTGGCCGCTGTTCGGAGAATATTCGCGGTTGCTTAAATTCAGTTTTTGCAGACTAATAGTTCATCGATACCGTGTCGTAAGATCGGGCACGTGTGATGCCTACTCAGGAATTTTAACTTCCTCTTTCTTTTTTTATATTTAATTTTTTATATGTGCTTGGCACGTAACAGAGGCTACCGAGAAGCGCTACCGACGAAGACTTTCTGATTAATTTAAAAATCAACCGTAACAGATAGAGCCGTGCTTTATTAAGCAAAAGTGCTTCAAATACACTCCTATAACTCAATCTAACATATAAAAGGTACCTCGTCGGTAAAAATAATTACAGTTTGGACTTAGATTTTTGCTACCGAGTGGCTACCGTGAAGAGTCGCCGACGACGACTTTAGAAATTATTTAAAAATCAACCGTAAGAGATAGAGCCGTAGTTTATTAAGCAAAAGTGCGTCAAATACGCTCCCATAACGGAACATAACATTTAAAAGATACGTCGTGGATGAAAATATTTTCAATTCGGACTTAGTCTCTGTACGGAGAGGCTACCGAGAAGCGCTACCGACGAAGACTTTCTGATTAATTTAAAAATCAACCGTAAGAGATAGAGCCGTGGTTTATTCAGCAAAAGTGCTTCAAATGCGCTCCTATAACTCAATCTAACATATAAAAGGTACCTCGTCGGTGAAAATAATTACAGTTCGGACTTAGATTTTTTCCTACCGAGTGGCTACCGTGAAGAGTCGCCGACGACGACTTTAGAAATTATTTAAAAATCAACCGTAAGAGATGGAGCCGTGGTTTATTAAGCAAAAGTGCGTCAAATACGCTCCCATAACCGAACATAACATTTAAAAGATACGTCGTCGGTGAAAATATTTTCAATTCGGATTTAGTCTCTGTACGGAGAGGCTACCGAGAAGCGCTACCGACGAAGACTTTCTGATTAATTTAAAAATCAACCGTAAGAGATAGAGCCGTGGTTTATTCAGCAAAAGTGCTTCAAATGCGCTCCTATAACTCAATCTAACATATAAAAGGTACCTCGTCGGTGAAAATAATTACAGTTCGGACTTAGATTTTTTCCTACCCAGTGGCTACCGTGAAGAGTCGCCGACGACGACTTTAGAAATTATTTAAAAATCAACCGTAAGAGATAGAGCCGTGGTTTATTAAGCAAAAGTGCGTCAAATACGCTCCCATAACTGAACATAACATTTAAAAGATACGTCGTCGGTGAAAATATTTTCAATTCGGACTTAGTCTCTGTACGGAGAGTCTACCGAGAAGCGCTACCGACGAAGACTTTTTGATTAATTTAAAAATCAACCGTAAGAGATAGAGCCGTGGTTTATTAAGCAAAAGTGCTTCAAATACGCTCCTATAACTCAATCTAACACATAAAAGGTACCTCGTCGGTGAAAATAATTACAGTTCGGACTTAGATTTTTTCCTACCGAGTGGCTACCGTGAAGAGTCGCCGACGACGACTTTAGAAATTATTTAAAAATCAACCGTAAGAGATAGAGCCGTGGTTTATTAAGCAAAAGTGCGTCAAATACGCTCCCATAACGGAACATAACATTTAAAAGATACGTCGTGGATGAAAATATTTTCAATTCGGACTTAGTCTCTGTACGGAGAGGCTACCGAGAAGCGCTACCGACGAAGACTTTCTGATTAATTTAAAAATCAACCGTAAGAGATAGAGCCGTGGTTTATTCAGCAAAAGTGCTTCAAATACGCTCCTATAACTCAATCTAACATATAAAACGTACCTCGTCGGTGAAAATAATTACAGTTCGGACTTAGATTTTTTCCTACCGAGTGGCTACCGTCAAGAGTCGCCGACGACGACTTTAGAAATTATTTAAAAATCAACCGTAAGAGATAGAGCCGTGGTTTATTAAGCAAAAGTGCGTCAAATAAGCTCCCATAACTGGCCATAACCTTTAAAAGATACGTCGTCGGTGAAAATATTTTCAATTCGGACTTAGTCTCTGTACGGAGAGGCTACCGTGAAGAGTCGCCGACGACGACTTTAGAAATTATTTAAAAATCAACCGTAAGAGATAGAGCCGTGGTTTATTAAGCAAAAGTGCGTCAAATACGCTCCCATAACGGAACATAACATTTAAAAGATACGTCGTGGATGAAAATATTTTCAATTCGGACTTAGTCTCTGTACGGAGAGGCTACCGAGAAGCGCTACCGACGAAGACTTTCTGATTAATTTAAAAATCAACCGTAAGAGATAGAGCCGTGGTTTATTAAGCAAAAGTGCTTCAAATGCGCTCCTATAACTCAATCTAACATATAAAAGGTACCTCGTCGGTGAAAATAATTAGAGTTCGGACTTAGATTTTTTCCTACCCAGTGGCTACCGTGAAGAGTCGCCGACGACGACTTTAGAAATTATTTAAGAATCAACCGTAAGAGATGGAGCCGTGGTTTATTAAGCAAAAGTGCGTCAAATACGCTCCCATAACCGAACATAACATTTAAAAGATACGTCGTCGGTGAAAATATTTTCAATTCGGATTTAGTCTCTGTACGGAGAGGCTACCGAGAAGCGCTACCGACGAAGACTTTCTGATTAATTTAAAAATCAACCGTAAGAGATAGAGCCGTGGTTTATTAAGCAAAAGTGCTTCAAATGCGCTCCTATAACTCAATCTAACATATAAAAGGTACCTCGTCGGTGAAAATAATTACAGTTCGGACTTAGATTTTTTCCTACCCAGTGGCTACCGTGAAGAGTCGCCGACGACGACTTTAGAAATTATTTAAGAATCAACCGTAAGAGATGGAGCCGTGGTTTATTAAGCAAAAGTGCGTCAAATACGCTCCCATAACCGAACATAACATTTAAATGATACGTCGTCGGTGAAAATATTTTCAATTCGGACTTAGTCTCTGTACGGAGAGGCTACCGTGAAGAGTCGCCGACGACGACTTTAGAAATTATTTAAAAATCAACCGTAAGAGATAGAGCCGTGGTTTATTAAGCAAAAGTGCGTCAAATACGCTCCCATAACGGAATATAACATTTAAAAGATACGTCGTGGATGAAAATATTTTCAATTCGGACTTAGTCTCTGTACGGAGAGGCTACCGAGAAGCGCTACCGACGAAGACTTTCTGATTAATTTAAAAATCAACCGTAAGAGATAGAGCCGTGGTTTATTCAGCAAAAGTGCTTCAAATACGCTCCTATAACTCAATCTAACATATAAAACGTACCTCGTCGGTGAAAATAATTACAGTTCGGACTTAGATTTTTTCCTACCGAGTGGCTACCGTGAAGAGTCGCCGACGACGACTTTAGAAATTATTTAAAAATCAACCGTAAGGGATAGAGCCGTGGTTTATTAAGCAAAAGTGCGTCAAATACGCTCCCATAACGGAACATAACATTTAAAAGATACGTCGTGGATGAAAATATTTTCAATTCGGACTTAGTCTCTGTACGGAGAGGCTACCGAGAAGCGCTACCGACGAAGACTTTCTGATTAATTTAAAAATCAACCGTAAGAGATAGAGCCGTGGTTTATTCAGCAAAAGTGCTTCAAATACGCTCCTATAACTCAATCTAACATATAAAACGTACCTCGTCGGTGAAAATAATTACAGTTCGGACTTAGATTTTTTCCTACCGAGTGGCTACCGTGAAGAGTCGCCGACGACGACTTTAGAAATTATTTAAAAATCAACCGTAAGAGATGGAGCCGTGGTTTATTAAGCAAAAGTGCGTCAAATACGCTCCCATAACCGAACATAACATTTAAAAGATACGTCGTCGGTGAAAATATTTTCAATTTGGATTTAGTCTCTGTACGGAGAGGCTACCGAGAAGCGCTACCGACGAAGACTTTCTGATTAATTTAAAAATCAACCGTAAGAGATAGAGCCGTGGTTTATTCAGCAAAAGTGCTTCAAATGCGCTCCTATAACTCAATCTAACATATAAAAGGTACCTCGTCGGTGAAAATAATTACAGTTCGGACTTAGATTTTTTCCTACCCAGTGGCTACCGTGAAGAGTCGCCGACGACGACTTTAGAAATTATTTAAAAATCAACCGTAAGAGATAGAGCCGTGGTTTATTAAGCAAAAGTGCGTCAAATACGCTCCCATAACTGAACATAACATTTAAAAGATACTTCGTCGGTGAAAATATTTTCAATTCGGACTTAGTCTCTGTACGGAGAGGCTACCGAGAAGCGCTACCGACGAAGACTTTCTGATTAATTTAAAAATCAACCGTAAGAGATAGAGCCGTGGTTTATTCAGCAAAAGTGCTTCAAATACGCTCCTATAACTCAATCTAACATATAAAACGTACCTCGTCGGTGAAAATAATTACAGTTCGGACTTAGATTTTTTCCTACCGAGTGGCTACCGTGAAGAGTCGCCGACGACGATTTTAGAAATTATTTAAAAATCAACCGTAAGGGATAGAGCCGTGGTTTATTAAGCAAAAGTGCGTCAAATACGCTCCCATAACGGAACATAACATTTAAAAGATACGTCGTCGGTGAAAATATTTTCAATTCGGATTTAGTCTCTGTACGGAGAGGCTACCGAGAAGCGCTACCGACGAAGACTTTCTGATTAATTTAAAAATTAACCGAAAGAGATAGAGCCGTGCTTTATTAAGCAAAAGTGCTTCAAATACACTCCTATAACTCAATCTAACATATAAAAGGTACCTCGTCGGTAAAAATAATTACAGTTCGGACTTAGATTTTTTCCTACCGAGTGGCTACCGTGAAGAGTCGCCGACGACGACTTTAGAAATTATTTAAAAATCAACCGTAAGAGATAGAGCCGTGGTTTATTAAGCAAAAGTGCGTCAAATACGCTCCCATAACGGAACATAACATTTAAAAGATACGTCGTGGATGAAAATATTTTCAATTCGGACTTAGTCTCTGTACGGAGAGGCTACCGAGAAGCGCTACCGACGAAGACTTTCTGATTAATTTAAAAATCAACCGTAAGAGATAGAGCCGTGGTTTATTCAGCAAAAGTGCTTCAAATACGCTCCTATAACTCAATCTAACATATAAAACGTACCTCGTCGGTGAAAATAATTACAGTTCGGACTTAGATTTTTTCCTACCGAGTGGCTACCGTGAAGAGTCGCCGACGACGACTTTAGAAATTATTTAAAAATCAACCGTAAGAGATGGAGCCGTGGTTTATTAAGCAAAAGTGCGTCAAATACGCTCCCATAACCGAACATAACATTTAAAAGATACGTCGTCGGTGAAAATATTTTCAATTCGGATTTAGTCTCTGTACGGAGAGGCTACCGAGAAGCGCTACCGACGAAGACTTTCTGATTAATTTAAAAATCAACCGTAAGAGATAGAGCCGTGGTTTATTAAGCAAAAGTGCTTCAAATACACTCCTATAACTCAATCTAACATATAAAAGGTACCTCGTCGGTAAAAATAATTACAGTTCGGACTTAGATTTTTTCCTACCGAGTGGCTACCGTGAAGAGTCGCCGACGACGACTTTAGAAATTATTTAAAAATCAACCGTAAGAGATAGAGCCGTGGTTTATTAAGCAAAAGTGCGTCAAATACGCTCCCATAACGGACCATAACATTTAAAAGATACGTCGTGGATGAAAATATTTTCAATTCGGACTTAGTCTCTGTACGGAGAGGCTACCGAGAAGCGCTACCGACGAAGACTTTCTGATTAATTTAAAAATCAACCGTAAGAGATAGAGCCGTGGTTTATTCAGCAAAAGTGCTTCAAATACGCTCCTATAACTCAATCTAACATATAAAACGTACCTCGTCGGTGAAAATAATTACAGTTCGGACTTAGATTTTTTCCTACCGAGTGGCTACCGTGAAGAGTCGCCGACGACGACTTTAGAAATTATTTAAAAATCAACCGTAAGAGATGGAGCCGTGGTTTATTAAGCAAAAGTGCGTCAAATACGCTCCCATAACCGAACATAACATTTAAAAGATACGTCGTCGGTGAAAATATTTTCAATTCGGATTTAGTCTCTGTACGGAGAGGCTACCGAGAAGCGCTACCGACGAAGACTTTCTGATTAATTTAAAAATCAACCGTAAGAGATAGAGCCGTGGTTTATTCAGCAAAAGTGCTTCAAATGCGCTCCTATAACTCAATCTAACATATAAAAGGTACCTCGTCGGTGAAAATAATTACAGTTCGGACTTAGATTTTTTCCTACCCAGTGGCTACCGTGAAGAGTCGCCGACGACGACTTTAGAAATTATTTAAAAATCAACCGTAAGAGATAGAGCCGTGGTTTATTCAGCAAAAGTGCGTCAAATACGCTCCCATAACTGAACATAACATTTAAAAGATACGTCGTCGGTGAAAATATTTTCAATTCGGACTTAGTCTCTGTACGGAGAGTCTACCGAGAAGCGCTACCGACGAAGACTTTTTGATTAATTTAAAAATCAACCGTAAGAGATAGAGCCGTGGTTTATTAAGCAAAAGTGCTTCAAATACGCTCCTATAACTCAATCTAACACATAAAAGGTACCTCGTCGGTGAAAATAATTACAGTTCGGACTTAGATTTTTTCCTACCGAGTGGCTACCGTGAAGAGTCGCCGACGACGACTTTAGAAATTATTTAAAAATCAACCGTAAGAGATAGAGCCGTGGTTTATTAAGCAAAAGTGCGTCAAATACGCTCCCATAACGGAACATAACATTTAAAAGATACGTCGTGGATGAAAATATTTTCAATTCGGACTTAGTCTCTGTACGGAGAGGCTACCGAGAAGCGCTACCGACGAAGACTTTCTGATTAATTTAAAAATCAACCGTAAGAGATAGAGCCGTGGTTTATTAAGCAAAAGTGCTTCAAATGCGCTCCTATAACTCAATCTAACATATAAAAGGTACCTCGTCGGTGAAAATAATTAGAGTTCGGACTTAGATTTTTTCCTACCCAGTGGCTACCGTGAAGAGTCGCCGACGACGACTGTAGAAATTATTTAAGAATCAACCGTAAGAGATGGAGCCGTGGTGTATTAAGCAAAAGTGCGTCAAATACGCTCCCATAACCGAACATAACATTTAAAAGATACGTCGTCGGTGAAAATATTTTCAATTCGGATTTAGTCTCTGTACGGAGAGGCTACCGAGAAGCGCTACCGACGAAGACTTTCTGATTAATTTAAAAATCAACCGTAAGAGATAGAGCCGTGGTTTATTCAGCAAAAGTGCTTCAAATGCGCTCCTATAACTCAATCTAACACATAAAAGGTACCTCGTCGGTGAAAATAATTACAGTTCGGACTTAGATTTTTTCCTACCGAGTGGCTACCGTGAAGAGTCGCCGACGACGACTTTAGAAATTATTTAAAAATCAACCGTAAGAGATAGAGCCGTGGTTTATTAAGCAAAAGTGCGTCAAATACGCTCCCATAACGGAACATAACATTTAAAAGATACGTCGTGGATGAAAATATTTTCAATTCGGACTTAGTCTCTGTACGGAGAGGCTACCGAGAAGCGCTACCGACGAAGACTTTCTGATTAATTTAAAAATCAACCGTAAGAGATAGAGCCGTGGTTTATTCAGCAAAAGTGCTTCAAATACGCTCCTATAACTCAATCTAACATATAAAACGTACCTCGTCGGTGAAAATAATTACAGTTCGGACTTAGATTTTTTCCTACCGAGTGGCTACCGTGAAGAGTCGCCGACGACGACTTTAGAAATTATTTAAAAATCAACCGTAAGGGATAGAGCCGTGGTTTATTAAGCAAAAGTGCGTCAAATACGCTCCCATAACGAAACATAACATTTAAAAGATACGTCGTCGGTGAAAATATTTTCAATTCGGATTTAGTCTCTGTACGGAGAGGCTACCGAGAAGCGCTACCGACGAAGACTTTCTGATTAATTTAAAAATTAACCGAAAGAGATAGAGCCGTGCTTTATTAAGCAAAAGTGCTTCAAATACACTCCTATAACTCAATCTAACATATAAAAGGTACCTCGTCGGTAAAAATAATTACAGTTCGGACTTAGATTTTTTCCTACCGAGTGGCTACCGTGAAGAGTCGCCGACGACGACTTTAGAAATTATTTAAAAATCAACCGTAAGAGATAGAGCCGTGGTTTATTAAGCAAAAGTGCGTCAAATACGCTCCCATAACGGAACATAACATTTAAAAGATACGTCGTGGATGAAAATATTTTCAATTCGGACTTAGTCTCTGTACGGAGAGGCTACCGAGAAGCGCTACCGACGAAGACTTTCTGATTAATTTAAAAATCAACCGTAAGAGATAGAGCCGTGGTTTATTCAGCAAAAGTGCTTCAAATACGCTCCTATAACTCAATCTAACATATAAAACGTACCTCCTCGGTGAAAATAATTACAGTTCGGACTTAGATTTTTTCCTACCGAGTGGCTACCGTGAAGAGTCGCCGACGACGACTTTAGAAATTATTTAAAAATCAACCGTAAGAGATGGAGCCGTGGTTTATTAAGCAAAAGTGCGTCAAATACGCTCCCATAACCGAACATAACATTTAAAAGATACGTCGTCGGTGAAAATATTTTCAATTCGGATTTAGTCTCTGTACGGAGAGGCTACCGAGAAGCGCTACCGACGAAGACTTTCTGATTAATTTAAAAATCAACCGTAAGAGATAGAGCCGTGGTTTATTCAGCAAAAGTGCTTCAAATGCGCTCCTATAACTCAATCTAACATATAAAAGGTACCTCGTCGGTGAAAATAATTACAGTTCGGACTTAGATTTTTTCCTACCCAGTGGCTACCGTGAAGAGTCGCCGACGACGACTTTAGAAATTATTTAAAAATCAACCGTAAGAGATAGAGCCGTGGTTTATTAAGCAAAAGTGCGTCAAATACGCTCCCATAACTGAACATAACATTTAAAAGATACGTCGTCGGTGAAAATATTTTCAATTCGGACTTAGTCTCTGTACGGAGAGTCTACCGAGAAGCGCTACCGACGAAGACTTTTTGATTAATTTAAAAATCAACCGTAAGAGATAGAGCCGTGGTTTATTAAGCAAAAGTGCTTCAAATACGCTCCTATAACTCAATCTAACACATAAAAGGTACCTCGTCGGTGAAAATAATTACAGTTTGGACTTAGATTTTTTCCTACCGAGTGGCTACCGTGAAGAGTCGCCGACGACGACTTTAGAAATTATTTAAAAATCAACCGTAAGAGATAGAGCCGTGGTTTATTAAGCAAAAGTGCGTCAAATACGCTCCCATAACGGAACATAACATTTAAAAGATACGTCGTGGATGAAAATATTTTCAATTCGGACTTAGTCTCTGTACGGAGAGGCTACCGAGAAGCGCTACCGACGAAGACTTTCTGATTAATTTAAAAATCAACCGTAAGAGATAGAGCCGTGGTTTATTAAGCAAAAGTGCTTCAAATGCGCTCCTATAACTCAATCTAACATATAAAAGGTACCTCGTCGGTGAAAATAATTACAGTTCGGACTTAGATTTTTTCCTACCCAGTGGCTACCGTGAAGAGTCGCCGACGGCGACTTTAGAAATTATTTAAGAATCAACCGTAAGAGATGGAGCCGTGGTTTATTAAGCAAAAGTGCGTCAAATACGCTCCCATAACCGAACATAACATTTAAAAGATACGTCGTCGGTGAAAATATTTTCAATTCGGACTTAGTCTCTGTACGGAGAGGCTACCGAGAAGCGCTACCGACGAGGACTTTCTGATTAATTTAAAAATCAACCGTAAGAGATAGAGCCGTGGTTTATTAAGCAAAAGTGCTTCAAATACGCTCCTATAACTCAATCTAACACATAAAAGGTACCTCGTCGGTGAAAATAATTACAGTTTGGACTTAGATTTTTTCCTACCGAGTGGCTACCGTGAAGAGTCGCCGACGACGACTTTAGAAATGATTTAAAAATCAACCGTAAGAGATAGAGCCGTAGTTTATTAAGCAAAAGTGCGTCAAATACGCTCCCATAACGGACCATAACATTTAAAAGATACGTCGTGGATGAAAATATTTTCAATTCGGACTTAGTCTCTGTACGGAGAGGCTACCGAGAAGCGCTACCGACGAAGACTTTCTGATTAATTTAAAAATCAACCGTAAGAGATAGAGCCGTGGTTTATTCAGCAAAAGTGCTTCAAATACGCTCCTATAACTCAATCTAACATATAAAACGTACCTCGTCGGTGAAAATAATTACAGTTCGGACTTAGATTTTTTCCTACCGAGTGGCTACCGTGAAGAGTCGCCGACGACGACTTTAGAAATTATTTAAAAATCAACCGTAAGAGATGGAGCCGTGGTTTATTAAGCAAAAGTGCGTCAAATACGCTCCCATACCCGAACATAACATTTAAAAGATACGTCGTCGGTGAAAATATTTTCATTTCGGATTTAGTCTCTGTACGGAGAGGCTACCGAGAAGCGCTACCGCCGAAGACTTTCTGATTAATTTAAAAATCAACCGTAAGAGATAGAGCCGTGGTTTATTCAGCAAAAGTGCTTCAAATACGCTCCTATAACTCAATCTAACATAAAACGTACCTCGTCGGTGAAAATAATTACAGTTCGGACTTAGATTTTTTCCTACCGAGTGGCTACCGTGAAGAGTCGCCGACGACGACTTTAGAAATTATTTAAAAATCAACCGTAAGAGATAGAGCCGTGGTTTATTAAGCAAAAGTGCGTCAAATAAGCTCCCATAACTGGCCATAACCTTTAAAAGATACGTCGTCGGTGAAAATATTTTCAATTCGGACTTAGTCTCTGTACGGAGAGGCTACCGTGAAGAGTCGCCGACGACGACTTTAGAAATTATTTAAAAATCAACCGTAAGAGATGGAGCCGTGGTTTATTAAGCAAAAGTGCGTCAAATACGCTCCCATACCCGAACATAACATTTAAAAGATACGTCGTCGGTGAAAATATTTTCATTTCGGATTTAGTCTCTGTACGGAGAGGCTACCGAGAAGCGCTACCGCCGAAGACTTTCTGATTAATTTAAAAATCAACCGTAAGAGATAGAGCCGTGGTTTATTCAGCAAAAGTGCTTCAAATACGCTCCTATAACTCAATCTAACATAAAACGTACCTCGTCGGTGAAAATAATTACAGTTCGGACTTAGATTTTTTCCTACCCAGTGGCTACCGTGAAGAGTCGCCGACGACGACTTTAGAAATTATTTAAAAATCAACCGTAAGAGATAGAGCCGTGGTTTATTAAGCAAAAGTGCGTCAAATACGCTCCCATAACTGAACATAACATTTAAAAGATACGTCGTCGGTGAAAATATTTTCAATTCGGACTTAGTCTCTGTACGGAGAGTCTACCGAGAAGCGCTACCGACGAAGACTTTCTGATTAATTTAAAAATCAACCGTAAGAGATAGAGCCGTGGTTTATTAAGCAAAAGTGCTTCAAATGCGCTCCTATAACTGAATCTAACATATAAAAGGTACCTCGTCGGTGAAAATAATTACAGTTCGGACTTAGATTTTTTCCTACCCAGTGGCTACCGTGAAGAGTCGCCGACGACGACTTTAGAAATTATTTAAGAATCAACCGTAAGAGATGGAGCCGTGGTTTATTAAGCAAAAGTGCGTCAAATACGCTCCCATAACCGAACATAACATTTAAAAGATACGTCGTCGGTGAAAATATTTTCAATTCGGACTTAGTCTCTGTACGGAGAGGCTACCGTGAAGAGTCGCCGACGACGACTTTAGAAATTATTTAAAAATCAACCGTAAGAGATAGAGCCGTGGTTTATTAAGCAAAAGTGCGTCAAATACGCTCCCATAACGGAACATAACATTTAAAAGATACGTCGTGGATGAAAATATTTTCAATTCGGACTTAGTCTCTGTACGGAGAGGCTACCGAGAAGCGCTACCGACGAAGACTTTCTGATTAATTTAAAAATCAACCGTAAGAGATAGAGCCGTGGTTTATTCAGCAAAAGTGCTTCAAATACGCTCCTATAACTCAATCTAACATATAAAACGTACCTCGTCGGTGAAAATAATTACAGTTCGGACTTAGATTTTTTCCTACCGAGTGGCTACCGTGAAGAGTCGCCGACGACGACTTTAGAAATTATTTAAAAATCAACCGTAAGGGATAGAGCCGTGGTTTATTAAGCAAAAGTGCGTCAAATACGCTCCCATAACGGAACATAACATTTAAAAGATACGTCGTCGGTGAAAATATTTTCAATTCGGATTTAGTCTCTGTACGGAGAGGCTACCGAGAAGCGCTACCGACGAAGACTTTCTGATTAATTTAAAAATTAACCGAAAGAGATAGAGCCGTGCTTTATTAAGCAAAAGTGCTTCAAATACACTCCTATAACTCAATCTAACATATAAAAGGTACCTCGTCGGTAAAAATAATTACAGTTCGGACTTAGATTTTTTCCTACCGAGTGGCTACCGTGAAGAGTCGCCGACGACGACTTTAGAAATTATTTAAAAATCAACCGTAAGAGATAGAGCCGTGGTTTATTAAGCAAAAGTGCGTCAAATACGCTCCCATAACGGAACATAACATTTAAAAGATACGTCGTGGATGAAAATATTTTCAATTCGGACTTAGTCTCTGTACGGAGAGGCTACCGAGAAGCGCTACCGACGAAGACTTTCTGATTAATTTAAAAATCAACCGTAAGAGATAGAGCCGTGGTTTATTCAGCAAAAGTGCTTCAAATACGCTCCTATAACTCAATCTAACATATAAAACGTACCTCGTCGGTGAAAATAATTACAGTTCGGACTTAGATTTTTTCCTACCGAGTGGCTACCGTGAAGAGTCGCCGACGACGACTTTAGAAATTATTTAAAAATCAACCGTAAGAGATGGAGCCGTGGTTTATTAAGCAAAAGTGCGTCAAATACGCTCCCATAACCGAACATAACATTTAAAAGATACGTCGTCGGTGAAAATATTTTCAATTCGGATTTAGTCTCTGTACGGAGAGGCTACCGAGAAGCGCTACCGACGAAGACTTTCTGATTAATTTAAAAATCAACCGTAAGAGATAGAGCCGTGGTTTATTCAGCAAAAGTGCTTCAAATGCGCTCCTATAACTCAATCTAACATATAAAAGGTACCTCGTCGGTGAAAATAATTACAGTTCGGACTTAGATTTTTTCCTACCCAGTGGCTACCGTGAAGAGTCGCCGACGACGACTTTAGAAATTATTTAAAAATCAACCGTAAGAGATAGAGCCGTGGTTTATTAAGCAAAAGTGCGTCAAATACGCTCCCATAACTGAACATAACATTTAAAAGATACGTCGTCGGTGAAAATATTTTCAATTCGGACTTAGTCTCTGTACGGAGAGTCTACCGAGAAGCGCTACCGACGAAGACTTTTTGATTAATTTAAAAATCAACCGTAAGAGATAGAGCCGTGGTTTATTAAGCAAAAGTGCTTCAAATACGCTCCTATAACTCAATCTAACACATAAAAGGTACCTCGTCGGTGAAAATAATTACAGTTTGGACTTAGATTTTTTCCTACCGAGTGGCTACCGTGAAGAGTCGCCGACGACGACTTTAGAAATTATTTAAAAATCAACCGTAAGAGATAGAGCCGTGGTTTATTAAGCAAAAGTGCGTCAAATACGCTCCCATAACGGAACATAACATTTAAAAGATACGTCGTGGATGAAAATATTTTCAATTCGGACTTAGTCTCTGTACGGAGAGGCTACCGAGAAGCGCTACCGACGAAGACTTTCTGATTAATTTAAAAATCAACCGTAAGAGATAGAGCCGTGGTTTATTAAGCAAAAGTGCTTCAAATGCGCTCCTATAACTCAATCTAACAGATAAAAGGTACCTCGTCGGTGAAAATAATTACAGTTCGGACTTAGATTTTTTCCTACCCAGTGGCTACCGTGAAGAGTCGCCGACGGCGACTTTAGAAATTATTTAAGAATCAACCGTAAGAGATGGAGCCGTGGTTTATTAAGCAAAAGTGCGTCAAATACGCTCCCATAACCGAACATAACATTTAAAAGATACGTCGTCGGTGAAAATATTTTCAATTCGGACTTAGTCTCTGTACGGAGAGGCTACCGAGAAGCGCTACCGACGAGGACTTTCTGATTAATTTAAAAATCAACCCTAAGAGATAGAGCCGTGGTTTATTAAGCAAAAGTGCTTCAAATACGCTCCTATAACTCAATCTAACACATAAAAGGTACCTCGTCGGTGAAAATAATTACAGTTTGGACTTAGATTTTTTCCTACCGAGTGGCTACCGTGAAGAGTCGCCGACGACGACTTTAGAAATGATTTAAAAATCAACCGTAAGAGATAGAGCCGTAGTTTATTAAGCAAAAGTGCGTCAAATACGCTCCCATAACGGACCATAACATTTAAAAGATACGTCGTGGATGAAAATATTTTCAATTCGGACTTAGTCTCTGTACGGAGAGGCTACCGAGAAGCGCTACCGACGAAGACTTTCTGATTAATTTAAAAATCAACCGTAAGAGATAGAGCCGTGGTTTATTCAGCAAAAGTGCTTCAAATACGCTCCTATAACTCAATCTAACATATAAAACGTACCTCGTCGGTGAAAATAATTACAGTTCGGACTTAGATTTTTTCCTACCGAGTGGCTACCGTGAAGAGTCGCCGACGACGACTTTAGAAATTATTTAAAAATCAACCGTAAGAGATGGAGCCGTGGTTTATTAAGCAAAAGTGCGTCAAATACGCTCCCATACCCGAACATAACATTTAAAAGATACGTCGTCGGTGAAAATATTTTCATTTCGGATTTAGTCTCTGTACGGAGAGGCTACCGAGAAGCGCTACCGCCGAAGACTTTCTGATTAATTTAAAAATCAACCGTAAGAGATAGAGCCGTGGTTTATTCAGCAAAAGTGCTTCAAATACGCTCCTATAACTCAATCTAACATAAAACGTACCTCGTCGGTGAAAATAATTACAGTTCGGACTTAGATTTTTTCCTACCGAGTGGCTACCGTGAAGAGTCGCCGACGACGACTTTAGAAATTATTTAAAAATCAACCGTAAGAGATAGAGCCGTGGTTTATTAAGCAAAAGTGCGTCAAATAAGCTCCCATAACTGGCCATAACCTTTAAAAGATACGTCGTCGGTGAAAATATTTTCAATTCGGACTTAGTCTCTGTACGGAGAGGCTACCGTGAAGAGTCGCCGACGACGACTTTAGAAATTATTTAAAAATCAACCGTAAGAGATGGAGCCGTGGTTTATTAAGCAAAAGTGCGTCAAATACGCTCCCATACCCGAACATAACATTTAAAAGATACGTCGTCGGTGAAAATATTTTCATTTCGGATTTAGTCTCTGTACGGAGAGGCTACCGAGAAGCGCTACCGCCGAAGACTTTCTGATTAATTTAAAAATCAACCGTAAGAGATAGAGCCGTGGTTTATTCAGCAAAAGTGCTTCAAATACGCTCCTATAACTCAATCTAACATAAAACGTACCTCGTCGGTGAAAATAATTACAGTTCGGACTTAGATTTTTTCCTACCCAGTGGCTACCGTGAAGAGTCGCCGACGACGACTTTAGAAATTATTTAAAAATCAACCGTAAGAGATAGAGCCGTGGTTTATTAAGCAAAAGTGCGTCAAATACGCTCCCATAACTGAACATAACATTTAAAAGATACGTCGTCGGTGAAAATATTTTCAATTCGGACTTAGTCTCTGTACGGAGAGTCTACCGAGAAGCGCTACCGACGAAGACTTTCTGATTAATTTAAAAATCAACCGTAAGAGATAGAGCCGTGGTTTATTAAGCAAAAGTGCTTCAAATGCGCTCCTATAACTGAATCTAACATATAAAAGGTACCTCGTCGGTGAAAATAATTACAGTTCGGACTTAGATTTTTTCCTACCCAGTGGCTACCGTGAAGAGTCGCCGACGACGACTTTAGAAATTATTTAAGAATCAACCGTAAGAGATGGAGCCGTGGTTTATTAAGCAAAAGTGCGTCAAATACGCTCCCATAACCGAACATAACATTTAAAAGATACGTCGTCGGTGAAAATATTTTCAATTCGGACTTAGTCTCTGTACGGAGAGGCTACCGTGAAGAGTCGCCGACGACGACTTTAGAAATTATTTAAAAATCAACCGTAAGAGATAGAGCCGTGGTTTATTAAGCAAAAGTGCGTCAAATACGCTCCCATAACGGAACATAACATTTAAAAGATACGTCGTGGATGAAAATATTTTCAATTCGGACTTAGTCTCTGTACGGAGAGGCTACCGAGAAGCGCTACCGACGAAGACTTTCTGATTAATTTAAAAATCAACCGTAAGAGATAGAGCCGTGGTTTATTCAGCAAAAGTGCTTCAAATACGCTCCTATAACTCAATCTAACATATAAAACGTACCTCGTCGGTGAAAATAATTACAGTTCGGACTTAGATTTTTTCCTACCGAGTGGCTACCGTGAAGAGTCGCCGACGACGACTTTAGAAATTATTTAAAAATCAACCGTAAGGGATAGAGCCGTGGTTTATTAAGCAAAAGTGCGTCAAATACGCTCCCATAACGGAACATAACATTTAAAAGATACGTCGTCGGTGAAAATATTTTCAATTCGGATTTAGTCTCTGTACGGAGAGGCTACCGAGAAGCGCTACCGACGAAGACTTTCTGATTAATTTAAAAATTAACCGAAAGAGATAGAGCCGTGCTTTATTAAGCAAAAGTGCTTCAAATACACTCCTATAACTCAATCTAACATATAAAAGGTACCTCGTCGGTAAAAATAATTACAGTTCGGACTTAGATTTTTTCCTACCGAGTGGCTACCGTGAAGAGTCGCCGACGACGACTTTAGAAATTATTTAAAAATCAACCGTAAGAGATAGAGCCGTGGTTTATTAAGCAAAAGTGCGTCAAATACGCTCCCATAACGGAACATAACATTTAAAAGATACGTCGTGGATGAAAATATTTTCAATTCGGACTTAGTCTCTGTACGGAGAGGCTACCGAGAAGCGCTACCGACGAAGACTTTCTGATTAATTTAAAAATCAACCGTAAGAGATAGAGCCGTGGTTTATTCAGCAAAAGTGCTTCAAATACGCTCCTATAACTCAATCTAACATATAAAACGTACCTCGTCGGTGAAAATAATTACAGTTCGGACTTAGATTTTTTCCTACCGAGTGGCTACCGTGAAGAGTCGCCGACGACGACTTTAGAAATTATTTAAAAATCAACCGTAAGAGATGGAGCCGTGGTTTATTAAGCAAAAGTGCGTCAAATACGCTCCCATAACCGAACATAACATTTAAAAGATACGTCGTCGGTGAAAATATTTTCAATTCGGATTTAGTCTCTGTACGGAGAGGCTACCGAGAAGCGCTACCGACGAAGACTTTCTGATTAATTTAAAAATCAACCGTAAGAGATAGAGCCGTGGTTTATTCAGCAAAAGTGCTTCAAATGCGCTCCTATAACTCAATCTAACATATAAAACGTACCTCGTCGGTGAAAATAATTACAGTTCGGACTTAGATTTTTTCCTACCGAGTGGCTACCGTGAAGAGTCGCCGACGACGACTTTAGAAATTATTTAAAAATCAACCGTAAGAGATGGAGCCGTGGTTTATTAAGCAAAAGTGCGTCAAATACGCTCCCATAACCGAACATAACATTTAAAAGATACGTCGTCGGTGAAAATATTTTCAATTCGGATTTAGTCTCTGTACGGAGAGGCTACCGAGAAGCGCTACCGACGAAGACTTTCTGATTAATTTAAAAATCAACCGTAAGAGATAGAGCCGTGGTTTATTCAGCAAAAGTGCTTCAAATGCGCTCCTATAACTCAATCTAACATATAAAAGGTACCTCGTCGGTGAAAATAATTACAGTTCGGACTTAGATTTTTTCCTACCCAGTGGCTACCGTGAAGAGTCGCCGACGACGACTTTAGAAATTATTTAAAAATCAACCGTAAGAGATAGAGCCGTGGTTTATTAAGCAAAAGTGCGTCAAATACGCTCCCATAACTGAACATAACATTTAAAAGATACGTCGTCGGTGAAAATATTTTCAATTCGGACTTAGTCTCTGTACGGAGAGTCTACCGAGAAGCGCTACCGACGAAGACTTTTTGATTAATTTAAAAATCAACCGTAAGAGATAGAGCCGTGGTTTATTAAGCAAAAGTGCTTCAAATACGCTCCTATAACTCAATCTAACACATAAAAGGTACCTCGTCGGTGAAAATAATTACAGTTTGGACTTAGATTTTTTCCTACCGAGTGGCTACCGTGAAGAGTCGCCGACGACGACTTTAGAAATTATTTAAAAATCAACCGTAAGAGATAGAGCCGTGGTTTATTAAGCAAAAGTGCGTCAAATACGCTCCCATAACGGAACATAACATTTAAAAGATACGTCGTGGATGAAAATATTTTCAATTCGGACTTAGTCTCTGTACGGAGAGGCTACCGAGAAGCGCTACCGACGAAGACTTTCTGATTAATTTAAAAATCAACCGTAAGAGATAGAGCCGTGGTTTATTAAGCAAAAGTGCTTCAAATGCGCTCCTATAACTCAATCTAACAGATAAAAGGTACCTCGTCGGTGAAAATAATTACAGTTCGGACTTAGATTTTTTCCTACCCAGTGGCTACCGTGAAGAGTCGCCGACGGCGACTTTAGAAATTATTTAAGAATCAACCGTAAGAGATGGAGCCGTGGTTTATTAAGCAAAAGTGCGTCAAATACGCTCCCATAACCGAACATAACATTTAAAAGATACGTCGTCGGTGAAAATATTTTCAATTCGGACTTAGTCTCTGTACGGAGAGGCTACCGAGAAGCGCTACCGCCGAAGACTTTCTGATTAATTTAAAAATCAACCGTAAGAGATAGAGCCGTGGTTTATTCAGCAAAAGTGCTTCAAATACGCTCCTATAACTCAATCTAACATAAAACGTACCTCGTCGGTGAAAATAATTACAGTTCGGACTTAGATTTTTTCCTACCGAGTGGCTACCGTGAAGAGTCGCCGACGACGACTTTAGAAATTATTTAAAAATCAACCGTAAGAGATAGAGCCGTGGTTTATTAAGCAAAAGTGCGTCAAATAAGCTCCCATAACTGGCCATAACCTTTAAAAGATACGTCGTCGGTGAAAATATTTTCAATTCGGACTTAGTCTCTGTACGGAGAGGCTACCGTGAAGAGTCGCCGACGACGACTTTAGAAATTATTTAAAAATCAACCGTAAGAGATAGAGCCGTGGTTTATTAAGCAAAAGTGCGTCAAATACGCTCCCATAACGGAACATAACATTTAAAAGATACGTCGTGGATGAAAATATTTTCAATTCGGACTTAGTCTCTGTACGGAGAGGCTACCGAGAAGCGCTACCGACGAAGACTTTTTGATTAATTTAAAAATCAACCGTAAGAGATAGAGCCGTGGTTTATTAAGCAAAAGTGCTTCAAATACGCTCCTATAACTCAATCGAACACATAAAAGGTACCTCGTCGGTGAAAATAATTACAGTTCGGACTTAGATTTTTTCCTACCCAGTGGCTACCGTGAAGAGTCGCCGACGACGACTTTAGAAATTATTTAAAAATCAACCGTAAGAGATAGAGCCGTGGTTTATTAAGCAAAAGTGCGTCAAATACGCTCCCATAACTGAACATAACATTTAAAAGATACGTCGTCGGTGAAAATATTTTCAATTCGGACTTAGTCTCTGTACGGAGAGTCTACCGAGAAGCGCTACCGACGAAGACTTTTTGATTAATTTAAAAATCAACCGTAAGAGATAGAGCCGTGGTTTATTAAGCAAAAGTGCTTCAAATGCGCTCCTATAACTCAATCTAACACATAAAAGGTACCTCGTCGGTGAAAATAATTACAGTTCGGACTTAGATTTTTTCCTACCGAGTGGCTACCGTGAAGAGTCGCCGACGACGACTTTAGAAATTATTTCAAAATCAACCGTAAGAGATAGAGCCGTGGTTTATTAAGCAAAAGTGCGTCAAATACGCTCCCATAACTGAACATAACATTTAAAAGATACGTCGTCGGTGAAAATATTTTCAATTCGGACTTAGTCACTGTACGGAGAGTCTACCGAGAAGCGCTACCGACGAAGACTTTTCGATTAATTTAAAAATCAACCGTAAGAGATAGAGCCGTGGTTTATTAAGCAAAAGTGCTTCAAATACGCTCCTATAACTCAATCTAACACATAAAAGGTACCTCGTCGGTGAAAATAATTACAGTTCGGACTTAGATTTTTTCCTACCGAGTGGCTACCGTGAAGAGTCGCCGACGACGACTTTAGAAATTATTTAAAAATCAACCGTAAGAGATGGAGCCGTGGTTTATTAAGCAAAAGTGCGTCAAATACGCTCCCATAACGGAACATAACATTTAAAAGATACGTCGTCGGTGAAAATATTTTCATTTCGGACTTAGTCTCTGTACGGAGAGGCTACCGAGAAGCGCTACCGACGAAGACTTTCTGATTAATTTAAAAATCAACCGTAAGAGATAGAGCCGTGGTTTATTCAGCAAAAGTGCTTCAAATGCGCTCCTATAACTCAATCTAACATATAAAAGGTACCTCGTCGGTGAAAATAATTACAGTTCGGACTTAGATTTTTTCCTACCGAGTGGCTACCGTGAAGAGTCGCCGACGACGACTTTAGAAATTATTTAAAAATCAACCGTAAGAGATAGAGCCGTGGTTTATTAAGCAAAAGTGCGTCAAATACGCTCCCATAACTGAACATAACATTTAAAAGATACGTCGTCGGTGAAAATATTTTCAATTCGGACTTAGTCACTGTACGGAGAGTCTACCGAGAAGCGCTACCGACGAAGACTTTTCGATTAATTTAAAAATCAACCGTAAGAGATAGAGCCGTGGTTTATTAAGCAAAAGTGCTTCAAATACGCTCCTATAACTCAATCTAACACATAAAAGGTACCTCGTCGGTGAAAATAATTACAGTTTGGACTTAGATTTTTTCCTACCGAGTGGCTACCGTGAAGAGTCGCCGACGACGACTTTAGAAATTATTTCAAAATCAACCGTAAGAGATAGAGCCGTGGTTTATTAAGCAAAAGTGCTTCAAATACGCTCCTATAACTCAATCTAACACATAAAAGGTACCTCGTCGGTGAAAATAATTACAGTTTGGACTTAGATTTTTTCCTACCGAGTGGCTACCGTGAAGAGTCGCCGACGACGACTTTAGAAATTATTTAAAAATCAACCGTAAGAGATAGAGCCGTGGTTTATTAAGCAAAAGTGCGTCAAATACGCTCCCATAACGGAACATAACATTTAAAAGATACGTCGTGGATGAAAATATTTTCAATTCGGACTTAGTCTCTGTACGGAGAGGCTACCGAGAAGCGCTACCGACGAAGACTTTCTGATTAATTTAAAAATCAACCGTAAGAGATAGAGCCGTGGTTTATTAAGCAAAAGTGCTTCAAATGCGCTCCTATAACTCAATCTAACATATAAAAGGTACCTCGTCGGTGAAAATAATTACAGTTCGGACTTAGATTTTTTCCTACCGAGTGGCTACCGTGAAGAGTCGCCGACGACGACTTTAGAAATTATTTCAAAATCAACCGTAAGAGATAGAGCCGTGGTTTATTAAGCAAAAGTGCGTCAAATACGCTCCCATAACGGAACATAACATTTAAAAGATACGTCGTGGATGAAAATATTTTCAATTCGGACTTAGTCTCTGTACGGAGAGGCTACCGAGAAGCGCTACCGACGAAGACTTTCTGATTAATTTAAAAATCAACCGTAAGAGATAGAGCCGTGGTTTATTAAGCAAAAGTGCGTCAAATACGCTCCCATAACGGAACATAACATTTAAAAGATACGTCGTGGATGAAAATATTTTCAATTCGGACTTAGTCTCTGTACGGAGAGGCTACCGAGAAGCGCTACCGACGAAGACTTTCTGATTAATTTAAAAATCAACCGTAAGAGATAGAGCCGTGGTTTATTAAGCAAAAGTGCTTCAAATGCGCTCCTATAACTCAATCTAACATATAAAAGGTACCTCGTCGGTGAAAATAATTACAGTTCGGACTTAGATTTTTTCCTACCGAGTGGCTACCGTGAAGAGACGCCGACTACGACTTTAGAAATTATTTAAAAATCAACCGTAAGAGATAGAGCCGTGGTTTATTAAGCAAAAGTGCGTCAAATAAGCTCCCATAACTGGCCATAACCTTTAAAAGATACGTCGTCGGTGAAAATATTTTCAATTCGGACTTAGTCTCTGTACGGAGAGGCTACCGTGAAGAGTCGCCGACGACGACTTTAGAAATTATTTAAAAATCAACCGTAAGAGATAGAGCCGTGGTTTATTAAGCAAAAGTGCGTCAAATACGCTCCCATAACGGAACATAACATTTAAAAGATACGTCGTCGGTGAAAATATTTTCAATTCGGACTTAGTCTCTGTACGGAGAGGCTACCGAGAAGCGCTACCGACGAAGACTTTCTGATTAATTTAAAAATCAACCGTAAGAGATGGAGCCGTGGTTTATTAAGCAAAAGTGCTTCAAATGCGCTCCTATAACTCAATCTAACATATAAAAGGTACGTCGTCGGTGAAAATATTTTCAATTCGGATTTAGTCTCTGTACGGAGGGGCTACCGAGAAGCGCTACCGCCGAAGACTTTCTGATTAATTTAAAAATCAACCGTAAGAGATAGAGCCGTGGTTTATTCAGCAAAAGTGCTTCAAATACGCTCCTATAACTCAATCTAACATATAAAACGTACCTCGTCGGTGAAAATAATTACAGTTCGGACTTAGATTTTTTCCTACCGAGTGGCTACCGTGAAGAGTCGCCGACGACGACTTTAGAAATTATTTAAAAATCAACCGTAAGAGATAGAGCCGTGGTTTATTAAGCAAAAGTGCGTCAAATAAGCTCCCATAACTGGCCATAATCTTTAAAAGATACGTCTACGGTGAAAATATTTTCAATTCGGACTTAGTCTCTGTACGGAGAGGCTACCGTGAAGAGTCGCCGACGACGACTTTAGAAATTATTCAAAAATCAACCGTAAGAGATAGAGCCGTGGTTTATTAAGCAAAAGTGCGTCAAATACGCTCCCATAACGGAACATACCATTTAAAAGATGCGTCGTCGGTGAAAATATTTTCAATTCGGACTTATTCTCTGTACGGAGAGGCTACCGAGAAGCGCTACCGACGAAGACTTTCTGATTAATTTAAAAATCAACCGTAAGAGATAGAGCCGTGGTTTATTAAGCAAAAGTGCTTCAAATGCGCTCCTATAACTCAATCTAACATATAAAAGGTACCTCGTCGGTGAAAATAATTACAGTTCGGACTTAGATTTTTTCCTACCGAGTGGCTACCGTGAAGAGTCGCCGACGACGACTTTAGAAATTATTTAAAAATCAACCGTAAGAGATAGAGCCGTGGTTTATTAAGCAAAAGTGCGTCAAATACGCTCCCATAACTGAACATAACATTTAAAAGATACGTCGTCGGTGAAAATATTTTCAATTCGGACTTAGTCTCTGTACGGAGAGTCTACCGAGAAGCGCTACCGACGAAGACTTTTTGATTAATTTAAAAATCAACCGTAAGAGATAGAGCCGTGGTTTATTAAGCAAAAGTGCTTCAAATACGCTCCTATAACTCAATCTAACACATAAGAGGTACCTCGTCGGTGAAAATAATTACAGTTGGGACTTCGATTTTTTCCTACCGAGTGGCTACCGTGAAGAGTCGCCGACGACGACTTTAGAAATTATTTAAAAATCAACCGTAAGAGATAGAGCCGTGGTTTATTAAGCAAAAGTGCGTCAAATACGCTCCCATAACGGAACATAACATTTAAAAGATACGTCGTGGATGAAAATATTTTCAATTCGGACTTAGTCTCTGTACGGAGAGGCTACCGAGAAGCGCTACCGACGAAAACTTTCTGATTAATTTAAAAATCAACCGTAAGAGATAGAGCCGTGGTTTATTAAGCAAAAGTGCTTCAAATGCGCTCCTATAACTCAATCTAACATATAAAAGGTACCTCGTCGGTGAAAATAATTACAGTTCGGACTTAGATTTTTTCCTACCCAGTGGCTACCGTGAAGAGTCGCCGACGACGACTTTAGAAATTATTTAAAAATCAACCGTAAGAGATAGAGCCGTGGTTTATTAAGCAAAAGTGCGTCAAATAAGCTCCCATAACTGGCCATAATCTTTAAAAGATACGTCTACGGTGAAAATATTTTCAATTCGGACTTAGTCTCTGTACGGAGAGGCTACCGTGAAGAGTCGCCGACGACGACTTTAGAAATTATTCAAAAATCAACCGTAAGAGATACAGCCGTGGTTTATTAAGCAAAAGTGCGTCAAATACGCTCCCATAACGGAACATACCATTTAAAAGATGCGTCGTCGGTGAAAATATTTTCAATTCGGACTTATTCTCTGTACGGAGAGGCTACCGAGAAGCGCTACCGACGAAGACTTTCTGATTAATTTAAAAATCAACCGTAAGAGATAGAGCCGTGGTTTATTAAGCAAAAGTGCTTCAAATGCGCTCCTATAACTCAATCTAACATATAAAAGGTACCTCGTCGGTGAAAATAATTACAGTTCGGACTTAGATTTTTTCCTACCTAGTGGCTACCGTGAAGAGTCGCCGACGACGACTTTAGAAATTATTTAAGAATCAACCGTAAGAGATGGAGCCGTGGTTTATTAAGCAAAAGTGCGTCAAATACGCTCCCATAACCGAACATAACATTTAAAAGATACGTCGTCTGTGAAAATATTTTCAATTCGGATTTAGTCTGTGTACGGAGAGTCTACCGAGAAGCGCTACCGACGAAGATTTTCTGATTAATTTAAAAATTAACCGAAAGAGATAGAGCCGTGCTTTAATAAGCAAAAGTGCTTCAAATACGCTCCTATAACTCAATCTAACATATAAAAGGTACCTCGTCGGTGAAAATAATTACAGTTCGGACTTAGATTTTTTCCTACCGAGTGTCTACCGTGAAGAGTCGCCGACGACGACTTTAGAAATTATTTAAAAATCAACCGTAAGAGATAGAGCCGTGGTTTATTAAGCAAAAGTGCGTGAAATACGCTCCCATAACCGAACACAACATTTAAAAGATACGTCGTCGGTGAAAATATTTTCAATTCGGACTTAGTCTCTGTACGGAGAGGCTACCGAGAAGCGCTACGGAGGAAGATTTTTGATTAATTTAAAAATCAACCGTAAGAGATAGAGCCGTGGTTTATTAAGCAAAAGTGCTTCAAATACGCTCCTATAACTCAATCTAACACATAAAAGGTACCTCGTCGGTGAAAATAATTACAGTTCGGACTTAGATTTTTTCCTACCGAGTGGCTACCGTGAAGAGTCGCCGACGACGACTTTAGAAATTATTTAAAAATCAACCGTAAGAGATGCAGCTGTGGTTTATTAAGCAAAAGTGCGTCAAATACGCTCCTATAACTCAATCTAATATATAAAAGGTACTTCGTCGGTGAAAATAATTACAGTTCGGACTTAGATTTTTTCCTACCGAGTGTCTACCGTGAAGAGTCGCCGACTACGACTTTAGAAATTATTTAAAAATCAACCGTAAGAGATAGAGCCGTGGTTTATTAAGCAAAAGTGCGTCAAATACGCTCCCATAACGGAATATAACATTTAAAAGATACGTCGTGGATGAAAATATTTTCAATTCGGACTTAGTCTCTGTACGGAGAGGCTACCGAGAAGCGCTACCGACGAAAACTTTCTGATTAATTTAAAAATCAACCGTAAGAGATAGAGCCGTGGTTTATTAAGCAAAAGTGCGTCAAATACGCTCCCATAACCGAACATAACATTTAAAAGATACGTCGTCGGTGAAAATATTTTCAATTCGGATTTAGTCTCTGTACGGAGAGTCTACCGAGAAGCGCTACCGACGAAGACTTTCTGATTAATTTAAAAATTAACCGAAAGAGATAGAGCCGTGGTTTATTCAGCAAAAGTGCTTCAAATACGCTCCTATAACTCAATCTAACACATAAAAGGTACCTCGTCGGTGAAAATAATTACAGTTCGGACTTAGATTTTTTCCTACCGAGTGGCTACCGTGAAGAGTCGCCGACGACGATTTTAGAAATTATTTAAAAATCAACCGTAAGAGATAGAGCCGTGGTTTATTAAGCAAAAGTGCGTCAAATACGCTCCCATAACGGAACATAACATTTAAAAGATACGTCGTCGGTGAAAATATTTTCAATTCGGACTTAGTCTCTGTACGGAGAGGTACCGAGAAGCGCTACCGACAAAGACTTTCTGATTAATTTAAAAATCAACCGTAAGAGATAGAGCCGTGGTTTATTAAGCAAAAGTGTTTCAAATACGCTCCTATAACTCAATCTAACATATAAAAGGTACCTCGTCGGTGAAAATAATTACAGTTCGGACTTAGATTTTTTCCTACCGAGTGGCTACCGTGAAGAGTCGCCGACTACGACTTTAGAAATTATTTAAAAATCAACCGTAAGAGATAGAGCCGTGGTTTATTAAGCAAAAGTGCGTCAAATACGCTCCCATAACCGAACATAACATTTAAAAGATACGTCGTCGCTGAAAATATTTTCAATTCGGACTTAGTCTCTGTACGGAGAGGCTACCGAGAAGCGCTACCGACGAAGACTTTCGGATTAATTTAAAAATCAACCGTAAGAGATAGAGCCGTGGTTTATTAAGCAAAAGTGCTTCAAATACGCTCCTATAACTCAATCTAACACATAAAAGGTACCTCGTCAGTGAAAATAATTACAGTTCGGACTTAGATTTTTTCCTACCCAGTGGCTACCGTGAAGAGTCGCCGACGACGACTTTAGAAATTATTTCAAAATCAACCGTAAGAGATAGAGCCGTGGTTTATTAAGCAAAAGTGCGTCAAATACGCTCCCATAACTGAACATAACATTTAAAAGATACGTCGTGGATGAAAATATTTTCAATTCGGACTTAGTCTCTGTACGGAGAGGCTACCGAGAAGCGCTACCGCCGAAGACTTTCCGATTAATTTAAAAATCAACCGTAAGAGATAGAGCCGTGGTTTATTCAGCAAAAGTGCTTCAAATACGCTCCTATAACTCAATCTAACATATAAAACGTACCTCGTCGGTGAAAATAATTACAGTTCGGACTTAGATTTTTTCCTACCGAGTGGCTACCGTGAAGAGTCGCCGACGACGACTTTAGAAATTATTTAAAAATCAACAGTAAGAGATAGAGCCGTGGTTTATTAAGCAAAAGTGCGTCAAATACGCTCCCATAACCCAACACAACATTTAAAAGATACGTCGTCGGTGAAAATATTTTCAATTCGGAATTAGTCTCTGTACGGAGAGGTACCGAGATGCGCTACCGACAAAGACTTTCTGATTAATTTAAAAATCAACCGTAAGAGATAGAGCCGTGGTTTATTAAGCAAAAGTGTTTCAAATACGCTCCTATAACTCAATCTAACATATAAAAGGTACCTCGTCGGTGAAAATAATTACAGTTCGGACTTAGATTTTTTCCTACCGAGTGGCTACCGTGAAGAGTCGCCGACGACGACTTTAGAAATTATTTCAAAATCAACCGTAAGAGATAGAGCCGTGGTTTATTAAGCAAAAGTGCGTCAAATACGCTCCCATAACCGAACATAACATTTAAAAGATACGTCGTGGATGAAAATATTTTCAATTCGGACTTAGTCTCTGTACGGAGAGGCTACCGAGAAGTGCTACCGACGAAGACTTTCTGATTAATTTAAAAATCAACCGTAAGAGATAGAGCCGTGGTTTATTCAGCAAAAGTGCTTCAAATACGCTCCTATAACTCAATCTAACATATAAAACGTACCTCGTCGGTGAAAATAATTACAGTTCGGACTTAGATTTTTTCCTACCGAGTGGCTACCGTGAAGAGTCGCCGACGACGACTTTAGAAATTATTTAAAAATCAACCGTAAGAGATAGAGCCGTGGTTTATTAAGCAAAAGTGCGTCAAATACGCTCCCATAACCGAACACAACATTTAAAAGATACGTCGTCGGTGAAAATATTTTCAATTCGGACTTAGTCTCTGTACGGAGAGGCTACCGAGAAGCGCTACCGACGAGGACTTTCTGATTAATTTAAAAATCCACCGTAAGAGATAGAGCCGTGGTTTATTAAGCAAAAGTGCTTCAAATGCGCTCCTATAACTCAATCTAACATATAAAAGGTACCTCGTCGGTGAAAATAATTACAGTTCGGACTTAGATTTTTTCCTACCGAGTGGCTACCGTGAAGAGTCGCCGACGACGACTTTAGAAATTATTTCAAAATCAACCGTAAGAGATAGAGCCGTGGTTTATTAAGCAAAAGTGCGTCAAATACGCTCCCATAACTGAACATAACATTTAAAAGATACGTCGTCGGTGAAAATATTTTCAATTCGGACTTAGTCTCTGTACGGAGAGGCTACCGAGAAGCGCTACCGACGAAGACTTTTTGATTAATTTAAAAATCAACCGTAAGAGATAGAGCCGTGGTTTATTAAGCAAAAGTGCTTCAAATACGCTCCTATAACTCAATCTAACATTTAAAAGGTATCTCGTCGGTGAAAATAATTTCAGTTCGGACTTAGATTTTTTCCTACCGAGTGGCTACCGTGAAGAGTCGCCGACGACGACTTTAGAAATTATTTAAAAATCAACCGTAAGAGATAGAGCCGTGGTTTATTAAGCAAAAGTGCGTCAAATACGCTCCCATAACCGAACACAACATTTAAAAGATACGTCGTCGGTGAAAATATTTTCAATTCGGACTTAGTCTCTGTACGGAGAGGCTACCGAGAAGCGCTACCGACGAGGACTTTCTGATTAATTTAAAAATCCACCGTAAGAGATAGAGCCGTGGTTTATTAAGCAAAAGTGCTTCAAATGCGCTCCTATAACTCAATCTAACATATAAAAGGTACCTCGTCGGTGAAAATAATTACAGTTCGGACTTAGATTTTTTCCTACCGAGTGGCTACCGTGAAGAGTCGCCGACGACGACTTTAGAAATTATTTCAAAATCAACCGTAAGAGATAGAGCCGTGGTTTATTAAGCAAAAGTGCGTCAAATACGCTCCCATAACTGAACATAACATTTAAAAGATACGTCGTCGGTGAAAATATTTTCAATTCGGACTTAGTCTCTGTACGGAGAGGCTACCGAGAAGCGCTACCGACGAAGACTTTTTGATTAATTTAAAAATCAACCGTAAGAGATAGAGCCGTGGTTTATTAAGCAAAAGTGCTTCAAATACGCTCCTATAACTCAATCTAACATTTAAAAGGTATCTCGTCGGTGAAAATAATTTCAGTTCGGACTTAGATTTTTTCCTACCGAGTGGCTACCGTGAAGTGTCGCTGCCGACGACTTTAGAAATTATTTAAAAATCAACCGTAAGAGATGGAGCCGTGGTTTATTAAGCAAAAGTGCGTCAAATACGCTCCCATAACGGAACATAACATTTAAAAGATACGTCGTGGATGAAAATATTTTCAATTCGGACTTAGTCTCTGTACGGAGAGGCTACCGAGAAGCGCTACCGCCGAAGACTTTCTGATTAATTTAAAAATCAACCGTAAGAGATAGAGCCGTGGTTTATTAAGCAAAAGTGTTTCAAATACGCTCCTATAACTCAATCTAACATATAAAAGGTACCTCGTCGGTGAAAATAATTACAGTTCGGACTTAGATTTTTTCCTACCGAGTGGCTACCGTGAAGAGTCGCCGACGACGACTTTAGAAATTATTTAAAAATCAACCGTAAGAGATAGAGCCGTGGTTTATTAAGCAAAAGTGCGTCAAATACGCTCCCATAACCGAACACAACATTTAAAAGATACGTCGTCGGTGAAAATATTTTCAATTCGGACTTAGTCTCTGTACGGAGAGGCTACCGAGAAGCGCTACCGACGAGGACTTTCTGATTAATTTAAAAATCCACCGTAAGAGATAGAGCCGTGGTTTATTAAGCAAAAGTGCTTCAAATGCGCTCCTATAACTCAATCTAACATATAAAAGGTACCTCGTCGGTGAAAATAATTACAGTTCGGACTTAGATTTTTTCCTACCGAGTGGCTACCGTGAAGAGTCGCCGACGACGACTTTAGAAATTATTTCAAAATCAACCGTAAGAGATAGAGCCGTGGTTTATTAAGCAAAAGTGCGTCAAATACGCTCCCATAACTGAACATAACATTTAAAAGATACGTCGTCGGTGAAAATATTTTCAATTCGGACTTAGTCTCTGTACGGAGAGGCTACCGAGAAGCGCTACCGACGAAGACTTTTTGATTAATTTAAAAATCAACCGTAAGAGATAGAGCCGTGGTATATTAAGCAAAAGTGCTTCAAATACGCTCCTATAACTCAATCTAACATTTAAAAGGTATCTCGTCGGTGAAAATAATTTCAGTTCGGACTTAGATTTTTTCCTACCGAGTGGCTACCGTGAAGTGTCGCTGCCGACGACTTTAGAAATTATTTAAAAATCAACCGTAAGAGATGGAGCCGTGGTTTATTAAGCAAAAGTGCGTCAAATACGCTCCCATAACGGAACATAACATTTAAAAGATACGTCGTGGATGAAAATATTTTCAATTCGGACTTAGTCTCTGTACGGAGAGGCTACCGAGAAGCGCTACCGCCGAAGACTTTCTGATTAATTTAAAAATCAACCGTAAGAGATAGAGCCGTGGTTTATTAAGCAAAAGTGTTTCAAATACGCTCCTATAACTCAATCTAACATATAAAAGGTACCTCGTCGGTGAAAATAATTACAGTTCGGACTTAGATTTTTTCCTACCGAGTGGCTACCGTGAAGAGTCGCCGACGACGACTTTAGAAATTATTTAAAAATCAACCGTAAGAGATAGAGCCGTGGTTTATTAAGCAAAAGTGCGTCAAATACGCTCCCATAACCGAACACAACATTTAAAAGATACGTCGTCGGTGAAAATATTTTCAATTCGGACTTAGTCTCTGTACGGAGAGGCTACCGAGAAGCGCTACCGACGAAGACTTTCTGATTAATTTAAAAATCCACCGTAAGAGATAGAGCCGTGGTTTATTAAGCAAAAGTGCTTCAAATGCGCTCCTATAACTCAATCTAACATATAAAAGGTACCTCGTCGGTGAAAATAATTACAGTTCGGACTTAGATTTTTTCCTACCGAGTGGCTACCGTGAAGAGTCGCCGACGACGACTTTAGAAATTATTTCAAAATCAACCGTAAGAGATAGAGCCGTGGTTTATTAAGCAAAAGTGCGTCAAATACGCTCCCATAACTGAACATAACATTTAAAAGATACGTCGTCGGTGAAAATATTTTCAATTCGGACTTAGTCTCTGTACGGAGAGGCTACCGAGAAGCGCTACCGACGAAGACTTTTTGATTAATTTAAAAATCAACCGTAAGAGATAGAGCCGTGGTATATTAAGCAAAAGTGCTTCAAATACGCTCCTATAACTCAATCTAACATTTAAAAGGTATCTCGTCGGTGAAAATAATTTCAGTTCGGACTTAGATTTTTTCCTACCGAGTGGCTACCGTGAAGTGTCGCTGCCGACGACTTTAGAAATTATTTAAAAATCAACCGTAAGAGATAGAGCCGTGGTTTATTAAGCAAAAGTGCGTCAAATACGCTCCCATAACCGAACATAACATTTAAAAGATACGTCGTCGCTGAAAATATTTTCAATTCGGACTTAGTCTCTGTACGGAGAGGCTACCGAGAAGCGCTACCGACGAAGACTTTCGGATTAATTTAAAAATCCACCGTAAGAGATAGAGCCGTGGTTTATTAAGCAAAAGTGCTTCAAATGCGCTCCTATAACTCAATCTAACATATAAAAGGTACCTCGTCGGTGAAAATAATTACAGTTCGGACTTAGATTTTTTCCTACCGAGTGGCTACCGTGAAGAGTCGCCGACGACGACTTTAGAAATTATTTCAAAATCAACCGTAAGAGATAGAGCCGTGGTTTATTAAGCAAAAGTGCGTCAAATACGCTCCCATAACGGAACATAACATTTAAAAGATACGTCGTCGGTGAAAATATTTTCAATTCGGACTTAGTCTCTGTACGGAGAGGCTACCGAGAAGCGCTACCGACGAAGACTTTTTGATTAATTTAAAAATCAACCGTAAGAGATAGAGCCGTGGTTTATTAAGCAAAAGTGCTTCAAATACGCTCCTATAACTCAATCTAACATTTAAAAGGTATCTCGTCGGTCTAAATAATTTCAGTTCGGACTTAGATTTTTTCCTACCGAGTGGCTACCGTGAAGTGTCGCTGCCGACGACTTTAGAAATTATTTAAAAATCAACCGTAAGAGATGGAGCCGTGGTTTATTAAGCAAAAGTGCGTCAAATACGCTCCCATAACGGAACATAACATTTAAAAGATACGTCGTGGATGAAAATATTTTCAATTCGGACTTAGTCTCTGTACGGAGAGGCTACCGAGAAGCGCTACCGCCGAAGACTTTCTGATTAATTTAAAAATCAACCGTAAGAGATAGAGCCGTGGTTTATTAAGCAAAAGTGTTTCAAATACGCTCCTATAACTCAATCTAACATATAAAAGGTACCTCGTCGGTGAAAATAATTACAGTTCGGACTTAGATTTTTTCCTACCGAGTGGCTACCGTGAAGAGTCGCCGACGACGACTTTAGAAATTATTTAAAAATCAACCGTAAGAGATAGAGCCGTGGTTTATTAAGCAAAAGTGCGTCAAATACGCTCCTATAACGGAACATAACATTTAAAAGATACGTCGTCGGTGAAAATATTTTCAATTCGGACTTAGTCTCTGTACGGAGAGGTACCGAGAAGCGCTACCGACAAAGACTTTCTGATTAATTTAAAAATCAACCGTAAGAGATAGAGCCGTGGTTTATTAAGCAAAAGTGTTTCAAATACGCTCCTATAACTCAATCTAACATATAAAAGGTACCTCGTCGGTGAAAATAATTACAGTTCGGACTTAGATTTTTTCCTACCGAGTGGCTACCGTGAAGAGTCGCCGACGACGACTTTAGAAATTATTTCAAAATCAACCGTAAGAGATAGAGCCGTGGTTTATTAAGCAAAAGTGCGTCAAATACGCTGCCATAACCGAACATAACATTTAAAAGATACGTTGTGGATGAAAATATTTTCAATTCGGACTTAGTCTCTGTACGGAGAGGCTACCGAGAAGCGCTACCGACGAAGACTTTCTGATTAATTTAAAAATCAACCGTAAGAGATAGAGCCGTGGTTTATTCAGCAAAAGTGCTTCAAATGCGCTCCTATAACTCAATCTAACATATAAAAGGTACCTCGTCGGTGAAAATAATTACAGTTCGGACTTAGATTTTTTCCTACCCAGTGGCTACCGTGAAGAGTCGCCGACGACGACTTTAGAAATTATTTAAGAATCAACCGTAAGAGATGGAGCCGTGGTTTATTAAGCAAAAGTGCGTCAAATACGCTCCCATAACCGAACACAACATTTAAAAGATACGTCGTCGGTGAAAATATTTTCAATTCGGACTTAGTCTCTGTACGGAGAGGCTACCGAGAAGCGCTACCGACGAGGACTTTCTGATTAATTTAAAAATCAACCGTAAGAGATAGAGCCGTGGTTTATTAAGCAAAAGTGCTTCAAATGCGCTCCTATAACTCAATCTAACATATAAAAGGTACCTCGTCGGTGAAAATAATTACAGTTCGGACTTAGATTTTTTCCTACCGAGTGGCTACCGTGAAGAGTCGCCGACGACGACTTTAGAAATTATTTCAAAATCAACCGTAAGAGATAGAGCCGTGGTTTATTAAGCAAAAGTGCGTCAAATACGCTCCCATAACTGAACATAACATTTAAAAGATACGTCGTCGGTGAAAATATTTTCAATTCGGACTTAGTCTCTGTACGGAGAGGCTACCGAGAAGCGCTACCGACGAAGACTTTTTGATTAATTTAAAAATCAACCGTAAGAGATAGAGCCGTGGTTTATTAAGCAAAAGTGCTTCAAATACGCTCCTATAACTCAATCTAACATTTAAAAGGTATCTCGTCGGTGAAAATAATTTCAGTTCGGACTTAGATTTTTTCCTACCGAGTGGCTACCGTGAAGTGTCGCCGCCGACGACTTTAGAAATTATTTAAAAATCAACCGTAAGAGATGGAGCCGTGGTTTATTAAGCAAAAGTGCGTCAAATACGCTCCCATAACGGAACATAACATTTAAAAGATACGTCGTGGATGAAAATATTTTCAATTCGGACTTAGTCTCTGTACGGAGAGGCTACCGAGAAGCGCTACCGCCGAAGCCTTTCTGATTAATTTAAAAATCAACCGTAAGAGATAGAGCCGTGGTTTATTAAGCAAAAGTGTTTCAAATACGCTCCTATAACTCAATCTAACATATAAAAGGTACCTCGTCGGTGAAAATAATTACAGTTCGGACTTAGATTTTTTCCTACCGAGTGGCTACCGTGAAGAGTCGCCGACGACGACTTTAGAAATTATTTAAAAATCAACCGTAAGAGATAGAGCCGTGGTTTATTAAGCAAAAGTGCGTCAAATACGCTCCTATAACGGAACATAACATTTAAAAGATACGTCGTCGGTGAAAATATTTTCAATTCGGACTTAGTCTCTGTACGGAGAGGTACCGAGAAGCGCTACCGACAAAGACTTTCTGATTAATTTAAAAATCAACCGTAAGAGATAGAGCCGTGGTTTATTAAGCAAAAGTGCTTCAAATGCGCTCCTATAACTCAATCTAACATATAAAAGGTACCTCGTCGGTGAAAATAATTACAGTTCGGACATAGATTTTTTCCTACCGAGTGGCTACCGTGAAGAGTCGCCGACGACGACTTTAGAAATTATTTCAAAATCAACCGTAAGAGATAGAGCCGTGGTTTATTAAGCAAAAGTGCGTCAAATACGCTCCCATAACTGAACATAACATTTAAAAGATACGTCGTCGGTGAAAATATTTTCAATTCGGACTTAGTCTCTGTACGGAGAGGCTACCGAGAAGCGCTACCGACGATGACTTTTTGATTAATTTAAAAATCAACCGTAAGAGATAGAGCCGTGGTTTATTAAGCAAAAGTGCTTCAAATACGCTCCTATAACTCAATCTAACATTTAAAAGGTATCTCGTCGGTGAAAATAATTTCAGTTCGGACTTAGATTTTTTCCTACCGAGTGGCTACCGTGAAGTGTCGCCGCCGACGACTTTAGAAATTATTTAAAAATCAACCGTAAGAGATGGAGCCGTGGTTTATTAAGCAAAAGTGCGTCAAATACGCTCCCATAACGGAACATAACATTTAAAAGATACGTCGTGGATGAAAATATTTTCAATTCGGACTTAGTCTCTGTACGGAGAGGCTACCGAGAAGCGCTACCGCCGAAGCCTTTCTGATTAATTTAAAAATCAACCGTAAGAGATAGAGCCGTGGTTTATTAAGCAAAAGTGTTTCAAATACGCTCCTATAACTCAATCTAACATATAAAAGGTACCTCGTCGGTGAAAATAATTACAGTTCGGACTTAGATTTTTTCCTACCGAGTGGCTACCGTGAAGAGTCGCCGACGACGACTTTAGAAATTATTTAAAAATCAACCGTAAGAGATAGAGCCGTGGTTTATTAAGCAAAAGTGCGTCAAATACGCTCCTATAACGGAACATAACATTTAAAAGATACGTCGTCGGTGAAAATATTTTCAATTCGGACTTAGTCTCTGTACGGAGAGGTACCGAGAAGCGCTACCGACAAAGACTTTCTGATTAATTTAAAAATCAACCGTAAGAGATAGAGCCGTGGTTTATTAAGCAAAAGTGCTTCAAATGCGCTCCTATAACTCAATCTAACATATAAAAGGTACCTCGTCGGTGAAAATAATTACAGTTCGGACTTAGATTTTTTCCTACCGAGTGGCTACCGTGAAGAGTCGCCGACGACGACTTTAGAAATTATTTCAAAATCAACCGTAAGAGATAGAGCCGTGGTTTATTAAGCAAAAGTGCGTCAAATACGCTCCCATAACTGAACATAACATTTAAAAGATACGTCGTCGGTGAAAATATTTTCAATTCGGACTTAGTCTCTGTACGGAGAGGCTACCGAGAAGCGCTACCGACGATGACTTTTTGATTAATTTAAAAATCAACCGTAAGAGATAGAGCCGTGGTTTATTAAGCAAAAGTGCTTCAAATACGCTCCTATAACTCAATCTAACATTTAAAAGGTATCTCGTCGGTGAAAATAATTTCAGTTCGGACTTAGATTTTTTCCTACCGAGTGGCTACCGTGAAGTGTCGCCGCCGACGACTTTAGAAATTATTTAAAAATCAACCGTAAGAGATGGAGCCGTGGTTTATTAAGCAAAAGTGCGTCAAATACGCTCCCATAACGGAACATAACATTTAAAAGATACGTCGTGGATGAAAATATTTTCAATTCGGACTTAGTCTCTGTACGGAGAGGCTACCGAGAAGCGCTACCGCCGAAGACTTTCTGATTAATTTAAAAATCAACCGTAAGAGATAGAGCCGTGGTTTATTAAGCAAAAGTGTTTCAAATACGCTCCTATAACTCAATCTAACATATAAAAGGTACCTCGTCGGTGAAAATAATTACAGTTCGGACTTAGATTTTTTCCTACCGAGTGGCTACCGTGAAGAGTCGCCGACGACGACTTTCGAAATTATTTCAAAATCAACCGTAAGAGATAGAGCCGTGGTTTATTAAGCAAAAGTGCGTCAAATACGCTCCCATAACCGAACATAACATTTAAAAGATACGTCGTGGATGAAAATATTTTCAATTCGGACTTAGTCTCTGTACGGAGAGGCTACCGAGAAGCGCTACCGACGAAGACTTTCTGATTAATTTAAAAATCAACCGTAAGAGATAGAGCCGTGGTTTATTCAGCAAAAGTGCTTCAAATGCGCTCCTATAACTCAATCTAACATATAAAAGGTACCTCGTCGGTGAAAATAATTACAGTTCGGACTTAGATTTTTTCCTACCCAGTGGCTACCGTGAAGAGTCGCCGACGACGACTTTAGAAATTATTTAAGAATCAACCGTAAGAGATGGAGCCGTGGTTTATTAAGCAAAAGTGCGTCAAATACGCTCCCATAACCGAACACAACATTTAAAAGATACGTCGTCGGTGAAAATATTTTCAATTCGGACTTAGTCTCTGTACGGAGAGGCTACCGAGAAGCGCTACCGACGAGGACTTTCTGATTAATTTAAAAATCAACCGTAAGAGATAGAGCCGTGGTTTATTAAGCAAAAGTGCTTCAAATGCGCTCCTATAACTCAATCTAACATATAAAAGGTACCTCGTCGGTGAAAATAATTACAGTTCGGACTTAGATTTTTTCCTACCGAGTGGCTACCGTGAAGAGTCGCCGACGACGACTTTAGAAATTATTTAAAAATCAACCGTAAGAGATAGAGCCGTGGTTTATTAAGCAAAAGTGCGTCAAATACGCTCCTATAACGGAACATAACATTTAAAAGATACGTCGTCGGTGAAAATATTTTCAATTCGGACTTAGTCTCTGTACGGAGAGGTACCGAGAAGCGCTACCGACAAAGACTTTCTGATTAATTTAAAAATCAACCGTAAGAGATAGAGCCGTGGTTTATTAAGCAAAAGTGTTTCAAATACGCTCCTATAACTCAATCTAACATATAAAAGGTACCTCGTCGGTGAAAATAATTACAGTTCGGACTTAGATTTTTTCCTACCGAGTGGCTACCGTGAAGAGTCGCCGACGACGACTTTAGAAATTATTTCAAAATCAACCGTAAGAGATAGAGCCGTGGTTTATTAAGCAAAAGTGCGTCAAATACGCTCCCATAACCGAACATAACATTTAAAAGATACGTCGTGGATGAAAATATTTTCAATTCGGACTTAGTCTCTGTACGGAGAGGTACCGAGAAGCGCTACCGACAAAGACTTTCTGATTAATTTAAAAATCAACCGTAAGAGATAGAGCCGTGGTTTATTAAGCAAAAGTGTTTCAAATACGCTCCTATAACTCAATCTAACATATAAAAGGTACCTCGTCGGTGAAAATAATTACAGTTCGGACTTAGATTTTTTCCTACCGAGTGGCTACCGTGAAGAGTCGCCGACGACGACTTTAGAAATTATTTCAAAATCAACCGTAAGAGATAGAGCCGTGGTTTATTAAGCAAACGTGCGTCAAATACGCTCCCATAACCGAACATAACATTTAAAAGATACGTCGTGGATGAAAATATTTTCAATTCGGACTTAGTCTCTGTACGGAGAGGCTACCGAGAAGCGCTACCGACGAAGACTTTCTGATTAATTTAAAAATCAACCGTAAGAGATAGAGCCGTGGTTTATTCAGCAAATGTGCTTCAAATGCGCTCCTATAACTCAATCTAACATATAAAAGGTACCTCGTCGGTGAAAATAATTACAGTTCGGACTTAGATTTTTTCCTACCCGGTGGCTACCGTGAAGAGTCGCCGACGACGACTTTAGAAATTATTTAAGAATCAACCGTAAGAGATGGAGCCGTGGTTTATTAAGCAAAAGTGCGTCAAATACGCTCCCATAACCGAACACAACATTTAAAAGATACGTCGTCGGTGAAAATATTTTCAATTCGGACTTAGTCTCTGTACGGAGAGGCTACCGAGAAGCGCTACCGACGAGGACTTTCTGATTAATTTAAAAATCAACCGTAAGAGATAGAGCCGTGGTTTATTCAGCAAAAGTGCTTCAAATGCGCTCCTATAACTCAATCTAACATATAAAAGGTACCTCGTCGGCGAAAATAATTACAGTTCGGACTTAGATTTTTTCCTACCGAGTGGCTACCGTGAAGAGTCGCCGACGACGACTTTAGAAATTATTTCAAAATCAACCGTAAGAGATAGAGCCGTGGTTTATTAAGCAAAAGTGCGTCAAATACGCTCCCATAACTGAATATAACATTTAAAAGATACGTCGTCGGTGAAAATATTTTCAATTCGGACTTAGTCTCTGTACGGAGAGGCTACCGAGAAGCGCTACCGACGAAGACTTTCTGATTAATTTAAAAATCAACCGTAAGAGATAGAGCCGTGGTTTATTCAGCAAAAGTGCTTCAAATACGCTCCTATAACTCAATCTAACATATAAAAGGTACCTCGTCGGTGAAAATAATTACAGTTCGGACTTAGATTTTTTCCTACCCGGTGGCTACCGTGAAGAGTCGCCGACGACGACTTTAGAAATTATTTAAGAACCAACCGTAAGAGATGGAGCCGTGGTTTATTAAGCAAAAGTGCGTCAAATACGCTCCCATAACCGAACACAACATTTAAAAGATACGTCGTCGGTGAAAATATTTTCAATTCGGACTTAGTCTCTGTACGGAGAGGCTACCGAGAAGCGCTACCGACGAGGACTTTCTGATTAATTTAAAAATCAACCGTAAGAGATAGAGCCGTGGTTTATTAAGCAAAAGTGTTTCAAATACGCTCCTATAACTCAATCTAACATATAAAAGGTACCTCGTCGGTGAAAATAATTACAGTTCGGACTTAGATTTTTTCCTACCGAGTGGCTACCGTGAAGAGTCGCCGACGACGACTTTAGAAATTATTTCAAAATCAACCGTAAGAGATAGAGCCGTGGTTTATTAAGCAAAAGTGCGTCAAATACGCTCCCATAACCGAACATAACATTTAAAAGATACGTCGTGGATGAAAATATTTTCAATTCGGACTTAGTCTCTGCACGGAGAGGCTACCGAGAAGCGCTACCGACGAAGACTTTCTGATTAATTTAAAAATCAACCGTAAGAGATAGAGCCGTGGTTTATTCAGCAAAAGTGCTTCAAATACGCTCCTATAACTCAATCTAACATATAAAACGTACCTCGTCGGTGAAAATAATTACAGTTCGGACTTAGATTTTTTCCTACCGAGTGGCTACCGTGAAGAGTCGCCGACGACGACTTTAGAAATTATTTCAAAATCAACCGTAAGAGATAGAGCCGTGGTTTATTAAGCAAAAGTGCGTCAAATACGCTCCCATAACCGAACACAACATTTAAAAGATACGTCGTCGGTGAAAATATTTTCAATTCGGACTTAGTCTCTGTACGGAGAGGCTACCGAGAAGCGCTACCGACGAGGACTTTCTGATTAATTTAAAAATCCACCGTAAGAGATAGAGCCGTGGTTTATTAAGCAAAAGTGCTTCAAATGCGCTCCTATAACTCAATCTAACATATAAAAGGTACCTCGTCGGTGAAAATAATTACAGTTCGGACTTAGATTTTTTCCTACCGAGTGGCTACCGTGAAGAGTCGCCGACGACGACTTTAGAAATTATTTCAAAATCAACCGTAAGAGATAGAGCCGTGGTTTATTAAGCAAAAGTGCGTCAAATACGCTCCCATAACTGAACATAACATTTAAAAGATACGTCGTCGGTGAAAATATTTTCAATTCGGACTTAGTCTCTGTACGGAGAGGCTACCGAGAAGCGCTACCGACGAAGACTTTTTGATTAATTTAAAAATCAACCGTAAGAGATAGAGCCGTGGTTTATTAAGCAAAAGTGCTTCAAATACGCTCCTATAACTCAATCTAACATTTAAAAGGTATCTCGTCGGTGAAAATAATTTCAGTTCGGACTTAGATTTTTTCCTACCGAGTGGCTACCGTGAAGTGTCGCTGCCGACGACTTTAGAAATTATTTAAAAATCAACCGTAAGAGATGGAGCCGTGGTTTATTAAGCAAAAGTGCGTCAAATACGCTCCCATAACGGAACATAACATTTAAAAGATACGTCGTGGATGAAAATATTTTCAATTCGGACTTAGTCTCTGTACGGAGAGGCTACCGAGAAGCGCTACCGCCAAAGACTTTCTGATTAATTTAAAAATCAACCGTAAGAGATAGAGCCGTGGTTTATTAAGCAAAAGTGTTTCAAATACGCTCCTATAACTCAATCTAACATATAAAAGGTACCTCGTCGGTGAAAATAATTACAGTTCGGACTTAGATTTTTTCCTACCGAGTGGCTACCGTGAAGAGTCGCCGACGACGACTTTAGAAATTATTTAAAAATCAACCGTAAGAGATAGAGCCGTGGTTTATTAAGCAAAAGTGCGTCAAATACGCTCCCATAACCGAACACAACATTTAAAAGATACGTCGTCGGTGAAAATATTTTCAATTCGGACTTAGTCTCTGTACGGAGAGGCTACCGAGAAGCGCTACCGACGAGGACTTTCTGATTAATTTAAAAAACCACCGTAAGAGATAGAGCCGTGGTTTATTAAGCAAAAGTGCTTCAAATGCGCTCCTATAACTCAATCTAACATATAAAAGGTACCTCGTCGGTGAAAATAATTACAGTTCGGACTTAGATTTTTTCCTACCGAGTGGCTACCGTGAAGAGTCGCCGACGACGACTTTAGAAATTATTTCAAAATCAACCGTAAGAGATAGAGCCGTGGTTTATTAAGCAAAAGTGCGTCAAATACGCTCCCATAACTGAACATAACATTTAAAAGATACGTCGTCGGTGAAAATATTTTCAATTCGGACTTAGTCTCTGTACGGAGAGGCTACCGAGAAGCGCTACCGACGAAGACTTTTTGATTAATTTAAAAATCAACCGTAAGAGATAGAGCCGTGGCTTATTAAGCAAAAGTGCTTCAAATACGCTCCTATAACTCAATCTAACATATAAAACGTACCTCGTCGGTGAAAATAATTACAGTTCGGACTTAGATTTTTTCCTACCGAGTGGCTACCGTGAAGAGTCGCCGACGACGACTTTAGAAATTATTTCAAAATCAACCGTAAGAGATAGAGCCGTGGTTTATTAAGCAAACGTGCGTCAAATACGCTCCCATAACCGAACATAACATTTAAAAGATACGTCGTGGATGAAAATATTTTCAATTCGGACTTAGTCTCTGTACGGAGAGGCTACCGAGAAGCGCTACCGACGAAGACTTTCTGATTAATTTAAAAATCAACCGTAAGAGATAGAGCCGTGGTTTATTCAGCAAATGTGCTTCAAATGCGCTCCTATAACTCAATCTAACATATAAAAGGTACCTCGTCGGTGAAAATAATTACAGTTCGGACTTAGATTTTTTCCTACCCGGTGGCTACCGTGAAGAGTCGCCGACGACGACTTTAGAAATTATTTAAGAATCAACCGTAAGAGATGGAGCCGTGGTTTATTAAGCAAAAGTGCGTCAAATACGCTCCCATAACCGAACACAACATTTAAAAGATACGTCGTCGGTGAAAATATTTTCAATTCGGACTTAGTCTCTGTACGGAGAGGCTACCGAGAAGCGCTACCGACGAGGACTTTCTGATTAATTTAAAAATCAACCGTAAGAGATAGAGCCGTGGTTTATTCAGCAAAAGTGCTTCAAATGCGCTCCTATAACTCAATCTAACATATAAAAGGTACCTCGTCGGCGAAAATAATTACAGTTCGGACTTAGATTTTTTCCTACCGAGTGGCTACCGTGAAGAGTCGCCGACGACGACTTTAGAAATTATTTAAAAATCAACCGTAAGAGATAGAGCCGTGGTTTATTAAGCAAAAGTGCGTCAAATACGCTCCCATAACTGAACATAACATTTAAAAGATACGTCGTCGGTGAAAATATTTTCAATTCGGACTTAGTCTCTGTACGGAGAGGCTACCGAGAAGCGCTACCGACGAAGACTTTTTGATTAATTTAAAAATCAACCGTAAGAGATAGAGCCGTGGTTTATTAAGCAAAAGTGCTTCAAATACGCTCCTATAACTCAATCTAACATTAAGGTATCTCGTCGGTGAAAATAATTTCAGTTCGGACTTAGATTTTTTCCTACCGAGTGGCTACCGTGAAGAGTCGCCGCCGACGACTTTAGAAATTATTTAAAAATCAACCGTAAGAGATGGAGCCGTGGTTTATTAAGCAAAAGTGCGTCAAATACGCTCCCATAACCGAACATAACATTTAGAAGATACGTCGTGGATGAAAATATTTTCAATTCGGACTTAGTCTCTGTACGGAGAGGCTACCGAGAAGCGCTACCGACGAAGACTTTCTGATTAATTTAAAAATCAACCGTAAGAGATAGAGCCGTGGTTTATTCAGCAAAAGTGCTTCAAATACGCTCCTATAACTCAATCTAACATATAAAACGTACCTCGTCGGTGAAAATAATTACAGTTCGGACTTAGATTTTTTCCTACCCAGTGGCTACCGTGAAGAGTCGCCGACGACGACTTTAGAAATTATTTCAAAATCAACCGTAAGAGATAGAGCCGTGGTTTATTAAGCAAAAGTGCGTCAAATACGCTCCCATAACTGAACATAACATTTAAAAGATACGTCGTGGATGAAAATATTTTCAATTCGGACTTAGTCTCTGTACGGAGAGGCTACCGAGAAGCGCTACGGAGGAAGATTTTTGATTAATTTAAAAATCAACCGTAAGAGATAGAGCCGTGGTTTATTAAGCAAAAGTGCTTCAAATACGCTCCTATAACTCAATCTAACACATAAAAGGTACCTCGTCGGTGAAAATAATTACAGTTCGGACTTAGATTTTTTCCTACCGAGTGGCTACCGTGAAGAGTCGCCGACGACGACTTTAGAAATTATTTCAAAATCAACCGTAAGAGATAGAGCCGTGGTTTATTAAGCAAAAGTGCGTCAAATACGCTCCCATAACCGAACATAACATTTAGAAGATACGTCGTGGATGAAAATATTTTCAATTCGGACTTAGTCTCTGTACGGAGAGGCTACCGAGAAGCGCTACCGACGAAGACTTTCTGATTAATTTAAAAATCAACCGTAAGAGATAGAGCCGTGGTTTATTCAGCAAAAGTGCTTCAAATACGCTCCTATAACTCAATCTAACATATAAAACGTACCTCGTCGGTGAAAATAATTACAGTTCGGACTTAGATTTTTTCCTACCGAGTGGCTACCGTGAAGAGTCGCCGACGACGACTTTAGAAATTATTTAAAAATCAACCGTAAGAGATAGAGCCGTGGTTTATTAAGCAAAAGTGCGTCAAATACGCTCCCATAATCCAAGACAACATTTAAAAGATACGTCGTCGGTGAAAATATTTTCAATTCGGACTTAGTCTCTGTACGGAGAGGCTACCGAGAAGCGCTACGGAGGAAGATTTTTGATTAATTTAAAAATCAACCGTAAGAGATAGAGCCGTGGTTTATTAAGCAAAAGTGCTTCAAATACGCTCCTATAACTCAATCTAACACATAAAAGGTACCTCGTCGGTGAAAATAATTACAGTTCGGACTTGGATTTTTTCCTACCGAGTGGCTACCGTGAAGAGTCGCCGACGACGACTTTAGAAATTATTTCAAAATCAACCGTAAGAGATAGAGCCGTGGTTTATTAAGCAAAAGTGCGTCAAATACGCTCCCATAACTGAACATAACATTTAAAAGATACGTCGTCGGTGAAAATATTTTCAATTCGGACTTAGTCTCTGTACGGAGAGGCTACCGAGAAGCGCTACCGACGAAGACTTTTTGATTAATTTAAAAATCAACCGTAAGAGATAGAGCCGTGGTTTATTAAGCAAAAGTGCTTCAAATACGCTCCTATAACTCAATCTAACATTTAAAAGGTATCTCGTCGGTGAAAATAATTTCAGTTCGGACTTAGATTTTTTCCTACCGAGTGGCTACCGTGAAGTGTCGCCGCCGACGACTTTAGAAATTATTTAAAAATCAACCGTAAGAGATGGAGCCGTGGTTTATTAAGCAAAAGTGCGTCAAATACGCTCCCATAACGGAACATAACATTTAAAAGATACGTCGTGGATGAAAATATTTTCAATTCGGACTTAGTCTCTGTACGGAGAGGCTACCGAGAAGCGCTACCGCCGAAGACTTTCTGATTAATTTAAAAATCAACCGTAAGAGATAGAGCCGTGGTTTATTAAGCAAAAGTGTTTCAAATACGCTCCTATAACTCAATCTAACATATAAAAGGTACCTCGTCGGTGAAAATAATTACAGTTCGGACTTAGATTTTTTCCTACCGAGTGGCTACCGTGAAGAGTCGCCGACGACGACTTTAGAAATTATTTAAAAATCAACCGTAAGAGATAGAGCCGTGGTTTATTAAGCAAAAGTGCGTCAAATACGCTCCTATAACGGAACATAACATTTAAAAGATACGTCGTCGGTGAAAATATTTTCAATTCGGACTTAGTCTCTGTACGGAGAGGTACCGAGAAGCGCTACCGACAAAGACTTTCTGATTAATTTAAAAATCAACCGTAAGAGATAGAGCCGTGGTTTATTAAGCAAAAGTGTTTCAAATACGCTCCTATAACTCAATCTAACATATAAAAGGTACCTCGTCGGTGAAAATAATTACAGTTCGGACTTAGATTTTTTCCTACCGAGTGGCTACCGTGAAGAGTCGCCGACTACGACTTTAGAAATTATTTCAAAATCAACCGTAAGAGATAGAGCCGTGGTTTATTAAGCAAAAGTGCGTCAAATACGCTCCCATAACCGAACACAACATTTAAAAGATACGTCGTCGGTGAAAATATTTTCAATTCGGACTTAGTCTCTGTACGGAGAGGTACCGAGAAGCGCTACCGACAAAGACTTTCTGATTAATTTAAAAATCAACCGTAAGAGATAGAGCCGTGGTTTATTAAGCAAAAGTGTTTCAAATACGCTCCTATAACTCAATCTAACATATAAAAGGTACCTCGTCGGTGAAAATAATTACAGTTCGGACTTAGATTTTTTCCTACCGAGTGGCTACCGTGAAGAGTCGCCGACGACGACTTTAGAAATTATTTCAAAATCAACCGTAAGAGATAGAGCCGTGGTTTATTAAGCAAAAGTGCGTCAAATACGCTCCCATAACCGAACACAACATTTAAAAGATACGTCGTCGGTGAAAATATTTTCAATTCGGACTTAGTCTCTGTACGGAGAGGCTACCGAGAAGCGCTACCGACGAGGACTTTCTGATTAATTTAAAATTCAACCGTAAGAGATAGAGCCGTGGTTTATTAAGCAAAAGTGCTTCAAATACGCTCCTATAACTCAATCTAACATTTAAAAGGTATCTCGTCGGTGAAAATAATTTCAGTTCGGACTTAGATTTTTTCCTACCGAGTGGCTACCGTGAAGTGTCGCCGCCGACGACTTTAGAAATTATTTAAAAATCAACCGCAAGAGATGGAGCCGTGGTTTATTAAGCAAAAGTGCGTCAAATACGCTCCCATAACGGAACATAACATTTAAAACATACGTCGTGGATGAAAATATTTTCAATTCGGACTTAGTCTCTGTACGGAGAGGCTACCGAGAAGCGCTACCGCCGAAGACTTTCTGATTAATTTAAAAATCAACCGTAAGAGATAGAGCCGTGGTTTATTCAGCAAAAGTGCTTCAAATACGCTCCTATAACTCAATCTAACATATAAAACGTACCTCGTCGGTGAAAATAATTACAGTTCGGACTTAGATTTTTTCCTACCGAGTGGCTACCGTGAAGAGTCGCCGACGACGACTTTAGAAATTATTTAAAAATCAACCGTAAGAGATAGAGCCGTGGTTTATTAAGCAAAAGTGCGTCAAATACGCTCCCATAATCCAAGACAACATTTAAAAGATACGTCGTCGGTGAAAATATTTTCAATTCGGACTTAGTCTCTGTACGGAGAGGCTACCGAGAAGCGCTACCGACGAGGACTTTCTGATTAATTTAAAAATCAACCGTAAGAGATAGAGCCGTGGTTTATTAAGCAAAAGTGCTTCAAATGCGCTCCTATAACTCAATCTAACATATAAAAGGTACCTCGTCGGTGAAAATAATTACAGTTCGGACTTAGATTTTTTCCTACCGAGTGGCTACCGTGAAGAGTCGCCGACGACGATTTTAGAAATTATTTCAAAATCAACCGTAAGAGATAGAGCCGTGGTTTATTAAGCAAAAGTGCGTCAAATACGCTCCCATAACTGAACATAACATTTAAAAGATACGTCGTCGGTGAAAATATTTTCAATTCGGACTTAGTCTCTGTACGGAGAGGCTACCGAGAAGCGCTACCGACGAAGACTTTTTGATTAATTTAAAAATCAACCGTAAGAGATAGAGCCGTGGTTTATTAAGCAAAAGTGCTTCAAATACGCTCCTATAACTCAATCTAACATTTAAAAGGTATCTCGTCGGTGAAAATAATTTCAGTTCGGACTTAGATTTTTTCCTACCGAGTGGCTACCGTGAAGTGTCGCCGCCGACGACTTTAGAAATTATTTAAAAATCAACCGTAAGAGATGGAGCCGTGGTTTATTAAGCAAAAGTGCGTCAAATACGCTCCCATAACGGAACATAACATTTAAAAGATACGTCGTGGATGAAAATATTTTCAATTCGGACTTAGTCTCTGTACGGAGAGGCTACCGAGAAGCGCTACCGCCGAAGACTTTCTGATTAATTTAAAAATCAACCGTAAGAGATAGAGCCGTGGTTTATTAAGCAAAAGTGTTTCAAATACGCTCCTATAACTCAATCTAACATATAAAAGGTACCTCGTCGGTGAAAATAATTACAGTTCGGACTTAGATTTTTTCCTACCGAGTGGCTACCGTGAAGAGTCGCCGACGACGACTTTAGAAATTATTTCAAAATCAACCGTAAGAGATAGAGCCGTGGTTTATTAAGCAAAAGTGCTTCAAATACGCTCCTATAACGGAACATAACATTTAAAAGATACGTCGTCGGTGAAAATATTTTCAATTCGGACTTAGTCTCTGTACGGAGAGGTACCGAGAAGCGCTACCGACAAAGACTTTCTGATTAATTTAAAAATCAACCGTAAGAGATAGAGCCGTGGTTTATTAAGCAAAAGTGTTTCAAATACGCTCCTATAACTCAATCTAACATATAAAAGGTACCTCGTCGGTGAAAATAATTACAGTTCGGACTTAGATTTTTTCCTACCGAGTGGCTACCGTGAAGAGTCGCCGACGACGACTTTAGAAATTATTTCAAAATCAACCGTAAGAGATAGAGCCGTGGTTTATTAAGCAAAAGTGCGTCAAATACGCTCCCATAACCGAACATAACATTTAAAAGATACGTCGTGGATGAAAATATTTTCAATTCGGACTTAGTCTCTGTACGGAGAGGCTACCGAGAAGCGCTACCGACGAAGACTTTCTGATTAATTTAAAAATCAACCGTAAGAGATAGAGCCGTGGTTTATTCAGCAAAAGTGCTTCAAATGCGCTCCTATAACTCAATCTAACATATAAAAGGTACCTCGTCGGTGAAAATAATTACAGTTCGGACTTAGATTTTTTCCTACCCAGTGGCTACCGTGAAGAGTCGCCGACGACGACTTTAGAAATTATTTAAGAATCAACCGTAAGAGATGGAGCCGTGGTTTATTAAGCAAAAGTGCGTCAAATACGCTCCCATAACCGAACACAACATTTAAAAGATACGTCGTCGGTGAAAATATTTTCAATTCGGACTTAGTCTCTGTACGGAGAGGCTACCGAGAAGCGCTACCGACGAGGACTTTCTGATTAATTTAAAAATCAACCGTAAGAGATAGAGCCGTGGTTTATTAAGCAAAAGTGCTTCAAATGCGCTCCTATAACTCAATCTAACATATAAAAGGTACCTCGTCGGTGAAAATAATTACAGTTCGGACTTAGATTTTTTCCTACCGAGTGGCTACCGTGAAGAGTCGCCGACGACGACTTTAGAAATTATTTCAAAATCAACCGTAAGAGATAGAGCCGTGGTTTATTAAGCAAAAGTGCTTCAAATACGCTCCTATAACGGAACATAACATTTAAAAGATACGTCGTCGGTGAAAATATTTTCAATTCGGACTTAGTCTCTGTACGGAGAGGCTACCGAGAAGCGCTACCGACGAGGACTTTCTGATTAATTTAAAAATCAACCGTAAGAGATAGAGCCGTGGTTTATTAAGCAAAAGTGTTTCAAATACGCTCCTATAACTCAATCTAACATATAAAAGGTACCTCGTCGGTGAAAATAATTACAGTTCGGACTTAGATTTTTTCCTACCGAGTGGCTACCGTGAAGAGTCGCCGACGACGACTTTAGAAATTATTTCAAAATCAACCGTAAGAGATAGAGCCGTGGTTTATTAAGCAAAAGTGCGTCAAATACGCTCCCATAACCGAACATAACATTTAAAAGATACGTCGTGGATGAAAATATTTTCAATTCGGACTTAGTCTCTGCACGGAGAGGCTACCGAGAAGCGCTACCGACGAAGACTTTCTGATTAATTTAAAAATCAACCGTAAGAGATAGAGCCGTGGTTTATTCAGCAAAAGTGCTTCAAATACGCTCCTATAACTCAATCTAACATATAAAACGTACCTCGTCGGTGAAAATAATTACAGTTCGGACTTAGATTTTTTCCTACCGAGTGGCTACCGTGAAGAGTCGCCGACGACGACTTTAGAAATTATTTCAAAATCAACCGTAAGAGATAGAGCCGTGGTTTATTAAGCAAAAGTGCGTCAAATACGCTCCCATAACCGAACACAACATTTAAAAGATACGTCGTCGGTGAAAATATTTTCAATTCGGACTTAGTCTCTGTACGGAGAGGCTACCGAGAAGCGCTACCGACGAGGACTTTCTGATTAATTTAAAAATCCACCGTAAGAGATAGAGCCGTGGTTTATTAAGCAAAAGTGCTTCAAATGCGCTCCTATAACTCAATCTAACATATAAAAGGTACCTCGTCGGTGAAAATAATTACAGTTCGGACTTAGATTTTTTCCTACCGAGTGGCTACCGTGAAGAGTCGCCGACGACGACTTTAGAAATTATTTCAAAATCAACCGTAAGAGATAGAGCCGTGGTTTATTAAGCAAAAGTGCGTCAAATACGCTCCCATAACTGAACATAACATTTAAAAGATACGTCGTCGGTGAAAATATTTTCAATTCGGACTTAGTCTCTGTACGGAGAGGCTACCGAGAAGCGCTACCGACGAAGACTTTCTGATTAATTTAAAAATCAACCGTAAGAGATAGAGCCGTGGTTTATTAAGCAAAAGTGCTTCAAATACGCTCCTATAACTCAATCTAACATTTAAAAGGTATCTCGTCGGTGAAAATAATTTCAGTTCGGACTTAGATTTTTTCCTACCGAGTGGCTACCGTGAAGTGTCGCTGCCGACGACTTTAGAAATTATTTAAAAATCAACCGTAAGAGATGGAGCCGTGGTTTATTAAGCAAAAGTGCGTCAAATACGCTCCCATAACGGAACATAACATTTAAAAGATACGTCGTGGATGAAAATATTTTCAATTCGGACTTAGTCTCTGTACGGAGAGGCTACCGAGAAGCGCTACCGCCAAAGACTTTCTGATTAATTTAAAAATCAACCGTAAGAGATAGAGCCGTGGTTTATTAAGCAAAAGTGTTTCAAATACGCTCCTATAACTCAATCTAACATATAAAAGGTACCTCGTCGGTGAAAATAATTACAGTTCGGACTTAGATTTTTTCCTACCGAGTGGCTACCGTGAAGAGTCGCCGACGACGACTTTAGAAATTATTTAAAAATCAACCGTAAGAGATAGAGCCGTGGTTTATTAAGCAAAAGTGCGTCAAATACGCTCCCATAACCGAACACAACATTTAAAAGATACGTCGTCGGTGAAAATATTTTCAATTCGGACTTAGTCTCTGTACGGAGAGGCTACCGAGAAGCGCTACCGACGAGGACTTTCTGATTAATTTAAAAATCCACCGTAAGAGATAGAGCCGTGGTTTATTAAGCAAAAGTGCTTCAAATGCGCTCCTATAACTCAATCTAACATATAAAAGGTACCTCGTCGGTGAAAATAATTACAGTTCGGACTTAGATTTTTTCCTACCGAGTGGCTACCGTGAAGAGTCGCCGACGACGACTTTAGAAATTATTTCAAAATCAACCGTAAGAGATAGAGCCGTGGTTTATTAAGCAAAAGTGCGTCAAATACGCTCCCATAACTGAACATAACATTTAAAAGATACGTCGTCGGTGAAAATATTTTCAATTCGGACTTAGTCTCTGTACGGAGAGGCTACCGAGAAGCGCTACCGACGAAGACTTTTTGATTAATTTAAAAATCAACCGTAAGAGATAGAGCCGTGGTTTATTAAGCAAAAGTGCTTCAAATACGCTCCTATAACTCAATCTAACATATAAAAGGTACCTCGTCGGTGAAAATAATTTCAGTTCGGACTTAGATTTTTTCCTACCGAGTGGCTACCGTGAAGTGTCGCTGCCGACGACTTTAGAAATTATTTAAAAATCAACCGTAAGAGATGGAGCCGTGGTTTATTAAGCAAAAGTGCGTCAAATACGCTCCCATAACGGAACATAACATTTAAAAGATACGTCGTGGATGAAAATATTTTCAATTCGGACTTAGTCTCTGTACGGAGAGGCTACCGAGAAGCGCTACCGCCAAAGACTTTCTGATTAATTTAAAAATCAACCGTAAGAGATAGAGCCGTGGTTTATTAAGCAAAAGTGTTTCAAATACGCTCCTATAACTCAATCTAACATATAAAAGGTACCTCGTCGGTGAAAATAATTACAGTTCGGACTTAGATTTTTTCCTACCGAGTGGCTACCGTGAAGAGTCGCCGACGACGACTTTAGAAATTATTTAAAAATCAACCGTAAGAGATAGAGCCGTGGTTTATTAAGCAAAAGTGCGTCAAATACGCTCCCATAACCGAACACAACATTTAAAAGATACGTCGTCGGTGAAAATATTTTCAATTCGGACTTAGTCTCTGTACGGAGAGGCTACCGAGAAGCGCTACCGACGAGGACTTTCTGATTAATTTAAAAATCCACCGTAAGAGATAGAGCCGTGGTTTATTAAGCAAAAGTGCTTCAAATGCGCTCCTATAACTCAATCTAACATATAAAAGGTACCTCGTCGGTGAAAATAATTACAGTTCGGACTTAGATTTTTTCCTACCGAGTGGCTACCGTGAAGAGTCGCCGACGACGACTTTAGAAATTATTTCAAAATCAACCGTAAGAGATAGAGCCGTGGTTTATTAAGCAAAAGTGCGTCAAATACGCTCCCATAACTGAACATAACATTTAAAAGATACGTCGTCGGTGAAAATATTTTCAATTCGGACTTAGTCTCTGTACGGAGAGGCTACCGAGAAGCGCTACCGACGAAGACTTTTTGATTAATTTAAAAATCAACCGTAAGAGATAGAGCCGTGGCTTATTAAGCAAAAATGCTTCAAATACGCTCCTATAACTCAATCTAACATATAAAACGTACCTCGTCGGTGAAAATAATTACAGTTCGGACTTAGATTTTTTCCTACCGAGTGGCTACCGTGAAGAGTCGCCGACGACGACTTTAGAAATTATTTCAAAATCAACCGTAAGAGATAGAGCCGTGGTTTATTAAGCAAACGTGCGTCAAATACGCTCCCATAACCGAACATAACATTTAAAAGATACGTCGTGGATGAAAATATTTTCAATTCGGACTTAGTCTCTGTACGGAGAGGCTACCGAGAAGCGCTACCGACGAAGACTTTCTGATTAATTTAAAAATCAACCGTAAGAGATAGAGCCGTGGTTTATTCAGCAAATGTGCTTCAAATGCGCTCCTATAACTCAATCTAACATATAAAAGGTACCTCGTCGGTGAAAATAATTACAGTTCGGACTTAGATTTTTTCCTACCCGGTGGCTACCGTGAAGAGTCGCCGACGACGACTTTAGAAATTATTTAAGAATCAACCGTAAGAGATGGAGCCGTGGTTTATTAAGCAAAAGTGCGTCAAATACGCTCCCATAACCGAACACAACATTTAAAAGATACGTCGTCGGTGAAAATATTTTCAATTCGGACTTAGTCTCTGTACGGAGAGGCTACCGAGAAGCGCTACCGACGAGGACTTTCTGATTAATTTAAAAATCAACCGTAAGAGATAGAGCCGTGGTTTATTCAGCAAAAGTGCTTCAAATGCGCTCCTATAACTCAATCTAACATATAAAAGGTACCTCGTCGGCGAAAATAATTACAGTTCGGACTTAGATTTTTTCCTACCGAGTGGCTACCGTGAAGAGTCGCCGACGACGACTTTAGAAATTATTTCAAAATCAACCGTAAGAGATAGAGCCGTGGTTTATTAAGCAAAAGTGCGTCAAATACGCTCCCATAACTGAACATAACATTTAAAAGATACGTCGTCGGTGAAAATATTTTCAATTCGGACTTAGTCTCTGTACGGAGAGGCTACCGAGAAGCGCTACCGACGAAGACTTTTTGATTAATTTAAAAATCAACCGTAAGAGATAGAGCCGTGGTTTATTAAGCAAAAGTGCTTCAAATACGCTCCTATAACTCAATCTAACATTAAGGTATCTCGTCGGTGAAAATAATTTCAGTTCGGACTTAGATTTTTTCCTACCGAGTGGCTACCGTGAAGAGTCGCCGCCGACGACTTTAGAAATTATTTAAAAATCAACCGTAAGAGATGGAGCCGTGGTTTATTAAGCAAAAGTGCGTCAAATACGCTCCCATAACCGAACATAACATTTAGAAGATACGTCGTGGATGAAAATATTTTCAATTCGGACTTAGTCTCTGTACGGAGAGGCTACCGAGAAGCGCTACCGACGAAGACTTTCTGATTAATTTAAAAATCAACCGTAAGAGATAGAGCCGTGGTTTATTCAGCAAAAGTGCTTCAAATACGCTCCTATAACTCAATCTAACATATAAAACGTACCTCGTCGGTGAAAATAATTACAGTTCGGACTTAGATTTTTTCCTACCCAGTGGCTACCGTGAAGAGTCGCCGACGACGACTTTAGAAATTATTTCAAAATCAACCGTAAGAGATAGAGCCGTGGTTTATTAAGCAAAAGTGCGTCAAATACGCTCCCATAACTGAACATAACATTTAAAAGATACGTCGTGGATGAAAATATTTTCAATTCGGACTTAGTCTCTGTACGGAGAGGCTACCGAGAAGCGCTACGGAGGAAGATTTTTGATTAATTTAAAAATCAACCGTAAGAGATAGAGCCGTGGTTTATTAAGCAAAAGTGCTTCAAATACGCTCCTATAACTCAATCTAACACATAAAAGGTACCTCGTCGGTGAAAATAATTACAGTTCGGACTTAGATTTTTTCCTACCGAGTGGCTACCGTGAAGAGTCGCCGACGACGACTTTAGAAATTATTTCAAAATCAACCGTAAGAGATAGAGCCGTGGTTTATTAAGCAAAAGTGCGTCAAATACGCTCCCATAACCGAACATAACATTTAGAAGATACGTCGTGGATGAAAATATTTTCAATTCGGACTTAGTCTCTGTACGGAGAGGCTACCGAGAAGCGCTACCGACGAAGACTTTCTGATTAATTTAAAAATCAACCGTAAGAGATAGAGCCGTGGTTTATTCAGCAAAAGTGCTTCAAATACGCTCCTATAACTCAATCTAACATATAAAACGTACCTCGTCGGTGAAAATAATTACAGTTCGGACTTAGATTTTTTCCTACCGAGTGGCTACCGTGAAGAGTCGCCGACGACGACTTTAGAAATTATTTAAAAATCAACCGTAAGAGATAGAGCCGTGGTTTATTAAGCAAAAGTGCGTCAAATACGCTCCCATAATCCAAGACAACATTTAAAAGATACGTCGTCGGTGAAAATATTTTCAATTCGGACTTAGTCTCTGTACGGAGAGGCTACCGAGAAGCGCTACGGAGGAAGATTTTTGATTAATTTAAAAATCAACCGTAAGAGATAGAGCCGTGGTTTATTAAGCAAAAGTGCTTCAAATACGCTCCTATAACTCAATCTAACACATAAAAGGTACCTCGTCGGTGAAAATAATTACAGTTCGGACTTGGATTTTTTCCTACCGAGTGGCTACCGTGAAGAGTCGCCGACGACGACTTTAGAAATTATTTCAAAATCAACCGTAAGAGATAGAGCCGTGGTTTATTAAGCAAAAGTGCGTCAAATACGCTCCCATAACTGAACATAACATTTAAAAGATACGTCGTCGGTGAAAATATTTTCAATTCGGACTTAGTCTCTGTACGGAGAGGCTACCGAGAAGCGCTACCGACGAAGACTTTTTGATTAATTTAAAAATCAACCGTAAGAGATAGAGCCGTGGTTTATTAAGCAAAAGTGCTTCAAATACGCTCCTATAACTCAATCTAACATTTAAAAGGTATCTCGTCGGTGAAAATAATTTCAGTTCGGACTTAGATTTTTTCCTACCGAGTGGCTACCGTGAAGTGTCGCCGCCGACGACTTTAGAAATTATTTAAAAATCAACCGTAAGAGATGGAGCCGTGGTTTATTAAGCAAAAGTGCGTCAAATACGCTCCCATAACGGAACATAACATTTAAAAGATACGTCGTGGATGAAAATATTTTCAATTCGGACTTAGTCTCTGTACGGAGAGGCTACCGAGAAGCGCTACCGACGAAGACTTTCTGATTAATTTAAAAATCAACCGTAAGAGATAGAGCCGTGGTTTATTAAGCAAAAGTGTTTCAAATACGCTCCTATAACTCAATCTAACATATAAAAGGTACCTCGTCGGTGAAAATAATTACAGTTCGGACTTAGATTTTTTCCTACCGAGTGGCTACCGTGAAGAGTCGCCGACGACGACTTTAGAAATTATTTAAAAATCAACCGTAAGAGATAGAGCCGTGGTTTATTAAGCAAAAGTGCGTCAAATACGCTCCTATAACGGAACATAACATTTAAAAGATACGTCGTCGGTGAAAATATTTTCAATTCGGACTTAGTCTCTGTACGGAGAGGTACCGAGAAGCGCTACCGACAAAGACTTTCTGATTAATTTAAAAATCAACCGTAAGAGATAGAGCCGTGGTTTATTAAGCAAAAGTGTTTCAAATACGCTCCTATAACTCAATCTAACATATAAAAGGTACCTCGTCGGTGAAAATAATTACAGTTCGGACTTAGATTTTTTCCTACCGAGTGGCTACCGTGAAGAGTCGCCGACTACGACTTTAGAAATTATTTCAAAATCAACCGTAAGAGATAGAGCCGTGGTTTATTAAGCAAAAGTGCGTCAAATACGCTCCCATAACCGAACACAACATTTAAAAGATACGTCGTCGGTGAAAATATTTTCAATTCGGACTTAGTCTCTGTACGGAGAGGTACCGAGAAGCGCTACCGACAAAGACTTTCTGATTAATTTAAAAATCAACCGTAAGAGATAGAGCCGTGGTTTATTAAGCAAAAGTGTTTCAAATACGCTCCTATAACTCAATCTAACATATAAAAGGTACCTCGTCGGTGAAAATAATTACAGTTCGGACTTAGATTTTTTCCTACCGAGTGGCTACCGTGAAGAGTCGCCGACGACGACTTTAGAAATTATTTCAAAATCAACCGTAAGAGATAGAGCCGTGGTTTATTAAGCAAAAGTGCGTCAAATACGCTCCCATAACCGAACACAACATTTAAAAGATACGTCGTCGGTGAAAATATTTTCAATTCGGACTTAGTCTCTGTACGGAGAGGCTACCGAGAAGCGCTACCGACGAGGACTTTCTGATTAATTTAAAATTCAACCGTAAGAGATAGAGCCGTGGTTTATTAAGCAAAAGTGCTTCAAATACGCTCCTATAACTCAATCTAACATTTAAAAGGTATCTCGTCGGTGAAAATAATTTCAGTTCGGACTTAGATTTTTTCCTACCGAGTGGCTACCGTGAAGTGTCGCCGCCGACGACTTTAGAAATTATTTAAAAATCAACCGCAAGAGATGGAGCCGTGGTTTATTAAGCAAAAGTGCGTCAAATACGCTCCCATAACGGAACATAACATTTAAAACATACGTCGTGGATGAAAATATTTTCAATTCGGACTTAGTCTCTGTACGGAGAGGCTACCGAGAAGCGCTACCGCCGAAGACTTTCTGATTAATTTAAAAATCAACCGTAAGAGATAGAGCCGTGGTTTATTCAGCAAAAGTGCTTCAAATACGCTCCTATAACTCAATCTAACATATAAAAGGTACCTCGTCGGTGAAAATAATTACAGTTCGGACTTAGATTTTTTCCTACCGAGTGGCTACCGTGAAGAGTCGCCGACGACGACTTTAGAAATTATTTAAAAATCAACCGTAAGAGATAGAGCCGTGGTTTATTAAGCAAAAGTGCGTCAAATACGCTCCCATAATCCAAGACAACATTTAAAAGATACGTCGTCGGTGAAAATATTTTCAATTCGGACTTAGTCTCTGTACGGAGAGGCTACCGAGAAGCGCTACCGACGAGGACTTTCTGATTAATTTAAAAATCAACCGTAAGAGATAGAGCCGTGGTTTATTAAGCAAAAGTGCTTCAAATGCGCTCCTATAACTCAATCTAACATATAAAAGGTACCTCGTCGGTGAAAATAATTACAGTTCGGACTTAGATTTTTTCCTACCGAGTGGCTACCGTGAAGAGTCGCCGACGACGATTTTAGAAATTATTTCAAAATCAACCGTAAGAGATAGAGCCGTGGTTTATTAAGCAAAAGTGCGTCAAATACGCTCCCATAACTGAACATAACATTTAAAAGATACGTCGTCGGTGAAAATATTTTCAATTCGGACTTAGTCTCTGTACGGAGAGGCTACCGAGAAGCGCTACCGACGAAGACTTTTTGATTAATTTAAAAATCAACCGTAAGAGATAGAGCCGTGGTTTATTAAGCAAAAGTGCTTCAAATACGCTCCTATAACTCAATCTAACATTTAAAAGGTATCTCGTCGGTGAAAATAATTTCAGTTCGGACTTAGATTTTTTCCTACCGAGTGGCTACCGTGAAGTGTCGCCGCCGACGACTTTAGAAATTATTTAAAAATCAACCGTAAGAGATGGAGCCGTGGTTTATTAAGCAAAAGTGCGTCAAATACGCTCCCATAACGGAACATAACATTTAAAAGATACGTCGTGGATGAAAATATTTTCAATTCGGACTTAGTCTCTGTACGGAGAGGCTACCGAGAAGCGCTACCGCCGAAGACTTTCTGATTAATTTAAAAATCAACCGTAAGAGATAGAGCCGTGGTTTATTAAGCAAAAGTGTTTCAAATACGCTCCTATAACTCAATCTAACATATAAAAGGTACCTCGTCGGTGAAAATAATTACAGTTCGGACTTAGATTTTTTCCTACCGAGTGGCTACCGTGAAGAGTCGCCGACGACGACTTTAGAAATTATTTCAAAATCAACCGTAAGAGATAGAGCCGTGGTTTATTAAGCAAAAGTGCTTCAAATACGCTCCTATAACGGAACATAACATTTAAAAGATACGTCGTCGGTGAAAATATTTTCAATTCGGACTTAGTCTCTGTACGGAGAGGTACCGAGAAGCGCTACCGACAAAGACTTTCTGATTAATTTAAAAATCAACCGTAAGAGATAGAGCCGTGGTTTATTAAGCAAAAGTGTTTCAAATACGCTCCTATAACTCAATCTAACATATAAAAGGTACCTCGTCGGTGAAAATAATTACAGTTCGGACTTAGATTTTTTCCTACCGAGTGGCTACCGTGAAGAGTCGCCGACGACGACTTTAGAAATTATTTCAAAATCAACCGTAAGAGATAGAGCCGTGGTTTATTAAGCAAAAGTGCGTCAAATACGCTCCCATAACCGAACATAACATTTAAAAGATACGTCGTGGATGAAAATATTTTCAATTCGGACTTAGTCTCTGTACGGAGAGGCTACCGAGAAGCGCTACCGACGAAGACTTTCTGATTAATTTAAAAATCAACCGTAAGAGATAGAGCCGTGGTTTATTCAGCAAAAGTGCTTCAAATGCGCTCCTATAACTCAATCTAACATATAAAAGGTACCTCGTCGGTGAAAATAATTACAGTTCGGACTTAGATTTTTTCCTACCCAGTGGCTACCGTGAAGAGTCGCCGACGACGACTTTAGAAATTATTTAAGAATCAACCGTAAGAGATGGAGCCGTGGTTTATTAAGCAAAAGTGCGTCAAATACGCTCCCATAACCGAACACAACATTTAAAAGATACGTCGTCGGTGAAAATATTTTCAATTCGGACTTAGTCTCTGTACGGAGAGGCTACCGAGAAGCGCTACCGACGAGGACTTTCTGATTAATTTAAAAATCAACCGTAAGAGATAGAGCCGTGGTTTATTAAGCAAAAGTGCTTCAAATGCGCTCCTATAACTCAATCTAACATATAAAAGGTACCTCGTCGGTGAAAATAATTACAGTTCGGACTTAGATTTTTTCCTACCGAGTGGCTACCGTGAAGAGTCGCCGACGACGACTTTAGAAATTATTTCAAAATCAACCGTAAGAGATAGAGCCGTGGTTTATTAAGCAAAAGTGCTTCAAATACGCTCCTATAACTCAATCTAACACATAAAAGGTACCTCGTCGGTGAAAATAATTACAGTTCGGACTTAGATTTTTTCCTACCGAGTGGCTACCGTGAAGAGTCGCCGACGACGACTTTAGAAATTATTTAAAAATCAACCGTAAGAGATAGAGCCGTGGTTTATTCAGCAAAAGTGCTTCAAATGCGCTCCTATAACTCAATCTAACATATAAAAGGTACCTCGTCGGTGAAAATAATTACAGTTCGGACTTAGATTTTTTCCTACCCAGTGGCTACCGTGAAGAGTCGCCGACGACGACTTTAGAAATTATTTCAAAATCAACCGTAAGAGATAGAGCCGTGGTTTATTAAGCAAAAGTGCGTCAAATACGCTCCCATAACTGAACATAACATTTAAAAGATACGTCGTGGATGAAAATATTTTCAATTCGGACTTAGTCTCTGTACGGAGAGGCTACCGAGAAGCGCTACGGAGGAAGATTTTTGATTAATTTAAAAATCAACCGTAAGAGATAGAGCCGTGGTTTATTAAGCAAAAGTGCTTCAAATACGCTCCTATAACTCAATCTAACACATAAAAGGTACCTCGTCGGTGAAAATAATTACAGTTCGGACTTAGATTTTTTCCTACCGAGTGGCTACCGTGAAGAGTCGCCGACGACGACTTTAGAAATTATTTCAAAATCAACCGTAAGAGATAGAGCCGTGGTTTATTAAGCAAAAGTGCGTCAAATACGCTCCCATAACCGAACATAACATTTAGAAGATACGTCGTGGATGAAAATATTTTCAATTCGGACTTAGTCTCTGTACGGAGAGGCTACCGAGAAGCGCTACCGACGAAGACTTTCTGATTAATTTAAAAATCAACCGTAAGAGATAGAGCCGTGGTTTATTCAGCAAAAGTGCTTCAAATGCGCTCCTATAACTCAATCTAACATATAAAAGGTACCTCGTCGGTGAAAATAATTACAGTTCGGACTTAGATTTTTTCCTACCCAGTGGCTACCGTGAAGAGTCGCCGACGACGACTTTAGAAATTATTTCAAAATCAACCGTAAGAGATAGAGCCGTGGTTTATTAAGCAAAAGTGCGTCAAATACGCTCCCATAACTGAACATAACATTTAAAAGATACGTCGTGGATGAAAATATTTTCAATTCGGACTTAGTCTCTGTACGGAGAGGCTACCGAGAAGCGCTACGGAGGAAGATTTTTGATTAATTTAAAAATCAACCGTAAGAGATAGAGCCGTGGTTTATTAAGCAAAAGTGCTTCAAATACGCTCCTATAACTCAATCTAACACATAAAAGGTACCTCGTCGGTGAAAATAATTACAGTTCGGACTTAGATTTTTTCCTACCGAGTGGCTACCGTGAAGAGTCGCCGACGACGACTTTAGAAATTATTTCAAAATCAACCGTAAGAGATAGAGCCGTGGTTTATTAAGCAAAAGTGCGTCAAATACGCTCCCATAACCGAACATAACATTTAGAAGATACGTCGTGGATGAAAATATTTTCAATTCGGACTTAGTCTCTGTACGGAGAGGCTACCGAGAAGCGCTACCGACGAAGACTTTCTGATTAATTTAAAAATCAACCGTAAGAGATAGAGCCGTGGTTTATTCAGCAAAAGTGCTTCAAATACGCTCCTATAACTCAATGTAACATATAAAACGTACCTCGTCGGTGAAAATAATTACAGTTCGGACTTAGATTTTTTCCTACCGAGTGGCTACCGTGAAGAGTCGCCGACGACGACTTTAGAAATTATTTAAAAATCAACCGTAAGAGATAGAGCCGTGGTTTATTAAGCAAAAGTGCGTCAAATACGCTCCCATAATCCAAGACAACATTTAAAAGATACGTCGTCGGTGAAAATATTTTCAATTCGGACTTAGTCTCTGTACGGAGAGGCTACCGAGAAGCGCTACGGAGGAAGATTTTTGATTAATTTAAAAATCAACCGTAAGAGATAGAGCCGTGGTTTATTAAGCAAAAGTGCTTCAAATACGCTCCTATAACTCAATGTAACACATAAAAGGTACCTCGTCGGTGAAAATAATTACAGTTCGGACTTAGATTTTTTCCTACCGAGTGGCTACCGTGAAGAGTCGCCGACGACGACTTTAGAAATTATTTCAAAATCAACCGTAAGAGATAGAGCCGTGGTTTATTAAGCAAAAGTGCGTCAAATACGCTCCCATAACTGAACATAACATTTAAAAGATACGTCGTCGGTGAAAATATTTTCAATTCGGACTTAGTCTCTGTACGGAGAGGCTACCGAGAAGCGCTACCGACGAAGACTTTCTGATTAATTTAAAAATCAACCGTAAGAGATAGAGCCGTGGTTTATTCAGCAAAAGTGCTTCAAATGCGCTCCTATAACTCAATCTAACATATAAAAGGTACCTCGTCGGTGAAAATAATTACAGTTCGGACTTAGATTTTTTCCTACCCAGTGGCTACCGTGAAGAGTCGCCGACGACGACTTTAGAAATTATTTCAAAATCAACCGTAAGAGATAGAGCCGTGGTTTATTAAGCAAAAGTGCGTCAAATACGCTCCCATAACTGAACATAACATTTAAAAGATACGTCGTGGATGAAAATATTTTCAATTCGGACTTAGTCTCTGTACGGAGAGGCTACCGAGAAGCGCTACGGAGGAAGATTTTTGATTAATTTAAAAATCAACCGTAAGAGATAGAGCCGTGGTTTATTAAGCAAAAGTGCTTCAAATACGCTCCTATAACTCAATCTAACACATAAAAGGTACCTCGTCGGTGAAAATAATTACAGTTCGGACTTAGATTTTTTCCTACCGAGTGGCTACCGTGAAGAGTCGCCGACGACGACTTTAGAAATTATTTCAAAATCAACCGTAAGAGATAGAGCCGTGGTTTATTAAGCAAAAGTGCGTCAAATACGCTCCCATAACCGAACATAACATTTAGAAGATACGTCGTGGATGAAAATATTTTCAATTCGGACTTAGTCTCTGTACGGAGAGGCTACCGAGAAGCGCTACCGACGAAGACTTTCTGATTAATTTAAAAATCAACCGTAAGAGATAGAGCCGTGGTTTATTCAGCAAAAGTGCTTCAAATACGCTCCTATAACTCAATGTAACATATAAAACGTACCTCGTCGGTGAAAATAATTACAGTTCGGACTTAGATTTTTTCCTACCGAGTGGCTACCGTGAAGAGTCGCCGACGACGACTTTAGAAATTATTTAAAAATCAACCGTAAGAGATAGAGCCGTGGTTTATTAAGCAAAAGTGCGTCAAATACGCTCCCATAATCCAAGACAACATTTAAAAGATACGTCGTCGGTGAAAATATTTTCAATTCGGACTTAGTCTCTGTACGGAGAGGCTACCGAGAAGCGCTACGGAGGAAGATTTTTGATTAATTTAAAAATCAACCGTAAGAGATAGAGCCGTGGTTTATTAAGCAAAAGTGCTTCAAATACGCTCCTATAACTCAATGTAACACATAAAAGGTACCTCGTCGGTGAAAATAATTACAGTTCGGACTTAGATTTTTTCCTACCGAGTGGCTACCGTGAAGAGTCGCCGACGACGACTTTAGAAATTATTTCAAAATCAACCGTAAGAGATAGAGCCGTGGTTTATTAAGCAAAAGTGCGTCAAATACGCTCCCATAACTGAACATAACATTTAAAAGATACGTCGTCGGTGAAAATATTTTCAATTCGGACTTAGTCTCTGTACGGAGAGGCTACCGAGAAGCGCTACCGACGAAGACTTTTTGATTAATTTAAAAATCAACCGTAAGAGATAGAGCCGTGGTTTATTAAGCAAAAGTGCTTCAAATACGCTCCTATAACTCAATCTAACATTTAAAAGGTATCTCGTCGGTGAAAATAATTTCAGTTCGGACTTAGATTTTTTCCTACCGAGTGGCTACCGTGAAGTGTCGCCGCCGACGACTTTAGAAATTATTTCAAAATCAACCGTAAGAGATAGAGCCGTGGTTTATTAAGCAAAAGTGCGTCAAATACGCTCCCATAACTGAACATAACATTTAAAAGATACGTCGTCGGTGAAAATATTTTCAATTCGGACTTAGTCTCTGTACGGAGAGGCTACCGAGAAGCGCTACCGACGAAGATTTTTGATTAATTTAAAAATCAACCGTAAGAGATAGAGCCGTGGTTTATTAAGCAAAAGTGCTTCAAATACGCTCCTATAACTCAATCTAACATTTAAAAGGTATCTCGTCGGTGAAAATAATTTCAGTTCGGACTTAGATTTTTTCCTACCGAGTGGCTACCGTGAAGTGTCGCCGCCGACGACTTTAGAAATTATTTAAAAATCAACCGTAAGAGATGGAGCCGTGGTTTATTAAGCAAAAGTGCGTCAAATACGCTCCCATAACGGAACATAACATTTAAAAGATACGTCGTGGATGAAAATATTTTCAATTCGGACTTAGTCTCTGTACGGAGAGGCTACCGAGAAGCGCTACCGCCGAAGACTTTCTGATTAATTTAAAAATCAACCGTAAGAGATAGAGCCGTGGTTTATTAAGCAAAAGTGCGTCAAATACGCTCCCATAACCGAACACAACATTTAAAAGATACGTCGTCGGTGAAAATATTTTCAATTCGGACTTAGTCTCTGTACGGAGAGGTACCGAGAAGCGCTACCGACAAAGACTTTCTGATTAATTTAAAAATCAACCGTAAGAGATAGAGCCGTGGTTTATTAAGCAAAAGTGTTTCAAATACGCTCCTATAACTCAATCTAACATATAAAAGGTACCTCGTCGGTGAAAATAATTACAGTTCGGACTTAGATTTTTTCCTACCGAGTGGCTACCGTGAAGAGTCGCCGACGACGACTTTAGAAATTATTTCAAAATCAACCGTAAGAGATAGAGCCGTGGTTTATTAAGCAAAAGTGCGTCAAATACGCTCCCATAACCGAACACAACATTTAAAAGATACGTCGTCGGTGAAAATATTTTCAATTCGGACTTAGTCTCTGTACGGAGAGGCTACCGAGAAGCGCTACCGACGAGGACTTTCTGATTAATTTAAAATTCAACCGTAAGAGATAGAGCCGTGGTTTATTAAGCAAAAGTGCTTCAAATACGCTCCTATAACTCAATCTAACATTTAAAAGGTATCTCGTCGGTGAAAATAATTTCAGTTCGGACTTAGATTTTTTCCTACCGAGTGGCTACCGTGAAGTGTCGCCGCCGACGACTTTAGAAATTATTTAAAAATCAACCGCAAGAGATGGAGCCGTGGTTTATTAAGCAAAAGTGCGTCAAATACGCTCCCATAACGGAACATAACATTTAAAACATACGTCGTGGATGAAAATATTTTCAATTCGGACTTAGTCTCTGTACGGAGAGGCTACCGAGAAGCGCTACCGCCGAAGACTTTCTGATTAATTTAAAAATCAACCGTAAGAGATAGAGCCGTGGTTTATTCAGCAAAAGTGCTTCAAATACGCTCCTATAACTCAATCTAACATATAAAACGTACCTCGTCGGTGAAAATAATTACAGTTCGGACTTAGATTTTTTCCTACCGAGTGGCTACCGTGAAGAGTCGCCGACGACGACTTTAGAAATTATTTAAAAATCAACCGTAAGAGATAGAGCCGTGGTTTATTAAGCAAAAGTGCGTCAAATACGCTCCCATAATCCAAGACAACATTTAAAAGATACGTCGTCGGTGAAAATATTTTCAATTCGGACTTAGTCTCTGTACGGAGAGGCTACCGAGAAGCGCTACCGACGAGGACTTTCTGATTAATTTAAAAATCAACCGTAAGAGATAGAGCCGTGGTTTATTAAGCAAAAGTGCTTCAAATGCGCTCCTATAACTCAATCTAACATATAAAAGGTACCTCGTCGGTGAAAATAATTACAGTTCGGACTTAGATTTTTTCCTACCGAGTGGCTACCGTGAAGAGTCGCCGACGACGACTTTAGAAATTATTTCAAAATCAACCGTAAGAGATAGAGCCGTGGTTTATTAAGCAAAAGTGCGTCAAATACGCTCCCATAACTGAACATAACATTTAAAAGATACGTCGTCGGTGAAAATATTTTCAATTCGGACTTAGTCTCTGTACGGAGAGGCTACCGAGAAGCGCTACCGACGAAGACTTTTTGATTAATTTAAAAATCAACCGTAAGAGATAGAGCCGTGGTTTATTAAGCAAAAGTGCTTCAAATACGCTCCTATAACTCAATCTAACATTTAAAAGGTATCTCGTCGGTGAAAATAATTTCAGTTCGGACTTAGATTTTTTCCTACCGAGTGGCTACCGTGAAGTGTCGCCGCCGACGACTTTAGAAATTATTTAAAAATCAACCGTAAGAGATGGAGCCGTGGTTTATTAAGCAAAAGTGCGTCAAATACGCTCCCATAACGGAACATAACATTTAAAAGATACGTCGTGGATGAAAATATTTTCAATTCGGACTTAGTCTCTGTACGGAGAGGCTACCGAGAAGCGCTACCGCCGAAGACTTTCTGATTAATTTAAAAATCAACCGTAAGAGATAGAGCCGTGGTTTATTAAGCAAAAGTGTTTCAAATACGCTCCTATAACTCAATCTAACATATAAAAGGTACCTCGTCGGTGAAAATAATTACAGTTCGGACTTAGATTTTTTCCTACCGAGTGGCTACCGTGAAGAGTCGCCGACGACGACTTTAGAAATTATTTCAAAATCAACCGTAAGAGATAGAGCCGTGGTTTATTAAGCAAAAGTGCTTCAAATACGCTCCTATAACGGAACATAACATTTAAAAGATACGTCGTCGGTGAAAATATTTTCAATTCGGACTTAGTCTCTGTACGGAGAGGTACCGAGAAGCGCTACCGACAAAGACTTTCTGATTAATTTAAAAATCAACCGTAAGAGATAGAGCCGTGGTTTATTAAGCAAAAGTGTTTCAAATACGCTCCTATAACTCAATCTAACATATAAAAGGTACCTCGTCGGTGAAAATAATTACAGTTCGGACTTAGATTTTTTCCTACCGAGTGGCTACAGTGAAGAGTCGCCGACGACGACTTTAGAAATTATTTCAAAATCAACCGTAAGAGATAGAGCCGTGGTTTATTAAGCAAAAGTGCGTCAAATACGCTCCCATAACCGAACATAACATTTAAAAGATACGTCGTGGATGAAAATATTTTCAATTCGGACTTAGTCTCTGTACGGAGAGGCTACCGAGAAGCGCTACCGACGAAGACTTTCTGATTAATTTAAAAATCAACCGTAAGAGATAGAGCCGTGGTTTATTCAGCAAAAGTGCTTCAAATGCGCTCCTATAACTCAATCTAACATATAAAAGGTACCTCGTCGGTGAAAATAATTACAGTTCGGACTTAGATTTTTTCCTACCCAGTGGCTACCGTGAAGAGTCGCCGACGACGACTTTAGAAATTATTTAAGAATCAACCGTAAGAGATGGAGCCGTGGTTTATTAAGCAAAAGTGCGTCAAATACGCTCCCATAACCGAACACAACATTTAAAAGATACGTCGTCGGTGAAAATATTTTCAATTCGGACTTAGTCTCTGTACGGAGAGGCTACCGAGAAGCGCTACCGACGAGGACTTTCTGATTAATTTAAAAATCAACCGTAAGAGATAGAGCCGTGGTTTATTAAGCAAAAGTGCTTCAAATGCGCTCCTATAACTCAATCTAACATATAAAAGGTACCTCGTCGGTGAAAATAATTACAGTTCGGACTTAGATTTTTTCCTACCGAGTGGCTACCGTGAAGAGTCGCCGACGACGACTTTAGAAATTATTTCAAAATCAACCGTAAGAGATAGAGCCGTGGTTTATTAAGCAAAAGTGCTTCAAATACGCTCCTATAACTCAATCTAACACATAAAAGGTACCTCGTCGGTGAAAATAATTACAGTTCGGACTTAGATTTTTTCCTACCGAGTGGCTACCGTGAAGAGTCGCCGACGACGACTTTAGAAATTATTTAAAAATCAACCGTAAGAGATAGAGCCGTGGTTTATTAAGCAAAAGTGCTTCAAATGCGCTCCTATAACTCAATCTAACATATAAAAGGTACCTCGTCGGTGAAAATAATTACAGTTCGGACTTAGATTTTTTCCTACCCAGTGGCTACCGTGAAGAGTCGCCGACGACGACTTTAGAAATTATTTAAGAATCAACCGTAAGAGATGGAGCCGTGGTTTATTAAGCAAAAGTGCGTCAAATACGCTCCCATAACCGAACACAACATTTAAAAGATACGTCGTCGGTGAAAATATTTTCAATTCGGACTTAGTCTCTGTACGGAGAGGTACCGAGAAGCGCTACCGACAAAGACTTTCTGATTAATTTAAAAATCAACCGTAAGAGATAGAGCCGTGGTTTATTAAGCAAAAGTGTTTCAAATACGCTCCTATAACTCAATCTAACATATAAAAGGTACCTCGTCGGTGAAAATAATTACAGTTCGGACTTAGATTTTTTCCTACCGAGTGGCTACCGTGAAGAGTCGCCGACGACGACTTTAGAAATTATTTCAAAATCAACCGTAAGAGATAGAGCCGTGGTTTATTAAGCAAAAGTGCGTCAAATACGCTCCCATAACCGAACATAACATTTAAAAGATACGTCGTGGATGAAAATATTTTCAATTCGGACTTAGTCTCTGCACGGAGAGGCTACCGAGAAGCGCTACCGACGAAGACTTTCTGATTAATTTAAAAATCAACCGTAAGAGATAGAGCCGTGGTTTATTCAGCAAAAGTGCTTCAAATACGCTCCTATAACTCAATCTAACATATAAAACGTACCTCGTCGGTGAAAATAATTACAGTTCGGACTTAGATTTTTTCCTACCGAGTGGCTACCGTGAAGAGTCGCCGACGACGACTTTAGAAATTATTTAAAAATCAACCGTAAGAGATAGAGCCGTGGTTTATTAAGCAAAAGTGCGTCAAATACGCTCCCATAACCGAACACAACATTTAAAAGATACGTCGTCGGTGAAAATATTTTCAATTCGGACTTAGTCTCTGTACGGAGAGGCTACCGAGAAGCGCTACCGACGAGGACTTTCTGATTAATTTAAAAATCAACCGTAAGAGATAGAGCCGTGGTTTATTAAGCAAAAGTGCTTCAAATGCGCTCCTATAACTCAATCTAACATATAAAAGGTACCTCGTCGGTGAAAATAATTACAGTTCGGACTTAGATTTTTTCCTACCGAGTGGCTACCGTGAAGAGTCGCCGACGACGACTTTAGAAATTATTTCAAAATCAACCGTAAGAGATAGAGCCGTGGTTTATTAAGCAAAAGTGCGTCAAATACGCTCCCATAACTGAACATAACATTTAAAAGATACGTCGTCGGTGAAAATATTTTCAATTCGGACTTAGTCTCTGTACGGAGAGGCTACCGAGAAGCGCTACCGACGAAGACTTTTTGATTAATTTAAAAATCAACCGTAAGAGATAGAGCCGTGGTTTATTAAGCAAAAGTGCTTCAAATACGCTCCTATAACTCAATCTAACATTTAAAAGGTATCTCGTCGGTGAAAATAATTTCAGTTCGGACTTAGATTTTTTCCTACCGAGTGGCTACCGTGAAGAGTCGCCGCCGACGACTTTAGAAATTATTTAAAAATCAACCGTAAGAGATGGAGCCGTGGTTTATTAAGCAAAAGTGCGTCAAATACGCTCCCATAACTGAACATAACATTTAAAAGATACGTCGTCGGTGAAAATATTTTCAATTCGGACTTAGTCTCTGTACGGAGAGGCTACCGAGAAGCGCTACCGACGAAGACTTTCTGATTAATTTAAAAATCAACCGTAAGAGATAGAGCCGTGGTTTATTAAGCAAAAGTGCTTCAAATGCGCTCCTATAACTCAATCTAACATATAAAAGGTACCTCGTCGGTGAAAATAATTACAGTTCGGACTTAGATTTTTTCCTACCGAGTGGCTACCGTGAAGAGTCGCCGACGACGACTTTAGAAATTATTTCAAAATCAACCGTAAGAGATAGAGCCGTGGTTTATTAAGCAAAAGTGCTTCAAATACGCTCCTATAACTCAATCTAACACATAAAAGGTACCTCGTCGGTGAAAATAATTACAGTTCGGACTTAGATTTTTTCCTACCGAGTGGCTACCGTGAAGAGTCGCCGACGACGACTTTAGAAATTATTTAAAAATCAACCGTAAGAGATAGAGCCGTGGTTTATTCAGCAAAAGTGCTTCAAATGCGCTCCTAGAACTCAATCTAACATATAAAAGGTACCTCGTCGGTGAAAATAATTACAGTTCGGACTTAGATTTTTTCCTACCCAGTGGCTACCGTGAAGAGTCGCCGACGACGACTTTAGAAATTATTTAAGAATCAACCGTAAGAGATGGAGCCGTGGTTTATTAAGCAAAAGTGCGTCAAATACGCTCCCATAACCGAACACAACATTTAAAAGATACGTCGTCGGTGAAAATATTTTCAATTCGGACTTAGTCTCTGTACGGAGAGGTACCGAGAAGCGCTACCGACAAAGACTTTCTGATTAATTTAAAAATCAACCGTAAGAGATAGAGCCGTGGTTTATTAAGCAAAAGTGTTTCAAATACGCTCCTATAACTCAATCTAACATATAAAAGGTACCTCGTCGGTGAAAATAATTACAGTTCGGACTTAGATTTTTTCCTACCGAGTGGCTACCGTGAAGAGTCGCCGACGACGACTTTAGAAATTATTTCAAAATCAACCGTAAGAGATAGAGCCGTGGTTTATTAAGCAAAAGTGCGTCAAATACGCTCCCATAACCGAACATAACATTTAAAAGATACGTCGTGGATGAAAATATTTTCAATTCGGACTTAGTCTCTGCACGGAGAGGCTACCGAGAAGCGCTACCGACGAAGACTTTCTGATTAATTTAAAAATCAACCGTAAGAGATAGAGCCGTGGTTTATTAAGCAAAAGTGCTTCAAATACGCTCCTATAACTCAATCTAACATATAAAACGTACCTCGTCGGTGAAAATAATTACAGTTCGGACTTAGATTTTTTCCTACCGAGTGGCTACCGTGAAGAGTCGCCGACGACGACTTTAGAAATTATTTAAAAATCAACCGTAAGAGATAGAGCCGTGGTTTATTAAGCAAAAGTGCGTCAAATACGCTCCCATAACTGAACATAACATTTAAAAGATACGTCGTCGGTGAAAATATTTTCAATTCGGACTTAGTCTCTGTACGGAGAGGCTACCGAGAAGCGCTACCGACGAAGACTTTTTGATTAATTTAAAAATCAACCGTAAGAGATAGAGCCGTGGTTTATTAAGCAAAAGTGCTTCAAATACGCTCCTATAACTCAATCTAACATATAAAAGGTACCTCGTCGGTGAAAATAATTACAGTTCGGACTTAGATTTTTTCCTACCCAGTGGCTACCGTGAAGAGTCGCCGACGACGACTTTAGAAATTATTTCAAAATCAACCGTAAGAGATAGAGCCATGGTTTATTAAGCAAAAGTGCGTCAAATACGCTCCCATAACTGAACATAACATTTAAAAGATACGTCGTGGATGAAAATATTTTCAATTCGGACTTAGTCTCTGTACGGAGAGGCTACCGAGAAGCGCTACCGCCGAAGATTTTCTGATTAATTTAAAAATCAACCGTAAGAGATAGAGCCGTGGTTTATTCAGCAAAAGTGCTTCAAATACGCTCCTATAACTCAATCTAACATATAAAACGTACCTCGTCGGTGAAAATAATTACAGTTCGGACTTAGATTTTTTCCTACCGAGTGGCTACCGTGAAGAGTCGCCGACGACGACTTTAGAAATTATTTAAAAATCAACCGTAAGAGATAGAGCCGTGGTTTATTAAGCAAAAGTGCGTCAAATACGCTCCCATAATCCAAGACAACATTTAAAAGATACGTCGTCGGTGAAAATATTTTCAATTCGGACTTAGTCTCTGTACGGAGAGGCTACCGAGAAGCGCTACGGAGGAAGATTTTTGATTAATTTAAAAATCAACCGTAAGAGATAGAGCCGTGGTTTATTCAGCAAAAGTGCTTCAAATGCGCTCCTATAACTCAATCTAACATATAAAAGGTACCTCGTCGGTGAAAATAATTACAGTTCGGACTTAGATTTTTTCCTACCGAGTGGCTACCGTGAAGAGTCGCCGACGACGACTTTAGAAATTATTTCAAAATCAACCGTAAGAGATAGAGCCGTGGTTTATTAAGCAAAAGTGCTTCAAATACGCTCCTATAACTCAATCTAACACATAAAAGGTACCTCGTCGGTGAAAATAATTACAGTTCGGACTTAGATTTTTTCCTACCGAGTGGCTACCGTGAAGAGTCGCCGACGACGACTTTAGAAATTATTTAAAAATCAACCGTAAGAGATAGAGCCGTGGTTTATTCAGCAAAAGTGCTTCAAATGCGCTCCTATAACTCAATCTAACATATAAAAGGTACCTCGTCGGTGAAAATAATTACAGTTCGGACTTAGATTTTTTCCTACCGAGTGGCTACCGTGAAGAGTCGCCGACGACGACTTTAGAAATTATTTAAAAATCAACCGTAAGAGATAGAGCCGTGGTTTATTAAGCAAAAGTGCGTCAAATACGCTCCCATAACTGAACATAACATTTAAAAGATACGTCGTCGGTGAAAATATTTTCAATTCGGACTTAGTCTCTGTACGGAGAGGCTACCGAGAAGCGCTACCGACGAAGACTTTTTGATTAATTTAAAAATCAACCGTAAGAGATAGAGCCGTGGTTTATTAAGCAAAAGTGCTTCAAATACGCTCCTATAACTCAATCTAACATATAAAAGGTACCTCGTCGGTGAAAATAATTACAGTTCGGACTTAGATTTTTTCCTACCCAGTGGCTACCGTGAAGAGTCGCCGACGACGACTTTAGAAATTATTTCAAAATCAACCGTAAGAGATAGAGCCGTGGTTTATTAAGCAAAAGTGCGTCAAATACGCTCCCATAACCGAACATAACATTTAAAAGATACGTCGTGGATGAAAATATTTTCAATTCGGACTTAGTCTCTGCACGGAGAGGCTACCGAGAAGCGCTACCGACGAAGACTTTCTGATTAATTTAAAAATCAACCGTAAGAGATAGAGCCGTGGTTTATTCAGCAAAAGTGCTTCAAATACGCTCCTATAACTCAATCTAACATATAAAACGTACCTCGTCGGTGAAAATAATTACAGTTCGGACTTAGATTTTTTCCTACCGAGTGGCTACCGTGAAGAGTCGCCGACGACGACTTTAGAAATTATTTAAAAATCAACCGTAAGAGATAGAGCCGTGGTTTATTAAGCAAAAGTGCGTCAAATACGCTCCCATAACCGAACACAACATTTAAAGGATACGTCGTCGGTGAAAATATTTTCAATTCGGACTTAGTCTCTGTACGGAGAGGCTACCGAGAAGCGCTACCGACGAGGACTTTCTGATTAATTTAAAAATCAACCGTAAGAGATAGAGCCGTGGTTTATTCAGCAAAAGTGCTTCAAATGCGCTCCTATAACTCAATCTAACATATAAAAGGTACCTCGTCGGTGAAAATAATTACAGTTCGGACTTAGAGTTTTTCCTACCCAGTGGCTACCGTGAAGAGTCGCCGACGACGACTTTAGAAATTATTTCAAAATCAACCGTAAGAGATAGAGCCGTGGTTTATTAAGCAAAAGTGCGTCAAATACGCTCCCATAACTGAACATAACATTTAAAAGATACGTCGTGGATGAAAATATTTTCAATTCGGACTTAGTCTCTGTACGGAGAGGCTACCGAGAAGCGCTACCGCCGAAGACTTTCTGATTAATTTAAAAATCAACCGTAAGAGATAGAGCCGTGGTTTATTCAGCAAAAGTGCTTCAAATACGCTCCTATAACTCAATCTAACATATAAAACGTACCTCGTCGGTGAAAATAATTACAGTTCGGACTTAGATTTTTTCCTACCGAGTGGCTACCGTGAAGAGTCGCCGACGACGACTTTAGAAATTATTTCAAAATCAACCGTAAGAGATAGAGCCGTGGTTTATTAAGCAAAAGTGCGTCAAATACGCTCCCATAACTGAACATAACATTTAAAAGATACGTCGTCGGTGAAAATATTTTCAATTCGGACTTAGTCTCTGTACGGAGAGGCTACCGAGAAGCGCTACCGACGAGGACTTTCTGATTAATTTAAAAATCAACCGTAAGAGATAGAGCCGTGGTTTATTCAGCAAAAGTGCTTCAAATGCGCTCCTATAACTCAATCTAACATATAAAAGGTACCTCGTCGGTGAAAATAATTACAGTTCGGACTTAGATTTTTTCCTACCCAGTGGCTACCGTGAAGAGTCGCCGACGACGACTTTAGAAATTATTTCAAAATCAACCGTAAGAGATAGAGCCGTGGTTTATTAAGCAAAAGTGCGTCAAATACGCTCCCATAACCGAACACAACATTTAAAAGATACGTCGTCGGTGAAAATATTTTCAATTCGGACTTAGTCTCTGTACGGAGAGGCTACCGAGAAGCGCTACCGACGAGGACTTTCTGATTAATTTAAAAATCAACCGTAAGAGATAGAGCCGTGGTTTATTAAGCAAAAGTGCTTCAAATGCGCTCCTATAACTCAATCTAACATATAAAAGGTACCTCGTCGGTGAAAATAATTACAGTTCGGACTTAGATTTTTTCCTACCGAGTGGCTACCGTGAAGAGTCGCCGACGACGACTTTAGAAATTATTTCAAAATCAACCGTAAGAGATAGAGCCGTGGTTTATTAAGCAAAAGTGCGTCAAATACGCTCCCATAACTGAACATAACATTTAAAAGATACGTCGTCGGTGAAAATATTTTCAATTCGGACTTAGTCTCTGTACGGAGAGGCTACCGAGAAGCGCTACCGACGAAGACTTTTTGATTAATTTAAAAATCAACCGTAAGAGATAGAGCCGTGGTTTATTAAGCAAAAGTGCTTCAAATACGCTCCTATAACTCAATCTAACATTTAAAAGGTATCTCGTCGGTGAAAATAATTTCAGTTCGGACTTAGATTTTTTCCTACCGAGTGGCTACCGTGAAGAGTCGCCGCCGACGACTTTAGAAATTATTTAAAAATCAACCGTAAAAGATGGAGCCGTGGTTTATTAAGCAAAAGTGCGTCAAATACGCTCCCATAACCGAACATAACATTTAGAAGATACGTCGTGGATGAAAATATTTTCAATTCGGACTTAGTCTCTGTACGGAGAGGCTACCGAGAAGCGCTACCGACGAAGACTTTCTGATTAATTTAAAAATCAACCGTAAGAGATAGAGCCGTGGTTTATTCAGCAAAAGTGCTTCAAATACGCTCCTATAACTCAATCTAACATATAAAACGTACCTCGTCGGTGAAAATAATTACAGTTCGGACTTAGATTTTTTCCTACCGAGTGGCTACCGTGAAGAGTCGCCGACGACGACTTTAGAAATTATTTAAAAATCAACCGTAAGAGATAGAGCCGTGGTTTATTAAGCAAAAGTGCGTCAAATACGCTCCCATAAACGAACACAACATTTAAAAGATACGTCGTCGGTGAAAATATTTTCAATTCGGACTTAGTCTCTGTACGGAGAGGCTACCGAGAAGCGCTACCGACGAGGACTTTCTGATTAATTTAAAAATCAACCGTAAGAGATAGAGCCGTGGTTTATTCAGCAAAAGTGCTTCAAATGCGCTCCTATAACTCAATCTAACATATAAAAGGTACCTCGTCGGTGAAAATAATTACAGTTCGGACTTAGATTTTTTCCTACCCAGTGGCTACCGTGAAGAGTCGCCGACGACGACTTTAGAAATTATTTCAAAATCAACCGTAAGAGATAGAGCCGTGGTTTATTAAGCAAAAGTGCGTCAAATACGCTCCCATAACTGAACATAACATTTAAAAGATACGTCGTGGATGAAAATATTTTCAATTCGGACTTAGTCTCTGTACGGAGAGGCTACCGAGAAGCGCTACCGCCGAAGACTTTCTGATTAATTTAAAAATCAACCGTAAGAGATAGAGCCGTGGTTTATTCAGCAAAAGTGCTTCAAATACGCTCCTATAACTCAATCTAACATATAAAACGTACCTCGTCGGTGAAAATAATTACAGTTCGGACTTAGATTTTTTCCTACCGAGTGGCTACCGTGAAGAGTCGCCGACGACGACTTTAGAAATTATTTAAAAATCAACCGTAAGAGATAGAGCCGTGGTTTATTAAGCAAAAGTGCGTCAAATACGCTCCCATAATCCAAGACAACATTTAAAAGATACGTCGTCGGTGAAAATATTTTCAATTCGGACTTAGTCTCTGTACGGAGAGGTACCGAGAAGCGCTACCGACAAAGACTTTCTGATTAATTTAAAAATCAACCGTAAGAGATAGAGCCGTGGTTTATTAAGCAAAAGTGTTTCAAATACGCTCCTATAACTCAATCTAACATATAAAAGGTACCTCGTCGGTGAAAATAATTACAGTTCGGACTTAGATTTTTTCCTACCGAGTGGCTACCGTGAAGAGTCGCCGACGACGACTTTAGAAATTATTTCAAAATCAACCGTAAGAGATAGAGCCGTGGTTTATTAAGCAAAAGTGCGTCAAATACGCTCCCATAACCGAACATAACATTTAAAAGATACTTCGTGGATGAAAATATTTTCAATTCGGACTTAGTCTCTGCACGGAGAGGCTACCGAGAAGCGCTACCGACGAAGACTTTCTGATTAATTTAAAAATCAACCGTAAGAGATAGAGCCGTGGTTTATTCAGCAAAAGTGCTTCAAATACGCTCCTATAACTCAATCTAACATATAAAACGTACCTCGTCGGTGAAAATAATTACAGTTCGGACTTAGATTTTTTCCTACCGAGTGGCTACCGTGAAGAGTCGCCGACGACGACTTTAGAAATTATTTAAAAATCAACCGTAAGAGATAGAGCCGTGGTTTATTAAGCAAAAGTGCGTCAAATACGCTCCCATAACCGAACACAACATTTAAAAGATACGTCGTCGGTGAAAATATTTTCAATTCGGACTTAGTCTCTGTACGGAGAGGCTACCGAGAAGCGCTACCGACGAAGACTTTTTGATTAATTTAAAAATCAACCGTAAGAGATAGAGCCGTGGTTTATTAAGCAAAAGTGCTTCAAATACGCTCCTATAACTCAATCTAACATTTAAAAGGTATCTCGTCGGTGAAAATAATTTCAGTTCGGACTTAGATTTTTTCCTACCGAGTGGCTACCGTGAAGAGTCGCCGCCGACGACTTTAGAAATTATTTAAAAATCAACCGTAAGAGATGGAGCCGTGGTTTATTAAGCAAAAGTGCGTCAAATACGCTCCCATAATCCAAGACAACATTTAAAAGATACGTCGTCGGTGAAAATATTTTCAATTCGGACTTAGTCTCTGTACGGAGAGGCTACCGAGAAGCGCTACGGAGGAAGATTTTTGATTAATTTAAAAATCAACCGTAAGAGATAGAGCCGTGGTTTATTAAGCAAAAGTGCTTCAAATACGCTCCTATAACTCAATCTAACACATAATAGGTACCTCGTCGGTGAAAATAATTACAGTTCGGACTTAGATTTTTTCCTACCGAGTGGCTACCGTGAAGAGTCGCCGACGACGACTTTAGAAATTATTTAAAAATCAACCGTAAGAGATAGAGCCGTGGTTTATTAAGCAAAAGTGCGTCAAATACGCTCCCATAACCGAACACAACATTTAAAAGATACGTCGTCGGTGAAAATATTTTCAATTCGGACTTAGTCTCTGTACGGAGAGGTACCGAGAAGCGCTACCGACAAAGACTTTCTGATTAATTTAAAAATCAACCGTAAGAGATAGAGCCGTGGTTTATTCAGCAAAAGTGCTTCAAATGCGCTCCTATAACTCAATCTAACATATAAAAGGTACCTCGTCGGCGAAAATAATTACAGTTCGGACTTAGATTTTTTCCTACCGAGTGGCTACCGTGAAGAGTCGCCGACGACGACTTTAGAAATTATTTCAAAATCAACCGTAAGAGATAGAGCCGTGGTTTATTAAGCAAAAGTGCGTCAAATACGCTCCCATAACTGAACATAACATTTAAAAGATACGTCGTCGGTGAAAATATTTTCAATTCGGACTTAGTCTCTGTACGGAGAGGCTACCGAGAAGCGCTACCGACGAAGACTTTTTGATTAATTTAAAAATCAACCGTAAGAGATATAGCCGTGGTTTATTAAGCAAAAGTGCTTCAAATACGCTCCTATAACTCAATCTAACATTTAAAAGGTATCTCGTCGGTGAAAATAATTTCAGTTCGGACTTAGATTATTTCCTACCGAGTGGCTACCGTGAAGTGTCGCCGCCGACGACTTTAGAAATTATTTAAAAATCAACCGTAAGAGATGGAGCCGTGGTTTATTAAGCAAAAGTGCGTCAAATACGCTCCCATAACGGAACATAACATTTAAAAGATACGTCGTGGATGAAAATATTTTCAATTCGGACTTAGTCTCTGTACGGAGAGGCTACCGAGAAGCGCTACCGCCGAAGACTTTCTGATTAATTTAAAAATCAACCGTAAGAGATAGAGCCGTGGTTTATTAAGCAAAAGTGTTTCAAATACGCTCCTATAACTCAATCTAACATATAAAAGGTACCTCGTCGGTGAAAATAATTACAGTTCGGACTTAGATTTTTTCCTACCGAGTGGCTACCGTGAAGAGTCGCCGACGACGACTTTAGAAATTATTTAAAAATCAACCGTAAGAGATAGAGCCGTGGTTTATTAAGCAAAAGTGCGTCAAATACGCTCCTATAACGGAACATAACATTTAAAAGATACGTCGTCGGTGAAAATATTTTCAATTCGGACTTAGTCTCTGTACGGAGAGGTACCGAGAAGCGCTACCGACAAAGACTTTCTGATTAATTTAAAAATCAACCGTAAGAGATAGAGCCGTGGTTTATTAAGCAAAAGTGCTTCAAATGCGCTCCTATAACTCAATCTAACATATAAAAGGTACCTCGTCGGTGAAAATAATTACAGTTCGGACTTAGATTTTTTCCTACCGAGTGGCTACCGTGAAGAGTCGCCGACGACGACTTTAGAAATTATTTCAAAATCAACCGTAAGAGATAGAGCCGTGGTTTATTAAGCAAAAGTGCGTCAAATACGCTCCCATAACTGAACATAACATTTAAAAGATACGTCGTCGGTGAAAATATTTTCAATTCGGACTTAGTCTCTGTACGGAGAGGCTACCGAGAAGCGCTACCGACGATGACTTTTTGATTAATTTAAAAATCAACCGTAAGAGATAGAGCCGTGGTTTATTAAGCAAAAGTGCTTCAAATACGCTCCTATAACTCAATCTAACATTTAAAAGGTATCTCGTCGGTGAAAATAATTTCAGTTCGGACTTAGATTTTTTCCTACCGAGTGGCTACCGTGAAGTGTCGCCGCCGACGACTTTAGAAATTATTTAAAAATCAACCGTAAGAGATGGAGCCGTGGTTTATTAAGCAAAAGTGCGTCAAATACGCTCCCATAACGGAACATAACATTTAAAAGATACGTCGTGGATGAAAATATTTTCAATTCGGACTTAGTCTCTGTACGGAGAGGCTACCGAGAAGCGCTACCGCCGAAGACTTTCTGATTAATTTAAAAATCAACCGTAAGAGATAGAGCCGTGGTTTATTAAGCAAAAGTGTTTCAAATACGCTCCTATAACTCAATCTAACATATAAAAGGTACCTCGTCGGTGAAAATAATTACAGTTCGGACTTAGATTTTTTCCTACCGAGTGGCTACCGTGAAGAGTCGCCGACGACGACTTTAGAAATTATTTAAAAATCAACCGTAAGAGATAGAGCCGTGGTTTATTAAGCAAAAGTGCGTCAAATACGCTCCTATAACGGAACATAACATTTAAAAGATACGTCGTCGGTGAAAATATTTTCAATTCGGACTTAGTCTCTGTACGGAGAGGTACCGAGAAGCGCTACCGACAAAGACTTTCTGATTAATTTAAAAATCAACCGTAAGAGATAGAGCCGTGGTTTATTAAGCAAAAGTGTTTCAAATACGCTCCTATAACTCAATCTAACATATAAAAGGTACCTCGTCGGTGAAAATAATTACAGTTCGGACTTAGATTTTTTCCTACCGAGTGGCTACCGTGAAGAGTCGCCGACTACGACTTTAGAAATTATTTCAAAATCAACCGTAAGAGATAGAGCCGTGGTTTATTAAGCAAAAGTGCGTCAAATACGCTCCCATAACCGAACACAACATTTAAAAGATACGTCGTCGGTGAAAATATTTTCAATTCGGACTTAGTCTCTGTACGGAGAGGTACCGAGAAGCGCTACCGACAAAGACTTTCTGATTAATTTAAAAATCAACCGTAAGAGATAGAGCCGTGGTTTATTAAGCAAAAGTGTTTCAAATACGCTCCTATAACTCAATCTAACATATAAAAGGTACCTCGTCGGTGAAAATAATTACAGTTCGGACTTAGATTTTTTCCTACCGAGTGGCTACCGTGAAGAGTCGCCGACGACGACTTTAGAAATTATTTCAAAATCAACCGTAAGAGATAGAGCCGTGGTTTATTAAGCAAAAGTGCGTCAAATACGCTCCCATAACGGAACATAACATTTAAAAGATACGTCGTGGATGAAAATATTTTCAATTCGGACTTAGTCTCTGTACGGAGAGGCTACCGAGAAGCGCTACCGCCGAAGACTTTCTGATTAATTTAAAAATCAACCGTAAGAGATAGAGCCGTGGTTTATTAAGCAAAAGTGTTTCAAATACGCTCCTATAACTCAATCTAACATATAAAAGGTACCTCGTCGGTGAAAATAATTACAGTTCGGACTTAGATTTTTTCATACCGAGTGGCTACCGTGAAGAGTCGCCGACGACGACTTTAGAAATTATTTCAAAATCAACCGTAAGAGATAGAGCCGTGGTTTATTAAGCAAAAGTGCGTCAAATACGCTCCCATAACCGAACACAACATTTAAAAGATACGTCGTCGGTGAAAATATTTTCAATTCGGACTTAGTCTCTGTACGGAGAGGCTACCGAGAAGCGCTACCGACGAGGACTTTCTGATTAATTTAAAATTCAACCGTAAGAGATAGAGCCGTGGTTTATTAAGCAAAAGTGCTTCAAATACGCTCCTATAACTCAATCTAACATTTAAAAGGTATCTCGTCGGTGAAAATAATTTCAGTTCGGACTTAGATTTTTTCCTACCGAGTGGCTACCGTGAAGTGTCGCCGCCGACGACTTTAGAAATTATTTAAAAATCAACCGCAAGAGATGGAGCCGTGGTTTATTAAGCAAAAGTGCGTCAAATACGCTCCCATAACGGAACATAACATTTAAAACATACGTCGTGGATGAAAATATTTTCAATTCGGACTTAGTCTCTGTACGGAGAGGCTACCGAGAAGCGCTACCGACGAAGACTTTCTGATTAATTTAAAAATCAACCGTAAGAGATAGAGCCGTGGTTTATTCAGCAAAAGTGCTTCAAATACGCTCCTATAACTCAATCTAACATATAAAACGTACCTCGTCGGTGAAAATAATTACAGTTCGGACTTAGATTTTTTCCTACCGAGTGGCTACCGTGAAGAGTCGCCGACGACGACTTTAGAAATTATTTAAAAATCAACCGTAAGAGATAGAGCCGTGGTTTATTAAGCAAAAGTGCGTCAAATACGCTCCCATAATCCAAGACAACATTTAAAAGATACGTCGTCGGTGAAAATATTTTCAATTCGGACTTAGTCTCTGTACGGAGAGGCTACCGAGAAGCGCTACCGACGAGGACTTTCTGATTAATTTAAAAATCAACCGTAAGAGATAGAGCCGTGGTTTATTAAGCAAAAGTGCTTCAAATGCGCTCCTATAACTCAATCTAACATATAAAAGGTACCTCGTCGGTGAAAATAATTACAGTTCGGACTTAGATTTTTTCCTACCGAGTGGCTACCGTGAAGAGTCGCCGACGACGACTTTAGAAATTATTTCAAAATCAACCGTAAGAGATAGAGCCGTGGTTTATTAAGCAAAAGTGCGTCAAATACGCTCCCATAACTGAACATAACATTTAAAAGATACGTCGTCGGTGAAAATATTTTCAATTCGGACTTAGTCTCTGTACGGAGAGGCTACCGAGAAGCGCTACCGACGAAGACTTTTTGATTAATTTAAAAATCAACCGTAAGAGATAGAGCCGTGGTTTATTAAGCAAAAGTGCTTCAAATACGCTCCTATAACTCAATCTAACATTTAAAAGGTATCTCGTCGGTGAAAATAATTTCAGTTCGGACTTAGATTTTTTCCTACCCAGTGGCTACCGTGAAGAGTCGCCGACGACGACTTTAGAAATTATTTAAGAATCAACCGCAAGAGATGGAGCCGTGGTTTATTAAGCAAAAGTGCGTCAAATACGCTCCCATAACCGAACACAACATTTAAAAGATACGTCGTCGGTGAAAATATTTTCAATTCGGACTTAGTCTCTGTACGGAGAGGCTACCGAGAAGCGCTACCGACGAGGACTTTCTGATTAATTTAAAAATCAACCGTAAGAGATAGAGCCGTGGTTTATTAAGCAAAAGTGCTTCAAATGCGCTCCTATAACTCAATCTAACATATAAAAGGTACCTCGTCGGTGAAAATAATTACAGTTCGGACTTAGATTTTTTCCTACCGAGTGGCTACCGTGAAGAGTCGCCGACGACGACTTTAGAAATTATTTCAAAATCAACCGTAAGAGATAGAGCCGTGGTTTATTAAGCAAAAGTGCTTCAAATACGCTCCTATAACTCAATCTAACACATAAAAGGTACCTCGTCGGTGAAAATAATTACAGTTCGGACTTAGATTTTTTCCTACCGAGTGGCTACCGTGAAGAGTCGCCGACGACGACTTTAGAAATTATTTAAAAATCAACCGTAAGAGATAGAGCCGTGGTTTATTCAGCAAAAGTGCTTCAAATGCGCTCCTATAACTCAATCTAACATATAAAAGGTACCTCGTCGGTGAAAATAATTACAGTTCGGACTTAGATTTTTTCCTACCCAGTGGCTACCGTGAAGAGTCGCCGACGACGACTTTAGAAATTATTTAAGAATCAACCGTAAGAGATGGAGCCGTGGTTTATTAAGCAAAAGTGCGTCAAATACGCTCCCATAACCGAACACAACATTTAAAAGATACGTCGTCGGTGAAAATATTTTCAATTCGGACTTAGTCTCTGTACGGAGAGGTACCGAGAAGCGCTACCGACAAAGACTTTCTGATTAATTTAAAAATCAACCGTAAGAGATAGAGCCGTGGTTTATTAAGCAAAAGTGTTTCAAATACGCTCCTATAACTCAATCTAACATATAAAAGGTACCTCGTCGGTGAAAATAATTACAGTTCGGACTTAGATTTTTTCCTACCGAGTGGCTACCGTGAAGAGTCGCCGACGACGACTTTAGAAATTATTTCAAAATCAACCGTAAGAGATAGAGCCGTGGTTTATTAAGCAAAAGTGCGTCAAATACGCTCCCATAACCGAACACAACATTTAAAAGATACGTCGTCGGTGAAAATATTTTCAATTCGGACTTAGTCTCTGTACGGAGAGGCTACCGAGAAGCGCTACCGACGAGGACTTTCTGATTAATTTAAAATTCAACCGTAAGAGATAGAGCCGTGGTTTATTAAGCAAAAGTGCTTCAAATACGCTCCTATAACTCAATCTAACATTTAAAAGGTATCTCGTCGGTGAAAATAATTTCAGTTCGGACTTAGATTTTTTCCTACCGAGTGGCTACCGTGAAGTGTCGCCGCCGACGACTTTAGAAATTATTTAAAAATCAACCGCAAGAGATGGAGCCGTGGTTTATTAAGCAAAAGTGCGTCAAATACGCTCCCATAACGGAACATAACATTTAAAACATACGTCGTGGATGAAAATATTTTCAATTCGGACTTAGTCTCTGTACGGAGAGGCTACCGAGAAGCGCTACCGCCGAAGACTTTCTGATTAATTTAAAAATCAACCGTAAGAGATAGAGCCGTGGTTTATTCAGCAAAAGTGCTTCAAATACGCTCCTATAACTCAATCTAACATATAAAACGTACCTCGTCGGTGAAAATAATTACAGTTCGGACTTAGATTTTTTCCTACCGAGTGGCTACCGTGAAGAGTCGCCGACGACGACTTTAGAAATTATTTAAAAATCAACCGTAAGAGATAGAGCCGTGGTTTATTAAGCAAAAGTGCGTCAAATACGCTCCCATAATCCAAGACAACATTTAAAAGATACGTCGTCGGTGAAAATATTTTCAATTCGGACTTAGTCTCTGTACGGAGAGGCTACCGAGAAGCGCTACCGACGAAGACTTTCTGATTAATTTAAAAATCAACCGTAAGAGATAGAGCCGTGGTTTATTAAGCAAAAGTGCTTCAAATGCGCTCCTATAACTCAATCTAACATATAAAAGGTACCTCGTCGGTGAAAATAATTACAGTTCGGACTTAGATTTTTTCCTACCGAGTGGCTACCGTGAAGAGTCGCCGACGACGACTTTAGAAATTATTTCAAAATCAACCGTAAGAGATAGAGCCGTGGTTTATTAAGCAAAAGTGCGTCAAATACGCTCCCATAACTGAACATAACATTTAAAAGATACGTCGTCGGTGAAAATATTTTCAATTCGGACTTAGTCTCTGTACGGAGAGGCTACCGAGAAGCGCTACCGACGAAGACTTTTTGATTAATTTAAAAATCAACCGTAAGAGATAGAGCCGTGGTTTATTAAGCAAAAGTGCTTCAAATACGCTCCTATAACTCAATCTAACATTTAAAAGGTATCTCGTCGGTGAAAATAATTTCAGTTCGGACTTAGATTTTTTCCTACCGAGTGGCTACCGTGAAGTGTCGCCGCCGACGACTTTAGAAATTATTTAAAAATCAACCGTAAGAGATGGAGCCGTGGTTTATTAAGCAAAAGTGCGTCAAATACGCTCCCATAACGGAACATAACATTTAAAAGATACGTCGTGGATGAAAATATTTTCAATTCGGACTTAGTCTCTGTACGGAGAGGCTACCGAGAAGCGCTACCGCCGAAGACTTTCTGATTAATTTAAAAATCAACCGTAAGAGATAGAGCCTTGGTTTATTAAGCAAAAGTGTTTCAAATACGCTCCTATAACTCAATCTAACATATAAAAGGTACCTCGTCGGTGAAAATAATTACAGTTCGGACTTAGATTTTTTCCTACCGAGTGGCTACCGTGAAGAGTCGCCGACGACGACTTTAGAAATTATTTCAAAATCAACCGTAAGAGATAGAGCCGTGGTTTATTAAGCAAAAGTGCTTCAAATACGCTCCTATAACGGAACATAACATTTAAAAGATACGTCGTCGGTGAAAATATTTTCAATTCGGACTTAGTCTCTGTACGGAGAGGTACCGAGAAGCGCTACCGACAAAGACTTTCTGATTAATTTAAAAATCAACCGTAAGAGATAGAGCCGTGGTTTATTAAGCAAAAGTGTTTCAAATACGCTCCTATAACTCAATCTAACATATAAAAGGTACCTCGTCGGTGAAAATAATTACAGTTCGGACTTAGATTTTTTCATACCGAGTGGCTACCGTGAAGAGTCGCCGACGACGACTTTAGAAATTATTTCAAAATCAACCGTAAGAGATAGAGCCGTGGTTTATTAAGCAAAAGTGCGTCAAATACGCTCCCATAACCGAACACAACATTTAAAAGATACGTCGTCGGTGAAAATATTTTCAATTCGGACTTAGTCTCTGTACGGAGAGGCTACCGAGAAGCGCTACCGACGAGGACTTTCTGATTAATTTAAAATTCAACCGTAAGAGATAGAGCCGTGGTTTATTAAGCAAAAGTGCTTCAAATACGCTCCTATAACTCAATCTAACATTTAAAAGGTATCTCGTCGGTGAAAATAATTTCAGTTCGGACTTAGATTTTTTCCTACCGAGTGGCTACCGTGAAGTGTCGCCGCCGACGACTTTAGAAATTATTTAAAAATCAACCGCAAGAGATGGAGCCGTGGTTTATTAAGCAAAAGTGCGTCAAATACGCTCCCATAACGGAACATAACATTTAAAACATACGTCGTGGATGAAAATATTTTCAATTCGGACTTAGTCTCTGTACGGAGAGGCTACCGAGAAGCGCTACCGCCGAAGACTTTCTGATTAATTTAAAAATCAACCGTAAGAGATAGAGCCGTGGTTTATTCAGCAAAAGTGCTTCAAATACGCTCCTATAACTCAATCTAACATATAAAACGTACCTCGTCGGTGAAAATAATTACAGTTCGGACTTAGATTTTTTCCTACCGAGTGGCTACCGTGAAGAGTCGCCGACGACGACTTTAGAAATTATTTAAAAATCAACCGTAAGAGATAGAGCCGTGGTTTATTAAGCAAAAGTGCGTCAAATACGCTCCCATAATCCAAGACAACATTTAAAAGATACGTCGTCGGTGAAAATATTTTCAATTCGGACTTAGTCTCTGTACGGAGAGGCTACCGAGAAGCGCTACCGACGAGGACTTTCTGATTAATTTAAAAATCAACCGTAAGAGATAGAGCCGTGGTTTATTAAGCAAAAGTGCTTCAAATGCGCTCCTATAACTCAATCTAACATATAAAAGGTACCTCGTCGGTGAAAATAATTACAGTTCGGACTTAGATTTTTTCCTACCGAGTGGCTACCGTGAAGAGTCGCCGACGACGACTTTAGAAATTATTTCAAAATCAACCGTAAGAGATAGAGCCGTGGTTTATTAAGCAAAAGTGCGTCAAATACGCTCCCATAACTGAACATAACATTTAAAAGATACGTCGTCGGTGAAAATATTTTCAATTCGGACTTAGTCTCTGTACGGAGAGGCTACCGAGAAGCGCTACCGACGAAGACTTTTTGATTAATTTAAAAATCAACCGTAAGAGATAGAGCCGTGGTTTATTAAGCAAAAGTGCTTCAAATACGCTCCTATAACTCAATCTAACATTTAAAAGGTATCTCGTCGGTGAAAATAATTTCAGTTCGGACTTAGATTTTTTCCTACCCAGTGGCTACCGTGAAGAGTCGCCGACGACGACTTTAGAAATTATTTAAGAATCAACCGCAAGAGATGGAGCCGTGGTTTATTAAGCAAAAGTGCGTCAAATACGCTCCCATAACCGAACACAACATTTAAAAGATACGTCGTCGGTGAAAATATTTTCAATTCGGACTTAGTCTCTGTACGGAGAGGCTACCGAGAAGCGCTACCGACGAGGACTTTCTGATTAATTTAAAAATCAACCGTAAGAGATAGAGCCGTGGTTTATTAAGCAAAAGTGCTTCAAATGCGCTCCTATAACTCAATCTAACATATAAAAGGTACCTCGTCGGTGAAAATAATTACAGTTCGGACTTAGATTTTTTCCTACCGAGTGGCTACCGTGAAGAGTCGCCGACGACGACTTTAGAAATTATTTCAAAATCAACCGTAAGAGATAGAGCCGTGGTTTATTAAGCAAAAGTGCTTCAAATACGCTCCTATAACTCAATCTAACACATAAAAGGTACCTCGTCGGTGAAAATAATTACAGTTCGGACTTAGATTTTTTCCTACCGAGTGGCTACCGTGAAGAGTCGCCGACGACGACTTTAGAAATTATTTAAAAATCAACCGTAAGAGATAGAGCCGTGGTTTATTCAGCAAAAGTGCTTCAAATGCGCTCCTATAACTCAATCTAACATATAAAAGGTACCTCGTCGGTGAAAATAATTACAGTTCGGACTTAGATTTTTTCCTACCCAGTGGCTACCGTGAAGAGTCGCCGACGACGACTTTAGAAATTATTTAAGAATCAACCGTAAGAGATGGAGCCGTGGTTTATTAAGCAAAAGTGCGTCAAATACGCTCCCATAACCGAACACAACATTTAAAAGATACGTCGTCGGTGAAAATATTTTCAATTCGGACTTAGTCTCTGTACGGAGAGGTACCGAGAAGCGCTACCGACAAAGACTTTCTGATTAATTTAAAAATCAACCGTAAGAGATAGAGCCGTGGTTTATTAAGCAAAAGTGTTTCAAATACGCTCCTATAACTCAATCTAACATATAAAAGGTACCTCGTCGGTGAAAATAATTACAGTTCGGACTTAGATTTTTTCCTACCGAGTGGCTACCGTGAAGAGTCGCCGACGACGACTTTAGAAATTATTTCAAAATCAACCGTAAGAGATAGAGCCGTGGTTTATTAAGCAAAAGTGCGTCAAATACGCTCCCATAACCGAACACAACATTTAAAAGATACGTCGTCGGTGAAAATATTTTCAATTCGGACTTAGTCTCTGTACGGAGAGGCTACCGAGAAGCGCTACCGACGAGGACTTTCTGATTAATTTAAAATTCAACCGTAAGAGATAGAGCCGTGGTTTATTAAGCAAAAGTGCTTCAAATACGCTCCTATAACTCAATCTAACATTTAAAAGGTATCTCGTCGGTGAAAATAATTTCAGTTCGGACTTAGATTTTTTCCTACCGAGTGGCTACCGTGAAGTGTCGCCGCCGACGACTTTAGAAATTATTTAAAAATCAACCGCAAGAGATGGAGCCGTGGTTTATTAAGCAAAAGTGCGTCAAATACGCTCCCATAACGGAACATAACATTTAAAACATACGTCGTGGATGAAAATATTTTCAATTCGGACTTAGTCTCTGTACGGAGAGGCTACCGAGAAGCGCTACCGCCGAAGACTTTCTGATTAATTTAAAAATCAACCGTAAGAGATAGAGCCGTGGTTTATTCAGCAAAAGTGCTTCAAATACGCTCCTATAACTCAATCTAACATATAAAACGTACCTCGTCGGTGAAAATAATTACAGTTCGGACTTAGATTTTTTCCTACCGAGTGGCTACCGTGAAGAGTCGCCGACGACGACTTTAGAAATTATTTAAAAATCAACCGTAAGAGATAGAGCCGTGGTTTATTAAGCAAAAGTGCGTCAAATACGCTCCCATAATCCAAGACAACATTTAAAAGATACGTCGTCGGTGAAAATATTTTCAATTCGGACTTAGTCTCTGTACGGAGAGGCTACCGAGAAGCGCTACCGACGAGGACTTTCTGATTAATTTAAAAATCAACCGTAAGAGATAGAGCCGTGGTTTATTAAGCAAAAGTGCTTCAAATGCGCTCCTATAACTCAATCTAACATATAAAAGGTACCTCGTCGGTGAAAATAATTACAGTTCGGACTTAGATTTTTTCCTACCGAGTGGCTACCGTGAAGAGTCGCCGACGACGACTTTAGAAATTATTTCAAAATCAACCGTAAGAGATAGAGCCGTGGTTTATTAAGCAAAAGTGCGTCAAATACGCTCCCATAACTGAACATAACATTTAAAAGATACGTCGTCGGTGAAAATATTTTCAATTCGGACTTAGTCTCTGTACGGAGAGGCTACCGAGAAGCGCTACCGACGAAGACTTTTTGATTAATTTAAAAATCAACCGTAAGAGATAGAGCCGTGGTTTATTAAGCAAAAGTGCTTCAAATGCGCTCCTATAACTCAATCTAACATTTAAAAGGTATCTCGTCGGTGAAAATAATTTCAGTTCGGACTTAGATTTTTTCCTACCGAGTGGCTACCGTGAAGTGTCGCCGCCGACGACTTTAGAAATTATTTAAAAATCAACCGTAAGAGATGGAGCCGTGGTTTATTAAGCAAAAGTGCGTCAAATACGCTCCCATAACGGAACATAACATTTAAAAGATACGTCGTGGATGAAAATATTTTCAATTCGGACTTAGTCTCTGTACGGAGAGGCTACCGAGAAGCGCTACCGCCGAAGACTTTCTGATTAATTTAAAAATCAACCGTAAGAGATAGAGCCTTGGTTTATTAAGCAAAAGTGTTTCAAATACGCTCCTATAACTCAATCTAACATATAAAAGGTACCTCGTCGGTGAAAATAATTACAGTTCGGACTTAGATTTTTTCCTACCGAGTGGCTACCGTGAAGAGTCGCCGACGACGACTTTAGAAATTATTTCAAAATCAACCGTAAGAGATAGAGCCGTGGTTTATTAAGCAAAAGTGCTTCAAATACGCTCCTATAACGGAACATAACATTTAAAAGATACGTCGTCGGTGAAAATATTTTCAATTCGGACTTAGTCTCTGTACGGAGAGGTACCGAGAAGCGCTACCGACAAAGACTTTCTGATTAATTTAAAAATCAACCGTAAGAGATAGAGCCGTGGTTTATTAAGCAAAAGTGTTTCAAATACGCTCCTATAACTCAATCTAACATATAAAAGGTACCTCGTCGGTGAAAATAATTACAGTTCGGACTTAGATTTTTTCCTACCGAGTGGCTACCGTGAAGAGTCGCCGACGACGACTTTAGAAATTATTTCAAAATCAACCGTAAGAGATAGAGCCGTGGTTTATTAAGCAAAAGTGCGTCAAATACGCTCCCATAACCGAACATAACATTTAAAAGATACGTCGTGGATGAAAATATTTTCAATTCGGACTTAGTCTCTGTACGGAGAGGCTACAGAGAAGCGCTACCGACGAAGACTTTCTGATTAATTTAAAAATCAACCGTAAGAGATAGAGCCGTGGTTTATTCAGCAAAAGTGCTTCAAATGCGCTCCTATAACTCAATCTAACATATAAAAGGTACCTCGTCGGTGAAAATAATTACAGTTCGGACTTAGATTTTTTCCTACCCAGTGGCTACCGTGAAGAGTCGCCGACGACGACTTTAGAAATTATTTAAGAATCAACCGCAAGAGATGGAGCCGTGGTTTATTAAGCAAAAGTGCGTCAAATACGCTCCCATAACCGAACACAACATTTAAAAGATACGTCGTCGGTGAAAATATTTTCAATTCGGACTTAGTCTCTGTACGGAGAGGCTACCGAGAAGCGCTACCGACGAGGACTTTCTGATTAATTTAAAAATCAACCGTAAGAGATAGAGCCGTGGTTTATTAAGCAAAAGTGCTTCAAATGCGCTCCTATAACTCAATCTAACATATAAAAGGTACCTCGTCGGTGAAAATAATTACAGTTCGGACTTAGATTTTTTCCTACCGAGTGGCTACCGTGAAGAGTCGCCGACGACGACTTTAGAAATTATTTCAAAATCAACCGTAAGAGATAGAGCCGTGGTTTATTAAGCAAAAGTGCTTCAAATACGCTCCTATAACTCAATCTAACACATAAAAGGTACCTCGTCGGTGAAAATAATTACAGTTCGGACTTAGATTTTTTCCTACCGAGTGGCTACCGTGAAGAGTCGCCGACGACGACTTTAGAAATTATTTAAAAATCAACCGTAAGAGATAGAGCCGTGGTTTATTCAGCAAAAGTGCTTCAAATGCGCTCCTATAACTCAATCTAACATATAAAAGGTACCTCGTCGGTGAAAATAATTACAGTTCGGACTTAGATTTTTTCCTACCCAGTGGCTACCGTGAAGAGTCGCCGACGACGACTTTAGAAATTATTTAAAAATCAACCGCAAGAGATGGAGCCGTGGTTTATTAAGCAAAAGTGCGTCAAATACGCTCCCATAACGGAACATAACATTTAAAACATACGTCGTGGATGAAAATATTTTCAATTCGGACTTAGTCTCTGTACGGAGAGGCTACCGAGAAGCGCTACCGCCGAAGACTTTCTGATTAATTTAAAAATCAACCGTAAGAGATAGAGCCGTGGTTTATTCAGCAAAAGTGCTTCAAATACGCTCCTATAACTCAATCTAATATATAAAACGTACCTCGTCGGTGAAAATAATTACAGTTCGGACTTAGATTTTTTCCTACCGAGTGGCTACCGTGAAGAGTCGCCGACGACGACTTTAGAAATTATTTAAAAATCAACCGTAAGAGATAGAGCCGTGGTTTATTAAGCAAAAGTGCGTCAAATACGCTCCCATAATCCAAGACAACATTTAAAAGATACGTCGTCGGTGAAAATATTTTCAATTCGGACTTAGTCTCTGTACGGAGAGGCTACCGAGAAGCGCTACCGCCGAAGACTTTCTGATTAATTTAAAAATCAACCGTAAGAGATAGAGCCGTGGTTTATTAAGCAAAAGTGCTTCAAATGCGCTCCTATAACTCAATCTAACATATAAAAGGTACCTCGTCGGTGAAAATAATTACAGTTCGGACTTAGATTTTTTCCTACCGAGTGGCTACCGTGAAGAGTCGCCGACGACGACTTTAGAAATTATTTCAAAATCAACCGTAAGAGATAGAGCCGTGGTTTATTAAGCAAAAGTGCGTCAAATACGCTCCCATAACTGAACATAACATTTAAAAGATACGTCGTCGGTGAAAATATTTTCAATTCGGACTTAGTCTCTGTACGGAGAGGCTACCGAGAAGCGCTACCGACGAAGACTTTTTGATTAATTTAAAAATCAACCGTAAGAGATAGAGCCGTGGTTTATTAAGCAAAAGTGCTTCAAATACGCTCCTATAACTCAATCTAACATTTAAAAGGTATCTCGTCGGTGAAAATAATTTCAGTTCGGACTTAGATTTTTTCCTACCGAGTGGCTACCGTGAAGTGTCGCCGCCGACGACTTTAGAAATTATTTAAAAATCAACCGTAAGAGATGGAGCCGTGGTTTATTAAGCAAAAGTGCGTCAAATACGCTCCCATAACGGAACATAACATTTAAAAGATACGTCGTGGATGAAAATATTTTCAATTCGGACTTAGTCTCTGTACGGAGAGGCTACCGAGAAGCGCTACCGCCGAAGACTTTCTGATTAATTTAAAAATCAACCGTAAGAGATAGAGCCGTGGTTTATTAAGCAAAAGTGTTTCAAATACGCTCCTATAACTCAATCTAACATATAAAAGGTACCTCGTCGGTGAAAATAATTACAGTTCGGACTTAGATTTTTTCCTACCGAGTGGCTACCGTGAAGAGTCGCCGACGACGACTTTAGAAATTATTTCAAAATCAACCGTAAGAGATAGAGCCGTGGTTTATTAAGCAAAAGTGCTTCAAATACGCTCCTATAACGGAACATAACATTTAAAAGATACGTCGTCGGTGAAAATATTTTCAATTCGGACTTAGTCTCTGTACGGAGAGGTACCGAGAAGCGCTACCGACAAAGACTTTCTGATTAATTTAAAAATCAACCGTAAGAGATAGAGCCGTGGTTTATTAAGCAAAAGTGTTTCAAATACGCTCCTATAACTCAATCTAACATATAAAAGGTACCTCGTCGGTGAAAATAATTACAGTTCGGACTTAGATTTTTTCCTACCGAGTGGCTACCGTGAAGAGTCGCCGACGACGACTTTAGAAATTATTTCAAAATCAACCGTAAGAGATAGAGCCGTGGTTTATTAAGCAAAAGTGCTTCAAATACGCTCCTATAACTCAATCTAACACATAAAAGGTACCTCGTCGGTGAAAATAATTACAGTTCGGACTTAGATTTTTTCCTACCGAGTGGCTACCGTGAAGAGTCGCCGACGACGACTTTAGAAATTATTTAAAAATCAACCGTAAGAGATAGAGCCGTGGTTTATTCAGCAAAAGTGCTTCAAATGCGCTCCTATAACTCAATCTAACATATAAAAGGTACCTCGTCGGTGAAAATAATTACAGTTCGGACTTAGATTTTTTCCTACCCAGTGGCTACCGTGAAGAGTCGCCGACGACGACTTTAGAAATTATTTAAAAATCAACCGCAAGAGATGGAGCCGTGGTTTATTAAGCAAAAGTGCGTCAAATACGCTCCCATAACGGAACATAACATTTAAAACATACGTCGTGGATGAAAATATTTTCAATTCGGACTTAGTCTCTGTACGGAGAGGCTACCGAGAAGCGCTACCGCCGAAGACTTTCTGATTAATTTAAAAATCAACCGTAAGAGATAGAGCCGTGGTTTATTCAGCAAAAGTGCTTCAAATACGCTCCTATAACTCAATCTAACATATAAAACGTACCTCGTCGGTGAAAATAATTACAGTTCGGACTTAGATTTTTTCCTACCGAGTGGCTACCGTGAAGAGTCGCCGACGACGACTTTAGAAATTATTTAAAAATCAACCGTAAGAGATAGAGCCGTGGTTTATTAAGCAAAAGTGCGTCAAATACGCTCCCATAATCCAAGACAACATTTAAAAGATACGTCGTCGGTGAAAATATTTTCAATTCGGACTTAGTCTCTGTACGGAGAGGCTACCGAGAAGCGCTACCGACGAGGACTTTCTGATTAATTTAAAAATCAACCGTAAGAGATAGAGCCGTGGTTTATTAAGCAAAAGTGCTTCAAATGCGCTCCTATAACTCAATCTAACATATAAAAGGTACCTCGTCGGTGAAAATAATTACAGTTCGGACTTAGATTTTTTCCTACCGAGTGGCTACCGTGAAGAGTCGCCGACGACGACTTTAGAAATTATTTCAAAATCAACCGTAAGAGATAGAGCCGTGGTTTATTAAGCAAAAGTGCGTCAAATACGCTCCCATAACTGAACATAACATTTAAAAGATACGTCGTCGGTGAAAATATTTTCAATTCGGACTTAGTCTCTTTACGGAGAGGCTACCGAGAAGCGCTACCGACGAAGACTTTTTGATTAATTTAAAAATCAACCGTAAGAGATAGAGCCGTGGTTTATTAAGCAAAAGTGCTTCAAATACGCTCCTATAACTCAATCTAACATTTAAAAGGTATCTCGTCGGTGAAAATAATTTCAGTTCGGACTTAGATTTTTTCCTACCGAGTGGCTACCGTGAAGTGTCGCCGCCGACGACTTTAGAAATTATTTAAAAATCAACCGTAAGAGATGGAGCCGTGGTTTATTAAGCAAAAGTGCGTCAAATACGCTCCCATAACGGAACATAACATTTAAAAGATACGTCGTGGATGAAAATATTTTCAATTCGGACTTAGTCTCTGTACGGAGAGGCTACCGAGAAGCGCTACCGCCGAAGACTTTCTGATTAATTTAAAAATCAACCGTAAGAGATAGAGCCGTGGTTTATTAAGCAAAAGTGTTTCAAATACGCTCCTATAACTCAATCTAACATATAAAAGGTACCTCGTCGGTGAAAATAATTACAGTTCGGACTTAGATTTTTTCCTACCGAGTGGCTACCGTGAAGAGTCGCCGACGACGACTTTAGAAATTATTTCAAAATCAACCGTAAGAGATAGAGCCGTGGTTTATTAAGCAAAAGTGCTTCAAATACGCTCCTATAACGGAACATAACATTTAAAAGATACGTCGTCGGTGAAAATATTTTCAATTCGGACTTAGTCTCTGTACGGAGAGGTACCGAGAAGCGCTACCGACAAAGACTTTCTGATTAATTTAAAAATCAACCGTAAGAGATAGAGCCGTGGTTTATTAAGCAAAAGTGTTTCAAATACGCTCCTATAACTCAATCTAACATATAAAAGGTACCTCATCGGTGAAAATAATTACAGTTCGGACTTAGATTTTTTCCTACCGAGTGGCTACCGTGAAGAGTCGCCGACGACGACTTTAGAAATTATTTCAAAATCAACCGTAAGAGATAGAGCCGTGGTTTATTAAGCAAAAGTGCGTCAAATACGCTCCCATAACCGAACATAACATTTAAAAGATACGTCGTGGATGAAAATATTTTCAATTCGGACTTAGTCTCTGTACGGAGAGGCTACAGAGAAGCGCTACCGACGAAGACTTTCTGATTAATTTAAAAATCAACCGTAAGAGATAGAGCCGTGGTTTATTCAGCAAAAGTGCTTCAAATGCGCTCCTATAACTCAATCTAACATATAAAAGGTACCTCGTCGGTGAAAATAATTACAGTTCGGACTTAGATTTTTTCCTACCCAGTGGCTACCGTGAAGAGTCGCCGACGACGACTTTAGAAATTATTTAAGAATCAACCGCAAGAGATGGAGCCGTGGTTTATTAAGCAAAAGTGCGTCAAATACGCTCCCATAACCGAACACAACATTTAAAAGATACGTCGTCGGTGAAAATATTTTCAATTCGGACTTAGTCTCTGTACGGAGAGGCTACCGAGAAGCGCTACCGACGAGGACTTTCTGATTAATTTAAAAATCAACCGTAAGAGATAGAGCCGTGGTTTATTAAGCAAAAGTGCTTCAAATGCGCTCCTATAACTCAATCTAACATATAAAAGGTACCTCGTCGGTGAAAATAATTACAGTTCGGACTTAGATTTTTTCCTACCGAGTGGCTACCGTGAAGAGTCGCCGACGACGACTTTAGAAATTATTTCAAAATCAACCGTAAGAGATAGAGCCGTGGTTTATTAAGCAAAAGTGCTTCAAATACGCTCCTATAACTCAATCTAACACATAAAAGGTACCTCGTCGGTGAAAATAATTACAGTTCGGACTTAGATTTTTTCCTACCGAGTGGCTACCGTGAAGAGTCGCCGACGACGACTTTAGAAATTATTTAAAAATCAACCGTAAGAGATAGAGCCGTGGTTTATTCAGCAAAAGTGCTTCAAATGCGCTCCTATAACTCAATCTAACATATAAAAGGTACCTCGTCGGTGAAAATAATTACAGTTCGGACTTAGATTTTTTCCTACCCAGTGGCTACCGTGAAGAGTCGCCGACGACGACTTTAGAAATTATTTAAGAATCAACCGTAAGAGATGGAGCCGTGGTTTATTAAGCAAAAGTGCGTCAAATACGCTCCCATAACCGAACACAACATTTAAAAGATACGTCGTCGGTGAAAATATTTTCAATTCGGACTTAGTCTCTGTACGGAGAGGTACCGAGAAGCGCTACCGACAAAGACTTTCTGATTAATTTAAAAATCAACCGTAAGAGATAGAGCCGTGGTTTATTAAGCAAAAGTGTTTCAAATACGCTCCTATAACTCAATCTAACATATAAAAGGTACCTCGTCGGTGAAAATAATTACAGTTCGGACTTAGATTTTTTCCTACCGAGTGGCTACCGTGAAGAGTCGCCGACGACGACTTTAGAAATTATTTCAAAATCAACCGTAAGAGATAGAGCCGTGGTTTATTAAGCAAAAGTGCGTCAAATACGCTCCCATAACCGAACATAACATTTAAAAGATACGTCGTGGATGAAAATATTTTCAATTCGGACTTAGTCTCTGCACGGAGAGGCTACCGAGAAGCGCTACCGACGAAGACTTTCTGATTAATTTAAAAATCAACCGTAAGAGATAGAGCCGTGGTTTATTCAGCAAAAGTGCTTCAAATACGCTCCTATAACTCAATCTAACATATAAAACGTACCTCGTCGGTGAAAATAATTACAGTTCGGACTTAGATTTTTTCCTACCGAGTGGCTACCGTGAAGAGTCGCCGACGACGACTTTAGAAATTATTTAAAAATCAACCGTAAGAGATAGAGCCGTGGTTTATTAAGCAAAAGTGCGTCAAATACGCTCCCATAACCGAACACAACATTTAAAAGATACGTCGTCGGTGAAAATATTTTCAATTCGGACTTAGTCTCTGTACGGAGAGGCTACCGAGAAGCGCTACCGACGAGGACTTTCTGATTAATTTAAAAATCAACCGTAAGAGATAGAGCCGTGGTTTATTAAGCAAAAGTGCTTCAAATGCGCTCCTATAACTCAATCTAACATATAAAAGGTACCTCGTCGGTGAAAATAATTACAGTTCGGACTTAGATTTTTTCCTACCGAGTGGCTACCGTGAAGAGTCGCCGACGACGACTTTAGAAATTATTTCAAAATCAACCGTAAGAGATAGAGCCGTGGTTTATTAAGCAAAAGTGCGTCAAATACGCTCCCATAACTGAACATAACATTTAAAAGATACGTCGTCGGTGAAAATATTTTCAATTCGGACTTAGTCTCTGTACGGAGAGGCTACCGAGAAGCGCTACCGACGAAGACTTTTTGATTAATTTAAAAATCAACCGTAAGAGATAGAGCCGTGGTTTATTAAGCAAAAGTGCTTCAAATACGCTCCTATAACTCAATCTAACATTTAAAAGGTATCTCGTCGGTGAAAATAATTTCAGTTCGGACTTAGATTTTTTCCTACCGAGTGGCTACCGTGAAGAGTCGCCGCCGACGACTTTAGAAATTATTTAAAAATCAACCGTAAGAGATGGAGCCGTGGTTTATTAAGCAAAAGTGCGTCAAATACGCTCCCATAACTGAACAGAACATTTAAAAGATACGTCGTCGGTGAAAATATTTTCAATTCGGACTTAGTCTCTGTACGGAGAGGCTACCGAGAAGCGCTACCGACGAAGACTTTCTGATTAATTTAAAAATCAACCGTAAGAGATAGAGCCGTGGTTTATTAAGCAAAAGTGCTTCAAATGCGCTCCTATAACTCAATCTAACATATAAAAGGTACCTCGTCGGTGAAAATAATTACAGTTCGGACTTAGATTTTTTCCTACCGAGTGGCTACCGTGAAGAGTCGCCGACGACGACTTTAGAAATTATTTCAAAATCAACCGTAAGAGATAGAGCCGTGGTTTATTAAGCAAAAGTGCTTCAAATACGCTCCTATAACTCAATCTAACACATAAAAGGTACCTCGTCGGTGAAAATAATTACAGTTCGGACTTAGATTTTTTCCTACCGAGTGGCTACCGTGAAGAGTCGCCGACGACGACTTTAGAAATTATTTAAAAATCAACCGTAAGAGATAGAGCCGTGGTTTATTCAGCAAAAGTGCTTCAAATGCGCTCCTATAACTCAATCTAACATATAAAAGGTACCTCGTCGGTGAAAATAATTACAGTTCGGACTTAGATTTTTTCCTACCCAGTGGCTACCGTGAAGAGTCGCCGACGACGACTTTAGAAATTATTTAAGAATCAACCGTAAGAGATGGAGCCGTGGTTTATTAAGCAAAAGTGCGTCAAATACGCTCCCATAACCGAACACAACATTTAAAAGATACGTCGTCGGTGAAAATATTTTCAATTCGGACTTAGTCTCTGTACGGAGAGGTACCGAGAAGCGCTACCGACAAAGACTTTCTGATTAATTTAAAAATCAACCGTAAGAGATAGAGCCGTGGTTTATTAAGCAAAAGTGTTTCAAATACGCTCCTATAACTCAATCTAACATATAAAAGGTACCTCGTCGGTGAAAATAATTACAGTTCGGACTTAGATTTTTTCCTACCGAGTGGCTACCGTGAAAAGTCGCCGACGACGACTTTAGAAATTATTTCAAAATCAACCGTAAGAGATAGAGCCGTGGTTTATTAAGCAAAAGTGCGTCAAATACGCTCCCATAACCGAACATAACATTTAAAAGATACGTCGTGGATGAAAATATTTTCAATTCGGACTTAGTCTCTGCACGGAGAGGCTACCGAGAAGCGCTACCGACGAAGACTTTCTGATTAATTTAAAAATCAACCGTAAGAGATAGAGCCGTGGTTTATTCAGCAAAAGTGCTTCAAATACGCTCCTATAACTCAATCTAACATATAAAACGTACCTCGTCGGTGAAAATAATTACAGTTCGGACTTAGATTTTTTCCTACCGAGTGGCTACCGTGAAGAGTCGCCGACGACGACTTTAGAAATTATTTAAAAATCAACCGTAAGAGATAGAGCCGTGGTTTATTAAGCAAAAGTGCGTCAAATACGCTCCCATAACTGAACATAACATTTAAAAGATACGTCGTCGGTGAAAATATTTTCAATTCGGACTTAGTCTCTGTACGGAGAGGCTACCGAGAAGCGCTACCGACGAAGACTTTTTGATTAATTTAAAAATCAACCGTAAGAGATAGAGCCGTGGTTTATTAAGCAAAAGTGCTTCAAATACGCTCCTATAACTCAATCTAACATATAAAAGGTACCTCGTCGGTGAAAATAATTACAGTTCGGACTTAGATTTTTTCCTACCCAGTGGCTACCGTGAAGAGTCGCCGACGACGACTTTAGAAATTATTTCAAAATCAACCGTAAGAGATAGAGCCATGGTTTATTAAGCAAAAGTGCGTCAAATACGCTCCCATAACTGAACATAACATTTAAAAGATACGTCGTGGATGAAAATATTTTCAATTCGGACTTAGTCTCTGTACGGAGAGGCTACCGAGAAGCGCTACCGCCGAAGACTTTCTGATTAATTTAAAAATCAACCGTAAGAGATAGAGCCGTGGTTTATTCAGCAAAAGTGCTTCAAATACGCTCCTATAACTCAATCTAACATATAAAACGTACCTCGTCGGTGAAAATAATTACAGTTCGGACTTAGATTTTTTCCTACCGAGTGGCTACCGTGAAGAGTCGCCGACGACGACTTTAGAAATTATTTAAAAATCAACCGTAAGAGATAGAGCCGTGGTTTATTAAGCAAAAGTGCGTCAAATACGCTCCCATAATCCAAGACAACATTTAAAAGATACGTCGTCGGTGAAAATATTTTCAATTCGGACTTAGTCTCTGTACGAAGAGGCTACCGAGAAGCGCTACGGAGGAAGATTTTTGATTAATTTAAAAATCAACCGTAAGAGATAGAGCCGTGGTTTATTCAGCAAAAGTGCTTCAAATGCGCTCCTATAACTCAATCTAACATATAAAAGGTACCTCGTCGGTGAAAATAATTACAGTTCGGACTTAGATTTTTTCCTACCCAGTGGCTACCGTGAAGAGTCGCCGACGACGACTTTAGAAATTATTTAAGAATCAACCGTAAGAGATGGAGCCGTGGTTTATTAAGCAAAAGTGCGTCAAATACGCTCCCATAACCGAACACAACATTTAAAAGATACGTCGTCGGTGAAAATATTTTCAATTCGGACTTAGTCTCTGTACGGAGAGGTACCGAGAAGCGCTACCGACAAAGACTTTCTGATTAATTTAAAAATCAACCGTAAGAGATAGAGCCGTGGTTTATTAAGCAAAAGTGTTTCAAATACGCTCCTATAACTCAATCTAACATATAAAAGGTACCTCGTCAGTGAAAATAATTACAGTTCGGACTTAGATTTTTTCCTACCGAGTGGCTACCGTGAAGAGTCGCCGACGACGACTTTAGAAATTATTTCAAAATCAACCGTAAGAGATAGAGCCGTGGTTTATTAAGCAAAAGTGCGTCAAATACGCTCCCATAACTGAACATAACATTTAAAAGATACGTCGTGGATGAAAATATTTTCAATTCGGACTTAGTCTCTGTACGGAGAGGCTACCGAGAAGCGCTACCGCCGAAGACTTTCTGATTAATTTAAAAATCAACCGTAAGAGATAGAGCCGTGGTTTATTCAGCAAAAGTGCTTCAAATACGCTCCTATAACTCAATCTAACATATAAAACGTACCTCGTCGGTGAAAATAATTACAGTTCGGACTTAGATTTTTTCCTACCGAGTGGCTACCGTGAAGAGTCGCCGACGACGACTTTAGAAATTATTTAAAAATCAACCGTAAGAGATAGAGCCGTGGTTTATTAAGCAAAAGTGCGTCAAATACGCTCCCATAATCCAAGACAACATTTAAAAGATACGTCGTCGGTGAAAATATTTTCAATTCGGACTTAGTCTCTGTACGGAGAGGCTACCGAGAAGCGCTACGGAGGAAGATTTTTGATTAATTTAAAAATCAACCGTAAGAGATAGAGCCGTGCTTTATTCAGCAAAAGTGCTTCAAATGCGCTCCTATAACTCAATCTAACATATAAAAGGTACCTCGTCGGTGAAAATAATTACAGTTCGGACTTAGATTTTTTCCTACCCAGTGGCTACCGTGAAGAGTCGCCGACGACGACTTTAGAAATTATTTAAGAATCAACCGTAAGAGATGGAGCCGTGGTTTATTAAGCAAAAGTGCGTCAAATACGCTCCCATAACCGAACACAACATTTAAAAGATACGTCGTCGGTGAAAATATTTTCAATTCGGACTTAGTCTCTGTACGGAGAGGTACCGAGAAGCGCTACCGACGAGGACTTTCTGATTAATTTAAAAATCAACCGTAAGAGATAGAGCCGTGGTTTATTAAGCAAAAGTGCTTCAAATGCGCTCCTATAACTCAATCTAACATATAAAAGGTACCTCGTCGGTGAAAATAATTACAGTTCGGACTTAGATTTTTTCCTACCGAGTGGCTACCGTGAAGAGTCGCCGACGACGACTTTAGAAATTATTTTAAAATCAACCGTAAGAGATAGAGCCGTGGTTTATTAAGCAAAAGTGCGTCAAATACGCTCCCATAACTGAACATAACATTTAAAAGATACGTCGTCGGTGAAAATATTTTCAATTCGGACTTAGTCTCTGTACGGAGAGGCTACCGAGAAGCGCTACCGACGAAGACTTTTTGATTAATTTAAAAATCAACCGTAAGAGATAGAGCCGTGGTTTATTAAGCAAAAGTGCTTCAAATACGCTCCTATAACTCAATCTAACATTTAAAAGGTATCTCGTCGGTGAAAATAATTTCAGTTCGGACTTAGATTTTTTCCTACCGAGTGGCTACCGTGAAGAGTCGCCGCCGACGACTTTAGAAATTATTTAAAAATCAACCGTAAGAGATGGAGCCGTGGTTTATTAAGCAAAAGTGCGTCAAATACGCTCCCATAACCGAACATAACATTTAGAAGATACGTCGTGGATGAAAATATTTTCAATTCGGACTTAGTCTCTGTACGGAGAGGCTACCGAGAAGCGCTACCGACGAAGACTTTCTGATTAATTTAAAAATCAACCGTAAGAGATAGAGCCGTGGTTTATTCAGCAAAAGTGCGTCAAATACGCTCCCATAACCGAACACAACATTTAAAGGATACGTCGTCGGTGAAAATATTTTCAATTCGGACTTAGTCTCTGTACGGAGAGGCTACCGAGAAGCGCTACCGACGAGGACTTTCTGATTAATTTAAAAATCAACCGTAAGAGATAGAGCCGTGGTTTATTCAGCAAAAGTGCTTCAAATGCGCTCCTATAACTCAATCTAACATATAAAAGGTACCTCGTCGGTGAAAATAATTACAGTTCGGACTTAGATTTTTTCCTACCCAGTGGCTACCGTGAAGAGTCGCCGACGACGACTTTAGAAATTATTTCAAAATCAACCGTAAGAGATAGAGCCGTGGTTTATTAAGCAAAAGTGCGTCAAATACGCTCCCATAACTGAACATAACATTTAAAAGATACGTCGTGGATGAAAATATTTTCAATTCGGACTTAGTCTCTGTACGGAGAGGCTACCGAGAAGCGCTACCGCCGAAGACTTTCTGATTAATTTAAAAATCAACCGTAAGAGATAGAGCCGTGGTTTATTCAGCAAAAGTGCTTCAAATACGCTCCTATAACTCAATCTAACATATAAAACGTACCTCGTCGGTGAAAATAATTACAGTTCGGACTTAGATTTTTTCCTACCGAGTGGCTACCGTGAAGAGTCGCCGACGACGACTTTAGAAATTATTTCAAAATCAACCGTAAGAGATAGAGCCGTGGTTTATTAAGCAAAAGTGCGTCAAATACGCTCCCATAACTGAACATAACATTTAAAAGATACGTCGTCGGTGAAAATATTTTCAATTCGGACTTAGTCTCTGTACGGAGAGGCTACCGAGAAGCGCTACCGACGAGGACTTTCTGATTAATTTAAAAATCAACCGTAAGAGATAGAGCCGTGGTTTATTCAGCAAAAGTGCTTCAAATGCGCTCCTATAACTCAATCTAACATATAAAAGGTACCTCGTCGGTGAAAATAATTACAGTTCGGACTTAGATTTTTTCCTACCCAGTGGCTACCGTGAAGAGTCGCCGACGACGACTTTAGAAATTATTTCAAAATCAACCGTAAGAGATAGAGCCGTGGTTTATTAAGCAAAAGTGTGTCAAATACGCTCCCATAACCGAACACAACATTTAAAAGATACGTCGTCGGTGAAAATATTTTCAATTCGGACTTAGTCTCTGTACGGAGAGGCTACCGAGAAGCGCTACCGACGAGGACTTTCTGATTAATTTAAAAATCAACCGTAAGAGATAGAGCCGTGGTTTATTAAGCAAAAGTGCTTCAAATGCGCTCCTATAACTCAATCTAACATATAAAAGGTACCTCGTCGGTGAAAATAATTACAGTTCGGACTTAGATTTTTTCCTACCGAGTGGCTACCGTGAAGAGTCGCCGACGACGACTTTAGAAATTATTTCAAAATCAACCGTAAGAGATAGAGCCGTGGTTTATTAAGCAAAAGTGCGTCAAATACGCTCCCATAACTGAACATAACATTTAAAAGATACGTCGTCGGTGAAAATATTTTCAATTCGGACTTAGTCTCTGTACGGAGAGGCTACCGAGAAGCGCTACCGACGAAGACTTTTTGATTAATTTAAAAATCAACCGTAAGAGATAGAGCCGTGGTTTATTAAGCAAAAGTGCTTCAAATACGCTCCTATAACTCAATCTAACATTTAAAAGGTATCTCGTCGGTGAAAATAATTTCAGTTCGGACTTAGATTTTTTCCTACCGAGTGGCTACCGTGAAGAGTCGCCGCCGACGACTTTAGAAATTATTTAAAAATCAACCGTAAGAGATGGAGCCGTGGTTTATTAAGCAAAAGTGCGTCAAATACGCTCCCATAACCGAACATAACATTTAGAAGATACGTCGTGGATGAAAATATTTTCAATTCGGACTTAGTCTCTGTACGGAGAGGCTACCGAGAAGCGCTACCGACGAAGACTTTCTGATTAATTTAAAAATCAACCGTAAGAGATAGAGCCGTGGTTTATTCAGCAAAAGTGCTTCAAATACGCTCCTATAACTCAATCTAACATATAAAACGTACCTCGTCGGTGAAAATAATTACAGTTCGGACTTAGATTTTTTCCTACCGAGTGGCTACCGTGAAGAGTCGCCGACGACGACTTTAGAAATTATTTAAAAATCAACCGTAAGAGATAGAGCCGTGGTTTATTAAGCAAAAGTGCGTCAAATACGCTCCCATAAACGAACACAACATTTAAAAGATACGTCGTCGGTGAAAATATTTTCAATTCGGACTTAGTCTCTGTACGGAGAGGCTACCGAGAAGCGCTACCGACGAGGACTTTCTGATTAATTTAAAAATCAACCGTAAGAGATAGAGCCGTGGTTTATTCAGCAAAAGTGCTTCAAATGCGCTCCTATAACTCAATCTAACATATAAAAGGTACCTCGTCGGTGAAAATAATTACAGTTCGGACTTAGATTTTTTCCTACCCAGTGGCTACCGTGAAGAGTCGCCGACGACGACTTTAGAAATTATTTCAAAATCAACCGTAAGAGATAGAGCCGTGGTTTATTAAGCAAAAGTGCGTCAAATACGCTCCCATAACTGAACATAACATTTAAAAGATACGTCGTGGATGAAAATATTTTCAATTCGGACTTAGTCTCTGTACGGAGAGGCTACCGAGAAGCGCTACCGCCGAAGACTTTCTGATTAATTTAAAAATCAACCGTAAGAGATAGAGCCGTGGTTTATTCAGCAAAAGTGCTTCAAATACGCTCCTATAACTCAATCTAACATATAAAACGTACCTCGTCGGTGAAAATAATTACAGTTCGGACTTAGATTTTTTCCTACCGAGTGGCTACCGTGAAGAGTCGCCGACGACGACTTTAGAAATTATTTAAAAATCAACCGTAAGAGATAGAGCCGTGGTTTATTAAGCAAAAGTGCGTCAAATACGCTCCCATAATCCAAGACAACATTTAAAAGATACGTCGTCGGTGAAAATATTTTCAATTCGGACTTAGTCTCTGTACGGAGAGGTACCGAGAAGCGCTACCGACAAAGACTTTCTGATTAATTTAAAAATCAACCGTAAGAGATAGAGCCGTGGTTTATTAAGCAAAAGTGTTTCAAATACGCTCCTATAACTCAATCTAACATATAAAAGGTACCTCGTCGGTGAAAATAATTACAGTTCGGACTTAGATTTTTTCCTACCGAGTGGCTACCGTGAAGAGTCGCCGACGACGACTTTAGAAATTATTTCAAAATCAACCGTAAGAGATAGAGCCGTGGTTTATTAAGCAAAAGTGCGTCAAATACGCTCCCATAACCGAACATAACATTTAAAAGATACGTCGTGGATGAAAATATTTTCAATTCGGACTTAGTCTCTGCACGGAGAGGCTACCGAGAAGCGCTACCGACGAAGACTTTCTGATTAATTTAAAAATCAACCGTAAGAGATAGAGCCGTGGTTTATTCAGCAAAAGTGCTTCAAATACGCTCCTATAACTCAATCTAACATATAAAACGTACCTCGTCGGTGAAAATAATTACAGTTCGGACTTAGATTTTTTCCTACCGAGTGGCTACCGTGAAGAGTCGCCGACGACGACTTTAGAAATTATTTAAAAATCAACCGTAAGAGATAGAGCCGTGGTTTATTAAGCAAAAGTGCGTCAAATACGCTCCCATAACCGAACACAACATTTAAAAGATACGTCGTCGGTGAAAATATTTTCAATTCGGACTTAGTCTCTGTACGGAGAGGCTACCGAGAAGCGCTACCGCCGAAGACTTTCTGATTAATTTAAAAATCAACCGTAAGAGATAGAGCCGTGGTTTATTCAGCAAAAGTGCTTCAAATACGCTCCTATAACTCAATCTAACATATAAAACGTACCTCGTCGGTGAAAATAATTACAGTTCGGACTTAGATTTTTTCCTACCGAGTGGCTACCGTGAAGAGTCGCCGACGACGACTTTAGAAATTATTTAAAAATCAACCGTAAGAGATAGAGCCGTGGTTTATTAAGCAAAAGTGCGTCAAATACGCTCCCATAATCCAAGACAACATTTAAAAGATACGTCGTCGGTGAAAATATTTTCAATTCGGACTTAGTCTCTGTACGGAGAGGCTACCGAGAAGCGCTACCGACGAAGACTTTTTGATTAATTTAAAAATCAACCGTAAGAGATAGAGCCGTGGTTTATTAAGCAAAAGTGCTTCAAATACGCTCCTATAACTCAATCTAACATTTAAAAGGTATCTCGTCGGTGAAAATAATTTCAGTTCGGACTTAGATTTTTTCCTACCGAGTGGCTACCGTGAAGAGTCGCCGCCGACGACTTTAGAAATTATTTAAAAATCAACCGTAAGAGATGGAGCCGTGGTTTATTAAGCAAAAGTGCGTCAAATACGCTCCCATAATCCAAGACAACATTTAAAAGATACGTCGTCGGTGAAAATATTTTCAATTCGGACTTAGTCTCTGTACGGAGAGGCTACCGAGAAGCGCTACGGAGGAAGATTTTTGATTAATTTAAAAATCAACCGTAAGAGATAGAGCCGTGGTTTATTAAGCAAAAGTGCTTCAAATACGCTCCTATAACTCAATCTAACACATAATAGGTACCTCGTCGGTGAAAATAATTACAGTTCGGACTTAGATTTTTTCCTACCGAGTGGCTACCGTGAAGAGTCGCCGACGACGACTTTAGAAATTATTTAAAAATCAACCGTAAGAGATAGAGCCGTGGTTTATTAAGCAAAAGTGCGTCAAATACGCTCCCATAACCGAACACAACATTTAAAAGATACGTCGTCGGTGAAAATATTTTCAATTCGGACTTAGTCTCTGTACGGAGAGGTACCGAGAAGCGCTACCGACAAAGACTTTCTGATTAATTTAAAAATCAACCGTAAGAGATAGAGCCGTGGTTTATTCAGCAAAAGTGCTTCAAATGCGCTCCTATAACTCAATCTAACATATAAAAGGTACCTCGTCGGCGAAAATAATTACAGTTCGGACTTAGATTTTTTCCTACCCAGTGGCTACCGTGAAGAGTCGCCGACGACGACTTTAGAAATTATTTAAGAATCAACCGTAAGAGATGGAGCCGTGGTTTATTAAGCAAAAGTGCGTCAAATACGCTCCCATAACCGAACACAACATTTAAAAGATACGTCGTCGGTGAAAATATTTTCAATTCGGACTTAGTCTCTGTACGGAGAGGCTACCGAGAAGCGCTACCGACGAGGACTTTCTGATTAATTTAAAAATCAACCGTAAGAGATAGAGCCGTGGTTTATTAAGCAAAAGTGCTTCAAATGCGCTCCTATAACTCAATCTAACATATAAAAGGTACCTCGTCGGTGAAAATAATTACAGTTCGGACTTAGATTTTTTCCTACCGAGTGGCTACCGTGAAGAGTCGCCGACGACGACTTTAGAAATTATTTCAAAATCAACCGTAAGAGATAGAGCCGTGGTTTATTAAGCAAAAGTGCGTCAAATACGCTCCCATAACTGAACATAACATTTAAAAGATACGTCGTCGGTGAAAATATTTTCAATTCGGACTTAGTCTCTGTACGGAGAGGCTACCGAGAAGCGCTACCGACGAAGACTTTTTGATTAATTTAAAAATCAACCGTAAGAGATAGAGCCGTGGTTTATTAAGCAAAAGTGCTTCAAATACGCTCCTATAACTCAATCTAACATTTAAAAGGTATCTCGTCGGTGAAAATAATTTCAGTTCGGACTTAGATTTTTTCCTACCGAGTGGCTACCGTGAAGTGTCGCCGCCGACGACTTTAGAAATTATTTAAAAATCAACCGTAAGAGATGGAGCCGTGGTTTATTAAGCAAAAGTGCGTCAAATACGCTCCCATAACGGAACATAACATTTAAAAGATACGTCGTGGATGAAAATATTTTCAATTCGGACTTAGTCTCTGTACGGAGAGGCTACCGAGAAGCGCTACCGCCGAAGACTTTCTGATTAATTTAAAAATCAACCGTAAGAGATAGAGCCGTGGTTTATTAAGCAAAAGTGTTTCAAATACGCTCCTATAACTCAATCTAACATATAAAAGGTACCTCGTCGGTGAAAATAATTACAGTTCGGACATAGATTTTTTCCTACCGAGTGGCTACCGTGAAGAGTCGCCGACGACGACTTTAGAAATTATTTAACAATCAACCGTAAGAGATAGAGCCGTGGTTTATTAAGCAAAAGTGCGTCAAATACGCTCCTATAACGGAACATAACATTTAAAAGATACGTCGTCGGTGAAAATATTTTCAATTCGGACTTAGTCTCTGTACGGAGAGGTACCGAGAAGCGCTACCGACAAAGACTTTCTGATTAATTTAAAAATCAACCGTAAGAGATAGAGCCGTGGTTTATTAAGCAAAAGTGTTTCAAATACGCTCCTATAACTCAATCTAACATATAAAAGGTACCTCGTCGGTGAAAATAATTACAGTTCGGACTTAGATTTTTTCCTACCGAGTGGCTACCGTGAAGAGTCGCCGACGACGACTTTAGAAATTATTTCAAAATCAACCGTAAGAGATAGAGCCGTGGTTTATTAAGCAAAAGTGCGTCAAATACGCTCCCATAACTGAACATAACATTTAAAAGATACGTCGTCGGTGAAAATATTTTCAATTCGGACTTAGTCTCTGTACGGAGAGGCTACCGAGAAGCGCTACCGACGAAGACTTTTTGATTAATTTAAAAATCAACCGTAAGAGATAGAGCCGTGGTTTATTAAGCAAAAGTGCTTCAAATACGCTCCTATAACTCAATCTAACATTTAAAAGGTATCTCGTCGGTGAAAATAATTTCAGTTCGGACTTAGATTTTTTCCTACCGAGTGGCTACCGTGAAGTGTCGCCGCCGACGACTTTAGAAATTATTTAAAAATCAACCGTAAGAGATGGAGCCGTGGTTTATTAAGCAAAAGTGCGTCAAATACGCTCCCATAACCGAACATAACATTTAAAAGATACGTCGTGGATGAAAATATTTTCAATTCGGACTTAGTCTCTGTACGGAGAGGCTACCGAGAAGCGCTACCGCCGAAGACTTTCTGATTAATTTAAAAATCAACCGTAAGAGATAGAGCCGTGGTTTATTAAGCAAAAGTGTTTCAAATACGCTCCTATAACTCAATCTAACATATAAAAGGTACCTCGTCGGTGAAAATAATTACAGTTCGGACATAGATTTTTTCCTACCGAGTGGCTACCGTGAAGAGTCGCCGACGACGACTTTAGAAATTATTTAACAATCAACCGTAAGAGATAGAGCCGTGGTTTATTAAGCAAAAGTGCGTCAAATACGCTCCCATAACGGAACATAACATTTAAAAGATACGTCGTCGGTGAAAATATTTTCAATTCGGACTTAGTCTCTGTACGGAGAGGTACCGAGAAGCGCTACCGACAAAGACTTTCTGATTAATTTAAAAATCAACCGTAAGAGATAGAGCCGTGGTTTATTAAGCAAAAGTGTTTCAAATACGCTCCTATAACTCAATCTAACATATAAAAGGTACCTCGTCGGTGAAAATAATTACAGTTCGGACTTAGATTTTTTCCTACCGAGTGGCTACCGTGAAGAGTCGCCGACGACGACTTTAGAAATTATTTCAAAATCAACCGTAAGAGATAGAGCCGTGGTTTATTAAGCAAAAGTGCGTCAAATACGCTCCCATAACCGAACATAACATTTAAAAGATACGTCGTGGATGAAAATATTTTCAATTCGGACTTAGTCTCTGTACGGAGAGGCTACCGAGAAGCGCTACCGACGAAGACTTTCTGATTAATTTAAAAATCAACCGTAAGGGATAGAGCCGTGGTTTATTCAGCAAAAGTGCTTCAAATGCGCTCCTATAACTCAATCTAACATATAAAAGGTACCTCGTCGGTGAAAATAATTACAGTTCGGACTTAGATTTTTTCCTACCCAGTGGCTACCGTGAAGAGTCGCCGACGACGACTTTAGAAATTATTTAAGAATCAACCGTAAGAGATGGAGCCGTGGTTTATTAAGCAAAAGTGCGTCAAATACGCTCCCATAACCGAACACAACATTTAAAAGATACGTCGTCGGTGAAAATATTTTCAATTCGGACTTAGTCTCTGTACGGAGAGGCTACCGAGAAGCGCTACCGACGAGGACTTTCTGATTAATTTAAAAATCAACCGTAAGAGATAGAGCCGTGGTTTATTAAGCAAAAGTGCTTCAAATGCGCTCCTATAACTCAATCTAACATATAAAAGGTACCTCGTCGGTGAAAATAATTACAGTTCGGACTTAGATTTTTTCCTACCGAGTGGCTACCGTGAAGAGTCGCCGACGACGACTTTAGAAATTATTTCAAAATCAACCGTAAGAGATAGAGCCGTGGTTTATTAAGCAAAAGTGCTTCAAATACGCTCCTATAACTCAATCTAACACATAAAAGGTACCTCGTCGGTGAAAATAATTAGAGTTCGGACTTAGATTTTTTCCTACCGAGTGGCTACCGTGAAGAGTCGCCGACGACGACTTTAGAAATTATTTAAAAATCAACCGTAAGAGATAGAGCCGCGGTTTATTAAGCAAAAGTGCGTCAAATACGCTCCCATAACGGAACATAACATTTAAAAGATACGTCGTGGATGAAAATATTTTCAATTCGGACTTAGTCTCTGTACGGAGAGGCTACCGAGAAGCGCTACCGCCGAAGACTTTCTGATTAATTTAAAAATCAACCGTAAGAGATAGAGCCGTGGTTTATTAAGCAAAAGTGTTTCAAATACGCTCCTATAACTCAATCTAACATATAAAAGGTACCTCGTCGGTGAAAATAATTACAGTTCGGACTTAGATTTTTTCCTACCGAGTGGCTACCGTGAAGAGTCGCCGACGACGACTTTAGAAATTATTTAACAATCAACCGTAAGAGATAGAGCCGTGGTTTATTAAGCAAAAGTGCGTCAAATACGCTCCTATAACGGAACATAACATTTAAAAGATACGTCGTCGGTGAAAATATTTTCAATTCGGACTTAGTCTCTGTACGGAGAGGTACCGAGAAGCGCTACCGACAAAGACTTTCTGATTAATTTAAAAATCAACCGTAAGAGATAGAGCCGTGGTTTATTAAGCAAAAGTGTTTCAAATACGCTCCTATAACTCAATCTAACATATAAAAGGTACCTCGTCGGTGAAAATAATTACAGTTCGGACTTAGATTTTTTCCTACCGAGTGGCTACCGTGAAGAGTCGCCGACGACGACTTTAGAAATTATTTCAAAATCAACCGTAAGAGATAGAGCCGTGGTTTATTAAGCAAAAGTGCGTCAAATACGCTCCCATAACCGAACATAACATTTAAAAGATACGTCGTGGATGAAAATATTTTCAATTCGGACTTAGTCTCTGTACGGAGAGGCTACCGAGAAGCGCTACCGACGAAGACTTTCTGATTAATTTAAAAATCAACCGTAAGGGATAGAGCCGTGGTTTATTCAGCAAAAGTGCTTCAAATGCGCTCCTATAACTCAATCTAACATATAAAAGGTACCTCGTCGGTGAAAATAATTACAGTTCGGACTTAGATTTTTTCCTACCCAGTGGCTACCGTGAAGAGTCGCCGACGACGACTTTAGAAATTATTTAAGAATCAACCGTAAGAGATGGAGCCGTGGTTTATTAAGCAAAAGTGCGTCAAATACGTTCCCATAACCGAACACAACATTTAAAAGATACGTCGTCGGTGAAAATATTTTCAATTCGGACTTAGTCTCTGTACGGAGAGGCTACCGAGAAGCGCTACCGACGAGGACTTTCTGATTAATTTAAAAATCAACCGTAAGAGATAGAGCCGTGGTTTATTAAGCAAAAGTGCTTCAAATGCGCTCCTATAACTCAATCTAACATATAAAAGGTACCTCGTCGGTGAAAATAATTACAGTTCGGACTTAGATTTTTTCCTACCGAGTGGCTACCGTGAAGAGTCGCCGACGACGACTTTAGAAATTATTTCAAAATCAACCGTAAGAGATAGAGCCGTGGTTTATTAAGCAAAAGTGCTTCAAATACGCTCCTATAACTCAATCTAACACATAAAAGGTACCTCGTCGGTGAAAATAATTAGAGTTCGGACTTAGATTTTTTCCTACCGAGTGGCTACCGTGAAGAGTCGCCGACGACGACTTTAGAAATTATTTAAAAATCAACCGTAAGAGATAGAGCCGCGGTTTATTAAGCAAAAGTGCGTCAAATACGCTCCCATAACGGAACATAACATTTAAAAGATACGTCGTGGATGAAAATATTTTCAATTCGGACTTAGTCTCTGTACGGAGAGGCTACCGAGAAGCGCTACCGCCGAAGACTTTCTGATTAATTTAAAAATCAACCGTAAGAGATAGAGCCGTGGTTTATTAAGCAAAAGTGCTTCAAATACGCTCCTATAACTCAATCTAACATTTAAAAGGTATCTCGTCGGTGAAAATAATTTCAGTTCGGACTTAGATTTTTTCCTACCGAGTGGCTACCGTGAAGAGTCGCCGCCGACGACTTTAGAAATTATTTAAAAATCAACCGTAAGAGATGGAGCCGTGGTTTATTAAGCAAAAGTGCGTCAAATACGCTCCCATAATCCAAGACAACATTTAAAAGATACGTCGTCGGTGAAAATATTTTCAATTCGGACTTAGTCTCTGTACGGAGAGGCTACCGAGAAGCGCTACCGACGAGGACTTTCTGATTAATTTAAAAATCAACCGTAAGAGATAGAGCCGTGGTTTATTAAGCAAAAGTGCTTCAAATGCGCTCCTATAACTCAATCTAACATATAAAAGGTACCTCGTCGGTGAAAATAATTACAGTTCGGACTTAGATTTTTTCCTACCGAGTGGCTACCGTGAAGAGTCGCCGACGACGACTTTAGAAATTATTTCAAAATCAACCGTAAGAGATAGAGCCGTGGTTTATTAAGCAAAAGTGCGTCAAATACGCTCCCATAACTGAACATAACATTTAAAAGATACGTCGTCGGTGAAAATATTTTCAATTCGGACTTAGTCTCTGTACGGAGAGGCTACCGAGAAGCGCTACCGACGAAGACTTTTTGATTAATTTAAAAATCAACCGTAAGAGATAGAGCCGTGGTTTATTAAGCAAAAGTGCTTCAAATACGCTCCTATAACTCAATCTAACATTTAAAAGGTATCTCGTCGGTGAAAATAATTTCAGTTCGGACTTAGATTTTTTCCTACCGAGTGGCTACCGTGAAGTGTCGCCGCCGACGACTTTAGAAATTATTTAAAAATCAACCGTAAGAGATGGAGCCGTGGTTTATTAAGCAAAAGTGCGTCAAATACGCTCCCATAACGGAACATAACATTTAAAAGATACGTCGTGGATGAAAATATTTTCAATTCGGACTTAGTCTCTGTACGGAGAGGCTACCGAGAAGCGCTACCGCCGAAGACTTTCTGATTAATTTAAAAATCAACCGTAAGAGATAGAGCCGTGGTTTATTAAGCAAAAGTGTTTCAAATACGCTCCTATAACTCAATCTAACATATAAAAGGTACCTCGTCGGTGAAAATAATTACAGTTCGGACATAGATTTTTTCCTACCGAGTGGCTACCGTGAAGAGTCGCCGACGACGACTTTAGAAATTATTTAACAATCAACCGTAAGAGATAGAGCCGTGGTTTATTAAGCAAAAGTGCGTCAAATACGCTCCTATAACGGAACATAACATTTAAAAGATACGTCGTCGGTGAAAATATTTTCAATTCGGACTTAGTCTCTGTACGGAGAGGTACCGAGAAGCGCTACCGACAAAGACTTTCTGATTAATTTAAAAATCAACCGTAAGAGATAGAGCCGTGGTTTATTAAGCAAAAGTGTTTCAAATACGCTCCTATAACTCAATCTAACATATAAAAGGTACCTCGTCGGTGAAAATAATTACAGTTCGGACTTAGATTTTTTCCTACCGAGTGGCTACCGCGAAGAGTCGCCGACGACGACTTTAGAAATTATTTCAAAATCAACCGTAAGAGATAGAGCCGTGGTTTATTAAGCAAAAGTGCGTCAAATACGCTCCCATAACCGAACATAACATTTAAAAGATACGTCGTGGATGAAAATATTTTCAATTCGGACTTAGTCTCTGTACGGAGAGGCTACCGAGAAGCGCTACCGACGAAGACTTTCTGATTAATTTAAAAATCAACCGTAAGGGATAGAGCCGTGGTTTATTCAGCAAAAGTGCTTCAAATGCGCTCCTATAACTCAATCTAACATATAAAAGGTACCTCGTCGGTGAAAATAATTACAGTTCGGACTTAGATTTTTTCCTACCCAGTGGCTACCGTGAAGAGTCGCCGACGACGACTTTAGAAATTATTTAAGAATCAACCGTAAGAGATGGAGCCGTGGTTTATTAAGCAAAAGTGCGTCAAATACGCTCCCATAACCGAACACAACATTTAAAAGATACGTCGTCGGTGAAAATATTTTCAATTCGGACTTAGTCTCTGTACGGAGAGGCTACCGAGAAGCGCTACCGACGAGGACTTTCTGATTAATTTAAAAATCAACCGTAAGAGATAGAGCCGTGGTTTATTAAGCAAAAGTGCTTCAAATGCGCTCCTATAACTCAATCTAACATATAAAAGGTACCTCGTCGGTGAAAATAATTACAGTTCGGACTTAGATTTTTTCCTACCGAGTGGCTACCGTGAAGAGTCGCCGACGACGACTTTAGAAATTATTTCAAAATCAACCGTAAGAGATAGAGCCGTGGTTTATTAAGCAAAAGTGCTTCAAATACGCTCCTATAACTCAATCTAACACATAAAAGGTACCTCGTCGGTGAAAATAATTAGAGTTCGGACTTAGATTTTTTCCTACCGAGTGGCTACCGTGAAGAGTCGCCGACGACGACTTTAGAAATTATTTAAAAATCAACCGTAAGAGATGGAGCCGTGGTTTATTAAGCAAAAGTGCGTCAAATACGCTCCCATAACCGAACATAACATTTAAAAGATACGTCGTCGGTGAAAATATTTTAAATTCGGACTTAGTCTCTGTACGGAGAGGCTACCGAGAAGCGCTACCGACGAAGACTTTCTGATTAATTTAAAAATCAACCGTAAGAGATAGAGCCGTGGTTTATTAAGCAAAAGTGTTTCAAATACGCTCCTATAACTCAATCTAACATATAAAAGGTACCTCGTCGGTGAAAATAATTACAGTTCGGACTTAGATTTTTTCCTACCGAGTGGCTACCGTGAAGAGTCGCCGACGACGACTTTAGAAATTATTTAACAATCAACCGTAAGAGATAGAGCCGTGGTTTATTAAGCAAAAGTGCGTCAAATACGCTCCTATAACGGAACATAACATTTAAAAGATACGTCGTCGGTGAAAATAATTACAGTTCGGACTTAGATTTTTTCCTACCGAGTGGCTACCGTGAAGAGTCGCCGACGACGACTTTAGAAATTATTTCAAAATCAACCGTAAGAGATAGAGCCGTGGTTTATTAAGCAAAAGTGCGTCAAATACGCTCCCATAACCGAACATAACATTTAAAAGATACGTCGTGGATGAAAATATTTTCAATTCGGACTTAGTCTCTGTACGGAGAGGCTACCGAGAAGCGCTACCGACGAAGACTTTCTGATTAATTTAAAAATCAACCGTAAGGGATAGAGCCGTGGTTTATTCAGCAAAAGTGCTTCAAATGCGCTCCTATAACTCAATCTAACATATAAAAGGTACCTCGTCGGTGAAAATAATTACAGTTCGGACTTAGATTTTTTCCTACCCAGTGGCTACCGTGAAGAGTCGCCGACGACGACTTTAGAAATTATTTAAGAATCAACCGTAAGAGATGGAGCCGTGGTTTATTAAGCAAAAGTGCGTCAAATACGCTCCCATAACCGAACACAACATTTAAAAGATACGTCGTCGGTGAAAATATTTTCAATTCGGACTTAGTCTCTGTACGGAGAGGCTACCGAGAAGCGCTACCGACGAGGACTTTCTGATTAATTTAAAAATCAACCGTAAGAGATAGAGCCGTGGTTTATTAAGCAAAAGTGCTTCAAATGCGCTCCTGTAACTCAATCTAACATATAAAAGGTACCTCGTCGGTGAAAATAATTACAGTTCGGACTTAGATTTTTTCCTACCGAGTGGCTACCGTGAAGAGTCGCCGACGACGACTTTAGAAATTATTTCAAAATCAACCGTAAGAGATAGAGCCGTGGTTTATTAAGCAAAAGTGCGTCAAATACGCTCCCATAACCGAACATAACATTTAAAAGATACGTCGTGGATGAAAATATTTTCAATTCGGACTTAGTCTCTGTACGGAGAGGCTACCGAGAAGCGCTACCGACGAAGACTTTCTGATTAATTTAAAAATCAACCGTAAGGGATAGAGCCGTGGTTTATTCAGCAAAAGTGCTTCAAATGCGCTCCTATAACTCAATCTAACATATAAAAGGTACCTCGTCGGTGAAAATAATTACAGTTCGGACTTAGATTTTTTCCTACCCAGTGGCTACCGTGAAGAGTCGCCGACGACGACTTTAGAAATTATTTAAGAATCAACCGTAAGAGATGGAGCCGTGGTTTATTAAGCAAAAGTGCGTCAAATACGCTCCCATAACCGAACACAACATTTAAAAGATACGTCGTCGGTGAAAATATTTTCAATTCGGACTTAGTCTCTGTACGGAGAGGCTACCGAGAAGCGCTACCGACGAGGACTTTCTGATTAATTTAAAAATCAACCGTAAGAGATAGAGCCGTGGTTTATTAAGCAAAAGTGCTTCAAATGCGCTCCTATAACTCAATCTAACATATAAAAGGTACCTCGTCGGTGAAAATAATTACAGTTCGGACTTAGATTTTTTCCTACCGAGTGGCTACCGTGAAGAGTCGCCGACGACGACTTTAGAAATTATTTCAAAATCAACCGTAAGAGATAGAGCCGTGGTTTATTAAGCAAAAGTGCTTCAAATACGCTCCTATAACTCAATCTAACATATAAAAGGTACCTCGTCGGTGAAAATAATTACAGTTCGGACTTAGATTTTTTCCTACCGAGTGGCTACCGTGAAGAGTCGCCGACGACGACTTTAGAAATTATTTAAAAATCAACCGTAAGAGATAGAGCCGTGGTTTATTAAGCAAAAGTGCGTCAAATACGCTCCTATAACGGAACATAACATTTAAAAGATACGTCGTCGGTGAAAATATTTTCAATTCGGACTTAGTCTCTGTACGGAGAGGTACCGAGAAGCGCTACCGACAAAGACTTTCTGATTAATTTAAAAATCAACCGTAAGAGATAGAGCCGTGGTTTATTAAGCAAAAGTGTTTCAAATACGCTCCTATAACTCAATCTAACATATAAAAGGTACCTCGTCGGTGAAAATAATTACAGTTCGGACTTAGATTTTTTCCTACCGAGTGGCTACCGTGAAGAGTCGCCGACGACGACTTTAGAAATTATTTCAAAATCAACCGTAAGAGATAGAGCCGTGGTTTATTAAGCAAAAGTGCGTCAAATACGCTCCCATAACCGAACATAACATTTAAAGGATACGTCGTCGGTGAAAATATTTTCAATTCGGACTTAGTGTCTGTACGGAGAGGCTACCGAGAAGCGCTACCGACGAAGACTTTCTGATTAATTTAAAAATCAACCGTAAGAGATAGAGCCGTGGTTTATTCAGCAAAAGTGCTTCAAATACGCTCCTATAACTCAATCTAACATTTAAAATGTATCTCGTCGGTGAAAATAATTTCAGTTCGGACTTAGATTTTTTCCTACCGAGTGGCTACCGTGAAGAGTCGCCGCCGACGACTTTAGAAATTATTTAAAAATCAACCGTAAGAGATGGAGCCGTGGTTTATTAAGCAAAAGTGCGTCAAATACGCTCCCATAACGGAACATAACATTTAACAGATACGTCGTGGATGAAAATATTTTCAATTCGGATTTAGTCTCTGCACGGAGAGGCTACCGAGAAGCGCTACCGACGAGGACTTTCTGATTAATTTAAAAATCAACCGTAAGAGATAGAGCCGTGGTTTATTAAGCAAAAGTGCTTCAAATGCGCTCCTATAACTCAATCTAACATATAAAAGGTACCTCGTCGGTGAAAATAATTACAGTTCGGACTTAGATTTTTTCCTACCGAGTGGCTACCGTGAAGAGTCGCCGACGACGACTTTAGAAATTATTTCAAAATCAACCGTAAGAGATAGAGCCGTGGTTTATTAAGCAAAAGTGCTTCAAATACGCTCCTATAACTCAATCTAACATATAAAAGGTACCTCGTCGGTGAAAATAATTACAGTTCGGACTTAGATTTTTTCCTACCGAGTGGCTACCGTGAAGAGTCGCCGACGACGACTTTAGAAATTATTTAAAAATCAACCGTAAGAGATAGAGCCGTGGTTTATTAAGCAAAAGTGCGTCAAATACGCTCCTATAACGGAACATAACATTTAAAAGATACGTCGTCGGTGAAAATATTTTCAATTCGGACTTAGTCTCTGTACGGAGAGGTACCGAGAAGCGCTACCGACAAAGACTTTCTGATTAATTTAAAAATCAACCGTAAGAGATAGAGCCGTGGTTTATTCAGCAAAAGTGCTTCAAATACGCTCCTATAACTCAATCTAACATTTAAAATGTATCTCGTCGGTGAAAATAATTTCAGTTCGGACTTAGATTTTTTCCTACCGAGTGGCTACCGTGAAGAGTCGCCGCCGACGACTTTAGAAATTATTTAAAAATCAACCGTAAGAGATGGAGCCGTGGTTTATTAAGCAAAAGTGCGTCAAATACGCTCCCATAACGGAACATAACATTTAACAGATACGTCGTGGATGAAAATATTTTCAATTCGGACTTAGTCTCTGCACGGAGAGGCTACCGAGAAGCGCTACCGACGAGGACTTTCTGATTAATTTAAAAATCAACCGTAAGAGATAGAGCCGTGGTTTATTAAGCAAAAGTGCTTCAAATGCGCTCCTATAACTCAATCTAACATATAAAAGGTACCTCGTCGGTGAAAATAATTACAGTTCGGACTTAGATTTTTTCCTACCGAGTGGCTACCGTGAAGAGTCGCCGACGACGACTTTAGAAATTATTTCAAAATCAACCGTAAGAGATAGAGCCGTGGTTTATTAAGCAAAAGTGCTTCAAATACGCTCCTATAACTCAATCTAACACATAAAAGGTACCTCGTCGGTGAAAATAATTACAGTTCGGACTTAGATTTTTTCCTACCGAGTGGCTACCGTGAAGAGTCGCCGACGACGACTTTAGAAATTATTTAAAAATCAACCGTAAGAGATAGAGCCGTGGTTTATTAAGCAAAAGTGCGTCAAATACGCTCCTATAACGGAACATAACATTTAAAAGATACGTCGTCGGTGAAAATATTTTCAATTCGGACTTAGTCTCTGTACGGAGAGGTACCGAGAAGCGCTACCGACAAAGACTTTCTGATTAATTTAAAAATCAACCGTAAGAGATAGAGCCGTGGTTTATTAAGCAAAAGTGTTTCAAATACGCTCCTATAACTCAATCTAACATATAAAAGGTACCTCGTCGGTGAAAATAATTACAGTTCGGACTTAGATTTTTTCCTACCGAGTGGCTACCGTGAAGAGTCGCCGACGACGACTTTAGAAATTATTTAAAAATCAACCGTAAGAGATAGAGCCGTGGTTTATTAAGCAAAAGTGCGTCAAATACGCTCCCATAACCGAACATAACATTTAAAGGATACGTCGTCGGTGAAAATATTTTCAATTCGGACTTAGTGTCTGTACGGAGAGGCTACCGAGAAGCGCTACCGACGAAGACTTTCTGATTAATTTAAAAATCAACCGTAAGAGATAGAGCCGTGGTTTATTCAGCAAAAGTGCTTCAAATACGCTCCTATAACTCAATCTAACATTTAAAATGTATCTCGTCGGTGAAAATAATTTCAGTTCGGACTTAGATTTTTTCCTACCGAGTGGCTACCGTGAAGAGTCGCCGCCGACGACTTTAGAAATTATTTAAAAATCAACCGTAAGAGATGGAGCCGTGGTTTATTAAGCAAAAGTGCGTCAAATACGCTCCCATAACGGAACATAACATTTAACAGATACGTCGTGGATGAAAATATTTTCAATTCGGATTTAGTCTCTGCACGGAGAGGCTACCGAGAAGCGCTACCGACGAGGACTTTCTGATTAATTTAAAAATCAACCGTAAGAGATAGAGCCGTGGTTTATTAAGCAAAAGTGCTTCAAATGCGCTCCTATAACTCAATCTAACATATAAAAGGTACCTCGTCGGTGAAAATAATTACAGTTCGGACTTAGATTTTTTCCTACCGAGTGGCTACCGTGAAGAGTCGCCGACGACGACTTTAGAAATTATTTCAAAATCAACCGTAAGAGATAGAGCCGTGGTTTATTAAGCAAAAGTGCTTCAAATACGCTCCTATAACTCAATCTAACACATAAAAGGTACCTCGTCGGTGAAAATAATTACAGTTCGGACTTAGATTTTTTCCTACCGAGTGGCTACCGTGAAGAGTCGCCGACGACGACTTTAGAAATTATTTAAAAATCAACCGTAAGAGATAGAGCCGTGGTTTATTAAGCAAAAGTGCGTCAAATACGCTCCTATAACGGAACATAACATTTAAAAGATACGTCGTCGGTGAAAATATTTTCAATTCGGACTTAGTCTCTGTACGGAGAGGTACCGAGAAGCGCTACCGACAAAGACTTTCTGATTAATTTAAAAATCAACCGTAAGAGATAGAGCCGTGGTTTATTCAGCAAAAGTGCTTCAAATACGCTCCTATAACTCAATCTAACATTTAAAATGTATCTCGTCGGTGAAAATAATTTCAGTTCGGACTTAGATTTTTTCCTACCGAGTGGCTACCGTGAAGAGTCGCCGCCGACGACTTTAGAAATTATTTAAAAATCAACCGTAAGAGATGGAGCCGTGGTTTATTAAGCAAAAGTGCGTCAAATACGCTCCCATAACGGAACATAACATTTAACAGATACGTCGTGGATGAAAATATTTTCAATTCGGACTTAGTCTCTGCACGGAGAGGCTACCGAGAAGCGCTACCGACGAGGACTTTCTGATTAATTTAAAAATCAACCGTAAGAGATAGAGCCGTGGTTTATTAAGCAAAAGTGCTTCAAATGCGCTCCTATAACTCAATCTAACATATAAAAGGTACCTCGTCGGTGAAAATAATTACAGTTCGGACTTAGATTTTTTCCTACCGAGTGGCTACCGTGAAGAGTCGCCGACGACGACTTTAGAAATTATTTAAAAATCAACCGTAAGAGATAGAGCCGTGGTTTATTAAGCAAAAGTGCTTCAAATACGCTCCTATAACTCAATCTAACACATAAAAGGTACCTCGTCGGTGAAAATAATTACAGTTCGGACTTAGATTTTTTCCTACCGAGTGGCTACCGTGAAGAGTCGCCGACGACGACTTTAGAAATTATTTAAAAATCAACCGTAAGAGATAGAGCCGTGGTTTATTAAGCAAAAGTGCGTCAAATACGCTCCTATAACGGAACATAACATTTAAAAGATACGTCGTCGGTGAAAATATTTTCAATTCGGACTTAGTCTCTGTACGGAGAGGTACCGAGAAGCGCTACCGACAAAGACTTTCTGATTAATTTAAAAATCAACCGTAAGAGATAGAGCCGTGGTTTATTAAGCAAAAGTGTTTCAAATACGCTCCTATAACTCAATCTAACATATAAAAGGTACCTCGTCGGTGAAAATAATTACAGTTCGGACTTAGATTTTTTCCTACCGAGTGGCTACCGTGAAGAGTCGCCGACGACGACTTTAGAAATTATTTCAAAATCAACCGTAAGAGATAGAGCCGTGGTTTATTAAGCAAAAGTGCGTCAAATACGCTCCCATAACCGAACATAACATTTAAAGGATACGTCGTCGGTGAAAATATTTTCAATTCGGACTTAGTGTCTGTACGGAGAGGCTACCGAGAAGCGCTACCGACGAAGACTTTCTGATTAATTTAAAAATCAACCGTAAGAGATAGAGCCGTGGTTTATTCAGCAAAAGTGCTTCAAATACGCTCCTATAACTCAATCTAACATTTAAAATGTATCTCGTCGGTGAAAATAATTTCAGTTCGGACTTAGATTTTTTCCTACCGAGTGGCTACCGTGAAGAGTCGCCGCCGACGACTTTAGAAATTATTTAAAAATCAACCGTAAGAGATGGAGCCGTGGTTTATTAAGCAAAAGTGCGTCAAATACGCTCCCATAACGGAACATAACATTTAACAGATACGTCGTGGATGAAAATATTTTCAATTCGGACTTAGTCTCTGCACGGAGAGGCTACCGAGAAGCGCTACCGACGAAGACTTTCTGATTAATTTAAAAATCAACCGTAAGAGATAGAGCCGTGGTTTATTCAGCAAAAGTGCTTCAAATGCGCTCCTATAACTCAATCTAACATATAAAAGGTACCTCGTCGGTGAAAATAATTACAGTTCGGACTTAGATTTTTTCCTACCGAGTGGCTACCGTGAAGAGTCGCCGACGACGACTTTAGAAATTATTTAACAATCAACCGTAAGAGATAGAGCCGTGGTTTATTAAGCAAAAGTGCGTCAAATACGCTCCTATAACGGAACATAACATTTAAAAGATACGTCGTCGGTGAAAATATTTTCAATTCGGACTTAGTCTCTGTACGGAGAGGTACCGAGAAGCGCTACCGACAAAGACTTTCTGATTAATTTAAAAATCAACCGTAAGAGATAGAGCCGTGGTTTATTAAGCAAAAGTGTTTCAAATACGCTCCTATAACTCAATCTAACATATAAAAGGTACCTCGTCGGTGAAAATAATTACAGTTCGGACTTAGATTTTTTCCTACCGAGTGGCTACCGTGAAGAGTCGCCGACGACGACTTTAGAAATTATTTCAAAATCAACCGTAAGAGATAGAGCCGTGGTTTATTAAGCAAAAGTGCGTCAAATACGCTCCCATAACCGAACATAACATTTAAAAGATACGTCATGGATGAAAATATTTTCAATTCGGACTTAGTCTCTGCACGGAGAGGCTACCGAGAAGCGCTACCGACGAAGACTTTCTGATTAATTTAAAAATCAACCGTAAGAGATAGAGCCGTGGTTTATTCAGCAAAAGTGCTTCAAATGCGCTCCTATAACTCAATCTAACATATAAAAGGTACCTCGTCGGTGAAAATAATTACAGTTCGGACTTAGATTTTTTCCTACCGAGTGGCTACCGTGAAGAGTCGCCGACGACGACTTTAGAAATTATTTAACAATCAACCGTAAGAGATAGAGCCGTGGTTTATTAAGCAAAAGTGCGTCAAATACGCTCCTATAACGGAACATAACATTTAAAAGATACGTCGTCGGTGAAAATATTTTCAATTCGGACTTAGTCTCTGTACGGAGAGGTACCGAGAAGCGCTACCGACAAAGACTTTCTGATTAATTTAAAAATCAACCGTAAGAGATAGAGCCGTGGTTTATTAAGCAAAAGTGTTTCAAATACGCTCCTATAACTCAATCTAACATATAAAAGGTACCTCGTCGGTGAAAATAATTACAGTTCGGACTTAGATTTTTTCCTACCGAGTGGCTACCGTGAAGAGTCGCCGACGACGACTTTAGAAATTATTTCAAAATCAACCGTAAGAGATAGAGCCGTGGTTTATTAAGCAAAAGTGCGTCAAATACGCTCCCATAACTGAACATAACATTTAAAAGATACGTCGTGGATGAAAATATTTTCAATTCGGACTTAGTCTCTGTACGGAGAGGCTACCGAGAAGCGCTACCGACGAAGACTTTCTGATTAATTTAAAAATCAACCGTAAGGGATAGAGCCGTGGTTTATTCAGCAAAAGTGCTTCAAATGCGCTCCTATAACTCAATCTAACATATAAAAGGTACCTCGTCGGTGAAAATAATTACAGTTCGGACTTAGATTTTTTCCTACCCAGTGGCTACCGTGAAGAGTCGCCGACGACGACTTTAGAAATTATTTAAGAATCAACCGTAAGAGATGGAGCCGTGGTTTATTAAGCAAAAGTGCGTCAAATACGCTCCCATAACCGAACATAACATTTAAAAGATACGTCGTCGGTGAAAATATTTTCAATTCGGACTTAGTCTCTGTACGGAGAGGCTACCGAGAAGCGCTACCGACGAGGACTTTCTGATTAATTTAAAAATCAACCGTAAGAGATAGAGCCGTGGTTTATTAAGCAAAAGTGCTTCAAATGCGCTCCTATAACTCAATCTAACATATAAAAGGTACCTCGTCGGTGAAAATAATTACAGTTCGGACTTAGATTTTTTCCTACCGAGTGGCTACCGTGAAGAGTCGCCGACGACGACTTTAGAAATTATTTCAAAATCAACCGTAAGAGATAGAGCCGTGGTTTATTAAGCAAAAGTGCTTCAAATACGCTCCTATAACTCAATCTAACACATAAAAGGTACCTCGTCGGTGAAAATAATTACAGTTCGGACTTAGATTTTTTCCTACCGAGTGGCTACCGTGAAGAGTCGCCGACGACGACTTTAGAAATTATTTAAAAATCAACCGTAAGAGATAGAGCCGTGGTTTATTAAGCAAAAGTGCGTCAAATACGCTCCTATAACGGAACATAACATTTAAAAGATACGTCGTCGGTGAAAATATTTTCAATTCGGACTTAGTCTCTGTACGGAGAGGTACCGAGAAGCGCTACCGACAAAGACTTTCTGATTAATTTAAAAATCAACCGTAAGAGATAGAGCCGTGGTTTATTAAGCAAAAGTGTTTCAAATACGCTCCTATAACTCAATCTAACATATAAAAGGTACCTCGTCGGTGAAAATAATTACAGTTCGGACTTAGATTTTTTCCTACCGAGTGGCTACCGTGAAGAGTCGCCGACGACGACTTTAGAAATTATTTCAAAATCAACCGTAAGAGATAGAGCCGTGGTTTATTAAGCAAAAGTGCGTCAAATACGCTCCCATAACCGAACATAACATTTAAAGGATACGTCGTCGGTGAAAATATTTTCAATTCGGACTTAGTCTCTGTACGGAGAGGCTACCGAGAAGCGCTACCGACGAAGACTTTCTGATTAATTTAAAAATCAACCGTAAGAGATAGAGCCGTGGTTTATTCAGCAAAAGTGCTTCAAATACGCTCCTATAACTCAATCTAACATTTAAAATGTATCTCGTCGGTGAAAATAATTTCAGTTCGGACTTAGATTTTTTCCTACCGACTGGCTACCGTGAAGAGTCGCCGCCGACGACTTTAGAAATTATTTAAAAATCAACCGTAAGAGATGGAGCCGTGGTTTATTAAGCAAAAGTGCGTCAAATACGCTCCCATAACGGAACATAACATTTAAAAGATACGTCGTGGATGAAAATATTTTCAATTCGGACTTAGTCTCTGCACGGAGAGGCTACCGAGAAGCGCTACCGACGAAGACTTTCTGATTAATTTAAAAATCAACCGTAAGAGATAGAGCCGTGGTTTATTCAGCAAAAGTGCTTCAAATGCGCTCCTATAACTCAATCTAACATATAAAAGGTACCTCGTCGGTGAAAATAATTACAGTTCGGACTTAGATTTTTTCCTACCGAGTGGCTACCGTGAAGAGTCGCCGACGACGACTTTAGAAATTATTTAACAATCAACCGTAAGAGATAGAGCCGTGGTTTATTAAGCAAAAGTGCGTCAAATACGCTCCTATAACGGAACATAACATTTAAAAGATACGTCGTCGGTGAAAATATTTTCAATTCGGACTTAGTCTCTGTACGGAGAGGTACCGAGAAGCGCTACCGACAAAGACTTTCTGATTAATTTAAAAATCAACCGTAAGAGATAGAGCCGTGGTTTATTAAGCAAAAGTGTTTCAAATACGCTCCTATAACTCAATCTAACATATAAAAGGTACCTCGTCGGTGAAAATAATTACAGTTCGGACTTAGATTTTTTCCTACCGAGTGGCTACCGTGAAGAGTCGCCGACGACGACTTTAGAAATTATTTCAAAATCAACCGTAAGAGATAGAGCCGTGGTTTATTAAGCAAAAGTGCGTCAAATACGCTCCCATAACCGAACATAACATTTAAAAGATACGTCGTGGATGAAAATATTTTCAAGTCGGACTTAGTCTCTGCACGGAGAGGCTACCGAGAAGCGCTACCGACGAAGACTTTCTGATTAATTTAAAAATCAACCGTAAGAGATAGAGCCGTGGTTTATTCAGCAAAAGTGCTTCAAATGCGCTCCTATAACTCAATCTAACATATAAAAGGTACCTCGTCGGTGAAAATAATTACAGTTCGGACTTAGATTTTTTCCTACCGAGTGGCTACCGTGAAGAGTCGCCGACGACGACTTTAGAAATTATTTAACAATCAACCGTAAGAGATAGAGCCGTGGTTTATTAAGCAAAAGTGCGTCAAATACGCTCCTATAACGGAACATAACATTTAAAAGATACGTCGTCGGTGAAAATATTTTCAATTCGGACTTAGTCTCTGTACGGAGAGGTACCGAGAAGCGCTACCGACAAAGACTTTCTGATTAATTTAAAAATCAACCGTAAGAGATAGAGCCGTGGTTTATTAAGCAAAAGTGTTTCAAATACGCTCCTATAACTCAATCTAACATATAAAAGGTACCTCGTCGGTGAAAATAATTACAGTTCGGACTTAGATTTTTTCCTACCGAGTGGCTACCGTGAAGAGTCGCCGACGACGACTTTAGAAATTATTTCAAAATCAACCGTAGGAGATAGAGCCGTGGTTTATTAAGCAAAAGTGCGTCAAATACGCTCCCATAACCGAACATAACATTTAAAAGATACGTCGTGGATGAAAATATTTTCAATTCGGACTTAGTCTCTGTACGGAGAGGCTACCGAGAAGCGCTACCGACGAAGACTTTCTGATTAATTTAAAAATCAACCGTAAGGGATAGAGCCGTGGTTTATTCAGCAAAAGTGCTTCAAATGCGCTCCTATAACTCAATCTAACATATAAAAGGTACCTCGTCGGTGAAAATAATTACAGTTCGGACTTAGATTTTTTCCTACCCAGTGGCTACCGTGAAGAGTCGCCGACGACGACTTTAGAAATTATTTAAGAATCAACCGTAAGAGATGGAGCCGTGGTTTATTAAGCAAAAGTGCGTCAAATACGCTCCCATAACCGAACACAACATTTAAAAGATACGTCGTCGGTGAAAATATTTTCAATTCGGACTTAGTCTCTGTACGGAGAGGCTACCGAGAAGCGCTACCGACGAGGACTTTCTGATTAATTTAAAAATCAACCGTAAGAGATAGAGCCGTGGTTTATTAAGCAAAAGTGCTTCAAATGCGCTCCTATAACTCAATCTAACATATAAAAGGTACCTCGTCGGTGAAAATAATTACAGTTCGGACTTAGATTTTTTCCTACCGAGTGGCTACCGTGAAGAGTCGCCGACGACGACTTTAGAAATTATTTAATAATCAACCATAAGAGATAGAGCCGTGGTTTATTAAGCAAAAGTGCGTCAAATACGCTCCTATAACGGAACATAACATTTAAAAGATACGTCGTCGGTGAAAATATTTTCAATTCGGACTTAGTCTCTGTACGGAGAGGTACCGAGAAGCGCTACCGACAAAGACTTTCTGATTAATTTAAAAATCAACCGTAAGAGATAGAGCCGTGGTTTATTAAGCAAAAGTGTTTCAAATACGCTCCTATAACTCAATCTAACATATAAAAGGTACCTCGTCGGTGAAAATAATTACAGTTCGGACTTAGATTTTTTCCTACCGAGTGGCTACCGTGAAGAGTCGCCGACGACGACTTTAGAAATTATTTCAAAATCAACCGTAAGAGATAGAGCCGTGGTTTATTAAGCAAAAGTGCGTCAAATACGCTCCCATAACCGAACATAACATTTAAAAGATACGTCGTGGATGAAAATATTTTCAATTCGGACTTAGTCTCTGCACGGAGAGGCTACCGAGAAGCGCTACCGACGAAGACTTTCTGATTAATTTAAAAATCAACCGTAAGAGATAGAGCCGTGGTTTATTCAGCAAAAGTGCTTCAAATGCGCTCCTATAACTCAATCTAACATATAAAAGGTACCTCGTCGGTGAAAATAATTACAGTTCGGACTTAGATTTTTTCCTACCGAGTGGCTACCGTGAAGAGTCGCCGACGACGACTTTAGAAATTATTTAAAAATCAACCGTAAGAGATGGAGCCGTGGTTTATTAAGCAAAAGTGCGTCAAATACGCTCCCATAACCGAACATAACATTTAAAAGATACGTCGTCGGTGAAAATATTTTAAATTCGGACTTAGTCTCTGTACGGAGAGGCTACCGAGAAGCGCTACCGACGAAGACTTTCTGATTAATTTAAAAATCAACCGTAAGAGATAGAGCCGTGGTTTATTCAGCAAAAGTGCTTCAAATACGCTCCTATAACTCAATCTAACATTTAAAAGGTATCTCGTCGGTGAAAATAATTTCAGTTCGGACTTAGATTTTTTCCTACCGAGTGGCTACCGTGAAGAGTCGCCGCCGACGACTTTAGAAATTATTTAAAAATCAACCGTAAGAGATGGAGCCGTGGTTTATTAAGCAAAAGTGCGTCAAATACGCTCCCATAACCGAACATAACATTTAAAAGATACGTCGTCGGTGAAAATATTTTCAATTCGGACTTAGTCTCTGTACGGAGAGGCTACCGAGAGGCGCTACCGACGAAGACTTTCTGATTAATTTAAAAATCAACCGTAAGAGATAGAGCCGCGGTTTATTAAGCAAAAGTGCGTCAAATACGCTCCCATAACGGAACATAACATTTAAAAGATACGTCGTGGATGAAAATATTTTCAATTCGGACTTAGTCTCTGTACGGAGAGGCTACCGAGAGGCGCTACCGACGAAGACTTTCTGATTAATTTAAAAACCAACCGTAAGAGATAGAGCCGTGGTTTATTAAGCAAAAGTGCTTCAAATACGCTCCTATAACTCAATCTAACATTTAAAAGGTACCTCGTCGGTGAAAATAATTACAGTTCGGACTTAGATTTTTTCCAACCGAGTGGCTACCGTGAAGAGTCGCCGCCGACGACTTTAGAAATTATTTAAAAATCAACCGTAAGAGATGGAGCCGTGGTTCATTAAGCAAAAGTGCGTCAAATACGCTCCCATAACCGAACATAACATTTAAAAGATACGTCGTCGGTGAAAATATATTCAATTCGGACTTAGTCTCTGTACGGAGAGGCTACCGAGAAGCGCTACCGACGAAGACTTTCTGATTAATTTAAAAATCAACCGTAAGAGATAGAGCCGTGGTTTATTCAGCAAAAGTGCTTCAAATACGCTCCTATAACTCAATCTAACATATAAAAGGTACCTCGTCGGTGAAAATAATTACAGTTCGGACTTAGATTTTTTCCTACCGAGTGGCTACCGTGAAGAGTCGCCGCCGACGACTTTAGAAATTATTTAAAAATCAACCGTAAGAGATAGAGCCGTGGTTTATTAAGCGAAAGTGCGTCAAATACGCTCCCATAACCTAACATAACATTTAAAAGATACGTCGTCGGTGAAAATATTTTCAATTCGGACTTAGTCTCTGTACGGAGAGGCTACCGTGAAGAGTCGCCGACGACGACTTTAGAAATTATTTAAAAATCAACCGTAAGAGATAGAGCCGTGGTTTATTAAGCAAAAGTGCGTCAAACACGCTCCCATAACTGATCATAACATTTAAAAGATACGTCGTCGGTGAAAATATTTTCAATTCGGACTTAGTCTCTGTACGGAGAGGCTACCGAGAAGCGCTACCGACGAAGACTTTCTGATTAATTTAAAAACCAACCGTAAGAGATAGAGCCGTGGTTTATTAAGCAAAAGTGCTTCAAATACGCTCCTATAACTCAATCTAACATTTAAAAGGTACTTCGTCGGTGAAAATAATTACAGTTCGGACTTAGATTTTTTCCTACCGAGTGGCTACCGTGAAGAGTCGCCGCCGACGACTTTAGAAATTATTTAAAAATCAACCGTAAGAGATGGAGCCGTGGTTCATTAAGCAAAAGTGCGTCAAATACGCTCCCATAACCGAACATAACATTTAAAAGATACGTCGTCGGTGAAAATATATTCAATTCGGACTTAGTCTCTGTACGGAGAGGCTACCGAGAAGCGCTACCGACGAAGACTTTCTGATTAATTTAAAAATCAACCGTAAGAGATAGAGCCGTGGTTTATTCAGCAAAAGTGCTTCAAATACACTCCTATAACTCAATCTAACATATAAAAGGTACCTCGTCGGTGAAAATAATTACAGTTCGGACTTAGATTTTTTCCTACCGAGTGGCTACCGTGAAGAGTCGCCGCCGACGACTTTAGAAATTATTTAAAAATCAACCGTAAGAGATAGAGCCGTGGTTTATTAAGCAAAAGTGCGTCAAATACGCTCCCATAACCTAACATAACATTTAAAAGATACGTCGTCGGTGAAAATATTTTCAATTCGGACTTAGTCTCTGTACGGAGAGGCTACCGTGAAGAGTCGCCGACGACGACTTTAGAAATTATTTAAAAATCAACCGTAAGAGATAGAGCCGTGGTTTATTAAGCAAAAGTGCGTCAAACACGCTCCCATAACTGATCATTACATTTAAAAGATACGTCGTCGGTGAAAATATTTTCAATTCGGACTTAGTCTCTGTACGGAGATGCTACCGAGAAGCGCTACCGACGAAGACTTTCTGATTAATTTAAGAATCAACCGAAAGAGATAGAGCCGTGGTTTATTAAGCAAAAGTGCTTCAAATACGCTCCTATAACTCAATCTAACATATAAAAGGTACCTCGTCGGTGAAAATAATTACAGTTCGGACTTAGATTTTTTCCTACCGAGTGGCTACCGTGAAGCGTCGCCGACGACGACTTTAGAAATTATTTAATAATCAACCGTAAGAGATAGAGCCGTGGTTTATTAAGCAAAAGTGCGTCAAATACGCTCCCATAACTGATCATAACATTTAAAAGATACGTCGTCGGTGAAAATATTTTCAATTCGGACTTAGTCTCTGTACGGAGATGCTACCGTGAAGAGTCGCCGACGACGACTTTAGAAATTATTTAAGAATCAACCGTAAGAGATGGAGCCGTGGTTTATTAAGCAAAAGTGCGTCAAACACGCTCCCATAACGGAACATAACATTTAAAAGATACGTCGTGGATGAAAATATTTTCAATACGGACTTAGTCTCTGTACGGAGAGGCTACCGAGAAGCGCTACCGACGAAGACTTTCTGATTAATTTAAAAATCAACCGAAAGATATAGAGCCGTGGTTTATTAAGCAAAAGTGCTTCAAATACGCTCCTATAACTCAATCTAACATATAAAAGGTACCCCGTCGGTGAAAATAATTACAGTTCGGACTTAGATTTTTTCCTACCGAGTGGCTACCGTGAAGAGTCGCCGACGACGAATTTAGAAATTATTTAAAAATCAACCGTAAGAGATAGAGCCGTGGTTTATTAAGCAAAAGTGCCTCAAATACGCTCCTATAACTCAATCTAACATATAAAAGGTACCCCGTCGGTGAAAATAATTACAGTTCGGAATTAGATTTTTTCCTACCGAGTGGCTACCGTGAAGAGTCGCCGACGACGACTTTAGAAATTATTTAAAAATCAACCGTAAGAGATAGAGCCGTGGTTTATTAAGCAAAAGTGCCTCAAATACGCTCCCATAACTGGCCATAACATTTAAAAGATACGTCGTCGGTGAAAATATTTTCAATTCGGACTTAGTCTCTGTACGGAGAGGCTACCGAGAAGCGCTACCGACGAGGACTTTCTGATTAATTTAAAATCAACCGTAAGAGATAGAGCCGTGGTTTATGAAGCAAAAGTGCTTCAAATGCGCTCCTATAACTCAATCTAACATATAAAAGGTACCTCGTCGGTGAAAATAATTACAGTTCGGACTTAGATTTTTTCCTACCGAGTGGCTACCGTGAAGAGTCGCCGCCGACGACTTTAGAAATTATTTAAAAATCAACCGTAAGAGATGGAGCCGTGGTTCATTAAGCAAAAGTGCGTCAAATACGCTCCCATAACCGAACATAACATTTAAAAGATACGTCGTCGGTGAAAATATATTCAATTCGGACTTAGTCTCTGTACGGAGAGGCTACCGAGAAGCGCTACCGACGAAGACTTTCTGATTAATTTAAAAATCAACCGTAAGAGATAGAGCCGTGGTTTATTCAGCAAAAGTGCTTCAAATACACTCCTATAACTCAATCTAACATATAAAAGGTACCTCGTCGGTGAAAATAATTACAGTTCGGACTTAGATTTTTTCCTACCGAGTGGCTACCGTGAAGAGTCGCCGCCGACGACTTTAGAAATTATTTAAAAATCAACCGTAAGAGATAGAGCCGTGGTTTATTAAGCAAAAGTGCGTCAAATACGCTCCCATAACCTAACATAACATTTAAAAGATACGTCGTCGGTGAAAATATTTTCAATTCGGACTTAGTCTCTGTACGGAGAGGCTACCGTGAAGAGTCGCCGACGACGACTTTAGAAATTATTTAAAAATCAACCGTAAGAGATAGAGCCGTGGTTTATTAAGCAAAAGTGCGTCAAACACGCTCCCATAACTGATCATTACATTTAAAAGATACGTCGTCGGTGAAAATATTTTCAATTCGGACTTAGTCTCTGTACGGAGATGCTACCGAGAAGCGCTACCGACGAAGACTTTCTGATTAATTTAAGAATCAACCGAAAGAGATAGAGCCGTGGTTTATTAAGCAAAAGTGCTTCAAATACGCTCCTATAACTCAATCTAACATATAAAAGGTACCTCGTCGGTGAAAATAATTACAGTTCGGACTTAGATTTTTTCCTACCGAGTGGCTACCGTGAAGCGTCGCCGACGACGACTTTAGAAATTATTTAATAATCAACCGTAAGAGATAGAGCCGTGGTTTATTAAGCAAAAGTGCGTCAAATACGCTCCCATAACTGATCATAACATTTAAAAGATACGTCGTCGGTGAAAATATTTTCAATTCGGACTTAGTCTCTGTACGGAGATGCTACCGTGAAGAGTCGCCGACGACGACTTTAGAAATTATTTAAGAATCAACCGTAAGAGATGGAGCCGTGGTTTATTAAGCAAAAGTGCGTCAAACACGCTCCCATAACGGAACATAACATTTAAAAGATACGTCGTGGATGAAAATATTTTCAATTCGGACTTAGTCTCTGTACGGAGAGGCTACCGAGAAGCGCTACCGACGAAGACTTTCTGATTAATTTAAAAATCAACCGAAAGATATAGAGCCGTGGTTTATTAAGCAAAAGTGCTTCAAATACGCTCCTATAACTCAATCTAACATATAAAAGGTACCCCGTCGGTGAAAATAATTACAGTTCGGACTTAGATTTTTTCCTACCGAGTGGCTACCGTGAAGAGTCGCCGACGACGAATTTAGAAATTATTTAAAAATCAACCGTAAGAGATAGAGCCGTGGTTTATTAAGCAAAAGTGCCTCAAATACGCTCCTATAACTCAATCTAACATATAAAAGGTACCCCGTCGGTGAAAATAATTACAGTTCGGAATTAGATTTTTTCCTACCGAGTGGCTACCGTGAAGAGTCGCCGACGACGACTTTAGAAATTATTTAAAAATCAACCGTAAGAGATAGAGCCGTGGTTTATTAAGCAAAAGTGCCTCAAATACGCTCCCATAACTGGCCATAACATTTAAAAGATACGTCGTCGGTGAAAATATTTTCAATTCGGACTTAGTCTCTGTACGGAGAGGCTACCGAGAAGCGCTACCGACGAGGACTTTCTGATTAATTTAAAATCAACCGTAAGAGATAGAGCCGTGGTTTATGAAGCAAAAGTGCTTCAAATGCGCTCCTATAACTCAATCTAACATATAAAAGGTACCTCGTCGGTGAAAATAATTACAGTTCGGACTTAGATTTTTTCCTACCGAGTGGCTACCGTGAAGAGTCGCCGCCGACGACTTTAGAAATTATTTAAAAATCAACCGTAAGAGATGGAGCCGTGGTTCATTAAGCAAAAGTGCGTCAAATACGCTCCCATAACCGAACATAACATTTAAAAGATACGTCGTCGGTGAAAATATATTCAATTCGGACTTAGTCTCTGTACGGAGAGGCTACCGAGAAGCGCTACCGACGAAGACTTTCTGATTAATTTAAAAATCAACCGTAAGAGATAGAGCCGTGGTTTATTCAGCAAAAGTGCTTCAAATACACTCCTATAACTCAATCTAACATATAAAAGGTACCTCGTCGGTGAAAATAATTACAGTTCGGACTTAGATTTTTTCCTACCGAGTGGCTACCGTGAAGAGTCGCCGCCGACGACTTTAGAAATTATTTAAAAATCAACCGTAAGAGATAGAGCCGTGGTTTATTAAGCAAAAGTGCGTCAAATACGCTCCCATAACCTAACATAACATTTAAAAGATACGTCGTCGGTGAAAATATTTTCAATTCGGACTTAGTCTCTGTACGGAGAGGCTACCGTGAAGAGTCGCCGACGACGACTTTAGAAATTATTTAAAAATCAACCGTAAGAGATAGAGCCGTGGTTTATTAAGCAAAAGTGCGTCAAACACGCTCCCATAACTGATCATTACATTTAAAAGATACGTCGTCGGTGAAAATATTTTCAATTCGGACTTAGTCTCTGTACGGAGATGCTACCGAGAAGCGCTACCGACGAAGACTTTCTGATTAATTTAAGAATCAACCGAAAGAGATAGAGCCGTGGTTTATTAAGCAAAAGTGCTTCAAATACGCTCCTATAACTCAATCTAACATATAAAAGGTACCTCGTCGGTGAAAATAATTACAGTTCGGACTTAGATTTTTTCCTACCGAGTGGCTACCGTGAAGCGTCGCCGACGACGACTTTAGAAATTATTTAATAATCAACCGTAAGAGATAGAGCCGTGGTTTATTAAGCAAAAGTGCGTCAAATACGCTCCCATAACTGATCATAACATTTAAAAGATACGTCGTCGGTGAAAATATTTTCAATTCGGACTTAGTCTCTGTACGGAGATGCTACCGTGAAGAGTCGCCGACGACGACTTTAGAAATTATTTAAGAATCAACAGTAAGAGATGGAGCCGTGGTTTATTAAGCAAAAGTGCGTCAAACACGCTCCCATAACGGAACATAACATTTAAAAGATACGTCGTGGATGAAAATATTTTCAATTCGGACTTAGTCTCTGTACGGAGAGGCTACCGAGAAGCGCTACCGACGAAGACTTTCTGATTAATTTAAAAATCAACCGAAAGATATAGAGCCGTGGTTTATTAAGCAAAAGTGCTTCAAATACGCTCCTATAACTCAATCTAACATATAAAAGGTACCCCGTCGGTGAAAATAATTACAGTTCGGACTTAGATTTTTTCCTACCGAGTGGCTACCGTGAAGAGTCGCCGACGACGAATTTAGAAATTATTTAAAAATCAACCGTAAGAGATAGAGCCGTGGTTTATTAAGCAAAAGTGCCTCAAATACGCTCCTATAACTCAATCTAACATATAAAAGGTACCCCGTCGGTGAAAATAATTACAGTTCGGAATTAGATTTTTTCCTACCGAGTGGCTACCGTGAAGAGTCGCCGACGACGACTTTAGAAATTATTTAAAAATCAACCGTAAGAGATAGAGCCGTGGTTTATTAAGCAAAAGTGCCTCAAATACGCTCCCATAACTGGCCATAACATTTAAAAGATACGTCGTCGGTGAAAATATTTTCAATTCGGACTTAGTCTCTGTACGGAGAGGCTACCGAGAAGCGCTACCGACGAGGACTTTCTGATTAATTTAAAATCAACCGTAAGAGATAGAGCCGTGGTTTATGAAGCAAAAGTGCTTCAAATGCGCTCCTATAACTCAATCTAACATATAAAAGGTACCTCGTCGGTGAAAATAATTACAGTTCGGACTTAGATTTTTTCCTACCGAGTGGCTACCGTGAAGAGTCGCCGACGACGACTTTAGAAATTATTTAAAAATCAACCGTAAGAGATGGAGCCGTGGTTTATTAAGCAAAAGTGCGTCAAATACGCTCCCATAACCTAACATAACATTTAAAAGATAAGTCGTCGGTGAAAATATTTTCAATTCGGACTTAGTCTCTGTACGGAGAGGCTACCGTGAAGAGTCGCCGACGACGACTTTAGAAATTATTTAAAAATCAACCGTAAGAGATGGAGCCGTGGTTTATTAAGCAAAAGTGCGTCAAACACGCTCCCATAACTGATCATAACATTTAAAAGATACGTCGTCGGTGAAAATATTTTCAATTCGGACTTAGTCTCTGTACGGAGAGGCTACCGAGAAGCGCTACCGACGAAGACTTTCTGATTAATTTAAAAACCAACCGTAAGAGATAGAGCCGTGGTTTATTAAGCAAAAGTGCTTCAAATACGCTCCTATAACTCAATCTAACATTTAAAAGGTACTTCGTCGGTGAAAATAATTACAGTTCGGACTTAGATTTTTTCCTACCGAGTGGCTACCGTGAAGAGTCGCCGCCGACGACTTTAGAAATTATTTAAAAATCAACCGTAAGAGATGGAGCCGTGGTTCATTAAGCAAAAGTGCGTCAAATACGCTCCCATAACCGAACATAACATTTAAAAGATACGTCGTCGGTGAAAATATATTCAATTCGGACTTAGTCTCTGTACGGAGAGGCTACCGAGAAGCGCTACCGACGAAGACTTTCTGATTAATTTAAAAATCAACCGTAAGAGATAGAGCCGTGGTTTATTCAGCAAAAGTGCTTCAAATACGCTCCTATAACTCAATCTAACATATAAAAGGTACCTCGTCGGTGAAAATAATTACAGTTCGGACTTAGATTTTTTCCTACCGAGTGGCTACCGTGAAGAGTCGCCGCCGACGACTTTAGAAATTATTTAAAAATCAACCGTAAGAGATAGAGCCGTGGTTTATTAAGCAAAAGTGCGTGAAATACGCTCCCATAACCTAACATAACATTTAAAAGATACGTCGTCGGTGAAAATATTTTCAATTCGGACTTAGTCTCTGTACGGAGAGGCTACCGTGAAGAGTCGCCGACGACGACTTTAGAAATTATTTAAAAATCAACCGTAAGAGATAGAGCCGTGGTTTATTAAGCAAAAGTGCGTCAAACACGCTCCCATAACTGATCATTACATTTAAAAGATACGTCGTCGGTGAAAATATTTTCAATTCGGACTTAGTCTCTGTACGGAGATGCTACCGAGAAGCGCTACCGACGAAGACTTTCTGATTAATTTAAGAATCAACCGAAAGAGATAGAGCCGTGGTTTATTAAGCAAAAGTGCTTCAAATACGCTCCTATAACTCAATCTAACATATAAAAGGTACCTCGTCGGTGAAAATAATTACAGTTCGGACTTAGATTTTTTCCTACCGAGTGGCTACCGTGAAGCGTCGCCGACGACGACTTTAGAAATTATTTAATAATCAACCGTAAGAGATAGAGCCGTGGTTTATTAAGCAAAAGTGCGTCAAATACGCTCCCATAACTGATCATAACATTTAAAAGATACGTCGTCGGTGAAAATATTTTCAATTCGGACTTAGTCTCTGTACGGAGATGCTACCGTGAAGAGTCGCCGACGACGACTTTAGAAATTATTTAAAAATCAACCGTAAGAGATAGAGCCGTGGTTTATTAAGCAAAAGTGCGTCAAACACGCTCCCATAACGGAACATAACATTTAAAAGATACGTCGTGGATGAAAATATTTTCAATTCGGACTTAGTCTCTGTACGGAGAGGCTACCGAGAAGCGCTACCGACGAAGACTTTCTGATTAATTTAAAAATCAACCGAAAGATATAGAGCCGTGGTTTATTAAGCAAAAGTGCTTCAAATACGCTCCTATAACTCAATCTAACATATAAAAGGTACCCCGTCGGTGAAAATAATTACAGTTCGGACTTAGATTTTTTCCTACCGAGTGGCTACCGTGAAGAGTCGCCGACGACGAATTTAGAAATTATTTAAAAATCAACCGTAAGAGATAGAGCCGTGGTTTATTAAGCAAAAGTGCCTCAAATACGCTCCTATAACTCAATCTAACATATAAAAGGTACCCCGTCGGTGAAAATAATTACAGTTCGGAATTAGATTTTTTCCTACCGAGTGGCTACCGTGAAGAGTCGCCGACGACGACTTTAGAAATTATTTAAAAATCAACCGTAAGAGATAGAGCCGTGGTTTATTAAGCAAAAGTGCCTCAAATACGCTCCCATAACTGGCCATAACATTTAAAAGATACGTCGTCGGTGAAAATATTTTCAATTCGGACTTAGTCTCTGTACGGAGAGGCTACCGAGAAGCGCTACCGACGAGGACTTTCTGATTAATTTAAAATCAACCGTAAGAGATAGAGCCGTGGTTTATGAAGCAAAAGTGCTTCAAATGCGCTCCTATAACTCAATCTAACATATAAAAGGTACCTCGTCGGTGAAAATAATTACAGTTCGGACTTAGATTTTTTCCTACCGAGTGGCTACCGTGAAGAGTCGCCGACGACGACTTTAGAAATTATTTAAAAATCAACCGTAAGAGATGGAGCCGTGGTTTATTAAGCAAAAGTGCGTCAAATACGCTCCCATAACCTAACATAACATTTAAAAGATAAGTCGTCGGTGAAAATATTTTCAATTCGGACTTAGTCTCTGTACGGAGAGGCTACCGTGAAGAGTCGCCGACGACGACTTTAGAAATTATTTAAAAATCAACCGTAAGAGATGGAGCCGTGGTTTATTAAGCAAAAGTGCGTCAAACACGCTCCCATAACTGATCATAACATTTAAAAGATACGTCGTCGGTGAAAATATTTTCAATTCGGACTTAGTCTCTGTACGGAGAGGCTACCGAGAAGCGCTACCGACGAAGACTTTCTGATTAATTTAAAAACCAACCGTAAGAGATAGAGCCGTGGTTTATTAAGCAAAAGTGCTTCAAATACGCTCCTATAACTCAATCTAACATTTAAAAGGTACTTCGTCGGTGAAAATAATTACAGTTCGGACTTAGATTTTTTCCTACCGAGTGGCTACCGTGAAGAGTCGCCGCCGACGACTTTAGAAATTATTTAAAAATCAACCGTAAGAGATGGAGCCGTGGTTCATTAAGCAAAAGTGCGTCAAATACGCTCCCATAACCGAACATAACATTTAAAAGATACGTCGTCGGTGAAAATATATTCAATTCGGACTTAGTCTCTGTACGGAGAGGCTACCGAGAAGCGCTACCGACGAAGACTTTCTGATTAATTTAAAAATCAACCGTAAGAGATAGAGCCGTGGTTTATTCAGCAAAAGTGCTTCAAATACGCTCCTATAACTCAATCTAACATATAAAAGGTACCTCGTCGGTGAAAATAATTACAGTTCGGACTTAGATTTTTTCCTACCGAGTGGCTACCGTGAAGAGTCGCCGCCGACGACTTTAGAAATTATTTAAAAATCAACCGTAAGAGATAGAGCCGTGGTTTATTAAGCAAAAGTGCGTGAAATACGCTCCCATAACCTAACATAACATTTAAAAGATACGTCGTCGGTGAAAATATTTTCAATTCGGACTTAGTCTCTGTACGGAGAGGCTACCGTGAAGAGTCGCCGACGACGACTTTAGAAATTATTTAAAAATCAACCGTAAGAGATAGAGCCGTGGTTTATTAAGCAAAAGTGCGTCAAACACGCTCCCATAACTGATCATTACATTTAAAAGATACGTCGTCGGTGAAAATATTTTCAATTCGGACTTAGTCTCTGTACGGAGATGCTACCGAGAAGCGCTACCGACGAAGACTTTCTGATTAATTTAAGAATCAACCGAAAGAGATAGAGCCGTGGTTTATTAAGCAAAAGTGCTTCAAATACGCTCCTATAACTCAATCTAACATATAAAAGGTACCTCGTCGGTGAAAATAATTACAGTTCGGACTTAGATTTTTTCCTACCGAGTGGCTACCGTGAAGCGTCGCCGACGACGACTTTAGAAATTATTTAATAATCAACCGTAAGAGATAGAGCCGTGGTTTATTAAGCAAAAGTGCGTCAAATACGCTCCCATAACTGATCATAACATTTAAAAGATACGTCGTCGGTGAAAATATTTTCAATTCGGACTTAGTCTCTGTACGGAGATGCTACCGTGAAGAGTCGCCGACGACGACTTTAGAAATTATTTAAGAATCAACCGTAAGAGATGGAGCCGTGGTTTATTAAGCAAAAGTGCGTCAAACACGCTCCCATAACGGAACATAACATTTAAAAGATACGTCGTGGATGAAAATATTTTCAATTCGGACTTAGTCTCTGTACGGAGAGGCTACCGAGAAGCGCTACCGACGAAGACTTTCTGATTAATTTAAAAATCAACCGAAAGATATAGAGCCGTGGTTTATTAAGCAAAAGTGCTTCAAATACGCTCCTATAACTCAATCTAACATATAAAAGGTACCTCGTCGGTGAAAATAATTACAGTTCGGACTTAGATTTTTTCCTACCGAGTGGCTACCGTGAAGAGTCGCCGACGACGAATTTAGAAATTATTTAAAAATCAACCGTAAGAGATAGAGCCGTGGTTTATTAAGCAAAAGTGCCTCAAATACGCTCCTATAACTCAATCTAACATATAAAAGGTACCCCGTCGGTGAAAATAATTACAGTTCGGAATTAGATTTTTTCCTACCGAGTGGCTACCGTGAAGAGTCGCCGACGACGACTTTAGAAATTATTTAAAAATCAACCGTAAGAGATAGAGCCGTGGTTTATTAAGCAAAAGTGCCTCAAATACGCTCCCATAACTGGCCATAACATTTAAAAGATACGTCGTCGGTGAAAATATTTTCAATTCGGACTTAGTCTCTGTACGGAGAGGCTACCGAGAAGCGCTACCGACGAGGACTTTCTGATTAATTTAAAATCAACCGTAAGAGATAGAGCCGTGGTTTATGAAGCAAAAGTGCTTCAAATGCGCTCCTATAACTCAATCTAACATATAAAAGGTACCTCGTCGGTGAAAATAATTACAGTTCGGACTTAGATTTTTTCCTACCGAGTGGCTACCGTGAAGAGTCGCCGACGACGACTTTAGAAATTATTTAAAAATCAACCGTAAGAGATGGAGCCGTGGTTTATTAAGCAAAAGTGCGTCAAATACGCTCCCATAACCTAACATAACATTTAAAAGATAAGTCGTCGGTGAAAATATTTTCAATTCGGACTTAGTCTCTGTACGGAGAGGCTACCGTGAAGAGTCGCCGACGACGACTTTAGAAATTATTTAAAAATCAACCGTAAGAGATGGAGCCGTGGTTTATTAAGCAAAAGTGCGTCAAATACGCTCCCATAACTGAACATAACATTTAAAAGATACGTCGTCGGTGAAAATATTTTCAATTCGGACTTAGTCTCTGTACGGAGAGGTACCGAGAAGCGCTACCGACAAAGACTTTCTGATTAATTTAAAAATCAACCGTAAGAGATAGAGCCGTGGTTTATTAAGCAAAAGTGTTTCAAATACGCTCCTATAACTCAATCTAACATATAAAAGGTACCTCGTCGGTGAAAATAATTACAGTTCGGACTTAGATTTTTTCCTACCGAGTGGCTACCGTGAAGAGTCGCCGACGACGACTTTAGAAATTATTTCAAAATCAACCGTAAGAGATAGAGCCGTGGTTTATTAAGCAAAAGTGCGTCAAATACGCTCCCATAACCGAACATAACATTTAAAAGATACGTCGTGGATGAAAATATTTTCAATTCGGACTTAGTCTCTGCACGGAGAGGCTACCGAGAAGCGCTACCGACGAAGACTTTCTGATTAATTTAAAAATCAACCGTAAGAGATAGAGCCGTGGTTTATTCAGCAAAAGTGCTTCAAATGCGCTCCTATAACTCAATCTAACATATAAAAGGTACCTCGTCGGTGAAAATAATTACAGTTCGGACTTAGATTTTTTCCTACCGAGTGGCTACCGTGAAGAGTCGCCGACGACGACTTTAGAAATTATTTAAAAATCAACCGTAAGAGATGGAGCCGTGGTTTATTAAGCAAAAGTGCGTCAAATACGCTCCCATAACCGAACATAACATTTAAAAGATACGTCGTCGGTGAAAATATTTTAAATTCGGACTTAGTCTCTGTACGGAGAGGCTACCGAGAGGCGCTACCGACGAAGACTTTCTCATTAATTTCAAAATCAACCGTAAGAGATAGAGCCGTGGTTTATTAAGCAAAAGTGCGTCAAATACGCTCCCATAACTGAACATAACATTTAAAAGATACGTCGTCGGTGAAAATATTTTCAATTCGGACTTAGTCTCTGTACGGAGAGGCTACCGAGAAGCGCTACCGACGAAGACTTTCTGATTAATTTAAAAACCAACCGTAAGAGATAGAGCCGTGGTTTATTAAGCAAAAGTGCTTCAAATACGCTCCTATAACTCAAGCTAACATTTAAAAGGTACCTCGCCGGTGAAAATAATTACAGTTCGGACTTAGTTTTTTTCCTACCGAGTGGCTACCGTGAAGAGTCGCCGCCGACGACTTTAGAAATTATTTAAAAATCAACCGTAAGAGATGGAGCTGTGGTTTATTAAGCAAAAGTGCGTCAAATACGCTCCCATAACCGAACATAACATTTAAAAGATACGTCGTCGGTGAAAATATTTTCAATTCGGACTTAGTCTCTGTACGGAGAGGCTACCGAGAAGCGCTACCGACGAAGACTTTCTGATTAATTTAAAAATCAACCGTAAGAGATAGAGCCGTGGTTTATTCAGCAAAAGTGCTTCAAATACGCTCCTATAACTCAATCTAACATTTAAAATGTATCTCGTCGGTGAAAATAATTTCAGTTCGGACTTAGATTTTTTCCTACCGAGTGGCTACCGTGAAGAGTCGCCGCCGACGACTTTAGAAATTATTTAAAAATCAACCGTAAGAGATGGAGCCGTGGTTTATTAAGCAAAAGTGCGTCAAATACGCTCCCATAACGGAACATAACATTTAAAAGATACGTCGTCGGTGAAAATATTTTCAATTCGGACTTAGTCTCTGTACGGAGAGGCTACCGAGAAGCGCTACCGACGAAGACTTTCTGATTAATTTAAAAATCAACCGTAAGAGATAGAGCCGTGGTTTATTCAGCAAAAGTGCTTCAAATACGCTCCTATAACTCAATCTAACATTTAAAAGGTATCTCGTCGGTGAAAATAATTTCAGTTCGGACTTAGATTTTTTCCTACCGAGTGGCTACCGTGAAGAGTCGCCGCCGACGACTTTAGAAATTATTTAAAAATCAACCGTAAGAGATGGAGCCGTGGTTTATTAAGCAAAAGTGCGTCAAATACGCTCCCATAACCGAACATAACATTTAAAAGATACGTCGTCGGTGAAAATATTTTCAATTCGGACTTAGTCTCTGTACGGAGAGGCTACCGAGAGGCGCTACCGACGAAGACTTTCTGATTAATTTAAAAATCAACCGTAAGAGATAGAGCCGCGGTTTATTAAGCAAAAGTGCGTCAAATACGCTCCCATAACGGAACATAACATTTAAAAGATACGTCGTGGATGAAAATATTTTCAATTCGGACTTAGTCTCTGTACGGAGAGGCTACCGAGAGGCGCTACCGACGAAGACTTTCTGATTAATTTAAAAACCAACCGTAAGAGATAGAGCCGTGGTTTATTAAGCAAAAGTGCTTCAAATACGCTCCTATAACTCAATCTAACATTTAAAAGGTACCTCGTCGGTGAAAATAATTACAGTTCGGACTTAGATTTTTTCCTACCGAGTGGCTACCGTGAAGAGTCGCCGCCGACGACTTTAGAAATTATTTAAAAATCAACCGTAAGAGATGGAGCCGTGGTTCATTAAGCAAAAGTGCGTCAAATACGCTCCCATAACCGAACATAACATTTAAAAGATACGTCGTCGGTGAAAATATATTCAATTCGGACTTAGTCTCTGTACGGAGAGGCTACCGAGAAGCGCTACCGACGAAGACTTTCTGATTAATTTAAAAATCAACCGTAAGAGATAGAGCCGTGGTTTATTCAGCAAAAGTGCTTCAAATACGCTCCTATAACTCAATCTAACATATAAAAGGTACCTCGTCGGTGAAAATAATTACAGTTCGGACTTAGATTTTTTCCTACCGAGTGGCTACCGTGAAGAGTCGCCGCCGACGACTTTAGAAATTATTTAAAAATCAACCGTAAGAGATAGAGCCGTGGTTTATTAAGCAAAAGTGCGTCAAATACGCTCCCATAACCTAACATAACATTTAAAAGATACGTCGTCGGTGAAAATATTTTCAATTCGGACTTAGTCTCTGTACGGAGAGGCTACCGTGAAGAGTCGCCGACGACGACTTTAGAAATTATTTAAAAATCAACCGTAAGAGATAGAGCCGTGGTTTATTAAGCAAAAGTGCGTCAAACACGCTCCCATAACTGATCATAACATTTAAAAGATACGTCGTCGGTGAAAATATTTTCAATTCGGACTTAGTCTCTGTACGGAGAGGCTACCGAGAAGCGCTACCGACGAAGACTTTCTGATTAATTTAAAAACCAACCGTAAGAGATAGAGCCGTGGTTTATTAAGCAAAAGTGCTTCAAATACGCTCCTATAACTCAATCTAACATTTAAAAGGTACCTCGTCGGTGAAAATAATTACAGTTCGGACTTAGATTTTTTCCTACCGAGTGGCTACCGTGAAGAGTCGCCGCCGACGACTTTAGAAATTATTTAAAAATCAACCGTAAGAGATGGAGCCGTGGTTCATTAAGCAAAAGTGCGTCAAATACGCTCCCATAACCGAACATAACATTTAAAAGATACGTCGTCGGTGAAAATATATTCAATTCGGACCTAGTCTCTGTACGGAGAGGCTACCGAGAAGCGCTACCGACGAAGACTTTCTGATTAATTTAAAAATCAACCGTAAGAGATAGAGCCGTGGTTTATTCAGCAAAAGTGCTTCAAATACGCTCCTATAACTCAATCTAACATATAAAAGGTACCTCGTCGGTGAAAATAATTACAGTTCGGACTTAGATTTTTTCCTACCGAGTGGCTACCGTGAAGAGTCGCCGCCGACGACTTTAGAAATTATTTAAAAATCAACCGTAAGAGATAGAGCCGTGGTTTATTAAGCAAAAGTGCGTCAAATACGCTCCCATAACCTAACATAACATTTAAAAGATACGTCGTCGGTGAAAATATTTTCAATTCGGACTTAGTCTCTGTACGGAGAGGCTACCGTGAAGAGTCGCCGACGACGACTTTAGAAATTATTTAAAAATCAACCGTAAGAGATAGAGCCGTGGTTTATTAAGCAAAAGTGCGTCAAACACGCTCCCATAACTGGCCATAACATTTAAAAGATACGTCGTCGGTGAAAATATTTTCAATTCGGACTTAGTCTCTGTACGGAGAGGCTACCGAGAAGCGCTACCGACGAGGACTTTCTGATTAATTTAAAATCAACCGTAATAGATAGAGCCGTGGTTTATGAAGCAAAAGTGCTTCAAATGCGCTCCTATAACTCAATCTAACATATAAAAGGTACCTCGTCGGTGAAAATAATTACAGTTCGGACTTAGATTTTTTCCTACCGAGTGGCTACCGTGAAGAGTCGCCGACGACGACTTTAGAAATTATTTAAAAATCAACCGTAAGAGATGGAGCCGGGGTTTATTAAGCAAAAGTGCGTCAAATACGCTCCCATAACCTAACATAACATTTAAAAGATAAGTCGTCGGTGAAAATATTTTCAATTCGGACTTAGTCTCTGTACGGAGAGGCTACCGTGAAGAGTCGCCGACGACGACTTTAGAAATTATTTAAAAATCAACCGTAAGAGATGGAGCCGTGGTTTATTAAGCAAAAGTGCGTCAAATACGCTCCCATAACCGAACATGACATTTAAAAGATACGTCGTCGGTGAAAATATTTTCAATTCGGACTTAGTCTCTGTACGGAGAGGCTACCGTGAAGAGTCGCCGACGACGACTTTAGAAATTATTTAAAAATCAACCGTAAGAGATAGAGCCGTGGTTTATTAAGCAAAAGTGCGTCAAACACGCTCCCATAACTGATCATAACATTTAAAAGATACGTCGTCGGTGAAAATATTTTCAATTCGGACTTAGTCTCTGTACGGAGAGGCTACCGAGAAGCGCTACCGACGAAGACTTTCTGATTAATTTAAGAATCAACCGAAAGAGATAGAGCCGTGGTTTATTAAGCAAAAGTGCTTCAAATACGCTCCTATAACTCAATCTAACATATAAAAGGTACCTCGTCGGTGAAAATAATTACAGTTCGGACTTAGATTTTTTCCTACCGAGTGGCTACCGTGAAGAGTCGCCGACGACGACTTTAGAAATTATTTAAAAATCAACCGTAAGAGATAGAGCCGTGGTTTATTAAGCAAAAGTGCGTCAAATACGCTCCCATAACCGAACATAACATTTAAAAGATACGTCGTCGGTGAAAATATTTTCAATTCGGACTTAGTCTCTGTACGGAGAGGCTACCGAGAGGCGCTACCGACGAAGACTTTCTCATTAATTTAAAAATCAACCGTAAGAGATAGAGCCGTGGTTTATTAAGCAAAAGTGCGTCAAACACGCTCCCATAACTGATCATAACATTTAAAAGATACGTCGTCGGTGAAAATATTTTCAATTCGGACTTAGTCTCTGTACGGAGAGGCTACCGAGAAGCGCTACCGACGAAGACTTCCTGATTAATTTAAGAATCAACCGTAAGAGATAGAGCCGTGGTTTATTAAGCAAAAGTGCCTCAAATACGCTCCTATAACTCAATCTAACATATAAAAGGTACCCCGTCGGTGAAAATAATTACAGTTCGGAATTAGATTTTTTCCTACCGAGTGGCTACCGTGAAGAGTCGCCGACGACGACTTTAGAAATTATTTAAAAATCAACCGTAAGAGATAGAGCCGTGGTTTATTAAGCAAAAGTGCCTCAAATACGCTCCCATAACTGGCCATAACATTTAAAAGATACGTCGTCGGTGAAAATATTTTCAATTCGGACTTAGTCTCTGTACGGAGAGGCTACCGAGAAGCGCTACCGACGAGGACTTTCTGATTAATTTAAAATCAACCGTAATAGATAGAGCCGTGGTTTATGAAGCAAAAGTGCTTCAAATGCGCTCCTATAACTCAATCTAACATATAAAAGGTACCTCGTCGGTGAAAATAATTACAGTTCGGACTTAGATTTTTTCCTACCGAGTGGCTACCGTGAAGAGTCGCCGACGACGACTTTAGAAATTATTTAAAAATCAACCGTAAGAGATGGAGCCGGGGTTTATTAAGCAAAAGTGCGTCAAATACGCTCCCATAACCTAACATAACATTTAAAAGATAAGTCGTCGGTGAAAATATTTTCAATTCGGACTTAGTCTCTGTACGGAGAGGCTACCGTGAAGAGTCGCCGACGACGACTTTAGAAATTATTTAAAAATCAACCGTAAGAGATGGAGCCGTGGTTTATTAAGCAAAAGTGCGTCAAATACGCTCCCATAACCGAACATGACATTTAAAAGATACGTCGTCGGTGAAAATATTTTCAATTCGGACTTAGTCTCTGTACGGAGAGGCTACCGTGAAGAGTCGCCGACGACGACTTTAGAAATTATTTAAAAATCAACCGTAAGAGATAGAGCCGTGGTTTATTAAGCAAAAGTGCGTCAAACACGCTCCCATAACTGATCATAACATTTAAAAGATACGTCGTCGGTGAAAATATTTTCAATTCGGACTTAGTCTCTGTACGGAGAGGCTACCGAGAAGCGCTACCGACGAAGACTTTCTGATTAATTTAAGAATCAACCGAAAGAGATAGAGCCGTGGTTTATTAAGCAAAAGTGCTTCAAATACGCTCCTATAACTCAATCTAACATATAAAAGGTACCTCGTCGGTGAAAATAATTACAGTTCGGACTTAGATTTTTTCCTACCGAGTGGCTACCGTGAAGAGTCGCCGACGACGACTTTAGAAATTATTTAAAAATCAACCGTAAGAGATAGAGCCGTGGTTTATTAAGCAAAAGTGCGTCAAATACGCTCCCATAACCGAACATAACATTTAAAAGATACGTCGTCGGTGAAAATATTTTCAATTCGGACTTAGTCTCTGTACGGAGAGGCTACCGAGAGGCGCTACCGACGAAGACTTTCTCATTAATTTAAAAATCAACCGTAAGAGATAGAGCCGTGGTTTATTAAGCAAAAGTGCGTCAAACACGCTCCCATAACTGATCATAACATTTAAAAGATACGTCGTCGGTGAAAATATTTTCAATTCGGACTTAGTCTCTGTACGGAGAGGCTACCGAGAAGCGCTACCGACGAAGACTTCCTGATTAATTTAAGAATCAACCGAAAGAGATAGAGCCGTGGTTTATTAAGCAAAAGTGCTTCAAATACGCTCCTATAACTCAATCTAACATATAAAAGGTACCTCGTCGGTGAAAATAATTACAGTTCGGACTTAGATTTTTTCCTACCGAGTGGCTACCGTGAAGAGTTGCCGACGACGACTTTAGAAATTATTTAAAAATCAACCGTCGGAGATGGAGCCGGGGTTTATTAAGCAAAAGTGCGTCAAATACGCTCCCATAACCTAACATAACATTTAAAAGATAAGTCGTCGGTGAAAATATTTTCAATTCGGACTTAGTCTCTGTACGGAGAGGCTACCGTGAAGAGTCGCCGACGACGACTTTAGAAATTATTTAAAAATCAACCGTAAGAGATGGAGCCGTGGTTTATTAAGCAAAAGTGCGTCAAACACGCTCCCATAACGGAACATAACATTTAAAAGATACGTCGTGGATGAAAATATTTTCAATTCGGATTTAGTCTCTGTACGGAGAGGCTACCGAGATGCGCTACCGACGAAGACTTTCTGATTAATTTAAAAATCAACCGAAAGAGATAGAGCCGTGGTTTATTAAGCAAAAGTGCTTCAAATACGCTCCTATAACTCAATCTAACATATAAAAGGTACCTCGTCGGTGAAAATAATTACAGTTCGGACTTAGATTTTTTCCTACCGAGTGGCTACCGTGAAGCGTCGCCGACGACGACTTTAGAAATTATTTAAAAATCAACCGTAAGAGATAGAGCCGTGGTTTATTAAGCAAAAGTGCGTCAAATACGCTCCCATAACCGAACATAACATTTAAAAGATACGTCGTCGGTGAAAATATTTTAAATTCGGACTTAGTCTCTGTACGGAGAGGCTACCGAGAGGCGCTACCGACGAAGACTTTCTCATTAATTTAAAAATCAACCGTAAGAGATAGAGCCGCGGTTTATTAAGCAAAAGTGTTTCAAATACGCTCCTATAACTCAATCTAACATTTAAAAGATACGTCGTCGGTGAAAATATTTTCAATTCGGACTTAGTCTCTGTACGGAGAGGCTACCGTGAAGAGTCGCCGACGACGACTTTAGAAATTATTTAAAAATCAACCGTAAGAGATAGAGCCGTGGTTTATTAAGCAAAAGTGCGTCAAACACGCTCCCATAACTGAACATAACATTTAAAAGATACGTCGTCGGTGGAAATATTTTCAATTCGGACTTAGTCTCTGTACGGAGAGGCTACCGAGAAGCGCTACCGAAGAAGACTTTCTGATTAATTTAAGAATCAACCGAAAGAGATAGAGCCGTGGTTTATTAAGCAAAAGTGCTTCAAATACGCTCCTATAACCCAATCTAACATATAAAAGGTACCTCGTCGGTGAAAATAATTACAGTTCGGACTTAGATTTTTTCCTACCGAGTGGCTACCGTGTAGAGTCGCCGACGACGACTTTAGAAATTATTTAAAAATCAACCGTAAGAGGTAGAGCCGTGGTTTATTAAGCAAAAGTGCGTCAAATACGCTCCCATAACCGAACATAACATTTAAAAGATACGTCGTCGGTGAAAATATTTTAAATTCGGACTTGGTCTCTGTACGGAGAGGCTACCGAGAGGCGCTACCGACGAAGACTTTCTCATTAATTTAAAAATCACCCGTAAGAGATAGAGCCGCGGTTTATTAAGCAAAAGTGTTTCAAATACGCTCCTATAACTCAATCTAACATTTAAAAGATACGTCGTCGGTGAAAATATTTTCAATTCGGACTTAGTCTCTGTACGGAGAGGCTACCGTGAAGAGTCGCCGACGACGACTTTAGAAATTATTTCAAAATCAACCGTAAGAGATAGAGCCGTGGTTTATTAAGCAAAAGTGCGTCAAATACGCTCCCATAACTGAACATAACATTTAAAAGATACGTCGTCGGTGAAAATATTTTCAATTCGGACTTAGTCTCTGTACGGAGAGGCTACCGAGAAGCGCTACCGACGAAGACTTTCTGATTAATTTAAAAACCAACCGTAAGAGATAGAGCCTTGGTTTATTAAGCAAAAGTGCTTCAAATACGCTCCTATAACTCAAGCTAACATTTAAAAGGTACCTCGTCGGTGAAAATAATTACAGTTCGGACTTAGTTTTTTTCCTACCGAGTGGCTACCGTGAAGAGTCGCCGCCGACGACTTTAGAAATTATTTAAAAATCAACCGTAAGAGATGGAGCCGTGGTTTATTAAGCAAAAGTGCGTCAAATACGCTCCCATAACCGAACATAACATTTAAAAGATACGTCGTCGGTGAAAATATTTTAAATTCGGACTTAGTCTCTGTACGGAGAGGCTACCGAGAGGCGCTACCGACGAAGACTTTCTCATTAATTTAAAAATCAACCGTAAGAGATAGAGCCGCGGTTTATTAAGCAAAAGTGTTTCAAATACGCTCCTATAACTCAATCTAACATTTAAAAGATACGTCGTCGGTGAAAATATTTTCAATTCGGACTTAGTCTCTGTACGGAGAGGCTACCGTGAAGAGTCGCCGACGACGACTTTAGAAATTATTTAAAAATCAACCGTAAGAGATAGAGCCGTGGTTTATTAAGCAAAAGGGCGCAAAAGTTATGGGCGTCAAATACGCTCCCATAACTGAACATAACATTTAAAAGATACGTCGTCGGTGAAAATATTTTCAATTCGGACTTAGTCTCTGTACGGAGAGGCTACCGAGAAGCGCTACCGACGAAGACTTTCTGATTAATTTAAAAATCAACCGTAAGAGATAGAGCCGTGGTTTATTAAGCAAAAGTGCTTCAAATACGCTCCTATAACTCAAGCTAACATTTAAAAGGTACCTCGCCGGTGAAAATAATTACAGTTCGGACTTAGTTTTTTTCCTACCGAGTGGCTACCGTGAAGAGTCGCCGCCGACGACTTTAGAAATTATTTAAAAATCAACCGTAAGAGATGGAGCTGTGGTTTATTAAGCAAAAGTGCGTCAAATACGCTCCCATAACCGAACATAACATTTAAAAGATACGTCGTCGGTGAAAATATTTTCAATTCGGACTTAGTCTCTGTACGGAGAGGCTACCGAGAAGCGCTACCGACGAAAACTTTCTGATTAATTTAAAAATCAACCGTAAGAGATAGAGCCGTGGTTTATTCAGCAAAAGTGCTTCAAATACGCTCCTATAACTCAATCTAACATTTAAAATGTATCTCGTCGGTGAAAATAATTTCAGTTCGGACTTAGATTTTTTCCTACCGAGTGGCTACCGTGAAGAGTCGCCGCCGACGACTTTAGAAATTATTTAAAAATCAACCGTAAGAGATGGAGCCGTGGTTTATTAAGCAAAAGTGCGTCAAATACGCTCCCATAACCGAACATAACATTTAAAAGATACGTCGTCGGTGAAAATATTTTCAATTCGGACTTAGTCTCTGTACGGAGAGGCTACCGAGAAGCGCTACCGACGAAGACTTTCTGATTAATTTAAAAATCAACCGTAAGAGATAGAGCCGTGGTTTATTCAGCAAAAGTGCTTCAAATACGCTCCTATAACTCAATCTAACATTTAAAAGGTATCTCGTCGGTGAAAATAATTTCAGTTCGGACTTAGATTTTTTCCTACCGAGTGGCTACCGTGAAGAGTCGCCGCCGACGACTTTAGAAATTATTTAAAAATCAACCGTAAGAGATGGAGCCGTGGTTTATTAAGCAAAAGTGCGTCAAATACGCTCCCATAACCGAACATAACATTTAAAAGATACGTCGTCGGTGAAAATATTTTAAATTCGGACTTAGTCTCTGTACGGAGAGGCTACCGAGAGGCGCTACCGACGAAGACTTTCTCATTAATTTAAAAATCAACCGTAAGAGATAGAGCCGCGGTTTATTAAGCAAAAGTGATTCAAATACGCTCCTATAACTCAATCTAACATTTAAAAGATACGTCGTCGGTGAAAATATTTTCAATTCGGACTTAGTCTCTGTACGGAGAGGCTACCGTGAAGAGTCGCCGACGACGACTTTAGAAATTATTTAAAAATCAACCGTAAGAGATAGAGCCGTGGTTTATCAAGCAAAAGTGCGTCAAACACGCTCCCATAACTGATCATAACATTTAAAAGATACGTCGTCGGTGAAAATATTTTCAATTCGGACTTAGTCTCTGTACGGAGAGGCTACCGAGAAGCGCTACCGACGAAGACTTTCTGATTAATTTAAAAACCAACCGTAAGAGATAGAGCCGTGGTTTATTAAGCAAAAGTGCTTCAAATACGCTCCTATAACTCAAGCTAACATTTAAAAGGTACCTCGTCGGTGAAAATAATTACAGTTCGGACTTAGTTTTTTTCCTACCGAGTGGCTACCGTGAAGAGTCGCCGCCGACGACTTTAGAAATTATTTAAAAATCAACCGTAAGAGATGGAGCCGTGGTTTATTAAGCAAAAGTGCGTCAAATACGCTCCCATAACCGAACATAACATTTAAAAGATACGTCGTCGGTGAAAATATTTTAAATTCGGACTTAGTCTCTGTACGGAGAGGCTACCGAGAGGCGCTACCGACGAAGACTTTCTCATTAATTTAAAAATCAACCGTAAGAGATAGAGCCGCGGTTTATTAAGCAAAAGTGTTTCAAATACGCTCCTATAACTCAATCTAACATTTAAAAGATACGTCGTCGGTGAAAATATTTTCAATTCGGACTTAGTCTCTGTACGGAGAGGCTACCGTGAAGAGTCGCCGACGACGACTTTAGAAATTATTTAAAAATCAACCGTAAGAGATAGAGCCGTGGTTTATTAAGCAAAAGGGCGCAACAGTTATGGGAGCGTCAAATACGCTCCCATAACTGAACATAACATTTAAAAGATACGTCGTCGGTGAAAATATTTTCAATTCGGACTTAGTCTCTGTACGGAGAGGCTACCGAGAAGCGCTACCGACGAAGACTTTCTGATTAATTTAAAAACCAACCGTAAGAGATAGAGCCGTGGTTTATTAAGCAAAAGTGCTTCAAATACGCTCCTATAACTCAAGCTAACATTTAAAAGGTACCTCGCCGGTGAAAATAATTACAGTTCGGACTTAGTTTTTTTCCTACCGAGTGGCTACCGTGAAGAGTCGCCGCCGACGACTTTAGAAATTATTTAAAAATCAACCGTAAGAGATGGAGCTGTGGTTTATTAAGCAAAAGTGCGTCAAATACGCTCCCATAACCGAACATAACATTTAAAAGATACGTCGTCGGTGAAAATATTTTCAATTCGGACTTAGTCTCTGTACGGAGAGGCTACCGAGAAGCGCTACCGACGAAGACTTTCTGATTAATTTAAAAATCAACCGTAAGAGATAGAGCCGTGGTTTATTCAGCAAAAGTGCTTCAAATACGCTCCTATAACTCAATCTAACATTTAAAATGTATCTCGTCGGTGAAAATAATTTCAGTTCGGACTTAGATTTTTTCCTACCGAGTGGCTACCGTGAAGAGTCGCCGCCGACGACTTTAGAAATTATTTAAAAATCAACCGTAAGAGATGGAGCCGTGGTTTATTAAGCAAAAGTGCGTCAAATACGCTCCCATAACCGAACATAACATTTAAAAGATACGTCGTCGGTGAAAATATTTTCAATTCGGACTTAGTCTCTGTACGGAGAGGCTACCGAGAAGCGCTACCGACGAAGACTTTCTGATTAATTTAAAAATCAACCGTAAGAGATAGAGCCGTGGTTTATTCAGCAAAAGTGCTTCAAATACGCTCCTATAACTCAATCTAACATTTAAAATGTATCTCGTCGGTGAAAATAATTTCAGTTCGGACTTAGATTTTTTCCTACCGAGTGGCTACCGTGAAGAGTCGCCGCCGACGACTTTAGAAATTATTTAAAAATCAACCGTAAGAGATGGAGCCGTGGTTTATTAAGCAAAAGTGCGTCAAATACGCTCCCATAACCGAACATAACATTTAAAAGATACGTCGTCGGTGAAAATATTTTCAATTCGGACTTAGTCTCTGTACGGAGAGGCTACCGAGAAGCGCTACCGACGAAGACTTTCTGATTAATTTAAAAATCAACCGTAAGAGATAGAGCCGTGGTTTATTCAGCAAAAGTGCTTCAAATACGCTCCTATAACTCAATCTAACATTTAAAAGGTATCTCGTCGGTGAAAATAATTTCAGTTCGGACTTAGATTTTTTCCTACCGAGTGGCTACCGTGAAGAGTCGCCGCCGACGACTTTAGAAATTATTTAAAAATCAACCGTAAGAGATGGAGCCGTGGTTTATTAAGCAAAAGTGCGTCAAATACGCTCCCATAACCGAACATAACATTTAAAAGATACGTCGTCGGTGAAAATATTTTAAATTCGGACTTAGTCTCTGTACGGAGAGGCTACCGAGAGGCGCTACCGACGAAGACTTTCTCATTAATTTAAAAATCAACCGTAAGAGATAGAGCCGCGGTTTATTAAGCAAAAGTGTTTCAAATACGCTCCTATAACTCAATCTAACATTTAAAAGATACGTCGTCGGTGAAAATATTTTCAATTCGGACTTAGTCTCTGTACGGAGAGGCTACCGTGAAGAGTCGCCGACGACGACTTTAGAAATTATTTAAAAATCAACCGTAAGAGATAGAGCCGTGGTTTATTAAGCAAAAGTGCGTCAAACACGCTCCCATAACTGATCATAACATTTAAAAGATACGTCGTCGGTGAAAATATTTTAAATTCGGACTTGGTCTCTGTACGGAGAGGCTACCGAGAGGCGCTACCGACGAAGACTTTCTCATTAATTTAAAAATCACCCGTAAGAGATAGAGCCGCGGTTTATTAAGCAAAAGTGTTTCAAATACGCTCCTATAACTCAATCTAACATTTAAAAGATACGTCGTCGGTGAAAATATTTTCAATTCGGACTTAGTCTCTGTACGGAGAGGCTACCGTGAAGAGTCGCCGACGACGACTTTAGAAATTATTTCAAAATCAACCGTAAGAGATAGAGCCGTGGTTTATTAAGCAAAAGTGCGTCAAATACGCTCCCATAACTGAACATAACATTTAAAAGATACGTCGTCGGTGAAAATATTTTCAATTCGGACTTAGTCTCTGTACGGAGAGGCTACCGAGAAGCGCTACCGACGAAGACTTTCTGATTAATTTAAAAATCAACCGTAAGAGATAGAGCCGTGGTTTATTAAGCAAAAGTGCTTCAAATACGCTCCTATAACTCAAGCTAACATTTAAAAGGTACCTCGTCGGTGAAAATAATTACAGTTCGGACTTAGTTTTTTTCCTACCGAGTGGCTACCGTGAAGAGTCGCCGCCGACGACTTTAGAAATTATTTAAAAATCAACCGTAAGAGATGGAGCCGTGGTTTATTAAGCAAAAGTGCGTCAAATACGCTCCCATAACCGAACATAACATTTAAAAGATACGTCGTCGGTGAAAATATTTTAAATTCGGACTTAGTCTCTGTACGGAGAGGCTACCGAGAGGCGCTACCGACGAAGACTTTCTCATTAATTTAAAAATCAACCGTAAGAGATAGAGCCGCGGTTTATTAAGCAAAAGTGTTTCAAATACGCTCCTATAACTCAATCTAACATTTAAAAGATACGTCGTCGGTGAAAATATTTTCAATTCGGACTTAGTCTCTGTACGGAGAGGCTACCGTGAAGAGTCGCCGACGACGACTTTAGAAATTATTTAAAAATCAACCGTAAGAGATAGAGCCGTGGTTTATTAAGCAAAAGGGCGCAAAAGTTATGGGCGTCAAATACGCTCCCATAACTGAACATAACATTTAAAAGATACGTCGTCGGTGAAAATATTTTCAATTCGGACTTAGTCTCTGTACGGAGAGGCTACCGAGAAGCGCTACCGACGAAGACTTTCTGATTAATTTAAAAACCAACCGTAAGAGATAGAGCCGTGGTTTATTAAGCAAAAGTGCTTCAAATACGCTCCTATAACTCAAGCTAACATTTAAAAGGTACCTCGCCGGTGAAAATAATTACAGTTCGGACTTAGTTTTTTTCCTACCGAGTGGCTACCGTGAAGAGTCGCCGCCGACGACTTTAGAAATTATTTAAAAATCAACCGTAAGAGATGGAGCTGTGGTTTATTAAGCAAAAGTGCGTCAAATACGCTCCCATAACCGAACATAACATTTAAAAGATACGTCGTCGGTGAAAATATTTTCAATTCGGACTTAGTCTCTGTACGGAGAGGCTACCGAGAAGCGCTACCGACGAAAACTTTCTGATTAATTTAACAATCAACCGTAAGAGATAGAGCCGTGGTTTATTCAGCAAAAGTGCTTCAAATACGCTCCTATAACTCAATCTAACATTTAAAATGTATCTCGTCGGTGAAAATAATTTCAGTTCGGACTTAGATTTTTTCCTACCGAGTGGCTACCGTGAAGAGTCGCCGCCGACGACTTTAGAAATTATTTAAAAATCAACCGTAAGAGATGGAGCCGTGGTTTATTAAGCAAAAGTGCGTCAAATACGCTCCCATAACCGAACATAACATTTAAAAGATACGTCGTCGGTGAAAATATTTTCAATTCGGACTTAGTCTCTGTACGGAGAGGCTACCGAGAAGCGCTACCGACGAAGACTTTCTGATTAATTTAAAAATCAACCGTAAGAGATAGAGCCGTGGTTTATTCAGCAAAAGTGCTTCAAATACGCTCCTATAACTCAATCTAACATTTAAAAGGTATCTCGTCGGTGAAAATAATTTCAGTTCGGACTTAGATTTTTTCCTACCGAGTGGCTACCGTGAAGAGTCGCCGCCGACGACTTTAGAAATTATTTAAAAATCAACCGTAAGAGATGGAGCCGTGGTTTATTAAGCAAAAGTGCGTCAAATACGCTCCCATAACCGAACATAACATTTAAAAGATACGTCGTCGGTGAAAATATTTTAAATTCGGACTTAGTCTCTGTACGGAGAGGCTACCGAGAGGCGCTACCGACGAAGACTTTCTCATTAATTTAAAAATCAACCGTAAGAGATAGAGCCGCGGTTTATTAAGCAAAAGTGTTTCAAATACGCTCCTATAACTCAATCTAACATTTAAAAGATACGTCGTCGGTGAAAATATTTTCAATTCGGACTTAGTCTCTGTACGGAGAGGCTACCGTGAAGAGTCGCCGACGACGACTTTAGAAATTATTTAAAAATCAACCGTAAGAGATAGAGCCGTGGTTTATTAAGCAAAAGGGCGCAAAAGTTATGGGCGTCAAATACGCTCCCATAACTGAACATAACATTTAAAAGATACGTCGTCGGTGAAAATATTTTCAATTCGGACTTAGTCTCTGTACGGAGAGGCTACCGAGAAGCGCTACCGACGAAGACTTTCTGATTAATTTAAAAACCAACCGTAAGAGATAGAGCCGTGGTTTATTAAGCAAAAGTGCTTCAAATACGCTCCTATAACTCAAGCTAACATTTAAAAGGTACCTCGCCGGTGAAAATAATTACAGTTCGGACTTAGTTTTTTTCCTACCGAGTGGCTACCGTGAAGAGTCGCCGCCGACGACTTTAGAAATTATTTAAAAATCAACCGTAAGAGATGGAGATGTGGTTTATTAAGCAAAAGTGCGTCAAATACGCTCCCATAACCGAACATAACATTTAAAAGATACGTCGTCGGTGAAAATATTTTCAATTCGGACTTAGTCTCTGGACGGAGAGGCTACCGAGAAGCGCTACCGACGAAAACTTTCTGATTAATTTAACAATCAACCGTAAGAGATAGAGCCGTGGTTTATTCAGCAAAAGTGCTTCAAATACGCTCCTATAACTCAATCTAACATTTAAAATGTATCTCGTCGGTGAAAATAATTTCAGTTCGGACTTAGATTTTTTCCTACCGAGTGGCTACCGTGAAGAGTCGCCGCCGACGACTTTAGAAATTATTTAAAAATCAACCGTAAGAGATGGAGCCGTGGTTTATTAAGCAAAAGTGCGTCAAATACGCTCCCATAACCGAACATAACATTTAAAAGATACGTCGTCGGTGAAAATATTTTCAATTCGGACTTAGTCTCTGTACGGAGAGGCTACCGAGAAGCGCTACCGACGAAGACTTTCTGATTAATTTAAAAATCAACCGTAAGAGATAGAGCCGTGGTTTATTCAGCAAAAGTGCTTCAAATACGCTCCTATAACTCAATCTAACATTTAAAAGGTATCTCGTCGGTGAAAATAATTTCAGTTCGGACTTAGATTTTTTCCTACCGAGTGGCTACCGTGAAGAGTCGCCGCCGACGACTTTAGAAATTATTTAAAAATCAACCGTAAGAGATGGAGCCGTGGTTTATTAAGCAAAAGTGCGTCAAATACGCTCCCATAACCAAACATAACATTTAAAAGATACGTCGTCGGTGAAAATATTTTAAATTCGGACTTAGTCTCTGTACGGAGAGGCTACCGAGAGGCGCTACCGACGAAGACTTTCTCATTAATTTAAAAATCAACCGTAAGAGATAGAGCCGCGGTTTATTAAGCAAAAGTGTTTCAAATACGCTCCTATAACTCAATCTAACATTTAAAAGATACGTCGTCGGTGAAAATATTTTCAATTCGGACTTAGTCTCTGTACGGAGAGGCTACCGTGAAGAGTCGCCGACGACGACTTTAGAAATTATTTAAAAATCAACCGTAAGAGATAGAGCCGTGGTTTATCAAGCAAAAGTGCGTCAAACACGCTCCCATAACTGATCATAACATTTAAAAGATACGTCGTCGGTGAAAATATTTTCAATTCGGACTTAGTCTCTGTACGGAGAGGCTACCGAGAAGCGCTACCGACGAAGACTTTCTGATTAATTTAAAAACCAACCGTAAGAGATAGAGCCGTGGTTTATTAAGCAAAAGTGCTTCAAATACGCTCCTATAACTCAAGCTAACATTTAAAAGGTACCTCGTCGGTGAAAATAATTACAGTTCGGACTTAGTTTTTTTCCTACCGAGTGGCTACCGTGAAGAGTCGCCGCCGACGACTTTAGAAATTATTTAAAAATCAACCGTAAGAGATGGAGCCGTGGTTTATTAAGCAAAAGTGCGTCAAATACGCTCCCATAACCGAACATAACATTTAAAAGATACGTCGTCGGTGAAAATATTTTAAATTCGGACTTGGTCTCTGTACGGAGAGGCTACCGAGAGGCGCTACCGACGAAGACTTTCTCATTAATTTAAAAATCAACCGTAAGAGATAGAGCCGCGGTTTATTAAGCAAAAGTGTTTCAAATACGCTCCTATAACTCAATCTAACATTTAAAAGATACGTCGTCGGTGAAAATATTTTCAATTCGGACTTAGTCTCTGTACGGAGAGGCTACCGTGAAGAGTCGCCGACGACGACTTTAGAAATTATTTAAAAATCAACCGTAAGAGATAGAGCCGTGGTTTATTAAGCAAAAGGGCGCAAAAGTTATGGGCGTCAAATACGCTCCCATAACTGAACATAACATTTAAAAGATACGTCGTCGGTGAAAATATTTTCAATTCGGACTTAGTCTCTGTACGGAGAGGCTACCGAGAAGCGCTACCGACGAAGACTTTCTGATTAATTTAAAAACCAACCGTAAGAGATAGAGCCGTGGTTTATTAAGCAAAAGTGCTTCAAATACGCTCCTATAACTCAAGCTAACATTTAAAAGGTACCTCGCCGGTGAAAATAATTACAGTTCGGACTTAGTTTTTTTCCTACCGAGTGGCTACCGTGAAGAGTCGCCGCCGACGACTTTAGAAATTATTTAAAAATCAACCGTAAGAGATGGAGCTGTGGTTTATTAAGCAAAAGTGCGTCAAATACGCTCCCATAACCGAACATAACATTTAAAAGATACGTCGTCGGTGAAAATATTTTCAATTCGGACTTAGTCTCTGTACGGAGAGGCTACCGAGAAGCGCTACCGACGAAGACTTTCTGATTAATTTAAAAATCAACCGTAAGAGATAGAGCCGTGGTTTATTCAGCAAAAGTGCTTCAAATACGCTCCTATAACTCAATCTAACATTTAAAATGTATCTCGTCGGTGAAAATAATTTCAGTTCGGACTTAGATTTTTTCCTACCGAGTGGCTACCGTGAAGAGTCGCCGCCGACGACTTTAGAAATTATTTAAAAATCAACCGTAAGAGATGGAGCCGTGGTTTATTAAGCAAAAGTGCGTCAAATACGCTCCCATAACCGAACATAACATTTAAAAGATACGTCGTCGGTGAAAATATTTTCAATTCGGACTTAGTCTCTGTACGGAGAGGCTACCGAGAAGCGCTACCGACGAAGACTTTCTGATTAATTTAAAAATCAACCGTAAGAGATAGAGCCGTGGTTTATTCAGCAAAAGTGCTTCAAATACGCTCCTATAACTCAATCTAACATTTAAAAGGTATCTCGTCGGTGAAAATAATTTCAGTTCGGACTTAGATTTTTTCCTACCGAGTGGCTACCGTGAAGAGTCGCCGCCGACGACTTTAGAAATTATTTAAAAATCAACCGTAAGAGATGGAGCCGTGGTTTATTAAGCAAAAGTGCGTCAAATACGCTCCCATAACCGAACATAACATTTAAAAGATACGTCGTCGGTGAAAATATTTTAAATTCGGACTTAGTCTCTGTACGGAGAGGCTACCGAGAGGCGCTACCGACGAAGACTTTCTCATTAATTTAAAAATCAACCGTAAGAGATAGAGCCGCGGTTTATTAAGCAAAAGTGTTTCAAATACGCTCCTATAACTCAATCTAACATTTAAAAGATACGTCGTCGGTGAAAATATTTTCAATTCGGACTTAGTCTCTGTACGGAGAGGCTACCGTGAAGAGTCGCCGACGACGACTTTAGAAATTATTTAAAAATCAACCGTAAGAGATAGAGCCGTGGTTTATTAAGCAAAAGGGCGCAAAAGTTATGGGAGCGTCAAATACGCTCCCATAACTGAACATAACATTTAAAAGATACGTCGTCGGTGAAAATATTTTCAATTCGGACTTAGTCTCTGTACGGAGAGGCTACCGAGAAGCGCTACCGACGAAGACTTTCTGATTAATTTAAAAACCAACCGTAAGAGATAGAGCCGTGGTTTATTAAGCAAAAGTGCTTCAAATACGCTCCTATAACTCAAGCTAACATTTAAAAGGTACCTCGCCGGTGAAAATAATTACAGTTCGGACTTAGTTTTTTTCCTACCGAGTGGCTACCGTGAAGAGTCGCCGCCGACGACTTTAGAAATTATTTAAAAATCAACCGTAAGAGATGGAGCTGTGGTTTATTAAGCAAAAGTGCGTCAAATACGCTCCCATAACCGAACATAACATTTAAAAGATACGTCGTCGGTGAAAATATTTTCAATTCGGACTTAGTCTCTGTACGGAGAGGCTACCGAGAAGCGCTACCGACGAAGACTTTCTGATTAATTTAAAAATCAACCGTAAGAGATAGAGCCGTGGTTTATTCAGCAAAAGTGCTTCAAATACGCTCCTATAACTCAATCTAACATTTAAAATGTATCTCGTCGGTGAAAATAATTTCAGTTCGGACTTAGATTTTTTCCTACCGAGTGGCTACCGTGAAGAGTCGCCGCCGACGACTTTAGAAATTATTTAAAAATCAACCGTAAGAGATGGAGCCGTGGTTTATTAAGCAAAAGTGCGTCAAATACGCTCCCATAACCGAACATAACATTTAAAAGATACGTCGTCGGTGAAAATATTTTCAATTCGGACTTAGTCTCTGTACGGAGAGGCTACCGAGAAGCGCTACCGACGAAGACTTTCTGATTAATTTAAAAATCAACCGTAAGAGATAGAGCCGTGGTTTATTCAGCAAAAGTGCTTCAAATACGCTCCTATAACTCAATCTAACATTTAAAAGGTATCTCGTCGGTGAAAATAATTTCAGTTCGGACTTAGATTTTTTCCTACCGAGTGGCTACCGTGAAGAGTCGCCGCCGACGACTTTAGAAATTATTTAAAAATCAACCGTAAGAGATGGAGCCGTGGTTTATTAAGCAAAAGTGCGTCAAATACGCTCCCATAACCGAACATAACATTTAAAAGATACGTCGTCGGTGAAAATATTTTAAATTCGGACTTAGTCTCTGTACGGAGAGGCTACCGAGAGGCGCTACCGACGAAGACTTTCTCATTAATTTAAAAATCAACCGTAAGAGATAGAGCCGCGGTTTATTAAGCAAAAGTGTTTCAAATACGCTCCTATAACTCAATCTAACATTTAAAAGATACGTCGTCGGTGAAAATATTTTCAATTCGGACAGTCTCTGTACGGAGAGGCTACCGTGAAGAGTCGCCGACGACGACTTTAGAAATTATTTAAAAATCAACCGTAAGAGATAGAGCCGTGGTTTATTAAGCAAAAGTGCGTCAAACACGCTCCCATAACTGATCATAACATTTAAAAGATACGTCGTCGGTGGAAATATTTTCAATTCGGACTTAGTCTCTGTACGGAGAGGCTACCGAGAAGCGCTACCGAAGAAGACTTTCTGATTAATTTAAGAATCAACCGAAAGAGATAGAGCCGTGGTTTATTAAGCAAAAGTGCTTCAAATACGCTCCTATAACCCAATCTAACATATAAAAGGTACCTCGTCGGTGAAAATAATTACAGTTCGGACTTAGATTTTTTCCTACCGAGTGGCTACCGTGTAGAGTCGCCGACGACGACTTTAGAAATTATTTAAAAATCAACCGTAAGAGGTAGAGCCGTGGTTTATTAAGCAAAAGTGCGTCAAATACGCTCCCATAACCGAACATAACATTTAAAAGATACGTCGTCGGTGAAAATATTTTAAATTCGGACTTGGTCTCTGTACGGAGAGGCTACCGAGAGGCGCTACCGACGAAGACTTTCTCATTAATTTAAAAATCACCCGTAAGAGATAGAGCCGTGGTTTATTAAGCAAAAGTGTTTCAAATACGCTCCTATAACTCAATCTAACATTTAAAAGATACGTCGTCGGTGAAAATATTTTCAATTCGGACTTAGTCTCTGTACGGAGAGGCTACCGTGAAGAGTCGCCGACGACGACTTTAGAAATTATTTCAAAATCAACCGTAAGAGATAGAGCCGTGGTTTATTAAGCAAAAGTGCGTCAAATACGCTCCCATAACTGAACATAACATTTAAAAGATACGTCGTCGGTGAAAATATTTTCAATTCGGACTTAGTCTCTGTACGGAGAGGCTACCGAGAAGCGCTACCGACGAAGACTTTCTGATTAATTTAAAAACCAACCGTAAGAGATAGAGCCGTGGTTTATTAAGCAAAAGTGCTTCAAATACGCTCCTATAACTCAAGCTAACATTTAAAAGGTACCTCGTCGGTGAAAATAATTTCAGTTCGGACTTAGTTTTTTTCCTACCGAGTGGCTACCGTGAAGAGTCGCCGCCGACGACTTTAGAAATTATTTAAAAATCAACCGTAAGAGATAGAGCCGTGGTTTATTAAGCAAAAGTGCGTCAAATACGCTCCCATAACCGAACATAACATTTAAAAGATACGTCGTCGGTGAAAATATTTTAAATTCGGACTTAGTCTCTGTACGGAGAGGCTACCGAGAGGCGCTACCGACGAAGACTTTCTCATTAATTTAAAAATCAACCGTAAGAGATAGAGCCGCGGTTTATTAAGCAAAAGTGTTTCAAATACGCTCCTATAACTCAATCTAACATTTAAAAGATACGTCGTCGGTGAAAATATTTTCAATTCGGACTTAGTCTCTGTACGGAGAGGCTACCGTGAAGAGTCGCCGACGACGACTTTAGAAATTATTTAAAAATCAACCGTAAGAGATAGAGCCGTGGTTTATTAAGCAAAAGTGCGTCAAACACGCTCCCATAACTGATCATAACATTTAAAAGATACGTCGTCGGTGGAAATATTTTCAATTCGGACTTAGTCTCTGTACGGAGAGGCTACCGAGAAGCGCTACCGAAGAAGACTTTCTGATTAATTTAAGAATCAACCGAAAGAGATAGAGCCGTGGTTTATTAAGCAAAAGTGCTTCAAATACGCTCCTATAACCCAATCTAACATATAAAAGGTACCTCGTCGGTGAAAATAATTACAGTTCGGACTTAGATTTTTTCCTACCGAGTGGCTACCGTGTAGAGTCGCCGACGACGACTTTAGAAATTATTTAAAAATCAACCGTAAGAGGTAGAGCCGTGGTTTATTAAGCAAAAGTGCGTCAAATACGCTCCCATAACCGAACATAACATTTAAAAGATACGTCGTCGGTGAAAATATTTTAAATTCGGACTTGGTCTCTGTACGGAGAGGCTACCGAGAGGCGCTACCGACGAAGACTTTCTCATTAATTTAAAAATCACCCGTAAGAGATAGAGCCGCGGTTTATTAAGCAAAAGTGTTTCAAATACGCTCCTATAACTCAATCTAACATTTAAAAGATACGTCGTCGGTGAAAATATTTTCAATTCGGACTTAGTCTCTGTACGGAGAGGCTACCGTGAAGAGTCGCCGACGACGACTTTAGAAATTATTTCAAAATCAACCGTAAGAGATAGAGCCGTGGTTTATTAAGCAAAAGTGCGTCAAATACGCTCCCATAACTGAACATAACATTTAAAAGATACGTCGTCGGTGAAAATATTTTCAATTCGGACTTAGTCTCTGTACGGAGAGGCTACCGAGAAGCGCTACCGACGAAGACTTTCTGATTAATTTAAAAACCAACCGTAAGAGATAGAGCCGTGGTTTATTAAGCAAAAGTGCTTCAAATACGCTCCTATAACTCAAGCTAACATTTAAAAGGTACCTCGTCGGTGAAAATAATTACAGTTCGGACTTAGTTTTTTTCCTACCGAGTGGCTACCGTGAAGAGTCGCCGCCGACGACTTTAGAAATTATTTAAAAATCAACCGTAAGAGATGGAGCTGTGGTTTATTAAGCAAAAGTGCGTCAAATACGCTCCCATAACCGAACATGACATTTAAAAGATACGTCGTCGGTGAAAATATTTTCAATTCGGACTTAGTCTCTGTACGGAGAGGCTACCGAGAAGCGCTACCGACGAAGACTTTCTGATTAATTTAAAAATCAACCGTAAGAGATAGAGCCTTGGTTTATTCAGCAAAAGTGCTTCAAATACGCTCCTATAACTCAATCTAACATTTAAAATGTATCTCGTCGGTGAAAATAATTTCAGTTCGGACTTAGATTTTTTCCTACCGAGTGGCTACCGTGAAGAGTCGCCGCCGACGACTTTAGAAATTATTTAAAAATCAACCGTAAGAGATGGAGCCGTGGTTTATTAAGCAAAAGTGCGTCAAATACGCTCCCATAACCGAACATAACATTTAAAAGATACGTCGTCGGTGAAAATATTTTAAATTCGGACTTAGTCTCTGTACGGAGAGGCTACCGAGAGGCGCTACCGACGAAGACTTTCTCATTAATTTAAAAATCACCCGTAAGAGATAGAGCCGCGGTTTATTAAGCAAAAGTGTTTCAAATACGCTCCTATAACTCAATCTAACATTTAAAAGATACGTCGTCGGTGAAAATATTTTCAATTCGGACTTAGTCTCTGTACGGAGAGGCTACCGTGAAGAGTCGCCGACGACGACTTTAGAAATTATTTAAAAATCAACCGTAAGAGATAGAGCCGTGGTTTATTAAGCAAAAGTGCGTCAAACACGCTCCCATAACTGATCATAACATTTAAAAGATACGTCGTCGGTGGAAATATTTTCAATTCGGACTTAGTCTCTGTACGGAGAGGCTACCGAGAAGCGCTACCGAAGAAGACTTTCTGATTAATTTAAGAATCAACCGAAAGAGATAGAGCCGTGGTTTATTAAGCAAAAGTGCTTCAAATACGCTCCTATAACCCAATCTAACATATAAAAGGTACCTCGTCGGTGAAAATAATTACAGTTCGGACTTAGATTTTTTCCTACCGAGTGGCTACCGTGTAGAGTCGCCGACGACGACTTTAGAAATTATTTAAAAATCAACCGTAAGAGGTAGAGCCGTGGTTTATTAAGCAAAAGTGCGTCAAATACGCTCCCATAACCGAACATAACATTTAAAAGATACGTCGTCGGTGAAAATATTTTAAATTCGGACTTGGTCTCTGTACGGAGAGGCTACCGAGAGGCGCTACCGACGAAGACTTTCTCATTAATTTAAAAATCAACCGTAAGAGATAGAGCCGCGGTTTATTAAGCAAAAGTGCTTCAAATACGCTCCCATAACTCAATCTAACATTTAAAAGATACGTCGTCGGTGAAAATATTTTCAATTCGGACTTAGTCTCTGTACGGAGAGGCTACCGTGAAGAGTCGCCGACGACGACTTTAGAAATTATTTCAAAATCAACCGTAAGAGATAGAGCCGTGGTTTATTAAGCAAAAGTGCGTCAAATACGCTCCCATAACTGAACATAACATTTAAAAGATACGTCGTCGGTGAAAATATTTTCAATTCGGACTTAGTCTCTGTACGGAGAGGCTACCGAGAAGCGCTACCGACGAAGACTTTCTGATTAATTTAAAAACCAACCGTAAGAGATAGAGCCGTGGTTTATTAAGCAAAAGTGCTTCAAATACGCTCCTATAACTCAATCTAACATTTAAAAGGTACCTCGTCGGTGAAAATAATTACAGTTCGGACTTAGTTTTTTTCCTACCGAGTGGCTACCGTGAAGAGTCGCCGCCGACGACTTTAGAAATTATTTAAAAATCAACCGTAAGAGATGGAGCTGTGGTTTATTAAGCAAAAGTGCGTCAAATACGCTCCCATAACCGAACATGACATTTAAAAGATACGTCGTCGGTGAAAATATTTTCAATTCGGACTTAGTCTCTGTACGGAGAGGCTACCGAGAAGCGCTACCGACGAAGACTTTCTGATTAATTTAAAAATCAACCGTAAGAGATAGAGCCTTGGTTTATTCAGCAAAAGTGCTTCAAATACGCTCCTATAACTCAATCTAACATTTAAAATGTATCTCGTCGGTGAAAATAATTTCAGTTCGGACTTAGATTTTTTCCTACCGAGTGGCTACCGTGAAGAGTCGCCGCCGACGACTTTAGAAATTATTTAAAAATCAACCGTAAGAGATGGAGCCGTGGTTTATTAAGCAAAAGTGCGTCAAATACGCTCCCATAACCGAACATAACATTTAAAAGATACGTCGTCGGTGAAAATATTTTAAATTCGGACTTAGTCTCTGTACGGAGAGGCTACCGAGAGGCGCTACCGACGAAGACTTTCTCATTAATTTAAAAATCAACCGTAAGAGATAGAGCCGCGGTTTATTAAGCAAAAGTGTTTCAAATACGCTCCTATAACTCAATCTAACATTTAAAAGATACGTCGTCGGTGAAAATATATTCAATTCGGACTTAGTCTCTGTACGGAGAGGCTACCGTGAAGAGTCGCCGACGACGACTTTAGAAATTATTTAAAAATCAACCGTAAGAGATAGAGCCGTGGTTTATTAAGCAAAAGTGCGTCAAACACGCTCCCATAACCGAACATAACATTTAAAAGATACGTCGTCGGTGAAAATATTTTAAATTCGGACTTAGTCTCTGTACGGAGAGGCTACCGAGAGGCGCTACCGACGAAGACTTTCTCATTAATTTAAAAATCAACCGTAAGAGATAGAGCCGCGGTTTATTAAGCAAAAGTGTTTCAAATACGCTCCTATAACTCAATCTAACATTTAAAAGATACGTCGTCGGTGAAAATATTTTCAATTCGGACTTAGTCTCTGTACGGAGAGGCTACCGTGAAGAGTCGCCGACGACGACTTTAGAAATTATTTAAAAATCAACCGTAAGAGATAGAGCCGTGGTGTATTAAGCAAAAGTGCGTCAAACACGCTCCCATAACTGATCATAACATTTAAAAGATACGTCGTCGGTGAAAATATTTTCAATTCGGACTTAGTCTCTGTACGGAGAGGCTACCGAGAAGCGCTACCGACGAAGACTTTCTGATTAATTTAAGAATCAACCGAAAGAGATAGAGCCGTGGTTTATTAAGCAAAAGTGCTTCAAATACGCTCCTATAACTCAATCTAACATATAAAAGGTACCTCGTCGGTGAAAATAATTACAGTTCGGACTTAGATTTTTTCCTACCGAGTGGCTACCGTGAAGAGTCGCCGACGACGACTTTAGAAATTATTTAAAAATCAACCGTAAGAGATAGAGCCGTGGTTTATTAAGCAAAAGTGCGTCAAATACGCTCCCATAACCGAACATAACATTTAAAAGATACGTCGTCGGTGAAAATATTTTCAATTCGGACTTAGTCTCTGTACGGAGAGGCTACCGAGAGGCGCTACCGACGAAGACTTTCTCATTAATTTAAAAATCAACCGTAAGAGATAGAGCCGTGGTTTATTAAGCAAAAGTGCGTCAAACACGCTCCCATAACTGATCATAACATTTAAAAGATACGTCGTCGGTGAAAATATTTTCAATTCGGACTTAGTCTCTGTACGGAGAGGCTACCGAGAAGCGCTACCGACGAAGACTTCCTGATTAATTTAAGAATCAACCGAAAGAGATAGAGCCGTGGTTTATTAAGCAAAAGTGCTTCAAATACGCTCCTATAACTCAATCTAACATATAAAAGGTACCTCGTCGGTGAAAATAATTACAGTTTGGACTTAGATTTTTTCCTACCGAGTGGCTACCGTGAAGAGTCGCCGCCGACGACTTTAGAAATTATTTAAAAATCAACCGTAAGAGATGGAGCCGTGGTTTATTAAGCAAAAGTGCGTCAAATACGCTCCCATAACCGAACATAACATTTAAAAGATACGTCGTCGGTGAAAATATTTTAAATTCGGACTTAGTCTCTGTACGGAGAGGCTACCGAGAGGCGCTACCGACGAAGACTTTCTCATTAATTTAAAAATCAACCGTAAGAGATAGAGCCGCGGTTTATTAAGCAAAAGTGTTTCAAATACGCTCCTATAACTCAATCTAACATTTAAAAGATACGTCGTCGGTGAAAATATTTTCAATTCGGACTTAGTCTCTGTACGGAGAGGCTACCGTGAAGAGTCGCCGACGACGACTTTAGAAATTATTTCAAAATCAACCGTAAGAGATAGAGCCGTGGTTTATTAAGCAAAAGGGCGTCAAATACGCTCCCATAACTGAACATAATATTTAAAAGATACGTCGTCGGTGAAAATATTTTCAATTCGGACTTAGTCTCTGTACGGAGAGGCTACCGAGAAGCGCTACCGACGAAGACTTTCTGATTAATTTAAAAACCAACCGTAAGAGATAGAGCCGTGGTTTATTAAGCAAAAGTGCTTCAAATACGCTCCTATAACTCAAGCTAACATTTAAAAGGTACCTCGCCGGTGAAAATAATTACAGTTCGGACTTAGTTTTTTTCCTACCGAGTGGCTACCGTGAAGAGTCGCCGCCGACGACTTTAGAAATTATTTAAAAATCAACCGTAAGAGATGGAGCCGTGGTTTATTAAGCAAAAGTGCGTCAAATACGCTCCCATAACCGAACATAACATTTGAAAGATACGTCGTCGGTGAAAATATTTTCAATTCGGACTTAGTCTCTGTACGGAGAGGCTACCGAGAAGCGCTACCGACGAAGACTTTCTGATTAATTTAAAAATCAACCGTAAGAGATAGAGCCGTGGTTTATTCAGCAAAAGTGCTTCAAATACGCTCCTATAACTCAATCTAACATTTAAAAGGTATCTCGTCGGTGAAAATAATTTCAGTTCGGACTTAGATTTTTTCCTACCGAGTGGCTACCGTGAAGAGTCGCCGCCGACGACTTTAGAAATTATTTAAAAATCAACCGTAAGAGATGGAGCTGTGGTTTATTAAGCAAAAGTGCGTCAAATACGCTCCCATAACCGAACATAACATTTAAAAGATACGTCGTCGGTGAAAATATTTTCAATTCGGACTTAGTCTCTGTACGGAGAGGCTACCGAGAAGCGCTACCGACGAAGACTTTCTGATTAATTTAAGAATCAACCGAAAGAGATAGAGCCGTGGTTTATTAAGCAAAAGTGCTTCAAATACGCTCCTATAACTCAATCTAACATATAAAAGGTACCTCGTCGGTGAAAATAATTACAGTTCGGACTTAGATTTTTTCCTACCGAGTGGCTACCGTGAAGCGTCGCCGACGACGAATTTAGAAATTATTTAAAAATCAACCGTAAGAGATGGAGCCGGGGTTTATTAAGCAAAAGTGCGTCAAATACGCTCCCATAACCTAACATAACATTTAAAAGATAAGTCGTCGGTGAAAATATTTTCAATTCGGACTTAGTCTCTGTACGGAGAGGCTACCGAGAGGCGCTACCGACGAAGACTTTCTCATTAATTTAAAAATCAACCGTAAGAGATAGAGCCGCGGTTTATTAAGCAAAAGTGTTTCAAATACGCTCCTATAACTCAATCTAACATTTAAAAGATACGTCGTCGGTGAAAATATTTTCAATTCGGACTTAGTCTCTGTACGGAGAGGCTACCGTGAAGAGTCGCCGACGACGACTTTAGAAATTATTTAAAAATCAACCGTAAGAGATAGAGCCGTGGTTTATTAAGCAAAAGGGCGCAAAAGTTATGGGCGTCAAATACGCTCCCATAACTGAACATAACATTTAAAAGATACGTCGTCGGTGAAAACATTTTCAATTCGGACTTAGTCTCTGTACGGAGAGGCTACCGAGAAGCGCTACCGACGAAGACTTTCTGATTAATTTAAAAACCAACCGTAAGAGATAGAGCCGTGGTTTATTAAGCAAAAGTGCTTCAAATACGCTCCTATAACTCAAGCTAACATTTAAAAGGTACCTCGCCGGTGAAAATAATTACAGTTCGGACTTAGTTTTTTTCCTACCGAGTGGCTACCGTGAAGAGTCGCCGCCGACGACTTTAGAAATTATTTAAAAATCAACCGTAAGAGATGGAGATGTGGTTTATTAAGCAAAAGTGCGTCAAATACGCTCCCATAACCGAACATAACATTTAAAAGATACGTCGTCGGTGAAAATATTTTCAATTCGGACTTAGTCTCTGTACGGAGAGGCTACCGAGAAGCGCTACCGACGAAGACTTTCTGATTAATTTAAAAATCAACCGTAAGAGATAGAGCCGTGGTTTATTCAGCAAAAGTGCTTCAAATACGCTCCTATAACTCAATCTAACATTTAAAATGTATCTCGTCGGTGAAATTAATTTCAGTTCGGACTTAGATTTTTTCCTACCGAGTGGCTACCGTGAAGAGTCGCCGCCGACGACTTTAGAAATTATTTAAAAATCAACCGTAAGAGATGGAGCCGTGGTTTATTAAGCAAAAGTGCGTCAAATACGCTCCCATAACCGAACATAACATTTAAAAGATACGTCGTCGGTGAAAATATTTTAAATTCGGACTTAGTCTCTGTACGGAGAGGCTACCGAGAGGCGCTACCGACGAAGACTTTCTCATTAATTTAAAAATCAACCGTAAGAGATAGAGCCGCGGTTTATTAAGCAAAAGTGTTTCAAATACGCTCCTATAACTCAATCTAACATTTAAAAGATACGTCGTCGGTGAAAATATTTTCAATTCGGACTTAGTCTCTGTACGGAGAGGCTACCGTGAAGAGTCGCCGACGACGACTTTAGAAATTATTTCAAAATCAACCGTAAGAGATAGAGCCGTGGTTTATTAAGCAAAAGGGCGTCAAATACGCTCCCATAACTGAACATAATATTTAAAAGATACGTCGTCGGTGAAAATATTTTCAATTCGGACTTAGTCTCTGTACGGAGAGGCTACCGAGAAGCGCTACCGACGAAGACTTTCTGATTAATTTAAAAACCAACCGTAAGAGATAGAGCCGTGGTTTATTAAGCAAAAGTGCTTCAAATACGCTCCTATAACTCAAGCTAACATTTAAAAGGTACCTCGCCGGTGAAAATAATTACAGTTCGGACTTAGTTTTTTTCCTACCGAGTGGCTACCGTGAAGAGTCGCCGCCGACGACTTTAGAAATTATTTAAAAATCAACCGTAAGAGATGGAGCCGTGGTTTATTAAGCAAAAGTGCGTCAAATACGCTCCCATAACCGAACATAACATTTGAAAGATACGTCGTCGGTGAAAATATTTTCAATTCGGACTTAGTCTCTGTACGGAGAGGCTACCGAGAAGCGCTACCGACGAAGACTTTCTGATTAATTTAAAAATCAACCGTAAGAGATAGAGCCGTGGTTTATTCAGCAAAAGTGCTTCAAATACGCTCCTATAACTCAATCTAACATTTAAAAGGTATCTCGTCGGTGAAAATAATTTCAGTTCGGACTTAGATTTTTTCCTACCGAGTGGCTACCGTGAAGAGTCGCCGCCGACGACTTTAGAAATTATTTAAAAATCAACCGTAAGAGATGGAGCTGTGGTTTATTAAGCAAAAGTGCGTCAAATACGCTCCCATAACCGAACATAACATTTAAAAGATACGTCGTCGGTGAAAATATTTTCAATTCGGACTTAGTCTCTGTACGGAGAGGCTACCGAGAAGCGCTACCGACGAAGACTTTCTGATTAATTTAAGAATCAACCGAAAGAGATAGAGCCGTGGTTTATTAAGCAAAAGTGCTTCAAATACGCTCCTATAACTCAATCTAACATATAAAAGGTACCTCGTCGGTGAAAATAATTACAGTTCGGACTTAGATTTTTTCCTACCGAGTGGCTACCGTGAAGCGTCGCCGACGACGAATTTAGAAATTATTTAAAAATCAACCGTAAGAGATGGAGCCGGGGTTTATTAAGCAAAAGTGCGTCAAATACGCTCCCATAACCTAACATAACATTTAAAAGATAAGTCGTCGGTGAAAATATTTTCAATTCGGACTTAGTCTCTGTACGGAGAGGCTACCGAGAGGCGCTACCGACGAAGACTTTCTCATTAATTTAAAAATCAACCGTAAGAGATAGAGCCGCGGTTTATTAAGCAAAAGTGTTTCAAATACGCTCCTATAACTCAATCTAACATTTAAAAGATACGTCGTCGGTGAAAATATTTTCAATTCGGACTTAGTCTCTGTACGGAGAGGCTACCGTGAAGAGTCGCCGACGACGACTTTAGAAATTATTTAAAAATCAACCGTAAGAGATAGAGCCGTGGTTTATTAAGCAAAAGGGCGCAAAAGTTATGGGCGTCAAATACGCTCCCATAACTGAACATAACATTTAAAAGATACGTCGTCGGTGAAAACATTTTCAATTCGGACTTAGTCTCTGTACGGAGAGGCTACCGAGAAGCGCTACCGACGAAGACTTTCTGATTAATTTAAAAATCAACCGTAAGAGATAGAGCCGTGGTTTATTAAGCAAAAGTGCTTCAAATACGCTCCTATAACTCAAGCTAACATTTAAAAGGTACCTCGTCGGTGAAAATAATTACAGTTCGGACTTAGTTTTTTTCCTACCGAGTGGCTACCGTGAAGAGTCGCCGCCGACGACTTTAGAAATTATTTAAAAATCAACCGTAAGAGATGGAGCTGTGGTTTATTAAGCAAAAGTGCGTCAAATACGCTCCCATAACCGAACATAACATTTAAAAGATACGTCGTCGGTGAAAATATTTTCAATTCGGACTTAGTCTCTGTACGGAGAGGCTACCGAGAAGCGCTACCGACGAAGACTTTCTGATTAATTTAAAAATCAACCGTAAGAGATAGAGCCGTGGTTTATTCAGCAAAAGTGCTTCAAATACGCTCCTATAACTCAATCTAACATTTAAAATGTATCTCGTCGGTGAAATTAATTTCAGTTCGGACTTAGATTTTTTCCTACCGAGTGGCTACCGTGAAGAGTCGCCGCCGACGACTTTAGAAATTATTTAAAAATCAACCGTAAGAGATGGAGCCGTGGTTTATTAAGCAAAAGTGCGTCAAATACGCTCCCATAACCGAACATAACATTTAAAAGATACGTCGTCGGTGAAAATATTTTAAATTCGGACTTAGTCTCTGTACGGAGAGGCTACCGAGAGGCGCTACCGACGAAGACTTTCTCATTAATTTAAAAATCAACCGTAAGAGATAGAGCCGCGGTTTATTAAGCAAAAGTGTTTCAAATACGCTCCTATAACTCAATCTAACATTTAAAAGATACGTCGTCGGTGAAAATATTTTCAATTCGGACTTAGTCTCTGTACGGAGAGGCTACCGTGAAGAGTCGCCGACGACGACTTTAGAAATTATTTAAAAATCAACCGTAAGAGATAGAGCCGTGGTTTATTAAGCAAAAGTGCGTCAAACACGCTCCCATAACCGAACATAACATTTAAAAGATACGTCGTCGGTGAAAATATTTTAAATTCGGACTTAGTCTCTGTACGGAGAGGCTACCGAGAGGCGCTACCGACGAAGACTTTCTCATTAATTTAAAAATCAACCGTAAGAGATAGAGCCGCGGTTTATTAAGCAAAAGTGTTTCAAATACGCTCCTATAACTCAATCTAACATTTAAAAGATACGTCGTCGGTGAAAATATTTTCAATTCGGACTTAGTCTCTGTACGGAGAGGCTACCGTGAAGAGTCGCCGACGACGACTTTAGAAATTATTTAAAAATCAACCGTAAGAGATAGAGCCGTGGTTTATTAAGCAAAAGTGCGTCAAACACGCTCCCATAACTGATCATAACATTTAAAAGATACGTCGTCGGTGAAAATATTTTCAATTCGGACTTAGTCTCTGTACGGAGAGGCTACCGAGAAGCGCTACCGACGAAGACTTTCTGATTAATTTAAGAATCAACCGAAAGAGATAGAGCCGTGGTTTATTAAGCAAAAGTGCTTCAAATACGCTCCTATAACTCAATCTAACATATAAAAGGTACCTCGTCGGTGAAAATAATTACAGTTCGGACTTAGATTTTTTCCTACCGAGTGGCTACCGTGAAGAGTCGCCGACGACGACTTTAGAAATTATTTAAAAATCAACCGTAAGAGATAGAGCCGTGGTTTATTAAGCAAAAGTGCGTCAAATACGCTCCCATAACCGAACATAACATTTAAAAGATACGTCGTCGGTGAAAATATTTTCAATTCGGACTTAGTCTCTGTACGGAGAGGCTACCGAGAGGCGCTACCGACGAAGACTTTCTCATTAATTTAAAAATCAACCGTAAGAGATAGAGCCGTGGTTTATTAAGCAAAAGTGCGTCAAACACGCTCCCATAACTGATCATAACATTTAAAAGATACGTCGTCGGTGAAAATATTTTCAATTCGGACTTAGTCTCTGTACGGAGAGGCTACCGAGAAGCGCTACCGACGAAGACTTCCTGATTAATTTAAGAATCAACCGAAAGAGATAGAGCCGTGGTTTATTAAGCAAAAGTGCTTCAAATACGCTCCTATAACTCAATCTAACATATAAAAGGTACCTCGTCGGTGAAAATAATTACAGTTTGGACTTAGATTTTTTCCTACCGAGTGGCTACCGTGAAGAGTCGCCGCCGACGACTTTAGAAATTATTTAAAAATCAACCGTAAGAGATGGAGCCGTGGTTTATTAAGCAAAAGTGCGTCAAATACGCTCCCATAACCGAACATAACATTTAAAAGATACGTCGTCGGTGAAAATATTTTAAATTCGGACTTAGTCTCTGTACGGAGAGGCTACCGAGAGGCGCTACCGACGAAGACTTTCTCATTAATTTAAAAATCAACCGTAAGAGATAGAGCCGCGGTTTATTAAGCAAAAGTGTTTCAAATACGCTCCTATAACTCAATCTAACATTTAAAAGATACGTCGTCGGTGAAAATATTTTCAATTCGGACTTAGTCTCTGTACGGAGAGGCTACCGTGAAGAGTCGCCGACGACGACTTTAGAAATTATTTCAAAATCAACCGTAAGAGATAGAGCCGTGGTTTATTAAGCAAAAGGGCGTCAAATACGCTCCCATAACTGAACATAATATTTAAAAGATACGTCGTCGGTGAAAATATTTTCAATTCGGACTTAGTCTCTGTACGGAGAGGCTACCGAGAAGCGCTACCGACGAAGACTTTCTGATTAATTTAAAAACCAACCGTAAGAGATAGAGCCGTGGTTTATTAAGCAAAAGTGCTTCAAATACGCTCCTATAACTCAAGCTAACATTTAAAAGGTACCTCGCCGGTGAAAATAATTACAGTTCGGACTTAGTTTTTTTCCTACCGAGTGGCTACCGTGAAGAGTCGCCGCCGACGACTTTAGAAATTATTTAAAAATCAACCGTAAGAGATGGAGCCGTGGTTTATTAAGCAAAAGTGCGTCAAATACGCTCCCATAACCGAACATAACATTTAAAAGATACGTCGTCGGTGAAAATATTTTCAATTCGGACTTAGTCTCTGTACGGAGAGGCTACCGAGAAGCGCTACCGACGAAGACTTTCTGATTAATTTAAAAATCAACCGTAAGAGATAGAGCCGTGGTTTATTCAGCAAAAGTGCTTCAAATACGCTCCTATAACTCAATCTAACATTTAAAAGGTATCTCGTCGGTGAAAATAATTTCAGTTCGGACTTAGATTTTTTCCTACCGAGTGGCTACCGTGAAGAGTCGCCGCCGACGACTTTAGAAATTATTTAAAAATCAACCGTAAGAGATGGAGCTGTGGTTTATTAAGCAAAAGTGCGTCAAATACGCTCCCATAACCGAACATAACATTTAAAAGATACGTCGTCGGTGAAAATATTTTCAATTCGGACTTAGTCTCTGTACGGAGAGGCTACCGAGAAGCGCTACCGACGAAGACTTTCTGATTAATTTAAGAATCAACCGAAAGAGATAGAGCCGTGGTTTATTAAGCAAAAGTGCTTCAAATACGCTCCTATAACTCAATCTAACATATAAAAGGTACCTCGTCGGTGAAAATAATTACAGTTCGGACTTAGATTTTTTCCTACCGAGTGGCTACCGTGAAGCGTCGCCGACGACGAATTTAGAAATTATTTAAAAATCAACCGTAAGAGATGGAGCCGGGGTTTATTAAGCAAAAGTGCGTCAAATACGCTCCCATAACCTAACATAACATTTAAAAGATAAGTCGTCGGTGAAAATATTTTCAATTCGGACTTAGTCTCTGTACGGAGAGGCTACCGTGAAGAGTCGCCGACGACGACTTTAGAAATTATTTAAAAATCAACCGTAAGAGATGGAGCCGTGGTTTATTAAGCAAAAGTGCGTCAAACACGCTCCCATAACGGAACATAACATTTAAAAGATACGTCGTGGATGAAAATATTTTCAATTCGGATTTAGTCTCTGTACGGAGAGGCTACCGAGATGCGCCGGAGACTTTCTGATTAATTTAAAAATCAACCGAAAGAGATAGAGCCGTGGTTTATTAAGCAAAAGTGCTTCAAATACGCTCCTATAACTCAATCTAACATATAAAAGGTACCTCGTCGGTGAAAATAATTACAGTTCGGACTTAGATTTTTTCCTACCGAGTGGCTACCGTGAAGCGTCGCCGACGACGACTTTAGAAATTATTTAAAAATCAACCGTAAGAGATAGAGCCGTGGTTTATTAAGCAAAAGTGCGTCAAATACGCTCCCATAACTGATCATAACATTTAAAAGATACGTCGTGGATGAAAATATTTTCAATTCGGACTTAGTCTCTCTACGGAGAGGCTACCGAGAGGCGCTACCGAGGAAGACTTTCTGATTAATTTAAAAATCAACCGTAAGAGATAGAGCCGCGGTTTATTAAGCAAAAGTGCGTCAAATACGCTCCCATAACGGAACATAACATTTAAAAGATACGTCGTGGATGAAAATATTTTCAATTCGGACTTAGTCTCTCTACGGAGAGGCTACCGAGAGGCGCTACCGAGGAAGACTTTCTGATTAATTTAAAAATCAACCGTAAGAGATAGAGCCGCGGTTTATTAAGCAAAAGTGCGTCAAATACGCTCCCATAACGGAACATAACATTTAAAAGATACGTCGTGGATGAAAATACTTTCAATTCGGACTTAGTCTCTGTACGGAGAGGCTACCGAGAGGCGCTACCGACGAAGACTTTCTGATTAATTTAAAAATCAACCGTAAGAGATAGAGCCGTGGTTTATTAAGCAAAAGTGCTTCAAATGCGCTCCTATAACTCAATCTAACATATAAAAGGTACCTCGTCGGTGAAAATAATTACAGTTCGGTCTTAGATTTTTTCCTACCGAGTGGCTACCGTGAAGAGTCGCCGACCACGACGTTAGAAATTATTTAAAAATCAACCGTAAGAGATGGAGCCGGGGTTTATTAAGCAAAAGTGCGTCAAATACGCTCCCATAACCTAACATAACATTTAAAAGATAAGTCGTCGGTGAAAATATTTTCAATTCGGACTTAGTCTCTGTACGGAGAGGCTACCGTGAAGAGTCGCCGACGACGACTTTAGAAATTATTTAACAATCAACCGTAAGAGATGGAGCCGTGGTTTATTAAGCAAAAGTGCGTCAAACACGCTCCCATAACGGAACATAACATTTAAAAGATACGTCGTGGATGAAAATATTTTCAATTCGGATTTAGTCTCTGTACGGAGAGGCTACCGAGATGCGCTACCGACGAAGACTTTCTGATTAATTTAAAAATCAACCGAAAGAGATAGAGCCGTGGTTTATTAAGCAAAAGTGCTTCAAATACGCTCCCATAACGGAACATAACATTTAAAAGATACGTCGTGGATGAAAATACTTTCAATTCGGACTTAGTCTCTGTACGGAGAGGCTACCGAGAGGCGCTACCGACGAAGACTTTCTGATTAATTTAAAAATCAACCGTAAGAGATAGAGCCGTGGTTTATTAAGCAAAAGTGCTTCAAATACGCTCCTATAACTCAATCTAACATATAAAAGGTACCTCGTCGGTGAAAATAATTACAGTTCGGACTTAGATTTTTTCCTACCGAGTGGCTACCGTGAAGCGTCGCCGACGACGACTTTAGAAATTATTTAAAAATCAACCGTAAGAGATAGAGCCGTGGTTTATTAAGCAAAAGTGCGTCAAATACGCTCCCATAACTGATCATAACATTTAAAAGATAAGTCGTCGGTGAAAATATTTTCAATTCGGACTTAGTCTCTGTACGGAGAGGCTACCGAGAAGCGCTACCGACGAAGACTTTCTGATTAATTTAAAAATCAACCGAAAGAGATGGAGCCGTGGTTTATTAAGCAAAAGTGCTTCAAATACGCTCCTATAACGCAATCTAACATATAAAAGGTACCCCGTCGGTGAAAATAATTACAGTTCGGACTTAGATTTTCTCCTACCGAGTGGCTACCGTGAAGAGTCGCCGACGACGACTTTAGAAATTATTTAAAAATCAACCGTAAGAGATAGAGCCGTGGTTTATTAAGCAAAAGTGCCTCAAATACGCTCCAATAACTGGCCATAACATTTAAAAGATACGTCGTCGGTGAAAATATTTTCAATTCGGACTTAGTCTCTGTACGGAGAGGCTACCGTGAAGAGTCGCCGACGACGACTTTAGAAATTATTTAAAAATCAACCGTAAGGGATGGAGCCAAGGTTTATTAAGCAAAAGTGCGTCAAATACGCTCCCATAACGGAACATAACATTTAAAAGATACGTCGTGGATGAAAATATTTTCAATTCGGACTTAGTCTCTGTACGGAGAGGCTACCGAGAAGCGCTACCGACGAAGACTTTCTGTTTAATTTAAAAATCAACCGAAAGAGATAGAGCCGTGGTTTATTAAGCAAAAGTGCTTCAAATACGCTCCTATAACTCAATCTAACATATAAAAGGTACCTCGTCGGTGAAAATAATTACAGTTCGGACTTAGATTTTTTCCTACCGAGTGGCTACCGTGAAGAGTCGCCGACGACGACTTTAGAAATTATTTAAAAATCAACCGTAAGAGATGGAGCCGTGGTTTATTAAGCAAAAGTGCGTCAAACACGCTCCCATAACGGAACATAACATTTAAAAGATACGTCGTGGATGAAAATATTTTCAATTCGGATTTAGTCTCTGTACGGAGAGGCTACCGAGATGCGCTACCGACGAAGACTTTCTGATTAATTTAAAAATCAACCGAAAGAGATAGAGCCGTGGTTTATTAAGCAAAAGTGCTTCAAATACGCTCCTATAACTCAATCTAACATATAAAAGGTACCTCGTCGGTGAAAATAATTACAGTTCGGACTTAGATTTTTTCCTACCGAGTGGCTACCGTGAAGCGTCGCCGACGACGACTTTAGAAATTATTTAATAATCAACCGTAAGAGATAGAGCCGCGGTTTATTAAGCAAAAGTGCGTCAAATACGCTCCCATAACGGAACATAACATTTAAAAGATACGTCGTCGGTGAAAATATTTTCAATTCGGACTTAGTCTCTGTACGGAGAGGCTACCGTGAAGAGTCGCCGACGACGACTTTAGAAATTATTTAAAAATCAACCGTAAGAGATGGAGCCGGGGTTTATTAAGCAAAAGTGCGTCAAATACGCTCCCATAACCTAACATAACATTTAAAAGATAAGTCGTCGGTGAAAATATTTTCAATTCGGACTTAGTCTCTGTACGGAGAGGCTACAGTGAAGAGTCGCCGACGACGACTTTAGAAATTATTTAAAAATCAACCGTAAGAGATAGAGCCGCGGTTTATTAAGCAAAAGTGCGTCAAATACGCTCCCATAACGGAACATAACATTTAAAAGATACGTCGTGGATGAAAATACTTTCAATTCGGACTTAGTCTCTGTACGGAGAGGCTACCGAGAGGCGCTACCGACGAAGACTTTCTGATTAATTTAAAAATCAACCGTAAGAGATAGAGCCGTGGTTTATTAAGCAAAAGTGCTTCAAATGCGCTCCTATAACTCAATCTAACATATAAAAGGTACCTCGTCGGTGAAAATAATTACAGTTCGGTCTTAGATTTTTTCCTACCGAGTGGCTACCGTGAAGAGTCGCCGACGACGACGTTAGAAATTATTTAAAAATCAACCGTAAGAGAGGGAGCCGGGGTTTATTAAGCAAAAGTGCGTCAAATACGCTCCCATAACCTAACATAACATTTAAAAGATAAGTCGTCGGTGAAAATATTTTCAATTCGGACTTAGTCTCTGTACGGAGAGGCTACCGTGAAGAGTCGCCGACGACGACTTTAGAAATTATTTAAAAATCAACCGTAAGAGATGGAGCCGTGGTTTATTAAGCAAAAGTGCGTCAAACACGCTCCCATAACGGAACATAACATTTAAAAGATACGTCGTGGATGAAAATATTTTCAATTCGGATTTAGTCTCTGTACGGAGAGGCTACCGAGATGCGCTACCGACGAAGAGTTTCTGATTAATTTAAAAATCAACCGAAAGAGATAGAGCCGTGGTTTATTAAGCAAAAGTGCTTCAAATACGCTCCTATAACTCAATCTAACATATAAAAGGTACCTCGTCGGTGAAAATAATTACAGTTCGGACTTAGATTTTTTCCTACCGAGTGGCTACCGTGAAGCGGCGCCGACGACGACTTTAGAAATTATTTAATAATCAACCGTAAGAGATAGAGCCGTGGTTTATTAAGCAAAAGTGCGTCAAATACGCTCCCATAACGGAACATAACATTTAAAAGATACGTCGTGGATGAAAATACTTTCAATTCGGACTTAGTCTCTGTACGGAGAGGCTACCGAGAGGCGCTACCGACGAAGACTTTCTGATTAATTTAAAAATCAACCGTAAGAGATAGAGCCGTGGTTTATTAAGCAAAAGTGCTTCAAATGCGCTCCTATAACTCAATCTAACATATAAAAGGTACCTCGTCGGTGAAAATAATTACAGTTCGGTCTTAGATTTTTTCCTACCGAGTGGCTACCGTGAAGAGTCGCCGACGACGACGTTAGAAATTATTTAAAAATCAACCGTAAGAGAGGGAGCCGGGGTTTATTAAGCAAAAGTGCGTCAAATACGCTCCCATAACCTAACATAACATTTAAAAGATAAGTCGTCGGTGAAAATATTTTCAATTCGGACTTAGTCTCTGTACGGAGAGGCTACCGTGAAGAGTCGCCGACGACGACTTTAGAAATTATTTAAAAATCAACCGTAAGAGATGGAGCCGTGGTTTATTAAGCAAAAGTGCGTCAAACACGCTCCCATAACGGAACATAACATTTAAAAGATACGTCGTGGATGAAAATATTTTCAATTCGGATTTAGTCTCTGTACGGAGAGGCTACCGAGATGCGCTACCGACGAAGAGTTTCTGATTAATTTAAAAATCAACCGAAAGAGATAGAGCCGTGGTTTATTAAGCAAAAGTGCTTCAAATACGCTCCTATAACTCAATCTAACATATAAAAGGTACCTCGTCGGTGAAAATAATTACAGTTCGGACTTAGATTTTTTCCTACCGAGTGGCTACCGTGAAGCGGCGCCGACGACGACTTTAGAAATTATTTAATAATCAACCGTAAGAGATAGAGCCGTGGTTTATTAAGCAAAAGTGCGTCAAATACGCTCCCATAACGGAACATAACATTTAAAAGATACGTCGTGGATGAAAATATTTTCAATTCGGACTTAGTCTCTGTACGGAGAGGCTACCGAGAAGCGCTACCGACGAAGACTTTCTGATTAATTTAAAAATCAACCGTAAGAGATAGAGCCGTGGTTTATTAAGCAAAAGTGCTTCAAATACGCTCCTATAACTCAATCTAACATATAAAAGGTACCTCGTAGGTGAAAATAATTACAGTTCGGACTTAGATTTTTTCCTACCGAGTGGCTACCGTGAAGAGTCGCCGACGACGAATTTAGAAATTATTTAAAAATCAACCGTCAGAGATAGAGCCGTGGTTTATTAAGCAAAAGTGCGTCAAATACGCTCCCATAACTGATCATAACATTTAAAAGATACGTCGTCGGTGAAAATATTTTCAATTCGGACTTAGTCTCAGTACGGAGAGGCTACCGTGAAGAGTCGCCGACGACGACGTTAGAAATTATTTAAAAATCAACCGTAAGAGAGGGAGCCGGGGTTTATTAAGCAAAAGTGCGTCAAATACGCTCCCATAACCTAACATAACATTTAAAAGATAAGTCGTCGGTGAAAATATTTTCAATTCGGACTTAGTCTCTGTACGGAGAGGCTACCGTGAAGAGTCGCCGACGACGACTTTAGAAATTATTTAAAAATCAACCGTAAGAGATGGAGCCGTGGTTTATTAAGCAAAAGTGCGTCAAACACGCTCCCATAACGGAACATAACATTTAAAAGATACGTCGTGGATGAAAATATTTTCAATTCGGATTTAGTCTCTGTACGGAGAGGCTACCGAGATGCGCTACCGACGAAGAGTTTCTGATTAATTTAAAAATCAACCGAAAGAGATAGAGCCGTGGTTTATTAAGCAAAAGTGCTTCAAATACGCTCCTATAACTCAATCTAACATATAAAAGGTACCTCGTCGGTGAAAATAATTACAGTTCGGACTTAGATTTTTTCCTACCGAGTGGCTACCGTGAAGCGGCGCCGACGACGACTTTAGAAATTATTTAATAATCAACCGTAAGAGATAGAGCCGTGGTTTATTAAGCAAAAGTGCGTCAAATACGCTCCCATAACGGAACATAACATTTAAAAGATACGTCGTGGATGAAAATATTTTCAATTCGGACTTAGTCTCTGTACGGAGAGGCTACCGAGAAGCGCTACCGACGAAGACTTTCTGATTAATTTAAAAATCAACCGTAAGAGATAGAGCCGTGGTTTATTAAGCAAAAGTGCTTCAAATACGCTCCTATAACTCAATCTAACATATAAAAGGTACCTCGTAGGTGAAAATAATTACAGTTCGGACTTAGATTTTTTCCTACCGAGTGGCTACCGTGAAGAGTCGCCGACGACGAATTTAGAAATTATTTAAAAATCAACCGTCAGAGATAGAGCCGTGGTTTATTAAGCAAAAGTGCGTCAAATACGCTCCCATAACTGATCATAACATTTAAAAGATACGTCGTCGGTGAAAATATTTTCAATTCGGACTTAGTCTCAGTACGGAGAGGCTACCGTGAAGAGTCGCCGACGACGACTTTAGAAATTATTTAAAAATCAACCGTAAGAGATGGAGCCGGGGTTTATTAAGCAAAAGTGCGTCAAATACGCTGCCATAACCTAACATAACATTTAAAAGATAAGTCGTCGGTGAAAATATTTTCAATTCGGATTTAGTCTCTGTACGGAGAGGCTACCGTGAAGAGTCGCCGACGACGACTTTAGAAATTATTTAAAAATCAACCGTAAGAGATGGAGCCGTGGTTTATTAAGCAAAAGTGCGTTAAACACGCTCCCATAACGGAACATAACATGTAAAAGATACGTCGTGGATGAAAATATTTTCAATTCGGATTTAGTCTCTGTACGGAGAGGCTACCGAGATGCGCTACCGACGAAGACTTTCTGATTAATTTAAAAATCAACCGAAAGAGATAGAGCCGTGGTTTATTAAGCAAAAGTGCTTCAAATACGCTCCTATAACTCAATCTAACATATAAAAGGTACCTCGTCGGTGAAAATAATTACAGTTCGGACTTAGATTTTTTCCTACCGAGTGGCTACCGTGAAGCGTCGCCGACGACGACTTTAGAAATTATTTAATAATCAACCGTAAGAGATAGAGCCGTGGTTTATTAAGCAAAAGTGCGTCAAATACGCTCCCATAACGGAACATAACATTTAAAAGATACGTCGTGGATTAAAATATTTTCAATTCGGACTTAGTCTCTGTACGGAGATGCTACCGAGAAGCGCTACAGACGAAGACTTTCTGATTCATTTAAAAATCAACCGTAAGAGATAGAGCCGTGGTTTATTAAGCAAAAGTGCTTCAAATACGCTCCTATAACTCAATCTAACATATAAAAGGTACCTCGTCGGTGAAAATAATTACAGTTCGGACTTAGATTTTTTCCTACCGAGTGTCTACCGTGAAGAGTCGCCGACGACGACTTTAGAAATTATTTAAAAATCAACCGTAAGAGATAGAGCCGTGGTTTATTAAGCAAAAGTGCGTCAAATACGCTCCCATAACTGAACATAACATTTAAAAGATACGTCGTCGGTGAAAATATTTTCAATTCGGACTTAGTCTCTGTACGGAGAGGCTACCGAGAAGCGCTACCGACGAAGACTTTCTGATTAATTTAAGAATCAACCGAAAGAGATAGAGCCGTGGTTTATTAAGCAAAAGTGCTTCAAATACGCTCCTATAACTCAATCTAACATATAAAAGGTACCTCGTCGGTGAAAATAATTACAGTTCGGACTTAGATTTTTTCCTACCGAGTGGCTACCGTGAAGAGTCGCCGACGACGACTTTAGAAATTATTTAATAATCAACCGTAAGAGATAGAGCCGTGGTTTATTAAGCAAAAGTGCGTCAAATACGCTCCCATAACTGAACATAACATTTAAAAGATACGTCGTCGGTGAAAATAATTTCAATTCGGACTTAGTCTCTGTACGGAGAGGCTACCGAGAAGCGCTACCGACGAAGACTTTCTGATTAATTTAAGAATCAACCGAAAGAGATAGAGCCGTGGTTTATTAAGCAAAAGTGCTTCAAATACGCTCCTATAACTCAATCTAACATATAAAAGGTACCTCGTCGGTGAAAATAATTACAGTTCGGACTTAGATTTTTTCCTACCGAGTGGCTACCGTGAAGAGTCGCCGACGACGACTTTAGAAATTATTTAAAAATCAACCGTAAGAGATGGAGCCGTGGTTTATTAAGCAAAAGTGCGTTAAACACGCTCCCATAACTGAACATAACATTTAAAAGATACGTCGTGGATTAAAATATTTTCAATTCGGACTTAGTCTCTGTACGGAGATGCTACCGAGAAGCGCTACAGACGAAGACTTTCTGATTCATTTAAAAATCAACCGTAAGAGATAGAGCCGTGGTTTATTAAGCAAAAGTGCTTCAAATACGCTCCTATAACTCAATCTAACATATAAAAGGTACCTCGTCGGTGAAAATAATTACAGTTCGGACTTAGATTTTTTCCTACCGAGTGTCTACCGTGAAGAGTCGCCGACGACGACTTTAGAAATTATTTAAAAATCAACCGTAAGAGATAGAGCCGTGGTTTATTAAGCAAAAGTGCGTCAAATACGCTCCCATAACTGATCATAACATTTAAAAGATACGTCGTCGGTGAAAATATTTTCAATTCGGACTTAGTCTCTGTACGGAGAGGCTACCGAGAAGCGCTACCGACGAAGACTTTCTGATTAATTTAAGAATCAACCGAAAGAGATAGAGCCGTGGTTTATTAAGCAAAAGTGCTTCAAATACGCTCCTATAACTCAATCTAACATATAAAAGGTACCTCGTCGGTGAAAATAATTACAGTTCGGACTTAGATTTTTTCCTACCGAGTGGCTACCGTGAAGAGTCGCCGACGACGACTTTAGAAATTATTTAATAATCAACCGTAAGAGATAGAGCCGTGGTTTATTAAGCAAAAGTGCGTCAAATACGCTCCCATAACTGAACATAACATTTAAAAGATACGTCGTCGGTGAAAATAATTTCAATTCGGACTTAGTCTCTGTACGGAGAGGCTACCGAGAAGCGCTACCGACGAAGACTTTCTGATTAATTTAAGAATCAACCGAAAGAGATAGAGCCGTGGTTTATTAAGCAAAAGTGCTTCAAATACGCTCCTATAACTCAATCTAACATATAAAAGGTACCTCGTCGGTGAAAATAATTACAGTTCGGACTTAGATTTTTTCCTACCGAGTGGCTACCGTGAAGAGTCGCCGACGACGACTTTAGAAATTATTTAAAAATCAACCGTAAGAGATGGAGCCGTGGTTTATTAAGCAAAAGTGCGTTAAACACGCTCCCATAACTGAACATAACATTTAAAAGATACGTCGTGGATTAAAATATTTTCAATTCGGACTTAGTCTCTGTACGGAGATGCTACCGAGAAGCGCTACAGACGAAGACTTTCTGATTCATTTAAAAATCAACCGTAAGAGATAGAGCCGTGGTTTATTAAGCAAAAGTGCTTCAAATACGCTCCTATAACTCAATCTAACATATAAAAGGTACCTCGTCGGTGAAAATAATTACAGTTCGGACTTAGATTTTTTCCTACCGAGTGTCTACCGTGAAGAGTCGCCGACGACGACTTTAGAAATTATTTAAAAATCAACCGTAAGAGATAGAGCCGTGGTTTATTAAGCAAAAGTGCGTCAAATACGCTCCCATAACTGATCATAACATTTAAAAGATACGTCGTCGGTGAAAATATTTTCAATTCGGACTTAGTCTCTGTACGGAGAGGCTACCGAGAAGCGCTACCGACGAAGACTTTCTGATTAATTTAAGAATCAACCGAAAGAGATAGAGCCGTGGTTTATTAAGCAAAAGTGCTTCAAATACGCTCCTATAACTCAATCTAACATATAAAAGGTACCTCGTCGGTGAAAATAATTACAGTTCGGACTTAGATTTTTTCCTACCGAGTGGCTACCGTGAAGAGTCGCCGACGACGACTTTAGAAATTATTTAATAATCAACCGTAAGAGATAGAGCCGTGGTTTATTAAGCAAAAGTGCGTCAAATACGCTCCCATAACTGAACATAACATTTAAAAGATACGTCGTCGGTGAAAATAATTTCAATTCGGACTTAGTCTCTGTACGGAGAGGCTACCGAGAAGCGCTACCGACGAAGACTTTCTGATTAATTTAAGAATCAACCGAAAGAGATAGAGCCGTGGTTTATTAAGCAAAAGTGCTTCAAATACGCTCCTATAACTCAATCTAACATATAAAAGGTACCTCGTCGGTGAAAATAATTACAGTTCGGACTTAGATTTTTTCCTACCGAGTGGCTACCGTGAAGAGTCGCCGACGACGACTTTAGAAATTATTTAAAAATCAACCGTAAGAGATGGAGCCGGGGTTTATTAAGCAAAAGTGCGTCAAATACGCTCCCATAACCTAACATAACATTTAAAAGATAAGTCGTCGGTGAAAATATTTTCAATTCGGACTTAGTCTCTGTACGGAGAGGCTACCGTGAAGAGTCGCCGACGACGACTTTAGAAATTATTTAAAAATCAACCGTAAGAGATGGAGCCGTGGTTTATTAAGCAAAAGTGCGTCAAACACGCTCCCATAACGGAGCATAACATTTAAAAGATACGTTGTGGATGAAAATATTTTCAATTCGGATTTAGTCTCTGTACGGAGAGGCTACCGAGGAGCGCTACCGACGAAGACTTTCTGATTAATTTAAAAATCAACCGAAAGAGATAGAGCCGTGGTTTATTAAGCAAAAGTGCTTAAAATACGCTCCTATAACTCAATCTAACATATAAAAGGTACCTCGTCGGTGAAAATAATTACAGTTCGGACTTAGATTTTTTCCTACCGAGTGGCTACCGTGAAGCGTCGCCGACGACGACTTTAGAAATTATTTAATAATCAACCGTAAGAGATAGAGCCGTGGTTTATTAAGCAAAAGTGCGTCAAATACGCTCCCATAACTGATCATAACATTTAAAAGATACGTCGTCGGTGAAAATATTTTCAATTCGGACTTAGTCTCTGTACGGAGAGGCTACCGAGAAGCGCTACCGACGAAGACTTTCTGATTAATTTAAGAATCAACCGAAAGAGATAGAGCCGTGGTTTATTAAGCAAAAGTGCTTCAAATACGCTCCTATAACTCAATCTAACATATAAAAGGTACCTCGTCGGTGAAAATAATTACAGTTCGGACTTAGATTTTTTCCTACCGAGTGGCTACCGTGAAGAGTCGCCGACGACGACTTTAGAAATTATTTAATAATCAACCGTAAGAGATAGAGCCGTGGTTTATTAAGCAAAAGTGCGTCAAATACGCAACCATAACGGAACATAACATTTAAAAGATACGTCGTGGATGAAAATATTTTCAATTCGGATTTAGTCTCTGTACGGAGAGGCTACCGAGATGCGCTACCGACGAAGACTTTCTGATTAATTTAAAAATCAACCGAAAGAGATAGAGCCGTGGTTTATTAAGCAAAAGTGCTTCAAATACGCTCCTATAACTCAATCTAACATATAAAAGGTACCTCGTCGGTGAAAATAATTACAGTTCGGACTTAGATTTTTTCCTACCGAGTGGCTACCGTGAAGAGTCGCCGACGACGACTTTAGAAATTATTTAATAATCAACCATAAGAGATAGAGCCGTGGTTTATTAAGCAAAAGTGCGTCAAATACGCTCCCATAACTGAACATAACATTTAAAAGATACGTCGTCGGTGAAAATAATTTCAATTCGGACTTAGTCTCTGTACGGAGAGGCTACCGAGAAGCGCTACCGACGAAGCCTTTCTGATTAATTTAAGAATCAACCGAAAGAGATAGAGCCGTGGTTTATTAAGCAAAAGTGCTTCAAATACGCTCCTATAACTCAATCTAACATATAAAAGGTACCTCGTCGGTGAAAATAATTACAGTTCGGACTTAGATTTTTTCCTACCGAGTGGCTACCGTGAAGAGTCGCCGACGACGACTTTAGAAATTATTTAAAAATCAACCGTAAGAGATAGATCCGTGGTTTATTAAGCAAAAGTGCGTCAAATACGCTCCCATAACCTAACATAACATTTAAAAGATAAGTCGTCGGTGAAAATATTTTCAATTCGGACTTAGTCTCTGTACGGAGAGGCTACCGTGAAGAGTCGCCGACGACGACTTTAGAAATTATTTAAAAATCAACCGTAAGAGATGGAGCCGTGGTTTATTAAGCAAAAGTGCGTCAAACACGCTCTCATAACGGAACATAACATTTAAAAGATACGTCGTCGATGAAAATATTTTCAATTCGGACTTAGTCTCTCTACGGAGAGGCTACCGAGAGGCGCTACCGAGGAAGACTTTCTGATTAATTTAAAAATCAACCGTAAGAGATAGAGCCGTGGTTTATTAAGCAAAAGTGCGTCAAATACGCTCCCATAACTGATCATAACATTTAAAAGATACGTCGTCGGTGAAAATATTTTCAATTCGGACTTAGTCTCTGTACGGAGAGGCTACCGTGAAGAGTCGCCGACGACGACTTTAGAAATTATTTAAAAATCAACCGTAAGAGATAGAGCCGTGGTTTATTAAGCAAAAGTGCGTCAAATACGCTCCCATAACTGATCATAACATTTAAAAGATACGTCGTCGGTGAAAATATTTTGAATTCGGACTTAGTCTCTGTACGGAGAGGCTACCGTGAAGAGTCGCCGACGACGACTTTAGAAATTATTTAAAAATCAACCGTAAGAGATGGAGCCGTGGTTTATTAAGCAAAAGTGCGTCAAACACGCTCCCATAACGGAACATAACATTTAAAAGATACGTCGTGGATGAAAATATTTTCAATTCGGACTTGGTCTCTGTACGGAGAGGCTACCGAGAAGCGCTACCGACGAGGACTTTCTTATTAATTTAAAAATCAACCGTAAGAGATAGAGCCGTGGTTTATTAAGCAAAAGTGCTTCAAATACGCTCCTATAACTCAATCTAACATATAAAAGGTACCTCGTCGGTGAAAATAATTACAGTTCGGACTTAGATTTTTTCCTACCGAGTGTCTACCGTGAAGAGTCGCCGACGACGACTTTAGAAATTATTTAAAAATCAACCGTAAGAGATAGAGCCGTGGTTTATTAAGCAAAAGTGCGTCAAATACGCTCCCATAACTGATCATAACATTTAAAAGATACGTCGTCGGTGAAAATATTTTCAATTCGGACTTAGTCTCTGTACGGAGAGGCTACCGAGAAGCGCTACCGACGAAGACTTTCTGATTAATTTAAGAATCAACCGAAAGAGATAGAGCCGTGGTTTATTAAGCAAAAGTGCTTCAAATACGCTCCTATAACTCAATCTAACATATAAAAGGTACCTCGTCGGTGAAAATAATTACAGTTCGGACTTAGATTTTTTCCTACCGAGTGGCTACCGTGAAGAGTCGCCGACGACGACTTTAGAAATTATTTAATAATCAACCATAAGAGATAGAGCCGTGGTTTATTAAGCAAAAGTGCGTCAAATACGCTCCCATAACTGAACATAACATTTAAAAGATACGTCGTCGGTGAAAATAATTTCAATTCGGACTTAGTCTCTGTACGGAGAGGCTACCGAGAAGCGCTACCGACGAAGACTTTCTGATTAATTTAAGAATCAACCGAAAGAGATAGAGCCGTGGTTTATTAAGCAAAAGTGCTTCAAATACGCTCCTATAACTCAATCTAACATATAAAAGGTACCTCGTCGGTGAAAATAATTACAGTTCGGACTTAGATTTTTTCCTACCGAGTGGCTACCGTGAAGAGTCGCCGACGACGACTTTAGAAATTATTTAAAAATCAACCGTAAGAGATAGATCCGTGGTTTATTAAGCAAAAGTGCGTCAAATACGCTCCCATAACCTAACATAACATTTAAAAGATAAGTCGTCGGTGAAAATATTTTCAATTCGGACTTAGTCTCTGTACGGAGAGGCTACCGTGAAGAGTCGCCGACGACGACTTTAGAAATTATTTAAAAATCAACCGTAAGAGATGGAGCCGTGGTTTATTAAGCAAAAGTGCGTCAAACACGCTCTCATAACGGAACATAACATTTAAAAGATACGTCGTGGATGAAAATATTTTCAATTCGGACTTAGTCTCTCTACGGAGAGGCTACCGAGAGGCGCTACCGAGGAAGACTTTCTGATTAATTTAAAAATCAACCGTAAGAGATAGAGCCGCGGTTTATTAAGCAAAAGTGCGTCAAATACGCTCCCATAACGGAACATAACATTTAAAAGATACGTCGTGGATGAAAATATTTTCAATTCGGATTTAGTCTCTGTACGGAGAGGCTACCGAGATGCGCTACCGACGAAGACTTTCTGATTAATTTAAAAATCAACCGAAAGAGATAGAGCCGTGGTTTATTAAGCAAAAGTGCTTCAAATACGCTCCTATAACTCAATCTAACATATAAAAGGTACCTCGTCGGTGAAAATAATTACAGTTCGGACTTAGATTTTTTCCTACCGAGTGGCTACCGTGAAGAGTCGCCGACGACGACTTTAGAAATTATTTAAAAATCAACCGTAAGAGATAGAGCCGTGGTTTATTAAGCAAAAGTGCGTCAAATACGCTCCCATAACTGAACATAACATTTAAAAGATACGTCGTCGGTGAAAATAATTTCAATTCGGACTTAGTCTCTGTACGGAGAGGCTACCGAGAAGCGCTACCGACGAAGACTTTCTGATTAATTTAAGAATCAACCGAAAGAGATAGAGCCGTGGTTTATTAAGCAAAAGTGCTTCAAATACGCTCCTATAACTCAATCTAACATATAAAAGGTACCTCGTCGGTGAAAATAATTACAGTTCGGACTTAGATTTTTTCCTACCGAGTGGCTACCGTGAAGCGTCGCCGACGACGACTTTAGAAATTATTTAATAATCAACCGTAAGAGATAGAGCCGTGGTTTATTAAGCAAAAGTGCGTCAAATACGCTCCCATAACGGAACATAACATTTAAAAGATACGTCGTGGATTAAAATATTTTCAATTCGGACTTAGTCTCTGTACGGAGATGCTACCGAGAAGCGCTACAGACGAAGACTTTCTGATTCATTTAAAAATCAACCGTAAGAGATAGAGCCGTGGTTTATTAAGCAAAAGTGCTTCAAATACGCTCCTATAACTCAATCTAACATATAAAAGGTACCTCGTCGGTGAAAATAATTACAGTTCGGACTTAGATTTTTTCCTACCGAGTGTCTACCGTGAAGAGTCGCCGACGACGACTTTAGAAATTATTTAAAAATCAACCGTAAGAGATAGAGCCGTGGTTTATTAAGCAAAAGTGCGTCAAATACGCTCCCATAACTGATCATAACATTTAAAAGATACGTCGTCGGTGAAAATATTTTCAATTCGGACTTAGTCTCTGTACGGAGAGGCTACCGAGAAGCGCTACCGACGAAGACTTTCTGATTAATTTAAGAATCAACCGAAAGAGATAGAGCCGTGGTTTATTAAGCAAAAGTGCTTCAAATACGCTCCTATAACTCAATCTAACATATAAAAGGTACCTCGTCGGTGAAAATAATTACAGTTCGGACTTAGATTTTTTCCTACCGAGTGGCTACCGTGAAGAGTCGCCGACGACGACTTTAGAAATTATTTAATAATCAACCGTAAGAGATAGAGCCGTGGTTTATTAAGCAAAAGTGCGTCAAATACGCTCCCATAACTGAACATAACATTTAAAAGATACGTCGTCGGTGAAAATAATTTCAATTCGGACTTAGTCTCTGTACGGAGAGGCTACCGAGAAGCGCTACCGACGAAGACTTTCTGATTAATTTAAGAATCAACCGAAAGAGATAGAGCCGTGGTTTATTAAGCAAAAGTGCTTCAAATACGCTCCTATAACTCAATCTAACATATAAAAGGTACCTCGTCGGTGAAAATAATTACAGTTCGGACTTAGATTTTTTCCTACCGAGTGGCTACCGTGAAGAGTCGCCGACGACGACTTTAGAAATTATTTAAAAATCAACCGTAAGAGATGGAGCCGTGGTTTATTAAGCAAAAGTGCGTTAAACACGCTCCCATAACTGAACATAACATTTAAAAGATACGTCGTGGATTAAAATATTTTCAATTCGGACTTAGTCTCTGTACGGAGATGCTACCGAGAAGCGCTACAGACGAAGACTTTCTGATTCATTTAAAAATCAACCGTAAGAGATAGAGCCGTGGTTTATTAAGCAAAAGTGCTTCAAATACGCTCCTATAACTCAATCTAACATATAAAAGGTACCTCGTCGGTGAAAATAATTACAGTTCGGACTTAGATTTTTTCCTACCGAGTGTCTACCGTGAAGAGTCGCCGACGACGACTTTAGAAATTATTTAAAAATCAACCGTAAGAGATAGAGCCGTGGTTTATTAAGCAAAAGTGCGTCAAATACGCTCCCATAACTGATCATAACATTTAAAAGATACGTCGTCGGTGAAAATATTTTCAATTCGGACTTAGTCTCTGTACGGAGAGGCTACCGAGAAGCGCTACCGACGAAGACTTTCTGATTAATTTAAGAATCAACCGAAAGAGATAGAGCCGTGGTTTATTAAGCAAAAGTGCTTCAAATACGCTCCTATAACTCAATCTAACATATAAAAGGTACCTCGTCGGTGAAAATAATTACAGTTCGGACTTAGATTTTTTCCTACCGAGTGGCTACCGTGAAGAGTCGCCGACGACGACTTTAGAAATTATTTAATAATCAACCGTAAGAGATAGAGCCGTGGTTTATTAAGCAAAAGTGCGTCAAATACGCTCCCATAACTGAACATAACATTTAAAAGATACGTCGTCGGTGAAAATAATTTCAATTCGGACTTAGTCTCTGTACGGAGAGGCTACCGAGAAGCGCTACCGACGAAGACTTTCTGATTAATTTAAGAATCAACCGAAAGAGATAGAGCCGTGGTTTATTAAGCAAAAGTGCTTCAAATACGCTCCTATAACTCAATCTAACATATAAAAGGTACCTCGTCGGTGAAAATAATTACAGTTCGGACTTAGATTTTTTCCTACCGAGTGGCTACCGTGAAGAGTCGCCGACGACGACTTTAGAAATTATTTAAAAATCAACCGTAAGAGATGGAGCCGGGGTTTATTAAGCAAAAGTGCGTCAAATACGCTCCCATAACCTAACATAACATTTAAAAGATAAGTCGTCGGTGAAAATATTTTCAATTCGGACTTAGTCTCTGTACGGAGAGGCTACCGTGAAGAGTCGCCGACGACGACTTTAGAAATTATTTAAAAATCAACCGTAAGAGATGGAGCCGTGGTTTATTAAGCAAAAGTGCGTCAAACACGCTCCCATAACGGAGCATAACATTTAAAAGATACGTTGTGGATGAAAATATTTTCAATTCGGATTTAGTCTCTGTACGGAGAGGCTACCGAGGAGCGCTACCGACGAAGACTTTCTGATTAATTTAAAAATCAACCGAAAGAGATAGAGCCGTGGTTTATTAAGCAAAAGTGCTTAAAATACGCTCCTATAACTCAATCTAACATATAAAAGGTACCTCGTCGGTGAAAATAATTACAGTTCGGACTTAGATTTTTTCCTACCGAGTGGCTACCGTGAAGCGTCGCCGACGACGACTTTAGAAATTATTTAATAATCAACCGTAAGAGATAGAGCCGTGGTTTATTAAGCAAAAGTGCGTCAAATACGCTCCCATAACTGATCATAACATTTAAAAGATACGTCGTCGGTGAAAATATTTTCAATTCGGACTTAGTCTCTGTACGGAGAGGCTACCGAGAAGCGCTACCGACGAAGACTTTCTGATTAATTTAAGAATCAACCGAAAGAGATAGAGCCGTGGTTTATTAAGCAAAAGTGCTTCAAATACGCTCCTATAACTCAATCTAACATATAAAAGGTACCTCGTCGGTGAAAATAATTACAGTTCGGACTTAGATTTTTTCCTACCGAGTGGCTACCGTGAAGCGTCGCCGACGACGACTTTAGAAATTATTTAATAATCAACCGTAAGAGATAGAGCCGTGGTTTATTAAGCAAAAGTGCGTCAAATACGCAACCATAACGGAACATAACATTTAAAAGATACGTCGTGGATGAAAATATTTTCAATTCGGATTTAGTCTCTGTACGGAGAGGCTACCGAGATGCGCTACCGACGAAGACTTTCTGATTAATTTAAAAATCAACCGAAAGAGATAGAGCCGTGGTTTATTAAGCAAAAGTGCTTCAAATACGCTCCTATAACTCAATCTAACATATAAAAGGTACCTCGTCGGTGAAAATAATTACAGTTCGGACTTAGATTTTTTCCTACCGAGTGGCTACCGTGAAGAGTCGCCGACGACGACTTTAGAAATTATTTAATAATCAACCATAAGAGATAGAGCCGTGGTTTATTAAGCAAAAGTGCGTCAAATACGCTCCCATAACTGAACATAACATTTAAAAGATACGTCGTCGGTGAAAATAATTTCAATTCGGACTTAGTCTCTGTACGGAGAGGCTACCGAGAAGCGCTACCGACGAAGACTTTCTGATTAATTTAAGAATCAACCGAAAGAGATAGAGCCGTGGTTTATTAAGCAAAAGTGCTTCAAATACGCTCCTATAACTCAATCTAACATATAAAAGGTACCTCGTCGGTGAAAATAATTACAGTTCGGACTTAGATTTTTTCCTACCGAGTGGCTACCGTGAAGAGTCGCCGACGACGACTTTAGAAATTATTTAAAAATCAACCGTAAGAGATAGATCCGTGGTTTATTAAGCAAAAGTGCGTCAAATACGCTCCCATAACCTAACATAACATTTAAAAGATAAGTCGTCGGTGAAAATATTTTCAATTCGGACTTAGTCTCTGTACGGAGAGGCTACCGTGAAGAGTCGCCGACGACGACTTTAGAAATTATTTAAAAATCAACCGTAAGAGATGGAGCCGTGGTTTATTAAGCAAAAGTGCGTCAAACACGCTCTCATAACGGAACATAACATTTAAAAGATACGTCGTGGATGAAAATATTTTCAATTCGGACTTAGTCTCTCTACGGAGAGGCTACCGAGAGGCGCTACCGACGAAGACTTTCTGATTAATTTAAAAATCAACCGTAAGAGATAGAGCCGTGGTTTATTAAGCAAAAGTGCGTCAAATACGCTCCCATAACTGATCATAACATTTAAAAGATACGTCGTCGGTGAAAATATTTTCAATTCGGACTTAGTCTCTGTACGGAGAGGCTACCGTGAAGAGTCGCCGACGACGACTTTAGAAATTATTTAAAAATCAACCGTAAGAGATAGAGCCGTGGTTTATTAAGCAAAAGTGCGTCAAATACGCTCCCATAACTGATCATAACATTTAAAAGATACGTCGTCGGTGAAAATATTTTGAATTCGGACTTAGTCTCTGTACGGAGAGGCTACCGTGAAGAGTCGCCGACGACGACTTTAGAAATTATTTAAAAATCAACCGTAAGAGATGGAGCCGTGGTTTATTAAGCAAAAGTGCGTCAAACACGCTCCCATAACGGAACATAACATTTAAAAGATACGTCGTGGATGAAAATATTTTCAATTCGGACTTGGTCTCTGTACGGAGAGGCTACCGAGAAGCGCTACCGACGAGGACTTTCTTATTAATTTAAAAATCAACCGTAAGAGATAGAGCCGTGGTTTATTAAGCAAAAGTGCTTCAAATACGCTCCTATAACTCAATCTAACATATAAAAGGTACCTCGTCGGTGAAAATAATTACAGTTCGGACTTAGATTTTTTCCTACCGAGTGGCTACCGTGAAGCGTCGCCGACGACGACTTTAGAAATTATTTAATAATCAACCGTAAGAGATAGAGCCGTGGTTTATTAAGCAAAAGTGCGTCAAATACGTTCCCATAACTGATCATAACATTTAAAAGATACGTCGTCGGTGAAAATATTTTCAATTCGGACTTAGTCTCTGTACGGAGAGGCTACCGAGAAGCGCTACCGACGAAGACTTTCTGATTAATTTAAGAATCAACCGAAAGAGATAGAGCCGTGGTTTATTAAGCAAAAGTGCTTCAAATACGCTCCTATAACTCAATCTAACATATAAAAGGTACCTCGTCGGTGAAAATAATTACAGTTCGGACTTAGATTTTTTCCTACCGAGTGGCTACCGTGAAGCGTCGCCGACGACGACTTTAGAAATTATTTAATAATCAACCGTAAGAGATAGAGCCGTGGTTTATTAAGCAAAAGTGCGTCAAATACGCAACCATAACGGAACATAACATTTAAAAGATACGTCGTGGATGAAAATATTTTCAATTCGGATTTAGTCTCTGTACGGAGAGGCTACCGAGATGCGCTACCGACGAAGACTTTCTGATTAATTTAAAAATCAACCGAAAGAGATAGAGCCGTGGTTTATTAAGCAAAAGTGCTTCAAATACGCTCCTATAACTCAATCTAACATATAAAAGGTACCTCGTCGGTGAAAATAATTACAGTTCGGACTTAGATTTTTTCCTACCGAGTGGCTACCGTGAAGAGTCGCCGACGACGACTTTAGAAATTATTTAATAATCAACCATAAGAGATAGAGCCGTGGTTTATTAAGCAAAAGTGCGTCAAATACGCTCCCATAACTGAACATAACATTTAAAAGATACGTCGTCGGTGAAAATAATTTCAATTCGGACTTAGTCTCTGTACGGAGAGGCTACCGAGAAGCGCTACCGACGAAGACTTTCTGATTAATTTAAGAATCAACCGAAAGAGATAGAGCCGTGGTTTATTAAGCAAAAGTGCTTCAAATACGCTCCTATAACTCAATCTAACATATAAAAGGTACCTCGTCGGTGAAAATAATTACAGTTCGGACTTAGATTTTTTCCTACCGAGTGGCTACCGTGAAGAGTCGCCGACGACGACTTTAGAAATTATTTAAAAATCAACCGTAAGAGATAGATCCGTGGTTTATTAAGCAAAAGTGCGTCAAATACGCTCCCATAACCTAACATAACATTTAAAAGATAAGTCGTCGGTGAAAATATTTTCAATTCGGACTTAGTCTCTGTACGGAGAGGCTACCGTGAAGAGTCGCCGACGACGACTTTAGAAATTATTTAAAAATCAACCGTAAGAGATGGAGCCGTGGTTTATTAAGCAAAAGTGCGTCAAACACGCTCTCATAACGGAACATAACATTTAAAAGATACGTCGTGGATGAAAATATTTTCAATTCGGACTTAGTCTCTCTACGGAGAGGCTACCGAGAGGCGCTACCGAGGAAGACTTTCTGATTAATTTAAAAATCAACCGTAAGAGATAGAGCCGTGGTTTATTAAGCAAAAGTGCGTCAAATACGCTCCCATAACTGATCATAACATTTAAAAGATACGTCGTCGGTGAAAATATTTTCAATTCGGACTTAGTCTCTGTACGGAGAGGCTACCGTGAAGAGTCGCCGACGACGACTTTAGAAATTATTTAAAAATCAACCGTAAGAGATAGAGCCGTGGTTTATTAAGCAAAAGTGCGTCAAATACGCTCCCATAACTGATCATAACATTTAAAAGATACGTCGTCGGTGAAAATATTTTGAATTCGGACTTAGTCTCTGTACGGAGAGGCTACCGTGAAGAGTCGCCGACGACGACTTTAGAAATTATTTAAAAATCAACCGTAAGAGATGGAGCCGTGGTTTATTAAGCAAAAGTGCGTCAAACACGCTCCCATAACGGAACATAACATTTAAAAGATACGTCGTGGATGAAAATATTTTCAATTCGGACTTGGTCTCTGTACGGAGAGGCTACCGAGAAGCGCTACCGACGAGGACTTTCTTATTAATTTAAAAATCAACCGTAAGAGATAGAGCCGTGGTTTATTAAGCAAAAGTGCTTCAAATACGCTCCTATAACTCAATCTAACATATAAAAGGTACCTCGTCGGTGAAAATAATTACAGTTCGGACTTAGATTTTTTCCTACCGAGTGGCTACCGTGAAGCGTCGCCGACGACGACTTTAGAAATTATTTAATAATCAACCGTAAGAGATAGAGCCGTGGTTTATTAAGCAAAAGTGCGTCAAATACGTTCCCATAACTGATCATAACATTTAAAAGATACGTCGTCGGTGAAAATATTTTCAATTCGGACTTAGTCTCTGTACGGAGAGGCTACCGAGAAGCGCTACCGACGAAGACTTTCTGATTAATTTAAGAATCAACCGAAAGAGATAGAGCCGTGGTTTATTAAGCAAAAGTGCTTCAAATACGCTCCTATAACTCAATCTAACATATAAAAGGTACCTCGTCGGTGAAAATAATTACAGTTCGGACTTAGATTTTTTCCTACCGAGTGGCTACCGTGAAGCGTCGCCGACGACGACTTTAGAAATTATTTAATAATCAACCGTAAGAGATAGAGCCGTGGTTTATTAAGCAAAAGTGCGTCAAATACGCAACCATAACGGAACATAACATTTAAAAGATACGTCGTGGATGAAAATATTTTCAATTCGGATTTAGTCTCTGTACGGAGAGGCTACCGAGATGCGCTACCGACGAAGACTTTCTGATTAATTTAAAAATCAACCGAAAGAGATAGAGCCGTGGTTTATTAAGCAAAAGTGCTTCAAATACGCTCCTATAACTCAATCTAACATATAAAAGGTACCTCGTAGGTGAAAATAATTACAGTTCGGACTTAGATTTTTTCCTACCGAGTGGCTACCGTGAAGAGTCGCCGACGACGACTTTAGAAATTATTTAATAATCAACCATAAGAGATAGAGCCGTGGTTTATTAAGCAAAAGTGCGTCAAATACGCTCCCATAACTGAACATAACATTTAAAAGATACGTCGTCGGTGAAAATAATTTCAATTCGGACTTAGTCTCTGTACGGAGAGGCTACCGAGAAGCGCTACCGACGAAGACTTTCTGATTAATTTAAGAATCAACCGAAAGAGATAGAGCCGTGGTTTATTAAGCAAAAGTGCTTCAAATACGCTCCTATAACTCAATCTAACATATAAAAGGTACCTCGTCGGTGAAAATAATTACAGTTCGGACTTAGATTTTTTCCTACCGAGTGGCTACCGTGAAGAGTCGCCGACGACGACTTTAGAAATTATTTAAAAATCAACCGTAAGAGATAGATCCGTGGTTTATTAAGCAAAAGTGCGTCAAATACGCTCCCATAACCTAACATAACATTTAAAAGATAAGTCGTCGGTGAAAATATTTTCAATTCGGACTTAGTCTCTGTACGGAGAGGCTACCGTGAAGAGTCGCCGACGACGACTTTAGAAATTATTTAAAAATCAACCGTAAGAGATGGAGCCGTGGTTTATTAAGCAAAAGTGCGTCAAACACGCTCTCATAACGGAACATAACATTTAAAAGATACGTCGTGGATGGAAATATTTTCAATTCGGACTTAGTCTCTCTACGGAGAGGCTACCGAGAAGCGCTACCGACGAAGACTTTCTGATTAATTTAAAAATCAACCGTAAGAGATAGAGCCGTGGTTTATTAAGCAAAAGTGCGTCAAATACGCTCCCATAACTGATCATAACATTTAAAAGATACGTCGTCGGTGAAAATATTTTCAATTCGGACTTAGTCTCTGTACGGAGAGGCTACCGTGAAGAGTCGCCGACGACGACTTTAGAAATTATTTAAAAATCAACCGTAAGAGATAGAGCCGTGGTTTATTAAGCAAAAGTGCGTCAAATACGCTCCCATAACTGATCATAACATTTAAAAGATACGTCGTCGGTGAAAATATTTTGAATTCGGACTTAGTCTCTGTACGGAGAGGCTACCGTGAAGAGTCGCCGACGACGACTTTAGAAATTATTTAAAAATCAACCGTAAGAGATGGAGCCGTGGTTTATTAAGCAAAAGTGCGTCAAATACGCTCCCATAACGGAACATAACATTTAAAAGATACGTCGTGGATGAAAATATTTTCAATTCGGACTTGGTCTCTGTACGGAGAGGCTACCGAGAAGCGCTACCGACGAGGACTTTCTTATTAATTTAAAAATCAACCGTAAGAGATAGAGCCGTGGTTTATTAAGCAAAAGTGCTTCAAATACGCTCCTATAACTCAATCTAACATATAAAAGGTACCTCGTCGGTGAAAATAATTACAGTTCGGACTTAGATTTTTTCCTACCGAGTGTCTACCGTGAAGAGTCGCCGACGACGACTTTAGAAATTATTTAAAAATCAACCGTAAGAGATAGAGCCGTGGTTTATTAAGCAAAAGTGCGTCAAATACGCTCCCATAACTGATCATAACATTTAAAAGATACGTCGTCGGTGAAAATATTTTCAATTCGGACTTAGTCTCTGTACGGAGAGGCTACCGAGAAGCGCTACCGACGAAGACTTTCTGATTAATTTAAGAATCAACCGAAAGAGATAGAGCCGTGGTTTATTAAGCAAAAGTGCTTCAAATACGCTCCTATAACTCAATCTAACATATAAAAGGTACCTCGTCGGTGAAAATAATTACAGTTCGGACTTAGATTTTTTCCTACCGAGTGGCTACCGTGAAGCGTCGCCGACGACGACTTTAGAAATTATTTAATAATCAACCGTAAGAGATAGAGCCGTGGTTTATTAAGCAAAAGTGCGTCAAATACGCAACCATAACGGAACATAACATTTAAAAGATACGTCGTGGATGAAAATATTTTCAATTCGGATTTAGTCTCTGTACGGAGAGGCTACCGAGATGCGCTACCGACGAAGACTTTCTGATTAATTTAAAAATCAACCGAAAGAGATAGAGCCGTGGTTTATTAAGCAAAAGTGCTTCAAATACGCTCCTATAACTCAATCTAACATATAAAAGGTACCTCGTCGGTGAAAATAATTACAGTTCGGACTTAGATTTTTTCCTACCGAGTGGCTACCGTGAAGAGTCGCCGACGACGACTTTAGAAATTATTTAATAATCAACCATAAGAGATAGAGCCGTGGTTTATTAAGCAAAAGTGCGTCAAATACGCTCCCATAACTGAACATAACATTTAAAAGATACGTCGTCGGTGAAAATAATTTCAATTCGGACTTAGTCTCTGTACGGAGAGGCTACCGAGAAGCGCTACCGACGAAGACTTTCTGATTAATTTAAGAATCAACCGAAAGAGATAGAGCCGTGGTTTATTAAGCAAAAGTGCTTCAAATACGCTCCTATAACTCAATCTAACATATAAAAGGTACCTCGTCGGTGAAAATAATTACAGTTCGGACTTAGATTTTTTCCTACCGAGTGGCTACCGTGAAGAGTCGCCGACGACGACTTTAGAAATTATTTAAAAATCAACCGTAAGAGATAGAGCCGTGGTTTATTAAGCAAAAGTGCGTCAAATACGCTCCCATAACCTAACATAACATTTAAAAGATAAGTCGTCGGTGAAAATATTTTCAATTCGGACTTAGTCTCTGTACGGAGAGGCTACCGTGAAGAGTCGCCGACGACGACTTTAGAAATTATTTAAAAATCAACCGTAAGAGATGGAGCCGTGGTTTATTAAGCAAAAGTGCGTCAAACACGCTCTCATAACGGAACATAACATTTAAAAGATACGTCGTGGATGAAAATATTTTCAATTCGGACTTAGTCTCTCTACGGAGAGGCTACCGAGAGGCGCTACCGAGGAAGACTTTCTGATTAATTTAAAAATCAACCGTAAGAGATAGAGCCGCGGTTTATTAAGCAAAAGTGCGTCAAATACGCTCCCATAACGGAACATAACATTTAAAAGATACGTCGTGGATGAAAATATTTTCAATTCGGATTTAGTCTCTGTACGGAGAGGCTACCGAGATGCGCTACCGACGAAGACTTTCTGATTAATTTAAAAATCAACCGAAAGAGATAGAGCCGTGGTTTATTAAGCAAAAGTGCTTCAAATACGCTCCTATAACTCAATCTAACATATAAAAGGTACCTCGTCGGTGAAAATAATTACAGTTCGGACTTAGATTTTTTCCTACCGAGTGGCTACCGTGAAGAGTCGCCGACGACGACTTTAGAAATTATTTAATAATCAACCGTAAGAGATAGAGCCGTGGTTTATTAAGCAAAAGTGCGTCAAATACGCTCCCATAACTGAACATAACATTTAAAAGATACGTCGTCGGTGAAAATAATTTCAATTCGGACTTAGTCTCTGTACGGAGAGGCTACCGAGAAGCGCTACCGACGAAGACTTTCTGATTAATTTAAGAATCAACCGAAAGAGATAGAGCCGTGGTTTATTAAGCAAAAGTGCTTCAAATACGCTCCTATAACTCAATCTAACATATAAAAGGTACCTCGTCGGTGAAAATAATTACAGTTCGGACTTAGATTTTTTCCTACCGAGTGGCTACCGTGAAGAGTCGCCGACGACGACTTTAGAAATTATTTAAAAATCAACCGTAAGAGATAGAGCCGTGGTTTATTAAGAAAAAGTGCGTCAAATACGCTCCCATAACTGATCATAACATTTAAAAGATACGTCGTCGGTGAAAATATTTTCAATTCGGACTTAGTCTCTGTACGGAGAGGCTACCAAGAAGCGCTACCGACGAAGACTTTCTGATTAATTTAAGAATCAACCGAAAGAGATAGAGCCGTGGTTTATTAAGCAAAAGTGCTTCAAATACGCTCCTATAACTCAATCTAACATATAAAAGGTACCTCGTCGGTGAAAATAATTACAGTTCGGACTTAGATTTTTACTACCGAGTGGCTACCGTGAAGAGTCGCCGACGACGATTTTAGAAATTATTTAAAAATCAACCGTAAGAGATAGAGCCGTGGTTTATTAAGCAAAAGTGCGTCAAATACGCTCCCATAACTGATCATAACATTTAAAAGATACGTCGTCGGTGAAAATATTTTCAATTCGGACTTAGTCTCTGTACGGAGAAGCTACCGTGAAGAGTCGCCGACGACGACTTTAGAAATTATTTAAAAATCAACCGTAAGAGATGGAGCCGTGGTTTATTAAGCAAAAGTGCGTCAAACACGCTCCCATAACGGAACATAACATTTAAAAGATACGTCGTGGATGAAAATATTTTCAATTCGGACTTGGTCTCTGTACGGAGAGGCTACCGAGAAGCGCTACCGACGAGGACTTTCTGATTAATTTAAAATCAACCGTAAGAGATAGAGCCGTGGTTTATGAAGCAAAAGTGCTTCAAATGCGCTCCTATAACTCAATCTAACATATATAAGGTACCTCGTCGGTGAAAATAATTACAGGTCGGACTTAGATTTTTTCCTACCGAGTGGCTACCGTGAAGAGTCGCCGACGACGACTTTAGAAATTATTTAAAAATCAACCGTAAGAGATGGAGCCGTGGTTTATTAAGCAAAAGTGCGTCAAATACGCTCCCATAACCTAACATAACATTTAAAAGATAAGTCGTCGGTGAAAATATTTTCAATTCGGACTTAGTCTCTGTACGGAGAGGCTACCGAGAAGCGCTACCGACGAAGACTTTCTGATTAATTTAAGAATCAACCGAAAGAGATAGAGCCGTGGTTTATTAAGCAAAAGTGCTTCAAATACGCTCCTATAACTCAATCTAACATATAAAAGGTACCTCGTCGGTGAAAATAATTACAGTTCGGACTTAGATTTTTTCCTACCGAGTGGCTACCGTGAAGAGTCGCCGACGACGATTTTAGAAATTATTTAAAAATCAACCGTAAGAGATAGAGCCGTGGTTTATTAAGCAAAAGTGCGTCAAATACGCTCCCATAACTGATCATAACATTTAAAAGATACGTCGTCGGTGAAAATATTTTCAATTCGGACTTAGTCTCTGTACGGAGAGGCTACCGTGAAGAGTCGCCGACGACGACTTTAGAAATTATTTAAAAATCAACCGTAAGAGATGGAGCCGTGGTTTATTAAGCAAAAGTGCGTCAAACACGCTCCCATAACGGAACATAACATTTAAAAGATACGTCGTGGATGAAAATATTTTCAATTCGGACTTGGTCTCTGTACGGAGAGGCTACCGAGAAGCGCTACCGACGAGGACTTTCTGATTAATTTAAAATCAACCGTAAGAGATAGAGCCGTGGTTTATGAAGCAAAAGTGCTTCAAATGCGCTCCTATAACTCAATCTAACATATAAAAGGTACCTCGTCGGTGAAAATAATTACAGTTCGGACTTAGATTTTTTCCTACCGAGTGGCTACCGTGAAGAGTCGCCGACGACGACTTTAGAAATTATTTAAAAGATACGTCGTCGGTGAAAATAATTTCAATTCGGACTTAGTCTCTGTACGGAGAGGCTACCGAGAAGCGCTACCGACGAAGACTTTCTGATTAATTTAAGAATCAACCGAAAGAGATAGAGCTGTGGTTTATTAAGCAAAAGTGCTTCAAATACGCTCCTATAACTCAATCTAACATATAAAAGGTACCTCGTCGGTGAAAATAATTACAGTTCGGACTTAGATTTTTTCCTACCGAGTGGCTACCGTGAAGCGTCGCCGACGACGACTTTAGAAATTATTTAATAATCAACCGTAAGAGATAGAGCCGTGGTTTATTAAGCAAAAGTGCGTCAAATACGCTCCCATAACGGAACATAACATTTAAAAGATACGTCGTGGATTAAAATATTTTCAATTCGGACTTAGTCTCTGTACGGAGAGGCTACCGAGAAGCGCTACAGACGAAGACTTTCTGATTAATTTAAAAATCAACCGTAAGAGATAGAGCCGTGGTTTATTAAGCAAAAGTGCTTCAAATACGCTCCTATAACTCAATCTAACATATAAAAGGTACCTCGTCGGTGAAAATAATTACAGTTCGGACTTAGATTTTTTCCTACCGAGTGGCTACCGTGAAGAGTCGCCGACGACGACTTTAGAAATTATTGAAAAATCAACCGTAAGAGATGGAGCCGTGGTTTATTAAGCAAAAGTGCGTCAAATACGCTCCCATAACGGAACATAACATTTAAAAGATACGTCGTGGATGAAAATATTTTCAATTCGGACTTGGTCTCTGTACGGAGAGGCTACCGAGAAGCGCTACCGACGAGGACTTTCTGATTAATTTAAAATCAACCGTAAGAGATAGAGCCGTGGTTTATGAAGCAAAAGTGCTTCAAATGCGCTCCTATAACTCAATCTAACATATAAAAGGTACCTCGTCGGTGAAAATAATTACAGTTCGGACTTAGATTTTTTCCTACCGAGTGGCTACCGTGAAGAGTCGCCGACGACGACTTTAGAAATTATTTAAAAATCAACCGTAAGAGATGGAGCCGTGGTTTATTAAGCAAAAGTGCGTCAAACACGCTCCCATAACGGAACATAACATTTAAAAGATACGTCGTGGATTAAAATATTTTCAATTCGGACTTAGTCTCTGTACGGAGAGGCTACCGAGAAGCGCTACAGACGAAGACTTTCTGATTAATTTAAAAATCAACCGTAAGAGATAGAGCCGTGGTTTATTAAGCAAAAGTGCTTCAAATACGCTCCTATAACTCAATCTAACATATAAAAGGTACCTCGTCGGTGAAAATAATTACAGTTCGGACTTAGATTTTTTCCTACCGAGTGGCTACCGTGAAGAGTCGCCGACGACGACTTTAGAAATTATTTTAAAATCAACCGTAAGAGATAGAGCCGTGGTTTATTAAGCAAAAGTGCGTCAAATACGCTCCCATAACCTAACATAACATTTAAAAGATAAGTCGTCGGTGAAAATATTTTCAATTCGGACTTAGTCTCTGTACGGAGAGGCTACCGAGAAGCGCTACCGACGAAGACTTTCTGATTAATTTAAGAATCAACCGAAAGAGATAGAGCTGTGGTTTATTAAGCAAAAGTGCTTCAAATACGCTCCTATAACTCAATCTAACATATAAAAGGTACCTCGTCGGTGAAAATAATTACAGTTCGGACTTAGATTTTTTCCTACCGAGTGGCTACCGTGAAGCGTCGCCGACGACGACTTTAGAAATTATTTAATAATCAACCGTAAGAGATAGAGCCGTGGTTTATTAAGCAAAAGTGCGTCAAATACGCTCCCATAACGGAACATAACATTTAAAAGATACGTCGTGGATTAAAATATTTTCAATTCGGACTTAGTCTCTGTACGGAGAGGCTACCGAGAAGCGCTACAGACGAAGACTTTCTGATTAATTTAAAAATCAACCGTAAGAGATAGAGCCGTGGTTTATTAAGCAAAAGTGCTTCAAATACGCTCCTATAACTCAATCTAACATATAAAAGGTACCTCGTCGGTGAAAATAATTACAGTTCGGACTTAGATTTTTTCCTACCGAGTGGCTACCGTGAAGAGTCGCCGACGACGACTTTAGAAATTATTGAAAAATCAACCGTAAGAGATGGAGCCGTGGTTTATTAAGCAAAAGTGCGTCAAACACGCTCCCATAACGGAACATAACATTTAAAAGATACGTCGTGGATGAAAATATTTTCAATTCGGACTTGGTCTCTGTACGGAGAGGCTACCGAGAAGCGCTACCGACGAGGACTTTCTGATTAATTTAAAATCAACCGTAAGAGATAGAGCCGTGGTTTATGAAGCAAAAGTGCTTCAAATGCGCTCCTATAACTCAATCTAACATATAAAAGGTACCTCGTCGGTGAAAATAATTACAGTTCGGACTTAGATTTTTTCCTACCGAGTGGCTACCGTGAAGAGTCGCCGACGACGACTTTAGAAATTATTTAAAAATCAACCGTAAGAGATGGAGCCGTGGTTTATTAAGCAAAAGTGCGTCAAACACGCTCCCATAACGGAACATAACATTTAAAAGATACGTCGTGGATTAAAATATTTTCAATTCGGACTTAGTCTCTGTACGGAGAGGCTACCGAGAAGCGCTACCGACGAAGACTTTCTGATTAATTTAAAAATCAACCGTAAGAGATAGAGCCGTGGTTTATTAAGCAAAAGTGCTTCAAATACGCTCCTATAACTCAATCTAACATATAAAAGGTACCTCGTCGGTGAAAATAATTACAGTTCGGACTTAGATTTTTTCCTACCGAGTGGCTACCGTGAAGAGTCGCCGACGACGACTTTAGAAATTATTGAAAAATCAACCGTAAGAGATGGAGCCGTGGTTTATTAAGCAAAAGTGCGTCAAACACGCTCCCATAACGGAACATAACATTTAAAAGATACGTCGTGGATGAAAATATTTTCAATTCGGACTTGGTCTCTGTACGGAGAGGCTACCGAGAAGCGCTACCGACGAGGACTTTCTGATTAATTTAAAATCAACCGTAAGAGATAGAGCCGTGGTTTATGAAGCAAAAGTGCTTCAAATGCGCTCCTATAACTCAATCTAACATATAAAAGGTACCTCGTCGGTGAAAATAATTACAGTTCGGACTTAGATTTTTTCCTACCGAGTGGCTACCGTGAAGAGTCGCCGACGACGACTTTAGAAATTATTTTCACCTCGTCGGTGAAAATAATTTCAATTCGGACTTAGTCTCTGTACGGAGAGGCTACCGAGAAGCGCTACCGACGAAGACTTTCTGATTAATTTAAGAATCAACCGAAAGAGATAGAGCCGTGGTTTATTAAGCAAAAGTGCTTCAAATACGCTCCTATAACTCAATCTAACATATAAAAGGTACCTCGTCGGTGAAAATAATTACAGTTCGGACTTAGATTTTTTCCTACCGAGTGGCTACCGTGAAGAGTCGCCGACGACGACTTTAGAATTTATTTTAAAATCAACCGTAAGAGATAGAGCCGTGGTTTATTAAGCAAAAGTGCGTCAAATACGCTCCCATAACCTAACATAACATTTAAAAGATAAGTCGTCGGTGAAAATATTTTCAATTCGGACTTAGTCTCTGTACGGAGAGGCTACCGAGAAGCGCTACCGACGAAGACTTTCTGATTAATTTAAGAATCAACCGAAAGAGATAGAGCTGTGGTTTATTAAGCAAAAGTGCTTCAAATACGCTCCTATAACTCAATCTAACATATAAAAGGTACCTCGTCGGTGAAAATAATTACAGTTCGGACTTAGATTTTTTCCTACCGAGTGGCTACCGTGAAGCGTCGCCGACGACGACTTTAGAAATTATTTAATAATCAACCGTAAGAGATAGAGCCGTGGTTTATTAAGCAAAAGTGCGTCAAATACGCTCCCATAACGGAACATAACATTTAAAAGATACGTCGTGGATTAAAATATTTTCAATTCGGACTTAGTCTCTGTACGGAGGGGCTACCGAGAAGCGCTACAGACGAAGACTTTCTGATTAATTTAAAAATCAACCGTAAGAGATAGAGCCGTGGTTTATTAAGCAAAAGTGCTTCAAATACGCTCCTATAACTCAATCTAACATATAAAAGGTACCTCGTCGGTGAAAATAATTACAGTTCGGACTTAGATTTTTTCCTACCGAGTGGCTACCGTGAAGAGTCGCCGACGACGACTTTAGAAATTATTGAAAAATCAACCGTAAGAGATGGAGCCGTGGTTTATTAAGCAAAAGTGCGTCAAACACGCTCCCATAACGGAACATAACATTTAAAAGATACGTCGTGGATGAAAATATTTTCAATTCGGACTTGGTCTCTGTACGGAGAGGCTACCGAGAAGCGCTACCGACGAGGACTTTCTGATTAATTTAAAATCAACCGTAAGAGATAGAGCCGTGGTTTATGAAGCAAAAGTGCTTCAAATGCGCTCCTATAACTCAATCTAACATATAAAAGGTACCTCGTCGGTGAAAATAATTACAGTTCGGACTTAGATTTTTTCCTACCGAGTGGCTACCGTGAAGAGTCGCCGACGACGACTTTAGAAATTATTTAAAAATCAACCGTAAGAGATGGAGCCGTGGTTTATTAAGCAAAAGTGCGTCAAACACGCTCCCATAACGGAACATAACATTTAAAAGATACGTCGTGGATGAAAATATTTTAAATTCGGATTTAGTCTCTGTACGGAGAGGCTACCGAGATGCGCTACCGACGAAGACTTTCTGATTAAATTAAAAATCAACCGAAAGAGATAGAGCCGTGGTTTATTAAGCAAAAGTGCTTGAAATACGCTCCTATAACTCAGTCTAACATATAAAAGGTACCTCGTCGGTGAAAATAATTACAGTTCGGACTTAGATTTTTTCCTACCGAGTGGCTACCGTGAAGAGTCGCCGACGACGACTTTAGAAATTATTTTAAAGATACGTCGTCGGTGAAAATAATTTCAATTCGGACTTAGTCTCTGTACGGAGAGGCTACCGAGAAGCGCTACCGACGAAGACTTTCTGATTAATTTAAGAATCAACCGAAAGAGATAGAGCCGTGGTTTATTAAGCAAAAGTGCTTCAAATACGCTCCTATAACTCAGTCTAACATATAAAAGGTACCTCGTCGGTGAAAATAATTACAGTTCGGACTTAGATTTTTTCCTACCGAGTGGCTACCGTGAAGAGTCGCCGACGACGACTTTAGAAATTATTTTAAAGATACGTCGTCGGTGAAAATATTTTCAATTCGGACTTAGTCTCTGTACGGAGAGGCTACCGAGAAGCGCTACCGACGAAGACTTTCTGATTAATTTAAGAATCAACCGAAAGAGATAGAGCCGTGGTTTATTAAGCAAAAGTGCTTCAAATACGCTCCTATAACTCAATCTAACATATAAAAGGTACCTCGTCGGTGAAAATAATTACAGTTCGGACTTAGATTTTTTCCTACCGAGTGGCTACCGTGAAGAGTCGCCGACGACGACTTTAGAAATTATTTAAAAATCAACCGTAAGAGATGGAGCCGGGGTTTATTAAGCAAAAGTGCGTCAAATACGCTCCCATAACCTAACATAACATTTAAAAGATAAGTCGTCGGTGAAAATATTTTCAATTCGGACTTAGTCTCTGTACGGAGAGGCTACCGAGAAGCGCTACCGACGAAGACTTTCTGATTAATTTAAAAATCAACCGTAAGAGATAGAGCCGTGGTTTATTAAGCAAAAGTGCTTCAAATACGCTCCTATAACTCAATCTAACATATAAAAGGTACCTCGTAGGTGAAAATAATTACAGTTCGGACTTAGATTTTTTCCTACCGAGTGGCTACCGTGAAGAGTCGCCGACGACGACTTTAGAAATTATTTAAAAATCAACCGTAAGAGATGGAGCCGTGGTTTATTAAGCAAAAGTGCGTCAAACACGCTCCCATAACGGAACATAACATTTAAAAGATACGTCGTGGATGAAAATATTTTCAATTCGGATTTAGTCTCTGTACGGAGAGGCTACCGAGATGCGCTACCGACGAAGACTTTCTGATTAAATTAAAAATCAACCGAAAGAGATAGAGCCGTGGTTTATTAAGCAAAAGTGCTTGAAATACGCTCCTATAACTCAGTCTAACATATAAAAGGTACCTCGTCGGTGAAAATAATTACAGTTCGGACTTAGATTTTTTCCTACCGAGTGGCTACCGTGAAGAGTCGCCGACGACGACTTTAGAAATTATTTTAAAGATACGTCGTCGGTGAAAATAATTTCAATTCGGACTTAGTCTCTGTACGGAGAGGCTACCGAGAAGCGCTACCGACGAAGACTTTCTGATTAATTTAAGAATCAACCGAAAGAGATAGAGCCGTGGTTTATTAAGCAAAAGTGCTTCAAATACGCTCCTATAACTCAATCTAACATATAAAAGGTACCTCGTCGGTGAAAATAATTACAGTTCGGACTTAGATTTTTTCCTACCGAGTGGCTACCGTGAAGAGTCGCCGACGACGACTTTAGAATTTATTTTAAAATCAACCGTAAGAGATAGAGCCGTGGTTTATTAAGCAAAAGTGCGTCAAATACGCTCCCATAACCTAACATAACATTTAAAAGATAAGTCGTCGGTGAAAATATTTTCAATTCGGACTTAGTCTCTGTACGGAGAGGCTACCGAGAAGCGCTACCGACGAAGACTTTCTGATTAATTTAAGAATCAACCGAAAGAGATAGAGATGTGGTTTATTAAGCAAAAGTGCTTCAAATACGCTCCTATAACTCAATCTAACATATAAAAGGTACCTCGTCGGTGAAAATAATTACAGTTCGGACTTAGATTTTTTCCTACCGAGTGGCTACCGTGAAGCGTCGCCGACGACGACTTTAGAAATTATTTAATAATCAACCGTAAGAGATAGAGCCGTGGTTTATTAAGCAAAAGTGCGTCAAATACGCTCCCATAACGGAACATAACATTTAAAAGATACGTCGTGGATTAAAATATTTTCAATTCGGACTTAGTCTCTGTACGGAGAGGCTACCGAGAAGCGCTACAGACGAAGACTTTCTGATTAATTTAAAAATCAACCGTAAGAGATAGAGCCGTGGTTTATTAAGCAAAAGTGCTTCAAATACGCTCCTATAACTCAATCTAACATATAAAAGGTACCTCGTCGGTGAAAATAATTACAGTTCGGACTTAGATTTTTTCCTACCGAGTGGCTACCGTGAAGAGTCGCCGACGACGACTTTAGAAATTATTTAAAAATCAACCGTAAGAGATAGAGCCGTGGTTTATTAAGAAAAAGTGCGTCAAATACGCTCCCATAACTGATCATAACATTTAAAAGATACGTCGTCGGTGAAAATATTTTCAATTCGGATTTAGTCTCTGTACGGAGAGGCTACCGAGATGCGCTACCGACGAAGACTTTCTGATTAAATTAAAAATCAACCGAAAGAGATAGAGCCGTGGTTTATTAAGCAAAAGTGCTTGAAATACGCTACTATAACTCAGTCTAACATATAAAAGGTACCTCGTCGGTGAAAATAATTACAGTTCGGACTTAGATTTTTTCCTACCGAGTGGCTACCGTGAAGAGTCGCCGACGACGACTTTAGAAATTATTTTAAAGATACGTCGTCGGTGAAAATAATTTCAATTCGGACTTAGTCTCTGTACGGAGAGGCTACCGAGAAGCGCTACCGACGAAGACTTTCTGATTAATTTAAGAATCAACCGAAAGAGATAGAGCCGTGGTTTATTAAGCAAAAGTGCTTCAAATACGCTCCTATAACTCAGTCTAACATATAAAAGGTACCTCGTCGGTGAAAATAATTACAGTTCGGACTTAGATTTTTTCCTACCGAGTGGCTACCGTGAAGAGTCGCCGACGACGACTTTAGAAATTATTTTAAAGATACGTCGTCGGTGAAAATAATTTCAATTCGGACTTAGTCTCTGTACGAAGAGGCTACCGAGAAGCGCTACCGACGAAGACTTTCTGATTAATTTAAGAATCAACCGAAAGAGATAGAGCCGTGGTTTATTAAGCAAAAGTGCTTCAAATACGCTCCTATAACTCAATCTAACATATAAAAGGTACCTCGTCGGTGAAAATAATTACAGTTCGGACTTAGATTTTTTCCTACCGAGTGGCTACCGTGAAGAGTCGCCGACGACGACTTTAGAATTTATTTTAAAATCAACCGTAAGAGATAGAGCCGTGGTTTATTAAGCAAAAGTGCGTCAAATACGCTCCCATAACCTAACATAACATTTAAAAGATAAGTCGTCGGTGAAAATATTTTCAATTCGGACTTAGTCTCTGTACGGAGAGGCTACCGAGAAGCGCTACCGACGAAGACTTTCTGATTAATTTAAGAATCAACCGAAAGAGATAGAGCTGTGGTTTATTAAGCAAAAGTGCTTCAAATACGCTCCTATAACTCAATCTAACATATAAAAGGTACCTCGTCGGTGAAAATAATTACAGTTCGGACTTAGATTTTTTCCTACCGAGTGGCTACCGTGAAGAGTCGCCGACGACGACTTTAGAAATTATTTAATAATCAACCGTAAGAGATAGAGCCGTGGTTTATTAAGCAAAAGTGCGTCAAATACGCTCCCATAACGGAACATAACATTTAAAAGATACGTCGTGGATTAAAATATTTTCAATTCGGACTTAGTCTCTGTACGGAGAGGCTACCGAGAAGCGCTACAGACGAAGACTTTCTGATTAATTTAAAAATCAACCGTAAGAGATAGAGCCGTGGTTTATTAAGCAAAAGTGCTTCAAATACGCTCCTATAACTCAATCTAACATATAAAAGGTACCTCGTCGGTGAAAATAATTACAGTTCGGACTTAGATTTTTTCCTACCGAGTGGCTACCGTGAAGAGTCGCCGACGACGACTTTAGAAATTATTTAAAAATCAACCGTAAGAGATAGAGCCGTGGTTTATTAAGAAAAAGTGCGTCAAATACGCTCCCATAACTGATCATAACATTTAAAAGATACGTCGTCGGTGAAAATATTTTCAATTCGGATTTAGTCTCTGTACGGAGAGGCTACCGAGATGCGCTACCGACGAAGACTTTCTGATTAAATTAAAAATCAACCGAAAGAGATAGAGCCGTGGTTTATTAAGCAAAAGTGCTTGAAATACGCTACTATAACTCAGTCTAACATATAAAAGGTACCTCGTCGGTGAAAATAATTACAGTTCGGACTTAGATTTTTTCCTACCGAGTGGCTACCGTGAAGAGTCGCCGACGACGACTTTAGAAATTATTTTAAAGATACGTCGTCGGTGAAAATAATTTCAATTCGGACTTAGTCTCTGTACGGAGAGGCTACCGAGAAGCGCTACCGACGAAGACTTTCTGATTAATTTAAGAATCAACCGAAAGAGATAGAGCCGTGGTTTATTAAGCAAAAGTGCTTCAAATACGCTCCTATAACTCAGTCTAACATATAAAAGGTACCTCGTCGGTGAAAATAATTACAGTTCGGACTTAGATTTTTTCCTACCGAGTGGCTACCGTGAAGAGTCGCCGACGACGACTTTAGAAATCAATTCGGACTTAGTCTCTGTACGGAGAGGCTACCGAGAAGCGCTACCGACGAAGACTTTCTGATTAATTTAAGAATCAACCGAAAGAGATAGAGCCGTGGTTTATTAAGCAAAAGTGCTTCAAATACGCTCCTATAACTCAATCTAACATATAAAAGGTACCTCGTCGGTGAAAATAATTACAGTTCGGACTTAGATTTTTTCCTACCGAGTGGCTACCGTGAAGAGTCGCCGACGACGACTTTAGAAATTATTTAAAAATCAACCGTAAGAGATAGAGCCGTGGTTTATTAAGAAAAAGTGCGTCAAATACGCTCCCATAACTGATCATAACATTTAAAAGATACGTCGTCGGTGAAAATATTTTCAATTCGGATTTAGTCTCTGTACGGAGAGGCTACCGAGATGCGCTACCGACGAAGACTTTCTGATTAAATTAAAAATCAACCGAAAGAGATAGAGCCGTGGTTTATTAAGCAAAAGTGCTTGAAATACGCTACTATAACTCAGTCTAACATATAAAAGGTACCTCGTCGGTGAAAATAATTACAGTTCGGACTTAGATTTTTTCCTACCGAGTGGCTACCGTGAAGAGTCGCCGACGACGACTTTAGAAATTATTTTCAATTCGGACTTAGTCTCTGTACGGAGAGGCTACCGAGAAGCGCTACCGACGAAGACTTTCTGATTAATTTAAAAATCAACCGAAAGAGATAGAGCCGTGGTTTATTAAGCAAAAGTGCTTCAAATACGCTCCTATAACTCAGTCTAACATATAAAAGGTACCTCGTCGGTGAAAATAATTACAGTTCGGACTTAGATTTTTTCCTACCGAGTGGCTACCGTGAAGAGTCGCCGACGACGACTTTAGAAATTATTTTAAAGTCGTCGTCGGTGAAAATATTTTCAATTCGGACTTAGTCTCTGTACGGAGAGGCTACCGAGAAGCGCTACCGACGAAGACTTTCTGATTAATTTAATAATCAACCGTAAGAGATAGAGCCGTGGTTTATTAAGCAAAAGTGCTTCAAATACGCTCCTATAACTCAATCTAACATATAAAAGGTACCTCGTCGGTGAAAATAATTACAGTTCGGACTTAGATTTTTTCCTACCGAGTGGCTACCGTGAAGAGTCGCCGACGACGACTTTAGAAATTATTTAAAAATCAACCGTAAGAGATGGAGCCGTGGTTTATTAAGCAAAAGTGCGTCAAACACGCTCCCATAACGGAACATAACATTTAAAAGATACGTCGTGGATGAAAATATTTTAAATTCGGATTTAGTCTCTGTACGGAGAGGCTACCGAGATGCGCTACAGACGAAGACTTTCTGATTAATTTAAAAATCAACCGTAAGAGATAGAGCCGTGGTTTATTAAGCAAAAGTGCTTCAAATACGCTCCTATAACTCAATCTAACATATAAAAGGTACCTCGTCGGTGAAAATAATTACAGTTCGGACTTAGATTTTTTCCTACCGAGTGGCTACCGTGAAGAGTCGCCGACGACGACTTTAGAAATTATTGAAAAATCAACCGTAAGAGATGGAGCCGTGGTTTATTAAGCAAAAGTGCGTCAAACACGCTCCCATAACGGAACATAACATTTAAAAGATACGTCGTGGATGAAAATATTTTCAATTCGGACTTGGTCTCTGTACGGAGAGGCTACCGAGAAGCGCTACCGACGAGGACTTTCTGATTAATTTAAAATCAACCGTAAGAGATAGAGCCGTGGTTTATGAAGCAAAAGTGCTTCAAATGCGCTCCTATAACTCAATCTAACATATAAAAGGTACCTCGTCGGTGAAAATAATTACAGTTCGGACTTAGATTTTTTCCTACCGAGTGGCTACCGTGAAGAGTCGCCGACGACGACTTTAGAAATTATTTAAAAATCAACCGTAAGAGATAGAGCCGTGGTTTATTAAGCAAAAGTGCGTCAAATACGCTCCCATAACGGAACATAACATTTAAAAGATACGTCGTGGATTAAAATATTTTCAATTCGGACTTAGTCTCTGTACGGAGAGGCTACCGAGAAGCGCTACAGACGAAGACTTTCTGATTAATTTAAAAATCAACCGTAAGAGATAGAGCCGTGGTTTATTAAGCAAAAGTGCTTCAAATACGCTCCTATAACTCAATCTAACATATAAAAGGTACCTCGTCGGTGAAAATAATTACAGTTCGGACTTAGATTTTTTCCTACCGAGTGGCTACCGTGAAGAGTCGCCGACGACGACTTTAGAAATTATTGAAAAATCAACCGTAAGAGATGGAGCCGTGGTTTATTAAGCAAAAGTGCGTCAAACACGCTCCCATAACGGAACATAACATTTAAAAGATACGTCGTGGATGAAAATATTTTCAATTCGGACTTGGTCTCTGTACGGAGAGGCTACCGAGAAGCGCTACCGACGAGGACTTTCTGATTAATTTAAAATCAACCGTAAGAGATAGAGCCGTGGTTTATGAAGCAAAAGTGCTTCAAATGCGCTCCTATAACTCAATCTAACATATAAAAGGTACCTCGTCGGTGAAAATAATTACAGTTCGGACTTAGATTTTTTCCTACCGAGTGGCTACCGTGAAGAGTCGCCGACGACGACTTTAGAAATTATTTAAAAATCAACCGTAAGAGATGGAGCCGTGGTTTATTAAGCAAAAGTGCGTCAAACACGCTCCCATAACGGAACATAACATTTAAAAGATACGTCGTGGATGAAAATATTTTAAATTCGGATTTAGTCTCTGTACGGAGAGGCTACCGAGATGCGCTACCGACGAAGACTTTCTGATTAAATTAAAAATCAACCGAAAGAGATAGAGCCGTGGTTTATTAAGCAAAAGTGCTTGAAATACGCTCCTATAACTCAGTCTAACATATAAAAGGTACCTCGTCGGTGAAAATAATTACAGTTCGGACTTAGATTTTTTCCTACCGAGTGGCTACCGTGAAGAGTCGCCGACGACGACTTTAGAAATTCACATTTAAAAGATACGTCGTCGGTGAAAATAATTTCAATTCGGACTTAGTCTCTGTACGGAGAGGCTACCGAGAAGCGCTACCGACGAAGACTTTCTGATTAATTTAAGAATCAACCGAAAGAGATAGAGCCGTGGTTTATTAAGCAAAAGTGCTTCAAATACGCTCCTATAACTCAGTCTAACATATAAAAGGTACCTCGTCGGTGAAAATAATTACAGTTCGGACTTAGATTTTTTCCTACCGAGTGGCTACCGTGAAGAGTCGCCGACGACGACTTTAGAAATTATTTTAAAGATACGTCGTCGGTGAAAATAATTTCAATTCGGACTTAGTCTCTGTACGGAGAGGCTACCGAGAAGCGCTACCGACGAAGACTTTCTGATTAATTTAAGAATCAACCGAAAGAGATAGAGCCGTGGTTTATTAAGCAAAAGTGCTTCAAATACGCTCCTATAACTCAATCTAACATATAAAAGGTACCTCGTCGGTGAAAATAATTACAGTTCGGACTTAGATTTTTTCCTACCGAGTGGCTACCGTGAAGAGTCGCCGACGACGACTTTAGAAATTATTTAAAAATCAACCGTAAGAGATGGAGCCGGGGTTTATTAAGCAAAAGTTCGTCAAATACGCTCCCATAACCTAACATAACATTTAAAAGATAAGTCGTCGGTGAAAATATTTTCAATTCGGACTTAGTCTCTGTACGGAGAGGCTACCGAGATGCGCTACCGACGAAGACTTTCTGATTAATTTAAAAATCAACCGTAAGAGATAGAGCCGTGGTTTATTAAGCAAAAGTGCTTCAAATACGCTCCTATAACTCAATCTACCATATAAAAGGTACCCCGTCGGTGAAAATAATTACAGTTCGGACTTAGATTTTTTCCTACCGAGTGGCTACCGTGAAGAGTCGCCGACGACGACTTTAGAAATTATTTAAAAATCAACCGTAAGAGATAGAGCCGTGGTTTATTAAGCAAAAGTGCGTCAAATACGCTCCCATAACTGATCATAACATTTAAAAGATACGTCGTCGGTGAAAATATTTTCAATTCGGACTTAGTCTCTGTAGGGAGAGGCTACCGTGAAGAGTCGCCGACGACGACTTTAGAAATTATTTAAAAATCAACCGTAAGAGATAGAGCCGTGGTTTATTAAGCAAAAGTGCGTCAACCACGCTCCCATAACGGAACATAACATTTAAAAGATACGTCGTGGATGAAAATATTTTCAATTCGGATTTAGTCTCTGTACGGAGAGGCTACCGAGATGCGCTACCGACGAAGACTTTCTGATTAATTTAAAAATCAACCGAAAGAGATAGAGCCGTGGTTTATTAAGCAAAAGTGCTTGAAATACGCTCCTATAACTCAATCTAACATATAAAAGGTACCTCGTCGGTGAAAATAATTACAGTTCGGACTTAGATTTTTTCCTACCGAGGGGCTACCGTGAAGAGTCGCCGACGACGACTTTAGAAATTATTTAAAAGATACGTCGTCGGTGAAAATAATTTCAATTCGGACTTAGTCTCTGTACGGAGAGGCTACCGAGAAGCGCTACCGACGAAGACTTTCTGATTAATTTAAGAATCAACCGAAAGAGATAGAGCCGTGGTTTATTAAGCAAAAGTGCTTCAAATACGCTCCTATAACTCAATCTAACATATAAAAGGTACCTCGTCGGTGAAAATAATTACAGTTCGGACTTAGATTTTTTCCTACCGAGTGGCTACCGTGAAGAGTCGCCGACGACGACTTTAGAAATTATTTAAAAATCAACCGTAAGAGATAGAGCCGTGGTTTATTAAGCAAAAGTTCGTCAAATACGCTCCCATAACTGATCATAACATTTAAAAGATACGTCGTCGGTGAAAATATTTTCAATTCGGACTTAGTCTCTGTACGGAGAGGCTACCGTGAAGAGTCGCCGACGACGACTTTAGAAATTATTGAAAAATCAACCGTAAGAGATGGAGCCGTGGTTTATTAAGCAAAAGTGCGTCAAACACGCTCCCATAACGGAACATAACATTTAAAAGATACGTCGTGGATGAAAATATTTTCAATTCGGACTTGGTCTCTGTACGGAGAGGCTACCGAGAAGCGCTACCGACGAGGACTTTCTGATTAATTTAAAATCAACCGTAAGAGATAGAGCCGTGGTTTATGAAGCAAAAGTGCTTCAAATGCGCTCCTATAACTCAATCTAACATATAAAAGGTACCTCGTCGGTGAAAATAATTACAGTTCGGACTTAGATTTTTTCCTACCGAGTGGCTACCGTGAAGAGTCGCCGACGACGACTTTAGAAATTATTTAATAATCAACCGTAAGAGATAGAGCCGTGGTTTATTAAGCAAAAGTGCGTCAAATACGCTCCCATAACTGAACATAACATTTAAAAGATACGTCGTCGGTGAAAATAATTTCAATTCGGACTTAGTCTCTGTACGGAGAGGCTACCGAGAAGCGCTACCGATGAAGACTTTCTGATTAATTTAAGAATCAACCGAAAGAGATAGAGCCGTGGTTTATTAAGCAAAAGTGCTTCAAATACGCTCCTGTAACTCAATCTAACATATAAAAGGTACCTCGTCGGTGAAAATAATTACAGTTCGGACTTAGATTTTTTCCTACCGAGTGGCTACCGTGAAGAGTCGCCGACGACGATTTTAAAAATTATTTAAAAATCAACCGTAAGAGATGGAGCCGGGGTTTATTAAGCAAAAGTGCGTCAAATACGCTCCCATAACCTAACATAACATTTAAAAGATAAGTCGTCGGTGAAAATATTTTCAATTCGGACTTAGTCTCTGTACGGAGAGGCTACCGAGAAGCGCTACCGACGAAGACTTTCTGATTAATTTAAAAATCAACCGTAAGAGATAGAGCCGTGGTTTATTAAGCAAAAGTGCTTCAAATACGCTCCTATAACTCAATCTACCATATAAAAGGTACCCCGTCGGTGAAAATAATTACAGTTCGGACTTAGATTTTTTCCTACCGAGTGGCTACCGTGAAGAGTCGCCGACGACGACTTTAGAAATTATTTAAAAATCAACCGTAAGAGATAGAGCCGTGGTTTATTAAGCAAAAGTGCGTCAAATACGCTCCCATAACTGATCATAACATTTAAAAGATACGTCGTCGGTGAAAATATTTTCAATTCGGACTTAGTCTCTGTAGGGAGAGGCTACCGTGAAGAGTCGCCGACGACGACTTTAGAAATTATTTAAAAATCAACCGTAAGAGATAGAGCCGTGGTTTATTAAGCAAAAGTGCGTCAACCACGCTCCCATAACGGAACATAACATTTAAAAGATACGTCGTGGATGAAAATATTTTCAATTCGGATTTAGTCTCTGTACGGAGAGGCTACCGAGATGCGCTACCGACGAAGACTTTCTGATTAATTTAAAAATCAACCGAAAGAGATAGAGCCGTGGTTTATTAAGCAAAAGTGCTTGAAATACGCTCCTATAACTCAATCTAACATATAAAAGGTACCTCGTCGGTGAAAATAATTACAGTTCGGACTTAGATTTTTTCCTACCGAGGGGCTACCGTGAAGAGTCGCCGACGACGACTTTAGAAATTATTTAAAAGATACGTCGTCGGTGAAAATAATTTCAATTCGGACTTAGTCTCTGTACGGAGAGGCTACCGAGAAGCGCTACCGACGAAGACTTTCTGATTAATTTAAGAATCAACCGAAAGAGATAGAGCCGTGGTTTATTAAGCAAAAGTGCTTCAAATACGCTCCTATAACTCAATCTAACATATAAAAGGTACCTCGTCGGTGAAAATAATTACAGTTCGGACTTAGATTTTTTCCTACCGAGTGGCTACCGTGAAGAGTCGCCGACGACGACTTTAGAAATTATTTAAAAATGAACCGTAAGAGATAGAGCCGTGGTTTATTAAGCAAAAGTTCGTCAAATACGCTCCCATAACTGATCATAACATTTAAAAGATACGTCGTCGGTGAAAATATTTTCAATTCGGACTTAGTCTCTGTACGGAGAGGCTACCGTGAAGAGTCGCCGACGACGACTTTAGAAATTATTGAAAAATCAACCGTAAGAGATGGAGCCGTGGTTTATTAAGCAAAAGTGCGTCAAATACGCTCCCATAACCTAACATAACATTTAAAAGATAAGTCGTCGGTGAAAATATTTTCAATTCGGACTTAGTCTCTGTACGGAGAGGCTACCGAGAAGCGCTACAGACGAAGACTTTCTGATTAATTTAAAAATCAACCGTAAGAGATAGAGCCGTGGTTTATTAAGCAAAAGTGCTTCAAATACGCTCCTATAACTAAATCTAACATATAAAAGGTACCTCGTCGGTGAAAATAATTACAGTTCGGACTTAGTCTCTGTACGGAGAGGCTACCGTGAAGAGTCGCCGACGACGACTTTAGAAATTATTGAAAAATCAACCGTAAGAGATGGAGCCGTGGTTTATTAAGCAAAAGTGCGTCAAACAAGCTCCCATAAGGGAACATAACATTTAAAAGATACGTCGTGGATGAAAATATTTTCAATTCGGACTTGGTCTCTGTACGGAGAGGCTACCGAGAAGCGCTACCGACGAGGACTTTCTGATTAATTTAAAATCAACCGTAAGAGATAGAGCCGTGGTTTATGAAGCAAAAGTGCTTCAAATGCGCTCCTATAACTCAATCTAACATATAAAAGGTACCTCGTCGGTGAAAATAATTACAGTTCGGACTTAGATTTTTTCCTACCGAGTGGCTACCGTGAAGAGTCGCCGACGACGACTTTAAAAATTATTTAAAAATCAACCGTAAGAGATGGAGCCGTGGTTTATTAAGCAAAAGTGCGTCAAACACGCTCCCATAACGGAACATAACATTTAAAAGATACGTCGTGGATGAAAATATTTTCAATTCGGATTTAGTCTCTGTACGGAGAGGCTACCGAGATGCGCTACCGACGAAGACTTTCTGATTAATTTAAAAATCAACCGAAAGAGATAGAGCCGTGGTTTATTAAGCAAAAGTGCTTCAAATACGCTCCTATAACTCAATCTAACATATAAAAGGTACCTCGTCGGTGAAAATAATTACAGTTCGGACTTAGATTTTTTCCTACCGAGTGGCTACCGTGAAGAGTCGCCGACGACGACTTTAGAAATTATTTAATAATCAACCGTAAGAGATAGAGCCGTGGTTTATTAAGCAAAAGTGCGTCAAATACGCTCCCGTAACTGAACATAACATTTCAAAGATACGTCGTCGGTGAAAATAATTTCAATTCGGACTTAGTCTCTGTACGGAGAGGCTACCGAGAAGCGCTACCGACGAAGACTTTCTGATTGATTTAAGAATCAACCGAAAGAGATAGAGCCGTGGTTTATTAAGCAAAAGTGCTTCAAATACGCTCCTATAACTCAATCTAACATATAAAAGGTACCTCGTCGGTGAAAATAATTACAGTTCGGACTTAGATTTTTTCCTACCGAGTGGCTACCGTGAAGAGTCGCCGACGACGACTTTAAAAATTATTTAAAAATCAACCGTAAGAGATGGAGCCGGGGTTTATTAAGCAAAAGTGCGTCAAATACGCTCCCATAACCTAACATAACATTTAAAAGATAAGTCGTCGGTGAAAATATTTTCAATTCGGACTTAGTATCTGTACGGAGAGGCTACCGTGAAGAGTCGCCGACGACGACTTTAGAAATTATTGAAAAATCAACCGTAAGAGATGGAGCCGTGGTTTATTAAGCAAAAGTGCGTCAAACACGCTCCCATAACGGAACATAACATTTAAAAGATACGTCGTGGATGAAAATATTTTCAATTCGGACTTGGTCTCTGTACGGAGAGGCTACCGAGAAGCGCTACCGACGAGGACTTTCTGATTAATTTAAAATCAACCGTAAGAGATAGAGCCGTGGTTTATGAAGCAAAAGTGCTTCAAATGCGCTCCTATAACTCAATCTAACATATAAAAGGTACCTCGTCGGTGAAAATAATTACAGTTCGGACTTAGATTTTTTCCTACCGAGTGGCTACCGTGAAGAGTCGCCGACGACGACTTTAGAAATTATTTAAAAATCAACCGTAAGAGATGGAGCCGTGGTTTATTAAGCAAAAGTGCGTCAAACACGCTCCCATAACTGAACATAACATTTGAAAGAAACGTCGTCGGTGAAAATATTTTCAATTCGGACTTAGTCTCTGTACGTAGAGGCTACCGAGAAGCGCTACCGACGAAGACTTTCTGATTAATTAAAAAATCAACCGTAAGAGATAGAGCCGTGGTTTATTAAGCAAAAGTGCTTCAAATACGCTCCTATAACTCAATCTATCATATAAAAGGTACCCCGTCGGTGAAAATAATTACAGTTCGGACTTAGATTTTTTCCTACCGAGTGGCTACCGTGAAGAGTCGCCGACGACGACTTTAGAAATTATTTAAAAATCAACCGTAAGAGATAGAGCCGTGGTTTATTAAGCAAAAGTGCGTCAAATACGCTCCTATAACTGATCATAACATTTAAAAGATACGTCGTCGGTGAAAATATTTTCAATTCGGACTTAGTCTCTGTAGGGAGAGGCTACCGTGAAGAGTCGCCGACGACGACTTTAGAAATTATTTAAAAATCAACCGTAAGAGATAGAGCCGTGGTTTATTAAGCAAAAGTGCGTCAAGTACGCTCCCATAACTGAACATAACATTTAAAAGATACGTCGTCGGTGAAAATATTTTCAATTCGGACTTAGTCTCTGTACGGAGAGGCTACCGAGAAGCGCTACCGACGAAGACTTTCTGATTAATTTAAAAATCAACCGTAAGAGATAGAGCCGTGGTTTATTAAGCAAAAGTGCTTCAAATACGCTCCTATAACTCAATCTAACATATAAAAGGTACCCCGTCGGTGAAAATAATTACAGTTCGGACTTAGATTTTTTCCTACCGAGTGGCTACCGTGAAGAGTCGCCGACGACGACTTTAGAAATTATTTAAAAATCAACCGTAAGAGATAGAGCCGTGGTTTATTCAGCAAAAGTGCGTCAAATACGCTCCCATAACTGATCATAACATTTAAAAGATACGTCGTCGGTGAACATATTTTCAATTCGGACTTAGTCTCTGTACGGAGAGGCTACCGTGAAGAGTCGCCGACGACGACTTTAGAAATTATTTAAAAATCAACCGTAAGAGATAGAGCCGTGGTTTATTAAGCAAAAGTGCGTCGAATACGCTCCCATAACTGATCATAACATTTAAAAGATACGTCGTCGGTGAAAATATTTTCAATTCGGACTTAGTCTCTGTACGGAGAGGCTACCGAGAACTGCTACCAACGAAGACTTTCTGATTAATTTAAAAATCAACCGTAAGAGGTAGAGCCGTGGTTTATTAAGCAAAAGGGCTTCAAATACGCTCCTATAACTCAATCTAACATATAAAAGGTACCTCGTCGGTGAAAATAATTACAGTTCGGACTTAGATTTTTTCCTACCGAGTGGCTACCGTGAAGAGTCGCCGACGACGACTTTAGAAATTATTTAATAATCAACCGTAAGAGATAGAGCCGTGGTTTATTAAGCAAAAGTGCGTCAAATACGCTCCCGTAACTGAACATAACATTTAAAAGATACGTCGTCGGTGAAAATAATTTCAATTCGGACTTAGTCTCTGTACGGAGAGGCTACCGAGAAGCGCTACCGACGAAGACTTTCTGATTGATTTAAGAATCAACCGAAAGAGATAGAGCCGTGGTTTATTAAGCAAAAGTGCTTCAAATACGCTCCTATAACTCAATCTAACATATAAAAGGTACCTCGTCGGTGAAAATAATTACAGTTCGGACTTAGATTTTTTCCTACCGAGTGGCTACCGTGAAGAGTCGCCGACTTTAAAAATTATTTAAAAATCAACCGTAAGAGATGGAGCCGGGGTTTATTAAGCAAAAGTGCGTCAAATACGCTCCCATAACCTAACATAACATTTAAAAGATAAGTCGTCGGTGAAAATATTTTCAATTCGGACTTAGTATCTGTACGGAGAGGCTACCGTGAAGAGTCGCCGACGACGACTTTAGAAATTATTGAAAAATCAACCGTAAGAGATGGAGCCGTGGTTTATTAAGCAAAAGTGCGTCAAACACGCTCCCATAACGGAACATAACATTTAAAAGATACGTCGTGGATGAAAATATTTTCAATTCGGACTTGGTCTCTGTACGGAGAGGCTACCGAGAAGCGCTACCGACGAGGACTTTCTGATTAATTTAAAATCAACCGTAAGAGATAGAGCCGTGGTTTATGAAGCAAAAGTGCTTCAAATGCGCTCCTATAACTCAATCTAACATATAAAAGGTACCTCGTCGGTGAAAATAATTACAGTTCGGACTTAGATTTTTTCCTACCGAGTGGCTACCGTGAAGAGTCGCCGACGACGACTTTAGAAATTATTTAAAAATCAACCGTAAGAGATGGAGCCGTGGTTTATTAAGCAAAAGTGCGTCAAACACGCTCCCATAACTGAACATAACATTTGAAAGAAACGTCGTCGGTGAAAATATTTTCAATTCGGACTTAGTCTCTGTACGTAGAGGCTACCGAGAAGCGCTACCGACGAAGACTTTCTGATTAATTTAAAAATCAACCGTAAGAGATAGAGCCGTGGTTTATTAAGCAAAAGTGCTTCAAATACGCTCCTATAACTCAATCTACCATATAAAAGGTACCCCGTCGGTGAAAATAATTACAGTTCGGACTTAGATTTTTTCCTACCGAGTGGCTACCGTGAAGAGTCGCCGACGACGACTTTAGAAATTATTTAAAAATCAACCGTAAGAGATAGAGCCGTGGTTTATTAAGCAAAAGTGCGTCAAATACGCTCCCATAACTGATCATAACATTTAAAAGATACGTCGTCGGTGAAAATATTTTCAATTCGGACTTAGTCTCTGTAGGGAGAGGCTACGGTGAAGAGTCGCCGACGACGACTTTAGAAATTATTTAAAAATCAACCGTAAGAGATAGAGCCGTGGTTTATTAAGCAAAAGTGCGTCAAGTACGCTCCCATAACTGTACATAACATTTAAAAGATACGTCGTCGGTGAAAATATTTTCAATTCGGACTTAGTCTCTGTACGGAGAGGCTACCGAGAAGCGCTACCGACGAAGACTTTCTGATTAATTTAAAAATCAACCGTAAGAGATAGAGCCGTGGTTTATTAAGCAAAAGTGCTTCAAATACGCTCCTATAACTCAATCTAACATATAAAAGGTACCCCGTCGGTGAAAATAATTACAGTTCGGACTTAGATTTTTTCCTACCGAGTGGCTACCGTGAAGAGTCGCCGACGACGACTTTAGAAATTATTTAAAAATCAACCGTAAGAGATAGAGCCGTGGTTTATTAAGCAAAAGTGCGTCAAATACGCTCCCATAACTGATCATAACATTTAAAAGATACGTCGTCGGTGAAAATATTTTCAATTCGGACTTAGTCTCTGTACGGAGAGGCTACCGAGAACTGCTACCAACGAAGACTTTCTGATTAATTTAAAAATCAACCGTAAGAGGTAGAGCCGTGGTTTATTAAGCAAAAGGGCTTCAAATACGCTCCTATAACTCAATCTAACATATAAAAGGTACCTCGTCGGTGAAAATAATGACAGTTCGGACTTAGATTTTTTCCTACCGAGTGGCTACCGTGAAGAGTCGCCGACGACGACTTTAGAAATTATTTAAAAATCAACCGTAAGAGATAGAGCCGTGGTTTATTAAGCAAAAGTGCTTCAAATACACTCCCATAACTGAACATAACATTTAAAAGATACGTCGTCGGTGAAAATATTTTCAATTCGGACTTAGTCTCTGTAGGGAGAGGCTACCGTGAAGAGTCGCCGACGACGACTTTAGAAATTATTTAAAAATCAACCGTAAGAGATAGAGCCGTGGTTTATTAAGCAAAAGTGCGTCAAGTACGCTCCCATAACTGAACATAACATTTAAAAGATACGTCGTCGGTGAAAATATTTTCAATTCGGACTTAGTCTCTGTACGGAGAGGCTACCCAGGAGCGCTACCGACGAAGACTTTCTGATTAATTTAAAAATCAACCGTAAGAGATAGAGCCGTGGTTTATTAAGCAAAAGTGCTTCAAATACGCTCCTATAACTCAATCTAACATATAAAAGGTACCTCGTCGGTGAAAATAATTACAGTTCGGACTTAGATTTTTTCCTACCGAGTGGCTACCACGAAGAGTCGCCGACGACGACTTTAGAAATTATTGAAAAATCAACCGTAAGAGATAGAGCCGTGGTTTATTAAGCAAAAGTGCTTCAAATACACTCCCATAACTGAACATAACATTTAAAAGATACGTCGTCGGTGAAAATATTTTCAATTCGGACTTAGTCTCTGAACGGAGAGGCTACCGAGAAGCGCTACCGACGAAGACTTTCTGATTAATTTAAAAATCAACCGTAAGAGATAGAGCCGTGGTTTATTAAGCAAAAGTGCTTCAAATACGCTCCTATAACTCAATCTAACATATAAAAGGTACCTCGTCGGTGAAAATAATTACAGTTCGGACTTAGATTTTTTCCTACCGAGTGGCTACCACGAAGAGTCGCCGACGACGACTTTAGAAATTATTTAAAAATCAACCGTAAGAGATAGAGCCGTGGTTTATTAAGCAAAAGTGCTTCAAATACACTCCCATAACTCAATGTACCATATAAAAGGTACCCCGTCGGTGAAAATAATTACAGTTCGGACTTAGATTTTTTCCTACCGAGTGGCTACCGTGAAGAGTCGCCGACGACGACTTTAGAAATTATTTAAAAATCAACCGTAAGAGATAGAGCCGTGGTTTATTAAGCAAAAGTGCGTCAAATACGCTCCCATAACTGATCATAACATTTAAAAGATACGTCGTCGGTGAAAATATTTTCAATTCGGACTTAGTCTCTGTAGGGAGAGGCTACCGTGAAGAGTCGCCGACGACGACTTTAGAAATTATTTAAAAATCAACCGTAAGAGATAGAGCCGTGGTTTATTAAGCAAAAGTGCGTCAAGTACGCTCCCATAACTGAACATAACATTTAAAAGATACGTCGTCGGTGAAAATATTTTCAATTCGGACTTAGTCTCTGTACGGAGAGGCTACCGAGAAGCGCTACCGACGAAGACTTTCTGATTAATTTAAAAATCAACCGTAAGAGATAGAGCCGTGGTTTATTAAGCAAAAGTGCTTCAAATACGCTCCTATAACTCAATCTAACATATAAAAGGTACCCCGTCGGTGAAAATAATTACAGTTCGGACTTAGATTTTTTCCTACCGAGTGGCTACCGTGAAGCGTCGCCGACGACGACTTTAGAAATTATTTAAAAATCAACCGTAAGAGATAGAGCCGTGGTTTATTCAGCAAAAGTGCGTCAAATACGCTCCCATAACTGATCATAACATTTAAAAGATACGTCGTCGGTGAACATATTTTCAATTCGGACTTAGTCTCTGTACGGAGAGGCTACCGTGAAGAGTCGCCGACGACGACTTTAGAAATTATTTAAAAATCAACCGTAAGAGATAGAGCCGTGGTTTATTAAGCAAAAGTGCGTCAAATACGCTCCCATAACTGATCATAACATTTCAAAGATACGTCGTCGGTGAAAATATTTTCAATTCGGACTTAGTCTCTGTACGGAGAGGCTACCGAGAACTGCTACCAACGAAGACTTTCTGATTAATTTAAAAATCAACCGTAAGAGGTAGAGCCGTGGTTTATTAAGCAAAAGTGCTTCAAATACGCTCCTATAACTCAATCTAACATATAAAAGGTACCTCGTCGGCGAAAATAATGACAGTTCGGACTTAGATTTTTTCCTACCGAGTGGCTACCGTGAAGAGTCGCCGACGACGACTTTAGAAATTATTTAAAAATCAACCGTAAGAGATAGAGCCGTGGTTTATTAAGCAAAAGTGCGTCAAATACGCTCCCATAACTGATCATAACATTTAAAAGATACGTCGTCGGTGAACATATTTTCAATTCGGACTTAGGCTCTGTAGGGAGAGGCTACCGAGAACCGCTACCGACGAAGACTTTCTGATTAATTTAAAAATCAACCGTAAGAGATAGAGCCGTGGTTTATTAAGCAAAAGTGCTTCAAATACGCTCCTATAACTCAATCTAACATATAAAAGGTACCTCGTCGGTGAAAATAATGACAGTTCGGACTTGGATTTTTTCCTACCGAGTGGCTACCGTGAAGAGTCGCCGACGACGACTTTAGAAATTATTTAAAAATCAACCGTAAGAGATAGAGCCGTGGTTTATTAAGCAAAAGTGCTTCAAATACACTCCCATAACTGAACATAACATTTAAAAGATACGTCGTCGGTGAAAATAATTTCAGTTCGGACTTAGATTTTTTCGTACCGAGTGGCTACCACGAAGAGTCGCCGACGACGACTTTAGAAATTATTTAAAAATCAACCGTAAGAGATAGAGCCGTGGTTTATTAAGCAAAAGTGCTTCAAATACACTCCCATAACTGAACATAACATTTAAAAGATACGTCGTCGGTGAAAATATTTTCAATTCGGACTTAGTCTCTGTAGGGAGAGGCTACCGAGAACCGCTACCGACGAAGACTTTCTGATTAATTTAAAAATCAACCGTAAGAGATAGAGCCGTGGTTTATTAAGCAAAAGTGCTTCAAATACGCTCCTATAACTCAATCTAACATATAAAAGGTACCTCGTCGGTGAAAATAATTACAGTTCGGACTTAGATTTTTTCCTACCGAGTGGCTACCACGAAGAGTCGCCGACGACGACTTTAGAAATTATTTAAAAATCAACCGTAAGAGATAGAGCCGTGGTTTATTAAGCAAAAGAGCGTCAAATACGCTCCCATAACTGAACATAACATTTAAAAGATACGTCGTCGGTGAAAATATTTTCAATTCGGACTTAGTCTCTGTACGGAGAGGCTACCCAGGAGCGCTACCGACGAAGACTTTCTGATTAATTTAAAAATCAACCGTAAGAGATAGAGCCGTGGTTTATTAAGCAAAAGTGCTTCAAATACGCTCCTATAACTCAATCTAACATATAAAAGGTACCTCGTCGGTGAAAATAATTACAGTTCGGACTTAGATTTTTTCCTACCGAGTGGCTACCACGAAGAGTCGCCGACGACGACTTTAGAAATTATTGAAAAATCAACCGTAAGAGATAGAGCCGTGGTTTATTAAGCAAAAGTGCTTCAAATACACTCCCATAACTGAACATAACATTTAAAAGATACGTCGTCGGTGAAAATATTTTCAATTCGGACTTAGTCTCTGAACGGAGAGGCTACCGAGAAGCGCTACCGACGAAGACTTTCTGATTAATTTAAAAATCAACCGTAAGAGATAGAGCCGTGGTTTATTAAGCAAAAGTGCTTCAAATACGCTCCTATAACTCAATCTAACATATAAAAGGTACCTCGTCGGTGAAAATAATTACAGTTCGGACTTAGATTTTTTCCTACCGAGTGGCTACCACGAAGAGTCGCCGACGACGACTTTAGAAATTATTTAAAAATCAACCGTAAGAGATAGAGCCGTGGTTTATTAAGCAAAAGTGCTTCAAATACACTCCCATAACTCAATCTAACATATAAAAGGTACCTCGTCGGTGAAAATAATTACAGTTCGGACTTAGATTTTTTCCTACCGAGTGGCTACCGTGAAGAGTCGCCGACGACGACTTTAGAAATTATTTAAAAATCAACCGTAAGAGATAGAGCCGTGGTTTATTAAGCAAAAGTGCGTCAAATACGCTCCAATAACTGATCATAACATTTAAAAGATACGTCGTCGGTGAAAATATTTTCAATTCGGACTTAGTCTCTGTACGGAGAGGCTACCGAGAACCGCTACCAACGAAGACTTTCTGATTAATTTAAAAATCAACCGTAAGAGGTAGAGCCGTGGTTTATTAAGCAAAAGTGCTTCAAATACGCTCCTATAACTCAATCTAACATATAAAAGGTACCTCGTCGGTGAAAATAATTACAGTTCGGACTTAGATTTTTTCCTACCGAGTGGCTACCACGAAGAGTCGCCGACGACGACTTTAGAAATTATTTAAGAATCAACCGTAAGAGATAGAGCCGTGGTTTATTAAGCAAAAGTGCTTCAAATACACTCCCATAACTGAACATAACATTTAAAAGATACGTCGTCGGTGAAAATAATTTCAGTTCGGACTTAGATTTTTTCCTACCGAGTGGCTACCACGAAGAGTCGCCGACGACGACTTTAGAAATTATTTAAAAATCAACCGTAAGAGATAGAGCCGTGGTTTATTAAGCAAAAGTGCTTCAAATACACTCCCATAACTGAACATAACATTTAAAAGATACGTCGTCGGTGAAAATATTTTCAATTCGGACTTAGTCTCTGTAGGGAGAGGCTACCGAGAACCGCTACCGACGAAGACTTTCTGATTAATTTAAAAATCAACCGTAAGAGATAGAGCCGTGGTTTATTAAGCAAAAGTGCTTCCAATACGTTCCTATAACTCAATCTAACATATAAAAGGTACCCCGTCGGTGAAAATAATTACAGTTCGGACTTAGATTTTTTCCTACCGAGTGGCTACCGTGAAGAGTCGCCGACGACGACTTTAGAAATTATTTAAAAATCAACCGTAAGAGATAGAGCCGTGGTTTATTAAGCAAAAGTGCTTCAAATACACTCCCATAACTGAATATAACATTTAAAAGATACGTCGTCGGTGAAAATAATTTCAGTTCGGACTTAGATTTTTTCCTACCGAGTGGCTACCACGAAGAGTCGCCGACGACGACTTTAGAAATTATTTAAAAATCAACCGTAAGAGATAGAGCCGTGGTTTATTAAGCAAAAGTGCTTCAAATACACTCCCATAACTGAACATAACATTTAAAAGATACGTCGTCGGTGAAAATATTTTCAATTCGGACTTAGTCTCTGTAGGGAGAGGCTACCGAGAACCGCTACCGACGAAGACTTTCTGATTAATTTAAAAATCAACCGTAAGAGATAGAGCCGTGGTTTATTAAGCAAAAGTGCTTCCAATACGCTCCTATAACTCAATCTAACATATAAAAGGTACCCCGTCGGTGAAAATAATTACAGTTCGGACTTAGATTTTTTCCTACCGAGTGGCTACCGTGAAGAGTCGCCGACGACGACTTTAGAAATTATTTAAAAATCAACCGTAAGAGATAGAGCCGTGGTTTATTAAGCAAAAGTGCGTCAAATACGCTCCCATAACTGATCATAACATTTAAAAGATACGTCGTCGGTGAAAATATTTTCAATTCGGACTTAGTCTCTGTACGGAGAGGCTACCGAGAAGCGCTACCGACGAAGACTTTCTGATTAATTTAAAAATCAACCGTAAGAGATAGAGCCGTGGTTTATTAACCCTCGCACAGCGGATGCAGGGTCATTTTGACCCAATCGTTTTCGCCGTTCAGTTTCTCCAAAAAGTGATTATAGAACATCTTTGTAAATGAAAATTAAACTCGCTCATTTTTGTTATAACTGTTAATAATGTTATTGTTATCTGTCGGGCGGCACTTTGGCGATATTCTTTCTCAGTCGCATTCGGTTACCTATTCAAAAGGCACTCATAAAGCCCTTATCTGATTTAGGCGGTCTCTGTAAACTGAGGAACAGAGACCAACACCGATGATTCTATTTTTATCCTGCTGTGGTAGTGTTAGTTTCGTTCTTGAAACAAAATTCTGTCATGGCATAGCTAGTTTTCTGTAAGACAGCGAAGAAGTAAGACGTGTTTCGAAATCCTCTAAAATTACACAATTCGTAAAAAACGACGTTTTCATTGAAGAATTTAGTTGTACAATGTCGAAAGACATAAGATGCGAACTATGTATCAAATTTATATGCCATAATCATAAGACATAGACAACCATATTATGTACTAATTGTTCCTAATTATAATAAATATTATATACATGTAAACATATCTGTAATATTTTGAACAAATATTCCCCTGTGAACACCGCGAATAGCAAATTTTAGCTATGGGTCAATTTGACCCTGCATTCGTCCGCCGCGGGAGTATCGAAGCATCCGCCTTCCGAGGGTTAAGCAAAAGTGCTTCAAATACGCTCCTATAACTGAATCTAACATACAAAAGGTACCTCGCCGGTGAAAATAATTACAGTTCGGACTTAGACTTTTTCCTACCGAGTGGCTACCGTGAAGAGTCGCCGCCGACGACTTTAGAAATTATTTAAAAATCAACCGTAAGAGATAGAGCCGTGGTTTATTAAGCAAAAGTGCGTCAAATACGCTCCCATAACTGAACATAACATTTAAAAGATACGTCGTCGGTGAAAATATTTTCAATTCGGACTTAGTCTCTGTACGGAGAGGCTACCGAGAAGCGCTACCGACGAAGACTTTCTGATTAATTTAAAAATCAACCGTAAGAGATAGAGCCGTGGTTTATTAACCCTCGCACAGCGGATGCAGGGTCATTTTGACCCAATCGTTTTCGCCGTTCAGTTTCTCCAAAAAGTGATTATAGAACATCTTTGTAAATGAAAATTAAACTCGCTCATTTTTGTTATAACTGTTAATAATGTTATTGTTATCTGTCGGGCGGCACTTTGGCGATATTCTTTCTCAGTCGCATTCGGTTACCTATTCAAAAGGCACTCATAAAGCCCTTATCTGATTTAGGCGGTCTCTGTAAACTGAGGAACAGAGACCAACACCGATGATTCTATTTTTATCCTGCTGTGGTAGTGTTAGTTTCGTTCTTGAAACAAAATTCTGTCATGGCATAGCTAGTTTTCTGTAAGACAGCGAAGAAGTAAGACGTGTTTCGAAATCCTCTAAAATTACACAATTCGTAAAAAACGACGTTTTCATTGAAGAATTTAGTTGTACAATGTCGAAAGACATAAGATGCGAACTATGTATCAAATTTATATGCCATAATCATAAGACATAGACAACCATATTATGTACTAATTGTTCCTAATTATAATAAATATTATATACATGTAAACATATCTGTAATATTTTGAACAAATATTCCCCTGTGAACACCGCGAATAGCAAATTTTAGCTATGGGTCAATTTGACCCTGCATTCGTCCGCCGCGTGAGTATCGAAGCATCCGCCTTCCGAGGGTTAAGCAAAAGTGCTTCAAATACGCTCCTATAACTGAATCTAACATACAAAAGGTACCTCGCCGGTGAAAATAATTACAGTTCGGACTTAGATTTTTTCCTACCGAGTGGCTACCGTGAAGAGTCGCCGACGACGACTTTAGAAATTATTTAAAAATCAACCGTAAGAGATAGAGCCGTGGTTTATTAAGCAAAAGTGCGTCAAATACGCTCCCATAACTGATCATAACATTTAAAAGATACGTCGTCGGTGAAAATATTTTCAATTCGGACTTAGTCTCTGTACGGAGAGGCTACCGAGAACCGCTACCAACGAAGATTTTCTGATTAATTTAAAAATCAACCGTAAGAGGTAGAGCCGTGGTTTATTAAGCAAAAGTGCTTCCAATACGCTCCTATAACTCAATCTAACATATAAAAGGTACCCCGTCGGTGAAAATAATTACAGTTCGGACTTAGATTTTTTCCTACCGAGTGGCTACCGTGAAGAGTCGCCGACGACGACTTTAGAAATTATTTAAAAATCAACCGTAAGAGATAGAGCCGTGGTTTATTAAGCAAAAGTGCGTCAAATACGCTCCCATAACTGATAATAACATTTAAAAGATACGTCGTCGGTGAAAATATTTTCAATTCGGACTTAGTCATTGTACGGAGAGGCTACCGTGAAGAGTCGCCGACGACGACTTTAGAAATTATTTAAAAATCAACCGTAAGAGATAGAGCCGTGGTTTATTAAGCAAAAGTGCGTCAAATACGCTCCCATAACTGAACATAACATTTAAAAGATACGTCGTCGGTGAAAATATTTTCAATTCGGACTTAGTCTCTGTACGGAGAGGCTACCGAGAAGCGCTACCGACGAAGACTTTCTGATTAATTTAAAAATCAACCGTAAGAGATAGAGCCGTGGTTTATTAACCCTCGCACAGCGGATGCAGGGTCATTTTGACCCAATCGTTTTCGCCGTTCAGTTTCTCCAAAAAGTGATTATAGAACATCTTTGTAAATGAAAATTAAACTCGCTCATTTTTGTTATAACTGTTAATAATGTTATTGTTATCTGTCGGGCGGCACTTTGGCGATATTCTTTCTCAGTCGCATTCGGTTACCTATTCAAAAGGCACTCATAAAGCCCTTATCTGATTTAGGCGGTCTCTGTAAACTGAGGAACAGAGACCAACACCGATGATTCTATTTTTATCCTGCTGTGGTAGTGTTAGTTTCGTTCTTGAAACAAAATTCTGTCATGGCATAGCTAGTTTTCTGTAAGACAGCGAAGAAGTAAGACGTGTTTCGAAATCCTCTAAAATTACACAATTCGTAAAAAACGACGTTTTCATTGAAGAATTTAGTTGTACAATGTCGAAAGACATAAGATGCGAACTATGTATCAAATTTATATGCCATAATCATAAGACATAGACAACCATATTATGTACTAATTGTTCCTAATTATAATAAATATTATATACATGTAAACATATCTGTAATATTTTGAACAAATATTCCCCTGTGAACACCGCGAATAGCAAATTTTAGCTATGGGTCAATTTGACCCTGCATTCGTCCGCCGCGTGAGTATCGAAGCATCCGCCTTCCGAGGGTTAAGCAAAAGTGCTTCAAATACGCTCCTATAACTGAATCTAACATACAAAAGGTACCTCGCCGGTGAAAATAATTACAGTTCGGACTTAGATTTTTTCCTACCGAGTGGCTACCGTGAAGAGTCGCCGACGACGACTTTAGAAATTATTTAAAAATCAACCGTAAGAGATAGAGCCGTGGTTTATTAAGCAAAAGTGCTTCAAATACACTCCCATAACTGAACATAACATTTAAAAGATACGTCGTCGGTGAAAATATTTTCAATTCGGACTTAGTCTCTGTAGGGAGAGGCTACCGAGAACCGCTACCGACGAAGACTTTCTGATTAATTTAAAAATCAACCGTAAGAGATAGAGCCGTGGTTTATTAAGCAAAAGTGCTTCAAATACGCTCCTATAACTCAATCTAACATATAAAAGGTACCTCATCGGTGAAAATAATTACAGTTCGGACTTAGATTTTTTCCTACCGAGTGGCTACCACGAAGAGTCGCCGACGACGACTTTAGAAATTATTTAAAAATCAACCGTAAGAGATAGAGCCGTGGTTTATTAAGCAAAAGTGCTTCAAATACACTCCCATAACTGAACATAACATTTGAAAGAAACGTCGTCGGTGAAAATATTTTCAATTCGGACTTAGTCTCTGTACGTAGAGGCTACCGAGAAGCGCTACCGACGAAGACTTTCTGATTAATTTAAAAATCAACCGTAAGAGATAGAGCCGTGGTTTATTAACCCTCGCACAGCGGATGCAGGGTCATTTTGACCCAATCGTTTTCGCCGTTCAGTTTCTCCAAAAAGTGATTATAGAACATCTTTGTAAATGAAAATTAAACTCGCTCATTTTTGTTATAACTGTTAATAATGTTATTGTTATCTGTCGGGCGGCACTTTGGCGATATTCTTTCTCAGTCGCATTCGGTTACCTATTCAAAAGGCACTCATAAAGCCCTTATCTGATTTAGGCGGTCTCTGTAAACTGAGGAACAGAGACCAACACCGATGATTCTATTTTTATCCTGCTGTGGTAGTGTTAGTTTCGTTCTTGAAACAAAATTCTGTCATGGCATAGCTAGTTTTCTGTAAGACAGCGAAGAAGTAAGACGTGTTTCGAAATCCTCTAAAATTACACAATTCGTAAAAAACGACGTTTTCATTGAAGAATTTAGTTGTACAATGTCGAAAGACATAAGATGCGAACTATGTATCAAATTTATATGCCATAATCATAAGACATAGACAACCATATTATGTACTAATTGTTCCTAATTATAATAAATATTATATACATGTAAACATATCTGTAATATTTTGAACAAATATTCCCCTGTGAACACCGCGAATAGCAAATTTTAGCTATGGGTCAATTTGACCCTGCATTCGTCCGCCGCGTGAGTATCGAAGCATCCGCCTTCCGAGGGTTAAGCAAAAGTGCTTCAAATACGCTCCTATAACTGAATCTAACATACAAAAGGTACCTCGCCGGTGAAAATAATTACAGTTCGGACTTAGATTTTTTCCTACCGAGTGGCTACCGTGAAGAGTCGCCGACGACGACTTTAGAAATTATTTAAAAATCAACCGTAAGAGATAGAGCCGTGGTTTATTAAGCAAAAGTGCTTCAAATACACTCCCATAACTGAACATAACATTTAAAAGATACGTCGTCGGTGAAAATATTTTCAATTCGGACTTAGTCTCTGTAGGGAGAGGCTACCGAGAACCGCTACCGACGAAGACTTTCTGATTAATTTAAAAATCAACCGTAAGAGATAGAGCCGTGGTTTATTAAGCAAAAGTGCTTCAAATACGCTCCTATAACTCAATCTAACATATAAAAGGTACCTCATCGGTGAAAATAATTACAGTTCGGACTTAGATTTTTTCCTACCGAGTGGCTACCACGAAGAGTCGCCGACGACGACTTTAGAAATTATTTAAAAATCAACCGTAAGAGATAGAGCCGTGGTTTATTAAGCAAAAGTGCTTCAAATACACTCCCATAACTGAACATAACATTTGAAAGAAACGTCGTCGGTGAAAATATTTTCAATTCGGACTTAGTCTCTGTACGTAGAGGCTACCGAGAAGCGCTACCGACGAAGACTTTCTGATTAATTTAAAAATCAACCGTAAGAGATAGAGCCGTGGTTTATTAAGCAAAAGTGCTTCAAATACGCTCCTATAACTCAATCTACCATATAAAAGGTACCCCGTCGGTGAAAATAATTACAGTTCGGACTTAGATTTTTTCCTACCGAGTGGCTACCGTGAAGAGTCGCCGACGACGACTTTAGAAATTATTTAAAAATCAACCGTAAGAGATAGAGCCGTGGTTTATTAAGCAAAAGTGCGTCAAATACGCTCCCATAACTGATCATAACATTTAAAAGATACGTCGTCGGTGAAAATATTTTCAATTCGGACTTAGTCTCTGTAGGGAGAGGCTACCGTGAAGAGTCGCCGACGACGACTTTAGAAATTATTTAAAAATCAACCGTAAGAGATAGAGCCGTGGTTTATTAAGCAAAAGTGCGTCAAGTACGCTCCCATAACTGAACATAACATTTAAAAGATACGTCGTCGGTGAAAATATTTTCAATTCGGACTTAGTCTCTGTACGGAGAGGCTACCGAGAAGCGCTACCGACGAAGACTTTCTGATTAATTTAAAAATCAACCGTAAGAGATAGAGCCGTGGTTTATTAAGCAAAAGTGCTTCAAATACGCTCCTATAACTCAATCTAACATATAAAAGGTACCCCGTCGGTGAAAATAATTACAGTTCGGACTTAGATTTTTTCCTACCGAGTGGCTACCGTGAAGAGTCGCCGACGACGACTTTAGAAATTATTTAATAATCAACCGTAAGAGATAGAGCCGTGGTTTATTAAGCAAAAGTGCGTCAAATACGCTCCCATAACTGATCATAACATTTAAAAGATACGTCGTCGGTGAAAATATTTTCAATTCGGACTTAGTCTCTGTACGGAGAGGCTACCGTGAAGAGTCGCCGACGACGACTTTAGAAATTATTTAAAAATCAACCGTAAGAGATAGAGCCGTGGTTTATTAAGCAAAAGTGCGTCAAATACGCTCCCATAACTGAACATAACATTTAAAAGATACGTCGTCGGTGAAAATATTTTCAATTCGGACTTAGTCTCTGTACGGAGAGGCTACCGAGAAGCGCTACCGACGAAGACTTTCTGATTAATTTAAAAATCAACCGTAAGAGATAGAGCCGTGGTTTATTAACCCTCGCACAGCGGATGCAGGGTCATTTTGACCCAATCGTTTTCGCCGTTCAGTTTCTCCAAAAAGTGATTATAGAACATCTTTGTAAATGAAAATTAAACTCGCTCATTTTTGTTATAACTGTTAATAATGTTATTGTTATCTGTCGGGCGGCACTTTGGCGATATTCTTTCTCAGTCGCATTCGGTTACCTATTCAAAAGGCACTCATAAAGCCCTTATCTGATTTAAGCGGTCTCTGTAAACTGAGGAACAGAGACCAACACCGATGATTCTATTTTTATCCTGCTGTGGTAGTGTTAGTTTCGTTCTTGAAACAAAATTCTGTCATGGCATAGCTAGTTTTCTGTAAGACAGCGAAGAAGTAAGACGTGTTTCGAAATCCTCTAAAATTACACAATTCGTAAAAAACGACGTTTTCATTGAAGAATTTAGTTGTACAATGTCGAAAGACATAAGATGCGAACTATGTATCAAATTTATATGCCATAATCATAAGACATAGACAACCATATTATGTACTAATTGTTCCTAATTATAATAAATATTATATACATGTAAACATATCTGTAATATTTTGAACAAATATTCCCCTGTGAACACCGCGAATAGCAAATTTTAGCTATGGGTCAATTTGACCCTGCATTCGTCCGCCGCGTGAGTATCGAAGCATCCGCCTTCCGAGGGTTAAGCAAAAGTGCTTCAAATACGCTCCTATAACTGAATCTAACATACAAAAGGTACCTCGCCGGTGAAAATAATTACAGTTCGGACTTAGACTTTTTCCTACCGAGTGGCTACCGTGAAGAGTCGCCGACGACGACTTTAGAAATTATTTAAAAATCAACCGTAAGAGATAGAGCCGTGGTTTATTAAGCAAAAGTGCGTCAAATACGCTCCCATAACTGAACATAACATTTAAAAGATACGTCGTCGGTGAAAATATTTTCAATTCGGACTTAGTCTCTGTACGGAGAGGCTACCGAGAAGCGCTACCGACGAAGACTTTCTGATTAATTTAAAAATCAACCGTAAGAGATAGAGCCGTGGTTTATTAAGCAAAAGTGCTTCAAATACGCTCCTATAACTCAATCTACCATATAAAAGGTACCCCGTCGGTGAAAATAATTACAGTTCGGACTTAGATTTTTTCCTACCGAGTGGCTACCGTGAAGAGTCGCCGACGACGACTTTAGAAATTATTTAAAAATCAACCGTAAGAGATAGAGCCGTGGTTTATTAAGCAAAAGTGCGTCAAATACGCTCCCATAACTGATCATAACATTTAAAAGATACGTCGTCGGTGAAAATATTTTCAATTCGGACTTAGTCTCTGTAGGGAGAGGCTACCGTGAAGAGTCGCCGACGACGACTTTAGAAATTATTTAAAAATCAACCGTAAGAGATAGAGCCGTGGTTTATTAAGCAAAAGTGCGTCAAATACGCTCCCATAACTGAACATAACATTTAAAAGATACGTCGTCGGTGAAAATATTTTCAATTCGGACTTAGTCTCTGTACGGAGAGGCTACCGAGAAGCGCTACCGACGAAGACTTTCTGATTAATTTAAAAATCAACCGTAAGAGATAGAGCCGTGGTTTATTAAGCAAAAGTGCTTCAAATACGCTCCTATAACTCAATCTAACATATAAAAGGTACCCCGTCGGTGAAAATAATTACAGTTCGGACTTAGATTTTTTCCTACCGAGTGGCTACCGTGAAGAGTCGCCGACGACGACTTTAGAAATTATTTAATAATCAACCGTAAGAGATAGAGCCGTGGTTTATTAAGCAAAAGTGCGTCAAATACGCTCCCATAACTGATCATAACATTTAAAAGATACGTCGTCGGTGAAAATATTTTCAATTCGGACTTAGTCTCTGTACGGAGAGGCTACCGTGAAGAGTCGCCGACGACGACTTTAGAAATTATTTAAAAATCAACCGTAAGAGATAGAGCCGTGGTTTATTAAGCAAAAGTGCGTCAAATACGCTCCCATAACTGAACATAACATTTAAAAGATACGTCGTCGGTGAAAATATTTTCAATTCGGACTTAGTCTCTGTACGGAGAGGCTACCGAGAAGCGCTACCGACGAAGACTTTCTGATTAATTTAAAAATCAACCGTAAGAGATAGAGCCGTGGTTTATTAACCCTCGCACAGCGGATGCAGGGTCATTTTGACCCAATCGTTTTCGCCGTTCAGTTTCTCCAAAAAGTGATTATAGAACATCTTTGTAAATGAAAATTAAACTCGCTCATTTTTGTTATAACTGTTAATAATGTTATTGTTATCTGTCGGGCGGCACTTTGGCGATATTCTTTCTCAGTCGCATTCGGTTACCTATTCAAAAGGCACTCATAAAGCCCTTATCTGATTTAAGCGGTCTCTGTAAACTGAGGAACAGAGACCAACACCGATGATTCTATTTTTATCCTGCTGTGGTAGTGTTAGTTTCGTTCTTGAAACAAAATTCTGTCATGGCATAGCTAGTTTTCTGTAAGACAGCGAAGAAGTAAGACGTGTTTCGAAATCCTCTAAAATTACACAATTCGTAAAAAACGACGTTTTCATTGAAGAATTTAGTTGTACAATGTCGAAAGACATAAGATGCGAACTATGTATCAAATTTATATGCCATAATCATAAGACATAGACAACCATATTATGTACTAATTGTTCCTAATTATAATAAATATTATATACATGTAAACATATCTGTAATATTTTGAACAAATATTCCCCTGTGAACACCGCGAATAGCAAATTTTAGCTATGGGTCAATTTGACCCTGCATTCGTCCGCCGCGTGAGTATCGAAGCATCCGCCTTCCGAGGGTTAAGCAAAAGTGCTTCAAATACGCTCCTATAACTGAATCTAACATACAAAAGGTACCTCGCCGGTGAAAATAATTACAGTTCGGACTTAGACTTTTTCCTACCGAGTGGCTACCGTGAAGAGTCGCCGACGACGACTTTAGAAATTATTTAAAAATCAACCGTAAGAGATAGAGCCGTGGTTTATTAAGCAAAAGTGCGTCAAATACGCTCCCATAACTGAACATAACATTTAAAAGATACGTCGTCGGTGAAAATATTTTCAATTCGGACTTAGTCTCTGTACGGAGAGGCTACCGAGAAGCGCTACCGACGAAGACTTTCTGATTAATTTAAAAATCAACCGTAAGAGATAGAGCCGTGGTTTATTAACCCTCGCACAGCGGATGCAGGGTCATTTTGACCCAATCGTTTTCGCCGTTCAGTTTCTCCAAAAAGTGATTATAGAACATCTTTGTAAATGAAAATTAAACTCGCTCATTTTTGTTATAACTGTTAATAATGTTATTGTTATCTGTCGGGCGGCACTTTGGCGATATTCTTTCTCAGTCGCATTCGGTTACCTATTCAAAAGGCACTCATAAAGCCCTTATCTGATTTAGGCGGTCTCTGTAAACTGAGGAACAGAGACCAACACCGATGATTCTATTTTTATCCTGCTGTGGTAGTGTTAGTTTCGTTCTTGAAACAAAATTCTGTCATGGCATAGCTAGTTTTCTGTAAGACAGCGAAGAAGTAAGACGTGTTTCGAAATCCTCTAAAATTACACAATTCGTAAAAAACGACGTTTTCATTGAAGAATTTAGTTGTACAATGTCGAAAGACATAAGATGCGAACTATGTATCAAATTTATATGCCATAATCATAAGACATAGACAACCATATTATGTACTAATTGTTCCTAATTATAATAAATATTATATACATGTAAACATATCTGTAATATTTTGAACAAATATTCCCCTGTGAACACCGCGAATAGCAAATTTTAGCTATGGGTCAATTTGACCCTGCATTCGTCCGCCGCGTGAGTATCGAAGCATCCGCCTTCCGAGGGTTAAGCAAAAGTGCTTCAAATACGCTCCTATAACTGAATCTAACATACAAAAGGTACCTCGCCGGTGAAAATAATTACAGTTCGGACTTAGATTTTTTCCTACCGAGTGGCTACCGTGAAGAGTCGCCGACGACGACTTTAGAAATTATTTAAAAATCAACCGAAAGAGATAGAGCCGTGGTTTATTAAGCAAAAGTGCTTCAAATACACTCCCATAACTGAACATAACATTTAAAAGATACGTCGTCGGTGAAAATATTTTCAATTCGGACTTAGTCTCTGTAGGGAGAGGCTACCGAGAACCGCTACCGACGAAGACTTTCTGATTAATTTAAAAATCAACCGTAAGAGATAGAGCCGTGGTTTATTAAGCAAAAGTGCTTCAAATACGCTCCTATAACTCAATCTAACATATAAAAGGTACCTCATCGGTGAAAATAATTACAGTTCGGACTTAGATTTTTTCCTACCGAGTGGCTACCACGAAGAGTCGCCGACGACGACTTTAGAAATTATTTAAAAATCAACCGTAAGAGATAGAGCCGTGGTTTATTAAGCAAAAGTGCTTCAAATACACTCCCATAACTGAACATAACATTTGAAAGAAACGTCGTCGGTGAAAATATTTTCAATTCGGACTTAGTCTCTGTACGTAGAGGCTACCGAGAAGCGCTACCGACGAAGACTTTCTGATTAATTTAAAAATCAACCGTAAGAGATAGAGCCGTGGTTTATTAACCCTCGCACAGCGGATGCAGGGTCATTTTGACCCAATCGTTTTCGCCGTTCAGTTTCTCCAAAAAGTGATTATAGAACATCTTTGTAAATGAAAATTAAACTCGCTCATTTTTGTTATAACTGTTAATAATGTTATTGTTATCTGTCGGGCGGCACTTTGGCGATATTCTTTCTCAGTCGCATTCGGTTACCTATTCAAAAGGCACTCATAAAGCCCTTATCTGATTTAGGCGGTCTCTGTAAACTGAGGAACAGAGACCAACACCGATGATTCTATTTTTATCCTGCTGTGGTAGTGTTAGTTTCGTTCTTGAAACAAAATTCTGTCATGGCATAGCTAGTTTTCTGTAAGACAGCGAAGAAGTAAGACGTGTTTCGAAATCCTCTAAAATTACACAATTCGTAAAAAACGACGTTTTCATTGAAGAATTTAGTTGTACAATGTCGAAAGACATAAGATGCGAACTATGTATCAAATTTATATGCCATAATCATAAGACATAGACAACCATATTATGTACTAATTGTTCCTAATTATAATAAATATTATATACATGTAAACATATCTGTAATATTTTGAACAAATATTCCCCTGTGAACACCGCGAATAGCAAATTTTAGCTATGGGTCAATTTGACCCTGCATTCGTCCGCCGCGTGAGTATCGAAGCATCCGCCTTCCGAGGGTTAAGCAAAAGTGCTTCAAATACGCTCCTATAACTGAATCTAACATACAAAAGGTACCTCGCCGGTGAAAATAATTACAGTTCGGACTTAGATTTTTTCCTACCGAGTGGCTACCGTGAAGAGTCGCCGACGACGACTTTAGAAATTATTTAAAAATCAACCGTAAGAGATAGAGCCGTGGTTTATTAAGCAAAAGTGCTTCAAATACACTCCCATAACTGAACATAACATTTAAAAGATACGTCGTCGGAGAAAATATTTTCAATTCGGACTTAGTCTCTGTAGGGAGAGGCTACCGAGAACCGCTACCGACGAAGACTTTCTGATTAATTTAAAAATCAACCGTAAGAGATAGAGCCGTGGTTTATTAAGCAAAAGTGCTTCAAATACGCTCCTATAACTCAATCTAACATATAAAAGGTACCTCGTCGGTGAAAATAATTACAGTTCGGACTTAGATTTTTTCCTACCGAGTGGCTACCACGAAGAGTCGCCGACGACGACTTTAGAAATTATTTAAAAATCAACCGTAAGAGATAGAGCCGTGGTTTATTAAGCAAAAGTGCGTCAAATACGCTCCCATAACTGAACATAACATTTAAAAGATACGTCGTCGGTGAAAATATTTTCAATTCGGACTTAGTCTCTGTACGGAGAGGCTACCCAGGAGCGCTACCGACGAAGACTTTCTGATTAATTTAAAAATCAACCGTAAGAGATAGAGCCGTGGTTTATTAAGCAAAAGTGCTTCAAATACGCTCCTATAACTCAATCTAACATATAAAAGGTACCTCGCCGGTGAAAATAATGACAGTTCGGACTTAGATTTTTTCCTACCGAGTGGCTACCGTGAAGAGTCGCCGACGACGACTTTAGAAATTATTTAAAAATCAACCGTAAGAGATAGAGCCGTGGTTTATTAAGCAAAAGTGCTTCAAATACACTCCCATAACTGAACATAACATTTAAAATATACGTCGTCGGTGAAAATAATTTCAGTTCGGACTTAGATTTTTTCCTACCGAGTGGCTACCACGAAGAGTCGCCGACGACGACTTTAGAAATTATTTAAAAATCAACCGTAAGAGATAGAGCCGTGGTTTATTAAGCAAAAGTGCTTCAAATACACTCCCATAACTGAACATAACATTTAAAAGATACGTCGTCGGTGAAAATATTTTCAATTCGGACTTAGTCTCTGTAGGGAGAGGCTACCGAGAACCGCTACCGACGAAGACTTTCTGATTAATTTAAAAATCAACCGTAAGAGAGAGAGCCGTGGTTTATTAAGCAAAAGTGCTTCCAATACGCTCCTATAACTCAATCTAACATATAAAAGGTACCCCGTCGGTGAAAATAATTACAGTTCGGACTTAGATTTTTTCCTACCGAGTGGCTACCGTGAAGAGTCGCCGACGACGACTTTAGAAATTATTTAAAAATCAACCGTAAGAGATAGAGCCGTGGTTTATTAAGCAAAAGTGCGTCAAATACGCTCCCATAACTGATCATAACATTTAAAAGATACGTCGTCGGTGAAAATATTTTCAATTCGGACTTAGTCTCTGTACGGAGAGGCTACCGTGAAGAGTCGCCGACGACGACTTTAGAAATTATTTAAAAATCAACCGTAAGAGATAGAGCCGTGGTTTATTAAGCAAAAGTGCGTCAAATACGCTCCCATAACTGAACATAACATTTAAAAGATACGTCGTCGGTGAAAATATTTTCAATTCGGACTTAGTCTCTGTACGGAGAGGCTACCGAGAAGCGCTACCGACGAAGACTTTCTGATTAATTTAAAAATCAACCGTAAGAGATAGAGCCGTGGTTTATTAACCCTCGCACAGCGGATGCAGGGTCATTTTGACCCAATCGTTTTCGCCGTTCAGTTTCTCCAAAAAGTGATTATAGAACATCTTTGTAAATGAAAATTAAACTCGCTCATTTTTGTTATAACTGTTAATAATGTTATTGTTATCTGTCGGGCGGCACTTTGGCGATATTCTTTCTCAGTCGCATTCGGTTACCTATTCAAAAGGCACTCATAAAGCCCTTATCTGATTTAGGCGGTCTCTGTAAACTGAGGAACAGAGACCAACACCGATGATTCTATTTTTATCCTGCTGTGGTAGTGTTAGTTTCGTTCTTGAAACAAAATTCTGTCATGGCATAGCTAGTTTTCTGTAAGACAGCGAAGAAGTAAGACGTGTTTCGAAATCCTCTAAAATTACACAATTCGTAAAAAACGACGTTTTCATTGAAGAATTTAGTTGTACAATGTCGAAAGACATAAGATGCGAACTATGTATCAAATTTATATGCCATAATCATAAGACATAGACAACCATATTATGTACTAATTGTTCCTAATTATAATAAATATTATATACATGTAAACATATCTGTAATATTTTGAACAAATATTCCCCTGTGAACACCGCGAATAGCAAATTTTAGCTATGGGTCAATTTGACCCTGCATTCGTCCGCCGCGTGAGTATCGAAGCATCCGCCTTCCGAGGGTTAAGCAAAAGTGCTTCAAATACGCTCCTATAACTGAATCTAACATACAAAAGGTACCTCGCCGGTGAAAATAATTACAGTCGGACTTAGATTTTTTCCTACCGAGTGGCTACCGTGAAGAGTCGCCGACGACGACTTTAGAAATTATTTAAAAATCAACCGTAAGAGATAGAGCCGTGGTTTATTAAGCAAAAGTGCGTCAAATACGCTCCCATAACTGATCATAACATTTAAAAGATACGTCGTCGGTGAAAATATTTTCAATTCGGACTTAGTCTCTGTACGGAGAGGCTACCGAGAACCGCTACCAACGAAAACTTTCTGATTAATTTAAAAATCAACCGTAAGAGGTAGAGCCGTGGTTTATTAAGCAAAAGTGCTTCAAATACGCTCCTATAACTCAATCTAACATATAAAAGGTACCTCGCCGGTGAAAATAATGACAGTTCGGACTTAGATTTTTTCCTACCGAGTGGCTACCACGAAGAGTCGCCGACGACGACTTTAGAAATTATTTAAAAATCAACCGTAAGAGATAGAGCCGTGGTTTATTAAGCAAAAGTGCTTCAAATACACTCCCATAACTGAACATAACATTTAAAAGATACGTCGTCGGTGAAAATATTTTCAATTCGGACTTAGTCTCTGTAGGGAGAGGCTACCGAGAACCGCTACCGACGAAGACTTTCTGATTAATTTAAAAATCAACCGTAAGAGATAGAGCCGTGGTTTATTAAGCAAAAGTGCTTCAAATACGCTCCTATAACTCAATCTAACATATAAAAGGTACCTCGTCGGTGAAAATAATTTCAGTTCGGACTTAGATTTTTCCTACCGAGTGGCTACCGTGAAGAGTCGCCGACGACGACTTTAGAAATTATTTAAAAATCAACCGTAAGAGATAGATCCGTGGTTTATTAAGCAAAAGTGCGTCAAATACGCTCCCATAACTGAACATAACATTTAAAAGATACGTCGTCCGTGAAAATATTTTCAATTCGGACTTAGTCTCTGTAGGAAGAGGCTACCGAGAACCGCTACCGACGAAGACTTTCTGATTAATTTAAAAATCAACCGTAAGAGATAGAGCCGTGGTTTATTAAGCAAAAGTGCTTCAAATACGCTCCTATAACTCAATCTAACATATAAAAGGTACCTCGTCGGTGAAAATAATTACAGTTCGGACTTAGATTTTTTCCTACCCAGTGGCTACCGTGAAGAGTCGCCGACGACAACTTTAGAAATTATTTAAAAATCAACCGTAAGAGATAGATCCGTGGTTTATTAAGCAAAAGTGCGTCAAATACGCTCCCATAACTGAACATAACATTTAAAAGATACGTCGTCAGTGAAAATATTTTCAATTCGGACTTAGTCTCTGTAGGGAGAGGCTACCGAGAACCGCTACCGACGAAGACTTTCTGATTAATTTAAAAATCAACCGTAAGAGATAGAGCCGTGGTTTATTAAGCAAAAGTGCTTCAAATACGCTCCTATAACTCAATCTAACATATAAAAGGTACCTCGTCGGTGAAAATAATTACAGATCGGATTTATATTTTTTCCTACCGAGTGGCTACCACGAAGAGTCGCCGACGACGACTTTAGAAATTATTGAAAAATCAACCGTAAGAGATAGAGCCGTGGTTTATTAAGCAAAAGTGCTTCAAATACACTCCCATAACTGAACATAACATTTAAAAGATACGTCGTCGGTGAAAATATTTTCAATTCGGACTTAGTCGCTGTACGGAGAGGCTACCGAGAAGCGCTACCGACGAAGACTTTCTGATTAATTTAAAAATCAACCGTAAGGGATAGAGCCGTGGTCTATTAAGCAAAAGTGCTTCAAATACGCTCCTATAACTCAATCTAGCATTTAAAAGGTACCTCGTTGGTGAAAATAATTTCAGTTTGGACTTAGTTTTTTTCCTACCGAGTGGCTACCGTGAAGAGTCGCCGCCGACGACTTTAGAAATTATTTAAAAATCAACCGTAAGAGATAGAGCCGTGGTTTATTAAGCAAAAGTGCGTCAAATACGCTCCTATAACTCAATCTAACATTTAAAAGGTACCTCGTCGGTGAAAATAATTTCAGTTCGGACTTAGATTTTTTCCCACCGAGTGGCTACCACGAAGAGTCGCCGACGACGACTTTAGAAATTATTTAAAAATCAACCGTAAGAGATAGAGCCGTGGTTTATTAAGCAAAAGTGCTTCAAATACACTCCCATAACTGAACATAACATTTAAAAGATACGTCGTCGGTGAAAATATTTTCAATTCGGACTTAGTCTCTGTTGGGAGAGGCTACCGAGAACCGCTACCGACGAAGACTTTCTGATTAATTTAAAAATCAACCGTAAGAGATAGAGCCGTGGTTTATTAAGCAAAAGTGCTTCAAATACGCTCCTATAACTCAATCTAAAATTTAAAAGGTACCTCGTCGGTGAAAATAATTTCAGTTCGGACTTAGATTTTTTCCTACCGAGTGGCTAGCGTGAAGAGTCGCCGACGACAACTTTAGAAATTATTTAAAAATCAACCGTAAGAGATAGAGCCGTGGTCTATTAAGCAAAAGTGTTTCAAATACGCTCCTATAACTCAATCTAAGATTTAAAAGATACGTCGTCGGTGAAAATATTTTCAATTCGGACTTAGTCTCTGTACGGAGAGGCTACCGAGAAGCGCTACCGACGAAGCCTTTCTGATTAATTTAAAAATCAATCGTAAGAGATAGAGCCGTGGTCTATTAAGCAAAAGTGTTTCAAATACGCTCCTATAACTCAATCTAAGATTTAAAAGATACGTCGTCGGTGAAAATATTTTCAATTCGGACTCAGTCTCTGGACGGAGAGGCTACCGTGAAGAGTCGCCGACGACGACTTTAGAAATTATTTAAGAATCAACCGTAAGAGATAGAGCCGTGGTTTATTAAGCAAAAGTGCTTAAAATACGCTCCTATAACTCAATCTAACATATAAAAGGTACCTCGTCGGTGAAAATAATTACAGTTCGGACTTAGTCTCTGTCCGAAGAGGCTACCGAGAAGCGCTACCGTCGAAGACTTTCTGATTAATTTAAAAATCAACCGTAAGAGATAGAGCCGTGGTTTATTAAGCAAAAGTGCTTCAAATACGCTCCTATAACTCAATCTAACATATAAAAGGTACCTCGTCGGTGAAAATAATTACAGTTCGGACTTAGATTTTTTCCTACCGAGTGGCTACCGTGAAGAGTCGCCGACGACGACTTTAGAAATTATTTAAAAATCAACCGTAAGAGATAGAGCCGTGGTTTATTAAGCAAAAGTGCGTCAAATACGCTCCCATAACTGATCATAACATTTAAAAGATACGTCGTCGGTGAAAATATTTTCAATTCGGACTTAGTCTCTGTAGGGAGAGGCTACCGTGAAGAGTCGCCGACGACGACTTTAGAAATTATTTAAAAATCAACCGTAAGAGATAGAGCCGTGGTTTATTAAGCAAAAGTGCGTCAAATACGCTCCCATAACTGAACATAACATTTAAAAGATACGTCGTCGGTGAAAATATTTTGAATTCGGACTTAGTCTTTGTACGGAGAGGCTACCGAGAAGCGCTACCGACGAAGACTTTCTGATTAATTTAAAAATCAACCGTAAGAGATAGAGCCGTGGTTTATTAAGCAAAAGTGCTTCAAATACGCTCCTATAACTCAATCTAACATATAAAAGGTACCTCGTCGGTGAAAATAATTTCAGTTCGGACTTAGATTTTTCCTACCGAGTGGCTACCGTGAAGAGTCGCCGACGACGACTTTAGAAATTATTTAAAAATCAACCGTAAGAGATAGAGCCGTGGTTTATTAAGCAAAAGTGCGTCAAATACGCTCCCATAACTGAACATAACATTTAAAAGATACGTCGTCAGTGAAAATATTTTCAATTCGGACTTAGTCTCTGTAGGGAGAGGCTACCGAGAACCGCTACCGACGAAGACTTTCTGATTAATTTAAAAATCAACCGTAAGAGATAGAGCCGTGGTTTATTAAGCAAAAGTGCTTCAAATACGCTCCTATAACTCAATCTAACATATAAAAGGTACCTCGTCGGTGAAAATAATTTCAGTTCGGACTTAGATTTTTCCTACCGAGTGGCTACCGTGAAGAGTCGCCGACGACGACTTTAGAAATTATTTAAAAATCAACCGTAAGAGATAGAGCCGTGGTTTATTAAGCAAAAGTGCGTCAAATACGCTCCCATAACTGAACATAACATTTAAAAGATACGTCGTCAGTGAAAATATTTTCAATTCGGACTTAGTCTCTGTAGGGAGAGGCTACCGAGAACCGCTACCGACGAAGACTTTCTGATTAATTTAAAAATCAACCGTAAGAGATAGAGCCGTGGTTTATTAAGCAAAAGTGCTTCAAATACGCTCCTATAACTCAATCTAACATATAAAAGGTACCTCGTCGGTGAAAATAATTACAGTTCGGACTTAGATTTTTTCCTACCCAGTGGCTACCGTGAAGAGTCGCCGACGACGACTTTAGAAATTATTTAAAAATCAACCGTAAGAGATAGATCCGTGGTTTATTAAGCAAAAGTGCGTCAAATACGCTCCAATAACTGAACATAACATTTAAAAGATACGTCGTCAGTGAAAATATTTTCAATTCGGACTTAGTCTCTGTAGGGAGAGGCTACCGAGAACCGCTACCGACGAAGGCTTTCTGATTAATTTAAAAATCAACCGTAAGAGATAGAGCCGTGGTTTATTAAGCAAAAGTGCTTCAAATACGCTCCTATAACTCAATCTAACATATAAAAGGTACCTCGTCGGTGAAAATAATTACAGTTCGGACTTAGATTTTTTCCTACCCAGTGGCTACCGTGAAGAGTCGCCGACGACGACTTTAGAAATTATTTAAAAATCAACCGTAAGAGATAGATCCGTGGTTTATTAAGCAAAAGTGCGTCAAATACGCTCCCATAACTGAACATAACATTTAAAAGATACGTCGTCAGTGAAAATATTTTCAATTCGGACTTAGTCTCTGTAGGGAGAGGCTACCGAGAACCGCTACCGACGAAGACTTTCTGATTAATTTAAAAATCAACCGTAAGAGATAGAGCCGTGGTTTATTAAGCAAAAGTGCTTCAAATACGCTCCTATAACTCAATCTAACATATAAAAGGTACCTCGTCGGTGAAAATAATTACAGATCGGATTTATATTTTTTCCTACCGAGTGGCTACCACGAAGAGTCGCCGACGACGACTTTAGAAATTATTGAAAAATCAACCGTAAGAGATAGAGCCGTGGTTTATTAAGCAAAAGTGCTTCAAATACACTCCCATAACTGAACATAACATTTAAAAGATACGTCGTCGGTGAAAATATTTTCAATTCGGACTTAGTCGCTGTACGGAGAGGCTACCGAGAAGCGCTACCGACGAAGACTTTCTGATTAATTTAAAAATCAACCGTAAGAGATAGAGCCGTGGTTTATTAAGCAAAAGTGCTTCAAATACACTCCCATAACTGAACATAACATTTAAAATATACGTCGTCGGTGAAAATAATTTCAGTTCGGACTTAGATTTTTTCCTACCGAGTGGCTACCACGAAGAGTCGCCGACGACGACTTTAGAAATTATTTAAAAATCAACCGTAAGAGATAGAGCCGTGGTTTATTAAGCAAAAGTGCTTCAAATACACTCCCATAACTGAACATAACATTTAAAAGATACGTCGTCGGTGAAAATATTTTCAATTCGGACTTAGTCTCTGTAGGGAGAGGCTACCGAGAACCGCTACCGACGAAGACTTTCTGATTAATTTAAAAATCAACCGTAAGAGAGAGAGCCGTGGTTTATTAAGCAAAAGTGCTTCCAATACGCTCCTATAACTCAATCTAACATATAAAAGGTACCCCGTCGGTGAAAATAATTACAGTTCGGACTTAGATTTTTTCCTACCGAGTGGCTACCGTGAAGAGTCGCCGACGACGACTTTAGAAATTATTTAAAAATCAACCGTAAGAGATAGAGCCGTGGTTTATTAAGCAAAAGTGCGTCAAATACGCTCCCATAACTGATCATAACATTTAAAAGATACGTCGTCGGTGAAAATATTTTCAATTCGGACTTAGTCTCTGTACGGAGAGGCTACCGTGAAGAGTCGCCGACGACGACTTTAGAAATTATTTAAAAATCAACCGTAAGAGATAGAGCCGTGGTTTATTAAGCAAAAGTGCGTCAAATACGCTCCCATAACTGAACATAACATTTAAAAGATACGTCGTCGGTGAAAATATTTTCAATTCGGACTTAGTCTCTGTACGGAGAGGCTACCGAGAAGCGCTACCGACGAAGACTTTCTGATTAATTTAAAAATCAACCGTAAGAGATAGAGCCGTGGTTTATTAACCCTCGCACAGCGGATGCAGGGTCATTTTGACCCAATCGTTTTCGCCGTTCAGTTTCTCCAAAAAGTGATTATAGAACATCTTTGTAAATGAAAATTAAACTCGCTCATTTTTGTTATAACTGTTAATAATGTTATTGTTATCTGTCGGGCGGCACTTTGGCGATATTCTTTCTCAGTCGCATTCGGTTACCTATTCAAAAGGCACTCATAAAGCCCTTATCTGATTTAGGCGGTCTCTGTAAACTGAGGAACAGAGACCAACACCGATGATTCTATTTTTATCCTGCTGTGGTAGTGTTAGTTTCGTTCTTGAAACAAAATTCTGTCATGGCATAGCTAGTTTTCTGTAAGACAGCGAAGAAGTAAGACGTGTTTCGAAATCCTCTAAAATTACACAATTCGTAAAAAACGACGTTTTCATTGAAGAATTTAGTTGTACAATGTCGAAAGACATAAGATGCGAACTATGTATCAAATTTATATGCCATAATCATAAGACATAGACAACCATATTATGTACTAATTGTTCCTAATTATAATAAATATTATATACATGTAAACATATCTGTAATATTTTGAACAAATATTCCCCTGTGAACACCGCGAATAGCAAATTTTAGCTATGGGTCAATTTGACCCTGCATTCGTCCGCCGCGTGAGTATCGAAGCATCCGCCTTCCGAGGGTTAAGCAAAAGTGCTTCAAATACGCTCCTATAACTGAATCTAACATACAAAAGGTACCTCGCCGGTGAAAATAATTACAGTTCGGACTTAGATTTTTTCCTACCGAGTGGCTACCGTGAAGAGTCGCCGACGACGACTTTAGAAATTATTTAAAAATCAACCGTAAGAGATAGAGCCGTGGTTTATTAAGCAAAAGTGCGTCAAATACGCTCCCATAACTGATCATAACATTTAAAAGATACGTCGTCGGTGAAAATATTTTCAATTCGGACTTAGTCTCTGTACGGAGAGGCTACCGAGAACCGCTACCAACGAAAACTTTCTGATTAATTTAAAAATCAACCGTAAGAGGTAGAGCCGTGGTTTATTAAGCAAAAGTGCTTCAAATACGCTCCTATAACTCAATCTAACATATAAAAGGTACCTCGCCGGTGAAAATAATGACAGTTCGGACTTAGATTTTTTCCTACCGAGTGGCTACCACGAAGAGTCGCCGACGACGACTTTAGAAATTATTTAAAAATCAACCGTAAGAGATAGAGCCGTGGTTTATTAAGCAAAAGTGCTTCAAATACACTCCCATAACTGAACATAACATTTAAAAGATACGTCGTCGGTGAAAATATTTTCAATTCGGACTTAGTCTCTGTAGGGAGAGGCTACCGAGAACCGCTACCGACGAAGACTTTCTGATTAATTTAAAAATCAACCGTAAGAGATAGAGCCGTGGTTTATTAAGCAAAAGTGCTTCAAATACGCTCCTATAACTCAATCTAACATATAAAAGGTACCTCGTCGGTGAAAATAATTTCAGTTCGGACTTAGATTTTTCCTACCGAGTGGCTACCGTGAAGAGTCGCCGACGACGACTTTAGAAATTATTTAAAAATCAACCGTAAGAGATAGATCCGTGGTTTATTAAGCAAAAGTGCGTCAAATACGCTCCCATAACTGAACATAACATTTAAAAGATACGTCGTCCGTGAAAATATTTTCAATTCGGACTTAGTCTCTGTAGGAAGAGGCTACCGAGAACCGCTACCGACGAAGACTTTCTGATTAATTTAAAAATCAACCGTAAGAGATAGAGCCGTGGTTTATTAAGCAAAAGTGCTTCAAATACGCTCCTATAACTCAATCTAACATATAAAAGGTACCTCGTCGGTGAAAATAATTACAGTTCGGACTTAGATTTTTTCCTACCCAGTGGCTACCGTGAAGAGTCGCCGACGACAACTTTAGAAATTATTTAAAAATCAACCGTAAGAGATAGATCCGTGGTTTATTAAGCAAAAGTGCGTCAAATACGCTCCCATAACTGAACATAACATTTAAAAGATACGTCGTCAGTGAAAATATTTTCAATTCGGACTTAGTCTCTGTAGGGAGAGGCTACCGAGAACCGCTACCGACGAAGACTTTCTGATTAATTTAAAAATCAACCGTAAGAGATAGAGCCGTGGTTTATTAAGCAAAAGTGCTTCAAATACGCTCCTATAACTCAATCTAACATATAAAAGGTACCTCGTCGGTGAAAATAATTACAGATCGGATTTATATTTTTTCCTACCGAGTGGCTACCACGAAGAGTCGCCGACGACGACTTTAGAAATTATTGAAAAATCAACCGTAAGAGATAGAGCCGTGGTTTATTAAGCAAAAGTGCTTCAAATACACTCCCATAACTGAACATAACATTTAAAAGATACGTCGTCGGTGAAAATATTTTCAATTCGGACTTAGTCGCTGTACGGAGAGGCTACCGAGAAGCGCTACCGACGAAGACTTTCTGATTAATTTAAAAATCAACCGTAAGGGATAGAGCCGTGGTCTATTAAGCAAAAGTGCTTCAAATACGCTCCTATAACTCAATCTAGCATTTAAAAGGTACCTCGTTGGTGAAAATAATTTCAGTTTGGACTTAGTTTTTTTCCTACCGAGTGGCTACCGTGAAGAGTCGCCGCCGACGACTTTAGAAATTATTTAAAAATCAACCGTAAGAGATAGAGCCGTGGTTTATTAAGCAAAAGTGCGTCAAATACGCTCCTATAACTCAATCTAACATTTAAAAGGTACCTCGTCGGTGAAAATAATTTCAGTTCGGACTTAGATTTTTTCCCACCGAGTGGCTACCACGAAGAGTCGCCGACGACGACTTTAGAAATTATTTAAAAATCAACCGTAAGAGATAGAGCCGTGGTTTATTAAGCAAAAGTGCTTCAAATACACTCCCATAACTGAACATAACATTTAAAAGATACGTCGTCGGTGAAAATATTTTCAATTCGGACTTAGTCTCTGTTGGGAGAGGCTACCGAGAACCGCTACCGACGAAGACTTTCTGATTAATTTAAAAATCAACCGTAAGAGATAGAGCCGTGGTTTATTAAGCAAAAGTGCTTCAAATACGCTCCTATAACTCAATCTAAAATTTAAAAGGTACCTCGTCGGTGAAAATAATTTCAGTTCGGACTTAGATTTTTTCCTACCGAGTGGCTAGCGTGAAGAGTCGACGACGACAACTTTAGAAATTATTTAAAAATCAACCGTAAGAGATAGAGCCGTGGTCTATTAAGCAAAAGTGTTTCAAATACGCTCCTATAACTCAATCTAAGATTTAAAAGATACGTCGTCGGTGAAAATATTTTCAATTCGGACTTAGTCTCTGTACGGAGAGGCTACCGAGAAGCGCTACCGACGAAGCCTTTCTGATTAATTTAAAAATCAATCGTAAGAGATAGAGCCGTGGTCTATTAAGCAAAAGTGTTTCAAATACGCTCCTATAACTCAATCTAAGATTTAAAAGATACGTCGTCGGTGAAAATATTTTCAATTCGGACTCAGTCTCTGGACGGAGAGGCTACCGTGAAGAGTCGCCGACGACGACTTTAGAAATTATTTAAGAATCAACCGTAAGAGATAGAGCCGTGGTTTATTAAGCAAAAGTGCTTCAAATACGCTCCTATAACTCAATCTAACATATAAAAGGTACCTCGTCGGTGAAAATAATTACAGTTCGGACTTAGTCTCGGTACGGAGAGGCTACCGAGAAGCGCTACCGTCGAAGACTTTCTGATTAATTTAAAAATCAACCGTAAGAGATAGAGCCGTGGTTTATTAAGCAAAAGTGCTTCAAATACGCTCCTATAACTCAATCTAACATATAAAAGGTACCTCGTCGGTGAAAATAATTACAGTTCGGACTTAGATTTTTTCCTACCGAGTGGCTACCGTGAAGAGTCGCCGACGACGACTTTAGAAATTATTTAAAAATCAACCGTAAGAGATAGAGCCGTGGTTTATTAAGCAAAAGTGCGTCAAATACGCTCCCATAACTGATCATAACATTTAAAAGATACGTCGTCGGTGAAAATATTTTCAATTCGGACTTAGTCTCTGTAGGGAGAGGCTACCGTGAAGAGTCGCCGACGACGACTTTAGAAATTATTTAAAAATCAACCGTAAGAGATAGAGCCGTGGTTTATTAAGCAAAAGTGCGTCAAATACGCTCCCATAACTGAACATAACATTTAAAAGATACGTCGTCGGTGAAAATATTTTGAATTCGGACTTAGTCTTTGTACGGAGAGGCTACCGAGAAGCGCTACCGACGAAGACTTTCTGATTAATTTAAAAATCAACCGTAAGAGATAGAGCCGTGGTTTATTAAGCAAAAGTGCTTCAAATACGCTCCTATAACTCAATCTAACATATAAAAGGTACCTCGTCGGTGAAAATAATTTCAGTTCGGACTTAGATTTTTCCTACCGAGTGGCTACCGTGAAGAGTCGCCGACGACGACTTTAGAAATTATTTAAAAATCAACCGTAAGAGATAGATCCGTGGTTTATTAAGCAAAAGTGCGTCAAATACGCTCCCATAACTGAACATAACATTTAAAAGATACGTCGTCAGTGAAAATATTTTCAATTCGGACTTAGTCTCTGTAGGGAGAGGCTACCGAGAACCGCTACCGACGAAGACTTTCTGATTAATTTAAAAATCAACCGTAAGAGATAGAGCCGTGGTTTATTAAGCAAAAGTGCTTCAAATACGCTCCTATAACTCAATCTAACATATAAAAGGTACCTCGTCGGTGAAAATAATTTCAGTTCGGACTTAGATTTTTCCTACCGAGTGGCTACCGTGAAGAGTCGCCGACGACGACTTTAGAAATTATTTAAAAATCAACCGTAAGAGATAGAGCCGTGGTTTATTAAGCAAAAGTGCGTCAAATACGCTCCCATAACTGAACATAACATTTAAAAGATACGTCGTCAGTGAAAATATTTTCAATTCGGACTTAGTCTCTGTAGGGAGAGGCTACCGAGAACCGCTACCGACGAAGACTTTCTGATTAATTTAAAAATCAACCGTAAGAGATAGAGCCGTGGTTTATTAAGCAAAAGTGCTTCAAATACGCTCCTATAACTCAATCTAACATATAAAAGGTACCTCGTCGGTGAAAATAATTACAGTTCGGACTTAGATTTTTTCCTACCCAGTGGCTACCGTGAAGAGTCGCCGACGACGACTTTAGAAATTATTTAAAAATCAACCGTAAGAGATAGATCCGTGGTTTATTAAGCAAAAGTGCGTCAAATACGCTCCCATAACTGAACATAACATTTAAAAGATACGTCGTCAGTGAAAATATTTTCAATTCGGACTTAGTCTCTGTAGGGAGAGGCTACCGAGAACCGCTACCGACGAAGGCTTTCTGATTAATTTAAAAATCAACCGTAAGAGATAGAGCCGTGGTTTATTAAGCAAAAGTGCTTCAAATACGCTCCTATAACTCAATCTAACATATAAAAGGTACCTCGTCGGTGAAAATAATTACAGTTCGGACTTAGATTTTTTCCTACCCAGTGGCTACCGTGAAGAGTCGCCGACGACGACTTTAGAAATTATTTAAAAATCAACCGTAAGAGATAGATCCGTGGTTTATTAAGCAAAAGTGCGTCAAATACGCTCCCATAACTGAACATAACATTTAAAAGATACGTCGTCGGTGAAAATATTTTCAATTCGGACTTAGTCTCTGTAGGGAGAGGCTACCGAGAACCGCTACCGACGAAGACTTTCTGATTAATTTAAAAATCAACCGTAAGAGATAGAGCCGTGGTTTATTAAGCAAAAGTGCTTCAAATACGCTCCTATAACTCAATCTAACATATAAAAGGTACCTCGTCGGTGAAAATAATTACAGATCGGATTTATATTTTTTCCTACCGAGTGGCTACCACGAAGAGTCGCCGACGACGACTTTAGAAATTATTGAAAAATCAACCGTAAGAGATAGAGCCGTGGTTTATTAAGCAAAAGTGCTTCAAATACACTCCCATAACTGAACATAACATTTAAAAGATACGTCGTCGGTGAAAATATTTTCAATTCGGACTTAGTCGCTGTACGGAGAGGCTACCGAGAAGCGCTACCGACGAAGACTTTCTGATTAATTTAAAAATCAACCGTAAGAGATAGAGCCGTGGTTTATTAAGCAAAAGTGCTTCAAATACGCTCCTATAACTGAATCTAACATATAAAAGGTACCTCGTCGGTGAAAATAATTACAGTTCGGACTTTGATTTTTTCCTAACGAGTGGCTACCACGAAGAGTCGCCGACGACGACTTTAGAAATTATTTAAAAATCAACCGTAAGAGATAGAGCCGTGGTATATTAAGCAAAAGTGCGTCAAATACGCTCCCATAACTGAACATAACATTTAAAAGATACGTCGTCGGTGAAAATATTTTCAATTCGGACTTAGTCTCTGTACGGAGAGGCTACCGAGGAGCGCTACCGACGAAGACTTTCTGATTAATTTAAAAATCAACTGTAAGAGATAGAGCCGTGGTTTATTAAGCAAAAGTGCTTCAAATACGCTCCTATAACTCAATCTAACATATAAAAGGTACCTCGTCGGTGAAAATAATTACAGTTCGGACTTAGATTTTTTCCTACCCAGTGGCTACCGTGAAGAGTCGCCGACGACGACTTTAGAAATTATTTAAAAATCAACCGTAAGAGATAGATCCGTGGTTTATTAAGCAAAAGTGCGTCAAATACGCTCCCATAACTGAACATAACATTTAAAAGATACGTCGTCAGTGAAAATATTTTCAATTCGGACTTAGTCTCTGTAGGGAGAGGCTACCGAGAACCGCTACCGACGAAGACTTTCTGATTAATTTAAAAATCAACCGTAAGAGATAGAGCCGTGGTTTATTAAGCAAAAGTGCTTCAAATACGCTCCTATAACTCAATCTAACATATAAAAGGTACCTCGTCGGTGAAAATAATTACAGATCGGATTTACATTTTTTCCTACCGAGTGGCTACCACGAAGAGTCGCCGACGACGACTTTAGAAATTATTGAAAAATCAACCGTAAGAGATAGAGCCGTGGTTTATTAAGCAAAAGTGCTTCAAATACACTCCCATAACTGAACATAACATTTAAAAGATACGTCGTCGGTGAAAATATTTTCAATTCGGACTTAGTCGCTGTACGGAGAGGCTACCGAGAAGCGCTACCGACGAAGACTTTCTGATTAATTTAAAAATCAACCGTAAGGGATAGAGCCGTGGTCTATTAAGCAAAAGTGCTTCAAATACGCTCCTATAACTCAATCTAGCATTTAAAAGGTACCTCGTCGGTGAAAATAATTTCAGTTTGGACTTAGATTTTTTCCCACCGAGTGGCTACCACGAAGAGTCGCCGACGACGACTTTAGAAATTATTTAAAAATCAACCGTAAGAGATAGAGCCGTGGTTTATTAAGCAAAAGTGCTTCAAATACACTCCCATAACTGAACATAACATTTAAAAGATACGTCGTCGGTGAAAATAATTTCAGTTCGGACTTAGATTTTTTCCTACCGAGTGGCTACCGTGAAGCGTCGCCGACGACGACTTTAGAAATTATTTAATAATCAACCGTAAGAGATAGAGCCGTGGTTTATTAAGCAAAAGTGCGTCAAATACGCTCCCATAACGGAACATAACATTTAAAAGATACGTCGTGGATGAAAATATTTTCAATTCGGACTTAGTCTCTGTACGGAGAGGCTACCGAGAAGCGCTACAGACGAAGACTTTCTGATTAATTTAAAAATCAACCGTAAGAGATAGAGGCGTGGTTTATTAAGCAAAAGTGCTTCAAATACGCTCCTATAACTCAATCTAACATATAAAAGGTACCTCGTAGGTGAAAATAATTACAGTTCGGACTTAGATTTTTTCCTACCGAGTGGCTACCGTGAAGAGTCGCCGACGACGACTTTAGAAATTATTTAAAAATCAACCGTCAGAGATAGAGCCGTGGTTTATTAAGCAAAAGTGCATCAAATACGCTCCCATAACTGATCATAACATTTAAAAGATACGTCGTCGGTGAAAATATTTTCAATTCGGACTTAGTCTCTGTACGGAGAGGCTACCGTGAAGAGTCGCCGACGACGACTTTAGAAATTATTGAAAAATCAACCGTAAGAGATGGAGCCGTGGTTTATTAAGCAAAAGTGCGTCAAATACGCTCCCATAACCTAACATAACATTTAAAAGATAAGTCGTCGGTGAAAATATTTTCAATTCGGACTTAGTCTCTGTACGGAGAGGCTACCGAGAAGCGCTACAGACGAAGACTTTCTGATTAATTTAAAAATCAACCGTAAGAGATAGAGCCGTGGTTTATTAAGCAAAAGTGCTTCAAATACGCTCCTATAACTCAATCTAACATATAAAAGGTACCTCGTCGGTGAAAATAATTACAGTTCGGACTTAGATTTTTTCCTACCGAGTGGCTACCGTGAAGAGTCGCCGACGACGACTTTAGAAATTATTTAAAAATCAACCGTAAGAGATAGAGCCGTGGTTTATTAAGCAAAAGTGCGTCAAATACGCTCCCATAACTGATCATAACATTTAAAAGATACGTCGTCGGTGAAAATATTTTCAATTCGGACTTAGTCTCTGTACGGAGAGGCTACCGTGAAGAGTCGCCGACGACGACTTTAGAAATTATTGAAAAATCAACCGTAAGAGATGGAGCCGTGGTTTATTAAGCAAAAGTGCGTCAAACACGCTCCCATAACGGAACATAACATTTAAAAGATACGTCGTGGATGAAAATATTTTCAATTCGGATTTAGTCTCTGTACGGAGAGGCTACCGAGATGCGCTACCGACGAAGACTTTCTGATTAATTTAAAAATCAACCGAAAGAGATAGAGCCGTGGTTTATTAAGCAAAAGTGCTTCAAATACGCTCCTATAACTCAATCTAACATATAAAAGGTACCTCGTCAGTGAAAATAATTACAGTTCGGACTTAGATTTTTTCCTACCGAGTGGCTACCGTGAAGCGTCGCCGACGACGACTTTAGAAATTATTTAATAATCAACCGTAAGAGATAGAGCCGTGGTTTATTAAGCAAAAGTGCGTCAAATACGCTCCCATAACGGAACATAACATTTAAAAGATACGTCGTGGATGAAAATATTTTCAATTCGGACTTAGTCTCTGTACGGAGAGGCTACCGTGAAGAGACGCCGACGACGACTTTAGAAATTATTTAAAAATCAACCGTAAGAGATGGAGCCGTGGTTTATTAAGCAAAACTGCGTCAAACACGCTCCCATAACGGAACATAACATTTAAAAGATACGTCGTCGGTGAAAATATTTTCAATTCGGACTTAGTCTCTGTACGGAGAGGCTACCGTGAAGAGTCGCCGACGACGACTTTAGAAATTATTTAAAAATCAACCGTAAGAGATGGAGCCGTGGTTTATTAAGCAAAAGTGCGTCAAACACGCTCCCATAACGGAATATAACATTTAAAAGATACGTCGTGGATGAAAATATTTTCAATTCGGACTTGGTCTCTGTACGGAGAGGCTACCGAGAAGCGCTACCGACGAGGACTTTCTGATTAATTTAAAATCAACCGTAAGAGATAGAGCCGTTGTTTATGAAGCAAAAGTGCTTCAAATGCGCTCCTATAACTCAATCTAACATATAAAAGGTACCTCGTCGGTGAAAATAATTACAGTTCGGACTTAGATTTTTTCCTACCGAGTGGCTACCGTGAAGAGTCGCCGACGACGACTTTAGAAATTATTTAAAAATCAACCGTAAGAGATGGAGCCGGGGTTTATTAAGCAAAAGTGCGTCAAATACGCTCCCATAACCTAACATAACATTTAAAAGATAAGTCGTCGGTGAAAATATTTTCAATTCGGACTTAGTCTCTGTACGGAGAGGCTACCGTGAAGAGACGCCGACGACGACTTTAGAAATTATTTAAAAATCAACCGTAAGAGATGGAGCCGTGGTTTATTAAGCAAAAGTGCGTCAAACACGCTCCCATAACGGAACATAACATTTAAAAGATACGTCGTGGATGAAAATATTTTCAATTCGGACTTAGTCTCTGTACGGAGAGGCTACCGAGAAGCGCTACCGACGAAGATTTTCTGATTAATTTAAAAATCAACCGTAAGAGATAGAGCCGTGGTTTATTAAGCAAAAGTGCTTCAAATACGCTCCTATAACTCAATCTAACATATAAAAGGTACCTCGTCGGTGAAAATAATTACAGTTCGGACTTAGATTTTTTCCTACCGAGTGGCTACCGTGAAGCGTCGCCGACGACGACTTTAGAAATTATTTAATAATCAACCGTAAGAGATAGAGCCGTGGTTTATTAAGCAAAAGTGCGTCAAATACGCTCCCATAACGGAACATAACATTTAAAAGATACGTCGTGGATGAAAATATTTTCAATTCGGACTTAGTCTCTGTACGGAGAGGCTACCGTGAAGAGACGCCGACGACGACTTTAGAAATTATTAAAAAATCAACCGTAAGAGATGGAGCCGTGGTTTATTAAGCAAAACTGCGTCAAACACGCTCCCATAACGGAACATAATATTTAAAAGATACGTCGTCGGTGAAAATATTTTCAATTCGGACTTAGTCTCTGTACGGAGAGGCTACCGTGAAGAGTCGCCGACGACGACTTTAGAAATTATTTAAAAATCAACCGTAAGAGATGGAGCCGTGGTTTATTAAGCAAAAGTGCGTCAAACACGCTCCCATAACGGAATATAACATTTAAAAGATACGTCGTGGATGAAAATATTTTCAATTCGGACTTGGTCTCTGTACGGAGAGGCTACCGAGAAGCGCTACCGACGAGGACTTTCTGATTAATTTAAAATCAACCGTAAGAGATAGAGCCGTGGTTTATGAAGCAAAAGTGCTTCAAATGCGCTCCTATAACTCAATCTAACATATAAAAGGTACCTCGTCGGTGAAAATAATTACAGTTCGGACTTAGATTTTTTCCTACCGAGTGGCTACCGTGAAGAGTCGCCGACGACGACTTTAGAAATTATTTAAAAATCAACCGTAAGAGATGGAGCCGGGGTTTATTAAGCAAAAGTGCGTCAAATACGCTCCCATAACCTAACATAACATTTAAAAGATACGTCGTCGGTGAAAATATTTTCAATTCGGACTTAGTCTCTGTACGGAGAGGCTACCGTGAAGAGACGCCGACGACGACTTTAGAAATTATTTAAAAATCAACCGTAAGAGATGGAGCCGTGGTTTATTAAGCAAAAGTGCGTCAAACACGCTCCCATAACGGAACATAACATTTAAAAGATACGTCGTGGATGAAAATATTTTCAATTCGGACTCAGTCTCTGTACGGAGAGGCTACCGAGAAGCGCTACCGACGAAGACTTTCTGATTAATTTAAAAATCAACCGTAAGAGATAGAGCCGTGGTTTATTAAGCAAAAGTGCTTCAAATACGCTCCTATAACTCAATCTAACATATAAAAGGTACCTCGTCGGTGAAAATAATTACAGTTCGGACATAGATTTTTTCCTACCGAGTGGCTACCGTGAAGAGTCGCCGACGACGACTTTAGAAATTATTTAAAAATCAACCGTAAGAGATAGAGCCGTGGTTTATTAAGCAAAAGTGCGTCAAATACGCTCCCATAACTGATCATAACATTTAAAAGATACGTCGTCGGTGAAAATATTTTCAATTCGGACTTAGTCTCTGTACGGAGAGGCTACCGTGAAGAGTCGCCGACGACGACTTTAGAAATTATTTAAAAATCAACCGTAAGAGATAGAGCCGTGGTTTATTAAGCAAAAGTGCGTCAAATACGCTCCCATAACTGATCATAACATTTAAAAGATACGTCGTCGGTGAAAATATTTTCAATTCGGACTTAGTCTCTGTACGGAGAGGCTACCGTGAAGAGTCGCCGACGACGACTTTAGAAATTATTTAAAAATCAACCGTAAGAGATGGAGCCGTGGTTTATTAAGCAAAAGTGCGTCAAACACGCTCCCATAACGGAATATAACATTTAAAAGATACGTCGTGGATGAAAATATTTTCAATTCGGACTTGGTCTCTGTACGGAGAGGCTACCGAGAAGCGCTACCGACGAGGACTTTCTGATTAATTTAAAATCAACCGTAAGAGATAGAGCCGTGGTTTATGAAGCAAAAGTGCTTCAAATGCGCTCCTATAACTCAATCTAACATATAAAAGGTACCTCGTCGGTGAAAATAATTACAGTTCGGACTTAGATTTTTTCCTACCGAGTGGCTACCGTGAAGAGTCGCCGACGACGACTTTAGAAATTATTTAAAAATCAACCGTAAGAGATGGAGCCGGGGTTTATTAAGCAAAAGTGCGTCAAATACGCTCCCATAACCTAACATAACATTTAAAAGATAAGTCGTCGGTGAAAATATTTTCAATTCGGACTTAGTCTCTGTACGGAGAGGCTACCGTGAAGAGACGCCGACGACGACTTTAGAAATTATTTAAAAATCAACCGTAAGAGATGGAGCCGTGGTTTATTAAGCAAAAGTGCGTCAAACACGCTCCCATAACGGAACATAACATTTAAAAGATACGTCGTGGATGAAAATATTTTCAATTCGGACTTAGTCTCTGTACGGAGAGGCTACCGAGAAGCGCTACCGACGAAGACTTTCTGATTAATTTAAAAATCAACCGTAAGAGATAGAGCCGTGGTTTATTAAGCAAAAGTGCTTCAAATACGCTCCTATAACTCAATCTAACATATAAAAGGTACCTCGTCGGTGAAAATAATTACAGTTCGGACATAGATTTTTTCCTACCGAGTGGCTACCGTGAAGAGTCGCCGACGACGACTTTAGAAATTATTTAAAAATCAACCGTAAGAGATAGAGCCGTGGTTTATTAAGCAAAAGTGCGTCAAATACGCTCCCATAACTGATCATAACATTTAAAAGATACGTCGTCGGTGAAAATATTTTCAATTCGGACTTAGTCTCTGTACGGAGAGGCTACCGTGAAGAGTCGCCGACGACGACTTTAGAAATTATTTAAAAATCAACCGTAAGAGATGGAGCCGTGGTTTATTAAGCAAAAGTGCTTCAAATACGCTCCTATAACGGAACATACCATTTAAAAGATACGTCGTCGGTGAAAATATTTTCAATTCGGACTTGGTCTCTGTACGGAGAGGCTACCGAGAAGCGCTACCGACGAGGACTTTCTGATTAATTTAAAATCAACCGTAAGAGATAGAGCCGTGGTTTATTAAGCAAAAGTGCTTCAAATGCGCTCCTATAACTCAATCTAACATATAAAAGGTACCTCGTCGGTGAAAATAATTACAGTTCGGACTTAGATTTTTTCCTACCGAGTGGCTACCGTGAAGAGTCGCCGACGACGACTTTAGAAATTATTTAAAAATCAACCGTAAGAGATGGAGCCGTGGTTTATTAAGCAAAAGTGCGTCAAACACGCTCCCATAACGGAACATAACATTTAAAAGATACGTCGTGGATGAAAATATTTTCAATTCGGATTTAGTCTCTGTACGGAGAGGCTACCGAGATGCGCTACCGACGAAGACTTTCTGATTAATTTAAAAATCAACCGAAAGAGATAGAGCCGTGGTTTATTAAGCAAAAGTGCTTCAAATACGCTCCTATAACTCAATCTAACATATAGAAGGTACCTCGTCGGTGAAAATAATTACAGTTCGGACTTAGATTTTTTCCTACCGAGTGGCTACCGTGAAGAGTCGCCGACGACGACTTTAGAAATTATTTAAAAATCAACCGTAAGAGATAGAGCCGTGGTTTATTAAGCAAAAGTGCGTCAAATACGCTCCCATAACTGATCATAACATTTAAAAGATACGTCGTCGGTGAAAATATTTTCAATTCGGACTTAGTCTCTGTACGGAGAGGCTACCGTGAAGAGTCGCCGACGACGACTTTAGAAATTATTTAAAAATCAACCGTAAGAGATGGAGCCGTGGTTTATTAAGCAAAAGTGCGTCAAACACGCTCCCATAACGGAATATAACATTTAAAAGATACGTCGTGGATGAAAATATTTTCAATTCGGACTTGGTCTCTGTACGGAGAGGCTACCGAGAAGCGCTACCGACGAGGACTTTCTGATTAATTTAAAATCAACCGTAAGAGATAGAGCCGTGGTTTATGAAGCAAAAGTGCTTCAAATGCGCTCCTATAACTCAATCTAACATATAAAAGGTACCTCGTCGGTGAAAATAATTACAGTTCGGACTTAGATTTTTTCCTACCGAGTGGCTACCGTGAAGAGTCGCCGACGACGACTTTAGAAATTATTTAAAAATCAACCGTAAGAGATGGAGCCGGGGTTTATTAAGCAAAAGTGCGTCAAATACGCTCCCATAACCTAACATAACATTTAAAAGATAAGTCGTCGGTGAAAATATTTTCAATTCGGACTTAGTCTCTGTACGGAGAGGCTACCGAGAAGCGCTACCGACGAAGACTTTCTGATTAATTTAAAAATCAACCGTAAGAGATAGAGCCGTGGTTTATTAAGCAAAAGTGCTTCAAATGCGCTCCTATAACTCAATCTAACATATAAAAGGTACCTCGTCGGTGAAAATAATTACAGTTCGGACTTAGATTTTTTCCTACCGAGTGGCTACCGTGAAGAGTCGCCGACGACGACTTTAGAAATTATTTAAAAATCAACCGTAAGAGATGGAGCCGGGGTTTATTAAGCAAAAGTGCGTCAAATACGCTCCCATAACCTAACATAACATTTAAAAGATAAGTCGTCGGTGAAAATATTTTCAATTCGGACTTAGTCTCTGTACGGAGAGGCTACCGAGAAGCGCTACCGACGAGGACTTTCTGATTAATTTAAAATCAACCGTAAGAGATAGAGCCGTGGTTTATGAAGCAAAAGTGCTTCAAATGCGCTCCTATAACTCAATCTAACATATAAAAGGTACCTCGTCGGTGAAAATAATTACAGTTCGGACTTAGATTTTTTCCTACCGAGTGGCTACCGTGAAGAGTCGCCGACGACGACTTTAGAAATTATTTAAAAATCAACCGTAAGAGATCGAGCCGTGGTTTATTAAGCAAAAGTGCGTCAAACACGCTCCCATAACGGAACATAACATTTAAAAGATACGTCGTGGATGAAAATATTTTCAATTCGGATTTAGTCTCTGTACGGAGAGGCTACCGAGATGCGCTACCGACGAAGACTTTCTGATTAATTTAAAAATCAACCGTAAGAGATAGAGCCGTGGTTTATTAAGCAAAAGTGCTTCAAATACGCTCCTATAACTCAATCTAACATATAAAAGGTACCTCGTCGGTGAAAATAATTACAGTTCGGACTTAGATTTTTTCCTACCGAGTGGCTACCGTGAAGCGTCGCCGACGACGACTTTAGAAATTATTTAATAATCAACCGTAAGAGATAGAGCCGTGGTTTATTAAGCAAAAGTGCGTCAAATACGCTCCCATAACGGAACATAACATTTAAAAGATACGTCGTGGATTAAAATATTTTCAATTCGGACTTAGTCTCTGTACGGAGAGGCTACCGAGAAGCGCTACAGACGAAGACTTTCTGATTAATTTAAAAATCAACCGTAAGAGATAGAGCCGTGGTTTATTAAGCAAAAGTGCTTCAAATACGCTCCTATAACTCAATCTAACATATAAAAGGTACCTCGTCGGTGAAAATAATTACAGTTCGGACTTAGATTTTTTCCTACCGAGTGGCTACCGTGAAGAGTCGCCGACGACGACTTTAGAAATTATTTAAAAATCAACCGTAAGAGATGGAGCCGTGGTTTATTAAGCAAAAGTGCGTCAAACACGCTCCCATAACGGAACATAACATTTAAAAGATACGTCGTGGATGAAAATATTTTCAATTCGGATTTAGTCTCTGTACGGAGAGGCTACCGAGATGCGCTACCGACGAAGACTTTCTGATTAATTTAAAAATCAACCGAAAGAGATAGAGCCGTGGTTTATTAAGCAAAAGTGCTTCAAATACGCTCCTATAACTCAATCTAACATATAAAAGGTACCTCGTCGGTGAAAATAATTACAGTTCGGACTTAGATTTTTTCCTACCGAGTGGCTACCGTGAAGCGTCGCCGACGACGACTTCAGAAATTATTTAATAATCAACCGTAAGAGATAGAGCCGTGGTTTATTAAGCAAAAGTGCGTCAAATACGCTCCCATAACGGAACATAACATTTAAAAGGTACGTCGTGGATGAAAATATTTTCAATTCGGACTTAGTCTCTGTACGGAGAGGCTACCGAGAAGCGCTACAGACGAAGACTTTCTGGTTAATTTAAAAATCAACCGTAAGAGATAGAGGCGTGGTTTATTAAGCAAAAGTGCTTCAAATACGCTCCTATAACTCAATCTAACATATAAAAGGTACCTCGTCGGTGAAAATAATTACAGTTCGGACTTAGATTTTTTCCTACCGAGTGGCTACCGTGAAGAGTCGCCGACGACGACTTTAGAAATTATTTAAAAATCAACCGTAAGAGATGGAGCCGTGGTTTATTAAGCAAAAGTGCGTCAAACACGCTCCCATAACGGAACATAACATTTAAAAGATACGTCGTGGATGAAAATATTTTCAATTCGGATTTAGTCTCTGTACGGAGAGGCTACCGAGATGCGCTACCGACGAAGACTTTCTGATTAATTTAAAAATCAACCGAAAGAGATAGAGCCGTGGTTTATTAAGCAAAAGTGCTTGAAATACGCTCCTATAACTCAATCTAACATATAAAAGGTACCTCGTCGGTGAAAATAATTACAGTTCGGACTTAGATTTTTTCCTACCGAGTGGCTACCGTGAAGAGTCGCCGACGACGACTTTAGAAATTATTTAAAAATCAACCGTAAGAGATAGAGCCGTGGTTTATTAAGCAAAAGTGCGTCAAATACGCTCCCATAACCTAACATAACATTTAAAAGATAAGTCGTCGGTGAAAATATTTTCAATTCGGACTTAGTCTCTGTACGGAGAGGCTACCGAGAAGCGCTACCGACGAAGACTTTCTGATTAATTTAAGAATCAACCGTAAGAGATAGAGCCGTGGTTTATTAAGCAAAAGTGCTTCAAATGCGCTCCTATAACTCAATCTAACATATAAAAGGTACCTCGTCGGTGAAAATAATTACAGTTCGGACTTAGATTTTTTCCTACCGAGTGGCTACCGTGAAGAGTCGCCGACGACGACTTTAGGAATTATTTAAAAATCAACCGTAAGAGATGGAGCCGTGGTTTATTAAGCAAAAGTGCGTCAAACACGCTCCCATAACGGAACATAACATTTAAAAGATACGTCGTGGATGAAAATATTTTCAATTCGGACTTAGTCTCTGTACGGAGAGGCTACCGAGAAGCGCTACCGACGAAGACTTTCTGATTAATTTAAAAATCAACCGTAAGAGATAGAGCCGTGGTTTATTAAGCAAAAGTGCGTCAAACACGCTCCCATAACGGAACATAACATTTAAAAGATACGTCGTGGATGAAAATATTTTCAATTCGGACTTAGTCTCTGTACGGAGAGGTTACCGAGAAGCGCTACCGACGAAGACTTTCTGATTAATTTAAAAATCAACCGTAAGAGATAGAGCCGTGGTTTATTAAGCAAAAGTGCTTCAAATACGCTCCTATAACTCAATCTAACATATAAAAGGTACCTCGTAGGTGAAAATAATTACAGTTCGGACTTAGATTTTTTCCTACCGAGTGGCTACCGTGAAGAGTCGCCGACGACGACTTTAGAAATTATTTAATAATCAACCGTAAGAGATAGAGCCGTGGTTTATTAAGCAAAAGTGCGTCAAATACGCTCCCATAACTGAACATAACATTTAAAAGATACGTCGTCGGTGAAAATAATTTCAATTCGGACTTAGTCTCTGTACGGAGAGGCTACCGAGAAGCGCTACAGACGAAGACTTTCTGATTAATTTAAGAATCAACCGAAAGAGATAGAGCCGTGGTTTATTAAGCAAAAGTGCTTCAAATACGCTCCTATAACTCAATCTAACATATAAAAGGTACCTCGTCGGTGAAAATAATTACAGTTCGGAATTAGATTTTTTCCTACCGAGTGGCTACCGTGAAGAGTCGCCGACGACGACTTTAAAAATTATTTAAAAATCAACCGTAAGGGATGGAGCCGGGGTTTATTAAGCAAAAGTGCGTCAAATACGCTCCCATAACGGAACATAACATTTAAAAGATACGTCGTGGATGAAAATATTTTCAATTCGGACTTAGTCTCTGTACGGAGAGGCTACCGAGAAGCGCTACAGACGAAGACTTTCTGATTAATTTAAGAATCAACCGAAAGAGATAGAGCCGTGGTTTATTAAGCAAAAGTGCTTCAAATACGCTCCTATAACTCAATCTAACATATAAAAGGTACCTCGTCGGTGAAAATAATTACAGTTCGGACTTAGATTTTTTCCTACCGAGTGGCTACCGTGAAGAGTCGCCGACGACGACTTTAAAAATTATTTAAAAATCAACCGTAAGGGATGGAGCCGGGGTTTATTAAGCAAAAGTGCGTCAAATACGCTCCCATAACCTAACATAACATTTAAAAGATAAGTCGTCGGTGAAAATATTTTCAATTCGGACTTAGTCTCTGTACGGAGAGGCTACCGTGAAGAGTCGCCGACGACGACTTTAGAAATTATTGAAAAATCAACCGTAAGAGATGGAGCCGTGGTTTATTAAGCAAAAGTGCGTCAAACACGCTCCCATAACGGAACATAACATTTAAAAGATACGTCGTGGATGAAAATATTTTCAATTCGGACTTGGTCTCTGTACGGAGAGGCTACCGAGAAGCGCTACCGACGAGGACTTTCTGATTAATTTAAAATCAACCGTAAGAGATAGAGCCGTGGTTTATGAAGCAAAAGTGCTTCAAATGCGCTCCTATAACTCAATCTAACATATAAAAGGTACCTCGTCGGTGAAAATAATTACAGTTCGGACTTAGATTTTTTCCTACCGAGTGGCTACCGTGAAGAGTCGCCGACGACGACTTTAGAAATTATTTAAAAATCAACCGTAAGAGATGGAGCCGTGGTTTATTAAGCAAAAGTGCGTCAAACACGCTCCCATAACGGAACATAACATTTAAAAGATACGTCGTGGATGAAAATATTTTCAATTCGGATTTAGTCTCTGTACGGAGAGGCTACCGAGATGCGCTACCGACGAAGACTTTCTGATTAATTTAAAAATCAACCGAAAGAGATAGAGCCGTGGTTTATTAAGCAAAAGTGCTTGAAATACGCTCCTATAACTCAATCTAACATATAAAAGGTACCTCGTCGGTGAAAATAATTACAGTTCGGACTTAGATTTTTTCCTACCGAGTGGCTACCGTGAAGAGTCGCCGACGACGACTTTAGAAATTATTTAAAAATCAACCGTAAGAGATAGAGCCGTGGTTTATTAAGCAAAAGTGCGTCAAATACGCTCCCATAACCTAACATAACATTTAAAAGATAAGTCGTCGGTGAAAATATTTTCAATTCGGACTTAGTCTCTGTACGGAGAGGCTACCGAGAAGCGCTACCGACGAAGACTTTCTGATTAATTTAAGAATCAACCGTAAGAGATAGAGCCGTGGTTTATTAAGCAAAAGTGCTTCAAATGCGCTCCTATAACTCAATCTAACATATAAAAGGTACCTCGTCGGTGAAAATAATTACAGTTCGGACTTAGATTTTTTCCTACCGAGTGGCTACCGTGAAGAGTCGCCGACGACGACTTTAGGAATTATTTAAAAATCAACCGTAAGAGATGGAGCCGTGGTTTATTAAGCAAAAGTGCGTCAAACACGCTCCCATAACGGAACATAACATTTAAAAGATACGTCGTGGATGAAAATATTTTCAATTCGGACTTAGTCTCTGTACGGAGAGGCTACCGAGAAGCGCTACCGACGAAGACTTTCTGATTAATTTAAAAATCAACCGTAAGAGATAGAGCCGTGGTTTATTAAGCAAAAGTGCGTCAAACACGCTCCCATAACGGAACATAACATTTAAAAGATACGTCGTGGATGAAAATATTTTCAATTCGGACTTAGTCTCTGTACGGAGAGGCTACCGAGAAGCGCTACCGACGAAGACTTTCTGATTAATTTAAAAATCAACCGTAAGAGATAGAGCCGTGGTTTATTAAGCAAAAGTGCTTCAAATACGCTCCTATAACTCAATCTAACATATAAAAGGTACCTCGTAGGTGAAAATAATTACAGTTCGGACTTAGATTTTTTCCTACCGAGTGGCTACCGTGAAGAGTCGCCGACGACGACTTTAGAAATTATTTAATAATCAACCGTAAGAGATAGAGCCGTGGTTTATTAAGCAAAAGTGCGTCAAATACGCTCCCATAACTGAACATAACATTTAAAAGATACGTCGTCGGTGAAAATAATTTCAATTCGGACTTAGTCTCTGTACGGAGAGGCTACCGAGAAGCGCTACAGACGAAGACTTTCTGATTAATTTAAGAATCAACCGAAAGAGATAGAGCCGTGGTTTATTAAGCAAAAGTGCTTCAAATACGCTCCTATAACTCAATCTAACATATAAAAGGTACCTCGTCGGTGAAAATAATTACAGTTCGGAATTAGATTTTTTCCTACCGAGTGGCTACCGTGAAGAGTCGCCGACGACGACTTTAAAAATTATTTAAAAATCAACCGTAAGGGATGGAGCCGGGGTTTATTAAGCAAAAGTGCGTCAAATACGCTCCCATAACGGAACATAACATTTAAAAGATACGTCGTGGATGAAAATATTTTCAATTCGGACTTAGTCTCTGTACGGAGAGGCTACCGAGAAGCGCTACAGACGAAGACTTTCTGATTAATTTAAGAATCAACCGAAAGAGATAGAGCCGTGGTTTATTAAGCAAAAGTGCTTCAAATACGCTCCTATAACTCAATCTAACATATAAAAGGTACCTCGTCGGTGAAAATAATTACAGTTCGGACTTAGATTTTTTCCTACCGAGTGGCTACCGTGAAGAGTCGCCGACGACGACTTTAAAAATTATTTAAAAATCAACCGTAAGGGATGGAGCCGGGGTTTATTAAGCAAAAGTGCGTCAAATACGCTCCCATAACCTAACATAACATTTAAAAGATAAGTCGTCGGTGAAAATATTTTCAATTCGGACTTAGTCTCTGTACGGAGAGGCTACCGTGAAGAGTCGCCGACGACGACTTTAGAAATTATTGAAAAATCAACCGTAAGAGATGGAGCCGTGGTTTATTAAGCAAAAGTGCGTCAAACACGCTCCCATAACGGAACATAACATTTAAAAGATACGTCGTGGATGAAAATATTTTCAATTCGGACTTGGTCTCTGTACGGAGAGGCTACCGAGAAGCGCTACCGACGAGGACTTTCTGATTAATTTAAAATCAACCGTAAGAGATAGAGCCGTGGTTTATGAAGCAAAAGTGCTTCAAATGCGCTCCTATAACTCAATCTAACATATAAAAGGTACCTCGTCGGTGAAAATAATTACAGTTCGGACTTAGATTTTTTCCTACCGAGTGGCTACCGTGAAGAGTCGCCGACGACGACTTTAGAAATTATTTAAAAATCAACCGTAAGAGATGGAGCCGTGGTTTATTAAGCAAAAGTGCGTCAAACACGCTCCCATAACGGAACATAACATTTAAAAGATACGTCGTGGATGAAAATATTTTCAATTCGGATTTAGTCTCTGTACGGAGAGGCTACCGAGATGCGCTACCGACGAAGACTTTCTGATTAATTTAAAAATCAACCGAAAGAGATAGAGCCGTGGTTTATTAAGCAAAAGTGCTTGAAATACGCTCCTATAACTCAATCTAACATATAAAAGGTACCTCGTCGGTGAAAATAATTACAGTTCGGACTTAGATTTTTTCCTACCGAGTGGCTACCGTGAAGAGTCGCCGACGACGACTTTAGAAATTATTTAAAAGATACGTCGTCGGTGAAAATAATTTCAATTCGGACTTAGTCTCTGTACGGAGAGGCTACCGAGAAGCGCTACCGACGAAGACTTTCTGATTAATTTAAGAATCAACCGAAAGAGATAGAGCCGTGGTTTATTAAGCAAAAGTGCTGCAAATACGCTCCTATAACTCAATCTAACATATAAAAGGTACCTCGTCGGTGAAAATAATTACAGTTCGGACTTAGATTTTTTCCTACCGAGTGGCTACCGTGAAGGGTCGCCGACGACGACTTTAGAAATTATTTAAAAATCAACCGTAAGAGATAGAGCCGTGGTTTATTAAGCAAAAGTGCGTCAAATAAGCTCCCATAACCTAACATAACATTTAAAAGATAAGTCGTCGGTGAAAATGTTTTCAATTCGGACTTAGTCTCTGTACGGAGAGGCTACCGAGAAGCGCTACCGACGAAGACTTTCTGATTAATTTAAGAATCAACCGTAAGAGATAGAGCCGTGGTTTATTAAGCAAAAGTGCTTCAAATGCGCTCCTATAACTCAATCTAACATATAAAAGGGACCTCGTCGGTGAAAATAATTACAGTTCGGACTTAGATTTTTTCCTACCGAGTGGCTACCGTGAAGAGTCGCCGACGACGACTTTAGGAATTATTTAAAAATCAACCGTAAGAGATGGAGCCGGGGTTTATTAAGCAAAAGTGCGTCAAATACGCTCCCATAACCTAACATAACATCTAAAAGATAAGTCGTCGGTGAAAATATTTTCAATTCGGACTTAGTCTCTGTACGGAGAGGCTACCGTGAAGAGTCGCCGACGACGACTTTAGAAATTATTTAAAAATCAACCGTAAGAGATGGAGCCGTGGTTTATTAAGCAAAAGTGCGTCAAACACGCCCCCATAACGGAACATAACATTTAAAAGATACGTCGTGGATGAAAATATTTTCAATTCGGATTTAGTCTCTGTACGGAGAGGCTACCGAGATGCGCTACCGACGAAGACTTTCTGATTAATTTAAAAATCAACCGAAAGAGATAGAGCCGTGGTTTATTAAGCAAAAGTGCTTCAAATACGCTCCTATAACTCAATCTAACATATAAAAGGTACCTCGTCGGTGAAAATAATTACAGTTCGGACTTAGATTTTTTCCTACCGAGTGGCTACCGTGAAGAGTCGCCGACGACGACTTTAAAAATTATTTAAAAATCAACCGTAAGGGATGGAGCCGGGGTTTATTAAGCAAAAGTGCGTCAAATACGCTCCCATAACCTAACATAACATTTAAAAGATACGTCGTGGATGAAAATATTTTCAATTCGGACTTAGTCTCTGTACGGAGAGGCTACCGAGAAGCGCTACAGACGAAGACTTTCTGATTAATTTAAGAATCAACCGAAAGAGATAGAGCCGTGGTTTATTAAGCAAAAGTGCTTCAAATACGCTCCTATAACTCAATCTAACATATAAAAGGTACCTCGTCGGTGAAAATAATTACTGTTCGGACTTAGATTTTTTCCTACCGAGTGGCTACCGTGAAGAGTCGCCGACGACGACTTTAAAAATTATTTAAAAATCAACCGTAAGGGATGGAGCCGGGGTTTATTAAGCAAAAGTGCGTCAAATACGCTCCCATAACCTAACATAACATTTAAAAGATACGTCGTGGATGAAAATATTTTCAATTCGGACTTAGTCTCTGTACGGAGAGGCTACCGAGAAGCGCTACAGACGAAGACTTTCTGATTAATTTAAGAATCAACCGAAAGAGATAGAGCCGTGGTTTATTAAGCAAAAGTGCTTCAAATACGCTCCTATAACTCAATCTAACATATAAAAGGTACCTCGTCGGTGAAAATAATTACAGTTCGGACTTAGATTTTTCCTACCGAGTGGCTACCGTGAAGAGTCGCCGACGACGACTTTAGAAATTATTTAAAAATCAACCGTAAGAGATGGAGCCGTGGTTTATTAAGCAAAAGTGCGTCAAACACGCTCCCATAACCTAACATAACATTATAAAGATACGTCGTGGATGAAAATATTTTCAATTCGGACTTAGTCTCTGTACGGAGAGGCTACCGAGATGCGCTACCGACGAAGACTTTCTGATTAATTTAAAAATCAACCGAAAGAGATAGAGCCGTGGTTTATTAAGCAAAAGTGCTTGAAATACGCTCCTATAACTCAATCTAACATATAAAAGGTACCTCGTCGGTGAAAATAATTACAGTTCGGACTTAGATTTTTTCCTACCGAGTGGCTACCGTGAAGAGTCGCCGACGACGACTTTAGAAATTATTTAAAAGATACGTCGTCGGTGAAAATAATTTCAATTCGGACTTAGTCTCTGTACGGAGAGGCTACCGAGAAGCGCTACCGACGAAGACTTTCTGATTAATTTAAGAATCAACCGAAAGAGATAGAGCCGTGGTTTATTAAGCAAAAGTGCTGCAAATACGCTCCTATAACTCAATCTAACATATAAAAGGTACCTCGTCGGTGAAAATAATTACAGTTCGGACTTAGATTTTTTCCTACCGAGTGGCTACCGTGAAGGGTCGCCGACGACGACTTTAGAAATTATTTAAAAATCAACCGTAAGAGATAGAGCCGTGGTTTATTAAGCAAAAGTGCGTCAAATACGCTCCCATAACCTAACATAACATTTAAAAGATAAGTCGTCGGTGAAAATGTTTTCAATTCGGACTTAGTCTCTGTACGGAGAGGCTACCGAGAAGCGCTACAGACGAAGACTTTCTGATTAATTTAAGAATCAACCGAAAGAGATAGAGCCGTGGTTTATTAAGCAAAAGTGCTTCAAATACGCTCCTATAACTCAATCTAACATATAAAAGGTACCTCGTCGGTGAAAATAATTACAGTTCGGACTTAGATTTTTTCCTACCGAGTGGCTACCGTGAAGAGTCGCCGACGACGACTTTAGAAATTATTTAAAAATCAACCGTAAGAGATGGAGCCGTGGTTTATTAAGCAAAAGTGCGTCAAACACGCTCCCATAACGGAACATAACATTTAAAAGATACGTCGTGGATGAAAATATTTTCAATTCGGATTTAGTCTCTGTACGGAGAGGCTACCGAGATGCGCTACCGACGAAGACTTTCTGATTAATTTAAAAATCAACCGAAAGAGATAGAGCCGTGGTTTATTAAGCAAAAGTGCTTGAAATACGCTCCTATAACTCAATCTAACATATAAAAGGTACCTCGTCGGTGAAAATAATTACAGTTCGGACTTAGATTTTTCCTACCGAGTGGCTACCGTGAAGAGTCGCCGACGACGACTTTAGAAATTATTTAAAAATCAACCGTAAGAGATGGAGCCGTGGTTTATTAAGCAAAAGTGCGTCAAACACGCTCCCATAACCTAACATAACATTATAAAGATACGTCGTGGATGAAAATATTTTCAATTCGGACTTAGTCTCTGTACGGAGAGGCTACCGAGAAGCGCTACAGACGAAGACTTTCTGATTAATTTAAGAATCAACCGAAAGAGATAGAGCCGTGGTTTATTAAGCAAAAGTGCTTCAAATACGCTCCTATAACTCAATCTAACATATAAAAGGTACCTCGTCGGTGAAAATAATTACAGTTCGGACTTAGATTTTTTCCTACCGAGTGGCTACCGTGAAGAGTCGCCGACGACGACTTTAGAAATTATTTAAAAATCAACCGTAAGAGATGGAGCCGTGGTTTATTAAGCAAAAGTGCGTCAAACACGCTCCCATAACGGAACATAACATTTAAAAGATACGTCGTGGATGAAAATATTTTCAATTCGGATTTAGTCTCTGTACGGAGAGGCTACCGAGATGCGCTACCGACGAAGACTTTCTGATTAATTTAAAAATCAACCGAAAGAGATAGAGCCGTGGTTTATTAAGCAAAAGTGCTTGAAATACGCTCCTATAACTCAATCTAACATATAAAAGGTACCTCGTCGGTGAAAATAATTACAGTTCGGACTTAGATTTTTTCCTACCGAGTGGCTACCGTGAAGAGTCGCCGACGACGACTTTAGAAATTATTTAAAAATCAACCGTAAGAGATAGAGCCGTGGTTTATTAAGCAAAAGTGCGTCAAATACGCTCCCATAACCTAACATAACATTTAAAAGATAAGTCGTCGGTGAAAATATTTTCAATTCGGACTTAGTCTCTGTACGGAGAGGCTACCGAGAAGCGCTACCGACGAAAACTTTCTGATTAATTTAAGAATCAACCGTAAGAGATAGAGCCGTGGTTTATTAAGCAAAAGTGCTTCAAATGCGCTCCTATAACTCAATCTAACATATAAAAGATACCTCGTCGGTGAAAATAATTACAGTTCGGACTTAGATTTTTTCCTACCGAGTGGCTACCGTGAAGAGTCGCCGACGACGACTTTAGGAATTATTTAAAAATCAACCGTAAGAGATGGAGCCGTGGTTTATTAAGCAAAAGTGCGTCAAACACGCTCCCATAACGGAACATAACATTTAAAAGATACGTCGTGGATGAAAATATTTTCAATTCGGACTTAGTCTCTGTACGGAGAGGCTACCGAGAAGCGCTACCGACGAAGACTCTCTGATTAATTTAAAAATCAACCGTAAGAGATAGAGCCGTGGTTTATTAAGCAAAAGTGCGTCAAACACGCTCCCATAACGGAACATAACATTTAAAAGATACGTCGTGGATGAAAATATTTTCAATTCGGACTTAGTCTCGGTACGGAGAGGCTACCGAGAAGCGCTACCGACGAAGACTTTCTGATTAATTTAAAAATCAACCGCAAGAGATAGAGCCGTGGTTTATTAAGCAAAAGTGCTTCAAATACGCTCCTATAACTCAATCTAACATATAAAAGGTACCTCGTAGGTGAAAATAATTACAGTTCGGACTTAGATTTTTTCCTACCGAGTGGCTACCGTGAAGAGTCGCCGACGACGACTTTAGAAATTATTTAAAAATCAACCGTAAGAGATGGAGCCGGGGTTTATTAAGCAAAAGTGCGTCAAATACGCTCCCATAACGGAACATAACATTTAAAAGATAAGTCGTCGGTGAAAATATTTTCAATTCGGACTTAGTCTCTGTACGGAGAGGCTACCGAGAAGCGCTACCGACGAAGACTTTCTGATTAATTTAAAAATCAACCGTAAGAGATAGAGCCGTGGTTTATTAAGCAAGAGTGCTTCAAATACGCTCCTATAACTCAATCTAACATATAAAAGGTACCTCGTCGGTGAAAATAATTACAGTTCGGACTTAGATTTTTTCCTACCGAGTGGCTACCGTGAAGAGTCGCCGACGACGACTTTAGAAATTATTTAAAAATCAACCGTAAGAGATGGAGCCGGGGTTTATTAAGCAAAAGTGCGTCAAATACGCTCCCATAACGGAACATAACATTTAAAAGATAAGTCGTCGGTGAAAATATTTTCAATTCGGACTTAGTCTCTGTACGGAGAGGCTACCGAGAAGCGCTACCGACGAAGACTTTCTGATTAATTTAAAAATCAACCGTAAGAGATAGAGCCGTGGTTTATTAAGCAAGAGTGCTTCAAATACGCTCCTATAACTCAATCTAACATATAAAAGGGACCTCGTCGGTGAAAATAATTACAGTTCGGACTTAGATTTTTTCCTACCGAGTGGCTACCGTGAAGAGTCGCCGACGACGACTTTAGGAATTATTTAAAAATCAACCGTAAGAGATGGAGCCGGGGTTTATTAAGCAAAAGTGCGTCAAATACGCTCCCATAACGGAACATAACATTTAAAAGATAAGTCGTCGGTGAAAATATTTTCAATTCGGACTTAGTCTCTGTACGGAGAGGCTACCGTGAAGAGTCGCCGACGACGACTTTAGAAATTATTTAAAAATCAACCGTAAGAGATGGAGCCGTGGTTTATTAAGCAAAAGTGCGTCAAACACGCTCCCATAACGGAACATAACATTTAAAAGATACGTCGTGGATGAAAATATTTTCAATTCGGACTTGGTCTCTGTACGGAGAGGCTACCGAGAAGCGCTACCGACGAGGACTTTCTGATTAATTTAAAATCAACCGTAAGAGATAGAGCCGTGGTTTATTAAGCAAGAGTGCTTCAAATACGCTCCTATAACTCAATCTAACATATAAAAGGTACCTCGTCGGTGAAAATAATTACAGTTCGGACCTAGATTTTTTCCTACCGAGTGGCTACCGTGAAGAGTCGCCGACGACGACTTTAGAAATTATTTAAAAATCAACCGTAAGAGATGGAGCCGGGGTTTATTAAGCAAAAGTGCGTCAAATACGCTCCCATAACGGAACATAACATTTAAAAGATAAGTCGTCGGTGAAAATATTTTCAATTCGGACTTAGTCTCTGTACGGAGAGGCTACCGTGAAGAGACGCCGACGACGACTTTAGAAATTATTTAAAAATCAACCGTAAGGGATGGAGCCGTGGTTTATTAAGCAAAAGTGCGTCAAACACGCTCCCATAACGGAACATAACATTTAAAAGATAAGTCGTCGGTGAAAATATTTTCAATTCGGACTTAGTCTCTGTACGGAGAGGCTACCGTGAAGAGTCGCCGACGACGACTTTAGAAATTATTTAAAAATCAACCGTAAGAGATGGAGCCGTGGTTTATTAAGCAAAAGTGCGTCAAACACGCTCCCATAACGGAACATAACATTTAAAAGATACGTCGTGGATGAAAATATTTTCAATTCGGATTTAGTCTCTGTACGGAGAGGCTACCGAGATGCGCTACCGACGAAGGCTTTCTGATTAATTTAAAAATCAACCGAAAGAGATAGAGCCGTGGTTTATTAAGCAAAAGTGCTTCAAATACGCTCCTATAACTCAATCTAACATATAAAAGGTACCTCGTCGGTGAAAATAATTACAGTTCGGACTTAGATTTTTTCCTACCGAGTGGCTACCGTGAAGCGTCGCCGACGACGACTTTAGAAATTATTTAAAAATCAACCGTAAGAGATGGAGCCGGGGTTTATTAAGCAAAAGTGCGTCAAATACGCTCCCATAACGGAACATAACATTTAAAAGATAAGTCGTCGGTGAAAATATTTTCAATTCGGACTTAGTCTCTGTACGGAGAGGCTACCGAGAAGCGCTACCGACGAAGACTTTCTGATTAATTTAAAAATCAACCGTAAGAGATAGAGCCGTGGTTTATTAAGCAAAAGTGCTTCAAATACGCTCCTATAACTCAATCTAACATATAAAAGGTACCTCGTCGGTGAAAATAATTACAGTTCGGACTTAGATTTTTTCCTACCGAGTGGCTACCGTGAAGAGTCGCCGACGACGACTTTAGAAATTATTTAAAAATCAACCGTAAGAAATGGAGCCGGGGTTTATTAAGCAAAAGTGCGTCAAATACGCTCCCATAACGGAACATAACATTTAAAAGATAAGTCGTCGGTGAAAATATTTTCAATTCGGACTTAGTCTCTGTACGGAGAGGCTACCGAGATGCGCTACCGACGAAGGCTTTCTGATTAATTTAAAAATCAACCGAAAGAGATAGAGCCGTGGTTTATTAAGCAAAAGTGCTTCAAATACGCTCCTATAACTCAATCTAACATATAAAAGGTACCTCGTCGGTGAAAATAATTACAGTTCGGACTTAGATTTTTTCCTACCGAGTGGCTACCGTGAAGCGTCGCCGACGACGACTTTAGAAATTATTTAAAAATCAACCGTAAGAGATGGAGCCGGGGTTTATTAAGCAAAAGTGCGTCAAATACGCTCCCATAACGGAACATAACATTTAAAAGATAAGTCGTCGGTGAAAATATTTTCAATTCGGACTTAGTCTCTGTACGGAGAGGCTACCGAGAAGCGCTACCGACGAAGACTTTCTGATTAATTTAAAAATCAACCGTAAGAGATAGAGCCGTGGTTTATTAAGCAAAAGTGCTTCAAATACGCTCCTATAACTCAATCTAACATATAAAAGGTACCTCGTCGGTGAAAATAATTACAGTTCGGACTTAGATTTTTTCCTACCGAGTGGCTACCGTGAAGAGTCGCCGACGACGACTTTAGAAATTATTTAAAAATCAACCGTAAGAAATGGAGCCGGGGTTTATTAAGCAAAAGTGCGTCAAATACGCTCCCATAACGGAACATAACATTTAAAAGATAAGTCGTCGGTGAAAATATTTTCAATTCGGACTTAGTCTCTGTACGGAGAGGCTACCGAGAAGCGCTACCGACGAAGACTTTCTGATTAATTTAAAAATCAACCGTAAGAGATAGAGCCGTGGTTTATTAAGCAAGAGTGCTTCAAATACGCTCCTATAACTCAATCTAACATATAAAAGGTACCTCGTCGGTGAAAATAATTACAGTTCGGACTTAGATTTTTTCCTACCGAGTGGCTACCGTGAAGAGTCGCCGACGACGACTTTAGAAATTATTTAAAAATCAACCGTAAGAGATGGAGCCGGGGTTTATTAAGCAAAAGTGCGTCAAATACGCTCCCATAACCTAACATAACATTTAAAATATAAGTCGTCGGTGAAAATATTTTCAATTCGGACTTAGTCTCTGTACGGAGAGGCTACCGTGAAGAGTCGCCGACGACGACTTTAGAAAGTATTTAAAAATCAACCGTAAGAGATGGAGCCGTGGTTTATTAAGCAAAAGTGCGTCAAACACGCTCCCATAACGGAACATAACATTTAAAAGATACGTCGTGGATGAAAATATTTTCAATTCGGACTTGGTCTCTGTACGGAGAGGCTACCGAGAAGCGCTACCGACGAGGACTTTCTGATTAATTTAAAATCAACCGTAAGAGATAGAGCCGTGGTTTATTAAGCAAGAGTGCTTCAAATACGCTCCTATAACTCAATCTAACATATAAAAGGTACCTCGTCGGTGAAAATAATTACAGTTCGGACTTAGATTTTTTCCTACCGAGTGGCTACCGTGAAGAGTCGCCGACGACGACTTTAGAAATTATTTAAAAATCAACCGTAAGAGATGGAGCCGGGGTTTATTAAGCAAAAGTGCGTCAAATACGCTCCCATAACCTAACATAACATTTAAAAGATAAGTCGTCGGTGAAAATATTTTCAATTCGGACTTAGTCTCTGTACGGAGAGGCTACCGTGAAGAGACGCCGACGACGACTTTAGAAATTATTTAAAAATCAACCGTAAGAGATGGAGCCGGGGTTTATTAAGCAAAAGTGCGTCAAATACGCTCCCATAACCTAACATAACATTTAAAAGATAAGTCGTCGGTGAAAATATTTTCAATTCGGACTTAGTCTCTGTACGGAGAGGCTACCGTGAAGAGTCGCCGACGACGACTTTAGAAATTATTTAAAAATCAACCGTAAGAGATGGAGCCGTGGTTTATTAAGCAAAAGTGCGTCAAACACGCTCCCATAACGGAACATAACATTTAAAAGATACGTCGTGGATGAAAATATTTTCAATTCGGACTTGGTCTCTGTACGGAGAGGCTACCGAGAAGCGCTACCGACGAGGACTTTCTGATTAATTTAAAATCAACCGTAAGAGATAGAGCCGTGGTTTATGAAGCAAAAGTGCTTCAAATGCGCTCCTATAACTCAATCTGACATATAAAAGGTACCTCGTCGGTGAAAATAATTACAGTTCGGACTTAGATTTTTTCCTACCGAGTGGCTACCCTGAAGAGTCGCCGACGACGACTTTAGAAATTATTTAAAAATCAACCGTAAGAGATGGAGCCGGGGTTTATTAAGCAAAAGTGCGTCAAATACGCTCCCATAACCTAACATAACATTTAAAAGATAAGTCGTCGGTGAAAATATTTTCAATTCGGACTTAGTCTCTGTACGGAGAGGCTACCGAGAAGCGCTACCGACGAAGACTTTCTGATTAATTTAAAAATCAACCGTAAGAGATAGAGCCGTGGTTTATTAAGCAAGAGTGCTTCAAATACGCTCCTATAACTCAATCTAACATATAAAAGGTACCTCGTCGGTGAAAATAATTACAGTTCGGACTTAGATTTTTTCCTACCGAGTGGCTACCGTGAAGAGTCGCCGACGACGACTTTAGAAATTATTTAAAAATCAACCGTAAGAGATGGAGCCGGGGTTTATTAAGCAAAAGTGCGTCAAATACGCTCCCATAACCTAACATAACATTTAAAATATAAGTCGTCGGTGAAAATATTTTCAATTCGGACTTAGTCTCTGTACGGAGAGGCTACCGTGAAGAGTCGCCGACGACGACTTTAGAAAGTATTTAAAAATCAACCGTAAGAGATGGAGCCGTGGTTTATTAAGCAAAAGTGCGTCAAACACGCTCCCATAACGGAACATAACATTTAAAAGATACGTCGTGGATGAAAATATTTTCAATTCGGACTTGGTCTCTGTACGGAGAGGCTACCGAGAAGCGCTACCGACGAGGACTTTCTGATTAATTTAAAATCAACCGTAAGAGATAGAGCCGTGGTTTATTAAGCAAGAGTGCTTCAAATACGCTCCTATAACTCAATCTAACATATAAAAGGTACCTCGTCGGTGAAAATAATTACAGTTCGGACTTAGATTTTTTCCTACCGAGTGGCTACCGTGAAGAGTCGCCGACGACGACTTTAGAAATTATTTAAAAATCAACCGTAAGAGATGGAGCCGGGGTTTATTAAGCAAAAGTGCGTCAAATACGCTCCCATAACCTAACATAACATTTAAAAGATAAGTCGTCGGTGAAAATATTTTCAATTCGGACTTAGTCTCTGTACGGAGAGGCTACCGTGAAGAGACGCCGACGACGACTTTAGAAATTATTTAAAAATCAACCGTAAGAGATGGAGCCGGGGTTTATTAAGCAAAAGTGCGTCAAATACGCTCCCATAACCTAACATAACATTTAAAAGATAAGTCGTCGGTGAAAATATTTTCAATTCGGACTTAGTCTCTGTACGGAGAGGCTACCGTGAAGAGTCGCCGACGACGACTTTAGAAATTATTTAAAAATCAACCGTAAGAGATGGAGCCGTGGTTTATTAAGCAAAAGTGCGTCAAACACGCTCCCATAACGGAACATAACATTTAAAAGATACGTCGTGGATGAAAATATTTTCAATTCGGACTTAGTCTCTGTACGGAGAGGCTACCGAGAAGCGCTACCGACGAAGACTTTCTGATTAATTTAAAAATCAACCGTAAGAGATAGAGCCGTGGTTTATTAAGCAAAAGTGCTTCAAATGCGCTCCTATAACTCAATCTAACATATAAAAGGTACCTCGTCGGTGAAAATAATTACAGTTCGGACTTAGATTTTTTCCTACCGAGTGGCTACCGTGAAGAGTCGCCGACGACGACTTTAGAAATTATTTAAAAATCAACCGTAAGAGATAGAGCCGTGGTTTATTACGCAAAAGTGCGTCAAATACGCTCCCATAACTGATCAGAACATTTAAAAGATACGTCGTCGGTGAAAATATTTTCAATTCGGACTTAGTCTCTGTACGGAGAGGCTACCGTGAAGAGTCGCCGACGACGACATTAGAAATTATTTAAAAATCAACCGTAAGAGATGGAGCCGTGGTTTATTAAGCAAAAGTGCTTCAAATACGCTCCTATAACGGAACATACCATTTAAAAGATACGTCGTCGGTGAAAATATTTTCAATTCGGACTTGGTCTCTGTACGGAGATGCTACTGAGAAGCGCTACCGACGAGGACTTTCTGATTAATTTAAAATCAACCGTAAGAGATAGAGCCGTGGATTATTAAGCAAAAGTGCTTCAAATGCGCTCCTATAACTCAATCTAACATATAAAAGGTACCTCGTCGGTGAAAATAATTACAGTTCGGACTTAGATTTTTTCCTACCGAGTGGCTACCGTGAAGAGTCGCCGACGACGACTTTAGAAATTATTTAAAAATCAACCGTAAGAGATGGAGCCGTGGTTTATTAAGCAAAAGTGCGTCAAACACGCTCCCATAACGGAACATAACATTTAAAAGATAAGTCGTCGGTGAAAATATTTTCAATTCGGACTTAGTCTCTGTACGGAGAGGCTACCGAGATGCGCTACCGACGAAGACTTTCTGATTAATTTAAAAATCAACCGAAAGAGATAGAGCCGTGGTTTATTAAGCAAAAGTGCTTCAAATACGCTCCTATAACTCAATCTAACATATAAAAGGTACCTCGTCGGTGAAAATAATTACAGTTCGGACTTAGATTTTTTCCTACCGAGTGGCTACCGTGAAGCGTCGCCGACGACGACTTTAGAAATTATTTAAAAATCAACCGTAAGAGATGGAGCCGGGGTTTATTAAGCAAAAGTGCGTCAAATACGCTCCCATAACCTAACATAACATTTAAAAGATAAGTCGTCGGTGAAAATATTTTCAATTCGGACTTAGTCTCTGTACGGAGAGGCTACCGAGAAGCGCTACCGACGAAGACTTTCTGATTAATTTAAAAATCAACCGTAAGAGATAGAGCCGTGGTTTATTAAGCAAAAGTGCTTCAAATACGCTCCTATAACTCAATCTAACATATAAAAGGTACCTCGTCGGTGAAAATAATTACAGTTCGGACTTAGATTTTTTCCTACCGAGTGGCAAACGTGAAGCGTCGCCGACGACGACTTTAGAAATTATTTAATAATCAACCGTAAGAGATAGAGCCGTGGTTTATTAAGCAAAAGTGCGTCAAATACGCTCCCATAACGGAACATAACATTTAAAAGATACGTCGTGGATGAAAATATTTTCAATTCGGACTTAGTCTCTGTACGGAGAGGCTACCGAGAAGCGCTACAGACGAAGACTTTCTGATTAATTTAAAAATCAACCGTAAGAGATAGAGCCGTGGTTTATTAAGCAAAAGTGCTTCAAATACGCTCCTATAACTCAATCTAACATATAGAAGGTACCTCGTCGGTGAAAATAATTACAGTTCGGACTTAGATTTTTTCCTACCGAGTGGCTACCGTGAAGAGTCGCCGACGACGACTTTAGAAATTATTTAAAAATCAACCGTAAGAGATAGAGCCGTGGTTTATTACGCAAAAGTGCGTCAAATACGCTCCCATAACTGATCATAACATTTAAAAGATACGTCGTCGGTGAAAATATTTTCAATTCGGACTTAGTCTCTGTACGGAGAGGCTACCGTGAAGAGTCGCCGACGACGACTTTAGAAATTATTTAAAAATCAACCGTAAGAGATGGAGCCGTGGTTTATTAAGCAAAAGTGCTTCAAATACGCTCCTATAACGGAACATAACATTTAAAAGATACGTCGTCGGTGAAAATATTTTCAATTCGGACTTGGTCTCTGTACGGAGATGCTACTGAGAAGCGCTACCGACGAGGACTTTCTGATTAATTTAAAATCAACCGTAAGAGATAGAGCCGTGGATTATTAAGCAAAAGTGCTTCAAATGCGCTCCTATAACTCAATCTAACATATAAAAGGTACCTCGTCGGTGAAAATAATTACAGTTCGGACTTAGATTTTTTCCTACCGAGTGGCTACCGTGAAGAGTCGCCGACGACGACTTTAGAAATTATTTAAAAATCAACCGTAAGAGATGGAGCCGGGGTTTATTAAGCAAAAGTGCGTCAAATACGCTCCCATAACCTAACATAACATTTAAAAGATAAGTCGTCGGTGAAAATATTTTCAATTCGGACTTAGTCTCTGTACGGAGAGGCTACCGTGAAGAGTCGCCGACGACGACTTTAGAAATTATTTAAAAATCAACCGTAAGAGATGGAGCCGTGGTTTATTAAGCAAAAGTGCGTCAAACACGCTCCCATAACGGAACATAACATTTAAAAGATACGTCGTGGATGAAAATATTTTCAATTCGGATTTAGTCTCTGTACGGAGAGGCTACCGAGATGCGCTACCGACGAAGACTTTCTGATTAATTTAAAAATCAACCGAAAGAGATAGAGCCGTGGTTTATTAAGCAAAAGTGCTTCAAATACGCTCCTATAACTCAATCTAACATATAAAAGGTACCTCGTCGGTGAAAATAATTACAGTTCGGACTTAGATTTTTTCCTACCGAGTGGCTACCGTGAAGCGTCGCCGACGACGACTTTAGAAATTATTTAAAAATCAACCGTAAGAGATGGAGCCGGGGTTTATTAAGCAAAAGTGCGTCAAATACGCTCCCATAACGGAACATAACATTTAAAAGATAAGTCGTCGGTGAAAATATTTTCAATTCGGACTTAGTCTCTGTACGGAGAGGCTACCGAGAAGCGCTCCCGACGAAGACTTTCTGATTAATTTAAAAATCAACCGTAAGAGATAGAGCCGTGGTTTATTAAGCAAAAGTGCTTCAAATACGCTCCTATAACTCAATCTAACATATAAAAGGTACCTCGTCGGTGAAAATAATTACAGTTCGGACTTAGATTTTTTCCTACCGAGTGGCTACCGTGAAGAGTCGCCGACGACGACTTTAGAAATTATTTAAAAATCAACCGTAAGAGATGGAGCCGGGGTTTATTAAGCAAAAGTGCGTCAAATACGCTCCCATAACGGAACATAACATTTAAAAGATAAGTCGTCGGTGAAAATATTTTCAATTCGGACTTAGTCTCTGTACGGAGAGGCTACCGAGAAGCGCTACCGACGAAGACTTTCTGATTAATTTAAAAATCAACCGTAAGAGATAGAGCCGTGGTTTATTAAGCAAGAGTGCTTCAAATACGCTCCTATAACTCAATCTAACATATAAAAGGTACCTCGTCGGTGAAAATAATTACAGTTCGGACTTAGATTTTTTCCTACCGAGTGGCTACCGTGAAGAGTCGCCGACGACGACTTTAGAAATTATTTAAAAATCAACCGTAAGAGATGGAGCCGGGGTTTATTAAGCAAAAGTGCGTCAAATACGCTCCCATAACCTAACATAACATTTAAAAGATAAGTCGTCGGTGAAAATATTTTCAATTCGGACTTAGTCTCTGTACGGAGAGGCTACCGAGAAGCGCTACCGACGAAGACTTTCTGATTAATTTAAAAATCAACCGTAAGAGATAGAGCCGTGGTTTATTAAGCAAAAGTGCTTCAAATACGCTCCTATAACTCAATCTAACATATAAAAGGTACCTCGTCGGTGAAAATAATTACAGTTCGGACTTAGATTTTTTCCTACCGAGTGGCAAACGTGAAGCGTCGCCGACGACGACTTTAGAAATTATTTAATAATCAACCGTAAGAGATAGAGCCGTGGTTTATTAAGCAAAAGTGCGTCAAATACGCTCCCATAACGGAACATAACATTTAAAAGATACGTCGTGGATGAAAATATTTTCAATTCGGACTTAGTCTCTGTACGGAGAGGCTACCGAGAAGCGCTACAGACGAAGACTTTCTGATTAATTTAAAAATCAACCGTAAGAGATAGAGCCGTGGTTTATTAAGCAAAAGTGCTTCAAATACGCTCCTATAACTCAATCTAACATATAGAAGGTACCTCGTCGGTGAAAATAATTACAGTTCGGACTTAGATTTTTTCCTACCGAGTGGCTACCGTGAAGAGTCGCCGACGACGACTTTAGAAATTATTTAAAAATCAACCGTAAGAGATAGAGCCGTGGTTTATTACGCAAAAGTGCGTCAAATACGCTCCCATAACTGATCATAACATTTAAAAGATACGTCGTCGGTGAAAATATTTTCAATTCGGACTTAGTCTCTGTACGGAGAGGCTACCGTGAAGAGTCGCCGACGACGACTTTAGAAATTATTTAAAAATCAACCGTAAGAGATGGAGCCGTGGTTTATTAAGCAAAAGTGCTTCAAATACGCTCCTATAACTCAATCTAACATATAAAAGGTACCTCGTCGGTGAAAATAATTACAGTTCGGACTTAGATTTTTTCCTACCGAGTGGCTACCGTGAAGCGTCGCCGACGACGACTTTAGAAATTATTTAAAAATCAACCGTAAGAGATGGAGCCGGGGTTTATTAAGCAAAAGTGCGTCAAATACGCTCCCATAACGGAACATAACATTTAAAAGATAAGTCGTCGGTGAAAATATTTTCAATTCGGACTTAGTCTCTGTACGGAGAGGCTACCGAGAAGCGCTACCGACGAAGACTTTCTGATTAATTTAAAAATCAACCGTAAGAGATAGAGCCGTGGTTTATTAAGCAAAAGTGCTTCAAATACGCTCCTATAACTCAATCTAACATATAAAAGGTACCTCGTCGGTGAAAATAATTACAGTTCGGACTTAGATTTTTTCCTACCGAGTGGCTACCGTGAAGAGTCGCCGACGACGACTTTAGAAATTATTTAAAAATCAACCGTAAGAGATGGAGCCGGGGTTTATTAAGCAAAAGTGCGTCAAATACGCTCCCATAACGGAACATAACATTTAAAAGATAAGTCGTCGGTGAAAATATTTTCAATTCGGACTTAGTCTCTGTACGGAGAGGCTACCGAGAAGCGCTCCCGACGAAGACTTTCTGATTAATTTAAAAATCAACCGTAAGAGATAGAGCCGTGGTTTATTAAGCAAAAGTGCTTCAAATACGCTCCTATAACTCAATCTAACATATAAAAGGTACCTCGTCGGTGAAAATAATTACAGTTCGGACTTAGATTTTTTCCTACCGAGTGGCTACCGTGAAGAGTCGCCGACGACGACTTTAGAAATTATTTAAAAATCAACCGTAAGAGATGGAGCCGGGGTTTATTAAGCAAAAGTGCGTCAAATACGCTCCCATAACGGAACATAACATTTAAAAGATAAGTCGTCGGTGAAAATATTTTCAATTCGGACTTAGTCTCTGTACGGAGAGGCTACCGAGAAGCGCTACCGACGAAGACTTTCTGATTAATTTAAAAATCAACCGTAAGAGATAGAGCCGTGGTTTATTAAGCAAGAGTGCTTCAAATACGCTCCTATAACTCAATCTAACATATAAAAGGTACCTCGTCGGTGAAAATAATTACAGTTCGGACTTAGATTTTTTCCTACCGAGTGGCTACCGTGAAGAGTCGCCGACGACGACTTTAGAAATTATTTAAAAATCAACCGTAAGAGATGGAGCCGGGGTTTATTAAGCAAAAGTGCGTCAAATACGCTCCCATAACCTAACATAACATTTAAAAGATAAGTCGTCGGTGAAAATATTTTCAATTCGGACTTAGTCTCTGTACGGAGAGGCTACCGAGAAGCGCTACCGACGAAGACTTTCTGATTAATTTAAAAATCAACCGTAAGAGATAGAGCCGTGGTTTATTAAGCAAAAGTGCTTCAAATACGCTCCTATAACTCAATCTAACATATAAAAGGTACCTCGTCGGTGAAAATAATTACAGTTCGGACTTAGATTTTTTCCTACCGAGTGGCAAACGTGAAGCGTCGCCGACGACGACTTTAGAAATTATTTAATAATCAACCGTAAGAGATAGAGCCGTGGATTATTAAGCAAAAGTGCGTCAAATACGCTCCCATAACGGAACATAACATTTAAAAGATACGTCGTGGATGAAAATATTTTCAATTCGGACTTAGTCTCTGTACGGAGAGGCTACCGAGAAGCGCTACAGACGAAGACTTTCTGATTAATTTAAAAATCAACCGTAAGAGATAGAGCCGTGGTTTATTAAGCAAAAGTGCTTCAAATACGCTCCTATAACTCAATCTAACATATAGAAGGTACCTCGTCGGTGAAAATAATTACAGTTCGGACTTAGATTTTTTCCTACCGAGTGGCTACCGTGAAGAGTCGCCGACGACGACTTTAGAAATTATTTAAAAATCAACCGTAAGAGATAGAGCCGTGGTTTATTAAGCAAAAGTGCGTCAAATACGCTCCCATAACTGATCATAACATTTAAAAGATACGTCGTCGGTGAAAATATTTTCAATTCGGACTTAGTCTCTGTACGGAGAGGCTACCGTGAAGAGTCGCCGACGACGACTTTAGAAATTATTTAAAAATCAACCGTAAGAGATGGAGCCGTGGTTTATTAAGCAAAAGTGCTTCAAATACGCTCCTATAACTCAATCTAACATATAAAAGGTACCTCGTCGGTGAAAATAATTACAGTTCGGACTTAGATTTTTTCCTACCGAGTGGCTACCGTGAAGCGTCGCCGACGACGACTTTAGAAATTATTTAAAAATCAACCGTAAGAGATGGAGCCGGGGTTTATTAAGCAAAAGTGCGTCAAATACGCTCCCATAACGGAACATAACATTTAAAAGATAAGTCGTCGGTGAAAATATTTTCAATTCGGACTTAGTCTCTGTACGGAGAGGCTACCGAGAAGCGCTACCGACGAAGACTTTCTGATTAATTTAAAAATCAACCGTAAGAGATAGAGCCGTGGTTTATTAAGCAAAAGTGCTTCAAATACGCTCCTATAACTCAATCTAACATATAAAAGGTACCTCGTCGGTGAAAATAATTACAGTTCGGACTTAGATTTTTTCCTACCGAGTGGCTACCGTGAAGAGTCGCCGACGACGACTTTAGAAATTATTTAAAAATCAACCGTAAGAGATGGAGCCGGGGTTTATTAAGCAAAAGTGCGTCAAATACGCTCCCATAACGGAACATAACATTTAAAAGATAAGTCGTCGGTGAAAATATTTTCAATTCGGACTTAGTCTCTGTACGGAGAGGCTACCGAGAAGCGCTACCGACGAAGACTTTCTGATTAATTTAAAAATCAACCGTAAGAGATAGAGCCGTGGTTTATTAAGCAAGAGTGCTTCAAATACGCTCCTATAACTCAATCTAACATATAAAAGGTACCTCGTCGGTGAAAATAATTACAGTTCGGACTTAGATTTTTTCCTACCGAGTGGCTACCGTGAAGAGTCGCCGACGACGACTTTAGAAATTATTTAAAAATCAACCGTAAGAGATGGAGCCGGGGTTTATTAAGCAAAAGTGCGTCAAATACGCTCCCATAACCTAACATAACATTTAAAAGATAAGTCGTCGGTGAAAATATTTTCAATTCGGACTTAGTCTCTGTACGGAGAGGCTACCGAGAAGCGCTACCGACGAAGACTTTCTGATTAATTTAAAAATCAACCGTAAGAGATAGAGCCGTGGTTTATTAAGCAAAAGTGCTTCAAATACGCTCCTATAACTCAATCTAACATATAAAAGGTACCTCGTCGGTGAAAATAATTACAGTTCGGACTTAGATTTTTTCCTACCGAGTGGCAAACGTGAAGCGTCGCCGACGACGACTTTAGAAATTATTTAATAATCAACCGTAAGAGATAGAGCCGTGGTTTATTAAGCAAAAGTGCGTCAAATACGCTCCCATAACGGAACATAACATTTAAAAGATACGTCGTGGATGAAAATATTTTCAATTCGGACTTAGTCTCTGTACGGAGAGGCTACCGAGAAGCGCTACAGACGAAGACTTTCTGATTAATTTAAAAATCAACCGTAAGAGATAGAGCCGTGGTTTATTAAGCAAAAGTGCTTCAAATACGCTCCTATAACTCAATCTAACATATAGAAGGTACCTCGTCGGTGAAAATAATTACAGTTCGGACTTAGATTTTTTCCTACCGAGTGGCTACCGTGAAGAGTCGCCGACGACGACTTTAGAAATTATTTAAAAATCAACCGTAAGAGATAGAGCCGTGGTTTATTACGCAAAAGTGCGTCAAATACGCTCCCATAACTGATCATAACATTTAAAAGATACGTCGTCGGTGAAAATATTTTCAATTCGGACTTAGTCTCTGTACGGAGAGGCTACCGTGAAGAGTCGCCGACGACGACTTTAGAAATTATTTAAAAATCAACCGTAAGAGATGGAGCCGTGGTTTATTAAGCAAAAGTGCTTCAAATACGCTCCTATAACGGAACATACCATTTAAAAGATACGTCGTCGGTGAAAATATTTTCAATTCGGACTTGGTCTCTGTACGGAGATGCTACTGAGAAGCGCTACCGACGAGGACTTTCTGATTAATTTAAAATCAACCGTAAGAGATAGAGCCGTGGATTATTAAGCAAAAGTGCTTCAAATGCGCTCCTATAACTCAATCTAACATATAAAAGGTACCTCGTCGGTGAAAATAATTACAGTTCGGACTTAGATTTTTTCCTACCGAGTGGCTACCGTGAAGAGTCGCCGACGACGACTTTAGAAATTATTTAAAAATCAACCGTAAGAGATGGAGCCGGGGTTTATTAAGCAAAAGTGCGTCAAATACGCTCCCATAACCTAACATAACATTTAAAAGATACGTCGTCGGTGAAAATATTTTCAATTCGGACTTAGTCTCTGTACGGAGAGGCTACCGTGAAGAGTCGCCGACGACGACTTTAGAAATTATTTAAAAATCAACCGTAAGAGATGGAGCCGTGGTTTATTAAGCAAAAGTGCGTCAAACACGCTCCCATAACGGAACATAACATTTAAAAGATACGTCGTGGATGAAAATATTTTCAATTCGGACTTAGTCTCTGTACGGAGAGGCTACCGAGAAGCGCTACCGACGAAGACTTTCTGATTAATTTAAAAATCAACCGTAAGAGATAGAGCCGTGGTTTATTAAGCAAAAGTGCTTCAAATGCGCTCCTATAACTCAATCTAACATATAAAAGGTACCTCGTCGGTGAAAATAATTACAGTTCGGACTTAGATTTTTTCCTACCGAGTGGCTACCGTGAAGAGTCGCCGACGACGACTTTAGAAATTATTTAAAAATCAACCGTAAGAGATAGAGCCGTGGTTTATTACGCAAAAGTGCGTCAAATACGCTCCCATAACTGATCAGAACATTTAAAAGATACGTCGTCGGTGAAAATATTTTCAATTCGGACTTAGTCTCTGTACGGAGAGGCTACCGTGAAGAGTCGCCGACGACGACATTAGAAATTATTTAAAAATCAACCGTAAGAGATGGAGCCGTGGTTTATTAAGCAAAAGTGCTTCAAATACGCTTCTATAACGGAACATACCATTTAAAAGATACGTCGTCGGTGAAAATATTTTCAATTCGGACTTGGTCTCTGTACGGAGATGCTACTGAGAAGCGCTACCGACGAGGACTTTCTGATTAATTTAAAATCAACCGTAAGAGATAGAGCCGTGGATTATTAAGCAAAAGTGCTTCAAATGCGCTCCTATAACTCAATCTAACATATAAAAGGTACCTCGTCGGTGAAAATAATTACAGTTCGGACTTAGATTTTTTCCTACCGAGTGGCTACCGTGAAGAGTCGCCGACGACGACTTTAGAAATTATTTAAAAATCAACCGTAAGAGATGGAGCCGTGGTTTATTAAGCAAAAGTGCGTCAAACACGCTCCCATAACGGAACATAACATTTAAAAGATAAGTCGTCGGTGAAAATATTTTCAATTCGGACTTAGTCTCTGTACGGAGAGGCTACCGAGATGCGCTACCGACGAAGACTTTCTGATTAATTTAAAAATCAACCGAAAGAGATAGAGCCGTGGTTTATTAAGCAAAAGTGCTTCAAATACGCTCCTATAACTCAATCTAACATATAAAAGGTACCTCGTCGGTGAAAATAATTACAGTTCGGACTTAGATTTTTTCCTACCGAGTGGCTACCGTGAAGCGTCGCCGACGACGACTTTAGAAATTATTTAAAAATCAACCGTAAGAGATGGAGCCGGGGTTTATTAAGCAAAAGTGCGTCAAATACGCTCCCATAACCTAACATAACATTTAAAAGATAAGTCGTCGGTGAAAATATTTTCAATTCGGACTTAGTCTCTGTACGGAGAGGCTACCGAGAAGCGCTACCGACGAAGACTTTCTGATTAATTTAAAAATCAACCGTAAGAGATAGAGCCGTGGTTTATTAAGCAAAAGTGCTTCAAATACGCTCCTATAACTCAATCTAACATATAAAAGGTACCTCGTCGGTGAAAATAATTACAGTTCGGACTTAGATTTTTTCCTACCGAGTGGCAAACGTGAAGCGTCGCCGACGACGACTTTAGAAATTATTTAATAATCAACCGTAAGAGATAGAGCCGTGGTTTATTAAGCAAAAGTGCGTCAAATACGCTCCCATAACGGAACATAACATTTAAAAGATACGTCGTGGATGAAAATATTTTCAATTCGGACTTAGTCTCTGTACGGAGAGGCTACCGAGAAGCGCTACAGACGAAGACTTTCTGATTAATTTAAAAATCAACCGTAAGAGATAGAGCCGTGGTTTATTAAGCAAAAGTGCTTCAAATACGCTCCTATAACTCAATCTAACATATAGAAGGTACCTCGTCGGTGAAAATAATTACAGTTCGGACTTAGATTTTTTCCTACCGAGTGGCTACCGTGAAGAGTCGCCGACGACGACTTTAGAAATTATTTAAAAATCAACCGTAAGAGATAGAGCCGTGGTTTATTACGCAAAAGTGCGTCAAATACGCTCCCATAACTGATCATAACATTTAAAAGATACGTCGTCGGTGAAAATATTTTCAATTCGGACTTAGTCTCTGTACGGAGAGGCTACCGTGAAGAGTCGCCGACGACGACTTTAGAAATTATTTAAAAATCAACCGTAAGAGATGGAGCCGTGGTTTATTAAGCAAAAGTGCTTCAAATACGCTCCTATAACGGAACATACCATTTAAAAGATACGTCGTCGGTGAAAATATTTTCAATTCGGACTTGGTCTCTGTACGGAGATGCTACTGAGAAGCGCTACCGACGAGGACTTTCTGATTAATTTAAAATCAACCGTAAGAGATAGAGCCGTGGATTATTAAGCAAAAGTGCTTCAAATGCGCTCCTATAACTCAATCTAACATATAAAAGGTACCTCGTCGGTGAAAATAATTACAGTTCGGACTTAGATTTTTTCCTACCGAGTGGCTACCGTGAAGAGTCGCCGACGACGACTTTAGAAATTATTTAAAAATCAACCGTAAGAGATGGAGCCGGGGTTTATTAAGCAAAAGTGCGTCAAATACGCTCCCATAACCTAACATAACATTTAAAAGATAAGTCGTCGGTGAAAATATTTTCAATTCGGACTTAGTCTCTGTACGGAGAGGCTACCGTGAAGAGTCGCCGACGACGACTTTAGAAATTATTTAAAAATCAACCGTAAGAGATGGAGCCGTGGTTTATTAAGCAAAAGTGCGTCAAACACGCTCCCATAACGGAACATAACATTTAAAAGATACGTCGTGGATGAAAATATTTTCAATTCGGATTTAGTCTCTGTACGGAGAGGCTACCGAGATGCGCTACCGACGAAGACTTTCTGATTAATTTAAAAATCAACCGAAAGAGATAGAGCCGTGGTTTATTAAGCAAAAGTGCTTCAAATACGCTCCTATAACTCAATCTAACATATAAAAGGTACCTCGCCGGTGAAAATAATTACAGTTCGGACTTAGATTTTTTCCTACCGAGTGGCTACCGTGAAGCGTCGCCGACGACGACTTTAGAAATTATTTAAAAATCAACCGTAAGAGATGGAGCCGGGGTTTATTAAGCAAAAGTGCGTCAAATACGCTCCCATAACGGAACATAACATTTAAAAGATAAGTCGTCGGTGAAAATATTTTCAATTCGGACTTAGTCTCTGTACGGAGAGGCTACCGAGAAGCGCTCCCGACGAAGACTTTCTGATTAATTTAAAAATCAACCGTAAGAGATAGAGCCGTGGTTTATTAAGCAAAAGTGCTTCAAATACGCTCCTATAACTCAATCTAACATATAAAAGGTACCTCGTCGGTGAAAATAATTACAGTTCGGACTTAGATTTTTTCCTACCGAGTGGCTACCGTGAAGAGTCGCCGACGACGACTTTAGAAATTATTTAAAAATCAACCGTAAGAGATGGAGCCGGGGTTTATTAAGCAAAAGTGCGTCAAATACGCTCCCATAACGGAACATAACATTTAAAAGATAAGTCGTCGGTGAAAATATTTTCAATTCGGACTTAGTCTCTGTACGGAGAGGCTACCGAGAAGCGCTACCGACGAAGACTTTCTGATTAATTTAAAAATCAACCGTAAGAGATAGAGCCGTGGTTTATTAAGCAAGAGTGCTTCAAATACGCTCCTATAACTCAATCTAACATATAAAAGGTACCTCGTCGGTGAAAATAATTACAGTTCGGACTTAGATTTTTTCCTACCGAGTGGCTACCGTGAAGAGTCGCCGACGACGACTTTAGAAATTATTTAAAAATCAACCGTAAGAGATGGAGCCGGGGTTTATTAAGCAAAAGTGCGTCAAATACGCTCCCATAACCTAACATAACATTTAAAAGATAAGTCGTCGGTGAAAATATTTTCAATTCGGACTTAGTCTCTGTACGGAGAGGCTACCGAGAAGCGCTACCGACGAAGACTTTCTGATTAATTTAAAAATCAACCGTAAGAGATAGAGCCGTGGTTTATTAAGCAAAAGTGCTTCAAATACGCTCCTATAACTCAATCTAACATATAAAAGGTACCTCGTCGGTGAAAATAATTACAGTTCGGACTTAGATTTTTTCCTACCGAGTGGCAAACGTGAAGCGTCGCCGACGACGACTTTAGAAATTATTTAATAATCAACCGTAAGAGATAGAGCCGTGGTTTATTAAGCAAAAGTGCGTCAAATACGCTCCCATAACGGAACATAACATTTAAAAGATACGTCGTGGATGAAAATATTTTCAATTCGGACTTAGTCTCTGTACGGAGAGGCTACCGAGAAGCGCTACAGACGAAGACTTTCTGATTAATTTAAAAATCAACCGTAAGAGATAGAGCCGTGGTTTATTAAGCAAAAGTGCTTCAAATACGCTCCTATAACTCAATCTAACATATAGAAGGTACCTCGTCGGTGAAAATAATTACAGTTCGGACTTAGATTTTTTCCTACCGAGTGGCTACCGTGAAGAGTCGCCGACGACGACTTTAGAAATTATTTAAAAATCAACCGTAAGAGATAGAGCCGTGGTTTATTACGCAAAAGTGCGTCAAATACGCTCCCATAACTGATCATAACATTTAAAAGATACGTCGTCGGTGAAAATATTTTCAATTCGGACTTAGTCTCTGTACGGAGAGGCTACCGTGAAGAGTCGCCGACGACGACTTTAGAAATTATTTAAAAATCAACCGTAAGAGATGGAGCCGTGGTTTATTAAGCAAAAGTGCGTCAAACACGCTCCCATAACGGAACATAACATTTAAAAGATACGTCGTGGATGAAAATATTTTCAATTCGGATTTAGTCTCTGTACGGAGAGGCTACCGAGATGCGCTACCGACGAAGACTTTCTGATTAATTTAAAAATCAACCGAAAGAGATAGAGCCGTGGTTTATTAAGCAAAAGTGCTTCAAATACGCTCCTATAACTCAATCTAACATATAAAAGGTACCTCGTCGGTGAAAATAATTACAGTTCGGACTTAGATTTTTTCCTACCGAGTGGCTACCGTGAAGCGTCGCCGACGACGACTTTAGAAATTATTTAAAAATCAACCGTAAGAGATGGAGCCGGGGTTTATTAAGCAAAAGTGCGTCAAATACGCTCCCATAACGGAACATAACATTTAAAAGATAAGTCGTCGGTGAAAATATTTTCAATTCGGACTTAGTCTCTGTACGGAGAGGCTACCGAGAAGCGCTCCCGACGAAGACTTTCTGATTAATTTAAAAATCAACCGTAAGAGATAGAGCCGTGGTTTATTAAGCAAAAGTGCTTCAAATACGCTCCTATAACTCAATCTAACATATAAAAGGTACCTCGTCGGTGAAAATAATTACAGTTCGGACTTAGATTTTTTCCTACCGAGTGGCTACCGTGAAGAGTCGCCGACGACGACTTTAGAAATTATTTAAAAATCAACCGTAAGAGATGGAGCCGGGGTTTATTAAGCAAAAGTGCGTCAAATACGCTCCCATAACGGAACATAACATTTAAAAGATAAGTCGTCGGTGAAAATATTTTCAATTCGGACTTAGTCTCTGTACGGAGAGGCTACCGAGAAGCGCTACCGACGAAGACTTTCTGATTAATTTAAAAATCAACCGTAAGAGATAGAGCCGTGGTTTATTAAGCAAGAGTGCTTCAAATACGCTCCTATAACTCAATCTAACATATAAAAGGTACCTCGTCGGTGAAAATAATTACAGTTCGGACTTAGATTTTTTCCTACCGAGTGGCTACCGTGAAGAGTCGCCGACGACGACTTTAGAAATTATTTTAAAATCAACCGTAAGAGATGGAGCCGGGGTTTATTAAGCAAAAGTGCGTCAAATACGCTCCCATAACCTAACATAACATTTAAAAGATAAGTCGTCGGTGAAAATATTTTCAATTCGGACTTAGTCTCTGTACGGAGAGGCTACCGAGAAGCGCTACCGACGAAGACTTTCTGATTAATTTAAAAATCAACCGTAAGAGATAGAGCCGTGGTTTATTAAGCAAAAGTGCTTCAAATACGCTCCTATAACTCAATCTAACATATAAAAGGTACCTCGTCGGTGAAAATAATTACAGTTCGGACTTAGATTTTTTCCTACCGAGTGGCAAACGTGAAGCGTCGCCGACGACGACTTTAGAAATTATTTAATAATCAACCGTAAGAGATAGAGCCGTGGTTTATTAAGCAAAAGTGCGTCAAATACGCTCCCATAACGGAACATAACATTTAAAAGATACGTCGTGGATGAAAATATTTTCAATTCGGACTTAGTCTCTGTACGGAGAGGCTACCGAGAAGCGCTACAGACGAAGACTTTCTGATTAATTTAAAAATCAACCGTAAGAGATAGAGCCGTGGTTTATTAAGCAAAAGTGCTTCAAATACGCTCCTATAACTCAATCTAACATATAGAAGGTACCTCGTCGGTGAAAATAATTACAGTTCGGACTTAGATTTTTTCCTACCGAGTGGCTACCGTGAAGAGTCGCCGACGACGACTTTAGAAATTATTTAAAAATCAACCGTAAGAGATAGAGCCGTGGTTTATTACGCAAAAGTGCGTCAAATACGCTCCCATAACTGATCATAACATTTAAAAGATACGTCGTCGGTGAAAATATTTTCAATTCGGACTTAGTCTCTGTACGGAGAGGCTACCGTGAAGAGTCGCCGACGACGACTTTAGAAATTATTTAAAAATCAACCGTAAGAGATGGAGCCGTGGTTTATTAAGCAAAAGTGCTTCAAATACGCTCCTATAACTCAATCTAACATATAAAAGGTACCTCGTCGGTGAAAATAATTACAGTTCGGACTTAGATTTTTTCCTACCGAGTGGCTACCGTGAAGAGTCGCCGACGACGACTTTAGAAATTATTTAAAAATCAACCGTAAGAGATGGAGCCGGGGTTTATTAAGCAAAAGTGCGTCAAATACGCTCCCATAACGGAACATAACATTTAAAAGATAAGTCGTCGGTGAAAATATTTTCAATTCGGACTTAGTCTCTGTACGGAGAGGCTACCGAGAAGCGCTACCGACGAAGACTTTCTGATTAATTTAAAAATCAACCGTAAGAGATAGAGCCGTGGTTTATTAAGCAAAAGTGCTTCAAATACGCTCCTATAACTCAATCTAACATATAAAAGGTACCTCGTCGGTGAAAATAATTACAGTTCGGACTTAGATTTTTTCCTACCGAGTGGCTACCGTGAAGAGTCGCCGACGACGACTTTAGAAATTATTTAAAAATCAACCGTAAGAGATGGAGCCGGGGTTTATTAAGCAAAAGTGCGTCAAATACGCTCCCATAACGGAACATAACATTTAAAAGATAAGTCGTCGGTGAAAATATTTTCAATTCGGACTTAGTCTCTGTACGGAGAGGCTACCGAGAAGCGCTACCGACGAAGACTTTCTGATTAATTTAAAAATCAACCGTAAGAGATAGAGCCGTGGTTTATTAAGCAAGAGTGCTTCAAATACGCTCCTATAACTCAATCTAACATATAAAAGGTACCTCGTCGGTGAAAATAATTACAGTTCGGACTTAGATTTTTTCCTACCGAGTGGCTACCGTGAAGAGTCGCCGACGACGACTTTAGAAATTATTTAAAAATCAACCGTAAGAGATGGAGCCGTGGTTTATTAAGCAAAAGTGCGTCAAATACGCTCCCATAACCTAACATAACATTTAAAAGATAAGTCGTCGGTGAAAATATTTTCAATTCGGACTTAGTCTCTGTACGGAGAGGCTACCGAGAAGCGCTACCGACGAAGACTTTCTGATTAATTTAAAAATCAACCGTAAGAGATAGAGCCGTGGTTTATTAAGCAAAAGTGCTTCAAATACGCTCCTATAACTCAATCTAACATATAAAAGGTACCTCGTCGGTGAAAATAATTACAGTTCGGACTTAGATTTTTTCCTACCGAGTGGCAAACGTGAAGCGTCGCCGACGACGACTTTAGAAATTATTTAATAATCAACCGTAAGAGATAGAGCCGTGGTTTATTAAGCAAAAGTGCGTCAAATACGCTCCCATAACGGAACATAACATTTAAAAGATACGTCGTGGATGAAAATATTTTCAATTCGGACTTAGTCTCTGTACGGAGAGGCTACCGAGAAGCGCTACAGACGAAGACTTTCTGATTAATTTAAAAATCAACCGTAAGAGATAGAGCCGTGGTTTATTAAGCAAAAGTGCTTCAAATACGCTCCTATAACTCAATCTAACATATAGAAGGTACCTCGTCGGTGAAAATAATTACAGTTCGGACTTAGATTTTTTCCTACCGAGTGGCTACCGTGAAGAGTCGCCGACGACGACTTTAGAAATTATTTAAAAATCAACCGTAAGAGATAGAGCCGTGGTTTATTACGCAAAAGTGCGTCAAATACGCTCCCATAACTGATCATAACATTTAAAAGATACGTCGTCGGTGAAAATATTTTCAATTCGGACTTAGTCTCTGTACGGAGAGGCTACCGTGAAGAGTCGCCGACGACGACTTTAGAAATTATTTAAAAATCAACCGTAAGAGATGGAGCCGTGGTTTATTAAGCAAAAGTGCTTCAAATACGCTCCTATAACTCAATCTAACATATAAAAGGTACCTCGTCGGTGAAAATAATTACAGTTCGGACTTAGATTTTTTCCTACCGAGTGGCTACCGTGAAGCGTCGCCGACGACGACTTTAGAAATTATTTAAAAATCAACCGTAAGAGATGGAGCCGGGGTTTATTAAGCAAAAGTGCGTCAAATACGCTCCCATAACGGAACATAACATTTAAAAGATAAGTCGTCGGTGAAAATATTTTCAATTCGGACTTAGTCTCTGTACGGAGAGGCTACCGAGAAGCGCTACCGACGAAGACTTTCTGATTAATTTAAAAATCAACCGTAAGAGATAGAGCCGTGGTTTATTAAGCAAAAGTGCTTCAAATACGCTCCTATAACTCAATCTAACATATAAAAGGTACCTCGTCGGTGAAAATAATTACAGTTCGGACTTAGATTTTTTCCTACCGAGTGGCTACCGTGAAGAGTCGCCGACGACGACTTTAGAAATTATTTAAAAATCAACCGTAAGAGATGGAGCCGGGGTTTATTAAGCAAAAGTGCGTCAAATACGCTCCCATAACGGAACATAACATTTAAAAGATAAGTCGTCGGTGAAAATATTTTCAATTCGGACTTAGTCTCTGTACGGAGAGGCTACCGAGAAGCGCTACCGACGAAGACTTTCTGATTAATTTAAAAATCAACCGTAAGAGATAGAGCCGTGGTTTATTAAGCAAGAGTGCTTCAAATACGCTCCTATAACTCAATCTAACATATAAAAGGTACCTCGTCGGTGAAAATAATTACAGTTCGGACTTAGATTTTTTCCTACCGAGTGGCTACCGTGAAGAGTCGCCGACGACGACTTTAGAAATTATTTAAAAATCAACCGTAAGAGATGGAGCCGGGGTTTATTAAGCAAAAGTGCGTCAAATACGCTCCCATAACCTAACATAACATTTAAAAGATAAGTCGTCGGTGAAAATATTTTCAATTCGGACTTAGTCTCTGTACGGAGAGGCTACCGAGAAGCGCTACCGACGAAGACTTTCTGATTAATTTAAAAATCAACCGTAAGAGATAGAGCCGTGGTTTATTAAGCAAAAGTGCTTCAAATACGCTCCTATAACTCAATCTAACATATAAAAGGTACCTCGTCGGTGAAAATAATTACAGTTCGGACTTAGATTTTTTCCTACCGAGTGGCAAACGTGAAGCGTCGCCGACGACGACTTTAGAAATTATTTAATAATCAACCGTAAGAGATAGAGCCGTGGTTTATTAAGCAAAAGTGCGTCAAATACGCTCCCATAACGGAACATAACATTTAAAAGATACGTCGTGGATGAAAATATTTTCAATTCGGACTTAGTCTCTGTACGGAGAGGCTACCGAGAAGCGCTACAGACGAAGACTTTCTGATTAATTTAAAAATCAACCGTAAGAGATAGAGCCGTGGTTTATTAAGCAAAAGTGCTTCAAATACGCTCCTATAACTCAATCTAACATATAGAAGGTACCTCGTCGGTGAAAATAATTACAGTTCGGACTTAGATTTTTTCCTACCGAGTGGCTACCGTGAAGAGTCGCCGACGACGACTTTAGAAATTATTTAAAAATCAACCGTAAGAGATAGAGCCGTGGTTTATTACGCAAAAGTGCGTCAAATACGCTCCCATAACTGATCATAACATTTAAAAGATACGTCGTCGGTGAAAATATTTTCAATTCGGACTTAGTCTCTGTACGGAGAGGCTACCGTGAAGAGTCGCCGACGACGACTTTAGAAATTATTTAAAAATCAACCGTAAGAGATGGAGCCGTGGTTTATTAAGCAAAAGTGCTTCAAATACGCTCCTATAACGGAACATACCATTTAAAAGATACGTCGTCGGTGAAAATATTTTCAATTCGGACTTGGTCTCTGTACGGAGATGCTACTGAGAAGCGCTACCGACGAGGACTTTCTGATTAATTTAAAATCAACCGTAAGAGATAGAGCCGTGGATTATTAAGCAAAAGTGCTTCAAATGCGCTCCTATAACTCAATCTAACATATAAAAGGTACCTCGTCGGTGAAAATAATTACAGTTCGGACTTAGATTTTTTCCTACCGAGTGGCTACCGTGAAGAGTCGCCGACGACGACTTTAGAAATTATTTAAAAATCAACCGTAAGAGATGGAGCCGGGGTTTATTAAGCAAAAGTGCGTCAAATACGCTCCCATAACCTAACATAACATTTAAAAGATAAGTCGTCGGTGAAAATATTTTCAATTCGGACTTAGTCTCTGTACGGAGAGGCTACCGTGAAGAGTCGCCGACGACGACTTTAGAAATTATTTAAAAATCAACCGTAAGAGATGGAGCCGTGGTTTATTAAGCAAAAGTGCGTCAAACACGCTCCCATAACGGAACATAACATTTAAAAGATACGTCGTGGATGAAAATATTTTCAATTCGGATTTAGTCTCTGTACGGAGAGGCTACCGAGATGCGCTACCGACGAAGACTTTCTGATTAATTTAAAAATCAACCGAAAGAGATAGAGCCGTGGTTTATTAAGCAAAAGTGCTTCAAATACGCTCCTATAACTCAATCTAACATATAAAAGGTACCTCGTCGGTGAAAATAATTACAGTTCGGACTTAGATTTTTTCCTACCGAGTGGCTACCGTGAAGCGTCGCCGACGACGACTTTAGAAATTATTTAAAAATCAACCGTAAGAGATGGAGCCGGGGTTTATTAAGCAAAAGTGCGTCAAATACGCTCCCATAACGGAACATAACATTTAAAAGATAAGTCGTCGGTGAAAATATTTTCAATTCGGACTTAGTCTCTGTACGGAGAGGCTACCGAGAAGCGCTACCGACGAAGACTTTCTGATTAATTTACAAATCAACCGTAAGAGATAGAGCCGTGGTTTATTAAGCAAAAGTGCTTCAAATACGCTCCTATAACTCAATCTAACATATAAAAGGTACCTCGTCGGTGAAAATAATTACAGTTCGGACTTAGATTTTTTCCTACCGAGTGGCTACCGTGAAGCGTCGCCGACGACGACTTTAGAAATTATTTAAAAATCAACCGTAAGAGATGGAGCCGGGGTTTATTAAGCAAAAGTGCGTCAAATACGCTCCCATAACCTAACATAACATTTAAAAGATAAGTCGTCGGTGAAAATATTTTCAATTCGGACTTAGTCTCTGTACGGAGAGGCTACCGTGAAGAGTCGCCGACGACGACTTTAGAAATTATTTAAAAATCAACCGTAAGAGATGGAGCCGTGGTTTATTAAGCAAAAGTGCGTCAAACACGCTCCCATAACGGAACATAACATTTAAAAGATACGTCGTGGATGAAAATATTTTCAATTCGGATTTAGTCTCTGTACGGAGAGGCTACCGAGATGCGCTACCGACGAAGACTTTCTGATTAATTTAAAAATCAACCGAAAGAGATAGAGCCGTGGTTTATTAAGCAAAAGTGCTTCAAATACGCTCCTATAACTCAATCTAACATATAAAAGGTACCTCGTCGGTGAAAATAATTACAGTTCGGACTTAGATTTTTTCCTACCGAGTGGCTACCGTGAAGCGTCGCCGACGACGACTTTAGAAATTATTTAAAAATCAACCGTAAGAGATGGAGCCGGGGTTTATTAAGCAAAAGTGCGTCAAATACGCTCCCATAACGGAACATAACATTTAAAAGATAAGTCGTCGGTGAAAATATTTTCAATTCGGACTTAGTCTCTGTACGGAGAGGCTACCGAGAAGCGCTACCGACGAAGACTTTCTGATTAATTTAAAAATCAACCGTAAGAGATAGAGCCGTGGTTTATTAAGCAAAAGTGCTTCAAATACGCTCCTATAACTCAATCTAACATATAAAAGGTACCTCGTCGGTGAAAATAATTACAGTTCGGACTTAGATTTTTTCCTACCGAGTGGCTACCGTGAAGCGTCGCCGACGACGACTTTAGAAATTATTTAAAAATCAACCGTAAGAGATGGAGCCGGGGTTTATTAAGCAAAAGTGCGTCAAATACGCTCCCATAACCTAACATAACATTTAAAAGATAAGTCGTCGGTGAAAATATTTTCAATTCGGACTTAGTCTCTGTACGGAGAGGCTACCGTGAAGAGTCGCCGACGACGACTTTAGAAATTATTTAAAAATCAACCGTAAGAGATGGAGCCGTGGTTTATTAAGCAAAAGTGCGTCAAACACGCTCCCATAACGGAACATAACATTTAAAAGATACGTCGTGGATGAAAATATTTTCAATTCGGATTTAGTCTCTGTACGGAGAGGCTACCGAGATGCGCTACCGACGAAGACTTTCTGATTAATTTAAAAATCAACCGAAAGAGATAGAGCCGTGGTTTATTAAGCAAAAGTGCTTCAAATACGCTCCTATAACTCAATCTAACATATAAAAGGTACCTCGTCGGTGAAAATAATTACAGTTCGGACTTAGATTTTTTCCTACCGAGTGGCTACCGTGAAGCGTCGCCGACGACGACTTTAGAAATTATTTAAAAATCAACCGTAAGAGATGGAGCCGGGGTTTATTAAGCAAAAGTGCGTCAAATACGCTCCCATAACGGAACATAACATTTAAAAGATAAGTCGTCGGTGAAAATATTTTCAATTCGGACTTAGTCTCTGTACGGAGAGGCTACCGAGAAGCGCTACCGACGAAGACTTTCTGATTAATTTAAAAATCAACCGTAAGAGATAGAGCCGTGGTTTATTAAGCAAAAGTGCTTCAAATACGCTCCTATAACTCAATCTAACATATAAAAGGTACCTCGTCGGTGAAAATAATTACAGTTCGGACTTAGATTTTTTCCTACCGAGTGGCTACCGTGAAGCGTCGCCGACGACGACTTTAGAAATTATTTAAAAATCAACCGTAAGAGATGGAGCCGGGGTTTATTAAGCAAAAGTGCGTCAAATACGCTCCCATAACCTAACATAACATTTAAAAGATAAGTCGTCGGTGAAAATATTTTCAATTCGGACTTAGTCTCTGTACGGAGAGGCTACCGTGAAGCGCTACCGACGAAGACTTTCTGATTAATTTAAAAATCAACCGTAAGAGATAGAGCCGTGGTTTATTAAGCAAAAGTGCTTCAAATGCGCTCCTATAATTCAATCTAACATATAAAAGGTACCTCGTCGGTGAAAATAATTACAGTTCGGACTTAGATTTTTTCCTACCGAGTGGCTACCGTGAATAGTCGCCGACGACGACTTTAGAAATTATTTAAAAATCAACCGTAAGAGATGGAGCCGGGGTTTATTAAGCAAAAGTGCGTCAAATACGCTCCCATAACCTAACATAACATTTAAAAGATAAGTCGTCGGTGAAAATATTTTCAATTCGGACTTAGTCTCTGTACGGAGAGGCTACCGTGAAGAGTCGCCGACGACGACTTTAGAAATTATTTAAAAATCAACCGTAAGAGATGGAGCCGTGGTTTATTAAGCAAAAGTGCGTCAAACACGCTCCCATAACGGAACATAACATTTAAAAGATACGTCGTGGATGAAAATATTTTCAATTCGGATTTAGTCTCTGTACGGAGAGGCTACCGAGATGCGCTACCGACGAAGACTTTCTGATTAATTTAAAAATCAACCGAAAGAGATAGAGCCGTGGTTTATTAAGCAAAAGTTCTTCAAATACGCTCCTATAACTCAATCTAACATATAAAAGGTACCTCGTCGGTGAAAATAATTACAGTTCGGACTTAGATTTTTTCCTACCGAGTGGCTACCGTGAAGCGTCGCCGACGACGACTTTAGAAATTATTTAAAAATCAACCGTAAGAGATGGAGCCGGGGTTTATTAAGCAAAAGTGCGTCAAATACGCTCCCATAACGGAACATAACATTTAAAAGATAAGTCGTCGGTGAAAATATTTTCAATTCGGACTTAGTCTCTGTACGGAGAGGCTACCGAGAAGCGCTACCGACGAAGACTTTCTGATTAATTTAAAAATCAACCGTAAGAGATAGAGCCGTGGTTTATTAAGCAAAAGTGCTTCAAATACACTCCTATAACTCAATCTAACATATAAAAGGTACCTCGTCGGTGAAAATAATTACAGTTCGGACTTAGATTTTTTCCTACCGAGTGGCTACCGTGAAGCGTCGCCGACGACGACTTTAGAAATTATTTAAAAATCAACCGTAAGAGATGGAGCCGGGGTTTATTAAGCAAAAGTGCGTCAAATACGCTCCCATAACGGAACATAACATTTAAAAGATAAGTCGTCGGTGAAAATATTTTCAATTCGGACTTAGTCTCTGTACGGAGAGGCTACCGAGAAGCGCTACCGACGAAGACTTTCTGATTAATTTAAAAATCAACCGTAAGAGATAGAGCCGTGGTTTATTAAGCAAAAGTGCTTCAAATACGCTCCTATAACTCAATCTAACATATAAAAGGTACCTCGTCGGTGAAAATAATTACAGTTCGGACTTAGATTTTTTCCTACCGAGTGGCTACCGTGAAGCGTCGCCGACGACGACTTTAGAAATTATTTAAAAATCAACCGTAAGAGATGGAGCCGGGGTTTATTAAGCAAAAGTGCGTCAAATACGCTCCCATAACCTAACATAACATTTAAAAGATAAGTCGTCGGTGAAAATATTTTCAATTCGGACTTAGTCTCTGTACGGAGAGGCTACCGAGAAGCGCTACCGACGAAGACTTTCTGATTAATTTAAAAATCAACCGTAAGAGATAGAGCCGTGGTTTATTAAGCAAAAGTGCTTCAAATGCGCTCCTATAATTCAATCTAACATATAAAAGGTACCTCGTCGGTGAAAATAATTACAGTTCGGACTTAGATTTTTTCCTACCGAGTGGCTACCGTGAATAGTCGCCGACGACGACTTTAGAAATTATTTTAAAATCAACCGTAAGAGATGGAGCCGGGGTTTATTAAGCAAAAGTGCGTCAAATACGCTCCCATAACCTAACATAACATTTAAAAGATAAGTCGTCGGTGAAAATATTTTCAATTCGGACTTAGTCTCTGTACGGAGAGGCTACCGTGAAGAGTCGCCGACGACGACTTTAGAAATTATTTAAAAATCAACCGTAAGAGATGGAGCCGTGGTTTATTAAGCAAAAGTGCGTCAAACACGCTCCCATAACGGAACATAACATTTAAAAGATACGTCGTGGATGAAAATATTTTCAATTCGGATTTAGTCTCTGTACGGAGAGGCTACCGAGATGCGCTACCGACGAAGACTTTCTGATTAATTTAAAAATCAACCGAAAGAGATAGAGCCGTGGTTTATTAAGCAAAAGTTCTTCAAATACGCTCCTATAACTCAATCTAACATATAAAAGGTACCTCGTCGGTGAAAATAATTACAGTTCGGACTTAGATTTTTTCCTACCGAGTGGCTACCGTGAAGCGTCGCCGACGACGACTTTAGAAATTATTTAAAAATCAACCGTAAGAGATGGAGCCGGGGTTTATTAAGCAAAAGTGCGTCAAATACGCTCCCATAACGGAACATAACATTTAAAAGATAAGTCGTCGGTGAAAATATTTTCAATTCGGACTTAGTCTCTGTACGGAGAGGCTACCGAGAAGCGCTACCGACGAAGACTTTCTGATTAATTTAAAAATCAACCGTAAGAGATAGAGCCGTGGTTTATTAAGCAAAAGTGCTTCAAATGCGCTCCTATAACTCAATCTAACATATAAAAGGTACCTCGTCGGTGAAAATAATTACAGTTCGGACTTAGATTTTTTCCTACCGAGTGGCTACCGTGAATAGTCGCCGACGACGACTTTAGAAATTATTTAAAAATCAACCGTAAGAGATGGAGCCGGGGTTTATTAAGCAAAAGTGCGTCAAATACGCTCCCATAACCTAACATAACATTTAAAAGATAAGTCGTCGGTGAAAATATTTTCAATTCGGACTTAGTCTCTGTACGGAGAGGCTACCGTGAAGAGTCGCCGACGACGACTTTAGAAATTATTTAAAAATCAACCGTAAGAGATGGAGCCGTGGTTTATTAAGCAAAAGTGCGTCAAACACGCTCCCATAACGGAACATAACATTTAAAAGATACGTCGTGGATGAAAATATTTTCAATTCGGATTTAGTCTCTGTACGGAGAGGCTACCGAGATGCGCTACCGACGAAGACTTTCTGATTAATTTAAAAATCAACCGAAAGAGATAGAGCCGTGGTTTATTAAGCAAAAGTGCTTCAAATACGCTCCTATAACTCAATCTAACATATAAAAGGTACCTCGTCGGTGAAAATAATTACAGTTCGGACTTAGATTTTTTCCTGCCGAGTGGCTACCGTGAAGAGTCGCCGACGACGACTTTAGAAATTATTTAAAAATCAACCGTAAGAGATGGAGCCGTGGTTTATGAAGCAAAAGTGCTTCAAATGCGCTCCTATAACTCAATCTAACATATAAAAGGTACCTCGTCGGTGAAAATAATTACAGTTCGGACTTAGATTTTTTCCTACCGAGTGGCTACCGTGAAGAGTCGCCGACGACGACTTTAGAAATTATTTAAAAATCAACCGTAAGAGATGGAGCCGGGGTTTATTAAGCAAAAGTGCGTCAAATACGCTCCCATAACCTAACATAACATTTAAAAGATAAGTCGTCGGTGAAAATATTTTCAATTCGGACTTAGTCTCTGTACGGAGAGGCTACCGTGAAGAGACGCCGACGACGACTTTAGAAATTATTTAAAAATCAACCGTAAGAGATGGAGCCGTGGTTTATTAAGCAAAAGTGCGTCAAATACGCTCCCATAACGGAACATAACATTTAAAAGATACGTCGTGGATGAAAATATTTTCAATTCGGACTTAGTCTCTGTACGGAGAGGCTACCGAGAAGCGCTACCGACGAAGACTTTCTGATTAATTTAAAAATCAACCGTAAGAGATAGAGCCGTGGTTTATTAAGCAAAAGTGCTTCAAATACGCTCCTATAACTCAATCTAACATATAAAAGGTACCTCGTCGGTGAAAATAATTACAGTTCGGACTTAGATTTTTTCCTACCGAGTGGCAAACGTGAAGCGTCGCCGACGACGACTTTAGAAATTATTTAATAATCAACCGTAAGAGATAGAGCCGTGGTTTATTAAGCAAAAGTGCGTCAAATACGCTCCCATAACGGACCATAACATTTAAAAGATACGTCGTGGATGAAAATATTTTCAATTCGGACTTAGTCTCTGTACGGAGAGGCTACCGAGAAGCGCTACAGACGAAGACTTTCTGATTAATTTAAAAATCAACCGTAAGAGATAGAGCCGTGGTTTATTAAGCAAAAGTGCTTCAAATACGCTCCTATAACTCAATCTAACATATAGAAGGTACCTCGTCGGTGAAAATAATTACAGTTCGGACTTAGATTTTTTCCTACCGAGTGGCTACCGTGAAGAGTCGCCGACGACGACTTTAGAAATTATTTAAAAATCAACCGTAAGAGATAGAGCCGTGGTTTATTACGCAAAAGTGCGTCAAATACGCTCCCATAACTGATCATAACATTTAAAAGATACGTCGTCGGTGAAAATATTTTCAATTCGGACTTAGTCTCTGTACGGAGAGGCTACCGTGAAGAGTCGCCGACGACGACTTTAGAAATTATTTAAAAATCAACCGTAAGAGATGGAGCCGTGGTTTATTAAGCAAAAGTGCTTCAAATACGCTCCTATAACGGAACATACCATTTAAAAGATACGTCGTCGGTGAAAATATTTTCAATTCGGACTTGGTCTCTGTACGGAGATGCTACTGAGAAGCGCTACCGACGAGGACTTTCTGATTAATTTAAAATCAACCGTAAGAGATAGAGCCGTGGATTATTAAGCAAAAGTGCTTCAAATGCGCTCCTATAACTCAATCTAACATATAAAAGGTACCTCGTCGGTGAAAATAATTACAGTTCGGACTTAGATTTTTTCCTACCGAGTGGCTACCGTGAAGAGTCGCCGACGACGACTTTAGAAATTATTTAAAAATCAACCGTAAGAGATGGAGCCGGGGTTTATTAAGCAAAAGTGCGTCAAATACGCTCCCATAACCTAACATAACATTTAAAAGATAAGTCGTCGGTGAAAATATTTTCAATTCGGACTTAGTCTCTGTACGGAGAGGCTACCGTGAAGAGTCGCCGACGACGACTTTAGAAATTATTTAAAAATCAACCGTAAGAGATGGAGCCGTGGTTTATTAAGCAAAAGTGCGTCAAACACGCTCCCATAACGGAACATAACATTTAAAAGATACGTCGTGGATGAAAATATTTTCAATTCGGATTTAGTCTCTGTACGGAGAGGCTACCGAGATGCGCTACCGACGAAGACTTTCTGATTAATTTAAAAATCAACCGAAAGAGATAGAGCCGTGGTTTATTAAGCAAAAGTGCTTCAAATACGCTCCTATAACTCAATCTAACATATAAAAGGTACCTCGTCGGTGAAAATAATTACAGTTCGGACTTAGCTTTTTTCCTACCGAGTGGCTACCGTGAAGAGTCGCCGACGACGACTTTAGAAATTATTTAATAATCAACCGTAAGAGATAGAGCCGTGGTTTATTAAGCAAAAGTGCGTCAAATACGCTCCCATAACTGAACATAACATTTAAAAGATACGTCGTCGCTGAAAATAATTTCAATTCGCACTTAGTCTCTGTACGGAGAGGCTACCGAGAAGCGCTACCGACGAAGACTTTCTGATTAATTTAAAAATCAACCGTAAGAGATAGAGCCGTGGTTTATTAAGCAAAAGTGCTTCAAATGCGCTCCTATAACTCAATCTAACATATAAAAGGTACCTCGTCGGTGAAAATAATTACAGTTCGGACTTAGATTTTTTCCTACCGAGTGGCTACTGTGAAGAGTCGCCGACGACGACTTTAGAAATAATTTAAAAATCAACCGTAAGAGATGGAGCCGGGGTTTATTAAGCAAAAGTGCGTCAAATACGCTCCCATAACCTAACATAACATTTAAAAGATAAGTCGTCGGTGAAAATATTTTCAATTCGGACTTAGTCTCTGTACGGAGAGGCTACCGTGAAGAGTCGCCGACGACGACTTTAGAAATTATTTAAAAATCAACCGTAAGAGATGGAGCCGTGGTTTATTAAGCAAAAGTGCGTCAAACACGCTCCCATAACGGAACATAACATTTAAAAGATACGTCGTGGATGAAAATATTTTCAATTCGGATTTAGTCTCTGTACGGAGAGGCTACCGAGATGCGCTACCGACGAAGACTTTCTGATTAATTTAAAAATCAACCGAAAGAGATAGAGCCGTGGTTTATTAAGCAAAAGTGCTTCAAATACGCTCCTATAATTCAATCTAACATATAAAAGGTACCTCGTCGGTGAAAATAATTACAGTTCGGACTTAGTCTCTGTACGGAGAGGCTACCGTGAAGAGTCGCCGACGACGACTTTAGAAATTATTTAAAAATCAACCGTAAGAGATGGAGCCGGGGTTTATTAAGCAAAAGTGCGTCAAATACGCTCCCATAACCTAACATAACATTTAAAAGATAAGTCGTCGGTGAAAATATTTTCAATTCGGACTTAGTCTCTGTACGGAGAGGCTACCGTGAAGAGTCGCCGACGACGACTTTAGAAATTATTTAAAAATCAACCGTAAGAGATGGAGCCGTGGTTTATTAAGCAAAAGTGCGTCAAACACGCTCCCATAACGGAACATAACATTTAAAAGATACGTCGTGGATGAAAATATTTTCAATTCGGATTTAGTCTCTGTACGGAGAGGCTACCGAGATGCGCTACCGACGAAGACTTTCTGATTAATTTAAAAATCAATCGTAAGAGATAGAGCCGTGGTCTATTAAGCAAAAGTGTTTCAAATACGCTCCTATAACTCAATCTAAGATTTAAAAGATACGTCGTCGGTGAAAATATTTTCAATTCGGACTTAGTCTCTGTACGGAGAGGCTACCGTGAAGAGTCGCCGACGACGACTTTAGAAATTATTTAAGAATCAACCGTAAGAGATAGAGCCGTGGTTTATTAAGCAAAAGTGCTTCAAATACGCTCCTATAACTCAATCTAACATATAAAAGGTACCTCGTCGGTGAAAATAATTACAGTTCGGACTTAGTCTCGGTACGGAGAGGCTACCGAGAAGCGCTACCGACGAAGACTTTCTGATTAATTGAAAAATCAACAGTAAGAGATAGAGCCGTGGTTTATTAAGCAAAAGTGCTTCAAATACGCTCCTATAACTCAATCTAACATATAAAAGGTACCTCGTCGGTGAAAATAATTACAGTTCGGACTTAGATTTTTTCCTACCGAGTGGCTACCACGAAGAGTCGCCGACGACGACTTTAGAAATTATTTAAGAATCAACCGTAAGAGATAGAGCCGTGGTTTATTAAGCAAAAGTGCTTCATATACGCTCCTATAACTCAATCTAACATATAAAAGGTACCTCGTCGGTGAAAATAATGACAGTTCGGACTTAGATTTTTTCCTGCCGAGTGGCTACCGTGAAGAGTCGCCGACGACGACTTTAGAAATTATTTAAAAATCAACCGTAAGAGATAGAGCCGTGGTTTATTAAGCAAAAGTGCGTCAAATACGCTCCCATAACTGATCATAACATTTAAAAGATACGTCGTCGGTGAAAATATTTTCAATTCGGACTTAGTCTCTGTACGGAGAGGCTACCGAGAACCGCTACCAACGAAGACTTTCTGATTAATTTAAAAATCAACCGTAAGAGGTAGAGCCGAGGTTTATAAAGCAAAAGTGCTTCAAATACGCTCCTATAACTCAATCTAACATATAAAAGGTACCTCGTCGGTGAAAATAATGACAGTTCGGACTTAGATTTTTTCCTACCGAGTGGCTACCGTGAAGAGTCGCCGACGACGACTTTAGAAATTATTTAAAAATCAACCGTAAGAGATAGAGCCGTGGTTTATTAAGCAAAAGTGCTTCAAATACACTCCCATAACTGAACATAACATTTAAAAGATACGTCGTCGGTGAAAATAATTTCAGTTCGGACTTAGATTTTTTCCTACCGAGTGGCTAGTCGTCTGTAGTGGAATGGCGGGGGGTCAATATTAAGGGGGGGTGTGGGCCTCCCAGGGGGTTAACCCAGGTGGGAGGATAAGTGCTTGCCACCTAAAGTATAAGGGTGGCTGCAGCGCACACACCTGCTCGTGAACAGTTTCTTTAGTTCCCTGCGGTTTAGGCAGGTGAGCGTGCGATTCCCCGCCCACGCTATGGCTACTGCCCCTCTTGCTCGATGCCTCCTGCGACGGTCCGCCCCTAGCGGGCAGGAGGGTCTTAGAGGCGATCGGGTTGGACGGAGGGCGAGCGTGGTTGTGGATTCGCTTTGCCGCATCGACGTGCTACGCGAGTGAGAGAGCAGTGTTACACCGGGGTGATCTGGCCCACCGGGAGCCGCCGATCCGACTTAAATTGTATGCGCCCAACGACTCGAGGCGATACGGTCCTCTGCCCGCGATGCTCTTTCTCTCTCGCAGCGCACGCCGATTAGGGCGGCTTTGTCGTGGAGCCAGGTCGTTAACCTGGAGAGTTGCGAGGCGAGCGAAGATAGGTTCTCTGACCTTGTTTAAGTCTGGGTGTCCCCGGTAACTGGATACCCCGAATCACACCCCAAGCTCCTTTCGGAGAGACCGTACGGTGTCAGAGGTGGCTCGGTTTTCCCCTGCAGCCACCTATTTCTCTCGCCAAACGTCTCCGTTTGACTGGTGTCTCAAAGGACTTGTCACGCGCGAAGCGGACGGGTGGGCTGTTGGTTAAGGCCGCTCCTGCCTATCGTTTAGCGGTAATTAGACTCCCCGCTAAGGAGGTGAGGGTGGGTAGAGGCTACCCTCAAGCCTATAGCACATCGGAGAGCGCAGCGTCCCTCCTGCCCCCCACGTGTCGTCCGTACGGGACTCCGCGCATATGGTTCTGCCCAGTCCATACCTTGGATTCCTCTCGCGGGTCCCTCTGGTCGGTCACGGGCGTTGTTATGGAGCCCCTGGGAGGTACGTGGGGGAGGCAGGTGCGTCGCTCCGTCCTCCGATGTTGTGTGGCGCAGTCCAACCTGGCCTGCGAGATGTGGCGGTATCCCGCCAGCTCCCACCTCTGACATGGGTGAGTGACTTGCCTGTAATCCGGGCCGGAAGTCGGGGTGAAATAATGGCCACCCCGTAGCCGGTCTTGCGAGTTTTCGCGGGCTCCCACCTCAGGGGGGAGTAGTTGCCTTTAGTCCGGGCCGGATGTCGGGTGTGCAAAGGCCACCACGCAGCCTATTTGACGGTTTTTCGTCAGCTCCCACCACAACAGGGTGGGTAATTGCCTTTAATCCGGGTCGGGGTATAGAGTGTACGAAGGCCGCTCTAGCCTGTTACGGGATTTATCAGTTTAGGAGAGAGGGTATGGAGTGGTGAAGGTGGGGGTGTGTCGATTTCCCGCCCCCGCGATCCGGTCATATTCCGGGTCGCTTCTAGGGGGCTGAGGATTCTATTTAATGTCGTCTAGAGGGCGGTGTGTCGATCCCGCGTTAGTGGTCGCGGGGCCGTTTGCCGCCTCTAGTCTTTTGTGGAGGGGTTGGGTTGGGGTGCGGGCGTTTCCGCCCGCTTCTGGTACTAGGGCCAGGAGTTGTGGTTGGGTTGTTTGGGGGCCCACCGGCCCCGCTGGTGGACGGCATCTCTCCTGGGCTGGGCTGCTCTGGGGGGTCGTCAAGTGGGGTGGCTTCCCCGATGCCACGGATCGCCTTTGCCCTGGTGATCCATCTCGTCAGGACCGCGAGGGGGATGGACCGCAATTCCTCCGGTGTGGGGTTCGGGGTCCCCATGATGGTCGTCCTCCATCCCATTAGTGCTGGGCAGTCCAGCAGTATGTGCTGGGCCGTCTCCGGTGCCTCCTGGCATCTCGGGCAGGTCGGGGTGTCCGCCAGACCCATCCTCCACAGCGTATGTCCTGTAGGGGCGTAGCCGATGAGCAAGCTCACCGCCTCCCTCGCCTGTTGTTTCTGCAGGCACAGAAGTTCCTTGCCCCTCCTTAGGTCTATTTCAGGCCCCAGGAGGAGCTTGGCTTGTCGACAGCCGTCGACGTTATTCCAGTGGGCCTGGTGCAGTGCCCGGGTTCTGGCCTTCAGTGACGTCGTGAACGTCGCTTTGGCCAGCCCGAACGCTGGCTCAGGCCCGATGAAGGGGCTGTCCGACCCGAGGTTCGCCAGCCTGTCAGCCTCCTCGTTTCCGAGGATGCCTCTGTGGCCAGGGACCCAGGTCAGGGACAGCTTGTTCTTCCCGCCCAACTGGTTGAGCGTATCCATGCCGTCCAGGGTCAGTTTCGACCTGCTCGTCGGGTTGCTAAGTGCCACGAGGGCAGCTTGGCTGTCGGAGCAGATCTTGATCACCTGGCCGACGGTTTTTTCCTCTATGAGGAGTCTTGCGCATCTAATGATGGCGTACAGTTCCGCTTGGAAGACGGTGGGGCTTGACCCCAGGGAGGCAAAGTCGCCTCTGCTCCCTGGGCCCCTCGTCCAGGCGGCTCCGACTAGGTCGTTTTTACGCGACCCGTCGGTGTACCAGACTTGGTTTATGGTCCCAGTCAGGACCTTGTTCGTGGCCCACTCCTCCCGGGTGGGGATCGTGACCACGTAGTTCTTTTTGAACCTGAACTCAGGGTTAGTCGAGTCTAGAGGATAGTTATCCTCTAGCTCATCCCTCCGCTCCGGGAGGTTGGCGTGTCCGTGGTCCTGCGTGTGCCAACGCCTCCATGAGCTTAGGCAGTGGGCCGTCCTCATTGCTGCGCCCTCAGGTGGAGTGGTGGACATCCCAAGATGACCTCCAGGGCTGCCGTTGGTGCGGTTGGTAGGGCTCCCGTGATGGACCTCAGTGCCGCTCCCTGGATTTTGCCCAGGAGCGTCTGCATCGTGGCCAGCTGGGCCCCTTTCCACCATAGAAGAGCCCCGAAGAGGATCCTCGGGACGGTTATGGCCTCGTAGATCCACTTGGTTATACCGGGTCCAAGTCCCCATGTCGGCCCCATGACGCGCCGTAACGTCTTCGGGGAAGTGAGGGCCCTGTTCCCTTGCGCCCTCAAGTGGGGCCTCCAGCTCATCCTCCAGTCCAACGTGACACCCAGGTATCTGGCTGTTTTGGTGGTCACGAGGGGCTGTCCGAAGAGCACGGGGGCCGTGTACTTGGGGACGACGTTTTTCCTGGTGACCAGCACCATTTCCGTTTTGGTCGGATTAACCATGAGACCGGTGCATTCGCACCAGATCTCCGTGGCTGCGAGAGCCGTTTGGCATCGGTCCATAATGGAGTCGATATTCTTGCCGTATGCCATTATCAGGAAGTCATCCGCGTAGGCTTGCGCCTCCACTCCGCTGACCTCCAAGGCTCCGATCAGACTGTCGGCCACTAAGGTCCACAGAAGCGGCGAGAGGATCCCTCCCTGAGGGCAACCTTTATTGGTTGTCCCCTCTACCGTTTCCTGACCTCTTTGGACCGCCAGTCGTCTCGAGTTCAGCATTGTTTTTATCCACCTGCTGATGGTGGACGGGATGGCGAAATCCCGGAGTGCGTTTTGTATAGCCTCCGCCGAGGTTTGGTTAAATGCACCTTCAATGTCCATGAAGATGCATACCGTCATGCCCTTGTCCCTGATCCCCGCCTCCAGCTTTCCCACAACTCTGTGGAGGGCGGCCTCAACCGAGAGGCCAGCCCTGAAAGCGTACTGGTGGTGGTGGAGTGGGGTTTCGACCAGATAGACCTCTTTTATATACCTGTCCACCAATCTCTCCAGGGTCTTTAGGAGGAAGGGGGTCAGGCTTATTGGTCTGAAGGCCTTGGGGGTGGTGTAGTCCGCCTTTTTGGGCTTTGGAAGGAACACCACCCTCGTTTCCGTCCATAGCCTCGGGATAATCCCCGTGGCTATGCTGGCCCTCAGTACTCTCGTGAGAGGCTGGCACAACTGGGCCAGACCTTTCTGTAAGAGCACCGGGTGGATTTCATCCGGGCCTGGAGCCTTGTAGGGTGAGAACGAGTTTATGGCCCATTTCACCCTGGCTTCATTTACGATTTTGTTCGCCAGACCCCAGTTAGGGGGTCCGGGAACGTCATCGTCAGCGATATCGCCCGCCGCGGCGTTTGGCACTGTGGGCTCCCCATGGGGGTGGAAGCCCGGGAAGTGTTCCCTCATTAAAATCTCCGTGATTTCTCGATCCGAAGTGGCGAAGCTGCCATCGGTCCTTTTGAGGGGGCCGAGATTTTCGCTCGGTTCCCTCTCCAGGATTCTGTGCAACCTCACCGTTTCCGGGATCGACCGGACGTCCTTGCAGTGGGCCTTCCACGCTAGGTTGCGAGCTTTCCGGGTTGCCTTCCTCATGGCTGCTCTGGCCGTCCTCATTGCCAGCCACTGGCTCCTTCGTCCTCCTTTCCTGGCTGCCGTCTCCAGTCTTCGGAGGTGGTCCTTTTGCTTCTGCAGGTCCTCGTTCCACCACATCACGGAGGTTTTCCGGGACCTCACCTTGGCCTCGCAGGCCTCGTTGAAGGCCCCTGAGATTGCCTCCGTGATGCGGGTGGCTGCCGCATCCAGGTCATCCCTCGTCCCGTACCTGGAGGGCAGATCTTTCAGGTTCGCCCTGAGGGCGTTCCCGTAGGTGGTCCAATCCGTATTTCTTGGATTGGCCTTCCTTATCGGGGGGGTGGGATCCCCCCTACCCCGAAAGGTGCAGGTAATGTACCTATGGTCGGACAAGGATGGAACGTCGGAGACCTTCCAATCCGTTGCCCTTTCCGCCATGCTCTCGGAGCATACCGTAATGTCCAAGGTTTCTTTCCGAGTCCTTATCTCGTAGGTGTGTTCGCACCCCCTGTTAATATGCCTCAGGTCTAGGCTGTCGAGGAAGTCCATAACGGACTCTCCTCTTCGGTTGGTGGTCGTGCTGCCCCAGTCTCTGTGGCAAGCATTCGCGTCCATACCGATGACCAACTCCTTGCCGTTCGCCGTGGCCCACTCGGCCACGGCTCTCAGCTCGTTGGTGGGGGGAGGGTACGGGAGGTCCCAGGGTTGGTAGGATGAAACCACCACTACCTCCTTCTGGGCTCCGTTCTCCCCCCTGGTTGTCCAGATCCCCGCTGCTTGGTCCCTTTTACAGAATTGTGGCAGCGGGGTGAACGGGCAGCTCCTCCTGGCGAGGATGCAGGCCCTGGGGGCTGGATCCTCGGAGGCGTGTGCCGTTTGCCCGATAAGTCCAAGTCCCCTAGGGGCCTTGAAGCTTATCCAGGGCTCTTGGATTAGCGCCAAGTCGGCTTTGATTGTGGCCATGAACTTCACCAAATGTGATGAAGCCACGTCACTGTGGTGCAGGTTGATCTGCACCACTTTTAGTCCGCCGCTGTCGGAGGGGTGGTCATCTCTTCCTGTCTGGGGTCCTCCTTCTCCGTGGGTTCCAGTGGCTGGTGTCCTTCCCTTCCTACAGGTTCCGGGGGTTGCCGTCCTTCCTTCCCCGTTGGTACCGCCGGTCGCCCTCCTTCTTGCTCCGCTGGTTCCCGGGGTTGCCTCCCTGTCTGTTTGGGGGTGGGTTTGTTGGCCTATGGTTCCCTGTCCTCTACCGGTGTTTGCTTCTCTGGTTCGCTAGATTCGTGCGGGGAACAGAGGGGGACGTTAGGTTTTGCCGATTTGTGGTGAGGGATTACCTTGTTTCGGTCCCAGGTCCCTCCAGTTCCCAGTTTGTCCGTGGGTCCTGGTGGGTTAGCCGGGGGCTTCCTCGAGGTGGCCGAGGGGTTGATGCTTGTGCTGTGACTAACTTGGGCATGCTGTGTGTGTGTATGTGTGTGTGTGTTTAGGTGCGGTGCGAGGGGGTTTTTTCGTTATTTATTTGAAGGGGGGAGGGTAGGGTATCATAACATGGGTGTACCTCTTTATCCCCTACATAGCGTAATAATCCGTTGTAGGTATTTACCCTAAAAATGTTATAGCATTTACAGGTTATCCGTGAGAAATATAACGGGCGTAGAGGGAGAATTTTCAGGGTATGATGAGCTAGAAATTTCGTTATATTGAAGAAGTAAGACCTGGGGATAGGTCGAGAACTGCTTGCAAGTGAAACAGGGTCGGGAGGCGACAGCGAGGAGGAGAATATTTTAGATAAGCGTTCAGGGCAGAACAGGTAGAGGGCTTTATCGCCATCCGGGAGTGAATTAGATTTTAGGGGATCGCTGCGTCGAGACTTCCGCCGATGGACCAGTTAATTTCAGAACTTGGGGACGCACATGCAGCCCCCAAAAAGAAAGAGGGCTTTTATTAACACCGTTCGCGAGCACAGGTTCGCACGAGAGACCCGCCAAATTAACTTTCTGAAGGATTATAGAACAGCAAACGTCTATTCAAGATGCGGAAAATATGCCCGCGGCAACTGCATATTTCGGACTAGTCTAATCTGTAAGCAATGCGAGGAACCCAGATAGGGTGTATCATGTATGCACAATACTTCACATAAAATTTGATTTTATTTGTTTCCCCCTTTTTATAAATTTTAGGAATTGCGTATGGTAAATTGGACGAGAACCCACGAGAGTTCTTTATTTCATCCCTATTTAACGACAAATCAACCCCGTCTATCTTGATTAGTGAACTCTATAACCCTCCCCCTTTTTTTTTCTCCCGTTATTTACTTGAAGGGGAGGGGGTAAAGTGTCGGCACGCGGGCGTACATTTCCTCCTCACCTAGTGTAGTGATCCGTTGTAGGTATTTATCCTAGGGGTGTCGTATCATTTGAGAATTACAGGTTACTCGTGAAAATATAGCGGGCGTAAAAAAAGGAATTTTCAGGGTATGATGAACGAGAAACTTCATTAATTAAAAGGTAAAACATGGAGATAGGTCAAGAACTGCTTGCAAGTGAAACAGGGTCGGGAGGCGACAGCGAGGAGGAGAATATTTTAGATAAGCGTTCAGGGCAGAACAGGTAGAGGGCTTTATCGCCATCCGGGAGTGAATTAGATTTTAGGGGATCGCTGCGTCGAGACTTCCGCCGATGGACCAGTTAATTTCAGAACTTGGGGACGCACATGCAGCCCCCAAAAAGAAAGAGGGCTTTTATTAACATCGTTCGCGAGCACAGATTCCCACGAGAGACCCGCCAGATTAACTTTCGGAAGGATTATAGAACAACAAACGTCTATTCAAGATGCGACAAATATGCTTGCGGCAAATGCACATTTCGGACTAGTCTAATCTGTAAGTAATGCGAGGAACCCAGATAAGGTATATCATGCATGCGCAACGCTCCGTATAAAATTTTGATTTTATTTGTTTCCCCCTTTTTTATAAATTTTAGGAATTGCGTATGGTAAATTGGACGAGAACCCACGAGAGTTCTTTATTTCATCCCTATTTAACGACAAATCAACCCCGTCTATCTTGGTTAATGAACTCTATGATCCTCTTTTTTTTCCGTTATTTACTTGAAGGGGAGGGGGTAAGGGTCGGCACGCGGGCGTACATTTCCTCCTTACCTAGTGTAGCGATCCGTTGTAGGTATTTATCCTAGAAGTGTCGTATCATTTGCGAATTACAGGTTACCCGTGAAAATATAGCGGGCGTAAAAAAAAGGAATTTTCAGGGTAAGGTGAACGAGAAACTTCATTGATAAAAAAGTAAAACATGGAGATAGGTCAAGAACTGCTTGCAAGTGAATCAGAGTCGGGAGGCGATAGTGAGGGTGAGAAGATTCTAGATAAGCGTTCAGGGCAGAACAGGTAGAGGGTTTTATTGCCATCCGGGAGTGAATAGATTTTAGGGGATCGCTGCGTCGAGACTTCCGCCGATGGACCAGCTAATTTCAGAACTTGGGGACGCACATGCAGCCCCCAAAAAGAAAGAGGGCTTTTATTAACACCGTTCGCGAGCACAGGTTCGCACGAGAGACCCGCCAAATTAACTTTCGGAAGGATTATAGAGCAACAAACGTCTATTCGGGATGCGGAAAATATGCCTGCGGCAAATGCACATTTCGGGCTAATCTAATCTGTAAGTAATGCGAGGAACCCAGATAAGGTATATCATGCATGCACAACGCTCCGTATAAAACTTGGATTTTATTTGTTTCCCCCTTTTTTATAAATTTTGGAATTGCGTATGGTAAATTGGACGAGAGCCCACGGGAGTTCTTTATTTCATCCCTATTTAACGACAAATCAACCCCGTCTATCTTGATTAGTGAACTCTATAACCCTCTCTCTTTTTTTTTTTTCGTTATTTACTTGAAGGCGAGGGGGTACAGGGTCGGCACGCGGGCGTACATTTCCTCCTTACCTAGTGTAGCGATCCGTTGTAGGTGTTTATCCTAGAAGTGTCGTATCATTTGCGAATTACAGGTTACCCGTGAAAATATAGCGGGCGTAAAAAAAAGGAATTTTCAGGGTAAGGTGAACGAGAAACTTCATTAATAAAAAAGTAAAACATGGAGATAGGTCAAGAACTGCTTGCAAGTGAATGAGAGTCGGGGGACGATAGTGAGGGTGAGAAGATTCTAGATAAGCGTTCAGGGCAGAAAACGTAGAGGGCTTTATTGCCATCCGGGAGTGAATTAGATTTTAGGGGATCGCTGCGTCGAGACTTCCGCCGATGGACCAGTCAGTTTCAGAACTTGGGGACGCACATGCAGCCCCCAAAAAGAAAGAGGGCTTTTATTAACACCGTTCGCGAGCACAGGTTCGCACGAGAGACCCGCCAAATTAACTTTCTGAAGGATTATAGAACAGCAAACGTCTATTCAAGATGCGGAAAATATGCCCGCGGCAACTGCATATTTCGGACTAGTCTAATCTGTAAGCAATGCGAGGAACCCAGATAGGGTGTATCATGTATGCACAATACTTCACATAAAATTTGATTTTATTTGTTTCCCCCTTTTTTATAAATTTTAGGAATTGCGTATGGTAAATTGGACGAGAACCCACGAGAGTTCTTTATTTTATCCCTATTTAACGACAAATCAACCCCGTCTATCTTGATTAGTGGACTCTGTAACCCTCCTTTTTTTTCCGTTATTTACTTGAAGGGGAGGGGGTACAGGGTCGGCACGCGGGCGTACATTTCCTCCTTACCTAGTGTAGTGATCTGTTGTAGGTATTTATCCTACAAGTGTCGTATCATTTGAGAATTACAGGTTACCCGTGAAAATATAGCGGGCGTAAAAAAAAGGAATTTTCAGGGTAAGGTGAACGAGAAACTTCATTAATAAAAAAGTAAAACATGGAGATAGGTCAAGAACTGCTTGCAAGTGAATCAGAGTCGGGAGGCGATAGTGAGGGTGAGAAGATTCTAGATAAGCGTTCAGGGCAGAAAAGGTAGAGGGCTTTATTGCCATCCGGGAGTGAATTAGATTTTAGGGGATCGCTGCGTCGAGACTTCCGCCGATGGACCAGTCAATTTCAGAACTTGGGGACGCACATGCAGCCCCCAAAAAGAAAGAGGGTTTTTATTAACATCGTTCGCGAGCACAGATTCGCACGAGAGACCCGCCAAATTAACTTTCGGAAGGATTATAGAACAGTAAACGTCTATTCAAGATGCGACAAATATGCTTGCGGCAAATGCACATTTCGGGCTAATCTAATCTGTAAGTAATGCGAGGAACCCAGATAAGGTATATCATGCATGCACAACGCTCCGTATAAAACTTGGATTTTATTTGTTTCCCCCTTTTTTATAAATTTTGGAATTGCGTATGGTAAATTGGACGAGAGCCCACGGGAGTTCTTTATTTCATCCCTATTTAACGACAAATCAACCCCGTCTATCTTGATTAGTGAACTCTATAACCCTCTCTCTTTTTTTTTTTTCCGTTATTTACTTGAAGGCGAGGGGGTACAGGGTCGGCACGCGGGCGTACATTTCCTCCTTACCTAGTGTAGCGATCCGTTGTAGGTATTTATCCTAGAAGTGTCGTATCATTTGCGAATTACAGGTTACCCGTGAAAATATAGCGGGCGTAAAAAAAAGGAATTTTCAGGGTAAGGTGAACGAGGAACTTCATTAATAAAAAAGTAAAACATGGAGATAGGTCAAGAACTGCTTGCAAGTGAATCAGAGTCGGGAGGCGATAGTGAGGGTGAGAAGATTCTAGATAAGCGTTCAGGGCAGAAAAGGTAGAGGGCTTTATTGCCATCCGGGAGTGAATTAGATTTTAGGGGATCGCTGCGTCGAGACTTCCGCCGATGGACCAGTCAATTTCAGAACTTGGGGACGCACATGCAGCCCCCAAAAAGAAAGAGGGCTTTTATTAACATCGTTCGCGAGCCCAGATTCGCACGAGAGACCCGCCAAATTAACTTTCGGAAGGATTATAGAGCAACAAACGTCTATTCGGGATGCGGAAAATATGCCTGCGGCAAATGCACATTTCGGGCTAATCTAATCTGTAAGTAATGCGAGGAACCCAGATAAGGTATATCATGCATGCACAACGCTCCGTATAAAACTTGGATTTTATTTGTTTCCCCCTTTTTTATAAATTTTGGAATTGCGTATGGTAAATTGGACGAGAGCCCACGGGAGTTCTTTATTTCATCCCTATTTAACGACAAATCAACCCCGTCTATCTTGATTAGTGAACTCTATAACCCTCTCTCTTTTTTTTTTTTCGTTATTTACTTGAAGGCGAGGGGGTACAGGGTCGGCACGCGGGCGTACATTTCCTCCTTACCTAGTGTAGCGATCCGTTGTAGGTGTTTATCCTAGAAGTGTCGTATCATTTGCGAATTACAGGTTACCCGTGAAAATATAGCGGGCGTAAAAAAAAGGAATTTTCAGGGTAAGGTGAACGAGAAACTTCATTAATAAAAAAGTAAAACATGGAGATAGGTCAAGAACTGCTTGCAAGTGAATGAGAGTCGGGGGACGATAGTGAGGGTGAGAAGATTCTAGATAAGCGTTCAGGGCAGAAAACGTAGAGGGCTTTATTGCCATCCGGGAGTGAATTAGATTTTAGGGGATCGCTGCGTCGAGACTTCCGCCGATGGACCAGTCAGTTTCAGAACTTGGGGACGCACATGCAACCCCCAAAAAGAAAGAGGGCTTTTATTAACACCGTTCGCGAGCACAGGTTCGCACGAGAGACCCGCCAAATTAACTTTCTGAAGGATTATAAAACAACAAACGTCTATTCAAGATGCAGAAAATATGCCCGCGGCAACTGCACATTTCGGACTAGTCTAATCTGTAAGCAATGCGAGGAACCCAGATAGGGTGTATCATGTATGCACAATACTTCACATAAAATTTGATTTTATTTGTTTCCCCCTTTTTTATAAATTTTAGGAATTGCGTATGGTAAATTGGACGAGAACCCACGAGAGTTCTTTATTTTATCCCTATTTAACGACAAATCAACCCCGTCTATCTTGATTAGTGGACTCTGTAACCCTCCTTTTTTTTTCCGTTATTTACTTGAAGGGGAGGGGGTACAGGGTCGGCACGCGGGCGTACATTTCCTCCCTACCTAGTGGAGTGATTCGTTGTAGGTATTTATTCTACAAGTGTCGTATCATTTGCGACTTACAGGTTACCCGTGCAAATATAGCGGGCGTAAAAAAGGAATTTTCAGGGTATGGTGAACGAGGAACTTCATTAATTAGAAAAGTAAAACATGGAGATAGGTCAAGAACTGCTTGCAAGTGAATCAGAGTCGGGAGGCGGTAGTGAGGAGGAGAATATTCTAGGTAAGCGTTCAGAGCAGAAAGGGTAGAGGGCTTTATTGCCGTCCGGGAGTGAATTAGATTTTAGGGGATCACTGCGTCGAGACTTCCGCCGATGGAACAGTTAACTTCAGGACTAGGGGATGCGCATGCAATTTCCATATAAAGAGATATTCGCGACTCTTTGCGGCGGTGATTGTACGCGTAATTTATTCGCGGGGGAATTAATTTAAATTCACTTCGTTAATTAGGTTAACGTTTAATCGCGAGGGGATGAATTTATATGGGGAGAAGATGAAGGGTCGCGGGGCCGGTGGCGGGGCGCCAGGGCCTCATTGGGGAAAGACAGGGAATTTTTCGAGTTTCCCCCCGTTTTGGTGTCCCTCTATAGTTCGTGGTTGATCGTGTCGCGTGTCGGCGGTATCGTCTGATATTTCCGGTTATTTCCTGCGTGGCCTTTATTCATTTATTTATTTACTTGTTGGCTGAGTGCCTGCGATGCGTGTCGGATTTTCGGGGTTGTCGCAGTTCGGGAGTGTGGTGTGTGCGTGTTTGTTGGTTAGTGTTTCATGATTAATCGCCGCGCGCCCGCTCCCTAACCTCCTTTTCCCCGGTCTTTTATGAGTGTCTAAGGTCTATCGGTCTGAATCTTTCGCGTACCGGTTCCAGTGCTGGTATGTCAATTACATTAATTACGCTAATAGCCGTTTACCCTTTCAATGTCCGGTTGGGGGCTGCCCCGGGATCCCGTGGTCCGCCGTATACCCGATCAGGAGTGCTCGCGCTTGTGTAATTATTTGTTGTGACCCTGCAGCTGTGATTTGTTGTTTACTGATTGTGCCCTTTTAAATGTTGCAGGGTTTGTTCGCAAATTGGCCTACTATGGTTGTGTATTTGCAGGGTTTGGTGTGTCAAGCTAGGATCCCTATACTTATGTATGCGCTTTGTGGTTTGTTTTTAGGGGTGGACTTTTGGGTTGTCTCTTTTGGTCTACATGTCCCCGGTTTGCCTGGTGAGTACACCCTAGTTTTAGTCAAGTGTTCGTATTTGTGGCCTATTAATCAATTGGATTGTGTGTTCCCTGTAGGGTTTGGCATCCTGTTTTGTGTGTGGAGTTTTGTTATTTCTGAGTGGTCCGTGTTTGCAAGCCCCGGTGTTGCGTGGGCATTCCTGATTATGGTTCAGTGGCGGCCATAGGGGCCCCGGACTTGGTGAGTGTACGCGTGTTTTGGTTCCTCAGTGCAGTTTCTGAGTTCATTACTCCCTATCTGGTGCTCCGGTGCCTTACTACTACGCTCTTAGGTTATGTGTGCTTGGTATGGGTGGCGCTGGTTGGGCAGAATAATATGGTGTGTATCTTCCCCTTGGTTCTGCCTCCTGTTTGTTACTTTCGCATATGTGGGTTGACTCTACTGTTGGGAGGAGTTGGTCTTTGAGTCTTGATGACTACTCTATTGCCTTATCCGGTGGCTTTTCTATTTATTACTCTGTGTTTGGTTATTGATCCCACGGGAAGCGTGATCCAGGTTCGTGCTTAGGTAAGTGTGGGGGTGAGTAATTATGTCGTTCGCTCTTCCTATGTGTGTATTTATTGTGGCTATCTCTATCCCTTTTTGTCTATGTTCGTTGATATTTATTACTTTATTATTATTTGTGTTATAATTTGTAATTTCGTGCGTGTGGTGCTTAACCTATTATCCTAGTGTACATTTCCTATCGTAGTTCTTGTTATAGTTCTTTATTGTAACTCTTATTGTATTTCTTATCGTAGCTCTTATTATAGTTCTTATTATAGTTCTTATCGTAGCTCTTATTTGTTACCTATTGTCCTGTCAATTGTTCCCTCCCCCCCCCTTTTTTTTTTCCTCCTTTTCACTGTCACTTGTTCACTTATTCAACGCTTCTCATTTTCATTCTCATTTCCATTGCGCCTTCCGTTTGCTTTGCTCTTGCCTTCCTTCTGTTGGCTTCGTCCTCTTGTTGTCTGCGTCTTTGCCTCTTGGTATCGGCTCTGTTTTGCTGCTGGTTGGTTTCTTCTTATCCTTCTCCTTCGTACTTGCTTCCGTAGTGTCCCTTCCGTCTGGCCTCTTCCTTTTGTTGTTCCCTTCGCCCTTGTTTTTGTTTTCCTTGTTTTCCTTGTTTTTGTCCGAGTCCTTCCTCGTTTCCCTATTTGCTTTCAGCCATTGGGTTGTCGGCCTTTTGAACTTTATAATGTTCTCCCTGAGGAAAATTTTCCCTCCGTTTCTTTCGAGTTTTTCCCAGTCGTTTTTGGGGATAGTGGCGGTAATCTTGTAGTGCTCTCCCGTTGCGTGGGAGCCTCTCTTCAGGTCCCATTTGCTGGTGACTATGTCCATTTCCTTATTTTGCCAGGCCAGGAGGGAGGTCATCAGTTTTATCTCTATCATGGGCAGGGGGGCCCAGGCCTCTATTTTTATAGTGTTCAGCTTGGCTTCAGGTTTTATTTTGGTCCATTCGGGGCTTTCCGGCCTCCCTCTCTTTGGGTTGAGTAGGGTTGCAATGGACTCTACCCATTCCCTGGAAGGACCGTCTGCCGTCCTTATTTTTAAGGCCCCTGCCGAAATGCTGATGCCCATTAGTCTTGGAGCCTGAGTGCCCCCCTCCTGCATTCTTTTGATCATTAGATCCTGGATCTTGATTTTAATGGCTTTCTCCATTCCGGGGTGTATTACCTCCTCCGGATAATTCGTTGGGGCAATCCATACTACCCCTGGCTTGGTTTCCCCGATCTTTCCTCCTTTGGATGTGGCAGTGGCGAGGCTTTGGTCTTTTCCTGTTACTGCTGGCACCTCGTTCCGTGGTGTGCCGGTTGCAGGGCCCGGAGTAGATGGTGTCGCCACCCCGGCTGCTTTGGCGTTTGCCTTGTTTCGTGTGTCCATTTTCCTGGTCTCCTCGGGTTTTTTCGTGGTTGTATTGAGGACTCTCATTCCTTGACCTCGCAGGATGATTACGTCCTCCGTTATCCTGGGTAGGGATCGACGGCTCGGTGTCTCCTCTGTTGCACCCCGTGCTGAGCAGTTCCCTGTGATCTCCATGTTGTTCTGTGAGCGGTTGGTGGTAGAAGTGTTGGATGATATTTCCTAGCTTACTAGTATTCGTCAGTGAGAACAGCGGACTAGTTGGTGTAGCCTGGCTTAGCGGCCCTTATATACCTTGGGTGCGGGTCCCTGGGGTGGTTCCTTCGTTATTTCTCTCGAGGGTGGGCCGCTATTGGCCGGCCTTTCCACCAATGGCGATGGGGCTAGGTTAGGGGCTCGGATAGGTTGGGCCTGTTTGGGTCAGCCAGGGGCTTGCGCCTCCCTTCTGGTTCGCCCATTCCCCTCCTTATAGGGTTTCTGTAGTTATCATTGTCTCTTGGCGTTTGTTCCGCCTCTGCTTTTCTTCGCCTTACCTATTTGGATTTTCCCCTTTCCTTTCCCTCTTCCGATCTCCGTTCCTTTCCCTTTCCCGTGGCTCTCTTTCTGTTCCTATTTCTGTTCTCCTCATCTCCTTCGTCTTATCCTGCGTTTCTTTCCCTTTCTTCCTGTTGGTACTTGTTCCTTCCCTTGCTTGCTGTTTGTTTCCCTTGTTCTCCTCCTTCTTCCTTTCTTCCCCTTTGGTTCTCGATCCTGTGTTGTTTCTTGTGCTCACTTCACTTCTTGTTCACTATCTTCCTAAACTACACTGTCACTTCTTATATTACACCTTAGCCTATTGTTCCTGGTAACTTATATACTATGTTGCTTATATTTATGCTTACAGCTACACTTATTCTTGCGTCTGAAAGGTAAATGATCCTGGAAGAAAAAATTCTTAATCCTATTCTCTGCCCGATGATGCCCATGTGCTGGGCCTCATTTATTTATTTAGCGTTGCTTATCTGGGGTTTGGGTCGATGCACCTTTCGTGCATGTCTGCGTATTTGTTTAGCTAGTACACCTTTGCGTCAGTCCCCGTTTCTTACGGTGGCCTGACGGTTCGGGACTGTTCTTTTAGTTAGTTCCCGGTTTGTTGGATTTAAATTGCCTATTTATATCCTCCCGCATTCGTTGGGGGGTGGTCTATGGGCTCGCATCCCCCTCCCCCCTCGTCCGCGGGAGGCATTCTTCCTTACTGGCTGTCGATAAGTTTTTCGCGCCTTTAAGGTCGCGCGCCTCCGGGGACTCGATGCCACTCGAAACCGCATGTGTTCGACGAAACTAAGTGGTCGACCTTGTGGGAGAGTAAACTCCAGATGCGAAACTTAGTTCCATTCAAAACGAACTGTTCAATCTGAAACTAAGTGTTCGATACTGTGCCAGGAGAAGCGCCTGTTCTCTGAAATCTGTGGCGATACCACTCGAAACCGTATGTGTTCGACGAAACTAAGTCGTCGACCTTGTGAGAGAGGAAACTCCAGATGCGAAATTTAATTCCATTTTAAACTAATTGTTCTATCTGAAACTAAGTGTTCGATACTGTGACAGGAGAAGCGCCTGTTCTCTGAAATCTGTGGCGATGCCACTCGAAGCCGTATGTGTTCGACGAAACTAAGTGGCCGACCTTGTGAGAGAGGAAACTTCAGATGCGAAACTTAGTTCCATTTTAAATTAATTGTTCTATCTGAAACTAAGTGTTCGATACTGTGCCAGGAGAAGCGCCCGTTCTGTGAAACCTGTGGCGATACCACTCGGAACGGTAAGTGTTCGACGAAACTGAGTGGTCCACCTTGTGAGAGAGGAAACTCCAGATGCGAAACTTATTTCCATTTTAAAATAATTGTTCTAGCTGAAACTAAGTGTTCGATACTGTGCCAGGAGAAGCGCCTGCTCTCTGAAATCTGTGACGATGCTACTCGAAACCGTATGTGTTCAACGAAACTAAGTGGTTGATCTTGTGAGAGAGGATACTACAGATGCGAAATATAGTTCCATTTTAAACTAATTGTTCTGTCTGAAATAAGTGTTCGATACTGTGCCAGGCGATGCGCCTGCTCTCTGAAATCTGTGGCGATGCTACTCGAAACCGTATGTGTTCAACGAAACTAATTGGTCGACCTTGTGGGAGAGGAATCTCCAGATGTGAAACTTAGTTCCATTTTAAACAAATTGTTCTATCTGAAACTAAGTGTTCGATACTGTGCCAGGAGAAGCGCCTGTTCACTGAAATGTCTGGCGATGCCACTCGAAACCGTATGTGTTCGAAGAAACTAAGTGGTCGACCTTGTGAGAGAGTAAACTCCAGATGCGAAACTTAGTTCCATTTTCAACTAATTGTTCTCTCTGAATCTAAGTGTTCGATAATGTGCCAGGCGAAGCGCCCGTTCACTGAAATCTGTGGCGATGCCACTCGAAACCGTATGTGTTCGACGAAACTAAGTGGTCGACCTTGTGAGAGAGGAAACTCCAGTTGCGACACTTAGTTCCCTTTCAATCTAATTGTTCTATCTGAAACTAAGTGTTCGATAATGTGCCAGGAGAAGCGCCTGTTCTCTGAAATCGGTGGCGATGCTACTCGAAACCGTATGTGTTCGACGAAACTAAGTGGTCGACCTTGTGGGAGGGGAAACTCCAGATGCGAAACTTAATCCCATTTTAAACTAATTGTTCTATCTGAAACTAAGTGTTCGATACTGTGACAGGAGAAGCGCCTGTTCTCTGAAATCTGTGGCGATGCCACTCGAAAACGTATGTGTTCGACGAAACTAAGTGGCCGACCTTGTGAGAGAGGAAACTCCAGTTGCGAAACATAGTTCAATTTTAAACTAAAAGTTCCATCTGAAACTAAATGTTCGATACTGTGCCAGGAGAAGCGCCTGTTCTCTGAAATCTGTCGCGATGCTACTCGAAGCCGTATGTGTTCGACGAATCTAAGTCGCCGACCTTGTGAGAGAGGAAACTCCAGATGCGAACCATAGTTCCATTTTAAATTAATTGTTCTATCTGAGACTAAGTGTTCGATACTGTGCTAGGAGAAGTGCCTGTTCTCTGAAATCTGTGACGATGCTACTCCAAACCGTATGTGTTCGAGGAAACTAAGTGGTCGACCTTGTGGGAGAGGAAACTCCAGATGCGAAACTTAATTCCATTTTAAACTAATTGTTCTATCTGAAACTAAGTGTTCGATAATGTGCCAGGAGAAGCGCCTGTTCTATGAAATGTGTGGCGATAACACTCGAAACCGTACGTGTTCGACGAAACTAAGTGGTCGACCTTGTGAGAGAGGATGCTACAGATGCGAAATATAGTTCCATTTTAAACTAATTGTTCTGTCTGAAATAAGTGTTCGATACTGTGCCAGGCGATGCGCCTGCTCTCTGAAATCTGTGGCGATGCTACTCGAAACCGTATGTGTTCGACGAAACTAAGCGGTCGACCTTGTGAGGGAGGAAACTCCAAATGCGAAACATATATCTATTTTAAACTAAATGTTCTATCTGAAACTAAGTATTCGATACTGTGCCAGGAGAAGCGCCTGTTCTCTAAAATCTGTGGCGATGCTACTCGAAAACGTATGTGTTCGACGAAACTAAGCGGTCGACCTTGTGAGGGAGGAAACTCCAAATGCGAAACATATATCTATTTTAAACTAAATGTTCTATCTGAAACTAAGTATTCGATACTGTGCCAGGAGAAGCGCCTGATCTCTGAAATCTATCGCGATGCCACTCGAAACCGTATGGGTTCAACGAAACTAAGTGGTCGACCTTGTGAGAGAGGAAACTCCAGAAGCGAAACTTGGTTCCATTTAAAACTAATTGTTCTATCTGAAACTAAGTTTTCGATACTGTGCCAGGAGAAGCGCCTGTTCTCTGAAATCTGTGGCGATGCCACTCGAAACTGCATGTGTTCGACGGATCTATATGGTCGACCTTGTGAGAGGGGAAACTCCAGATGCGAAACATAGTTCAATTTTAAACTAAATGTTCCATCTGAAACTAAGTGTTCGATACTGCGCCAGGAGAGGCGCCTGTTCTCTGAAATCTGTGGCGATGCTACTCGATACCGTATGTGTTCGACGAAACTAAGTGGTCCACCTTGTGAGGGAGGAAACTCCAGATGCGAAACCTAGTTCCATTTTAATCTATTTGTTCTATCTGAACCTAAGTGTTCGATACTGTGCCAGGAGAAGCGCCTGTTCTCTGAAAACTGTGGCGAAGCCACTCGAAACCGTATGTGTTTGACGAAACTAAGTGGTCCACCTTGCGAGAGAGGAAACTCCAAATGCGAAACTTAGTTCCATTTTAAACTAATTGTTCTCTCTGAAACTTACTGTTCGATACTGTGCCAGGCGAAGCGCCAGTTCTCTGAAATGTGTGGCGATGCCACTCGAAACCGTATGTGTTTGACGAATCTAAGTGGTCCACATTGCGAGAGAGGAAACTCCAAATGCGAAACTTAGTTCCATTTTAAACTAATTGTTCTCTCTGAAACTAACTGTTCGATACTGTGCCAGGAGAAGCGCCAGTTCTCTGAAATGTGTGGCGATGCCACTCGAAACCGTATGTGTTCAACGAAACTAAGTGGTCGACCTTGTGGGAGAGGAAACTCCAGGTGCGAAACTTATTTCCATTTTAAACTAATTGTTCTCTCTGAAACTAAGTGTTCGATACTGTGCCAGGAGAAGCGCCTGTTCTCTGAAATCTGTGGCGATGCTACTCGAAACCGTATGTGTTCGTCGAAACTAAGCGATCGACCTTGTGAGAGAGGAAACTCCAGTTGCAAAAATTAGTTCCATTTTAAACTAATTGTTCTATCTGAAACTAAGTGTTCGATACTGTGCCAGGAGAAGCGCCTGTTCTCTGAAATCTGTGGCGATGCTACTCGAAACCGTATGTGTTCGACGAAACTAAATGGTCGACCTTGTGAGAGAGGAAACTCCAGATGCGAAACTTAGTTCCACTTTAAACTAACTGTTCTATCTGAAACTATGTGTTCGATACTGTGCCAGGAGAAACGCCTGTTCTCTGAAATGTGTGGCGATGCCACTCGAAACCGTATGTGTTCGACGAAAGTAAGTGGTCGACCTTGTGAGAGAGGAAACTCTAGATGCGAAAATTAGTTCCATTTTATACTAATTGCTCTATCTGAAACTAAGTGTTCGATACTGTGCCAGGAGAAACGCCTGTTCTCTGAAATCTGTGGCGATGCTACTCGAAACCGTATGTGGTCGACGAAACTAAATGGTCGACCTTGTGAGAGAGGAAACTCCAGATGCGAAAATTAGTTCCATTTTAAACTAATTGTTCTATCTGGAACTAAGTGTTCGATACTGTGCCAGGAGAAGCGCCTGTTCTCTGAAATCTGTGGCGATGCCACTCGAAACCGTATGTGTTTGACGAAACTAAGTGGTTCACCTTGCGAGAGAGGAAACTCCAAATGGGTAACTTAGTTCCATTTTAAACTAATTGTTCTCTCTGAATATAACTGTTCGATACTGTGCCAGGAGAAGCGCCAGTTCTCTGAAATGTGTGGCGATGCCACTCGAAACCGTATGTGTTCAACGAAACTAAGTGGTCGACCTTATGGGAGAGGAAACTCCAGGTGCGAAACTTATTTCCATTTTAAACTAATTGTTCTCTCTGAAACTAAGTGGTCGACCTTATGGGAGAGGAAACTCCAGGTGCGAAACTTATTTCCATTTTAAACTAATTGTTCTCTCTGAAACTAAGTGTTCGATACTGTGCCAGGAGAAGCGCCTGTTCTCTGAAATCTGTGGCGATGCTACTCGAAACCGTATGTGTTCGACGAAACTAAATGGTCGACCTTGTGAGAGAGGAAACTCCAGATGCGAAACTTAGTTCCACTTTAAACTAACTGTTCTATCTGAAACTATGTGTTCGATACTGTGCCAGGAGAAACGCCTGTTCTCTGAAATGTGTGGCGATGCCACTCGAAACCGTATGTGTTCGACGAAAGTAAGTGGTCGACCTTGTGAGAGAGGAAACTCTAGATGCGAAAATTAGTTCCATTTTATACTAATTGCTCTATCTGAAACTAAGTGTTCGATACTGTGCCAGGAGAAACGCCTGTTCTCTGAAATCTGTGGCGATGCTACTCGAAACCGTATGTGGTCGACGAAACTAAATGGTCGACCTTGTGAGAGAGGAAACTCCAGATGCGAAAATTAGTTCCATTTTAAACTAATTGTTCTATCTGAAACTAAGTGTTCGATACTGTGCCAGGAGAAGCGCCTGTTCTGTGAAATCTGTGGCGATGCTACTCGAAACCGTATGTGGTCGACGAAACTAAATGGTCGACCTTGTGAGAGAGGAAACTCCAGATGCGAAACTTAGTTCCACTTTAAACTAACTGTTCTATCTGAAACTATGTGTTCGATACTATGCCAGGAGAAACGCCTGTTCTCTGAAATGTGTGGCGATGCCACTCGAAACCGTATGTGTTCAACGAAACTAAGTGGTCGACCTTGTGGGAGAGGAAACTCCAGGTGCGAAACTTATTTCCATTTTAAACTAATTGTTCTATCTGAAACTAAGTGTTCGATACTGTGCCAGGAGAAGCGCCTGTTCTGTGAAATCTGTGGCGATGCTACTCGAAACCGTATGTGGTCGACGAAACTAAATGGTCGACCTTGTGAGAGAGGAAACTCCAGATGCGAAACTTAGTTCCACTTTAAACTAACTGTTCTATCTGAAACTATGTGTTCGATACTGTGCCAGGAGAAACGCCTGTTCTCTGAAATGTGTGGCGATGCCACTCGAAACCGTATGTGTTCGACGAAAGTAAGTGGTCGACCTTGTGAGAGAGGAAACTCTAGATGCGAAAATTAGTTCCATTTTATACTAATTGCTCTATCTGAAACTAAGTGTTCGATACTGTGCCAGGAGAAACGCCTGTTCTCTGAAATCTGTGGCGATGCTACTCGAAACCGTATGTGGTCGACGAAACTAAATGGTCGACCTTGTGAGAGAGGAAACTCCAGATGCGAAAATTAGTTCCATTTTAAACTAATTGTTCTATCTGAAACTAAGTGTTCGATACTGTGCCAGGAGAAGCGCCTGTTCTCTGAAATCTGTGGCGATGCCACTCGAAACCGTATGTGTTTGACGAAACTAAGTGGTTCACCTTGCGAGAGAGGAAACTCCAAATGGGTAACTTAGTTCCATTTTAAACTAATTGTTCTCTCTGTAAATAACTGTTCGATACTGTGCCAGGAGAAGCGCCAGTTCTCTGAAATGTGTGGCGATGCCACTCGAAACCGTATTTGTTCAACGAAACTAAGTGGTCGACCTTGTGGGAGAGGAAACTCCAGGTGCGAAACTTATTTCCATTTTAAACTAATTGTTCTCTCTGAAACTAAGTGTTCGATACTGTGCCAGGAGAAGCGCCTGTTCTCTGAAATCTGTGGCGATGCTACTCGAAACCATATGTGTTCGTCGAAACTAAGCGGTCGACCTTGTGAGAGAGGAAACTCCAGATGCGAAAATTAGTTCCATTTTAAACTAATTGTTCTATCTGAAACTAAGTGTTCGATACTGTGCCAGGAGAAGCGCCTGTTCTGTGAAATCTGTGGCGATGCTACTCGAAACCGTATGTGGTCGACGAAACTAAATGGTCGACCTTGTGAGAGAGGAAACTCCAGATGCGAAACTTAGTTCCACTTTAAACTAACTGTTCTATCTGAAACTATGTGTTCGATACTATGCCAGGAGAAACGCCTGTTCTCTGAAATGTGTGGCGATGCCACTCGAAACCGTATGTGTTCAACGAAACTAAGTGGTCGACCTTGTGGGAGAGGAAACTCCAGGTGCGAAACTTATTTCCATTTTAAACTAATTGTTCTATCTGAAACTAAGTGTTCGATACTGTGCCAGGAGAAGCGCCTGTTCTGTGAAATCTGTGGCGATGCTACTCGAAACCGTATGTGGTCGACGAAACTAAATGGTCGACCTTGTGAGAGAGGAAACTCCAGATGCGAAACTTAGTTCCACTTTAAACTAACTGTTCTATCTGAAACTATGTGTTCGATACTGTGCCAGGAGAAACGCCTGTTCTCTGAAATGTGTGGCGATGCCACTCGAAACCGTATGTGTTCGACGAAAGTAAGTGGTCGACCTTGTGAGAGAGGAAACTCTAGATGCGAAAATTAGTTCCATTTTATACTAATTGCTCTATCTGAAACTAAGTGTTCGATACTGTGCCAGGAGAAACGCCTGTTCTCTGAAATCTGTGGCGATGCTACTCGAAACCGTATGTGGTCGACGAAACTAAATGGTCGACCTTGTGAGAGAGGAAACTCCAGATGCGAAAATTAGTTCCATTTTAAACTAATTGTTCTATCTGAAACTAAGTGTTCGATACTGTGCCAGGAGAAGCCCCTGTTCTCTGAAATCTGTGGCGATGCCACTCGAAACCGTATGTGTTTGACGAAACTAAGTGGTTCACCTTGCGAGAGAGGAAACTCCAAATGGGTAACTTAGTTCCATTTTAAACTAATTGTTCTCTCTGTAAATAACTGTTCGATACTGTGCCAGGAGAAGCGCCAGTTCTCTGAAATGTGTGGCGATGCCACTCGAAACCGTATTTGTTCAACGAAACTAAGTGGTCGACCTTGTGGGAGAGGAAACTCCAGGTGCGAAACTTATTTCCATTTTAAACTAATTGTTCTCTCTGAAACTAAGTGTTCGATACTGTGCCAGGAGAAGCGCCTGTTCTGTGAAATCTGTGGCGATGCTACTCGAAACCGTATGTGGTCGACGAAACTAAATGGTCGACCTTGTGAGAGAGGAAACTCCAGATGCGAAACTTAGTTCCACTTTAAACTAACTGTTCTATCTGAAACTATGTGTTCGATACTATGCCAGGAGAAACGCCTGTTCTCTGAAATGTGTGGCGATGCCACTCGAAACCGTATGTGTTCAACGAAACTAAGTGGTCGACCTTGTGGGAGAGGAAACTCCAGGTGCGAAACTTATTTCCATTTTAAACTAATTGTTCTCTCTGAAACTAAGTGTTCGATACTGTCCCAGGAGAAGCGCCTGTTCTCTGAAATCTGTGGCGATGCTACTCGAAACCGTATGTGTTCGTCGAAACTAAGCGATCGACCTTGTGAGAGAGGAAACTCCAGTTGCAAAAATTAGTTCCATTTTAAACTAATTGTTCTATCTGAAACTAAGTGTTCGATACTGTGCCAGGAGAAGCGCCTGTTCTCTGAAATCTGTGGCGATGCCACTCGAAACCGTATATGTTCGTCGAAACTAAGTGGTCGACCTTGTGAGAGAGGAAACTCCAGATGCGAAATTTAATTCCATTTTAAACTAATTGTTCTATCTGAAACTAAGTGTTCGATACTGTGACAGGAGAAGCGCCTGTTCTCTGAAATCTGTGGCGATTCCACTCGAAGCCGTATGTGTTCGACGAAACTAAGTGGCCGACCTTGTGAGAGAGGAAACTTCAGATGCGAAACTTAGTTCCATTTTAAATTAATTGTTCTATCTGAAACTAAGTGTTCGATACTGTGCCAGGAGAAGCGCCTGTTCTCTGAAATCTGTGGCGATGCCACTCGAAACCGTATATGTTCGACGAAACTGAGTGGTCCACCTTGTGAGAGAGGAAACTCCAGATGCGAAACTTATTTCCATTTTAAAATAATTGTTCTAGCTGAAACTAAGTGTTCGATACTGTGCCAGGAGAAGCGCCTGCTCTCTGAAATCTGTGGCGATGCTACTCGAAACCGTATGTGTTCAACGAAACTAAGTGGTTGATCTTGTGAGAGAGGATACTACAGATGCGAAATATAGTTCCATTTTAAACTAATTGTTCTGTCTGAAATAAGTGTTCGATACTGTGCCAGGCGATGCGCCTGCTCTCTGAAATCTGTGGCGATGCTACTCGAAACCGTATGTGTTCAACGAAACTAATTGGTCGACCTTGTGGGAGAGGAATCTCCAGATGTGAAACTTAGTTCCATTTTAAACAAATTGTTCTATCTGAAACTAAGTGTTCGATACTGTGCCAGGAGAAGCGCCTGTTCACTGAAATGTCTGGCGATGCCACTCGAAACCGTATGTGTTCGACGAAACTAAGTGGTCGACCTTGTGAGAGAGTAAACTCCAGATGCGAAACTTAGTTCCATTTTCAACTAATTGTTCTCTCTGAATCTAAGTGTTCGATAATGTGCCAGGAGAAGCGCCCGTTCACTGAAATCTGTGGCGATGCCACTCGAAACCGTATGTGTTCGACGAAACTAAGTGGTCGACCTTGTGAGAGAGGAAACTCCAGTTGCGACACTTAGTTCCCTTTCAATCTAATTGTTCTATCTGAAACTAAGTGTTCGATAATGTGCCAGGAGAAGCGCCTGTTCTCTGAAATCGGTGGCGATGCTACTCGAAACCGTATGTGTTCGACGAAACTAAGTGGTCGACCTTGTGGGAGGGGAAACTCCAGATGCGAAACTTAATCCCATTTTAAACTAATTGTTCTATCTGAAACTAAGTGTTCGATACTGTGACAGGAGAAGCGCCTGTTCTCTGAAATCTGTGGCGATGCCACTCGAAAACGTATGTGTTCGACGAAACTAAGTGGCCGACCTTGTGAGAGAGGAAACTCCAGTTGCGAAACATAGTTCAATTTTAAACTAAAAGTTCCATCTGAAACTAAATGTTCGATACTGTGCCAGGAGAAGCGCCTGTTCTCTGAAATCTGTCGCGATGCTACTCGAAGCCGTATGTGTTCGACGAAACTAAGTGGCCGACCTTGTGAGAGAGGAAACTCCAGATGCGAAACATAGTTCCATTTTAAATTAATTGTTCTATCTGAGACTAAGTGTTCGATACTGTGCTAGGAGAAGTGCCTGTTCTCTGAAATCTGTGACGATGCTACTCCAAACCGTATGTGTTCGAGGAAACTAAGTGGTCGACCTTGTGGGAGAGGAAACTCCAGATGCGAAACTTAATTCCATTTTAAACTAATTGTTCTATCTGAAACTAAGTGTTCGATAATGTGCCACGAGAAGCGCCTGTTCTATGAAATGTGTGGCGATAACACTCGAAACCGTACGTGTTCGACGAAACTAAGTGGTCGACCTTGTGAGAGAGGATGCTACAGATGCGAAATATAGTTCCATTTTAAACTAATTGTTCTGTCTGAAATAAGTGTTCGATACTGTTCCAGGCGATGCGCCTGCTCTCTGAAATCTGTGGCGATGCTACTCGAAACCGTATGTGTTCGACGAAACTAAGCGGTCGACCTTGTGAGGGAGGAAACTCCAAATGCGAAACATATATCTATTTTAAACTAAATGTTCTATCTGAAACTAAGTATTCGATACTGTGCCAGGAGAAGCGCCTGTTCTATAAAATCTGTGGCGATGCTACTCGAAAACGTATGTGTTCGACGAAACTAAGCGGTCGACCTTGTGAGGGAGGAAACTCCAAATGCGAAACATATATCTATTTTAAACTAAATGTTCTATCTGAAACTAAGTATTCGATACTGTGCCAGGAGAAGCGCCTGATCTCTGAAATCTATCGCGATGCCACTCGAAACCGTATGGGTTCAACGAAACTAAGTGTTCGATACTGTGCCAGGAGAAGCGCCTGTACTCTGAAATCTGTGGCGATGCTACTCGAAGCCGTATGTGTTCGACGAAACTAAGTGGTCGACCTTGTGAGAGAGGAAACTCCAGATGCGAAACTTAGTTCCATTTTAAACAAATTGTTCTATCTGAAACTAAGTTTTCGATACCGTGCTAGGAGAAGCGCCTGTTCTCTGAAATCTATGGCGATGCTACTCGAAGCCGTATGTGTTCGACGAAACTAAGCGGTCGACCTTGTGACGGAGGAAACTCCAAATGCGAAACATATATCTATTTTAAACTTAATGTTCTATCTGAAACTAAGTTTTCGATACTGTGCCAGGAGAAGGGCCTGTTCTCTGAAATCTGTCGCGATGCTACTCGAAACCGTATGTGTTCGACGAAACTAAGTGGTCGACCTTGTGAGAGAGGAAACTCCAGGTGCGAAACTTAGTTCCATTTTAAACTAATTGTTCTATCTGAAACTAAGTGTTCGATACTGTGCCAGGAGAAGCGCCTGTTCTCTGAAATCTGTGGCGATGCCACTCGAAAACGTATGTGTTCGACGAAACTAAGTGGCCGACCTTGTGAGAGAGGAAACTCCAGTTGCGAAACATAGTTCAATTTTAAACTAAAAGTTCCATCTGAAACTAAATGTTCGATACTGTGCCAGGAGAAGCGCCTGTTCTCTGAAATCTGTCGCGATGCTACTCGAAGCCGTATGTGTTCGACGAATCTAAGTCGCCGACCTTGTGAGAGAGGAAACTCCAGATGCGAACCATAGTTCCATTTTAAATTAATTGTTCTATCTGAGACTAAGTGTTCGATACTGTGCTAGGAGAAGTGCCTGTTCTCTGAAATCTGTGACGATGCTACTCCAAACCGTATGTGTTCGAGGAAACTAAGTGGTCGACCTTGTGGGAGAGGAAACTCCAGATGCGAAACTTAATTCCATTTTAAACTAATTGTTCTATCTGAAACTAAGTGTTCGATAATGTGCCACGAGAAGCGCCTGTTCTATGAAATGTGTGGCGATAACACTCGAAACCGTACGTGTTCGACGAAACTAAGTGGTCGACCTTGTGAGAGAGGATGCTACAGATGCGAAATATAGTTCCATTTTAAACTAATTGTTCTGTCTGAAATAAGTGTTCGATACTGTGCCAGGCGATGCGCCTGCTCTCTGAAATCTGTGGCGATGCTACTCGAAACCGTATGTGTTCGACGAAACTAAGCGGTCGACCTTGTGAGGGAGGAAACTCCAAATGCGAAACATATATCTATTTTAAACTAAATGTTCTATCTGAAACTAAGTATTCGATACTGTGCCAGGAGAAGCGCCTGTTCTCTAAAATCTGTGGCGATGCTACTCGAAAACGTATGTGTTCGACGAAACTAAGCGGTCGACCTTGTGAGGGAGGAAACTCCAAATGCGAAACATATATCTATTTTAAACTAAATGTTCTATCTGAAACTAAGTATTCGATACTGTGCCAGGAGAAGCGCCTGATCTCTGAAATCTATCGCGATGCCACTCGAAACCGTATGGGTTCAACGAAACTAAGTGTTCGATACTGTGCCAGGAGAAGCGCCTGTACTCTGAAATCTGTGGCGATGCTACTCGAAGCCGTATGTGTTCGACGAAACTAAGTGGTCGACCTTGTGAGAGAGGAAACTCCAGATGCGAAACTTAGTTCCATTTTAAACAAATTGTTCTATCTGAAACTAAGTTTTCGATACCGTGCTAGGAGAAGCGCCTGTTCTCTGAAATCTATGGCGATGCTACTCGAAGCCGTATGTGTTCGACGAAACTAAGCGGTCGACCTTGTGACGGAGGAAACTCCAAATGCGAAACATATATCTATTTTAAACTTAATGTTCTATCTGAAACTAAGTTTTCGATACTGTGCCAGGAGAAGGGCCTGTTCTCTGAAATCTGTCGCGATGCTACTCGAAACCGTATGTGTTCGACGAAACTAAGTGGTCGACCTTGTGAGAGAGGAAACTCCAGATGCGAAACTTAGTTCCATTTTAAACTAATTGTTCTATCTGAAACTAAGTGTTAGATAAGGTGCCAGGAGAAGTGGCTGTTCTCTAAACTGTGTGGCGATGACGCTCGAAACCGTATGTGTTCGACGAAACTAAGTGGTCGACCTTGAGAGAGAGGAAACTCCAGATGCGAAACTTAGTTCCATTTTAAACTAATTGTTCTATCTGAAACTGAGTGTTCGATACTGTGCCAGGAGAAGTGCCTGTTCTCTAAAATCTGTGGCGATGCTACTCGAAAACGTATGTGTTCGACGAAACTAAGTGGTACTCCTTGTGAGAGAGGAAACTCCGGATGCGAAAATTATGTCCATTTAAAACGCATTGTTCTATCTGAAACTAAGTTTTCGATACTGTGCCAGGAGAAGCGCCTGTTCTCTGAAATCTGTCGCGATGCTACTCGAAACCGTATGTGTTCGACGAAACTAAGTGGTCGACCTTGTGAGAGAGGAAACTCCAGATGCGAAACTTAGTTCCATTTTAAACTAATTGTTCTATCTGAAACTAAGTGTTAGATAAGGTGCCAGGAGAAGTGCCTGTTCTCTAAACTGTGTGGCGATGACGCTCGAAACCGTATGTGTTCGACGAAACTAAGTGGTCGACCTTGAGAGAGAGGAAACTCCAGATGCGAAACTTAGTTCCATTTTAAACTAATTGTTCTATCTGAAACTAAGTGTTCGATACTGTGCCAGGAGAAGTGCCCGTTCTCTGAAATCTGTGGCGATGCCACTCGAAATCGTATGCGTTCGGCGGAACTAAGCGGTCGACCTTGTGGGAAAGGAAACTCCAGATGCGAAACATAGTTCAATTTTAAACTAAATGTTCCATCTGAAACTAAGTGTTCGATACTGTGCCAGGAGAAGCGCCTGTTCTCTCAAATCAGTGACAATGCTACTCGAAACCGTATGTGTTCGACGAAACTAAGTGGTTCACCTTGTGAGAGAGGAAACTGCAAATGCGAAACATAGTTCCATTTTAAACTAAGTGTTCTATCTGTAACTAAGTGTTCGATACTGTGCCAGGAGAAGTGCCTGTACTCTGAAATCTGTGGCGATTCTACTCGAAACCGTATGTGTTCGACGAAACTAAGCGGTCGACCTTGTGAGGGAGGAAACTCCAAATGCGAAACATATATCTATTATAAACTAAATGTTCTATCTGAAACTAAGTATTCGATACTGTGCCAGGAGAAGCGCCTGTTCTCTAAAATCTGTGGCGATGCTACTCGAAAACGTATGTGTTCGACGAAACTAAGTGGTACTCCTTGTGAGAGAGGAAACTCCGGATGCGAAAGTTATGTCCATTTAAAACGAATTGTTCTATCTGAAACTAAGTTTTCGATACTGTGCCAGGAGAAGCTCCTGTTCCCTGAAATCTGTCGCGATGCCACTCGAAACCGTATGTGTTCGACGAAACTAAGCGGTCGACCTTGTGAGGGAGGAAACTCCAAATGCGAAACATAGTTCCATTTTAAATTAATTGTTCTATCTGAAACTAAGTGTTCGATACTGTGCCAGGAGAAACGCCTGTTCTCTAAAATCGGTGGCGATGCTACTCGAAACTGTATGTGTTCGACGAAACTAAGTGGTCCACCTTGTGAGAGAGGAATCTCCAGATGCGAAACATAGTTCCATTTTAAACTAATGGTTCTACCTGAAACTAAGTGTTCGATACTGTGCCAGGAGAAGCGCCTGTTCTCTGAAATCTGTGGCGATGCCACACGAAACCGTATGTGTTCGACGAAACTAAGTGGTCGACCTTGTGAGAGTGAAAACTCCAGATGCGAAACATAGTTCCATTTTAAACTAATTGTTCTATCTGAAACTAAGTGTTCGATACTGTGCCAGGAGAAGCGCCTGTTCTCTGAAATCTGTCGCGATGCTACTCGAAACCGTATGTGTTCGACGAAACTAAGTGGCCGACCTTGTGAGAGAGGAAACTCCAGATGCGAAACTTAGTTCCATTTTAAATTAATTGTTCTATCTGAAAGTGTTCGATACTGTGCCAGGAGAAGTGCCTGTTCTCTGAAATCTGTGGCGATGCTACTCGAAAGCGTATGTGTTCGACGAAGCTAAATGGTCGACCTTGTGAGAGAGGAAACTCCAGATGCGAAACTTAGTTCCATTTTAAACTAATTGTTCTATCTGAAACTAAGTGTTCGATAGTGTACCAGGAGAAACGTCTGTTCTCTGAAATCTGTCGCGATGCTACTCGAAACCGTATGTGTTCGACGAAACTAAGTGGCCGACCTTGTGAGAGAGGAAACTCCAGATGCGAAACTTAGTTCCATTTTAAATTAATTGCTCTATCTGAAAGTGTTCGATACTGTGCCAGGAGAAGTGCCTGTTCTCTGAAATCTGTGGCGATGCCACACGAAACCGTATGTGTTCGAAGAAACTAAGTGGTCGACCTTGTGAGAGAGGAAACTCCAGTAGCGAAACTTAGTTCCATTTTAAACTAATTGTTCTATCTGAAACTAAGTGTTCGATACTGTGCCAGGAGAAGCGCCTGTTCTCTGAAATCTGTCGCGATGCTACTCGAAACCGTATGTGTTCGACGAATCTAAATGGTCGACCTTGTGAGAGAGGAAACTCCAGATGCGAAACTTAGTTCCATTTTAAATTAATTGTTCTATCTGAAACAGATGCGAAACTTAGTTCCATTTTAAATTAATTGTTCTATCTGAAAGTGTTCGATACTGTGCCAGGAGAAGTGCCTGTTCTCTGAAATCTGTGGCGATGCTACTCGAAAGCGTATGTGTTCGACGAAGCTAAATGGTCGACCTTGTGAGAGAGGAAACAACAGATGCGAAACTTAGTTCCATTTTAAACTAATTGTTCTATCTGAAAGTGTTCGATAGTGTACCAGGAGAAGTGCCTGTTCTCTGAAATCTGTGGCGATGCTACTCGAAACCGTATGTGTTCGACGAATCTAAATGGTCGACCTTGTGAGAGAGGAAACTCCAGATGCGAAACTTAGTTCCATTTTAAACTAATTGTTCTATCTGAAACTAAGTGTTCGATACTGTGCCAGGAGAAGCGCCTGTTCTCTGAAATCTGTCGCGATGCTACTCGAAACCGTATGTGTTCGACGAAACTAAGTGGTCGCCTTGTGAGGGATGAAACCCCAGATGCGAAACATAGTTCCATTTTAAACTAATTGTTCTATCTGAAACTAAGTGTTCGATACTGTGCCAGGAGAAGCGCCGGTTCTCTGAAATCTGTGGCATGCCACTCGAAACCGTATGTGTTCGACGAAACTAAGTGGTCGACCTTGTGAGGGAGGATACACCAGATGCGAAACATAGTTACTTTTTAAACTAATTGTTCTGTCCGAAATAAGTGTTCGATACTGTGCCAGGAGAAGCGCCTGTTCTCTGAAATCTGTGGCGATGCCACACGAAACCGTATGTGTTCGACGAAACTAAGTGGTCGACCTTGTCAGAGTGAAAATTCCAGATGCGAAACATAGTTCCATTTTAAACTAATTGTTCTATCTGAAACTAAGTGTTCGATAGTGTACCAGGAGAAACGCCTGTTCTCTGAAATCTGTCGCGATGCTACTCGAAACCGTATGTGTTCGACGAAACTAAGTGGCCGACCTTGTGAGAGAGGAAACTCCAGATGCGAAACTTAGTTCCATTTTAAATTAATTGTTCTATCTGAAACTAAGTGTTCGATACTGTGCCAGGAGAAGCGCCTGTTCTCTGAAATCTGTCGCGATGCTACTCGAAACCGTATGTGTTCGACGAAACTAAGTGGTCGCCTTGTGAGGGAAGAAACCCCAGATGCGAAACTTAGTTCCATTTTAAACTAATTGTTCTATCTGAAACTAAGTGTTCGATACTGTGCCAGGAGAAGTGCCTGTTCTCTGAAATCTGTGGCGATGCTACTCGAAACCGTATGTGTTCGACGAATCTAAATGGTCGACCTTGTGAGAGAGGAAACTCCAGATGCGAAACTTAGTTCCATTTTAAATTAATTGTTCTATCTGAAACTAAGTGTTCGATACTGTGCCAGGAGAAGCGCCTGTTCTCTGAAATCTGTGGCGATGCTACTCGAAACCGTATGTGTTCGACGAATCTAAATGGTCGACCTTGTGAGAGAGGAAACTCCAGATGCCAAACTTAGTTCCATTTTAAACTAATTGTTCTATCTGAAACTAAGTGTTCGATACTGTGCCAGGAGAAGCGCCTGTTCTCTGAAATCTGTCGCGATGCTACTCGAAACCGTATGTGTTCGACGAAACTAAGTGGCCGACCTTGTGAGAGACGAAACTCCAGATGCGAAACTTAGTTCCATTTTAAATTAATTGTTCTATCTGAAAGTGTTCGATACTGTGCCAGGAGAAGCGCCTGTTCTCTGAAATCTGTCGCGATGCTACTCGAAACCGTATGTGTTCGACGAAACTAAGTGGTCGCCTTGTGAGGGAAGAAACCCCAGATGCGAAACTTAGTTCCATTTTAAACTAATTGTTCTATCTGAAACTAAGTGTTCGATACTGTGCCAGGAGAAGTGCCTGTTCTCTGAAATCTGTGGCGATGCTACTCGAAACCGTATGTGTTCGACGAATCTAAATGGTCGACCTTGTGAGAGAGGAAACTCCAGATGCGAAACTTAGTTCCATTTTAAATTAATTGTTCTATCTGAAACTAAGTGTTCGATACTGTGCCAGGAGAAGCGCCTGTTCTCTGAAATCTGTGGCGATGCTACTCGAAACCGTATGTGTTCGACGAATCTAAATGGTCGACCTTGTGAGAGAGGAAACTCCAGATGCCAAACTTAGTTCCATTTTAAATTAATTGTTCTATCTGAAAGTGTTCGATACTGTGCCAGGAGAAGTGCCTGTTCTCTGAAATCTGTGGCGATGCTACTCGAAAGCGTATGTGTTCGACGAAGCTAAATGGTCGACCTTGTGAGAGAGGAAACAACAGATGCGAAACTTAGTTCCATTTTAAACTAATTGTTCTATCTGAAAGTGTTCGATAGTGTACCAGGAGAAGTGCCTGTTCTCTGAAATCTGTGGCGATGCTACTCGAAACCGTATGTGTTCGACGAATCTAAATGGTCGACCTTGTGAGAGAGGAAACTCCAGATGCGAAACTTAGTTCCATTTTAAACTAATTGTTCTATCTGAAACTAAGTGTTCGATACTGTGCCAGGAGAAGCGCCTGTTCTCTGAAATCTGTCGCGATGCTACTCGAAACCGTATGTGTTCGACGAAACTAAGTGGTCGCCTTGTGAGGGATGAAACCCCAGATGCGAAACTTAGTTCCATTTTAAACTAATTGTTCTATCTGAAACTAAGTGTTCGATACTGTGCCAGGAGAAGCGCCGGTTCTCTGAAATCTGTGGCATGCCACTCGAAACCGTATGTGTTCGACGAAACTAAGTGGTCGACCTTGTGAGGGAGGATACACCAGATGCGAAACATAGTTACTTTTTAAACTAATTGTTCTGTCCAAAATAAGTGTTCGATACTGTGCCAGGAGAAGCGCCTGTTCTCTGAAATCTGTGGCGATGCCACACGAAACCGTATGTGTTCGACGAAACTAAGTGGTCGACCTTGTGAGAGTGAAAATTCCAGATGCGAAACATAGTTCCATTTTAAACTAATTGTTCTATCTGAAACTAAGTGTTCGATAGTGTACCAGGAGAAACGCCTGTTCTCTGAAATCTGTCGCGATGCTACTCGAAACCGTATGTGTTCGACGAAACTAAGTGGCCGACCTTGTGAGAGAGGAAACTCCAGATGCGAAACTTAGTTCCATTTTAAATTAATTGTTCTATCTGAAACTAAGTGTTCGATACTGTGCCAGGAGAAGCGCCTGTTCTCTGAAATCTGTCGCGATGCTACTCGAAACCGTATGTGTTCGACGAAACTAAGTGGTCGCCTTGTGAGGGAAGAAACCCCAGATGCGAAACTTAGTTCCATTTTAAACTAATTGTTCTATCTGAAACTAAGTGTTCGATACTGTGCCAGGAGAAGTGCCTGTTCTCTGAAATCTGTGGCGATGCTACTCGAAACCGTATGTGTTCGACGAATCTAAATGGTCGACCTTGTGAGAGAGGAAACTCCAGATGCGAAACTTAGTTCCATTTTAAATTAATTGTTCTATCTGAAACTAAGGGTTCGATACTGTGCCAGGAGAAGCGCCTGTTCTCTGAAATCTGTGGCGATGCTACTCGAAACCGTATGTGTTCGACGAATCTAAATGGTCGACCTTGTGAGAGAGGAAACTCCAGATGCCAAACTTAGTTCCATTTTAAACTAATTGTTCTATCTGAAACTAAGTGTTCGATACTGTGCCAGGAGAAGCGCCTGTTCTCTGAAATCTGTCGCGATGCTACTCGAAACCGTATGTGTTCGACGAAACTAAGTGGCCGACCTTGTGAGAGACGAAACTCCAGATGCGAAACTTAGTTCCATTTTAAATTAATTGTTCTATCTGAAAGTGTTCGATACTGTGCCAGGAGAAGCGCCTGTTCCCTGAAATCTGTCGCGATGCTACTCGAAACCGTATGTGTTCGACGAAACTAAGTGGTCGCCTTGTGAGGGAAGAAACCCCAGATGCGAAACTTAGTTCCATTTTAAACTAATTGTTCTATCTGAAACTAAGTGTTCGATACTGTGCCAGGAGAAGCGCCTGTTCTCTGAAATCTGTCGCGATGCTACTCGAAACCGTATGTGTTCGACGAAACTAAGTGGCCGACCTTGTGAGAGACGAAACTCCAGATGCGAAACTTAGTTCCATTTTAAATTAATTGTTCTATCTGAAAGTGTTCGATACTGTGCCAGGAGAAGCGCCTGTTCTCTGAAATCTGTGGCGATGCCACACGAAACCGTATGTGTTCGACGAAACTAAGTGGTCGACCTTGTGAGAGTGAAAACTCCAGATGCGAAACATAGTTCCATTTTAAACTAATTGTTCTATCTGAAACTAAGTGTTCGATAGTGTACCAGGAGAAACGCCTGTTCTCTGAAATCTGTCGCGATGCTACTCGAAACCGTATGTGTTCGACGAAACTAAGTGGCCGACCTTGTGAGAGAGGAAACTCCAGATGCGAAACTTAGTTCCATTTTAAATTAATTGTTCTATCTGAAACTAAGTGTTCGATACTGTGCCAGGAGAAGCGCCTGTTCTCTGAAATCTGTCGCGATGCTACTCGAAACCGTATGTGTTCGACGAAACTAAGTGGTCGGCTTGTGAGGGAAGAAACCCCAGATGCGAAACTTAGTTCCATTTTAAACTAATTGTTCTATCTGAAACTAAGTGTTCGATACTGTGCCAGGAGAAGTGCCTGTTCTCTGAAATCTGTGGCGATGCTACTCGAAACCGTATGTGTTCGACGAATCTAAATGGTCGACCTTGTGAGAGAGGAAAGTCCAGATGCGAAACTTAGTTCCATTTTAAATTAATTGTTCTATCTGAAACTAAGTGTTCGATACTGTGCCAGGAGAAGCGCCTGTTCTCTGAAATCTGTGGCGATGCTACTCGAAACCGTATGTGTTCGATGAATCTAAATGGTCGACCTTGTGAGAGAGGAAACTCCAGATGCGAAACTTAGTTCCATTTTAAACTAATTGTTCTATCTGAAACTAAGTGTTCGATACTGTGCCAGGAGAAGCGCCTGTTCTCTGAAATCTGTCGCGATGCTACTCGAAACCGTATGTGTTCGACGAAACTAAGTGGCCGACCTTGTGAGAGAGGAAACTCCAGATGCGAAACTTAGTTCCATTTTAAATTAATTGTTCTATCTGAAAGTGTTCGATACTGTGCCAGGAGAAGTGCCTGTTCTCTGAAATCTGTGGCGATGCTACTCGAAAGCGTATGTGTTCGACGAAGCTAAATGGTCGACCTTGTGAGAGAGGAAACTCCAGATGCGAAACTTAGTTCCATTTTAAACTAATTGTTCTATCTGAAAGTGTTCGATAGTGTACCAGGAGAAGTGCCTGTTCTCTGAAATCTGTGGCGATGCTACTCGAAAGCGTATGTGTTCGACGAAGCTAAATGGTCGACCTTGTGAGAGAGGAAACTCCAGATGCGAAACTTAGTTCCATTTTAAACTAATTGTTCTATCTGAAACTAAGTGTTCGATACTGTGCCAGGAGAAGCGCCTGTTCTCTGAAATCTGTCGCGATGCTACTCGAAACCGTATGTGTTCGACGAAACTAAGTGGCCGACCTTGTGAGAGACGAAACTCCAGATGCGAAACTTAGTTCCATTTTAAATTAATTGTTCTATCTGAAAGTGTTCGATACTGTGCCAGGAGAAGCGCCTGTTCTCTGAAATCTGTCGCGATGCTACTCGAAACCGTATGTGTTCGACGAAACTAAGTGGTCGCCTTGTGAGGGAAGAAACCCCAGATGCGAAACTTAGTTCCATTTTAAACTAATTGTTCTATCTGAAACTAAGTGTTCGATACTGTGCCAGGAGAAGCGCCTGTTCTCTGAAATCTGTCGCGATGCTACTCGAAACCGTATGTGTTCGACGAAACTAAGTGGCCGACCTTGTGAGAGACGAAACTCCAGATGCGAAACTTAGTTCCATTTTAAATTAATTGTTCTATCTGAAAGTGTTCGATACTGTGCCAGGAGAAGCGCCTGTTCTCTGAAATCTGTGGCGATGCCACACGAAACCGTATGTGTTCGACGAAACTAAGTGGTCGACCTTGTGAGAGTGAAAACTCCAGATGCGAAACATAGTTCCATTTTAAACTAATTGTTCTATCTGAAACTAAGTGTTCGATAGTGTACCAGGAGAAACGCCTGTTCTCTGAAATCTGTCGCGATGCCACACGAAACCGTATGTGTTCGACGAAACTAAGTGGTCGCCTTGTGAGAGAGGAAACTCCAGATGCGAAACTTAGTTCCATTTTAAACTAATTGTTCTATCTGAAACTAAGTGTTCGATACTGTGCCAGGAGAAGCGCCTGTTCTCTGAAATCTGTCGCGATGCTACTCGAAACCGTATGTGTTCGACGAAACTAAGTGGCCGACCTTGTGAGAGACGAAACTCCAGATGCGAAACTTAGTTCCATTTTAAATTAATTGTTCTATCTGAAAGTGTTCGATACTGTGCCAGGAGAAGCGCCTGTTCTCTGAAATCTGTCGCGATGCTACTCGAAACCGTATGTGTTCGACGAAACTAAGTGGTCGCCTTGTGAGGGAAGAAACCCCAGATGCGAAACTTAGTTCCATTTTAAACTAATTGTTCTATCTGAAACTAAGTGTTCGATACTGTGCCAGGAGAAGCGCCTGTTCTCTGAAATCTGTGGCGATGCCACTCGAAACCGTATATGTTCGTCGAAACTAAGTGGTCGACCTTGTGAGAGAGGAAACTCCAGATGCGAAATTTAATTCCATTTTAAACTAATTGTTCTATCTGAAACTAAGTGTTCGATACTGTGACAGGAGAAGCGCCTGTTCTCTGAAATCTGTGGCGATTCCACTCGAAGCCGTATGTGTTCGACGAAACTAAGTGGCCGACCTTGTGAGAGAGGAAACTTCAGATGCGAAACTTAGTTCCATTTTAAATTAATTGTTCTATCTGAAACTAAGTGTTCGATACTGTGCCAGGAGAAGCGCCTGTTCTCTGAAATCTGTGGCGATGCCACTCGAAACCGTATATGTTCGACGAAACTGAGTGGTCCACCTTGTGAGAAAGGAAACTCCAGATGCGAAACTTATTTCCATTTTAAAATAATTGTTCTAGCTGAAACTAAGTGTTCGATACTGTGCCAGGAGAAGCGCCTGCTCTCTGAAATCTGTGGCGATGCTACTCGAAACCGTATGTGTTCGACGAAACTAAGTGGTTGATCTTGTGAGAGAGGATACTACAGATGCGAAATATAGTTCCATTTTAAACTAATTGTTCTGTCTGAAATAAGTGTTCGATACTGTGCCAGGCGATGCGCCTGCTCTCTGAAATCTGTGGCGATGCTACTCGAAACCGTATGTGTTCAACGAAACTAATTGGTCGACCTTGTGGGAGAGGAATCTCCAGATGTGAAACTTAGTTCCATTTTAAACAAATTGTTCTATCTGAAACTAAGTGTTCGATACTGTGCCAGGAGAAGCGCCTGTTCACTGAAATGTCTGGCGATGCCACTCGAAACCGTATGTGTTCGACGAAACTAAGTGGTCGACCTTGTGAGAGAGTAAACTCCAGATGCGAAACTTAGTTCCATTTTCAACTAATTGTTCTCTCTGAATCTAAGTGTTCGATAATGTGCCAGGCGAAGCGCCCGTTCACTGAAATCTGTGGCGATGCCACTCGAAACCGTATGTGTTCGACGAAACTAAGTGGTCGACCTTGTGAGAGAGGAAACTCCAGTTGCGACACTTAGTTCCCTTTCAATCTAATTGTTCTATCTGAAACTAAGTGTTCGATAATGTGCCAGGAGAAGCGCCTGTTCTCTGAAATCGGTGGCGATGCTACTCGAAACCGTATGTGTTCGACGAAACTAAGTGGTCGACCTTGTGGGAGGGGAAACTCCAGATGCGAAACTTAATCCCATTTTAAACTAATTGTTCTATCTGAAACTAAGTGTTCGATACTGTGACAGGAGAAGCGCCTGTTCTCTGAAATCTGTGGCGATGCCACTCGAAAACGTATGTGTTCGACGAAACTAAGTGGCCGACCTTGTGAGAGAGGAAACTCCAGTTGCGAAACATAGTTCAATTTTAAACTAAAAGTTCCATCTGAAACTAAGTGTTCGTTACTGTGCCAGGAGAAGCGCCTGTTGTCTGAAATCTGTCGCGATGCTACTCGAAGCCGTATGTGTTCGACGAAACTAAGTGGCCGACCTTGTGAGAGAGGAAACTCCAGATGCGAACCATAGTTCCATTTTAAATTAATTGTTCTATCTGAGACTAAGTGTTCGATACTGTGCTAGGAGAAGTGCCTGTTCTCTGAAATCTGTGACGATGCTACTCCAAACCGTATGTGTTCGAGGAAACTAAGTGGTCGACCTTGTGGGAGAGGAAACTCCAGATGCGAAACTTAATTCCATTTTAAACTAATTGTTCTATCTGAAACTAAGTGTTCGATAATGTGCCACGAGAAGCGCCTGTTCTATGAAATGTGTGGCGATAACACTCGAAACCGTACGTGTTCGACGAAACTAAGTGGTCGACCTTGTGAGAGAGGATGCTACAGATGCGAAATATAGTTCCATTTTAAACTAATTGTTCTGTCTGAAATAAGTGTTCGATACTGTTCCAGGCGATGCGCCTGCTCTCTGAAATCTGTGGCGATGCTACTCGAAACCGTATGTGTTCGACGAAACTAAGCGGTCGACCTTGTGAGGGAGGAAACTCCAAATGCGAAACATATATCTATTTTAAACTAAATGTTCTATCTGAAACTAAGTATTCGATACTGTGCCAGGAGAAGCGCCTGTTCTATAAAATCTGTGGCGATGCTACTCGAAAACGTATGTGTTCGACGAAACTAAGCGGTCGACCTTGTGAGGGAGGAAACTCCAAATGCGAAACATATATCTATTTTAAACTAAATGTTCTATCTGAAACTAAGTATTCGATACTGTGCCAGGAGAAGCGCCTGATCTCTGAAATCTATCGCGATGCCACTCGAAACCGTATGGGTTCAACGAAACTAAGTGTTCGATACTGTGCCAGGAGAAGCGCCTGTTCTCTGAAATCTGTGGCGATGCTACTCGAAGCCGTATGTGTTCGACGAAACTAAGTGGTCGACCTTGTGAGAGAGGAAACTCCAGATGCGAAACTTAGTTCCATTTTAAACAAATTGTTCTATCTGAAACTAAGTTTTCGATACCGTGCTAGGAGAAGCGCCTGTTCTCTGAAATCTATGGCGATGCTACTCGAAGCCGTATGTGTTCGACGAAACTAAGCGGTCGACCTTGTGACGGAGGAAACTCCAAATGCGAAACATATATCTATTTTAAACTTAATGTTCTATCTGAAACTAAGTTTTCGATACTGTGCCAGGAGAAGGGCCTGTTCTCTGAAATCTGTCGCGATGCTACTCGAAACCGTATGTGTTCGACGAAACTAAGTGGTCGACCTTGTGAGAGAGGAAACTCCAGGTGCGAAACTTAGTTCCATTTTAAACTAATTGTTCTATCTGAAACTAAGTGTTCGATACTGTGCCAGGAGAAGCGCCTGTTCTCTGAAATCTGTGGCGATGCCACTCGAAAACGTATGTGTTCGACGAAACTAAGTGGCCGACCTTGTGAGAGAGGAAACTCCAGTTGCGAAACATAGTTCAATTTTAAACTAAAAGTTCCATCTGAAACTAAATGTTCGATACTGTGCCAGGAGAAGCGCCTGTTCTCTGAAATCTGTCGCGATGCTACTCGAAGCCGTATGTGTTCGACGAATCTAAGTCGCCGACCTTGTGAGAGAGGAAACTCCAGATGCGAACCATAGTTCCATTTTAAATTAATTGTTCTATCTGAGACTAAGTGTTCGATACTGTGCTAGGAGAAGTGCCTGTTCTCTGAAATCTGTGACGATGCTACTCCAAACCGTATGTGTTCGAGGAAACTAAGTGGTCGACCTTGTGGGAGAGGAAACTCCAGATGCGAAACTTAATTCCATTTTAAACTAATTGTTCTATCTGAAACTAAGTGTTCGATAATGTGCCACGAGAAGCGCCTGTTCTATGAAATGTGTGGCGATAACACTCGAAACCGTACGTGTTCGACGAAACTAAGTGGTCGACCTTGTGAGAGAGGATACTACAGATGCGAAATATAGTTCCATTTTAAACTAATTGTTCTGTCTGAAATAAGTGTTCGATACTGTGCCAGGCGATGCGCCTGCTCTCTGAAATCTGTGGCGATGCTACTCGAAACCGTATGTGTTCGACGAAACTAAGCGGTCGACCTTGTGAGGGAGGAAACTCCAAATGCGAAACATATATCTATTTTAAACTAAATGTTCTATCTGAAACTAAGTATTCGATACTGTGCCAGGAGAAGCGCCTGTTCTCTAAAATCTGTGGCGATGCTACTCGAAAACGTATGTGTTCGACGAAACTAAGCGGTCGACCTTGTGAGGGAGGAAACTCCAAATGCGAAACATATATCTATTTTAAACTAAATGTTCTATCTGAAACTAAGTATTCGATACTGTGCCAGGAGAAGCGCCTGATCTCTGAAATCTATCGCGATGCCACTCGAAACCGTATGGGTTCAACGAAACTAAGTGTTCGATACTGTGCCAGGAGAAGCGCCTGTACTCTGAAATCTGTGGCGATGCTACTCGAAGCCGTATGTGTTCGACGAAACTAAGTGGTCGACCTTGTGAGAGAGGAAACTCCAGATGCGAAACTTAGTTCCATTTTAAACAAATTGTTCTATCTGAAACTAAGTTTTCGATACCGTGCTAGGAGAAGCGCCTGTTCTCTGAAATCTATGGCGATGCTACTCGAAGCCGTATGTGTTCGACGAAACTAAGCGGTCGACCTTGTGACGGAGGAAACTCCAAATGCGAAACATATATCTATTTTAAACTTAATGTTCTATCTGAAACTAAGTTTTCGATACTGTGCCAGGAGAAGGGCCTGTTCTCTGAAATCTGTCGCGATGCTACTCGAAACCGTATGTGTTCGACGAAACTAAGTGGTCGACCTTGTGAGAGAGGAAACTCCAGGTGCGAAACTTAGTTCCATTTTAAACTAATTGTTCTATCTGAAACTAAGTGTTCGATACTGTGCCAGGAGAAGTGCCTGTTCTCTAGAATCTGTGGCGATGCTACTCGAAAACGTATGTGTTCGACGAAACTAAGTGGTACTCCTTGTGAGAGAGGAAACTCCGGATGCGAAACTTATGTCCATTTAAAACGAATTGTTCTATCTGAAACTAAGTTTTCGATACTGTGCCAGGAGCAGCGCCTGTTCTCTGAAATCTGTCGCGATGCTACTCGAAACCGTATGTGTTCGACGAAACTAAGTGGTCGACCTTGTGAGAGAGGAAACTCCAGATGCGAAACTTAGTTCCATTTTAAACAAATTGTTCTATCTGAAACTAAGTTTTCGATACCGTGCTAGGAGAAGCGCCTGTTCTCTGAAATCTATGGCGATGCTACTCGAAACCGTATGTGTTCGACGAAACTAAGCGGTCGACCTTGTGACGGAGGAAACTCCAAATGCGAAACATATATCTATTTTAAACTTAATGTTCTATCTGAAACTAAGTATTCGATACTGTGCCAGGAGAAGCGCCTGTTCTCTGAACTCTGTGGCGATGCTACTCGAAAACGTATGTGTTCGACGAAACTAAGTGGTACTCCTTGTGAGAGAGGAAACTCCGGTTGCGAAACTTATTTCCAGTGTAAACAACTTGTTCTATCTGAAACTAAGTGTTCGATACTGTGACAGGAGAAGCGCCTGTTCTCTGAAATCTGTCGCGATGCTACTCGAAACCGTATGTGTTCGACGAAACTAAGTGGTCGACCTTGTGAGAGAGGAAACTCCAGATGCGAAACTTAGTTCCATTTTAAACTAATTGTTCTATCTGAAACTAAGTGTTAGATAAGGTGCCAGGAGAAGTGGCTGTTCTCTAAACTGTGTGGCGATGACGCTCGAAACCGTATGTGTTCGACGAAACTAAGTGGTCGACCTTGAGAGAGAGGAAACTCCAGATGCGAAACTTAGTTCCATTTTAAACTAATTGTTCTATCTGAAACTGAGTGTTCGATACTGTGCCAGGAGAAGTGCCTGTTCTCTAAAATCTGTGGCGATGCTACTCGAAAACGTATGTGTTCGACGAAACTAAGTGGTACTCCTTGTGAGAGAGGAAACTCCGGATGCGAAAATTATGTCCATTTAAAACGCATTGTTCTATCTGAAACTAAGTTTTCGATACTGTGCCAGGAGAAGCGCCTGTTCTCTGAAATCTGTCGCGATGCTACTCGAAACCGTATGTGTTCGACGAAACTAAGTGGTCGACCTTGTGAGAGAGGAAACTCCAGATGCGAAACTTAGTTCCATTTTAAACTAATTGTTCTATCTGAAACTAAGTGTTAGATAAGGTGCCAGGAGAAGTGCCTGTTCTCTAAACTGTGTGGCGATGACGCTCGAAACCGTATGTGTTCGACGAAACTAAGTGGTCGACCTTGAGAGAGAGGAAACTCCAGATGCGAAACTTAGTTCCATTTTAAACTAATTGTTCTATCTGAAACTAAGTGTTCGATACTGTGCCAGGAGAAGTGCCCGTTCTCTGAAATCTGTGGCGATGCCACTCGAAATCGTATGCGTTCGGCGGAACTAAGCGGTCGACCTTGTGGGAAAGGAAACTCCAGATGCGAAACATAGTTCAATTTTAAACTAAATGTTCCATCTGAAACTAAGTGTTCGATACTGTGCCAGGAGAAGCGCCTGTTCTCTCAAATCAGTGACAATGCTACTCGAAACCGTATGTGTTCGACGAAACTAAGTGGTTCACCTTGTGAGAGAGGAAACTGCAAATGCGAAACATAGTTCCATTTTAAACTAAGTGTTCTATCTGTAACTAAGTGTTCGATACTGTGCCAGGAGAAGTGCCTGTACTCTGAAATCTGTGGCGATTCTACTCGAAACCGTATGTGTTCGACGAAACTAAGCGGTCGACCTTGTGAGGGAGGAAACTCCAAATGCGAAACATATATCTATTATAAACTAAATGTTCTATCTGAAACTAAGTATTCGATACTGTGCCAGGAGAAGCGCCTGTTCTCTAAAATCTGTGGCGATGCTACTCGAAAACGTATGTGTTCGACGAAACTAAGTGGTACTCCTTGTGAGAGAGGAAACTCCGGATGCGAAAGTTATGTCCATTTAAAACGAATTGTTCTATCTGAAACTAAGTTTTCGATACTGTGCCAGGAGAAGCTCCTGTTCCCTGAAATCTGTCGCGATGCCACTCGAAACCGTATGTGTTCGACGAAACTAAGCGGTCGACCTTGTGAGGGAGGAAACTCCAAATGCGAAACATAGTTCCATTTTAAATTAATTGTTCTATCTGAAACTAAGTGTTCGATACTGTGCCAGGAGAAACGCCTGTTCTCTAAAATCGGTGGCGATGCTACTCGAAACTGTATGTGTTCGACGAAACTAAGTGGTCCACCTTGTGAGAGAGGAATCTCCAGATGCGAAACATAGTTCCATTTTAAACTAATGGTTCTACCTGAAACTAAGTGTTCGATACTGTGCCAGGAGAAGCGCCTGTTCTCTGAAATCTGTGGCGATGCCACACGAAACCGTATGTGTTCGACGAAACTAAGTGGTCGACCTTGTGAGAGTGAAAACTCCAGATGCGAAACATAGTTCCATTTTAAACTAATTGTTCTATCTGAAACTAAGTGTTCGATACTGTGCCAGGAGAAGCGCCTGTTCTCTGAAATCTGTCGCGATGCTACTCGAAACCGTATGTGTTCGACGAAACTAAGTGGCCGACCTTGTGAGAGAGGAAACTCCAGATGCGAAACTTAGTTCCATTTTAAATTAATTGTTCTATCTGAAAGTGTTCGATACTGTGCCAGGAGAAGTGCCTGTTCTCTGAAATCTGTGGCGATGCTACTCGAAAGCGTATGTGTTCGACGAAGCTAAATGGTCGACCTTGTGAGAGAGGAAACTCCAGATGCGAAACTTAGTTCCATTTTAAACTAATTGTTCTATCTGAAACTAAGTGTTCGATAGTGTACCAGGAGAAACGTCTGTTCTCTGAAATCTGTCGCGATGCTACTCGAAACCGTATGTGTTCGACGAAACTAAGTGGCCGACCTTGTGAGAGAGGAAACTCCAGATGCGAAACTTAGTTCCATTTTAAATTAATTGCTCTATCTGAAAGTGTTCGATACTGTGCCAGGAGAAGTGCCTGTTCTCTGAAATCTGTGGCGATGCCACACGAAACCGTATGTGTTCGAAGAAACTAAGTGGTCGACCTTGTGAGAGAGGAAACTCCAGTAGCGAAACTTAGTTCCATTTTAAACTAATTGTTCTATCTGAAACTAAGTGTTCGATACTGTGCCAGGAGAAGCGCCTGTTCTCTGAAATCTGTCGCGATGCTACTCGAAACCGTATGTGTTCGACGAATCTAAATGGTCGACCTTGTGAGAGAGGAAACTCCAGATGCGAAACTTAGTTCCATTTTAAATTAATTGTTCTATCTGAAACAGATGCGAAACTTAGTTCCATTTTAAATTAATTGTTCTATCTGAAAGTGTTCGATACTGTGCCAGGAGAAGTGCCTGTTCTCTGAAATCTGTGGCGATGCTACTCGAAAGCGTATGTGTTCGACGAAGCTAAATGGTCGACCTTGTGAGAGAGGAAACAACAGATGCGAAACTTAGTTCCATTTTAAACTAATTGTTCTATCTGAAAGTGTTCGATAGTGTACCAGGAGAAGTGCCTGTTCTCTGAAATCTGTGGCGATGCTACTCGAAACCGTATGTGTTCGACGAATCTAAGTGGTCGACCTTGTGAGAGAGGAAACTCCAGATGCGAAACTTAGTTCCATTTTAAACTAATTGTTCTATCTGAAACTAAGTGTTCGATACTGTGCCAGGAGAAGCGCCTGTTCTCTGAAATCTGTCGCGATGCTACTCGAAACCGTATGTGTTCGACGAAACTAAGTGGTCGCCTTGTGAGGGATGAAACCCCAGATGCGAAACATAGTTCCATTTTAAACTAATTGTTCTATCTGAAACTAAGTGTTCGATACTGTGCCAGGAGAAGCGCCGGTTCTCTGAAATCTGTGGCATGCCACTCGAAACCGTATGTGTTCGACGAAACTAAGTGGTCGACCTTGTGAGGGAGGATACACCAGATGCGAAACATAGTTACTTTTTAAACTAATTGTTCTGTCCGAAATAAGTGTTCGATACTGTGCCAGGAGAAGCGCCTGTTCTCTGAAATCTGTGGCGATGCCACACGAAACCGTATGTGTTCGACGAAACTAAGTGGTCGACCTTGTCAGAGTGAAAATTCCAGATGCGAAACATAGTTCCATTTTAAACTAATTGTTCTATCTGAAACTAAGTGTTCGATAGTGTACCAGGGGAAACGCCTGTTCTCTGAAATCTGTCGCGATGCTACTCGAAACCGTATGTGTTCGACGAAACTAAGTGGCCGACCTTGTGAGAGAGGAAACTCCAGATGCGAAACTTAGTTCCATTTTAAATTAATTGTTCTATCTGAAACTAAGTGTTCGATACTGTGCCAGGAGAAGCGCCTGTTCTCTGAAATCTGTCGCGATGCTACTCGAAACCGTATGTGTTCGACGAAACTAAGTGGTCGCCTTGTGAGGGAAGAAACCCCAGATGCGAAACTTAGTTCCATTTTAAACTAATTGTTCTATCTGAAACTAAGTGTTCGATACTGTGCCAGGAGAAGTGCCTGTTCTCTGAAATCTGTGGCGATGCTACTCGAAACCGTATGTGTTCGACGAATCTAAATGGTCGACCTTGTGAGAGAGGAAACTCCAGATGCGAAACTTAGTTCCATTTTAAATTAATTGTTCTATCTGAAACTAAGTGTTCGATACTGTGCCAGGAGAAGCGCCTGTTCTCTGAAATCTGTGGCGATGCTACTCGAAACCGTATGTGTTCGACGAATCTAAATGGTCGACCTTGTGAGAGAGGAAACTCCAGATGCCAAACTTAGTTCCATTTTAAACTAATTGTTCTATCTGAAACTAAGTGTTCGATACTGTGCCAGGAGAAGCGCCTGTTCTCTGAAATCTGTCGCGATGCTACTCGAAACCGTATGTGTTCGACGAAACTAAGTGGCCGACCTTGTGAGAGAGGAAACTCCAGATGCGAAACTTAGTTCCATTTTAAATTAATTGTTCTATCTGAAAGTGTTCGATACTGTGCCAGGAGAAGCGCCTGTTCTCTGAAATCTGTCGCGATGCTACTCGAAACCGTATGTGTTCGACGAAACTAAGTGGTCGCCTTGTGAGGGAAGAAACCCCAGATGCGAAACTTAGTTCCATTTTAAACTAATTGTTCTATCTGAAACTAAGTGTTCGATACTGTGCCAGGAGAAGTGCCTGTTCTCTGAAATCTGTGGCGATGCTACTCGAAACCGTATGTGTTCGACGAATCTAAATGGTCGACCTTGTGAGAGAGGAAACTCCAGATGCGAAACTTAGTTCCATTTTAAATTAATTGTTCTATCTGAAACTAAGTGTTCGATACTGTGCCAGGAGAAGCGCCTGTTCTCTGAAATCTGTGGCGATGCTACTCGAAACCGTATGTGTTCGACGAATCTAAATGGTCGACCTTGTGAGAGAGGAAACTCCAGATGCCAAACTTAGTTCCATTTTAAATTAATTGTTCTATCTGAAAGTGTTCGATACTGTGCCAGGAGAAGTGCCTGTTCTCTGAAATCTGTGGCGATGCTACTCGAAAGCGTATGTGTTCGACGAAGCTAAATGGTCGACCTTGTGAGAGAGGAAACAACAGATGCGAAACTTAGTTCCATTTTAAACTAATTGTTCTATCTGAAAGTGTTCGATAGTGTACCAGGAGAAGTGCCTGTTCTCTGAAATCTGTGGCGATGCTACTCGAAACCGTATGTGTTCGACGAATCTAAATGGTCGACCTTGTGAGAGAGGAAACTCCAGATGCGAAACTTAGTTCCATTTTAAACTAATTGTTCTATCTGAAACTAAGTGTTCGATACTGTGCCAGGAGAAGCGCCTGTTCTCTGAAATCTGTCGCGATGCTACTCGAAACCGTATGTGTTCGACGAAACTAAGTGGTCGCCTTGTGAGGGATGAAACCCCAGATGCGAAACTTAGTTCCATTTTAAACTAATTGTTCTATCTGAAACTAAGTGTTCGATGCTGTGCCAGGAGAAGCGCCGGTTCTCTGAAATCTGTGGCATGCCACTCGAAACCGTATGTGTTCGACGAAACTAAGTGGTCGACCTTGTGAGGGAGGATACACCAGATGCGAAACATAGTTACTTTTTAAACTAATTGTTCTGTCCAAAATAAGTGTTCGATACTGTGCCAGGAGAAGCGCCTGTTCTCTGAAATCTGTGGCGATGCCACACGAAACCGTATGTGTTCGACGAAACTAAGTGGTCGACCTTGTGAGAGTGAAAATTCCAGATGCGAAACATAGTTCCATTTTAAACTAATTGTTCTATCTGAAACTAAGTGTTCGATAGTGTACCAGGAGAAACGCCTGTTCTCTGAAATCTGTCGCGATGCTACTCGAAACCGTATGTGTTCGACGAAACTAAGTGGCCGACCTTGTGAGAGAGGAAACTCCAGATGCGAAACTTAGTTCCATTTTAAATTAATTGTTCTATCTGAAACTAAGTGTTCGATACTGTGCCAGGAGAAGCGCCTGTTCTCTGAAATCTGTCGCGATGCTACTCGAAACCGTATGTGTTCGACGAAACTAAGTGGTCGCCTTGTGAGGGAAGAAACCCCAGATGCGAAACTTAGTTCCATTTTAAACTAATTGTTCTATCTGAAACTAAGTGTTCGATACTGTGCCAGGAGAAGTGCCTGTTCTCTGAAATCTGTGGCGATGCTACTCGAAACCGTATGTGTTCGACGAATCTAAATGGTCGACCTTGTGAGAGAGGAAACTCCAGATGCGAAACTTAGTTCCATTTTAAACTAATTGTTCTATCTGAAACTAAGGGTTCGATACTGTGCCAGGAGAAGCGCCTGTTCTCTGAAATCTGTGGCGATGCTACTCGAAACCGTATGTGTTCGACGAATCTAAATGGTCGACCTTGTGAGAGAGGAAACTCCAGATGCCAAACTTAGTTCCATTTTAAACTAATTGTTCTATCTGAAACTAAGTGTTCGATACTGTGCCAGGAGAAGCGCCTGTTCTCTGAAATCTGTCGCGATGCTACTCGAAACCGTATGTGTTCGACGAAACTAAGTGGCCGACCTTGTGAGAGACGAAACTCCAGATGCGAAACTTAGTTCCATTTTAAATTAATTGTTCTATCTGAAAGTGTTCGATACTGTGCCAGGAGAAGCGCCTGTTCCCTGAAATCTGTCGCGATGCTACTCGAAACCGTATGTGTTCGACGAAACTAAGTGGTCGCCTTGTGAGGGAAGAAACCCCAGATGCGAAACTTAGTTCCATTTTAAACTAATTGTTCTATCTGAAACTAAGTGTTCGATACTGTGCCAGGAGAAGCGCCTGTTCTCTGAAATCTGTCGCGATGCTACTCGAAACCGTATGTGTTCGACGAAACTAAGTGGCCGACCTTGTGAGAGACGAAACTCCAGATGCGAAACTTAGTTCCATTTTAAATTAATTGTTCTATCTGAAAGTGTTCGATACTGTGCCAGGAGAAGCGCCTGTTCTCTGAAATCTGTGGCGATGCCACACGAAACCGTATGTGTTCGACGAAACTAAGTGGTCGACCTTGTGAGAGTGAAAACTCCAGATGCGAAACATAGTTCCATTTTAAACTAATTGTTCTATCTGAAACTAAGTGTTCGATAGTGTACCAGGAGAAACGCCTGTTCTCTGAAATCTGTCGCGATGCTACTCGAAACCGTATGTGTTCGACGAAACTAAGTGGCCGACCTTGTGAGAGAGGAAACTCCAGATGCGAAACTTAGTTCCATTTTAAATTAATTGTTCTATCTGAAACTAAGTGTTCGATACTGTGCCAGGAGAAGCGCCTGTTCTCTGAAATCTGTCGCGATGCTACTCGAAACCGTATGTGTTCGACGAAACTAAGTGGTCGGCTTGTGAGGGAAGAAACCCCAGATGCGAAACTTAGTTCCATTTTAAACTAATTGTTCTATCTGAAACTAAGTGTTCGATACTGTGCCAGGAGAAGTGCCTGTTCTCTGAAATCTGTGGCGATGCTACTCGAAACCGTATGTGTTCGACGAATCTAAATGGTCGACCTTGTGAGAGAGGAAACTCCAGATGCGAAACTTAGTTCCATTTTAAACTAATTGTTCTATCTGAAACTAAGTGTTCGATACTGTGCCAGGAGAAGCGCCTGTTCTCTGAAATCTGTGGCGATGCTACTCGAAACCGTATGTGTTCGATGAATCTAAATGGTCGACCTTGTGAGAGAGGAAACTCCAGATGCGAAACTTAGTTCCATTTTAAATTAATTGTTCTATCTGAAACTAAGTGTTCGATACTGTGCCAGGAGAAGCGCCTGTTCTCTGAAATCTGTCGCGATGCTACTCGAAACCGTATGTGTTCGACGAAACTAAGTGGCCGACCTTGTGAGAGAGGAAACTCCAGATGCGAAACTTAGTTCCATTTTAAATTAATTGTTCTATCTGAAAGTGTTCGATACTGTGCCAGGAGAAGTGCCTGTTCTCTGAAATCTGTGGCGATGCTACTCGAAAGCGTATGTGTTCGACGAAGCTAAATGGTCGACCTTGTGAGAGAGGAAACTCCAGATGCGAAACTTAGTTCCATTTTAAACTAATTGTTCTATCTGAAAGTGTTCGATAGTGTACCAGGAGAAGTGCCTGTTCTCTGAAATCTGTGGCGATGCTACTCGAAAGCGTATGTGTTCGACGAAGCTAAATGGTCGACCTTGTGAGAGAGGAAACTCCAGATGCGAAACTTAGTTCCATTTTAAACTAATTGTTCTATCTGAAACTAAGTGTTCGATACTGTGCCAGGAGAAGCGCCTGTTCTCTGAAATCTGTCGCGATGCTACTCGAAACCGTATGTGTTCGACGAAACTAAGTGGCCGACCTTGTGAGAGAGGAAACTCCAGATGCGAAACTTAGTTCCATTTTAAATTAATTGTTCTATCTGAAAGTGTTCGATACTGTGCCAGGAGAAGCGCCTGTTCTCTGAAATCTGTCGCGATGCTACTCGAAACCGTATGTGTTCGACGAAACTAAGTGGTCGCCTTGTGAGGGAAGAAGCCCCAGATGCGAAACTTAGTTCCATTTTAAACTAATTGTTCTATCTGAAACTAAGTGTTCGATACTGTGCCAGGAGAAGCGCCTGTTCTCTGAAATCTGTCGCGATGCTACTCGAAACCGTATGTGTTCGACGAAACTAAGTGGCCGACCTTGTGAGAGACGAAACTCCAGATGCGAAACTTAGTTCCATTTTAAATTAATTGTTCTATCTGAAAGTGTTCGATACTGTGCCAGGAGAAGCGCCTGTTCTCTGAAATCTGTGGCGATGCCACACGAAACCGTATGTGTTCGACGAAACTAAGTGGTCGACCTTGTGAGAGTGAAAACTCCAGATGCGAAACATAGTTCCATTTTAAACTAATTGTTCTATCTGAAACTAAGTGTTCGATAGTGTACCAGGAGAAACGCCTGTTCTCTGAAATCTGTCGCGATGCCACACGAAACCGTATGTGTTCGACGAAACTAAGTGGTCGCCTTGTGAGGGAAGAAACCCCAGATGCGAAACTTAGTTCCATTTTAAACTAATTGTTCTATCTGAAACTAAGTGTTCGATACTGTGCCAGGAGAAGTGCCTGTTCTCTGAAATCTGTGGCGATGCTACTCGAAACCGTATGTGTTCGACGAATCTAAATGGTCGACCTTGTGAGAGAGGAAACTCCAGATGCGAAACTTAGTTCCATTTTAAATTAATTGTTCTATCTGAAACTAAGTGTTCGATACTGTGCCAGGAGAAGCGCCTGTTCTCTGAAATCTGTCGCGATGCTACTCGAAACCGTATGTGTTCGACGAAACTAAGTGGTCGGCTTGTGAGGGAAGAAACCCCAGATGCGAAACTTAGTTCCATTTTAAACTAATTGTTCTATCTGAAACTAAGTGTTCGATACTGTGCCAGGAGAAGTGCCTGTTCTCTGAAATCTGTGGCGATGCTACTCGAAACCGTATGTGTTCGACGAATCTAAATGGTCGACCTTGTGAGAGAGGAAACTCCAGATGCGAAACTTAGTTCCATTTTAAACTAATTGTTCTATCTGAAACTAAGTGTTCGATACTGTGCCAGGAGAAGCGCCTGTTCTCTGAAATCTGTGGCGATGCTACTCGAAACCGTATGTGTTCGATGAATCTAAATGGTCGACCTTGTGAGAGAGGAAACTCCAGATGCCAAACTTAGTTCCATTTTAAACTAATTGTTCTATCTGAAACTAAGTGTTCGATACTGTGCCAGGAGAAGCGCCTGTTCTCTGAAATCTGTCGCGATGCTACTCGAAACCGTATGTGTTCGACGAAACTAAGTGGCCGACCTTGTGAGAGAGGAAACTCCAGATGCGAAACTTAGTTCCATTTTAAATTAATTGTTCTATCTGAAAGTGTTCGATACTGTGCCAGGAGAAGTGCCTGTTCTCTGAAATCTGTGGCGATGCTACTCGAAAGCGTATGTGTTCGACGAAGCTAAATGGTCGACCTTGTGAGAGAGGAAACTCCAGATGCGAAACTTAGTTCCATTTTAAACTAATTGTTCTATCTGAAAGTGTTCGATAGTGTACCAGGAGAAGTGCCTGTTCTCTGAAATCCGTGGCGATGCTACTCGAAACCGTATGTGTTCGACGAATCTAAATGGTCGACCTTGTGAGAGAGGAAACTCCAGATGCGAAACTTAGTTCCATTTTAAACTAATTGTTCTATCTGAAACTAAGTGTTCGATACTGTGCCAGGAGAAGCGCCTGTTCTCTGAAATCTGTCGCGATGCTACTCGAAACCGTATGTGTTCGACGAAACTAAGTGGTCGCCTTGTGAGGGAAGAAACCCCAGATGCGAAACTTAGTTCCATTTTAAACTAATTGTTCTATCTGAAACTAAGTGTTCGATACTGTGCCAGGAGAAGCGCCGGTTCTCTGAAATCTGTGGCATGCCACTCGAAACCGTATGTGTTCGACGAAACTAAGTGGTCGACCTTGTGAGGGAGGATACACCAGATGCGAAACATAGTTACTTTTTAAACTAATTGTTCTGTCCGAAATAAGTGTTCGATACTGTGCCAGGAGAAGCGCCTGCTCTCTGAAATCTGTGGCGATGCTACTCGAAACCGTATGTGTTCGAAGAAACTAAGTGTTCGACCTTGTGAGAGAGGAAACTCCAGTAGCGAAAATTAGTTCCATTTTAAACTAATTGTTCTGTCTGAAACTAAGTGTTCGATGATGTGCCAGGAGAAGCGCCTGTTCTATGAAATCTGTGGCGATGCCACTCGAAACCGTATGTGTTCGACGAAACTAAGTGGTCGACCTTGTGAGAGTGGAAACTCTAGATGCGAAACATAGTTCCATTTTAAACTAATTGTTCTATCTGAAACTATGTGTTCGATACTGTGCCAGGAGCAGCGCCTGTTCTCTGAAATGTGTGGCGATGCCACTGGAAACTGTATGTGTTCGACCAAACTAAGTGGTCGCCTTGTGAGGGAAGAAACCCCAGATGCGAAACTTAGTTCCATTTTAAACTAATTGGTCTATCTGAAACTAAGTGTTCGATACTGTGCCAGGAGAAGCGCCGGTTCTCTCAAATCTGTGGCATGCCACTCGAAACCGTATGTGTTCGACGAAACTAAGTCGTCGACCTAGTGAGAGAGGAATATCCAGATGCGAAACATAGTTCCATTTTAAACTAATGGTTCTACCTGAAACAAAGTGTTCGTTAATAAATCTGTGGCGATGCTACTCGAAACCGAATGTGTTCGGCGAAACTAAGTCGTCGACCTCGTGAGAGAGGAATCTCCAGGTGCGAAACTTAGTTCCATTTTAAACTAATTGTTCTATCTAAAACTAAGTGTTCGATACTGTGCCAGGAGAAGCGCCTGTTCTTTGAAATCTGTGGCGATGCCCCTCGAAACCGTATGTGTTCGACGAAACTAAGTGGCCGACCTTGTGAGAGAGGAAACTTCAGATGCAAAACTTAGTTCCATTTTAAACTAATAGTTCCATCTGAAACTAAGTGTTCGATACTGTGCCAGGAGAAGCGCCTGTTCTCTGAAATCTGTGGCGATGCCACTCGAAACTGTATGTGTTCGACGAAACTAAGTGGTCGACCTTCTGAGAGAGGAAACTCCAAATGCGAAACATAGTTCCATTTTAAACTAATTGTTCTATCTGAAGCTAAGTGTTCGATACTGTGCCAGGAGAAGCGCCTGTTCTCTGAAATCTGTCGCGATGCTACTCGAAACCGTATGTGTTCGACGAAACTAAGTGGCCGACCTTGTGAGAGAGGAAACTCCAGATGCGAAACTTAGTTCCATTTTAAATTAATTGTTCTATCTGAAAGTGTTCGATACTGTGCCAGGAGAAGTGCCTGTTCTCTGAAATCTGTGGCGATGCTACTCGAAAGCGTATGTGTTCGACGAAGCTAAATGGTCGACCTTGTGAGAGAGGAAACTCCAGATGCGAAACTTAGTTCCATTTTAAACTAATTGTTCTATCTGAAAGTGTTCGATAGTGTACCAGGAGAAGTGCCTGTTCTCTGAAATCTGTGGCGATGCTACTCGAAACCGTATGTGTTCGACGAATCTAAATGGTCGACCTTGTGAGAGAGGAAACTCCAGATGCGAAACTTAGTTCCATTTTAAACTAATTGTTCTATCTGAAACTAAGTGTTCGATACTGTGCCAGGAGAAGCGCCTGTTCTCTGAAATCTGTCGCGATGCTACTCGAAACCGTATGTGTTCGACGAAACTAAGTGGTCGCCTTGTGAGGGAAGAAACCCCAGATGCGAAACTTAGTTCCATTTTAAACTAATTGTTCTATCTGAAACTAAGTGTTCGATACTGTGCCAGGAGAAGCGCCGGTTCTCTGAAATCTGTGGCATGCCACTCGAAACCGTATGTGTTCGACGAAACTAAGTGGTCGACCTTGTGAGGGAGGATACACCAGATGCGAAACATAGTTACTTTTTAAACTAATTGTTCTGTCCGAAATAAGTGTTCGATACTGTGCCAGGAGAAGCGCCTGTTCTATTTAATTTCGAAACTTCCATTTTAAACTAATTGTTCTGTCTGAAACTAAGTGTTCGATGATGTGCCAGGAGAAGCGCCTGTTCTATGAAATCTGTGGCGATGCCACTCGAAACCGTATGTGTTCGACGAAACTAAGTGGTCGACCTTGTGAGAGTGGAAACTCTAGATGCGAAACATAGTTCCATTTTAAACTAATTGTTCTATCTGAAACTATGTGTTCGATACTGTGCCAGGAGCAGCGCCTGTTCTCTGAAATGTGTGGCGATGCCACTCGAAACTGTATGTGTTCGACCAAACTAAGTGGTCGCCTTGTGAGGGAAGAAACCCCAGATGCGAAACTTAGTTCCATTTTAAACTAATTGGTCTATCTGAAACTAAGTGTTCGATACTGTGCCAGGAGAAGCGCCGGTTCTCTCAAATCTGTGGCATGCCACTCGAAACCGTATGTGTTCGACGAAACTAAGTCGTCGACCTAGTGAGAGAGGAATATCCAGATGCGAAACATAGTTCCATTTTAAACTAATGGTTCTACCTGAAACAAAGTGTTCGTTAATAAATCTGTGGCGATGCTACTCGAAACCGAATGTGTTCGGCGAAACTAAGTCGTCGACCTCGTGAGAGAGGAATCTCCAGGTGCGAAACTTAGTTCCATTTTAAACTAATTGTTCTATCTAAAACTAAGTGTTCGATACTGTGCCAGGAGAAGCGCCTGTTCTTTGAAATCTGTGGCGATGCCCCTCGAAACCGTATGTGTTCGACGAAACTAAGTGGCCGACCTTGTGAGAGAGGAAACTTCAGATGCAAAACTTAGTTCCATTTTAAACTAATAGTTCCATCTGAAACTAAGTGTTCGATACTGTGCCAGGAGAAGCGCCTGTTCTCTGAAATCTGTGGCGATGCTACTCGAAACCGTATGTGTTCGACGAATCTAAATGGTCGACCTTGTGAGAGAGGAAACTCCAGATGCGAAACTTAGTTCCATTTTAAATTAATTGTTCTATCTGAAACTAAGTGTTCGATACTGTGCCAGGAGAAGCGCCTGTTCTCTGAAATCTGTGGCGATGCTACTCGAAACCGTATGTGTTCGTCGAAACTAAGCGGTCGACCTTGTGGGAGAGGAAACTCCAGTTGCGAAAATTAGTTCCATTTTAAACTAATTGTTCTATCTGAAACTAAGTGTTCGATACTGTGCCAGGAGAAACGCCGTTCTGCGAAATCTGTGGCGATATCACTCGAAACCGTATGTGTTCGACGAATCTAAATGGTCGACCTTGTGAGAGAGGAAACTCCAGAAGCGAAACTAAGTTCCATTTAAAACTAAGTGTTCCATCTGAAACTAAGTGTTCGATACAGTGCCAGGAGACGCGCCGTTCTGCGAAATCTGTGCCGATATCACTCGAAACCGTATGTGTTCGACGAATCTAAATGGTCGACCTTGTGAGAGAGGAAACTCCAGATGCGAAACATAGTTCCATTTTAAACTAATTGTTCTATCTGAAACTAAGTGTTCGATAGTGTACCAGGAGAAACGCCTGTTCTCTGAAATCAGTCGCGATGCTACTCGAAACCGTATGTGTTCGACGAAACTAAGTGGCCGACCTTGTGAGAGAGGAAACTCCAGATGCGAAACTTAGTTCCATTTTAAATTAATTGTTCTATCTGAAACTAAGTGTTCGATACTGTGCCAGGAGAAGCGCCTGTTCTCTGAAATCTGTCCCGATGCTACTCGAAACCGTATGTGTTCGACGAAACTAAGTGGTCGCCTTGTGAGGGAAGAAACCCCAGATGCGAAACTTAGTTCCATTTTAAACTAATTGTTCTATCTGAAACTAAGTGTTCGATACTGTGCCAGGAGAAGTGCCTGTTCTCTGAAATCTGTGGCGATGCTACTCGAAACCGTATGTGTTCGACGAATCTAAATGGTCGACCTTGTGAGAGAGGAAACTCCAGATGCGAAACTTAGTTCCATTTTAAATTAATTGTTCTATCTGAAACTAAGTGTTCGATACTGTGCCAGGAGAAGCGCCTGTTCTCTGAAATCTGTGGCGATGCTACTCGAAACCGTATGTGTTCGACGAATCTAAATGGTCGACCTTGTGAGAGAGGAAACTCCAGAAGCGAAACTAAGTTCCATTTAAAACTAAGTGTTCCATCTGAAACTAAGTGTTCGATACAGTGCCAGGAGACGCGCCTGTTCTCTGAAATCTGTCGCGATGCTACTCGAAACCGTATGTGTTCGACGAAACTAAGAGGTCGACCTTGTGAGAGAGGATACTCCAGATGCGAAACATAGTTCCATTTTAAACTAAGTTTTCTATCTATAACTAAGTGTTCGATACTCTGCCAGGAGAAACGCCTGTTCTCTAAAATCGGTGGCGATGCTACTCGAAACTGTATGTGTTCGACGAAACTAAGTGGTCCACCTTGTGAGAGAGGAATCTCCAGATGCGAAACATAGTTCCATTTTAAACTAATGGTTCTACCTGAAACTAAGTGTTCGATACTGTGCCAGGAGAAGCGCCTGTTCTTTCAAATCTGTGGCGATGCCCCTCGAAACCGTATGTGTTCGACGAAACTAAGTGGCCGACCTTGTGAGAGAGGAAACTTCAGATGCAAAACTTAGTTCCATTTTAAACTAATAGTTCCATCTGAAACTAAGTGTTCGATACTGTGCCAGGAGAAGCGCCTGTTCTCTGAAATCTGTGGCGATGCCACTCGAAACTGTATGTGTTCGACGAAACTAAGTGGTCGACCTTCTGAGAGAGGAAACTCCAAATGCGAAACATAGTTCCATTTTAAACTAATTGTTCTATCTGAAGCTAAGTGTTCGATGCTGTGCCAGGAGAAGCGCCTGTTCTCTGAGATCTGTGGCAATGCCTGTCGAAACCGTATGTGTTCGACGAAACTAAGTAGTCGATACTGTGACGGGAGAAGCTCCGGTTCGGCGAAATCTCTGGCGATACCACTCGCAATCCTATGTGTTCGGCGAAGCTAAGTGGTCAACCTTGTGAGAGATGTAACTCCAGAAGCGAAACATAGTTCCATTTTAAACTAATTTTTTTATATGAAACTAAGTGTCCGATAATGTGCCAGGAGAAACGCCGTTCTGCGAAATCTGTGGCGATGCCACTCGAAACTGTATGTGTTCGACGAAACTAAGTGGTCGACCTGGTGAGAGAGGAAACTCCAGATGCGAAACATAGTTCCATTTTAAACTAATTGTTCTATATGATATTAAGTGTTCGATACTGTGCCAGGAGAAGCGCCTGTTCTCTGAAATCTGTGGCGATGCCACTCGAAACTGTATGTGTTCGACGAAACTAAGTGGTCGACCTTCTGAGAGAGGAAACTCCAAATGCGAAACATAGTTCCATTTTAAACTAATTGTTCTATCTGAAGCTAAGTGTTCGATGCTGTGCCAGGAGAAGCGCCTGTTCTCTGAAATCTGTGGCGATGCCACTCGAAACTGTATGTGTTCGACGAAACTAAGTGGTCGACCTTCTGAGAGAGGAAACTCCAAATGCGAAACATAGTTCCATTTTAAACTAATTGTTCTATCTGAAGCTAAGTGTTCGATGCTGTGCCAGGAGAAGCGCCTGTTCTCTGAAATCTGTGGCAATGCCTGTCGAAACCGTATGTGTTCGACGAAACTAAGTAGTCGATACTGTGACGGGAGAAGCTCCGGTTCGGCGAAATCTCTGGCGATACCACTCGCAATCCTATGTGTTCGGCGAAGCTAAGTGGTCAACCTTGTGAGAGATGTAACTCCAGAAGCGAAACATAGTTCCATTTTAAACTAATTTTTTTATATGAAACTAAGTGTCCGATAATGTGCCAGGAGAAACGCCGTTCTGCGAAATCTGTGGCGATGCCACTCGAAACTGTATGTGTTCGACGAAACTAAGTGGTCGACCTGGTGAGAGAGGAAACTCCAGATGCGAAACATAGTTCCATTTTAAACTAATTGTTCTATATGATATTAAGTGTTCGATACTGTGCCAGGAGAAGCGCCTGTTCTCTGAAATCTGTGGCGATGCCCCTCGAAACCGTATGTGTTCGACGAAACTAAGTGGTCGACCTTGTGAGAGGGGATACTCCAGATGCGAGACATATTTCTATTTTAAACTAATTGTTCTATCTGAAACTAAGTGTTCGAAACTGTGCCAGGAGAAGCGCCAGTTCTCTGAAATATGTGGCGATGCCACTCGAAACCGTATGTGTTCGACGAAACTAAGTGGTCGACCATGTGAGAGAGGATACTCCAGATGCGAAATTTAGTACCAGTTTAAACTAATTGTTTTATCCCAAACTATGTGTCCGATACTGTCCCAGGAGAAGCGCCTGTTCTCTGAAATCGGTGGCGATGCCACTCGAAACCGTATGTGTTCGACGAAACTAAGTGGCCGACCTTGTGGGAGAGGAAACTCCAGATGCGAAACTTAGTTCCATTTTAAACTAATTGTTCTATCTGAAACTAAGTGTTCGACGAAACTAAGTGGCCGACCTTGTGAGAGAAGAAACTCCAGTTGCGAAGCTTTGTTCCATATTAAAGTAATTGTTCTATCTGATACTAAGTGTTCGATACTGTGCCAGGAGAAGCGCCTGATCTTTGAAACCTGTGGCGATGCCACTCGAAACCGTATGTGTTCGACGAAACTAAGTGGCCGACCTTGTGAGAGAGGAAACTCCAGATGCGAAACTTAGTTCCATCTTAAACTAATTGTTCTATCTGAAACTAAGTGTTCGATACTGCGCCAGGAGAAGCGCCTGTTCTCTGAAATCTGTCGCGATGCTACTCGAAACCGTATGTGTTCGACGAAACTAAGTGGTCGACCTTCTGAAAGAGGAAACTCCAAATGCGAAACATAGTTCCATTTTAAAATAATTGTTCTATCTGAAGCTATGTGTTCGATGCTGTGCCAGGAGAAGCGCCTGTTCTCTGAAATCTGTGGCAATGCCTGTCGAAACCGTATGTGTTCGACGAAACTAAGTAGTCGATACTGTGACGGGAGAAGCTCCGGTTCGGCGAAATCTGTGGCGATACCACTCGCAATCGTATGTGTTCGGCGAAGCTAAGTGGTCAACCTTGTGAGAGATGTAACTCCAGAAGCGAAACATAGTTACATTTTAAACTAATTGTTCTATCTAAAACTAAGTGTTCGATACTGTGCCAGGAGAAGCGCCTGTTCTTTGAAATCTGTGGCGATGCCCCTCGAAACCGTATGTGTTCGACGAAACTAAGTGGCCGACCTTGTGAGAGAGGTAACTTCAGATGCGAAACTTAGTTCCATTTTAAACTAATAGTTCCATCTGAAACTAAGTGTTCGATACTGTGCCAGGAGAAGCGCCTGTTCTCTGAAATCTGTGGCGATGCCACTCGAAACTGTATGTGTTCGAGGAAACTAAGTGGTCCACCTTGTGAGAGAGGAAACTCCAGATGCGAAGCCTTGTTCCATTTTAAACTAATTGTTCTACCTGAAACTAGGTGTTCGATAATGTGCCAGGAGAAGCGCCTGTTCTCTGAAATCTGTGGCGATGCCACTCGAAACCGTATGTGTTCGACGAAACTAAGTGGTCGACCTTGTGAGAGAGGAAACCCTAAATTGCAAAATTTAGTTGCATTTTAAACTAATAATCCTATCTGAAACTAAGTGTTCGATACTGTGCCAGGAGAAGCGCCTGTTCTCTGAAATCTGTGGCGATGCTACTCTAAACCGTATTTGTTCACCGAAACTAAGTGGTTCACCTTGTGAGAGAGGAAACTCCAGATGCGAAGCTTTGTTCCATTTTAAACTAATTGTTCTATCTGAAACCGTGTTCGATACTGTGCCAGGAGAAGCGCCTGTTCTCTGAAATCGGTGCCGATGCTACTCGAAACCGTATGTGTTCGACGAAACTAACTTGTCGACCTTGTGAGAGAGGAATATCCAGATGCGAAACTTAGTTCCATTTTAAACTAATTGTTCTATCTGAAAGTGTTCGATACTGTGCCAGGAGAAGCGCCTCTTCTCTGAAATCAGTGGCGATGCTACTCGAACCCGTATGTGTTCGACGAAACTAAGTGGCCGACTGTTCTATCGTGTTGGAAGCTAGATATCGAGCAACCAATCGTTGTAGCTCTTAGCTGCTTGATATCTTCACAGATTGGTGGTGAGCGAAGGTTCAGGAGCAATATGTATGGTTGTAAGCCACCTTGCTTGTTTATTGAAAACACAACGTTATTATAATATGAAAAACTTAACCAAAACTTAATATAGTTCGATGGTGGTCAAGTTATGTATGTGATACGTCCCGCTGACGTATAATGTAATAGAGTGTTGTTTGTGTATGGAGCGTTAAGCTATTCTCTTCGTGAGCGTGAAAGTTATTCTCTGTTGAACGTTAAAGTTATTCTGTCTTTTCCCTGACACCTTGGTCTCCTCGAAGCCTTGTCCTCCCACTAAGTTGTGAGTACTTCCAAATTCCTTGAGTGTTAATTGGTCGAGAACTTAGTGGGCAGGACCTTGCGAGGGTGAGAAAAGGGTCAGGGATCGTCGATGTCCCATATCGGGCGGTGATGGGCAAGATACGCCCGTGGGCCCCCCCGGTGACCGAGTCGATGGACCCGGAGTTCCTGGACTCCGTCGTCGGTACCCTTTTCCCTCATGACGAGGGTGAGGCCCGTCGGCGGGGCCGGGAACCGGGGGTGCAAACCGGCACCCCCGCCCCGGGCATTCGTCCGGAGGAGCTGGAAAAGGCGGTGCGCTGCCTCGCGGCCCGGAACACCGCCCCGGGGCCCGACGGCATACACGGTCGTGTGCTGGTGTCTGCTCTTCGGGTCCTGGGGGACAGGTTTAGGCGGCTCATGGAGGGCTGCCTAGGGGAGGGAAAATTCCCCAAACAATGGAAGAGGGGGCAGCTCGTGCTGCTGCCAAAGCCGGGGAGGGATGCAGGTTCCCCCTCGGCGTTCCGGCCCATTTGCCTGCTCGACGAGGCGGGCAAGATCCTCGAGCGGATCATAGCTTCCCGCCTCGCCGAGCACCTGGCCGGGGCAGGGCCCGATCTGGCCGACAGCCAGTTCGGCTTCCGGGAGGGGCGGTCAACCGTTGACGCAATTCAGCGGGTCCGCTCCCTCTCGGGGGCGGCAGCGTCGGTCCCAGGGGGTGGAGTGTCGTTGGCAGTATCGCTCGATATTGTCAACGCCTTTAACTCCAGCCCCTGGCAAGCAATCAGGGAGGCGTTGGCCTACCACAGGGTACCTCCCTGGTTGCAAAAGGTGATCGGGTCCTTTTTAAAGGACCGGAGCTTCGGCTACCAGAGCCGGGGCGGGAGGGTTGAACGCCCCAGCTGGCGCGGCGTACCCCAGGGGTCGGTCTTAGGCCCGACATTGTGGAACCTGGGGTACGACCGCGTCCTTCGAACGGCACTGCCCTCGGGGGTGGCCCTAGTGTGTTACGCGGATGACACACTGGTGGTCGCCTCCGGGAGGGACTACACGCGCACTCTCCGGCTGGGAGAGTGCGGGGTGGAGTGCGTGGTGGCCTCCATCAAGAGGCTAGGCCTCGAGGTCGCCCCGTCGAAGACCAAAGCGATTTGGTTCTTCGACGGGGCTAGGAGGGGCCCCCCACCGGACACGCGAATGCGGGTGGGGGACGAGGCTGTCGAGGTGGGCACCCGGATGAAATATCTGGGGGTCACCCTCGACAGCCAATGGTCATTCGGGGCCCACTTTGAAGAGGTTGTGCCCCGGGTCGAGAAGGCGGCGGCGGCGCTCGGACGCCTGCTGCCCAACCTGGGGGGACCACAGGTGGGCGTCCGCCGCCTGTACGAGGGGGTGGTGCGGTGCACCGCTCTTTACGGCGCGCCCGCGTGGGCGGGGTCCCTCCAGGGGTGCCGGCGGAACCGCCAGCTCCTCTGCCGAGCAGAGCGGACCCTCGCCGTGCGGGTCGTCCGGGGGTACCGCACCGTATCCCAGCGGGCGGCGGCCCTACTTGGGTGTTCCCCCCCATGGGAACTTAAGGCGGCGGAGGCCGCGGAGATATATGAAATCTCCGCGGCCCTCAAAGGGACGCCGGCCTCGGCGGAAAGCCGAGCGTCAGAGCTGGAGGCCGGCAGGAGCCGGGCCCGGCTGCACACCTTTGAAAGGTGGCGCAGCCAATTGGAGGAGCCCGGCTCCGGAGAAAGGACGGTGCAGGCCGTCCTTCCGGTCCTCCAGCAGTGGCTGGGGAGGGAGGGAAGGCTCACCTTCCGGTTGACGCAGGTGCTCACCGGGCATGGTTGCTTCGGTGAGTTCCTGAATAGGATCGGAAGGGAGCCCACCCCGCAATGCCATCATTGCGGGGAGGACGTGGACTCGGCGCAACACACCCTGGAGGAGTGTCCCTCCTGGGCTGCAGAGCGCCGAGTCCTTCGTCTAAGCATCGGGCCGGACCTGTCGCTGCAAGCCGTCGTCAAGGCGATGGTGAGCGGCGAGAGGTCATGGGGAGCGGTAGCCTCCTTCTGTGAACAGGTAATGTCACGGAAGGAGGCCGCGGAAAGGGCCCGCGAAGCCGCGGACCCTGAAGGAAGGGGGCGAAGGCGGGGACGAAGGCGGGGACGGAGAGCCCCGGCTCCGCCAGCTGCCGCGGCGGCTATGTAATAGCCGCCGGAGCCACCAGGCTGCCTTGGTTGGGGCCCAGGCAGCCATGAATGGTGGTTCCGAGGTGGGGGATGCAGTGTCGTGGGCGCACTGCATCTCCAAAAATCAAAAATTGAACTGGCCCTTCTGAGGGCGGGGCGCTGGGATCCCGAGCAGAGTTCTCAAGAGGGCCTCGGGGTCCCAAAAAGCGCCACGGCTGGAGTCCACCGAGGGGTTTTAGCCGGTAAGAATCCGGCACTACCCCGGCCTCCCCCCCCCCCCAGAGGGAGACCGGGGTGTCTATGAAGATTTCCCCTCGTACAAAAAAAAAAGGGATCGTCGATGTTTTTGGAACGTCGGTATCCGCAAGTTTTTCGGTACATACATGTGTTCGTCAGACTGTCAGATGCCTTTCCGAGAACTAATTGTTATAAGTTCCCGGAAAGTAACTGGCGGCCAAATGTTGTTTATGGTGTCGTGCTGCGTGATTGCAGCACGGTCAACTCTATTGCCTTAAATTTATAGCCCCGTCCAGGTACGCAGTGACAGTAAGATTCCGGGACGGAACATGCCGGCCCCCTTGAACAGTATCGTTCAATTATTGTGAGGTGGAAGGTACCTGTATGAGGATTACTGAGTACGCACTGTACATAATATATTGTTAGCGCATAAAAATGGAACCTAGGATCGTGACTAGTAGTATAACTTAATTGTACGTGTGAATTATACATAGGTAACGAACTAATGGTAACTTATTGCGATTGTCTTACCTATAATTAACATACGGTAGTAGATAACTGCAAACAGAAGTACGATGCGATACCAGATATACTATACAATTCGTATCAAATACACTAAAATAATGCCTTTAATCTCTACTGGTAACAGCGATATCTTCTTAATACTACGTTTGTACACACCGGAGGATGTTCGCACTGACACTACACGCACTGCATTGTCATCACCCGGATGAATATCAATAATTCGGCCTAGTGGCCAATGAAGTGGAGGTGTGTTGACCTCCCGTAACAGTACCATAGCGCCGATGGGAATGTCGTCTGTCTGGAACTTCCATCTGCTGCGTGGATTCAGGTTGTGTAAGTACTCGTTATGCCAGCGCGTCCAGAAGTGTTGCTTCATTTTTTGGATGTGTTGCCATGACGACAACTTATTTGAAGCTATATGGCTAAGGTTGCTTTCGGGCATGCTCATTAATGAGTCACCAATAAGGAAGTGGCTGGGTGTTAAGACTAGGAAGTCGTTAGGATCGGATGAAAGGGGTGTTAGCGGACGGGAGTTTAAGATTGCCTCTATTTCTGTTGCATACGTAATCATCTCTTCATAAGATAGTAATGTATCGCCGATAGTGCGTTTAAAATGATTTTTGAATGATTTGACCGCAGCTTCCCAAAGACCTCCAAAATGAGGTGACCTTGGCGGTATGAAATGCCAGTTTATGTTTTGCAGAGACAAAAAATCGAGAATACTTTTATTTGACTCTGATGATTGCACGAAGTCGTGGATTTCTCTTAACTCGCGATCAGCGCCGACGAACGTGGTAGCGTTATCAGAATGGATGTTTTGGCATTTGCCGCGTCGAGCAATGAACCTTTTTAATGCCGCGATAAATGATTCGCTTGTCAAATCGCTAACGATCTCGATGTGTACTGCCTTCGTTGCGAAACAAATGAAGATAGCGACGAATATTTTTATCTTTGAGCGGTTGCGATGTTTGCGCTCCTTTATGTGAAATGGCCCACAATAATCAACCCCACAATTGAAAAACGGCCTGGCCATAGTAACCCTGTCTTTGGGTAAGTTGCCCATTGCGCATTCTGGAGGTGTCGAATTGAATCTATGGCATCTGATGCACTTTCGTAAGATGTTCCTTACTGTAGTCCTGCCGTCAATAATCCAATACCGTTGCCGAGTCGCGTATAAGGTAGCTTGGGTACCGGAATGCCAGTGTCTTAGATGTTCGTAATTAATGATGAGTGTGGTGATGTGGTGTGATTTTGGTAATAATATAGGATGCTTAAAGTTCTGCGAATTTTTAAAATGCTTCAGTCGGCCTCCGACTCTGAGCAAACCGTCATTATCTAAAAATGGAGCCAGGCACAACAGCTTGCTCTTCCTATTGACTAACTTATGGGTTTGAAGGTCAGTGATGTCCTTGTGGAAATTTGATTTCTGAACTAATTTAATGATCTTTAAAGATGCCTGATCTGTTTCGGATGAGCATAGAGGACCTGTTTGTCGGTTCTTATTTCGGGTGTTATGAATGAACCGGAGGCAATATGCAGTTACTCGCAATAACTTCGACCATGAGGAGTGTCTATTTATGATGTTTTCGTCCGCGATAAAAACCGGCAATGAGACAGAGACCCGTAACTCAGGTATGTCCATAGCTGGCAGCGCATGGACTGGCCACGTATCCTCGCTACCTGATAGCCAGGTAGGTCCGTGGAACCATAAGGTGCTCGCTGCCAGATCGGATGCAGACGAACCACGAGATATTATGTCCGCAGGATTCTGTTGCGATCTAACATGTCTCCATTGGCTAGGATTGCTGTTGTCATGAATTTTAGCTACTCGATTTGAAATAAATGATTTGAGTAAATGGGGCGAGCTGTTGATCCAATGAAGCGTGATTGTAGAGTCGGACCAGAACCATACGGAACTGAAATTAATTTCTAACGCGTCTCTGACCACCTTGTACAGTTTTATTAATAATAGCGCTGCGCACAGTTCCAGACGTGGTATGGATAAGGTCTTAACCGGTGCCACTCTAGATTTAGCGCATACTAACCGTGTTAAGTATGTATTGTTTGCATCTTCCGATCGAAGGTATATGCACGCACCGTAGGCTTCTTCGCTGGCATCGCAAAAACCATGCAGCTGAACGTCCTTGGCTTGTGTCGTTAAGATATGACGAGGGATATGAATGTTCTGAATATCCTGTATCTGACGTACATAATGCGTCCATTTACGACCTAACTCTGGCGGAATCTCCTCGTCCCAATCAATTTTTAGTTGCCATAAGTTTCTCATAAATAATTTCGCTACAACTACTACCGGACCGACTAAACCTAAGGGATCGAATAATTGCGATATAAATGAAAGTATGTTCCTTTTGGTTAATTGAGAGTTGGAGGTCGTGAAGTTTGTTGAGTACGAAATGGTGTCAGAATGAGAGTTCCATTGAATACCCAGCGTTTTAATAGTACTGTGTGATAAAAGTGGATGAATATTAATTATGTCGGAAGGTAAGGAGTTAATGATAGATGCATCATTTGACGCCCATTTCCTGAGTGGAAATCCAGCCTTGGCAGTCAATTCGATAATTTCTCGAACTAATTGACTTGCTTCGTCTATCGTAGACGCGCCGGTCAACATGTCGTCGACATAGAAGTCTCGTTCTAGAACCCGTGTCGCACGGGGGTAATTGTGCCCTTCATCTCTCGCTAACTGTTGAAGGCACCGCGTTGCCAAGAATGGAGCTGAAGTAAGACCGTATGTGACTGTGTTTAAATCAAATATAGAGAGTTTTTCTGAGGGATCGTTACGCCAAATGATGCGTTGATATTTCCTATCTTCTGGGTGAACAATGATCTGACGGTACATTTTCTCAATGTCTGCGGTCATGACGTACGTGTGAGTGCGGAACCTCGTCACAATGGAAAACAGGTCCGATTGTATGGTAGGTCCGGCCATAAGCACGTCGTTTAAAGAACGTCCGCTTGTTGTTTTCATGGATCCGTCGAAAACCACACGAACTTTAGTGGTGGAACTAGATTCCTTTATGACTGAATAATGTGGCAAATAATAACCGTCGTTATTATCGGGTGAAGCTACCGGATGCATGTGCCCTAACCTTTGGTATTCGCTGATAAAGGCGGAATATTCTGCGCGTAAGTCTGTGTTGGCTTGAAGTCTCCGCTCTAAACTATAAAATCGTTTGAGTGCTAGATTGAATGAAGCTCCTAAGTTATGAGAATTAGCATTGAATGGAAGTCGGACCATATAACGACCTGAAGAATCGCGCGTGGTATTTTTGCAAAAGTGGTCTTCGCATTGAGTTTCCTCCGCGGACAGAATAGGGAATGCTGATACTTCTTCTACCTCCCAAAATGACCGTAATCTAGTATCTAAATTATCGAGAGATGCATGATAGGCGAATGCTGATGATGTAGGTACAGGTATGCGACCTGCGACGACCCAGCCTAGGTAGGTATTCTGGAAAACTGCGGAGGTTCCCTTTACCCGGATTTGACCTGTCCTTTGTAAAAGGTATGCGAATTCGGCACCAATAAGAGCGTCGACTCTTGACGCAATGTTAAAATTAGGATCAGCCAGTTCTATGTTCGATGGCATTTCCAATGACTCTTTATCAAAGCTGCTGTTCGGAATGTAACTGCTTATAGTTGGTATGATGTAGAATAATATTTTGAAGGTGTGCGAGGTGGTACGCGATTTGATAACTGCGCTTACGATCTGACTGACAACACTACTGGATTGATTAATACCCGAGACAGAGCACTTAACTTGCCTTCGAGGTAAGTGTAGGCGTGTTGCAAATTCTTCTGTTATGAAATTCAGCTGAGAGGCCGAATCTAACAACACGCGAGATGGATGACTTCTACCGGCATTGTCTAGAATGTCAACAATGGCCGTAGATAATAAAACCTGCGAGGGTCATGATGACTGTAAATTGGTTGGAACATGGTTACTGGAATGCGATACTACCGAGGCCTTTTCTACCGGCTTATCGGTAGGATGTAAGAGCGTGTGATGCTTTTTATTGCACGTCCTGCAGAAGCCTGACTTGCAATCCCTGACATGATGGGTTCCGCGTAGACAATTGAAGCAGAGATGAAATCCCTTGATTGTACTGTATCGTTCAGGCACCGACATATTTAGAAATTTTGGACACGCAAATATATTGTGTGATGCCTTGCAGATCACGCATTGCATTGATTTATATTCAGTATTCACGAACGATTGTAATATCTTATTGTGAGGTCTTGTGTTAGCGTGTGTCGGGGTGCTGATATGAGTTAGTGGTCGTGCTTGAATTGACGGAGTTGTGACGAGGGACCTATTGGCGGCTACCGCTTCTAAGGTCTGACGACGCGTTTCTAAGAATGAGAGCATTTCCTCCCAACTAGGCATGCGTTTACCTGTGGAGGCCTTCTCCCATTCTGTTGAGGTCTCGATATCTAATTTTGGTTTTATAATGCAGATTAACAGTGAGTCCCAAGAATTGACGGGTTGTTTTAGATTTTTAAGTGACCGTAAATGCCTCTTCAGTTCGGTAAGCCAGCTACGCATGCATGACGATCCGCGTTTCAATGGTGGTAGATTGAGTATTGATTGGATATGCTTTTCGATAATGGCCTTTACATTATCATACTGCTCTACTAGCATTTCCCAAGCGTTATGATAATTGTCCGTGCTAATTTCAATGTCTGCAATAACTGCGGCAGCTTCGCCTTGTAATGATGAACGAAGATACTCTAATTTATGCACATTTTGTAATTTTGAATTGGCATCTATTATCGATTTAAAGGAGTCGCGAAATGCTATCCACTTGTCTGCTGAACCGTCAAAAGAGGGTAACCGAACTTCAGGCAATTTGTAATTAGACACTGGAGAATCAAGAGATGTTACGGGCGACGAGGTATTATTTCGCGACGCGAACGATGAGTTCTCCTGTGATTTATTCACAATGTCGTCTGCTAGCCCTACAAGCTCGTAGTAAGCGTTTTCGAAATGAATCCGCTCCGCTGATTGATCATTGTCGATATCAATGAGTTCGATCTGTGTTTGCACTTCATCAAAGAGTTGCCAGGATTCTTTAATCTTTGAAAGCTGCGTCTTTAGACTAAGTATGTTTTGTAACTCGTCGTACGCGGTGACTGATGTTCTGAACCGCGTCATCTGAGATTTAATAAGTCCACGTTTGTGGATGAGTGTACGCAAATTATCGGCAGGCATGATGAGAGATTACGGTGCAACGCAATAAGTCGTATTGGAAGGAATTAAGAAAAGGAGTAGTGACTCAGTAAATTGCACTCACCGATGGATGCCTTGCGCCTTGAATGCAGATATGCTGGACCGCTGATGACGACGTGGTGGTATCCTTGAAGAAGGACTCGTGCTGCCCAGGAACACCTTGGTCGTATGATGCTGCGTCGTTGGACGATGGATGCCTTGCGCCTTGAACGCAGAAATGCTGGACCGCTGATGACGACGTGGTGGTATCCTTGAAGACGGACTCGTGCTGTCCAGGAACACCTTGGTCGTATGATGCTGTCTGCCGTAGTTGTGCTTCGTTATGCTGAACCCCGCTCCGCTGGTTGTGTAGAAGTTGTCGACTCCGTGCAGAGGTCGAAGAATTCCGGCCCCCGTAATGAGGATGATTGGTGTCGACTTCCACTTGTCCGTTTCGTGAGAACTTGATATGAAAAGCTCAGCGTCACGAATTCCGGATCCGGCTCGAAGGACCAAATGTTCTATCGTGTTGGAAGCTAGATATCGAGCAACCAATCGTTGTAGCTCTTAGCTGCTTGATATCTTCACAGATTGGTGGTGAGCGAAGGTTCAGGAGCAATATGTATGGTTGTAAGCCACCTTGCTTGTTTATTGAAAACACAACGTTATTATAATATGAAAAACTTAACCAAAACTTAATATAGTTCGATGGTGGTCAAGTTATGTATGTGATACGTCCTGCTGACGTATAATGTAATAGAGTGTTGTTTGTGTATGGAGCGTTAAGCTATTCTCTTCGTGAGCGTGAAAGTTATTCTCTGTTGAACGTTAAAGTTATTCTGTCTTTTCCCTGACACCTTGGTCTCCTCGAAGCCTTGTCCTCCCACTAAGTTGTGAGTACTTCCAAATTCCTTGAGTGTTAATTGGTCGAGAACTTAGTGGGCAGGACCTTGCGAGGGTGAGAAAAGGGTCAGGGATCGTCGATGTTTTTGGAACGTCGGTATCCGCAAGTATTTCGGTACATACATGTGTTCGTCAGACTGTCAGATGCCTTTCCGAGAACTAATTGTTATAAGCTCCCGGAAAGTAACTGGCGGCCAAATGTTGTTTATGGTGTCGTGCTGCGTGATTGCAGCATGGTCAACTCTATTGCCTTAAATTTATAGCCCCGTCCAGGTACCCAGTGACAGTAAGATTCCGGGACGGAACACCGACCTTGTGAGAGAGGAAACTCCAGATGCGAAACTTAGTTCCATTTTAAACTAATTGTTCTATCTGAAAGTGTTCGGTACTGTGCCAGGAGAAGCGCCTGTTCTCTGAAATCAGTGGCGATGCTACTCGAACCCGTATGTGTTCGACGAAACTAAGTGGCCGACCTTGTGAGAGAGGAAACTTCATATGCGAAACTTAGTTCCATTTTAAATTAATTGTTCTATCTGAAACTAAGTGTTCGATACTGTGCCAGGAGAAGCGCCCGTTCTGTGAAACCTGTGGCGATACCACTCGAAACGGTATGTGTTCGACGAAACTGAGTGGTCCACCTTGTGACAGAGGAAACTCCAGACGCGAAACTTAGTGCCATTTTAAACTAATTGTTCTATCTGAAACTAAGTGTTCGATACTGTGCCAGGAGAAGCGCCTGTTCTCTGAAATCTGTGGCGATGCTACTCGAAACCGTATGTGTTCGACGAAACTCAGTGGTCGACCTTGTGAGAGAGGAAACTCCAGATGCGAAACTTAGTCCCATTTTAAACTAATTGTTCAATCTGAAACTAAGTGTTCGATACTGTACCAGGAGAAGCGTCTGTTCTCTGAAACTGTAGCGATGCTACTCGAAACCGTATGTGTTCCACGAAACTAAGTGGTCGACCTTGTGGGAGAGGACAATCCAAATGCGAAACTTAGTTCCATTTTAAATTAATTGTTCTATCTGAAACTAAGTGTTCGATACTGTGCCAGGAGAAGCGCCCGTTCTGTGAAACCTGTGGCGATACCACTCGAAACGGTATGTGTTCGACGAAACTGAGTGGTCCACCTTGTGACAGAGGAAACTCCAGACGCGAAACTTAGTGCCATTTTAAACTAATTGTTCTATCTGAAACTAAGTGTTCGATACTGTGCCAGGAGAAACGCCTGTTCTCGGAAATCTGTCGCGATGCTACTCGAAAGCGTATGTGTTCGACGAAACTAAGTGGTCGACCTTGTGAGAGAGGAAACTCCAGATGCGAAACTTAGTTCCATTTTAAACTAATTGTTCTCTCTGAAACTAAGTGTTCGATACTGTGCCAGGAGAAACTCCCGTTCCGCGCAATCTGTGGCGTTACCACTCGAAACCGTATGTGTTGGTTGAAACTATCTGTTCGATACTGTGCCAGGAGAAACTCCCGTTCCGTTTCTCACAACATCAAATTCTGTAAGACTTGATTCGCCTTTTGTTGTCATCGCGCTGATGTCCATGATAACGACTGTGCCGTGTCGATTCTATATCCATTAGGCGATATGCGTCGATACTGGTCGGAGGCGCAGATCTTTGCATATTTCTAACACGTGAATTCATTCTGAACCCATGACGTCTGACTACATCCGTTGTGGGCCTCCCAATGTAGTCCGACCGAATCCGCTCCGCCTTCTTCCTGAGGTATCTCCTTACCCTTTGCCTGAGTTTCACATCGGCCCGGCAAACCGATAGCCACTTCCGGGAAACAAGCGCTGCGCTCAGTAAAGATGCAGAATCCAATTGCCGCAGAATCAACTGCGATATTTCCAGAGGTAACTCATGGACGAAGTCCACATTTGCCGAGCGTGGCGTCCCGATTGCATGTAGCAAGAAACTGAAGGACTCCATGCTAACACGACTGATGCACGTGTGCACATGATCCCCGTGTGCGTATCTGCACGTATTTTATAGGTGGCAAATATCTTGCGGTCCATGTTCCGGATGATTAGGTTCACCAATGAGCGACAACTCTCTGACTACTTTTTAAGAAATCAGCCCGAAAATCGGAATTCCATGAATCAGGGTTTACTTCAATTTTGCATACACCGGATCATGATGCACGGTGCGGAATGTGACGATTCCACCACCCACTGTTGGAAAACAGTCACATGTCTTCTACGGGTCCTCTGGGGCTCAACTAGGTTCTTCTATTAGGTGGTCCAAAAAGTTCGTTCCGTTTTCGGCGCGGCGACTTATTACCTTCTTACCTGAGTAATAAACCACAGTACATACTCAGGTAAAAATGTACATATTCCAGTACACTTCTAGTTTTGCTTTCGTGCGAATTAGACGTATTTTTTTAAGTTTTTCTGTAATATCTAAACTAAAATCATGACGGACAACAAAATTCATTTTCGACACATCATGTTATAAGAGTTTCGTAAAGGGTATAACGGTTCAGAAACTTCGAGAAATATTTGTGTTGTTTATGGGGAAGGTGCTGTAACAGATCGTACGTGCAGAAAATGGTTTGATCATTTTCGTTAAGGAAATTTTTCATTAGAAGATGACCATCGCGCTGGACGACCACATACTGCTGACAACAGTGCTGTACGTGCAATAGTGGAGCAAAATCGTTGCATTCAAGTGCGTGAAATTCCATCGGAACTTCAAATGAAAAAATCCACCGTGCATGATTGTTTACGGAAGATGGGATTAATATCAAAGTTGTGTGTGCATGGCTCTGTTGAATCGGCATCGAAATGAATCAATTTTAAAAGGAATGTTACTGGTACTGAGTACCTCCGTACTCTCCTGACATAGCCCCATCAGATTATTATTTATTTCGGTGCATTCAAAATTCGGTTACCGGAAAACAATTTGAAAACTTTGAGGTCCTCCAAAAGCACGTGGCGGAGTTTTTTAATAAAAAAAAGGAAAGACTTTTATGCAAAAGGAATTAAGAAGCTACCTGAGAAGTGGCAAGAAGTAATTGAAAAGAATGGTGACTATGTATGTAAATAAAATAAATTGTATTTGAAAAAAACGGCGTTTTATTGTAACGGCTGAAACCGGAACGAACTCATTGGACCACCTAATACATTGGTGTTTTTTGCATTTCGTTGGAACGTAAATTATGAAGTTTCACACCGCCCACGACCGCAATATTGTTTTAGGCATCAGGGCGTAGAGTACTTGGTTGGACAGCCGATAGTGCTACTTAACGGGTGTTTGACTCAGTCATTCTTATACTATATTTTAACACTACATTCTCTACGCTTCTCGTGGCACAGTATCGAACACATAGTTTCAGATAGAACAATTAGTTTAAAATGGTACTAAGTTTCGCATCTGGAGTTTCCTCTTTCACAAGGCGACCACTTAGTTTCGTCGAACACATACGGTTTCGAGTAGCATCGCCACAGATTTCAGAGAACAGGCGATTCTCCTGGCACAGTATCGAACACTTTCAGATAGAACAATTAGTTTAAAATGCAACTAAGTTTCGCATCTGGAGTTTCCTCTCTCACAAGGTCGACCACTTAGTTTCGTCGAACACATACGGTTTCGAGTAGCATCGCCACATATTTCAGAGAACAGGCGCTTCTCCTGGCACAGTATCGAACACTTAGTTTCAGATAGAACAATTAGTTTAAAATGGTAGTAAGTTTCGCATCTGGAGTTTCCTCTCTCACAAGGTCGACCACTTAGTTTCGTCGAACACATACGGTTTCGAGTAGCATCGCCACAGATTTCAGAGAACAGGCGCTTCTCCTGGCACAGTATCGAACACTTAGTTTCAGATAGAACATTTAGTTTAAAATGGAACTAAGTTTCGCATCTGTAGTTTCCTCTCCCACAAGGTCGACAACATAGTTTCGTCGAACACATACGGTTTCGAGTGGCATGGCCACAGATTTCAGAGAACAGGCGCTTCTCCTGGCACAGTGTCGAACACTTAGTTTCAGATAGAACAATCAGTTTAAAATGGAACTAATTTTCGCATCTGGAGTTCCTCTCTCACAAGGTCGACAACTTAGTTTCGTCAAACACATACGGTTTCGAGTGGCATCGCCACAGATTTCAGAGAACAGGCGCTTCTCCTGGCACATTATCGAACACTTAGTTTCAGATAGAACAATTAGTTTTAAATGGAACTAAGTTTCGCATCTGGAGTTTCCTCTCTCACCATGTCGACCACTTAGTTTCGTCGAAAACATACGGTTTCGAGTAGCAAAGCCGCAGATTTCAGAGAATAGGCGCTTCTCCTGGCACAGTACCGAACACTTAGTTTCAGAGAGAACAATTAGTTTAAAATGGAATAATGTTTCGCATCTGGAGTATCCTCTCTCACAAGATCAACCACTTAGTTACGTCGAACACATACCGTTTCGAGTAGCATCGCCACAGATTTCAGAGAGCAGGCGCTTCTCCTGGCACAGTATCGAACACTTAGTTTCAGATAGAACATTTAGTTTAAAATGGAAATATGTTTCGCATTTGGAGTTTCGTCTCCCACAAGGTCGACCACTTAGTTTCGTCGAACACATACGGTTTCGAGAGGCATCGCCACAGATTTCAGAGAACAGGCGCTTCTCCTGGCACAGTATCGAAAACTTAGTTTCTGAGAGAACAATTAGTTCAAAATGGAAATAAGCTTCGCATTTGGAGTTTCCTCTCTAACAAGGTCGACCACTTAGTTTCGTCGAACACCTACGGTTTCGTGTGGTATCGCCGCAAATTTCGCCGAACGGGAGCTTCTCCCGGCACAGTATTGACTACTTACTTTCGCCGAACACATACGGTTTCGAGTGGCATCGCCACAGATTTCAGGGAACAGGCGCTTCTCCTGGCACAGTATCGAACACTTAGTTTCAGATAGAACATTTAGTTTAAAATGGAAATATGTTTCGCATTTGGAGTTTCCTCCCTCACAGTATCGACTACTTACTTTCGCCGAACACATACGGTTTCGAGTGGCATCGCCACAGATTTCTGGGAACAGGCGCTTCTCCTGGCACAGAATCGAACACTTGGTTTCAGATAGAACAATTAGTTTAAAATGGTAGTAAGTTTCGCATCTGGAGTTTCCTCTCTCACAAGGTCGACCACTTAGTTTCGTCGAACACATACGGTTTCGAGTAGCATCGCCCCAGATTTCAGAGAGCAGGCGCTTCTCCTGGCACAGTATCGAACACTTAGTTTCAGATAGAACATTTAGTTTAAAATGGAAATATGTTTCGCATTTGGAGTTTAATGCCTCACAAGGTCGACGACTTAGTTACGTCGAACACATACGGTTTCGAGTAGCATCGCCACATATTTCAGAGAACAGGCGCTTCTCCTGGCACAGTATCGAACACTTATTTTCAGATAGAACAATTAGTTTAAAATGGAACTAAGTTTCGCATCTGGAGTTTCCTCTCCCACAAGGTCGACCACATAGCTTCGTAGAACACATACGGTTTCGAGTAGCATCGACACAGATTTCAGAGAACAGGCGCTTCTCCTGGCACAGTAACGAACACTTAGTTTCAGATAGAACAATTAGTTTAAAATGGAACTAAGTTTCGCATCTGGAGTTTCGTCTCCCACAAGGTCGACCACTTAATTTCGTCGAACACATACGGTTTCGATGGGCAACGCCACAGATTTCAGAGAACAGGCGCTTCTCCTGGCACAGTATCGAAAACTTAGTTTCTGAGAGAACAATTAGTTTAAAATGGAAATAAGCTTCGCATTTGGAGTTTCCTCTCTCACAAGGTCGACCACTTAGTTTCGTCGAACACATACGGTTTCGAGTGGCATCGCCACAGATTTCTGGGAACAGGCGCTTCTCCTGGCACAGTATCGAACACTTGGTTTCAGATAGAACATTTAGTTTAAAATGGAAATATGTTTCGCATTTGGAGTTTAATGCCTCACAAGGTCGACGACTTAGTTACGTCGAACACATACGGTTTCGAGTAGCATCGGCACATATTTCAGAGAACAGGCGCTTCTCCTGGCACAGTATCGAACACTTAGTTTCAGATAGAACAATTAGTTTAAAATGGAACTAAGTTTCGCATCTGGAGTTTCCTCTCCCACAAGGTCGACCACATAGTTTCGTAGAACACATACGGTTTCGAGTAGCATCGCCACAGATTTCAGAGAACAGGCGCTTCTCCTGGCACAGCAACGAACACTTAGTTTCAGATAGAACAATTAGTTTAAAATGGAACTAAGTTTCGCATCTGGAGTTTCGTCTCCCACAAGGTCGACCACTTAGTTTCGTCGAACACATACGGTTTCGAGGGGCATCGCCACAGATTTCAGAGAACAGGCGCTTCTCCTGGCACAGTATCGAAAACTTAGTTTCTGAGAGAACAATTAGTTTAAAATGGAAATAATCTTCGCATTTGGAGTTTCCTCTCTCACAAGGTCGACCACTTAGTTTCGTCGAACACCTACGGTTTCGAGTGGTATCGCGGCAAATTTCGCCGAACGGGAGCTTCTCCCGGCACAGTATTGACTACTTAGTTTCAGATAGAACATTTAGTTTAAAATGGAAATATGTTTCGCATTTGGAGTTTCCTCCCTCACAAGGTCGACCACTTAGTTACGTCGAACACATACGGTTTCGAGTAGCATCGCCACATATTTCAGAGAACAGGCGCTTCTCCTGGCACAGTACCGAACACTTAGTTTCAGATAGAACAATTAGTTTAAAATGGAACTAAGTTTCGCATCTGGAGTTTCCTCTCCCACAAGGTCGACCACATAGTTTCGTCGAACACATACGGTTTCGAGTGGCATGGCCACAGATTTCAGGGAACAGGCGCTTCTCCTGGCACAGTATCGAACACTTAGTTTCAGATAGAACATTTAGTTTAAAATGGAAATATGTTTCGCATTTGGAGTTTAATGCCTCACAAGGTCGACGACGCAGTTACGTCGAACACATACGGTTTCGAGTAGCATCGCCACATATTTCAGAGAACAGGCGCTTCTCCTGGCACAGTATCGAACACTTAGTTTCAGATAGAACAATTAGTTTAAAATGGAACTAAGTTTCGCATCTGGAGTTTCCTCTCCCACAAGGTCGACGACTTAGTTACGTCGAACACATACGGTTTCGAGTAGCATCGCCACATATTTCAGAGAACAGGCGCTTCTCCTGGCACAGTATCGAACACTTAGTTTCAGATAGAACAATTAGTTTAAAATGGAACTAAGTTTCGCATCTGGAGTTTCCTCTCCCACAAGGTCGACCACATAGTTTCGTAGAACACATACGGTTTCGAGTAGCATCGCCACAGATTTCAGAGAACAGGCGCTTCTCCTGGCACAGTAACGAACACTTAGTTTCAGATAGAACAATTAGTTTAAAATGGAACTAAGTTTCGCATCTGGAGTTTCGTCTCCCACAAGGTCGACCACTTAATTTCGTCGAACACATACGGTTTCGAGGGGCAACGCCACAGATTTCAGAGAACAGGCGCTTCTCCTGGCACAGTATCGAACACTTAGTTTCAGATAGAACAATTAGTTTAAAATGGAACTAAGTTTCGCATCTGGAGTTTCCTCTCCCACAAGGTCGACCACATAGTTTCGTAGAACACATACGGTTTCGAGTAGCATCGCCACAGATTTCAGAGAACAGGCGCTTCTCCTGGCACAGCAACGAACACTTAGTTTCAGATAGAACAATTAGTTTAAAATGGAACTAAGTTTCGCATCTGGAGTTTCGTCTCCCACAAGGTCGACCACTTAGTTTCGTCGAACACATACGGTTTCGAGGGGCATCGCCACAGATTTCAGAGAACAGGCGCTTCTCCTGGCACAGTATCGAAAACTTAGTTTCTGAGAGAACAATTAGTTTAAAATGGAAATAATCTTCGCATTTGGAGTTTCCTCTCTCACAAGGTCGACCACTTAGTTTCGTCGAACACCTACAGTTTCGAGTGGTATCGCGGCAAATTTCGCCGAACGGGAGCTTCTCCCGGCACAGTATTGACTACTTAGTTTCAGATAGAACATTTAGTTTAAAATGGAAATATGTTTCGCATTTGGAGTTTCCTCCCTCACAAGGTCGACAACTTAGTTACGTCGAACACATACGGTTTCGAGTAGCATCGCCACATATTTCAGAGAACAGGCGCTTCTCCTGGCACAGTACCGAACACTTAATTTCAGATAGAACAATTAGTTTAAAATGGAACTAAGTTTCGCATCTGGAGTTTCCTCTCCCACAAGGTCGACCACATAGTTTCGTAGAACACATACGGTTTCGAGTAGCATCGCCACAGATTTCAGAGAGCAGGCGCTTCTCCTGGCACAGTAACGAACACTTAGTTTCAGATAGAACAATTAGTTTAAAATGGAACTAAGTTTCGCATCTGGAGTTTCGTCTCCCACAAGGTCGACCACTTAATTTCGTCGAACACATACGGTTTCGAGGGGCAACGCCACAGATTTCAGAGAACAGGCGCTTCTCCTGGCACAGTATCGAACACTTAGTTTCAGATAGAACAATTAGTTTAAAATGGAACTAAGTTCCGCATCTGGAGTTTCCTCTCCCACAAGGTCGACCACATAGTTTCGTAGAACACATACGGTTTCGAGTAGCATCGCCACAGATTTCAGAGAACAGGCGCTTCTCCTGGCACAGCAACGAACACTTAGTTTCAGATAGAACAATTAGTTTAAAATGGAACTAAGTTTCGCATCTGGAGTTTCGTCTCCCACAAGGTCGACCACTTAGTTTCGTCGAACACATACGGTTTCGAGGGGCATCGCCACAGATTTCAGAGAACAGGCGCTTCTCCTGGCACAGTATCGAAAACTTAGTTTCTGAGAGAACAATTAGTTTAAAATGGAAATAATCTTCGCATTTGGAGTTTCCTCTCTCACAAGGTCGACCACTTAGTTTCGTCGAACACCTACAGTTTCGAGTGGTATCGCGGCAAATTTCGCCGAACGGGAGCTTCTCCCGGCACAGTATTGACTACTTAGTTTCAGATAGAACATTTAGTTTAAAATGGAAATATGTTTCGCATTTGGAGTTTAATGCCTCACAAGGTCGACGACTTAGTTACGTCGAACACATACGGTTTCGAGTAGCATCGCCAATATATTTCAGAGAACAGGCGCTTCTCCTGGCACAGTATCGAACACTTATTTTCAGATAGAACAATTAGTTTAAAATGGAACTAAGTTTCGCATCTGGAGTTTCCTCTCCCACAAGGTCGACCACATAGCTTCGTAGAACACATACGGTTTAGAGTAGCATCGACACAGATTTCAGAGAACAGGCGCTTCTCCTGGCACAGTAACGAACACTTAGTTTCAGATAGAACAATTAGTTTAAAATGGAACTAAGTTTCGCATCTGGAGTTTCGTCTCCCACAAGGTCGACCACTTAATTTCGTCGAACACATACGGTTTCGATGGGCAACGCCACAGATTTCAGAGAACAGGCGCTTCTCCTGGCACAGTATCGAAAACTTAGTTTCTGAGAGAACAATTAGTTTAAAATGGAAATAAGCTTCGCATTTGGAGTTTCCTCTCTCTCAAGGTCGACCACTTAGTTTCGTCGAACACCTACGGTTTCGAGTGGCATCGCCACAGATTTCTGGGAACAGGCGCTTCTCCTGGCACAGTATCGAACACTTGGTTTCAGATAGAACATTTAGTTTAAAATGGAAATATGTTTCGCATTTGGAGTTTAATGCCTCACAAGGTCGACGACTTAGTTACGTCGAACACATACGGTTTCGAGTAGCATCGGCACATATTTCAGAGAACAGGCGCTTCTCCTGGCACAGTATCGAACACTTAGTTTCAGATAGAACAATTAGTTTAAAATGGAACTAAGTTTCGCATCTGGAGTTTCCTCTCCCACAAGGTCGACCACATAGTTTCGTCGAACACGTACGGTTTCGAGTGGCATGGCCACAGATTTCAGAGAACAGGCGCTTCTCCTGGCACAGTAACGAATACCTAGTTTCAGATAGAACATTTAGTTTAAAATGGAAATATGTTTCGCATTTGGAGTTTCCTCCCTCACAAGGTCGACCACTTAGTTACGTCGAACACATACGGTTTCGAGTAGCATCGCCACATATTTCAGAGAACAGGCGCTTCTCCTGGCACAGTACCGAACACTTAGTTTCAGATAGAACAATTAGTTTAAAATGGAACTAAGTTTCGCATCTGTAGTTTCCTCTCCCACAAGGTCGACAACATAGTTTCGTCGAACACATACGGTTTCGAGTGGCATGGCCACAGATTTCAGAGAACAGGCGCTTCTCCTGGCACAGTGTCGAACACTTAGTTTCAGATAGAACAATCAGTTTAAAATGGAACTAATTTTCGCATCTGGAGTTCCTCTCTCACAAGGTCGACAACTTAGTTTCGTCAAACACATACGGTTTCGAGTGGCATCGCCACAGATTTCAGAGAACAGGCGCTTCTCCTGGCACATTATCGAACACTTAGTTTCAGATAGAACAATTAGTTTTAAATGGAACTAAGTTTCGCATCTGGAGTTTCCTCTCTCACCATGTCGACCACTTAGTTTCGTCGAAAACATACGGTTTCGAGTAGCAAAGCCGCAGATTTCAGAGAATAGGCGCTTCTCCTGGCACAGTACCGAACACTTAGTTTCAGAGAGAACAATTAGTTTAAAATGGAATAATGTTTCGCATCTGGAGTATCCTCTCTCACAAGATCAACCACTTAGTTACGTCGAACACATACCGTTTCGAGTAGCATCGCCACAGATTTCAGAGAGCAGGCGCTTCTCCTGGCACAGTATCGAACACTTAGTTTCAGATAGAACAATTAGTTTAAAATGGAACTAAGTTTCGCATCTGGAGTTTCCTCTCCCACAAGGTCGACCACATAGTTTCGTAGAACACATACGGTTTCGAGTAGCATCGCCACAGATTTCAGAGAACAGGCGCTTCTCCTGGCACAGTAACGAACACTTAGTTTCAGATAGAACAATTAGTTTAAAATGGAACTAAGTTTCGCATCTGGAGTTTCGTCTCCCACAAGGTCGACCACTTAATTTCGTCGAACACATACGGTTTCGAGGGGCAACGCCACAGATTTCAGAGAACAGGCGCTTCTCCTAGCACAGTATCGAACACTTAGTTTCAGATAGAACAATTAGTTTAAAATGGAACTAAGTTTCGCATCTGGAGTTTCCTCTCCCACAAGGTCGACCACATAGTTTCGTAGAACACATACGGTTTCGAGTAGCATCGCCACAGATTTCAGAGAACAGGCGCTTCTCCTGGCACAGCAACGAACACTTAGTTTCAGATAGAACAATTAGTTTAAAATGGAACTAAGTTTCGCATCTGGAGTTTCGTCTCCCACAAGGTCGACCACTTAGTTTCGTCGAACACATACGGTTTCGAGGGGCATCGCCACAGATTTCAGAGAACAGGCGCTTCTCCTGGCACAGTATCGAAAACTTAGTTTCTGAGAGAACAATTAGTTTAAAATGGAAATAATCTTCGCATTTGGAGTTTCCTCTCTCACAAGGTCGACCACTTAGTTTCGTCGAACACCTACAGTTTCGAGTGGTATCGCGGCAAATTTCGCCGAACGGGAGCTTCTCCCGGCACAGTATTGACTACTTAGTTTCAGATAGAACATTTAGTTTAAAATGGAAATATGTTTCGCATTTGGAGTTTCCTCCCTCACAAGGTCGACAACTTAGTTACGTCGAACACATACGGTTTCGAGTAGCATCGCCACATATTTCAGAGAACAGGCGCTTCTCCTGGCACAGTACCGAACACTTAATTTCAGATAGAACAATTAGTTTAAAATGGAACTAAGTTTCGCATCTGGAGTTTCCTCTCCCACAAGGTCGACCACATAGTTTCGTAGAACACATACGGTTTCGAGTAGCATCGCCACAGATTTCAGAGAGCAGGCGCTTCTCCTGGCACAGTAACGAACACTTAGTTTCAGATAGAACAATTAGTTTAAAATGGAACTAAGTTTCGCATCTGGAGTTTCGTCTCCCACAAGGTCGACCACTTAATTTCGTCGAACACATACGGTTTCGAGGGGCAACGCCACAGATTTCAGAGAACAGGCGCTTCTCCTGGCACAGTATCGAACACTTAGTTTCAGATAGAACAATTAGTTTAAAATGGAACTAAGTTTCGCATCTGGAGTTTCCTCTCCCACAAGGTCGACCACATAGTTTCGAGAACACATACGGTTTCGAGTAGCATCGCCACAGATTTCAGAGAACAGGCGCTTCTCCTGGCACAGCAACGAACACTTAGTTTCAGATAGAACAATTAGTTTAAAATGGAACTAAGTTTCGCATCTGGAGTTTCGTCTCCCACAAGGTCGACCACTTAGTTTCGTCGAACACATACGGTTTCGAGGGGCATCGCCACAGATTTCAGAGAACAGGCGCTTCTCCTGGCACAGTATCGAAAACTTAGTTTCTGAGAGAACAATTAGTTTAAAATGGAAATAATCTTCGCATTTGGAGTTTCCTCTCTCACAAGGTCGACCACTTAGTTTCGTCGAACACCTACAGTTTCGAGTGGTATCGCGGCAAATTTCGCCGAACGGGAGCTTCTCCCGGCACAGTATTGACTACTTAGTTTCAGATAGAACATTTAGTTTAAAATGGAAATATGTTTCGCATTTGGAGTTTAATGCCTCACAAGGTCGACGACTTAGTTACGTCGAACACATACGGTTTCGAGTAGCATCGCCAATATATTTCAGAGAACAGGCGCTTCTCCTGGCACAGTATCGAACACTTATTTTCAGATAGAACAATTAGTTTAAAATGGAACTAAGTTTCGCATCTGGAGTTTCCTCTCCCACAAGGTCGACCACATAGCTTCGTAGAACACATACGGTTTAGAGTAGCATCGACACATATTTCAGAGAACAGGCGCTTCTCCTGGCACAGTAACGAACACTTAGTTTCAGATAGAACAATTAGTTTAAAATGGAACTAAGTTTCGCATCTGGAGTTTCGTCTCCCACAAGGTCGACCACTTAATTTCGTCGAACACATACGGTTTCGATGGGCAACGCCACAGATTTCAGAGAACAGGCGCTTCTCCTGGCACAGTATCGAAAACTTAGTTTCTGAGAGAACAATTAGTTTAAAATGGAAATAAGCTTCGCATTTGGAGTTTCCTCTCTCACAAGGTCGACCACTTAGTTTCGTCGAACACCTACGGTTTCGAGTGGCATCGCCACAGATTTCTGGGAACAGGCGCTTCTCCTGGCACAGTATCGAACACTTGGTTTCAGATAGAACATTTAGTTTAAAATGGAAATATGTTTCGCATTTGGAGTTTAATGCCTCACAAGGTCGACGACTTAGTTACGTCGAACACATACGGTTTCGAGTAGCATCGGCACATATTTCAGAGAACAGGCGCTTCTCCTGGCACAGTATCGAACACTTAGTTTCAGATAGAACAATTAGTTTAAAATGGAACTAAGTTTCGCATCTGGAGTTTCCTCTCCCACAAGGTCGACCACATAGTTTCGTAGAACACATACGGTTTCGAGTAGCATCGCCACAGATTTCAGAGAACAGGCGCTTCTCCTGGCACAGTAACGAACACTTAGTTTCAGATAGAACATTTAGTTTAAAATGGAAATATGTTTCGCATTTGGAGTTTCCTCCCTCACAAGGTCGACCACTTAGTTACGTCGAACACATACGGTTTCGAGTAGCATCGCCACATATTTCAGAGAACAGGCGCTTCTCCTGGCACAGTACCGAACACTTAGTTTCAGATAGAACAATTAGTTTAAAATGGAACTAAGTTTCGCATCTGTAGTTTCCTCTCCCACAAGGTCGACAACATAGTTTCGTCGAACACATACGGTTTCGAGTGGCATGGCCACAGATTTCAGAGAACAGGCGCTTCTCCTGGCACAGTGTCGAACACTTAGTTTCAGATAGAACAATCAGTTTAAAATGGAACTAATTTTCGCATCTGGAGTTCCTCTTTCACAAGGTCGACAACTTAGTTTCGTCAAACACATACGGTTTCGAGTGGCATCGCCACAGATTTCAGAGAACAGGCGCTTCTCCTGGCACATTATCGAACACTTAGTTTCAGATAGAACAATTAGTTTTAAATGGAACTAAGTTTCGCATCTGGAGTTTCCTCTCTCACCATGTCGACCACTTAGTTTCGTCGAAAACATACGGTTTCGAGTAGCAAAGCCGCAGATTTCAGAGAATAGGCGCTTCTCCTGGCACAGTACCGAACACTTAGTTTCAGAGAGAACAATTAGTTTAAAATGGAATAATGTTTCGCATCTGGAGTATCCTCTCTCACAAGATCAACCACTTAGTTACGTCGAACACATACCGTTTCGAGTAGCATCGCCACAGATTTCAGAGAGCACGCGCTTCTCCTGGCACAGTATCGAAAACTTAGTTTCTGAGAGAACAATTAGTTTAAAATGGAAATAAGCTTCGCATTTGGAGTTTCCTCTCTCACAAGGTCGACCACTTAGTTTCGTCGAACACCTACGGTTTCGAGTGTTATCGCCACAGATTTCAGGGAACAGGCGCTTCTCGTGGCACAGTATCGAACACTTAGTTTCAGATAGAACATTTAGTTTAAAATGGAAATATGTTTCGCATTTGGAGTTTAATGCCTCACAAGGTCGACGACGCAGTTACGTCGAACACATACGGTTTCGAGTAGCATCGCCACATATTTCAGAGAACAGGCGCTTCTCCTGGCACAGTATCGAACACTTAGTTTCAGATAGAACAATTAGTTTAAAATGGAACTAAGTTTCGCATCTGGAGTTTCCTCTCCCACAAGGTCGACGACTTAGTTACGTCGAACACATACGGTTTCGAGTAGCATCGCCACATATTTCAGAGAACAGGCGCTTCTCCTGGCACAGTATCGAACACTTAGTTTCAGATAGAACAATTAGTTTAAAATGGAACTAAGTTTCGCATCTGGAGTTTCCTCTCCCACAAGGTCGACCACATAGTTTCGTAGAACACATACGGTTTCGAGTAGCATCGCCACAGATTTCAGAGAACAGGCGCTTCTCCTGGCACAGTAACGAACACTTAGTTTCAGATAGAACAATTAGTTTAAAATGGAACTAAGTTTCGCATCTGGAGTTTCGTCTCCCACAAGGTCGACCACTTAATTTCGTCGAACACATACGGTTTCGAGGGGCAACGCCACAGATTTCAGAGAACAGGCGCTTCTCCTGGCACAGTATCGAACACTTAGTTTCAGATAGAACAATTAGTTTAAAATGGAACTAAGTTTCGCATCTGGAGTTTCCTCTCCCACAAGGTCGACCACATAGTTTCGTAGAACACATACGGTTTCGAGTAGCATCGCCACAGATTTCAGAGAACAGGCGCTTCTCCTGGCACAGCAACGAACACTTATTTTCAGATAGAACAATTACTTTAAAATGGAACTAAGTTTCGCATCTGGAGTTTCGTCTCCCACAAGGTCGACCACTTAGTTTCGTCGAACACATACGGTTTCGAGGGGCATCGCCACAGATTTCAGAGAACAGGCGCTTCTCCTGGCACAGTATCGAAAACTTAGTTTCTGAGAGAACAATTAGTTTAAAATGGAAATAATCTTCGCATTTGGAGTTTCCTCTCTCACAAGGTCGACCACTTAGTTTCGTCGAACACCTACAGTTTCGAGTGGTATCGCGGCAAATTTCGCCGAACGGGAGCTTCTCCCGGCACAGTATTGACTACTTAGTTTCAGATAGAACATTTAGTTTAAAATGGAAATATGTTTCGCATTTGGAGTTTCCTCCCTCACAAGGTCGACCACTTAGTTACGTCGAACACATACGGTTTCGAGTAGCATCGCCACATATTTCAGAGAACAGGCGCTTCTCCTGGCACAGTACCGAACACTTAATTTCAGATAGAACAATTAGTTTAAAATGGAACTAAGTTTCGCATCTGGAGTTTCCTCTCCCACAAGGTCGACCACATAGTTTCGTCGAACACATACGGTTTCGAGTGGCATGGCCACAGATTTCAGAGAACAGGCGCTTCTCCTGGCACAGTGTCGAACACTTAGTTTCAGATAGAACAATTAGTTTAAAATGGTACTAAATTTCGCATCTGGAGTTTCCTCTCTCACCATGTCGACCACTTAGTTTCGTCGAAAACATACGGTTTCGAGTAGCAAAGCCGCAGATTTCAGAGAATAGGCGCTTCTCCTGGCACAGTACCGAAGACTTAGTTTCAGAGAGAACAATTAGTTTAAAATGGAATAATGTTTCGCATCTGGAGTATCCTCTCTCACAAGATCAACCACTTAGTTACGTCGAACACATACGGTTTCGAGTAGCATCGCCACAGATGTCAGAGAGCAGGCGCTTCTCCTGGCACAGTATCGAACACTTAGTTTCAGATAGAACATTTAGTTTAAAATGGAAATATGTTTCGCATTTGGAGTTTCGTCTCCCACAAGGTCGACCACTTAGTTTCGTCGAACACATACGGTTTCGAGAGGCATCGCCACAGATTTCAGAGAACAGGCGCTTCTCCTGGCACAGTATCGAAAACTTAGTTTCTGAGAGAACAATTAGTTTAAAGTGGAAATAAGCTTCGCATTTGGAGTTTCCTCTCTCACAAGGTCGACCACTTAGTTTCGTCGAACACCTACGGTTTCGAGTGTTATCGCCACAGATTTCAGGGAACAGGCGCTTCTCCTGGCACAGTATCGAACACTTAGTTTCAGATAGAACATTTAGTTTAAAATGGAAATATGTTTCGCATTTGGAGTTTAATGCCTCACAAGGTCGACGACTTAGTTACGTCGAACACATACGGTTTCGAGTAGCATCGCCACATATTTCAGAGAACAGGCGCTTCTCCTGGCACAGTATCGAACACTTAGTTTCAGATAGAACAATTAGTTTAAAATGGAACTAAGTTTCGCATCTGGAGTTTCCTCTCCCACAAGGTCGACGACTTAGTTACGTCGAACACATACGGTTTCGAGTAGCATCGCCACATATTTCAGAGAACAGGCGCTTCTCCTGGCACAGTATCGAACACTTAGTTTCAGATAGAACAATTAGTTTAAAATGGAACTAAGTTTCGCATCTGGAGTTTCCTCTCCCACAAGGTCGACCACATAGTTTTGTAGAACACATACGGTTTCGAGTAGCATCGCCACAGATTTCAGAGAACAGGCGCTTCTCCTGGCACAGTAACGAACACTTAGTTTCAGATAGAACAATTAGTTTAAAATGGAACTAAGTTTCGCATCTGGAGTTTCGTCTCCCACAAGGTCGACCACTTAATTTCGTCGAACACATACGGTTTCGAGGGGAACGCCACAGATTTCAGAGAACAGGCGCTTCTCCTGGCACAGTATCGAAAACTTAGTTTCTGAGAGAACAATTAGTTTAAAATGGAAATAAGCTTCGCATTTGGAGTTTCCTCTCTCACAAGGTCGACCACTTAGTTTCGTCGAACACATACGGTTTCGAGTGCCACCGCCACAGATTTCAGAGAACAGGCGCTTCTCCTGGCACAGTATCGAACACTTAGTTTCAGATAGAACCATTAGTTTAAACTGGAATTAAGTTTCGCATCCGGAGTTTCCTCTCTCACAAGCTCGACCACTTATTTTCGTCGAACACATACGGTTTCCAGTGGTATCGCCACAGATTTCGCCGAAAGGGAGTTTCTCCTGGCACACTAGCGAACACTTAGTTTCAGATAGAACAATTAGTTTTAAATGTAACTAAATTTCGCATCTGGAGTTTCCTCTCTCACAAGGTGGACGACTTAGTTTCGCCGAACACATACGGTTTCCAGTGGTATCGCCACAGATTTCGCCGAACGGGAGTTTCTCCTGGCACACTAGCGAACACTTAGTTTCAGATAGAACAATTAGTTTAAAATGGAACTAAGCTTCGCATCTGGAGTTTCCTCTCTCACAAGGTGGACAACTTAGTTTCGTCGAACACATACGGTTTCGAGTAGCATCGCCTCAAATTTCAGAGAACAAGCACTTCTCCTGGCACATTATCGAACACTTAGTTTCAGATAGAACAATTAGTTTAAACTGGAACTATGTTTCGCATTTGGAGTTTCCTCTCTCACAAGGTCGACCACTTAGTTTCGTCGAACACATACGGTTTCGAGTGGCATCGCCACAGATTTCAGAGAACAGGCGTTTCTCCTGGCACAGTATCGAACACTTAATTTCAGATGGAACAATTAGTTTAAAATGGAAATGAGTTTCGCATCTGAAGTTTCCTCTCTCACAAGGTCGGCCACTTAGTTTCGTCGAACACATACGGTATCGAGTGGCATCGCCACAGATTTCAGAGAACAGGCGCTTCTGCTGGCACAGTATCGAACACTTAATTTCAGATAGAACAATAAGTTTAAAATGGCACTAAGTTTTGCGTCTGGAGTTTCCTCTCACACAAGGTCGACCACTTAGTTTCGTCGAACACATACGGTTTCGATTAGCATCGCCACAGATTTCAGAGAACAGGCGCTTCTCTTGGCACATTATCGAACACATAGTTTCAGATGGAACATTTAGTTTAAAATTGAACTAAGTTTCGCATCTGGAGTTTCCTCTCCCACAAGGTCGACGACTTAGTTACGTCGAACACATACGGTTTCGAGTAGCATCGCCACATATTTCAGAGAACAGGCGCTTCTCCTGGCACAGTATCGAACACTTAGTTTCAGATAGAGCAATTAGTTTAAAATGGAACTAAGTTTCGCATCTGGAGTTTCCTCTCCCACAAGGTCGACCACATAGTTTCGTAGAACACATACGGTTTCGAGTAGCATCGCCACAGATTTCAGAGAACAGGCGCTTCTCCTGGCAGAGTATCGAACCCTCAGCTTCAGATAGAACAATAAGTTTAAAATGGAACAATATTTCACATCTGGAGTTCCTTTCGCACAAGGTCGACGACTTAATTTCGTCGAACAAATACGGTTTCGAGTGGCATCGCCACAGATTTCAGAGAACAGGCGCTTCTCCTGGCACAGTATCGAACACTTATTTCAGACAGAACAATTAGTTTAAAATGGAACTATGTTTCGCATCTGGAGTATCCTCTCTCACAAGATCAACCACTTAGTTTCGTCGAACAATTACGGTTTCGAGTGGCATCGCCACAGATTTCAGAGAACAGGCGCTTCTCCTAGCACAGTATCGAACACTTAGTTTCAGATAGAACAATCAGTTTAAAATGGTACTAAGTTTCGCATCTGTAGTTTCCTCCCTGACAAGGCGGCCACTTAGTTTCGTCGAACACATACGGTTTCGAGTAGCATCGCTACAGATTTGAGAGATTAGACGCATCTCCTGGCACAGTATCGAATACTTATTTCAGACAGAACAATTAATTTAAGATGGAACTATGTTTCGCATCTGGAGTATCCTCTCTTACAAGTTCAACCACTTAGTTTCGTCGAACACATACGGTTTCGAGCGGCATCGCCACACAGTTCAGAGAACAGGCGCTTCTCCTGGCACATTACCGAACCCTTAGTTGCAGATAGAACAATTAGTTTAAAATGGAACTAAGTTTCGCATCTGGAGTATCCTCTCTCACAAGTTCAACCACTTAGTTTCGTCGAACACATACGGGTTCGAGCGTCATCTCCACACAGTTCAGAGAACAGGCGCTTCTCCTGGCACAGTATCGAACACTTAGTTTCATATAGAACAATTAGCTTAAAATGGAAATATGTTTCGCATCTGGAGTATCCTCTCTCACAAGTTCAACCACTTAGTTTCGTCGAACACGTACGGTTTCGAGTGGCATCGCCACAGATTTCACAGAGCAGGCGCTTCTCCTGGCACGTTATCGAACACTTAGTTTCAGATAGAACAATTAGTTTAAAATGGAACTAAGTTTCGCTACTGGAGTTTCCTCTATCACAAGGTCGACCACTTAGTTTCGGCGAACACATACGGTTTCGAGTAGCATCGCCACAGATTTCAGAGACCGGGCGCTTCTCCTGGCACAGTATCGAACACTTATTTCAGACAAAACAATTAGTTTAAAATGGAACTATGTTTCGCATCTGGAGTATCCTCTCTCACAAGTTCAACCACTTAGTTTCGTCGAACACATACGGTATAGAGCGTTATCGCCACACAGTTCAGAGAACAGGTGCTTCTCCTGGCACAGTATCGAACACTTAGTTTCAGATAGAACAATTAGCTTAAAATGGAACTATGTTTCGCATTTGGAGTATCCTCTCTCACAAGATCAACCACTTAGTTTCGAGTGGCATCGCCACACATTTCAGAGAAGAGGCGCTTCGCCTGGCAGACTATCAGACACATAGTTTCAGATAGAACAATTAGTTTAAAATTGTATTAAATTTCGCATCTGGAGTTACTTCCCTCACAAGGCGACCACTTAATTTCGTCGAACACATACGGTTTCGAGTGGCATCGCCACAGATTTCAGAGAACAGGCGTTTCTCCTGGCACAGTATCGAACACTTAGTTTCAGATAGAACAATTAGTTTAAAATGGAACTAAGTTGCGCATCTGGAGTTTCCTCTCTCACAAGGTCGACCACTTAGTTTCGTCGAAAACATACGGTTTCGAGTGGCATCGCCACAAATTTCAGAGAACAGACGCTTCTCCTGGCACAGTATCGAACACTTAGTTTCCAATAGAACAATTAGTTTAAAATGGAACTAAGTTTCGGATCTGGAGTTTCCTCTCACAAGGTCGACCACTTAGTTTCGTCGAACACATACGGTTTCGAGTGGTATCGCCACAGATTTCAGAGAACAGGCGCTTCTCCTGGCACAGTATCGAGCACTTAGTTTCAAACAGAACATTTAGATAAAATGGAAATATGTTTCACTTCTGGAGTCTCCTCTCTCACAAGGTGGACCACTTAGTTTCGTCGAACACATACGGTTTCGTGTAGCATCGCCACAGATTTCAGAGAACAGGCGCTTCTCCTGGCACAGTATCGAACACTTAGTTACAGATAGAACACTTAGCTTAAAATGGAACTACGTTTCGCATTTGGAGTATCCTCTCTCACAAGATCAACCACTTAGTTTCGTCGAACACATACGGTTTCGAGTGGCATCGCCACACATTTCAGAGAACAGGCGCTCCGCCTGGCAGACGATCAGACACATAGTTTCAGATAGAACAATTAGTTTAAAATTGTACTAAATTTCGCATCTGGAGTTACTTCCCTCACAAGGCGACCACTTAATTTCGTCGAACACATACGGTTTCGAGTGGCATCGCCACAGATTTCAGAGAACAGGCGTTTCTCCTGGCACAGTATCGAACACTTAGTTTCAGATAGAACAATTAGTTTCAAATGGAACTAAGTTTCGCATCTGGAGTTTCCTCTCTCACAAGGTCGACCACTTAGTTTCGTCGAACACATACGGTTTCGAGTGGCATCGCCACACATTTCAGAGAACAGGCGCTTCTCCTGGCACAGTATCGAACACTTAGTTTCCAATAGAACAATTAGTTTAAAATGGAACTAAGTTTCGCATCTGGAGTTTCATCTCTCACAAGGTCAACCACTTAGTTTCGTCGAACCCATACGGTTTCGAGGGTCATCGCCACAGATTTCAGAGAACAGGCGCTTCGCCTGGCACAGTATCGAACACTTATTTCAGACAGAACAATTAGTTTAAAATGGAACTATGTTTCGCATCTGGGGTATACTCTCTCACAAGATCAACCACTTAGTTTCGTCGAACACATACGGTTTCGAGTGGCATCGCCACACATTTCAGAGAACAGGCGCTTCTCCTGGCACAGTATCGAACACTTAGTTTCCAATAGAACAATTAGTTTAAAATGGAACTAAGTTTCGCATCTGGAGTTTCATCTCTCACAAGGTCAACCACTTAGTTTCGTCGAACCCATACGGTTTCGAGGGTCATCGCCACAGATTTCAGAGAACAGGCGCTTCGCCTGGCACAGTATCGAACACTTATTTCAGACAGAACAATTAGTTTAAAATGGAACTAAGTTTCGCATCTGGAGTTTCCTCTCTCACAAGGTCGACCACTTAGTTTCGTCGAACACATACGGTTTCGAGTGGCATCGCCACACATTTCAGAGAACAGGCGCTTCTCCTGGCACAGTATCGAACACTTAGTTTCCAATAGAACAATTAGTTTAAAATGGAACTAAGTTTCGCATCTGGAGTTTCATCTCTCACAAGGTCAACCACTTAGTTTCGTCGAACCCATACGGTTTCGAGGGTCATCGCCACAGATTTCAGAGAACAGGCGCTTCGCCTGGCACAGTATCGAAGACTTATTTCAGACAGAACAATTAGTTTAAAATGGAACTATGTTTCGCATCTGGGGTATACTCTCTCACAAGATCAACCACTTAGTTTCGTCGAACACATACGGTTTCGAGTGGCATCGCCACACATTTCAGAGAACAGACGCTTCTCCTGGCACAGTATCGAACACTTAGTTTCAGATAGAACAATTAGTTTAAAATGGAACTAAGTTTCGCATCTGGAGTTTCATCTCTCACAAGGTCAACCACTTAGTTTCGTCGAACCCATACGGTTTCGAGTGGCATCGCCACAGATTTCAGAGAACAGGCGCTTCTCCTGGCACAGTATCGAACACTTAGTTTCAGATAGAGCAATTAGTTTAAAATGATACTAAGTTTCGCATCTGGAGTTTCCTCTCTCACAAGGCGACGACTCAGTTTCGTGGAACACATACGGTTTCGAGTGGCATCGCCACAGATTTCAGAGAACAGGCGCTTCTCCTGGCACAGTATCGAACACTTAGTTTCAGATAGAACAATTAGTTTAAAATGGAACTAAGTTTCGCATCTGGAGTTTCATCTCTCACAAGGTCAACCACTTAGTTTCGTCGAACCCATACGGTTTCGAGTGGCATCGCCACAGATTTCAGAGAACAGGCGCTTCTCCTGGCACAGTATCGAACACTTAGTTTCAGATAGAACAATTAGTTTAAAATGATACTAAGTTTCGCATCTGGAGTTTCCTCTCTCACAAGGCGACGACTCAGTTTCGTGGAACACATACGGTTTCGAGTGGCATCGCCACAGATTTCAGAGAACAGGCGCTTCTCTGGCACAGTATCGAACACTTTCAGATAGAACAATTATTTTAAAATGGAACTAAGTTCCGCATCTGGAGTTTCCTCTCTCACAAGGTCGGCCACTTAGTTACGTCGAACACATACGGGTTCGAGTAGCATCGCCACTGATTTCAGAGAACAGGCGCTTCTCTGGCACAGTATCGAACACTTTCAGATAGAACAATTATTTTAAAATGGAACTAAGTTCCGCATCTGGAGTTTCCTCTCTCACAAGGTCGGCCACTTAGTTTCGTCGAACACATACGGTTTCGAGTAGCATCGCCACAGATTTCACAGAACAAGCGCTTCTCCTGGCACAGTGTCGAACACTTCGTTTGAGATAGAACAATTAGTTTCAAGTGGAACTATGTTTCGCATTTGGAGTCTCCTCTCTCACAAGGTCGACCACTCAGTTTCGTCGATCACATACTGTTTCGAGTGGTATCCCCACAGATTTCGCAGAACGGGGGTTCCTCCTGGTACGGTATCGACAACTCAGTTTCGTCGAAAACATACGGTTTCAAGTGGCATCGCCACAGATTTCAGAGAACAAGCGCTTCTCCTGGCACATTATCGAACACTTATTTTCAGATGGAACATTTAGTTTAAAATTGAACTATGTTTCGCTTCTGGAGTTTCCTCTCTCACAAGGTCGACCACTTAGTTTCGCCGAACGCATACGGTTTCGAGTGGCATCGCCACAGATTTCAGAGAACAGGCGCTTCTGCTGGCACAGTATCGAACACTTAGTTTCAGATAGAACAATTAGTTTAAAATGGTACTAAGTTTCGCATCTGGAGTTTCCTCTCTCACAAGGTCGGCCACTTAGTTTCGTCGAACACATACGGTTTCGAGTGGCATCGCCACATATTTCAGAGAACAGGCGCTTCTCCTGGCACATTATCGAATACTTAATTTCAGATGGAAAAATTAGTTTAAAATGAAACTAAGTTTCGCATCTGAAGTTTCCTCTCCCACAAGTTCGGCCACTTAGTTTCGTCGAACACATACGGTTTCGAGTGGCATCGCCACAGATTTCAGAGAACAGGCGCTTCTCCTGGCACGGTATCGAACACTTAATTTCAGATAGAACAATTAGTTTAAAATGGAACTAAGTTTCGCATCGGGAGTTTCCTCCCTCAGAAGGTCGACTACTTAGTTTCGTCGTACACATACGGTTTGGAGTGGCATCGCCACGGATTTCAGAGAACAGGCGCTTCTCCTGGTACCGTATCGAACACTTAGTTTCAGATAGAACAATTAGTTTAAAATTGAACTATGTTTCGCATCTGGAGTTTCCTCTCTCACAAGGTCGACCACTTAGTTTCGTCGAACACATACGGTTTCGAGTGGCATCGCCACAGATTTCAGAGAACAGGTGCTCCTCCTGGCACGGTATCGAACACTTAATTTCAGATAGAACAATTAGTTTAAAATGGAACTAAGTTTCGCATCTGGAGTTTCCTCTCTCAGAAGGTCGACTACTTAGTTTCGTCGTACACATACGGTTTCGAGTGGCATCGCCACGGATTTCAGAGAACAGGCGCTTCTCCTGGTACCGTATCGAACACTTATTTTCAGAGGGAACATTTAGTTTAAAATTGAACTATGTTTCGCATCTGGAGTTTCCTCTCTCACAAGGTCGACCACTTAGTTTCGCCGAACGCATACGGTTTCGAGTGGCATCGTCACAGATTTCAGAGAACAGGCGCTTCTCCTGGCACAGTATCGGACACATAGTTTCAGATACAACAATTAGTTTAAAATGGTACTAAGTTTCGCATCTGGAGTTTCCTCTTTCACAAGGCGACCACTTAGTTTCGTCGAACACATACGGTTTCGAGTAGCATCGCCACAGATTTCAGAGAACAGGCGCCTCTCCTGGCACAGTATCGAACACTTAGTGTCAGATAGAACAATCAGTTTAAAATGGAACCAAGTTTCGCATCTGGAGTTTCCTCTCTCACATGGTCAACCACTTAGTTTCGTTGAACACATACGGTTTCGAGTGGTATCGCCACAGATTTCGCCGAACGGGTGTTTCTCCTGAAACAGTATCAACCACTTAGTTTCGTCGAACACATACGGTTTCGAGTAGCATCGCCACAGATTTCAGAGAACGGGCACTTCTCCCGGCACAGTATCGAACACTTAGTTTCAGATAGAACAATTAGTTTAAAATGGAACTAAGTTCCGCATCTGGAGTTTCCTCTCTCACAAGGTCGGCCATTCAGTTTCGTCGAACACATACGGGTTCGAGTAGCATCGCAACTGATTTCGGAGAACAGGCGCTTCTCCTGGCACAACATCGAAAACTTAGTTTCAGATAGAACAATTAGTTTAAAATGGTACTAAGTTTCGCATCTGGAGTTTCCTCTCTCACAAGGTCGACGACTTAGTTTCGTCGAATACATACGGGGTCGAGTGGTATCGCCACAGATTTCGCCGAACGGGAGTTTCTCCTGGCACACTATCGAACACTTAGTTTCAGATCGAACAAGTAGTTTTAAATGGAACTATGTTTCGCATCTGGAGTTTCCTCTCTCACAAGGTCGACGACTTAGTTTCGTCGAACACATACGGTTTCGAGTGGCATCGCCATAGGTTTCAGAGAACTGGCGCTTCTCCTGGCACAGTATCGAACACTTAGTCTCAGTTACCTCAATTAATTTAAAATGGAACGAAGTTTCGCATCTGGAGTTTCCTCTCTCACAAGGTCGACCACTTAGTTTCGTCGAACACATACGATTTCGAGTGGCATCGCCACAGATTTCAGGGAACAGGCGCTTCTCCTGGCACAGTATCGAACACTTAGTTTCAGCTAGAACAGTTAGTTTTAAAAGAAACTAAGTTTCGCATCTGGAGTTTCTTCTCTCACAAGGCGACCACTTTGTTTCATCGGACACATACGGCTTCGAATAGCATGGCCACACATTTCAGAGAACAGGCGCTTCTCCTGGCACAGTATCGAACACTTAGTTTCAGATAGAACAAATAGTTTAAAATGGAACAAAGCTTCGCATCTGGAGTTTCCTCTCTCACAAGGTCGACCACTTAGTTTCGTCGAACACATACGGTTTCGAGTGGCATCGCCACAGATTTCAGAGAACAGGCGCTTCTCCTGGCACGGTATCGAACACTTAATTTCAGATAGAACAATTAGTTTAAAATGGAACTAAGTTTCGCATCGGGAGTTTCCTCCTTCAGAAGGTCGACTACTTAGTTTCGTCGTACACATACGGTTTCGAGTGGCATCGCCACGGATTTCAGAGAACAGGCGCTTCTCCTAGTACCGTATCGAACACTTAGTTTCAGATAGAACAATTAGTTTAAAATTGAACTATGTTTCGCATCTGGAGTTTCCTCTCTCACAAGGTCGACCACTTAGTTTCGTCGAACACATACGGTTTCGAGTGGCATCGCCACAGATTTCAGAGAACAGGTGCTCCTCCTGGCACGATATCGAACACTTAATTTCAGATAGAACAATTAGTTTAAAATGGAACTAAGTTTCGCATCTGGAGTTTCCTCTCTCAGAAGGTCGACTACTTAGTTTCGTCGTACACATATGGTTTCGAGTGGCATCGCCACGGATGTCAGAGAACAGGCGCTTCTCCTGGTACCGTATCGAACACTTATTTTCAGAGGGAACATTTAGTTTAAAATTGAACTATGTTTCGCATCTGGAGTTTCCTCTCTCACAAGGTCGACCACTTAGTTTCGCCGAACGCATACGGTTTCGAGTGGCATCGCCACAGATTTCAGAGAACAGGCGCCTCTCCTGGCACAGTATCGAACACATAGTTTCAGATAGAACAATTAGTTTAAAATGGTGCTAAGTTTCGCATCTGGAGTTTCCTCTCTCACAAGGCGACCTCTTAGTTTCGTGGAACTCATACGGTTTCGGGTGGCATCGCCACAGATTTCAGAGAACAGGCGCTTCTACTGGCACAGTATCGAACACTTAGTTTCGGATAGAACAATCAGTTTAAAATGAACCTAAGTTTCGCATCTGGAGTTTCCTCTCTCACAAGGTCGTCCAGTTAGTTTCGTCGAACACATACGGTTTCGAGTGGCATCGCCACAGATTTCAAAGAACAGGTGCTTCTCCTGGGACAGTATCGGAGACTTAGTTTCAGATAGAAAAATTAGTTTAAAATGAAACTAAGTTTCGCATCTGGACTTTCCTCTCTCACAAGGTCGACCACCTAGTTTCGTCGAACACATACGGTTTCGAGTGGCATCGCCACACATTTCAGAGAACAGGCGCTTCTCCTGGCACAGTAACGGACACATAGTTTCAGATAGAACAATTAGTTTAAAATGGTACTAAATTTCGCATCTGGAGTTTCCTCTCTCACAAGGCGGCCACTTAGTTTCGTGGAACACATTCGGTTTCGAGTAGCATCGCCAGAGGTTTCAGAGAACAGGCGCTTCTCCTGGCACAGTATCGAACACTTAGTTTCAGATAGAACAATTAGTTTTAAATGGAACTATGTTTCGCATCTGGAGTTTCCTCTCTCACAAGGTCGACGACTTAGTTTCGTCGAACACATACGGTTTCGAGTGGCATCGCCATAGGTTTCAGAGAACTGGCGCTTCTCCTGGCACAGTATCGAACACTTAGTCTCAGTTACCTCAATTAATTTAAAATGGAACGAAGTTTCGCATCTGGAGTTTCCTCTCTCACAAGGTCGACCACTTAGTTTCGTCGAACACATACGATTTCGAGTGGCATCGCCACAGATTTCAGGGAACAGGCGCTTCTCCTGGCACAGTATCGAACACTTAGTTTCAGCTAGAACAGTTAGTTTTAAAAGAAACTAAGTTTCGCATCTGGAGTTTCTTCTCTCACAAGGCGACCACTTTGTTTCATCGGACACATACGGCTTCGAATAGCATGGCCACACATTTCAGAGAACAGGCGCTTCTCCTGGCACAGTATCGAACACTTAGTTTCAGATAGAACAAATAGTTTAAAATGGAACAAAGCTTCGCATCTGGAGTTTCCTCTCTCACAAGGTCGACCACTTAGTTTCGTCGAACACATACGGTTTCGAGTGGCATCGCCACAGATTTCAGAGAACAGGCGCTTCTCCTGGCACGGTATCGAACACTTAATTTCAGATAGAACAATTAGTTTAAAATGGAACTAAGTTTCGCATCGGGAGTTTCCTCCCTCAGAAGGTCGACTACTTAGTTTCGTCGTACACATACGGTTTCGAGTGGCATCGCCACGGATTTCAGAGAACAGGCGCTTCTCCTAGTACCGTATCGAACACTTAGTTTCAGATAGAACAATTAGTTTAAAATTGAACTATGTTTCGCATCTGGAGTTTCCTCTCTCACAAGGTCGACCACTTAGTTTCGTCGAACACATACGGTTTCGAGTGGCATCGCCACAGATTTCAGAGAACAGGTGCTCCTCCTGGCACGATATCGAACACTTAATTTCAGATAGAACAATTAGTTAAAAATGGAACTAAGTTTCGCATCTGGAGTTTCCTCTCTCAGAAGGTCGACTACTTAGTTTCGTCGTACACATACGGTTTCGAGTGGCATCGCCACGGATTTCAGAGAACAGGCGCTTCTCCTGGTACCGTATCGAACACTTATTTTCAGAGGGAACATTTAGTTTAAAATTGAACTATGTTTCGCATCTGGAGTGTCCTCTCTCACAAGGTCGACCACTTAGTTTCGCCGAACGCATACGGTTTCGAGTGGCATCGCCACAGATTTCAGAGAACAGGCGCCTCTCCTGGCACAGTATCGAACACATAGTTTCAGATAGAACAATTAGTTTAAAATGGTGCTAAGTTTCGCATCTGGAGTTTCCTCTCTCGCAAGGCGACCTCTTAGTTTCGTGGAACTCATACGGTTTCGGGTGGCATCGCCACAGATTTCAGAGAACAGGCGCTTCTACTGGCACAGTATCGAACACTTAGTTTCGGATAGAACAATCAGTTTAAAATGAACCTAAGTTTCGCATCTGGAGTTTCCTCTCTCACTAGGTCGTCCAGTTAGTTTCGTCGAACACATACGGTTTCGAGTGGCATCGCCACAGATTTCAGAGAACAGCAGCTTCTCCTGGCACAGTATCGAATACTTAATTTCAGATGGAACAATTAGTTTAAAATGAAACTAAGTTTCGCATCTGAAGTTTCCTCTCCCACAAGGTCGGCCACTTAGTTTCGTCGAACACATACGGTTTCGAGTAGCATCGCCACAGATTTCAGAGAACAGGCGCTTCTCCTGGGACAATATCGGACACTTAGTTTCAGATAGAAAAATTAGTTTAAAATGAAACTAAGGTTCGCATCTGGAGTTTTCTCTCTCACAAGGTCGACCACTTAGTTTCGTCGAACACATACGGTTTCGAGTAGCATCGCCACACATTTCAGAGAACAGGCGCTTCTCCTGGCACAGTATCGGACACATAGTTTCAGATAGAACAATTAGTTTAAAATGGTACTAAGTTTCGCATCTGGAGTTTCCTCTCTCACAAGGTCGGCCACTTAGTTTCGTCGAACACATACGGTTTCGAGTGGCATCGCCACAGATTTCAGAGAACAGCAGCTTCTCCTGGCACGGTATCGAACCCTTAGTTTCAGCTAGAACAATTAGTTTAAAATGGAACTAAGTTTCGCATTTGCAGTTTCCTCTCTCACCAGATCGGCCACTTAGTTTCGTCGAACACATACGGTTTCGAGTGGCATCGCCACAGATTTCAGAGAACCGCAGCTTCTCCTGGCACAGTATCGAACACTTAATTTCAGATGGGACAATTAGTTTAAAATGGAACTAAGTTTCGCATCTGAAGTGTCCTCTCTCACAGGTCGGCCACTTAGTTTCGTCGAACGCATACGGTTTCAAGTGGCATCGCCACAGATTTCAGAGAACAGGCGCTTCTGCTGGCACATTATCGAGAACTTAGTTTCAGATAGAACAATTAGTTTAAAATGGCACTAAGTTTCGCGTCTGGAGTTTCCTCTCTCACAAGGTCGACAACTCAGTTTCGTCGAACACATACCGTTTCGAGTGGTATCGCCAGAGGTTTCACAGAACGGGCGCTTCTCCAGGCAAAGTACCGAACACTTAGTTTGAGATAGAACAATTAGTATAAAATGGAACTATGTTTCGCATCTGGAGTTTCCTCTACCACAAGGTCGACCACTTATTTACCGTCGAACACATACGGTTTCGAGTGGCATCGTCACACATTTCAGAGAACAGACGCTTCTCCTGGCACAGTATCGGACACATAGTTTCAGATAGAACAAATAGTTTAAAATGGAACTAAGTTTCGCATCTGGAGTTTCCTCTCTCAGAAGGTCGACTACTTAGTTTCGTCGTACACATACGGTTTCGAGTGGCATCGCCACAGATTTCAGAGAACAGGCGCCTCTCCTGGCACAGTATCGAACACATAGTTTCAGATAGAACAATTAGTTTAAAATGGTGCTAAGTTTCGCATCTGGAGTTTCCTCTCTCACAAGGCGACCTCTTAGTTTCGTGGAACTCATACGGTTTCGGGTGGCATCGCCACAGATTTCAGAGAACAGGCGCTTCTACTGGCACAGTATCGAACACTTAGTTTCGGATAGAACAATCAGTTTAAAATGAACCTAAGTTTCGCATCTGGAGTTTCCTCTCTCACAAGGTCGTCCAGTTAGTTTCGTCGAACACATACGGTTTCGAGTGGCATCGCCACAGATTTCAGAGAACAGGTGCTTCTCCTGGGACAGTATCGGACACTTAGTTTCAGATAGAAAAATTAGTTTAAAATGAAACTAAGTTTCGCATCTGGACTTTCCTCTCTCACAAGGTCGACCACCTAGTTTCGTCGAACACATACGGTTTCGAGTGGCATCGCCACACATTTCAGAGAACAGGCGCTTCTCCTGGCACAGTAACGGACACATAGTTTCAGATAGAACAATTAGTTTAAAATGGTACTAAATTTCGCATCTGGAGTTTCCTCTCTCACAAGGCGGCCACTTAGTTTCGTGGAACACATTCGGTTTCGAGTAGCATCGCCAGAGATTTCAGAGAACAGGCGCTTCTCCTGGCACAGTATCGAACACTTAGTTTCAGATAGAACAATTAGTTTAAAATGGAACTATGTTTCGCATTAGGAGTTTCCTCTCTCGCAAGATCAACAACTTAGTTTCGTCGAACACATACGGTTTCGAGTGGCATCGCCACAGATTTCAGAGAGCAGGCGCTTCTCCTGGCACAGTATCGAACACTTAGTTTCAGATAGAACAATTAGTTTATAATGGAAATAAGTTTCGCATCTGGAGTTTCCTCTCTCACAAGTTCGACCACTTAGTTTCGACGAACACATACGGTTTCGAGTAGCATCGCCACACATTTCAGAGAACGGGCGCTTCTCCTGGCATAGTGCCGGACACATAGTTTCAGATAGAACAATTAGTATAAAATGGAACTATGTTTCGCATCTGGAGTTTCCTCTACCACAAGGTCGACCACTTATTTACCGTCGAACACATACGGTTTCGAGTGGCATCGCCACAGATTTCAGAGAACAGCAGCTTCTCCTGGCACAGTATCGAACACTTAGTTTCAGATAGAACATTTAGTTTAAAATTGAACTGTGTTTCGCATCTGGAGATTCCTCTCTCACAAGGTCGACCACTTAGTTTCGTCGAACACATACCGTTTCGAGTGGTATCGCCACAGGTTTCACAAAACGGGCGCTTCTCCTGGCACAGTATCGAACACTTAGTTTCAGATAGAACAATTCATTTAAAATGGAACTAAGTTTCGCATCTGTAGTTTCCTCTCTCACAAGGTCGGCCACTTAGTTTCGTCGAACACATACGGTTTCGAGTGGCATCGCCACAGGTTTCACAAAACGGGCGCTTCTCCTGGCACAGTATCGAACACTTAGTTTCAGATAGAACAATTAGTTTAAAATGGAACTAAGTTTCGCATATGGAGTTTCCTCTCTCACAAGGTCGACAACTTAGTTTCGTCGAACACATACGGTTTCGAGTGGCATCGCCACAGATTTCAGAGAACAGGCGCTTCTCCTGGCACAGTATCGAACACTTAGTTTCAGATAGAACAATTAGTTTAAAATGGTACTAAATTTCGCATCTGGACTTTCCTCTCTCACAAGGTCGACCACCTAGTTTCGTCGAACACATACGGTTTCGAGTGGCATCGCCACACATTTCAGAGAACAGGCGCTTCTCCTGGCACAGTAACGGACACATAGTTTCAGATAGAACAATTAGTTTAAAATGGTACTAAATTTCGCATCTGGAGTTTCCTCTCTCACAAGGCGGCCACTTAGTTTCGTGGAACACATTCGGTTTCGAGTAGCATCGCCAGAGATTTCAGAGAACAGGCGCTTCTCCTGGCACAGTATCGAACACTTAGTTTCAGATAGAACAATTAGTTTAAAATGGAACTATGTTTCGCATTAGGAGTTTCCTCTCTCGCAAGATCAACAACTTAGTTTCGTCGAACACATACGGTTTCGAGTGGCATCGCCACAGATTTCAGAGAGCAGGCGCTTCTCCTGGCACAGTATCGAACACTTAGTTTCAGATAGAACAATTAGTTTATAATGGAAATAAGTTTCGCATCTGGAGTTTCCTCTCTCACAAGTTCGACCACTTAGTTTCGACGAACACATACGGTTTCGAGTAGCATCGCCACACATTTCAGAGAACGGGCGCTTCTCCTGGCATAGTGCCGGACACATAGTTTCAGATAGAACAATTAGTATAAAATGGAACTATGTTTCGCATCTGGAGTTTCCTCTACCACAAGGTCGACCACTTATTTACCGTCGAACACATACGGTTTCGAGTGGCATCGCCACAGATTTCAGAGAACAGCAGCTTCTCCTGGCACAGTATCGAACACTTAGTTTCAGATAGAACATTTAGTTTAAAATTGAACTGTGTTTCGCATCTGGAGATTCCTCTCTCACAAGGTCGACCACTTAGTTTCGTCGAACACATACCGTTTCGAGTGGTATCGCCACAGGTTTCACAAAACGGGCGCTTCTCCTGGCACAGTATCGAACACTTAGTTTCAGATAGAACAATTCATTTAAAATGGAACTAAGTTTCGCATCTGTAGTTTCCTCTCTCACAAGGTCGGCCACTTAGTTTCGTCGAACACATACGGTTTCGAGTGGCATCGCCACAGATTTCAGAGAACAGCAGCTTCTCCTGGCACAGTATCGAATACTTAATTTCAGATGGAACAATTAGTTTAAAATGAAACTAAGTTTCGCATCTGAAGTTTCCTCTCCCACAAGGTCGACCACTTAGTTTCGTCGAACACATACGGTTTCGAGTAGCATCGCCACACATTTCAGAGAACAGGCGCTTCTCCTGGCACAGTATCGGACACATAGTTTCAGATAGAACAATTAGTTTAAAATGGTACTAAGTTTCGCATCTGGAGTTTCCTCTCTCACAAGGTCGGCCACTTAGTTTCGTCGAACACATACGGTTTCGAGTGGCATCGCCACAGATTTCAGAGAACAGCAGCTTCTCCTGGCACGGTATCGAACCCTTAGTTTCAGCTAGAACAATTAGTTTAAAATGGAACTAAGTTTCGCATTTGCAGTTTCCTCTCTCACCAGATCGGCCACTTAGTTTCGTCGAACACATACGGTTTCGAGTGGCATCGCCACAGATTTCAGAGAACCGCAGCTTCTGCTGGCACAGTATCGAACACTTAATTTCAGATGGGACAATTAGTTTAAAATGGAACTAAGTTTCGCATCTGAAGTGTCCTCTCTCACAGGTCGGCCACTTAGTTTCGTCGAACGCATACGGTTTCAAGTGGCATCGCCACAGATTTCAGAGAACAGGCGCTTCTGCTGGCACATTATCGAGAACTTAGTTTCAGATAGAACAATTAGTTTAAAATGGCACTAAGTTTCGCGTCTGGAGTTTCCTCTCTCACAAGGTCGACAACTCAGTTTCGTCGAACACATACCGTTTCGAGTGGTATCGCCAGAGGTTTCACAGAACGGGCGCTTCTCCAGGCAAAGTACCGAACACTTAGTTTGAGATAGAACAATTAGTATAAAATGGAACTATGTTTCGCATCTGGAGTTTCCTCTACCACAAGGTCGACCACTTATTTACCGTCGAACACATACGGTTTCGAGTGGCATCGTCACATATTTCAGAGAACAGACGCTTCTCCTGGCACAGTATCGGACACATAGTTTCAGATAGAACAAATAGTTTAAAATGGTACTAAGTTTCGCATCTGGAGTTCCCTCTCTCACAAGGTCGGCCACTTAGTTTCGTCGAACACATACGGTTTCGAGTGGCATCGCCACAGATTTCAGAGAACAGCAGCTTCTCCTGGCACAGTATCGAACACTTAGTTTCAGATAGAACATTTAGTTTAAAATTGAACTGTGTTTCGCATCTGGAGATTCCTCTCTCACAAGGTCGACCACTTAGTTTCGTCGAACACATACCGTTTCGAGTGGTATCGCCACAGGTTTCACAAAACGGGCGCTTCTCCTGGCACAGTATCGAACACTTAGTTTCAGATAGAACAATTAGTTTAAAATGGAACTAAGTTTCGCATATGGAGTTTCCTCTCTCACAAGGTCGACAACTTAGTTTCGTCGAACACATACGGTTTCGAGTGGCATCGCCACAGATTTCAGAGAACAGGCGCTTCTCCTGGCACAGTATCGAACACTTAGTTTCAGATAGAACAATTCATTTAAAATGGAACTATGTTTCGCATCTGGAGTATCCTCTCTCAGAAGGTCGGCCACTTAGTTTCGTCGAACACATACGGTTTCGAGCGGTATCGCCACACATTTCAGAGAACAGGCGCTTCTCCTGGCACAGTATCGAACACGTAGTTTCAGATAGAAAAATTAGTTTAAAATGGAACTAAATTTCGCATTTGCAGTTTCCTCTCTCACAAGTTCGACCACTTAGTTTCGTCGAACACATACGGTTTCGAGTGGCATCGCCACAGGTTTCGGAGAACAGGCGCTTCTCCTGGCATAGTGTCGAACACATAGTTCCAGATAGAACAATTAGTTTAAAATGGTACTAATTTTCGCATCTGGAGTTTCCTCTTTCACAAGGCGACCACTTAGTTTCGTCGAACACATACGGTTTCGATTAGCATCGCCACAGATTTCAGAGAACAGGCGCCTCTCCTGGCACAGTATCGAACACTTAGTTTCAGATAGAACAATTAGTTTAAAATGGAAGTAATTTTCGCATCTGCAGTTTCCTCTCTCACAAGGTCGACCACTTAGTTTCGTCAAACACATACGGTTTCGAGTGACATCGCCACAGATATCGGTCCATATAAATTATAATTAAATATAATAATATAATATATTTATAAATATATTATTATTTATATAAATAATATTATATATAAATTATATATTGTTACGTACCGGATGTTAAATTAAAATTTGCATACCTAAACACGGCGAAATTCCTCGACCGCGAATATTCTTCGAACGGTGGTCACGTTTTGCTAATAAGCGAAATTGCAATAGCGGGAGGCTATGGATGGGAAATAGCATGGCTCTTGGAACTTCCCCTTAGCGGTCCCCAAAATCTACAAAAGAGGCAGAGAAACCGCCGCGAGTTGCAATCGTTAGTCAAATCGCGAGGTGCGTGGCGTTTTGCCCTTGTTGCTATTTTGAGCCAGAGTTCGGGTTAAATTAGTGAAGTTACTTCCATAATTACCGAAGGACTCAGCTAACAAGCAATTATTCAAATTTAAAATCAATCTTAAGATTCCAATCTCCATTCTAATATATTAAATTCTTCTTTATAGTATTTATAGTATTTATAGTATAGTGAAAATAGAATTGCGTTAACTCATATAAGTGCCGTGAAAAGTTCATCAGCCATTCCTTCATCTTCGGGCTCCACCAGCATCTGGGACAATTCACATCAGAACTAACGAAAAACATTGCTTCCAAGATAGTATTCATTGGTGAGTTTTCCATACTTATGTTATCATTGCGATACGAGGACCCAAACATATGTTTATATGCTTGTGGGAATTTCCCTTGGGCCCATTCGTAAACTTAACACGTTAGGAATTTACCAATCTAAGACTCCAACTAAAATACGTATTGTAAAATTGTCATCCATTCTGGACTCCGATATTTCTGAACCATTCCGTGTAATTGTTTTTATATAATGTAAAGAATCAATAGAACAGGCCAATAAGGTATTTATCCTCTATTCTGCGTTAACACCTATTTCATTCCTGACCTATGCGCGGATTCCGTACGGAATCTTAGATGATACGACCCATCCTAAATTAAATTTATTCAAGCGTTACATGCGGAACGGCTGACCGCTCGGCCCACGAAATAATTCCTTACGCACGTAACAGCTGAATTGGTGTCAGAAGTGGGATATGTATTGTCAATTAGCGCATGTGTTAGTGCAGAATAATTAAAGGATCATATAGACTTGAGATTCGCACACAGTTGCATAGATAGTTCAATTCATAATCAATAATCAACATCAATTATAATTACACGATAACGATTGCTGAATTTTCCTTCGCCTAATTTATCAATATGGCCACAAATTCCTCTCGTAATGCAGCAGCACAAGTTTCGGCAAATGTTACATTGGACGAGTTACACGTTACTAATTTGATGATGGCTTCTATGGCTGAATGCTTCACAATTCAACACAGTACATTAAATATTCCATTTTTCGATGGGAGAAACATTCCGCTTAAAAATTTCTTAAGTGACGTTCAAAACGGTGCAGTCTATGTGCCACCAGCACTGGAAACTTCATATGTAACGGCAATATTAGGAAAATTGCAAGGAACAGCGAGAGATAGTATTTGGGGTAAAAATTTTCAAAAACTAGATGATCTCGTAAAACATTTAAAGTAAAGATTTGCACCAGGTAAAACATATCCATACTACCATCACGATATAGAAAATATCCGAATGAGACGCGGAGAAGCGGTCAGTGACTCTGCAGATCGATTAAATATCCTAATCAGCGGTGCTCGTGTTGCTTTAGAAGATAAATACGGGGAATGCGCTAATCAAATGATGGCTCCCGTAGAAGAATGTGCTTTAGAAGCTTTTATTCGAGGATTACCCGACGAAATTGCCATCGCGGTTGATTCGCGTGAACCAAAGAAAATACAGGACGCTGTAAAAATTGCTGCACGAATAGAAACCCGAATGAAATCAGGAATAATCCCCGGTGGTGAACCTTCGCGATTAATGTTATCACAACATTCAGTTCCGAATCCAGATTCTCGTGACTTACCTACCACCTACACAAACCGCTCCCAAACCTTGCGAGAGCAAGATTCGAGGAGTCCCAGTCCCATGAGAAATCCGAACTATAATCGCGCAAATTCACCGATTACCATTCTAAAATCTGCACGTCCTACATCACCTGTTCCTTACAAGCATCACCATTATCCGTTGCCACCGCATCCTTATCCATACTATCCACCGTATTTTTATCCACCAATGCCATATCCGCCTTACAGTGCAATATATGATCACCCTCAATCTTTCCATATGAATCCAAACTTGACTAATCATACTCTAACCAGAGCAAATTCTCCAACCCCAGTTCCTTCGCGAAGCATTGAACCTTCAAGATCCAACACACCCACTAACCAAAATTCCAGATCTTCTTCCCCTATCCCAACATTTGATCATTTTAACTCGAATTCGCCGAGAAGGAACAGTGAAAATTTAAACTCCCGCACAACTCGTCGTGCCGGCGCGACGGCGAGTTACTCGAATCAGGAGCGTCCAAGAGTAAAATTTTTGGAAGCAGAGGAATCGTCTATTCCTATAAACGACAGCAAGAATCACCATTAATTAAAATGTCTGCGGAAGAATTACGCAATAAATCTGGTTTATTTTTGGTTGATACCGGCGCAGATATAAATCTGATAAAATTAAATGCTTTGCACGAAGACGTCGAAGTAGACATTCAGGAATCAGTCTCTATAACTGGAATTACCCCGGAAAAATTGAGAACTTTAGGAACAACTACCGTTACACTTTTAGAACAACCGGTTAAATTTCACGTCGTTAGATCATCGTTTCCCTTGCATAATGATGGAATTTTAGGCAAAGATTACTTACGTCAAGAGCAGGCGGAAATCTCGTTCGCTCAGAATACCTTGGTCACAAAAACTGAACCCATCAGACCTTTTAGGTTCATTGGGGAAGAACCAAATCAGAAATCTAAACGTAGTCCTCGTTCGCAAATTCTTACGATTAAAGCTCGTTAATTCAGAAATAAAAGAAGGATACTTGCCAAAGTTAGAATCAGTAGAAGGCTTATACATAGGCGAAGCAGCTGTTAGCGTACGGGATCGTTAATTGATTTATCGAATATTTTTTAACCGCGCGGCTGCGCGACGACGGGGACAAAGTCAGAGAGAATCTCTGACATGTACCAGAATATGGGTTCTGCTTCTCTTTTTATTTTCTCCTCTATAAACCCCGATAAAATTTGAATTTACTAAGATAAAATCACACCTCTCTCTTCTATCTGTTCTATGACTTCCACTTACACACCTTCTGTCTCTTTTCCACTCACAGAAGGCACGACGACAAACAAGCAGCAATAGTAGTAACTGCAATAATAATGAAATAACTTCGCGCGCTTAGCCATAGAAAAAAGAATAGTAGAGGGGTATCATCTGTAATCAAATTAAAATCAAAAGATTGCCCCGAAGAAACGCGAATAACTCAGGAAGTAACGATAATTGCTTAACGAGATAGATAACAATCGAAAGAACGGATTTTTCTCTATAAATCCACCGTCGGGGATATTTTCAATTAATCCGTTCTCTCACGTCAGCCAATTACGAAGCCTCCTCCGAGCGGGGGGCTTTCTCGCGCGTAAAATAGAATAAACGCCCCGGGAAATCACGAATAACTTCGGAAATACTGTGCATCGCTTAACGAGACAGATAGCATTCGAAAGAGCAGATTTTTCTCAATAAATTCACCGTTGAGGATATTTTCAACTGACCCGATTATTCCGCAACAAATAATATCAAACCAGAGTCAAAATCACGGGAGCGCCCCCGACACGCCGAGTAGCTTAACTGTTTAACAAACTGGAGAACGGTCTCTAAACAATTAGCAACAAAGTGTTACAATGAACTAGGGCGTCTAACTTCCCCCGGACATCGTAAAAATAAAATAAATAAAGCCTCTCACTTAAAGCGTAAATATAAACTCAAGATCCTCGAATAAGCGATTATCGGAACTTCAACGGACAAATCAAGTAGAGACACCGTAAAAATATAAGCCAGGTTTGGGGCTGGCCTCAATAAACAAAATCAAAATTTACTGCTTGCTTGACAAACGATAAGCCCACTCCTCACTTATCCAAATCCTATCTTCTCTCGCCTACCCCCCTTTCCCGCTAACAATCCTCGAGCACGCTGCTCTCTTTCTCTTTTTATCAACCTCCATCTCTCTCTTTCGCTTCTCCCTTGTCTTACTTAGTAACCCCCCTCCCCTCTCTGTCAACAAAGAGGCATCGGGGGGAGCAACAAACGAGGCAAATAAAGAAAGAATTAGCGTCCGAATTAAGCAAGAAGGCACAGAAACGAGAACTAAAATTAGAGCGAGGAACGACCCTCGACTGAAAATAACGTCTTAAAAAATAAAGATAAATCAGGTCCAAACAAGCAACTCGTAAGAGGGTTCGGGTGGGCTTGGGTCTGGTTTAAAACAAATCAAAGCCAAGTTTGTTGCTCGTAAATTCAAGGATCCACTCACGATACAGAGCCCCAACTATCCTTTGTTATTTAAGCTAAACCGTAAAATTTAGCCCCGCTCTCGAGTGTGCGATCCTACCCCGAATAAATTATACTTTCTCTTCCTCGTCAACTGTTACTCTTTATTCTTCTTTTTACGTCCAAACTCTCCAGACACTCGGAAATTCGAGAAACTGAGAAAGGCCTGTACACCGTATGTACCCCTAAAAAAAAAAAAGAGAGGAAATAGAGGACGCGAAATAAAACAGACAAGCGAACGAACGTGGAAATTTAGTGCACGCCCTCCGAAAGGCGGAGAAAGTAAGGAGAGATGGAGGAGAGCACAACCTCGGTATGCGAGGACGCGGGCCTCCCGAAATCTCCCCACTCGAAAACGTCTCAAAATATAAGATGGAAAGAGAGAGACGAAATATAGAATCCTCTCCGACGGAAAGAGAGGGAGAGGAAACAAGCGACGCGGGCGAACGAGGAATAAATAAAGTAAAATCATACGGGAACAAATCGCTTGACGACAAATAAGGACAGAAATACAATAAATAATGCATGATATAGAGACAAGACCACACGACTGACTAGATTAAATACGCATCAATATGAATAAATTATAAGGGAGACAGGGACAACGAGCCGCGAGACGGACGGGGGATACAGTTACGAATCGGATAATTAAACGGAGTTGCAAAGGCACAAACGCGTAGTACACAAAGTAATAAAGTTAAAATCAAGATAATAGCTAAAAGCTAATTCATAACAAACGAACAAGAGGTAAAAATAAAAACTAAGGCAATACACAGGACGACCGAGTGCACACCCGTTCTTGACCCTACAAAGGGCCCTTTAATAAACAAAAGAGCGCGACAAGCCGGTAGATCGGAACAGGTAACGCGTCAGGTACACCAACTCTTGGCAACACCAGAACAGACCGACTACAAATGGGTCATTAAATAAATAATACACACCTATCGGACATGTAAAAGGAACGTTTACAAGGAACAAGTAGATTAAAATATAACTTATATATGGGTATACAGGCCGTGCCGCCGCTAAAGGAAAAAAAAAATATAGAAACGAGCTCGCGAGTAATAATAGAGATACAGTAAGACACAATAATAAAACAAGACCGATTGAACAAATAACGCCAGATTAAATCAACGGTCACGGGACCTGGATAACGAAATAACAAACGCGAACTTAGAAGTAGAAGCACGGTTAAGAGCGTAAAATAAGAAGGTCTTTATGTTTTTTTTTCTTTTTTGTCTTGTTTTTGTTGTTTTTTTTGTCTCTGGCTAAAGGTTATTTTTAGGCGCAAATCACAGCGCAGAAATACCGGCTACCGGCAGTATTCATTTACTTGTACTCCGCATGTGGTAGCATTTCAATCTCAATTATGCATGATGCACCAGAGATATATAGGGTAATAACTGCGTAAATATCTGTATCTTTATTTATTTGTCTTTATTTTCCCCCCATAGATAATAGGAGATAAGGCAAACAAAATAACGAGAAGGATAGCATGCGAAAGAGCGGACTTTTTCTCTATAAAATCACCGTCGGGAAATAACGCGGGATCCGTTCTTTCGCGATAACTAAAATACGAAGCCTCCCCCGAGCGGGGGGCATTCCCGCGCGTAGAATAAATAAACACCCCGGGAAATCGCAAATATCTCCGGAGATAATGCAAACAAATAACGGGAAGGATAGCACGCGAGAGAGCGGACTGTTGTGTCTATAAAATCACCGTCGGTAAATAACGCGTGATCCGCCCTCTCGCGATAACTAAAATACGAAGCCTCCCCCGAGCGGGGGGCATTCCCGCGCGTAGAATAAAATAAACGCCCCGGGAAACCGCGAATATCTCCGGAGATAACGCAAACGAAATAACGAGAAGGATAGCATGCGAAAGAGCGGACTTTTGTCTCTATAAAATCACCGTCGGGAAACAACGCGTGATCCGCCCTCTCGTGATAATTAAATACGAAGCCTCCCCCGAGCGGGGGGCATTCCAGCGCTCAAAGTAGATTAAACACCCCGGGAAATCGCGAATATCTCCGGAGATAATGCAAACGAAATAACGGGAAGGACAGCATGCGAAAGAGCGGATTTTTTTCTCGATAATTTCACCGCCGGGGATACCCTCCCCCCACGGTATGAAACCCGCAAAGCTAGGCTAGGGCGGCCTTAATACACCCGACCTCCGGCCCGGATTAAAGGCAAATTACTCCCCCCTGAGGTGGGAGCTGGCAATGTACCGCCGTAATAGGCTACGTGGTGGCCTTTATGCACCCGAAACCCGGCACAGATCAGAGGCATGTACCCACCCTCGTGGTGGGGGCTGACGATCACCGCCGGGATAGGCTGCGTGGTGGCCTTAAGCACCCGACTTCCGGCCCGGATTAAAGGCAATTACTCCCCCCTGAGGTGGGAGCCGGCAATGTACCGCCGTAATAGGCTACGTGGTGGCCTTTATGCACCCGAAACCCGGCACAGATTAGAGGCAACTACCCACCCTCGTGGTGGGGGCTGACGATCACCGCCGGGATAGGCTGCGTGGTGGCCTTAAGCACCCGACCTCCGGCCCGGATTAAAGGCAATTACTCCCCCCTGAGGTGGGAGCCGGCAATGTACCGCCGTAATAGGCTACGTGGTGGCCTTTATGCACCCGAAACCCGGCACAGATCAGAGGCAACTACCCACCCTCGTGGTGGGGGCTGACGATCACCGCCGAGATAGGCTGCGTGGTGGCCTTAAGCACCCGACCTCCGGCCCGGATCAAAGGCAAGTCACTCACCCATGTCAGAGGTGGGAGCTGGCGGGATGCCGCCAAGTCTCGTAGGCCAGGTTGGACTGTGCCACACAACATCGGAGGACGGAGCGACGCACCTGCCTCCCCCACGTACCTCCCAGGGGCTCCATAACAACGCCCGTGACCGACCAGAGGGGACTTGCGAGGAGAATCCGAGGTATGGACAGGGCCGAAACATATGCGCGGGGTCCCGTACGGACGAAACGTAGGGGGCAGGAGGGACGCTGCGTTCCCCGATGTGCGATAGGCCCGGGGGTGGCCTCTAAACACCCTCACCTCCTTAGCGGGGAGTCTAACTACCGCTAACCTATAGGTAGGAGCAGCCTCAAATAGCCCACCCGTCCGCTTCGCGCGCGACAAGTCCTTCGGGATAACAGTCAAACGGGGAAGTTGGGCGAGCGAAATAGGTGGCTGCAGGGGAAAACCGAGCCACCTCTGACACCGCACGGTCTCTCCGAAAGGAGCTCGGGGTGTGATTCGGGGTATCCAGTTACCGGGGACACCCGGACTTAAGCAACGTCAGAGAACCTATCTTCGCTCGCCTCGCAACTCTCCAGACTAACGACCTGGCTCCATGACAAAGCCACATTAGTCGGCGTGCGCTATGAGAGGGAAAGAGCATCGCGGGCAGAGGGCCATATCGCCTCGAGTCGTTGGGCGCACACAATTTAAGTCGGATCGGCGGCTCCCGGTGGGTCAGATCACCCCGGGGTAACACTGCTCTCTCATTCGCGTAGCACGTCGATGTGGTAACAGCGAATCCACAAACTCGTTCGCCCTCGGTCCCCCTGGTGTCGTTAGAGTCTTCCTGCCCGCTAGGGGCAGTTAGGTTTGAAGAGGCATCAGGTAAGAGGGAGTAGTAGCCAACAGCGCGGGCGGGGATTCGCAAAGCTCACCTGCTTAACCGCAGGGAACTGAAGTAACTGTTCACGAGCCGGGTGTGTGAGCTGTAGCCCCCTAATCAGGGACAAGCAGTCCCTCCTGCCTGGGTCAGCCCCCTGGGAGGCACCCCCCCCCCACTTTGAAATTGACTGAACCCCCCACCGATAGCACTACAGACTACTAGCGTACGGGATGGTGTCTGTCACGTATTAGCAATTAATACGTTGGAAGAAGACATACAAGTCGAAGTTACTCCACAAGAAGTAATTCCCTTTGAATACTATGATTTTCCAAAAGAAGAATATTTCGATTCAGATTCAGAAGTTCAGGTTTTCCCTGTAGTTCAAGATAGGGTTTTTGAAATTCTAAAACGTTTGCGCTTAGATCACCTAAATGACGAGGAACGAGACCATATAACCGAAATTATAGAAGAATACCCAAATCGCTTTTATTTGCCAGGAGACCAATTACCTTTCACCCCGTTAATAAAACATACAATTCCGACATCAGATGATTGACCGATTAATACTAGACAGTATCGCTTTCCACCGGTTCACAAACGTTACGTGGTTTGCAGGGAAAGGAAGTTTTCGTTTATCTCGATGACATTGTAGTGTACGCAAAAACTCCTGAAGAACACGGAAAGAAAATTCGTAGATTATTTAATCGGTTAGAAAAACCTAAATTAACACTACAACCCGATAAATGTGAATTTTTGAAAACTGAAGTAGCATACCTAGGACATATAATTAGACAAAAGGGCGTAAGGCCAGATCCAAAAAAGATTATAGCAGTAAAAAACTTCCCTCGACCAAAAACAGCAAAGAATGTCAGACAATTTTTGGGATTAGCAGGTTATTATCGCAGATTTATTAAAGATTTTGCAGCAAAATCCAAACCATTAACAGAATTGTTAAAAAAGAACGCGACCTTCGTTTGGGGAAAGGAACAAAAACGTAGCTTCCAGGAATTACGAAAAGCGCTCTGTAGAGGTCCAATTCTCCAATATCCAAATTTTGATAAGCCTTTCACTTTAACAACAGACGCCTCAGATTTTGCGATAGGAGCAATACTTAGGCAGGAGGTTGATGGAAACGATTTACCAATAGCTTATCTTTCTAGAACTCTAACAAACCCTGAGAAAAATTATTTCACCACCGAAAAAGAATGTTTGGCAGTATTATACGCAATTTTGCATTTTAGGCCGTATCTTTACGGTAGGAAATTCACGTTAGTTAGCGATCACGAACCCCTGAAATGGATAGACTCCATAAAGGATCCAGGGCAACGTTTAATTCGATGGAGATTGAAATTGCGTGACTACGACTATAATTTCGTTCATAAAGCGGGAAAATTAAACACCAGCGCAGACGCGTTATCCAGAAATCCTGTTGTTAAATTTAACCTCTCAGATACCAGCAGTACCGACTCTGACAGTGAACTTGAATCATCAAAAATTCTACCGATTCAAGAACAACCAGCAAAACAGACAGTGACGATGACGTTTTCCTAGATGACGAACGAAGACTGACTATAAACAAACAGGAATTACATGACTCTTTCAAACGTTTTGACGAATCTCTTAAAGAACACAGCGAACTTATGGAAGAATCATCAGGTAATACTTCGGACACTGACGAACTAGACGACGTAGAGTTAAATAGTAGAAAAGAAAAATTACTTAAACAATATGGAACAGAAGGACATGATAAATCGAAACCTGACTGTACACTGGAAACATCCGAGCAGACCAAAATTCATTGGCAACCCCATAGATCCACATTACCTACTCCTATTCCACATTCTAAACCATTGGCATTGTCAACTCCTTTTCCAGCTTCACCAATCTATACGAGACAAAATGCACTTCTACCAGGACACTTCAGTGAAACTAAATCAAAATCTGTTGGTATACCAAGGCGAATAATTCCAAGGACGGTATCAGGTAACGAGACGTACTGCACTGGCATCCAGCTGACGCAGGGAATTCCCCCGGATATCACACCTAGCTCTCCCGTAAATCTTTCTCGGTAACCACAACGCTCTTCAAAGAAATTAATTAATATCAGCCGAAAAAATTTGACCTACTCACATGATAATTATGTTCGCTTTATTTCTGCTGATTGCGAATTGACAACATCCGTAGGGAAATTGCTAACAGATATAGGCGCTATCAGCGTTGAAAATATCAGAGAAATTAAACCAAAGGAAGGTCAAGTACTAATCACTAGACATGGAAAGTACAAAATATTTAGCATCGTTGAGCAGAAACATCATTTTGACGAGACTTCCGTCGCGAAAATAAAAACCGGGCTTGGGAACTTAAAATTAATTCTTCCAAATTCCGATATTAACTCCTTTCGAATTTCAAAATCCGGTGATTATACCGATTCACTTACTCTCGAATCACTAAAGGAAATCCTAACAGAAATGTTCGAGGAAATCGACATCGAAATTACAATTTGCCTTGGGAAAATTCAAATTCCTCCCGAAGAACTTCGTCATAATATAATTTCAGAATTACATGAAGGCATAGTCGGCGGTCACAAAGGAGTAGTAGTCTGTAGTGGTATCGGTGGGGGGTTCAGTCAATTTTAAAGTGGGGGTGTGTGTGCCTCCCAGGGGGCTGACCCAGGCAGGAGGGACTGCTTGTCCCTGATCAAGGGGCTACAGCTCACACACCCGGCTCGCGAACAGTTACTTTAGTTTCCTGCGGTTAAGCAGGTGAGCTTTGCGATTCCCCGCCCACGCTATGGCTACTGCCCCTCGTGCTCGATGCTTCCTGAGACAACCCGCCCCTAGCGGGCAGGAGAGTCTTAGAGACGACCGAGTTGGACGGAGGGCGAGCGTGTTTGTGGATTCGCTGGTACCGCGTCGACGTGCTACGCGAGTGAGAGAGCACTGCTGCGACGGAGTGATCTGACCCACCGGGAGCCGCCGATCCGACTTAGATTGTGAGCGCACGACGACTCGGGGCGAAATGGCCCTCTGCCCGCGGTGCTCTTTCTCTCTCACAGCGCACGCCGACTAATGCGGCTTTGCCATGGGGCCAGGTCGTTAGCCTGGAGAGTTACGAGGCGAGCGAGAATAGGTTCTCCGACCTTGCTTAAGTCTAGGGTGTCCCCGGTAACTGGATACCCCGAATCACACCCACAAGCCCTTGCGGGAGACCGTGCGGTGTCGAAGGTGGCTCGGTTTTCCCCTGCAGCCACCTATTTCGCTCGCCCAACTTCCCCGTTTGACTGTTATCCCGAAGGACTTGTCACGCGCGAAGCGGACGGGTGGGCTGTTTGAGGCTGTTCCTGCCTATCGTTTAGCGGTAATTAGACTCCCCGCTAAGGAGGTGAGGGTGTATAAAGGCTACCCCCAAGCCTATCGCACATCGGGGAACGCAGCGTCCCTCCTGCCCCCCACGTTTCGTCCGTACGGGACCCCGCGCATATGGATCTGCCCTGTCCATACCTTGGATTCCCCTCGCAGGTCCCCTCTGGTCGGTCACGGGCGTTGTTATGGAGCCCCTGGGAGGTACGTGGGAGAGGCAGGTGCGTCGCTCCGTCCTCCGATGTTGTGTGGCGCAGTCCAACCTGGCCTATGAGACGTGGCGGTATTCCGCCAGCTCCCACCTCTGACATGGGTGAGTGACTTGCCTGTGATCCGGGCCGGAAGTCGGGGTGAATGATGGCCACCCCGTAGCCAATCTTTTGCGATATTTCGCGGGCTCCCACCTCAGGGGGGAGTAATTGCCTTTAGTCCGGGCCGGATGTCGGGTGTACAAAGGCCACCACGCAGCCTATTTCGACGGCCTTTCGTCAGCCCCCACCACAACAGGGTGGGTAATTGCCTTTAATCCGGGCCGGATGTCGGGTGCATAACGCCACCACGCAGCCTTTCTCGGCGGTACTTTGCCGGCTCCCACCTCAGGGGGAAGTAATTGCCTTTGATCCGGCCCGGAACTAAGAGTGTACAAAGGCCGCTCTAGCCTGCTTACGGGGTTTATTCCGTGTTTATGGGAAGGGGTAGTGGGTGGGAGAGGTGGGGGGTGTTGATTTCCAGCCCCTGCGGTCAGGTTCGTGGCCCGGATCGCTTCTAGGGGGCTGGGGAATCTATTTACTGTCGTTTAGGGGGCGGTTGTCGATCCCGCGTTAATGGTCGCGGGGCCGTTTGCCGCCTCTAATCTTTTGGGGGGAGGTTGGGTCGGTGTGCGGGCGTTTCCGCCCGCTTCTGGTGCGTGGACCAGGGTTTGTGGCTGGGTTATTATGGGACCCACCGGCCCTGCTGGTTGACGGCATCGCTCCTGGAGTGGGTGGCGCTGGAGTGGGGTGGCTTCCCCGATGCCTCGGATTGCCTTGGCCTTGGCAATCCATCGAGTTAGAACTGCTAGGGGGATGGCCCTCAGTTCCTCCGGCGTAGGTCTTGATGTCCCCATGAGCTTCATCCTCCATCCCATTAGTGCGGGACAGTCCAGGAGGATGTGCTGGGCCGTCTCCGGCTCCTCCTGGCATCTGGGGCAGGTCTGGGTCTCCGCCAGCCCCATCTTCCACAGTGTGTGCCCTGTGGGGGCGTAGCCAATGAGTAGGCTCACCGCCTCTCTCGCCTGTTGCTTCTGCAGGCACAGAAGCTCCTTGCTCCTTCTTAGGTCTATTTTAGGGCCCAAGAGGAGCTTGGCTTTTCGACAACCGTCGACGTTGTTTCAGTGGGCCTGGTGCAGCGCCCGGGTTCTGGCTTTCAGCGACGTCGTGAACGTCGCCTTGGCCAGTCCGAGCGCCGGTTCAGGCCCGGTGAAGGGGCTGTCCGACCCGAGGTTTGCCAGCCTGTCAGCCTCCTCGTTACCGGGGATGCCTCTGTGGCCGGGTACCCAGGTCAGGGACAGCTTATTCTTCCCGCCCAACTGGTTGAGCGTGTCGATACCGTCCAGGGTCAATTTTGATCTGGTCGTCTCGTTGCTAAGCGCCACGAGGGTGGCTTGGCTGTCGGAACAGATCTTGATCACCTGGCCGGTGGTCTTTTCCTCTATGAGGAGCCTTGCACATCTTATGATGGCGTACAGTTCCGACTGGAAGACGGTGGGGCTTGATCCCAGGGAAGCAAAGTCGCCTCTACTCCCTGGACCCCTCGTCCAGGCGGCTCCGACTAGGTCGTTTTTACGCGACCCGTCGGTGTACCAGACTTGGTTTATGGTTCCAGCCAGGACCTTGTTCGTGGCCCACTCCTCCCTGGTGGGGATCGTGACCACGTAGTTCTTTTTAAACCTGAACTCAGGGTTAGTCGAGTCTAGAGGATAGTTATCCTCTAGCTCATCCCTCCGCTCTGGGAGGTTGGCGTGTCCGTGGTCCTCGCTGTGCCAGCGTCTCCACGAACTCAGGCAGTGGGCCGTCCTCATGGCCACCTCCTGTGCCCTCAGGTGGAGTGGCGGGCATCCCAGAATGGCCTCTAGAGCGGCCGGCGGTGCGGTCGTCAGGGCTCCAGTGATGGCCCTCAGCGCCGCTCCCTGGATCTTGCCCAGGAGTGTCTGCATGGTGGTCAGTTGTGCTCCCCTCCAACATAGTAGGGCCCCGAAAAGGATCCTCGGGACGGTGATGGCCTCGTAGATCCATTTCGTGACGCTGGGTCCAAGTCCCCAGGTCGGCCCCATGACGCGCCGCAGCGTCTTCAGGGATGTGAGGGCTCTGTTCCCTTGCGCCCTCAAATGAGGCCTCCAGCTCATCCTCCAGTCCAGCGTGACACCCAGGTATTTTGCCGTTTTACTGGTCACGAGGGGCTGTCCGAAGAGCACGGGGGCCGTGTACTTGGGGACGACGCTTTTTCTAGTGACATGCACCATTTCCGTTTTGGTCGGATTAACCATGAGACCGGTGCATTCGCACCAGATCTCTGTGGCTGCGAGAGCCGTCTGGCATCGATCCATAATGGAGTCGATATCTGTGCCATATGCCATTATGAGGAAGTCATCGGCGTAGGCTTGCGCCCCCACTCCGCTGACCTCCAATGCTCCGATCAGGCTGTCGGCCACCAAGGTCCACAGAAGCGGCGAGAGGATCCCTCCCTGAGGGCAACCTTCATTGGTTGTCCCCTCCACCGTTTCCTGACCGCTTTGGACCGACAGACGTCTCGAGTTCAGCATTACTTTTATCCACCTGCTGATAGTGGAAGGGATGGCGAAATCCCTGAGTGCGTTTTGTATAGCCTCCGCCGAGGTTTGGTTAAATGCACCTTCAATATACATGAAGATGCAAACCGTCATGCCCTTATCCCTAATCCCCACCTCCAGCTTTCCCACAACTCTATGGAGGGCGGCCTCAACCGAGAGGCCAGCCCTGAAAGCGCACTGGTGGCGGTGGAGTGGGGTTTCGACCAGCTAGACCTCTTTTACATACCTGTCCACCAATCTCTCCAGGGTCCTCAGGAGGAAGGAGGTCAGGCTAATCGGTCTAAAGGCCTTGGGGGTGGTGTAGTCCGCCTTTTTGGGCTTTGGAAGGAACACCACCCTCGTTTCGGTCGATAGCCTCGGGATAATCCCCGTGGCTATGCTGGCCCTCAGCACTCTTGTGAGTGGCTAGCACAACTGGGCCAAGCCTCTCTGCAAAAGCACTGGGTGGATCTCATCCGGGCCTGGAGCCTTATAGGGTGAGAATGAATTTATGGCCCATTTCACCCTGGCTTCATTTACAATTTTGTTCGCCAGGCCCCAATTAGGGGGCTCGGGAACAATCTCTCCTGCGATATCGCCCGCAGCGGCGTTTGGCACTGTGGACGTTCCATGGGGGTGGAAGCCCGGGAAGTGTTCCCTCATCAAGATCTCCGTGATCTCTCTGTCTGATGTGGTGAGGCTGCCATCGGGCCTTTTGAGGGGTCCGAGATTTTCGCTCGGTTCCCTCTCCAGGATTCTGTGCAGCCTCACCGTTTCCGGGATCGTTCGGATGTCCCGGCAGTGGTCCTTCCATGACTGGCTTCGCGCCTTCCGGGTGGCCTTCGCCATGGCTTTCCTGGCTTCCCTCATTGCTAGCCATTGGTCCCTCCGGCCTCCTCCCCTGGCTGTCATCTCCAGCTTCCGGAGGTCGTCCTTCTGCTTTTGGAGGTCCTCGTTCCACCACATCACGGAGGTTTTCCGGGACCTCTCCTTGGCCTCACAGGCCTCGTTGAAGGCCCCTGCGATTGCCTCCGTGATGCGGGTGGCTGCCGCGTCCAGGTCCTCCTTCGTCCCGTACCTGGAGGGAAAATATTTAGGTTCGCCCTGAGGGCGTTCCCGTAGGCGATCCAATCCGTATTTCTCGGATTGGCTTTCCTGATTGTGGGGGTGGGGATCCCCCGTACCCCGAAAGGTACATGTGATATATCTGTGGTCGGACATGGATGGAACGTCGGAGACCCTCCAATCCACTGCCCTTCCCGCTATGCTCTCGGAGCATACTGTTATATCCAGGGTTTCTTTCCGAGTCCTGATCTCGTAGGTGTGTTCACACCCCCTGTTTAAATGCCTCAGGTCTAGGCTGTTGAGGAAGTCCATGACGGACTCTCTTCGTCGGTTGGTGGTCGTGCTGCCCCACTCTCTGTGGCAAGCATTCGCATCCATGCCGACTACCAACTCCTTGCCGTTCACTGTGGCCCACTCGGCCACGGTTCTCAGCTCGTTGGTGGGGGGAGGGTACGGGAGGTCCCAGGGTTGGTATGATGAGACCACCACTACCTCCTTTGGAGCTCCGTTCTCCCCAATGGTTGTCCATATTCCCGCTGCTTGGTCCCTGTTACAGAACTGCGGCAGCGGGGTGAACGGGCAATTCCTCCTGGCGAGGATGCAGGCCCTGGGGGCTGGATCCTCGGAGGAATGTGCCGTTTGCCCGATAAGTCCAAGTCCCCTGGGGGCCTTGAAACTTATCCAAGGCTCTTGGATTAGCGCCAAGTCAGCTTTAATTGTGGCCATGAACTTCACCAAATGTGATCAAGCCACGTCACTGTGGTGCAGGTTGATCTGCACCACTTTTAGTCCGCCGCTGTCGGAGGGGGGGTCATCGCTTCCTGTCCTCTTTCTTCCTTCTCTTTTGGTTGCGGGGGTTGCCCTCCTTCCATCTCCGCTGGTTCCTGGGGTTGTCGTCCTTCCTTCTCCGCTGTTACGCACATCGACCAGCCTCAGTCAAAAACTAATTTTTCGACGGGATCTAAGATTGTTGGCCCCAATATACCGATACAGATATAAAAAAAAATCAAGGGCGGAAGACGCCAAATGAATTATTTGCGACACTTGTTATCGAAAACCAGGGCTTCGCATTGGAGGCTGCTTTGAGAGATACCACACGGTGGTAAATTATAAACTACAATTTTTACCCTAAAACATTCCGTTAAACCTATTATTGTGTTTAAAATATCGAAGTTCACAAAAGAATGAATAAATTGTGTTTTTCCTTCGTAATCTTGCATACTCTGCATCACTGCGCGCTCCGCGGAAATTAATTCCGACCAGCACGATACCTACGTCCAAATTAAATACGACCGCAAGGGGCTAAACACGAGGCCTCCTCCGAGCGGGGGGCGTTCTCGCGCGTAAAATAGAATGTACGCCCCGGCAAATCGCGAATATCTCCGGAGATAATGCAATCGAGGTAGAGGGAAAGATAGCATACGAAAGAGCGGATTTTTCTCTATAAAATCACCGTCGGGAAAAATAGCGCGTGATCCGTTCTTTCGCGATAATTCAGTACAAAGCCTCCTCCGAGCGGGGGGCATTTTCGCGCGTAAAAGTAGAATGAACGCCCCGGGAAATCGTGAATATCTCCGGAGATAATGTAAATGAAGTAAAGGGAAAGATAGCATACGAGAGAGCGGATGTCTCTCTATATAATCATTGTCGGGAAAAATATCGCGTGATCCGTTCTTTCGCGATAATTAAATATGGAGCCTCCTCCGAGCGGGGGGCATTCTCGCGCGTAAAAAGGGATAAACGCCCCGGGAAATCGCGAATATCTCCGGAGATAATGCAATCCGAGTAAAGGGAAAGATAGCATACGAGAGAGCGGATTTTTCTCTATGAAATCACCGTCGGGAAAAATATCGCGTGATCCGTCCTTTCGCGATAATTAAATACAAAGCCTCCTCCGAGCGGGGGGCATTTTCGCGCGTAAAGATAGAATGTACGCCCCGGGAAATCGTGAATATCTCCGGAGATAATGTAATTGAAGTAAAGGGAAAGATAGCATGCGAGAGAGCGGATCTTTCTCCATATAATCACCGTCGGGAAAAATATCGCGTGATCCGTTCCTTCGCGATAATTAAATATGGAACCTCCTCCGAGCGGGGGGCCAATCACGATACTCATCCTACTACTGGGGCTAGTAGCAGCAGTAAATTCGGAGGAAAAATATCAAATTACTGAGCTGAAGAACAGTCCGGGGTTATACTTTGAAAAATTACTCAATATACGTTTTAAACGAGCAGATTGGCGCGTAACCTTATTTATTGATTTGAAGAAATTGAAGGAACAATTCCCAAACGAAAAATTTCATCTTACTAAATTACACTCAGAATGCATGACAGTACCGATCAGACATCAGTGCGACACCTTACTCAGAACCGATTATTTAAACAATAAAATTCACGAAGCATTTGATCTCTACGAGGAAATCAATGAAATAGCCGGAGAGGTCGTAGTGCAGGAGACTGAAACGTTAGCCAAAACCGTAGTACGCAGAAGTGTCCCATTTGGTATCATAGGCTCAGCTAGTCGCTACTTATTCGGCACATTAACAACTGATGACGCAGAATATTTTAATTCTGAAATAGATAAACTGTACACCGATCAAAAGCAAATTACATAGATAATTAAAAACCAAACCCATGTCACCGTCAGCAATTTGCAAGGACTACACGATACAATAAATAAAAACATTAAGGCTACCAAGGAGAATCGGGCAAAGATTAACGAAATACTGAAAACACTTAACTCCATAGAGGAAACAAAGGCCTTATTGAACTATAGTATAACTCTTGATCACTACTCCCGCAGCGCCGAAATTTCACTAGACCATTATATTAGGGCATTACAAAAATTCTTAGCCTCACTGCGCGCCGCGCGGGAAGGAAAACTAGATTCATCCTTGATGACCAGCGCTGATCTGAGGACCATCATTGACCAAATACATGATTCAGTCTCAGACTATAAATTTCCGACACCCACAAATCACCGCCGAACAGAAGAAATAAGCAAGCTAACAACATTAGAATTGGATTATCACAAGGAACGGATAATAATAGTATTACACCTACCCCTTGTGGAGCGTACTACCTATCACTTATATCGAATGCATACTTGGCCCACCGCTCAAATCCTGGACATCAACACCACCATCTCAGCGCAAATCATACCACAAACAACATATTTAGGACTGAGAGACGACCACCATACATACCTAATGATGGATGGAATACACCTTTCTTCTTGCACACGAACATGGTATGCTCATCTTTGCCCGCTGGAATTACCCCTCCGTGAAGTCTCAACATCGACTGCCTGTGAAATTTCTCTCCTACTCAGACCAAATGTGAAGACTTTAAGACAGTGCAATATTAAAGTGAGACCAAAACATGAACCATATTGGGCGCGATTACAAACCACAGGATCTTGGCTGTATGCATTGGACAAACCCGAATCTGTGTAATTGATCTGCAAGAACGAAAAGGATTTATTGCTAACCCTAGTCGGAACCGGCATCCTCTACATACATCCAGATTGTATAGCGAAAACGCATACAACTACCCTAGTCGGAATCAAGATCTATAACAATCATCACGAGCAATATTTATATCAACCTGACCTGTCGCTAAACATTTCCGAAATTTCACCAATTTTGCCATATTATAAGAGCCTTAGAACCATAGCAGATGACATAAGCGAACCTGACAATCCTAAAGGAGCTTCACTGTTCGAACTAGAAGCAAAACTTGACGAGATAGGAACACACCACAGGGAAAAGCAATATCAGCATACATTACTCTTCGGAGGCCTAATAGTTCAAGTAGTTATGATTATGGGAACAATGATAATCTGTATATACATACATATGTATGTATGTGTGTGTGTATGTATGTATGTGCATGTATGTATGTGTGTATATGCGAACATGTATAGATATAAGTATAAATTTATGTTTTTGGTCCTCGTCATCGTGCGCCCTTAGCAATATCCATTGTAAACTTCGTACTAACCATGTGTTACTTATTGTTAGCAAGCATTAGTTCCACCACAATGACCACCGAAGGCCGTCGATAGTTGGTCACCCGATTGGCACCACATACCAAAAAGGCGCACCTACTTCAAATCTTCCGAGATTATGGGATCGAGCACGCGGTGGTACGGAGGAGTTCCGCGGGGAATACTGCGTTCATGACTTTCGCCAAGGCCGAAGACGCAGCCCATGTCTTGAATCATTCGAAAACGGCATCTTTTATTATAAATAATCGGAAGGTCCGAATTCTTCCCGCTGATCCTTGGCACGAGAGAGAATCAACTTATAAACCTGAACACCCTTCTAACCCTACTCCAAGCATCAATCCTTTCCCTGGATACGTCCCTCCTTCCGCACCTATTCTACCCCCTGAATGTGTTGAGGAAATAGCCAAGTATCTAAATTACAGGGACAGAGTATGTATGGAGCAAGTGTCACGGAGTTGGCGGGAGGGCACGCTGCGTTCGTACCGCGGAATTACCGAGATATCACAATGCGATGAAAATTGGCGACCAACAAGGGTGTTTTTGCGCGCTTTTTACTGGGCGATCCTAAGGTTCGGCAACACTCTGAACCGAGTAATCCTGGACGATGCCGAGTTCTGCGCTGAAGTACAACCCCAGCTGATCACCATCCTCACGAAGCACGCCCCTGACCTGGAAGTGTTGGATACAACGGCCGTAACCATGAGACCATCGGCGCTCCGAGAACTCACAAGGTTACATAAACTGAAGGAAGTGAGACTTGGACCATGCAAAGGCAGCATAGATTTTGACCACGTAGCGTTATTAATCAAAAATAACCACCTGCAGACCTTGAACATTACGAAAAACCACGTAACAGGGAACGTCAGCCAGTCAGGACTGAATCTGCAGGAACTAAATTTACGGGAAGTGTCAACGAAGGGAGACACGTTGGAACAATTATTTACAAATATCACGCAACTAAGAAAATTGACCATTGACCAGCCAGAGGGACTCGAGAACGAGCTGCCGCTCATCGCGCTTGTGGAAAATACGGAACTGCACGAAACACTAAGATCGTTAAATTTAATTTACTGTAATTTCGACAACCCGGCAGAGGCCACCGCGGAAAGCGGGTAAGAAGAAGATGCAGAGGCCCGTTTTTTCGAACTCAGTTTGGGACCAGTCGAAATATCAAAATCAATACCAGCAGCCTTCACAAAGCTGACCGAGCTCTCCATTCCTTTTTGCGGGTAGATAACAGCAGGTTTTGTCAACGAGATCGGACAACATCTCAGAAAACTACATGCACTGGATATCACGGGTTGCACCAACATCCGAGGAGAGGCTTCCTTGGATCCACTCGCTCGAACAGCCCTCAGGACATTAAAGATGAGTTACATGCACCCCACCGTAGGAGGATACTTCCTAGAGGAATTGAGAAACCTTGAGTTCTTGGAGTGCCGGGAGAACGAAGGTCTAACGGACGAGGACATCGTGCCCTTGTTGAGCAACTGCGCCAAATTGTACCATCTGGACCTGGAAGGTTGCTATGGGATAGGGCGTGCACTCGTCAACGCTGTCCAGAGGATACTACGGGGCGACCCGCACAATCAGAGACTAGCCCTTTACTTGGGAGGAACCGCCGCAACGCCGTGCAGGCGTGATAGGAGAATGCTTCACGTAAGCATTCACTATCACAGGCTCGGACGGCAGGTCTTTGGGTAAAAGTCATACGTGTCATTAACATCACCTTCGATGTTATGGAGCTACTCCTCAATGTGCATATGGCTCTACACAAAGCCTGATACCCTTGTTGAGTTAAGCCAATTACCCACGTTATATTTTGAATGCATACCAATCATTTTGTACATTACCTGTTCAAGAATTGCGAAAATTTTTATATGCGACCATCTCTCTAATTCCACCTACGGTCAAGCCGCAAAGCATCATCGAGGGCGATTATCAGTCTAAGGGGGGAGGGGTGTTACGTACCGGATGTTAAATTAAAATTCGCAAACCTAAACACGGCACGTGCCGTGGCGTCGAACGTCGATCATGCTATGCGAGCCGAAAAATCATATCGAAGCAAATTCCTCGACCGCGAATATTCTTCGAATGGTGGTCACGTTTTGCTAATAAGCAAAATTGCAATAGCGGGAGGCTATGGATGGGAAATAGCATGGCTCTTGGAACTTCCCCTTAGCGGTCCCCAAAATCTACAAAAGAGGCAGAGAAACCGCCGCGAGTTGCAATCGTTAGTCAAATCGCGAGGTGCGTGGCGTTTTGCCCTTGTTGCTATTTTGAGCCAGAGTTCGGGTTAAATTAGTAAAGTTACTTCCATAATTACCGAAGGACTCAGCTAACAAGCAATTATTCAAATTTAAAATCAATCTTAAGATTCCAATCTCCATTCTAATATATTAAATTCTTCTTTATAGTATTTATAGTATTTATAGTATAGTGAAAATAGAATTGCGTTAACTCATATAAGTGCCGTGAAAAGTTCATCAGCCATTCCTTCATCTTCGGGCTCCACCAGTATCTGGGACAATTCACATCAGAGCTAACGAAAAACATTGCTTCCAAGATAGTATTCATTGGTGAGTTTTCCATACTTATGTTATCATTGCGATACGAGGACCCAAACATATGTTTATATGCTTGTGGGAATTTCCCTTGGGCCCATTCGTAAACTTAACACGTTAGGAATTTCCCAATCTAAGACTCCAACTAAAATACGTATTGTAAAATTGTCATCCATTCTGAACTCCGATATTTCTGAACCATTCCGTGTAATTGTTTTTATATAATGTAAAGAATCAATAGAACAGGCCAATAAGGTATTTATCCTCTATTCTGCGTTAACACCTATTTCATTCCTGACCTATGCGCGGATTCCGTACGGAATCTTAGATGATACGACCCATCCTAAATTAAATTTATTCAAGCGTTACATGCGGAACGGCTGACCGCTCGGCCCACGAAATAATTCCTTACGCACGTAACAATATATATTGTTACGACCACCCCTTACGTTGTAACCCCTTGACGACGAGGGTCGTCAAGGGCGCCTAGCAATTTATAGACAGTCGAAAAAGAGTTGAATTGTAATCCGACAGCGAGAGCGACCGGACGCGCTTGAAGCTCTGATTCATAAAATACCAATAAACGCTCTGTTAATTATAATCATCTCCTCCGTGTACCGATATGCCCCGCACGCGCCGCAACACTGGTGTCAGAAGTGGGATGGCTGCCAGTGCGGGGAATTCGCGCGCGGGTGAAAGTGCGCGAAATAGTGCTCGTCAGGAGGAAACGCCGCGGGCCCGGGGACGGCCAAACACGCTCGCTGCGGTGCAGGAAATCCTCCAGGGGATGGAGGCAAGGATGCAGGGGCGTGACCACCAGATAAGTGACCGCGTTACTACCCTTGAGACGTCGCTGCGCGCGTTAGAGTCCCGCCGTCTAAATTCCATCGAAAGTGAAGCGCCGCGATTTTCGGCTCCGGTCTGAAGCGCGTTAGTCCCGGTAGACCTTAGGTATAGGATTAAACCCGCAAAGTTTAGCGGGAGCGGGTGGGATGAGTTTCTCGCCCAATTCGAGACCATAGCAAGAGTAAATTCGTGGGGCAATGGCGAAAAGGCCGTCGCGTTGGTCAACGCGCTGGAGGGCTCAGCTCTCTCCGTGCTCGCGAATTTAGAAGACGAGCAACGACTCGACTACTCGCAGTTACGGTCCGCGTTGGAATTGAGATTCGGAGGCCGGTATAGCTCGGAGCTGTGCTTCGTGCAGTTCCAGAGCTACCGGCAGAAATATAACCAGGACCTGCCGGCACTCGCGAGCGAAATCGAGAGGCTCGCCCGTCTAGCCCTTCCGGACTGTCCGTCCACCGTCAGAGACCGGCTCGCGACGTCTCAATTTATCACCGCGTTAACGGACACAAATCTCCAGCGACAGCTGCGGTTGTCGCCGTCCGCCGACCTGTACGCGACAGTAGCGCGCGCTTTGGAAATAAAAACCGTCAACGAGCTGAGCGGTGTTGGACGGAGTTTTGGGGGACCGCCCGTAAACGGTCGGGGCACGTTAAATACCAGTGGGAATGCAGGGCCCCCGCAGGCCGCCTCCTAGGAAGACCGAGGGAGGAAAGGATGAAAGACGCGTGCAGTGCTGGCGTTGTGGCGACTTCGGCCACGTCCAGAGGGAGTGCAGGATGCGCCGCAACGAGGGTAATGGCGTGCACAAGCAAGCAAAAAAAGGGTAGAGGCTAACCCGCGGAGGGACGGTTTGGCCCGTAGAATTTATCCCTCGCAGCGTTCAGAGCATTTTGTAAATAGATTTTCCGCCCCGTATGTTCAACGGATGGCGCGCATTTCTTTGAGTTCAATCGTTCCGTTTTTATTTAGTTTCATTATGTTAATCACTAGTTCCTTGTTCGTGGTTTTGCAAGTAGCTGTCGGGCTGTTCGATACCTTATTTCCGTTGGACACCGGAAATAAGCGGGAGGAAGCGTCCCCTCCGCCGGCCGTGGTCCCGTGCGATATGTTAGCGGGAGGGATTTTCGTGGACGGGTTGGTTGACGGGAAACCATGTCAAATGCTTGTGGACACTAGTGCAGCCGTCACCCTCGTTCGTACGGACGGGGTTAGCTCGCGAGTCGGGGGCCCGCGGAGTGTTACTCATGTTTCAGACGCTCCAGAGAACCTGCGTACGGTCTCAGGGGAACCTTTGGACGGGATACTTAGAGGGAAGAGGAGGTGCCACTTCAACATCGGGACGACATGTTTTCAACACGACGCGCTCCTGGCGGATATACGCGACCCCTGCATCCTAGGACTCGATGCATTAAGCAAGCTGAGATGCATTCTGGATATCGGCGAGGGAACGCTACTCTTACTACGAGGAGAAGACGAGAGCACCCTAAGGACAGCGAGGGAGAACTCACAAGAATTTGTACCCCTGAAATACCAAACCCCACCGAAGGCACTCCGGCAGATCACTGCGGAACCGGAGACTGCCGAAACAATACCAAAGCACTTACAAAACCTGTTTAAAAGAAGCTCGGAACTTTTGGACGAGCAAGAACGAACGCAACTTAGAAAACTCTTGTGCGATTACGAAGACGTTTTCGCGAAGGATAAGAGTCAAGTTGGGCGACAATCCACCGATTAAGCAGCAGCCAAGGCTGCTACCCTTCAATCGCAGGGAGGAAGTGGAGGAACTCCTGTCTTCCATGCTGGAACAAGGAGTTATAGAAGAGTCGGCTAGCCCTTGGTCATCCCCTGTAGTCCTAGTGAAGAAGAAGGACGGTTCGACGCGGTTTTGTGTCGACTACCGGCGGCTGAACGGCGTGACAAAGAGGGATTCTTATCCGTTGCCTAGGATAGAAGATACCCTGGACGCTGTTGCGGGGTCGGCCTGGTTTTCGACGGTGGACCTCCAGAGTGGGTACTGGCAGATATCCATGGCGAGGGAGGACCGGGAGAAGACCGCGTTTTCGGTGGGGAATGGCCTGTAGCAATTCAGGTATGCCCTTCGGGTTAACAAACGCCCCGGCTACGTTCGAGCGCTTAATGGAAAGCGTCCTCCGCGGCCTGCTCTGGAAGAGATGCCTGGTGTTTTTAGATGACATTATAATCCTCGGAACGGATTTCGCGGAAGAATTGGAGAACCTCCGCAAGGTGTTTTCCAGGCTGCAAAGCGCCCACTTACTCATGAACCCGAAGAAGTGTACCTTCTTCAGGCGGGAGGTCGCCTACCTCGGACACGTGGTTTCCGCAGAGGGGATCAAGAGGGACCCGGCGAAGATCTCCACCGTGAAGGAATGGCCAACCCCCAAGGACAGGAAGCAAGTTAAGAGTTTCCTGGGGCTGTGCTCTTATTACCGACGGTTCATCCGCAATTTCTCAGGATTGGCAGCGCCTCTCCACCGGCTCACTGAAGAGAGCCGACCTTTCACCTGGGACGACGACTGCAGCATAGCGTTTGACGCGCTAAAGAATAGGCTTACCACTTCACCGGTACTGGCCTATCCGCTACGGGATAAGGAGTTCATCCTGGAAACCGACGCTTCCAATCACGCGGTCGGTGCAGTGCTCTCCCAGTTGCACGAGGGGGGCGAGAGAGCAATCGCCTACTTTAGCAAGATCCTGAGCAAAGCGGAAAAGAACTACTGCGCCACTAGGAAAGAGCTTTGGGCAATAGTCCGTGCAGTTGCGCACTTCCACCACTACCTGTGCGGCAAGAGATTTACGATTAGGACAGACCATGCCGCGTTGCGCTGGCTATTATCGTTCAAGTCTCCGGAAGGACAAATCGCCCGCTGGATAGAATGTCTGCAGCAATACGACTTCGAGGTAGTGCACCGCGCAGGGAAACTGCATACCAACGCGAACAGCCTGTCCAGAAGGCCTCCCAACCACTGTGACTTCTGCGAGCGGCAGAGGAAGAGAGAAGAGGAGCGCGGGAGCGCACCCTCCGTCGGGGAGGTCAAGCGAATCCGGTTCGGAACGGACGAGGAGGGCTGGCGCCGCGCTCAAGCCGAAGACCCGGCCGAATTGGGGCCGCTTCTGAAATTCAAGAAGGAAGGACGGCGACCCACGAAAGAGGAAATTGCGATCCTAAGCAGCGTAGCCAAGTATTACTTCTACCTGAGGGATTCGCTAGAAGTGCAGGACGGCCTACTCTTCAGGCGATGGGAGTCACCGGACCTCAAGAAAACCGTTTGGCAGCTGGTGGCACCCGCCGAGAAGACCGAAGAAATCTTGCGGGAGGCCCACGACGCACCGGCTGGAGGGCACTTCGGGGTAAATAAAACCCTGGCCAAAGTGCGCCAGCGCTTCTATTGGGTCACCAATAGAGCCGACGTAGAAGCGTGGTGCCGCGCATGCGATGCCTGCACCGCGCGAAAAGGACCGACAAATAGGACGAAGGGAAAACTGAAAGTATACGACATGGGAGTACCCTTTGAGAGGATCGCCCTGGACATCTTGGGACCCCTACCAACGACCCGAGATAGTAACCGATTCCTGCTGGAAATCTCGGATTACTTCACACGATGGCCTGAAGTCATCCCAGTAAAAGATCACCGCGCTGAGACTGTGGCGCAAGCCCTCGTGGCGCAAGTCGTCAGCCGGCACGGCGTGCCCCTCGAAGTTCACACAGACCAGGGAAGGTCGGTGCGCCGCCTCGCGGCCCGGAACACCGCCCCGGGGCCCGACGGCATACACGGTCGTGTGCTGGTGTCTGCTCTTCGGGTCCTGGGGGACAGGTTTAGGCGGCTCATGGAGGGCTGCCTAGGGGAGGGAAAATTCCCCAAACAATGGAAGAGGGGGCAGCTCGTGCTGCTGCCAAAGCCGGGGAGGGATGCAGGTTCCCCCTCGGCGTTCCGGCCCATTTGCCTGCTCGACGAGGCGGGCAAGATCCTCGAGCGGATCATAGCTTCCCGCCTCGCCGAGCACCTGGCCGGGGCAGGGCCCGATCTGGCCGACAGCCAGTTCGGCTTCCGGGAGGGGCGGTCAACCGTTGACGCGATTCAGCGGGTCCGCTCCCTCTCGGGGGCGGCAGCGTCGGTCCCAGGGGGTGGAGTGTCGTTGGCAGTATCGCTCGACATTGTCAACGCCTTTAACTCCATCCCCTGGCAAGCAATCAGGGAGGCGTTGGCCTACCACAGGGTACCTCCCTGGTTGCAAAAGGTGATCGGGTCCTTCTTAAAGGACCGGAGCTTCGGCTACCAGAGCCGGGGCGGGAGGGTTGAACGCCCCAGCTGGCGCGGCGTACCCCAAGGGTCGGTCTTAGGCCCGACATTGTGGAACCTGGGGTACGACCGCGTCCTTCGAACGGCACTCCCCTCGGGGGTGGCCCTAGTGTGTTACGCGGATGACACACTGGTGGTCGCCTCCGGGAGGGACTACACGCGCACTCTCCGGCTGGGAGAGTGCGGGGTGGAGTGCGTGGTGGCCTCCATCAAGAGGCTAGGCCTCGAGGTCGCCCCGTCGAAGACCAAAGCGATTTGGTTCTTCGACGGGGCTAGGAGGGGCCCCCCACCGGACACGCCAATGCGGGTGGGGGACGAGGCTGTCGAGGTGGGCACCCGGATGAAATATCTGGGGGTCACCCTCGACAGCCAATGGTCATTCGGGGCCCACCTTGAAGAGGTTGTGCCCCGGGTCGAGAAGGCGGCGGCGGCGCTCGGACGCCTGCTGCCCAACCTGGGGGGACCACAGGTGGGCGTCCGCCGCCTGTACGAGGGGGTGGTGCGGTGCACCGCTCTTTACGGCGCGCCCGCGTGGGCGGGGTCCCTCCAGGGGTGCCGGCGGAACCGCCAGCTCCTCTGCCGAGCAGAGCGGACCCTCGCCGTGCGGGTCGTCCGGGGGTACCGCACCGTATCCCAGCGGGCGGCGGCCCTACTTGGGTGTTCCCCCCCATGGGAACTTAAGGCGGCGGAGGCCGCGCAGATATATGAAATCTCCGCGGCCCTCAAAGGGACGCCGGCCTCGGCGGAAAGCCGAGCGTCAGAGCTGGAGGCCGGCAGGAGCCGGGCCCGGCTGCACACCTTTGAAAGGTGGCGCAGCCAATTGGAGGAGCCCGGCTCCGGAGAAAGGACGGTGCAGGCCGTCCTTCCGGTCCTCCAGCAGTGGCTGGGGAGGGAGGGAAGGCTCACCTTCCGGTTGACGCAGGTGCTCACCGGGCATGGTTGCTTCGGTGAGTTCCTGAATAGGATCGGAAGGGAGCCCACCCCGCAATGTCATCATTGCGGGGAGGACGTGGACTCGGCGCAACACACCCTGGAGGAGTGTCCCTCCTGGGCTGCAGAGCGCCGAGTCCTTCGTCTAAGCATCGGGCCGGACCTGTCGCTGCAAGCCGTCGTCAAGGCGATGGTGAGCGGCGAGAGGTCATGGGGAGCGGTAGCCTCCTTCTGTGAACAGGTAATGTCACGGAAGGAGGCCGCGGAAAGGGCCCGCGAAGCCGCGGACCCTGAAGGAAGGGGGCGAAGGCGGGGACGGAGAGCCCCGGCTCCGCCAGCTGCCGCGGCGGCTATGTAATAGCCGCCGGAGCCACCAGGCTGCCTTGGTTGGGGCCCAGGCAGCCATGAATGGTGGTTCCGAGGTGGGGGATGCAGTGTCGTGGGCGCACTGCATCTCCAAAAATCAAAAATTGAACTGGCCCTTCTGAGGGCCGGGCGCTGGGATCCCGAGCAGAGTTCTCAAGAGGGCCTCGGGGTCCCAAAAAGCGCCACGGCTGGAGTCCACCGAGGGGTTTTAGCCGGTAAGAATCCGGCACTACCCCGGCCTCCCCCCCCCCAGAGGGAGACCGGGGTGTCTATGAAGATTTCCCCTCGTACAAAAAAAAAAAAAAAAGACCAGGGAAGGTGTTTGAGTCCGCCCTTTTCCGCGAGATTGCGCATGTACTTGGAATCAAGAAGACAAGGACGACCCCGCTGCACCCGCAATCCGACGGACTGGTAGAAAGATTGAACAGGACGATCCTTTTTTTTTTTTCTCGAGGGGAAATCTTCGATAGACACCCCGGCCTCCTTTGGGGGGAGGCCGGGGTAGTGTCGGATTTCTACCGACTAAAACCCCCCGGTGGTCATCCTCAGGCGTTAGGGGGAGTACCCGGGAACACTTCGTATTGATCCGGATACCCCCCCGCCTTGCCCCCTGAAGGGGGGCCAATCCACTATTTGGGATGCGGTGCGACCACAACACCGCATCCCTCTACCTCTGGGGCCACCCTATCGGCTGCCTGGACCCCAATCCAGACAGCCTAGTGGCCCCGACGACTCCGACGGTCGCCGCGTCCGGTGCCGGAGGCGGGACGTGTACGTCTCCGCCTTCGGCCCCTACCCTCTGGGTCCGCTGCCTCGCGGGCCCTTTCCGCGGCCTCCTTCCGCGACATAACTTGTTCGCAGAAGGAGGCCACGGCTCCCCACTCCTCTTCGCCGCCCACCATCGCTTTTACGACGGCGGGCAGCGAGAGGTGCCACCCTATGATGTTCAGAAGGACTCGGCGCTCCCCTGCCCAGGAGGGACACTCCTCCAGGGTGTGCTGCGCCGAGTCCTTCTCTTCACCGTAGTGATGACACTGCGGGGACGGCTCCCTTCCGATCTTGTGCAGATACTCACCAAAGCACCCATGCCCGGTGAGTACCTGTGTTAGACGGAAGGTGAGCCGTCCCCTCCTTTCCAGCCAACGCTGGAGGACCGGCAGGATGGCCCTGACGGTCCTTTCCCCGGAGCCGGGCTCCTCCAATTGGCTGCGCCACCTTTCCAGGGTGTGCAGCCCCGCCCGGCTCCTGCCGGCCTCCATCTCCGCTGCACGGTACTCAGCCGTATCCGGCATTTCTTTGAGGGCCGCGGAGATCCTGTAGACCTCCGCGGCTTCCTCCAAGTTGAGCTCCCAAGGGGGAGAGCACCCAAGCAGGGACGCCGCCCTCAGGGAGACGGTGCGGTACCCCCTGGCGACCCGCGCGGCTAGGGGCCTTTGTGCTCGGGAAAGGAGCTGGCGATTACGCTTGCTCCTCTCGAGCGACCCCGCCCACACGGGTGCACCATATAGGGCGGCACTCCGCACCACCCCCTCGTAGAGGCGGCGTACACCCGCCTGAGGTCCCCCCACGTTGGGCAGCAAGCGGCCCAAGACCGCCGCTGTCCGTTCCACTCGGGGCACCACCTCTTCGAGGTGGGGCCCAAAGCTCCAGTGGCTGTCGAGGGTGACACCCAGATATTTCATCCGGCTGCCCACCTCAACAGCCACGCCTCCCACCGTGACCGGAGTCTCGGGGGGAGGGTCCCTCCTGACCCCGTCGAAGAACCACATTGCCTTGTTCTTCGACGGGGACACCTCCAGGCCTAGCCGCCTTATGGCGGCCACCACGCATTCCGCACCGCACTCCGCCAGACGGAGAGTGCGGGCGTAATCCCTCCCGGAGGTGACCACCAGTGTGTCATCTGCGTAACACACCAGCGCCACCCCCGGGGGAAGCGCACACCGCAAGACGCGGTCATACGCAAGGTTCCACAGGGTCGGGCCTAGCACCAGCTAGGGCGTTCAGCCCTCCCGTCCCGCGTCGGGTAGCCAATGGACCTGTCCTGCAGGAAGGACCCGACTATCCTGCGCAAGTAGGGAGGCACGCGGTGATACACCAGCGCCTCCCTAATCGCCTGCCAGGGGACGGAGTTGAAAGCGTTGACGATATCGAGCGATATCGCCAACACAACTCCACCCCCCGGGGCCGACACCGCCGTCCCGGCGAGGGAGCGCACCCGCTGGATCGCGTCCAACGTGGAGCGCCCCTCCCGGAAACCGAACTGGCTATGAACAGGACGATCCTGCAGTACCTGTTACTGTTCATCGCCAAACACCAGCGAGATTGGGATCACTGGACGCCCCTTTTTCTGCTAGCGTACCGCTCTTCAGAACACGACACGCTCAGGCAGTCTCCGTCGAATATGTTGTACGGAAGGGAACTGCGGCTGCCTTTGGACTTACTACGAGGAACGCCGCCTTACCAGAACGAAGAGATTCCACCATCGGAGTATGTGCAAAAACTCGAAAGGACGCTAGGCATCATCCACGACTTCGCACGGCGGAGATTGATCTCGTCCTCGGGGAAGATGAAGACCAGATGCGACATGAACGTGCCGGGCACCCGCTTCGCAGAGGGGGGCGCGGTGTGGCTATTCCAACCCAGGAGGACCCTCGGCAAGTGCCCGAAGCTACAATCTAGCTGGGAGGGCCCGTACATCGTCCAGGAGAGGATCAACGACGTGGTCTACCGGATCCGGCGGTCACCCCTCGGCAAGCCGAAGGTGGTCCACATCAACAGATTGGCGAGGTACCAGGGCGGGCAGCCCGAGAAGAGTGCACCGACGAGGAAGCGACGTCGCCGACGCCGCAGAAGGAAACCCAGCGGACCAGACAGGAAGGATGTGTCGACCAGGGCACTAAGGGAACGATTTCCCCTGTAGTCGCGATGGTTCCCCCACCTGTCCTGCCTGCGAGATTTGGGGAGGTTGCCTTTTCCGGTCGGGGGAAGGGGTGCCCCCAACTTCGGGCTTGCCAGGGGGTGGCTGACACCTCATGGGGCTAACATGGGAGCCTGGCCGCCACCAGCAATGTACAGGGGCGCCAGACCCTCCCCTTACTTCCGGGTGCAGTCGGCGGGGAGTGCCTAGCGACGAACGGGTGGGGCCGTTCCGCGAGGGGCCCGAGAATTCTCAGGATGACGGAAGACGTTCCAGAGGAAGTTGGAAGGACCCCCGGTCGTCGCCCGAAGAGCGAAGAGGGCGAGCCCAGCAGTCCACCTTCGGCGAAGCCAGGGCTTGACGACGAGGGTCGTCAAGGGCGCCTAGTAATTTATAAACAGTCGAAAAAGAGTTGAATTGTAATCCGACAGCGAGAGCGACCGGACGCGCGCTCGACGCTCTGATTCATAAAATACCAATAAACGCTCTGTTAATTATAATCATCTCCTCCGTGTACCGATATGCCCCGCACGCGCCGCAACAATATATTTAATATAATTAATATATATATATATTATCGGTAATATATTTATACTCTTATATTATTAATAATATATATTAATAAATATAATTTATATAATATTAATATATATATATATATACATAAATTATTAAATCATAAATATGAACTATACTATATGTTCGCGACCCCTTCGATCTTGGCCGAGAACACCGAATATTTATTTGAGCGCCGGGTGTCGGATCAGAAAGGATGGTGGCTGAATATCGCTCGTCCGTGATTCGCGACGATCTCTCTGTTCGTAACGATCTCCGTAGATCGAAATATTCCGTAATTAAACTCACTGGGCCCGTGCCCGCGTACAATTCTCTTCCCGTGGTGGAAGAAATTGTCTCCGATATGAATGTGAGAAGCCTCGTGGCTTGCGATAAAAACTCTTACGTGCGTCGTGGTTAACAGTCGGCAGAAGAAGAACGAGATTTCGCTCTATCCCCCGGAAACGCACTTCGGGGAGACAGAGCCCCCTGCGACTACGCACCCTCTGCCGCCCGCCGGAAACGAGGGGCGCCACGACATTTAAACTGGCTTAAACACTATATATATATATAATATAATAATTTATATTAAAATTTATTGCAGAGCATAAACCTTTTTTTATTAATAACGAAACAACAACGCGGTAACCAAAACGACTGGACAGAAACCAGTCGACTATTTGTTTACTACATACATTCAGATTGTGTTGCTACTCTAATACTTCCCCTCAATCGTAAATGTTGTTACTCTCCACCGAGTCTTCACCTTCAATCTTCGATTGACTGGACTCCCAGTAAATCGCGACAGTGTTCGTGTTTTGAACGTGGTAGTCCCTTCGTCAGCACATCGGCCATCATTTCCTGCGTGGGCATATATTTTAATACCACAGATCTTTCTTTCAATGCATCGCGGACGAAATGATGCCTTATGTCGATATGCTTGGTCCTCCTGTGAAATACGGCGTTTTTGGCCAATTTTTGTGCTCCTTGATTGTCGTTCCACAGTGTCAATGGTGTCTCATCTCTAACGCCTAATTCTTTCAGGAAACTCTGGAGGATGATTGCTTCTTTCGTCGCTTCTGTCAGAGCCATGTACTCTGCCTCCGTACTAGACAGGGCTACTGTTCGCTGCTTCCGTGATTCCCAGCTTATAGCTGAATTACCATATTTGAAGATGTAACCAGTATATGACCTTCTATCATCCGGGCAGGCTCCCCAATCCGCGTCAACATATCCCATTAAATCTTCTTTGGCTTTGGTGAACACTAATCCATAATTTAGGCTTCCCCTCAAGTATCGCAGAACTCTTTTCGCAGCTTTCCAATGGTTTTGATCAAAATTGGAGCTGAATTGACTGAGCCAGCTCACCACGTGAGCTATGTCTGGTCTCGTGGCAATGGCTATGTACATCAACGATTTTTGTTGCGGTGTGTGCGGGATTGTCAATCTTCTTTGGATTCCAGATTTTTGTAAATAGTCGTCAAATTCTTTATTGCAATATTCTTTTCCGTTGTCGGACTGAATGTATTTGATTTTCCTACCAGTGAAGTTTTCAACCATGCTCTTGTACTTTTTGAATTCAGTGAGGGCTTCGCTTTTCCTCTTCAAGAATCTTACTTCGCACCACCTCGTTCTGTCTTCTATGAAGATTAAGAAATATTTTGACCCATTCAATGACTCTGTCCTCATCGGTCCACATAAGTCTGTGTGTACTAATTCTAGCAGTTCCGATTTGCGACTGGACTCTTTTGGGAAAGGTGTCTGCGTAAGTTTGCCTTTTAAGCATACTTCACACGTAGGTAGTTCTTTTTGTGTTCTGATTCTGATGCCACATACCTCTTTATTAGCAACCATTTTCTTCAGATCTCTTCCGTTCAAGTGTCCGTATCTCTCATGCCATGTTTTTAAATTTTCGTCTGATTCACTCGACATTCTTCCTGCATATTGTGTGTTTTGCCTAATGTAATATAAACCATCGATTCTGTCAGCGCGCATTAAAATGCTTCCTGCTCTATCCTTGACTAGAGCACCGTTTCTACCGAAGGTTACATTATATCCCTTGTCTGTAATCTTTGAAACAGACATTAAATTTGTGCGTAATCCTGGAACATATAAGGTATTTAATAAATTTATTTTCTGACTGCCATCTTTGTTTGAGGTAATAATAGATGCTGTCCCTTTCGCCAATACTTTAGCTGATGTATTGTTAGTCGCTAAATTCAAGTCTTCGAACTCAGATGACTCCAGATTCTTTAGGCTTTCTTCTTTCTTCGTAATATGCGATGTACAACCACTATCTAAGCACCAATCGCTTGTACTTATGTCGCGTCCGGACTTTAAAGCATAGTCTTTTCTATCTGTGACTAGTAAGCTAGATTCCTTGGGAGTCTGCTTTCCCGACTTCCAAGGTTTGTATTTCCCATCTTCTAGTCTGCAGTCTATAGCTTTGTGTCCCACCTTTTTGCATTTATGGCAACGGAATTTGAATTCTTCTTTATGTTCTTCCCTACGCTCGTCGGGCCTATTGTTCCGGAATTTGTGATTTTTGAATGGTTGTCTTCCAGCCATCATTGCATTCGGGACTTCTTCCTCTAATTTCTGATTGCGTGCATCACTTTCTTCAACTATCTTTATCTTTAATATTTCCGGTGATGGTAATTCATCTCTGGATTCGATTGCACATAGGAAATATTCAAATTTCTCTTGGAGACTATACAATAACATTATGGCTAACAAATCCTTATTGAGGTCTACATCCATTTCTTGTAGCTTGTCGGCCACATCAAAGAATTTAGAAATGTGGTCTCGTGTGTCTTCACCTTCACGCATTTTATGCAAAGTGAGTTGTTTTAAAAGGTTCGCTTTTCGAGCAGGTCCCTTAGATTGATAGGTACTTTCTAATTTAAGCCAAACATCTCGAGATGTGGTACAATTCTTGATTTGTTTTAATGCATGAGGGTGGATAGATAGTATTAGATCTGACCTGGCTTTCTTGTCAGCAATTTTCCACTGCTTTGTGACTATAGCTCCTTCTGCCAAATCCGGTTTCGGTATCTCACCACTCACATATCCCCATGCATCATTCTTCACCAAAAGGGCTTCGGCTTCTAATTTCCAAGTCTCATAATTATCCCTTTCTAACATTTCTATTCGTGTATAACTGCTGGTACTCATTTTCGCGCACATACACTACACTTATTATCTTCACTCGCGATATTGACTTTAATTAACTACCTAAAATATACTATTCCAAGGGAGCTGGGCCCATAACCTATTGCAGAGCATAAACCTTTTTTTATTAATAACGAAACAACAACGCGGTAACCAAAACGACTGGACAGAAACCAGTCGACTATTTGTTTACTACATACATTCAGATTGTGTTGCTGCTCTAATAAAATTTGTTTATAATTTAATATAATAACATATATCAATATTATATATTTATAAATTTATTTTAATTATATATAAAAAAAAATTATATATTATATATTATATTATTAGGCAGAGGAATAAATACAAAACACGTATCACAATTACTGTTAATGTATATATATAATTAGAATGAATAAAATAATTGTACAAGAAGAATTGCATTACCACGAGGCGATGAGAGCCCACGAACAGAACCAGAAAAAAAACAAAAGAAAGGTGATATCTCCCTAGTGTATAAGGAGAGCGATGCTCACGCATTAAAGCGCGCACTTTGAATGTTCTAACACTCCCCCTTTCAAAGTGTACGGTAAACTAATTTCTACCTAAATCATTTAACAATTCTTCAGGCATAACAAATCGATACATTTTTCCAACTTATTTTTAGGTAAAGACTTCGTTAGTACGTCCGCGGTCATTTCATTTGTAGAAATGTACTTTACATCTATTTCGCCGTTCTCCAGCATTTCTCTCGTGTAGTGATACCTAATATCTATGTGCTTACTTTTACGGTGAAACATATTATTTTTACTTAGCTGGATAGCGCTTTGATTGTCACAAAATATACTAATCTTATCGCGAACTAAATTACTAAATCCTAAGTTTAATAACATTCTCTTTAAGTAGAATGCCTCTTTGGCTGCTTCGGATATTGCCATATACTCGGCCTCCATTGTTGATAGGGCCACTGATTTTTGTTTCTTTCATTCCCAACTGGTTGGTCCTCCGGCTAACATGGTAACGTATCCAGAACGTGACCTTCTCCCGTTCTCGTCTCCGGCCCAGTCGGAGTCTACATAAACTTCGACTAGTTTATCTCTTTTGGAGTATGTGATGCTGTAGTTTATGGTTCCTTTAAGGTATCTTAAAACGTGTTTGGCTGCTTTCCATTGGTAATTCTTTGGACACGTGTTAAATTGACTTAGAAAGTTTGCGGCGAATGCTATGTCAGGTCGAGTAGCATTTTATAAATATATTAATGCCCCTATGAGTTCCCTATATGGCACCTTTGTCATATCTTCTGTAGTTTCATCAATGTTGTTAAAGGTTTCATTCGGTACCAAAGGTGTACTCGCGGGTTTGCAGTCTTCCATTCCAAATTTCTTTAGAGTTTCTTCTATATATTTACGTTGATTTAATTTTATTTGCCCAGTGTCTCCTTCTCTTTCTATGGAAATACCCAGAATATTCGTAACTTTACCCAGATCATTTATTTTGAACTTATTCTTTAATCGTTGTTTTATTTTCGTGAGTGCTCGTAGATCTTTCGACGCCAGTAGTATGTCGTCGACATATATGATTACCACTACTTCCATTTCGTTGGTTATGCATGTATAGACACACGGGTTAATTTCAGATCTCTTAAAACTAATACTGATTAGATAATTATTTATGGTGTGATACCAGTCTCTTCCGGCTTGTTTAAGACCGTACAATGGTCTCTTCAGACTACACACTTTATTTTCTTTACCAGTTTCAGTGAACATTTCTGGCTGTTGCATGAATATGGTACCCGTTAATTCCCCTTGTACATAGGCAGTGACGACATCCATGTGATGTACGTGCATCCTGTTTTCCGCTGCTCCGGCTAAGAGAATTCGTACGATTTCTAGTCGAACTACGGGCGCAAAGACTTCATCGTAGTCGATCCCTTTCTTCTGTTCGTTTCCTCTGGCCACTAATCGAGCTTTGTACTTGTTTATTGTGCCGTCTTGATTTTTCTTTATCTTAAACACCCATCTATTTGAGAGTATCCTGGCGTTATCTGGTTTATCTGTAAGCTCCCATGTTTTATTTTCTACAAGAGAATTATATTCCTTTTTCATAGCTTCCAGTCAGAATGATCTGTCTCCGCTGTTCATGGCTTCTTTTAGTGTTCTTGGTTCACCGTGTTCTTCTTCACCCACGTTTGCTGTGTAATTAAATAACTTCCTTGGCCTTCCCGGTTTGCCGGTTCGTAGTATTTTTGGGCGGCCTTTCCCTTTCCTTAAAGTTGGTGTGACGTCTTCATCAGCATCTTCGGTGTCGCTGGGGATTACTTCGGAATCTTCATTGTTAATGTCGGGGTGCTCTTGTTCTGAGTTTTGCCCCGGTTCCTCCTCTTTAATATGTTCTTCTCTGTACGTTTCTCGAGGATCATTTCTATACAGGAGTATGGAATAGTGGTCATTCGGGTTCTCTACATCGTGTAGTTTTTCGTGGAATCGTACGTCTCTTGTGACGACATGACGAGTTCCACGTTCCCATAGTCTGTATGCCTTTGACACGTCGGAGTATCCGACTAAGACATATTCTTTGCCTTTTGGCATAAATTTGTTTGTTTTTGTTCCTTTTTCCAGCGCCACTGCGCTGCTACCGAATATCCTTAAAAATCCTACATAGGGTTTTTCGCCTCTCCATTGTTCATATGGTGTGACTTCGTTTAACTTTTTGGTAGGGCATCTGTTCCTAATGTATACGGCCGCGTTTACTGCTTCTGCCCATAGGCTCATTTGTAATTTTGATTGGGTTCACATACTTCTCGCCATTTCCACTATTGTCCTGTTGGCGCGTTCGGCTACTCCGTTCTGCTGCGGCGTATACGGGGTCGACAGTTGCCTTGCTATTCCCTCTTGCTCAAGGTAATTTGAGAATTCCTTTGAAAGATATTCTTTGGCGTTGTCACTCCTGATTTTTTTGATTTCTTTTCCGGTTTGTTTCTCTACTCGGTTTTTATACGCTTTAAATGCAGACAATATTTCGGATTTTTGTTTTAGTACAGCTATTTCTGTGAATCTAGTTTTGTCGTCGATGAATGTTGCGAAATACTTTGCTCCCCCTAATGATGGTACACTCATAGGACCGCATACGTCCGTGTGGATCAATCCTAGTATTTCTTTCTCTACCCTTTCTGATTCCTTAAAGGGTGTTTGATTTATTTTGCTCAAGTCGCACGTTTTACACTGTGGAGAGTTTATTGCACTTCTTTGATTTATGTTCATACCGATCACCATATTTTTATTGTGCAGTTTATTTACATCGTTAAAGTTTAAATGACCTAGCCTTTGATGCCATCTTATAAGTTTGTCATTTTCTTCTTCTCTTGACTGAAGTGCCTGTTGACGTCCCTTTGTTTCCACAATATACAAACCATTCCGTTTATGAGCTGTTAACGCTATGGAATTATCCTTACGCTTCACAAAGGCTGAGTGTTTTGTAAACGTTACTGTATAACCATTTTCTGTGATGCTTGATACGGACATCAGGTTGTTTCTGAATTCAGGAACCCACATAACATTTGCTAGTTTAATGTCATTCGTACTTTGATTTTTGGAGTGCACATTTATCTTGATATTTCTTCTTCCTAAGGAGTTTGTGCTTTCTTCTGTGGCTGTACACACTTTGTCCCTTTGTTCTTTGTCAAGGTTTATGAATTGAGCTTTATCTTTGCACATGTGCACTGTTGCTCCACTGACCATGTTTTTGTTGGCTTCTGCAGTTTTTGGATATATGGTTGCTCTCCCCGGGTTTCTGCTTCTGGTAATGTTCTCTCTGTATCGCTCTGTCATTTGAGAATTTCTTCCTTGTCAGTAATGCTACTTCCTTATCTGAGTCCTTTACTTCATTAATATCTATTTTTCTAATTTCTTCTTCAATTAATTTTATTGTTAGTTCTTCTAACGTACGCATTTTATCTCTTGACTCTATTGCTATGCAAAAGGTTTCATATTCACTGGGTAGTGACATTAATAGCATTATTGGCCAAATAGATTCTGGTAATATTATTCCAGACTCTTGTAATTGTTCAGATTTGTGTATGAAGTCGTTGATGTACTGAGCCATACTTTGTTTGGAATCTTTTTTCATTCTATATAGTTGTTTAAATAATACACACTGTCGCATAGGGCCTCTAGATTGTTGAACATTATTTAATGCTTCCCAAGCTTCCTTCGACGTTTCTGCCCGTTTTACGTGTGTATATTGGTTCTTATTAAGACTCAGTATGATTAGATCGAGAGCCTTTTCGTCATGCGTTTTCCACGCGGCTCCATTTTCTTCAGTTCTATTCTTTATACCATTCACGTAGTCCCACAATTCGTTATATCTCAAAATACTTTTCATTTGGATCTTCCATGATTCATAATTCGTATCGTTTAATTTTTCAATGTTCTGAATATTTGTTGAACCCATGGTTGTGGAAACTTTTCTCTGCACTTGGCACGTGTTCGCACTTAACCTCACTTTTCTTTTATTTTATTATTATCTTTTATTTACCTGCCCTGAGCCCATAACCTGTTGACGGGTCTTTGGTGGATTATGTTAGGCAGAGGAATAAATACAAAACACGTATCACAATTACTGTTAATGTATATATATATATATATAATTAGAATGAATAAAATAATTGTACAAGAAGAATTGCATTACCACGAGGCGATGAGAGCCCACGAACAGAACCAGAAAAAAAAACAAAAGAAAGGTGATATCTCCCTAGTGTATAAGGAGAGCGATGCTCACGCATTAAAGCGCGCACTTTGCATGTTCTAACAATATAAATAATAATTAATTGATTTTTATTACTAGAGATTTTTTAATTTATATAGGTATATAATGTAAAATTATTTTTGTTACTAGAGATTTTTTAATTTATATAGGTATATAATGTAAAATTATTTTTGTTGCTAGAGATTTTTTAATTTATATAGGTATATAATGTAAAATTATTTTTGTTACTAGAGATTTTTTAATTTATATAGGTGTATAATGTAAAATTATTTTTGTTACTAGAGATTTTTTAATTTATATAGGTATATAATGTGAAATTATTTTTATTACCAGAGATTTTTTATTAAAATACATTAATTAATAAATTACTTATATTAATTAAATAAATTATAAATTATATTGGGATAAAAGAATTAGGTCATTGTTTTTGGTAAAATATTAAAAGAAAGAATATGTTTTTATTTAGATACTTTTCGTTAGAGTGGGGATTAACGATTTTTATTTTGATAAAAAAAAGGTTTCTCGTTGAATTGATGTTTCTATTTAGATACTTTTCGTTAAAGGGATAGAGATTTTTTAATTTATATAGGTATATAATGTGAAATTATTTTTATTACCAGAGATTTTTTATTGAAATAAATTAATTAATAAATTACTTATATTAATTAAATAAATTATAAATTTTATTGGGATAAAAGAATTAGGTCATTGTTTTTGGTATAATATTAAAAGAAAGAATATGTTTTTATTTAGATACTTTTCGTTAAAGTGGGGATTAACGATTTTTATTTTGATAAAAAAAAGCTTTCTCGTTGAATTGATGTTTTTATTTAAATACTTTTCGTTAAAGTGGGGATTATCAATAAATAGAGTTTCATAAAAATTTTTATATTATAAATTAATATTTTATACTATTTATACAAAAATGTAATTTTTGTTTTAAAATTAATAATATAAATAGTGTTAAGATATTCGAGGCGCCCGCGTACCAGAGGGGCACGCTTGTCGGCTCTCACAAGATCAACCACTTAGTTTCCTCGAACACATAGGGTTCCGAGTGGCATCGCCACACATTTCAGACAACAGGCGCTTCTCCTGGCACAATATCGAACACTTAGTTTCAGATAGAACAATAAGTTTAAAATGGCACTATGTTTCGCGTCTGGAGTTTCCTCTGTCACAAGGTCGGCCACTTAGTTTCGCCGAACACATACGGTTTCGAGTGGCATCGCCACAGATTTCAGAGAACAGGCGCTTCTCCTGGCACAGTATCGAAAACTTAGTTTCAGATGGAACATTTAGTTTAAAATTGAACTATGTTTCGCATCTGAAGTTTCCTCTCTAACAAGGTCGACCACTTAGTTTCGCCGAACACGTACGGTTTCGAGTGGCATCGCCACAGATTTCAGAGAACAGGCGCTTCTCCTGGCACAGTATCGAAAACTTAGTTTCAGATGGAACATTTAGTTTAAAATTGAACTATGTTTCGCATCTGAAGTTTCCTCTCTAACAAGGTCAACCACTTAGTTTCGCCGAACACATACGGTTTCGAGTGGCATCGCCACAGATTTCAGAGAACAGGCGCTTCTCCTGGCACAGTATCGAAAACTTAGTTTCAGATGGAACATTTAGTTTAAAATTGAACTATGTTTCGCATCTGAAGTTTCCTCTCTAACAAGGTCGACCACTTAGTTTCGCCGAACACATACGGTTTCGAGTGGCATCGCCACAGATTTCAGAGAACAGGCGCTTCTCCTGGCACAGTATCGAAAACTTAGTTTCAGATGGAACATTTAGTTTAAAATTGAACTATGTTTCGCATCTGAAGTTTCCTCTCTAACAAGGTCAACCACTTAGTTTCGCCGAACACATACGGTTTCGAGTGGCATCGCCACAGATTTCAGAGAACAGGCGCGTCTCCTGGCACAGTATCGAACACTTAGTTTCAGATAGAACAATTAGTTTAAAATGGAACTAAATTTCGCATCTGGAGTTTCCTCTCTCACAAGGTAGGCCACTTAGTTTCGTCGGACACATACGGTTTCGAGTGGAACCGCCACAGATTTCAGAGAACAGGCGCTTCTCTTGGCACAGTATCGAACACTTAGTTTCAGAAGGAACATTTCGTTTAAAATGGAACTAAGTTTTGCATCTGGAGTTTCCTCTCTCACAAGGTCGACCACTTAGTTTCGTCGAACACATACGGTTTCGAGTAGAATCGCCACAGATTTCAGAGAACAGGCGCTTCTCCTGGCACAGTAACGAACACTTAGTTTCAGATAGAACAATTTGTTTAAAATGGAACTAAGTTTCGCATTTGCAGTTTCCTCCCTCACAAGGTCGACCACTTAGTTTCGTCGAACAGACACGGTTTCGAGTGGCACCGCCACAGATTTCAGAGAACAGGCGCTTCTGCTGGCACAGTATCGAACACTCAGTTTCAGATAGAAAAATTAGTTTAAAATGGAACTAAGTTTCGCATTAGGAGTTTCCTCTCTCACAAGTTCGACCACTTAGTTTCGTCGAACACATACGGTTTCGAGTTGCATCGCCACCGATTTCAGAGAACATACGCTTCTCCTGGCACAGTATCGAACACTTAGTATCAGATAGAACAATTAGTTTAAAATGGAACTAGGTTTCTCATCTGGAGTTTCCTCTTTCACAAGGCGATCACTTAGTTTCGTCGAACACATACGGTTTCGAGTAGCATCGCCACAGATTTCTGAGAACAGACGCCTCTCCTGGCACAGTATCGAACACTTAGTTTCAGAGAGAACAATTAGTTTAAAATGGAAGTAAGTTTCGCATCTGCAGTTTCCTCTCTCACAAGGTCGACCACTTAGTTTCGTCGAACACATACGGTTTCGAGTAGCATTGCCACAGATTTCGCAGAACGGCGTTTCTCCTGGCACAATATCGAACACTTAGTTTCAAATAGAATAATTAGTTTAAAATGGAACTATGTTTCGCATCTGGAGTTTCCTCTCTCACAAGGTCGGCCACTTAGTTTCGTCGAACACATACGGTTTCGAGTGGCATCGCCACAGATTTCAGTGAACAGGCGATTCTCCTGGCACAGTATCGAACACTTAGTTTCAGATAGAACAATTAGTTTAAAATGGAACTATGTTCCGCATCTGGTGAAACGTCTCTCACAAGGTCGAACACTTAGTTTCTTCGAACACATACGGTTTCGGGTGGCATCGCCACCGATTTCAGAGAACAGGCGCTTCTCCTGGCACAGTGTCGAACACTTAGTTACAGATAGAACACTTAGTTTAAAATGGAACTATGTTTCGCATTTGGAGTTTCATCTCTCACAAGGTCGACCACTTAGTTTCGTCAAACACATACGGTTTCGATTGGCATCGCCACAGATTTCAGAGAACAGGCGCTTCTCCTGGCACAGTATCGAGCACTTAGTTTCAGATAGAACAATTTGTTTAAAATGGAACTACGTTTCGCATCTGGAGTTTCCTCTCCCACAAGGTCGACCACTTAGTTTCCTCGAACACATACGGTTTCGAGTAGTTTCGCCACAGATTTCAGAGAACAGGCGCTTATCCTGGCACAGTATCGAACACTTAGTTACAGATAGAACATTTGGTTTAAAATGGAACTAAGTTTCGCATCTGGAGTTTACTCTCTCACAAGGTCGACCACTTAGTTTCGTCGACCACATATGGTTAAAGTAGCAACGCCACAGGTTTCAGAGAACAGGCGCTTCTACTGGCAGATTATCGAACACTTTGTTTCAGATGGAACATTTGGTTTAAAATGGAAATATGTTTCGCATTTGGAGTTTCCTCCCTCACAAGGTCGACCACTTAGTTTCGTCGAACACATACGGTTTCGAGTAGCATCGCCACAGATTTCAGAGAACAGGCGCTTCTGCTGGCACAGTATCGAACACTTAGATTCAGATAGAACAATAAGTTTAAAATGGCACTAAGTTTTGCGTCTGGAGTTTCCTCTCTCACAAGGTCGACCACTTAGTTTCGTCGAACACATACGGTTTCGAGTGGCATCGCCAAAGATATCAGGAAACAGGCGCTTCTCCTGGCACAGTATCGAACACTTAGTTTCAGATAGAACAATTAGTTTAAAATGGAACTAAGTTTCGCATCTGAAGTTTCCACTCTCATAAGGTCGGCCACTTAGTTTCGTCGAACACATACGGTTTCGAGTGGCATCGCCACAGATTTCAGAGAACAGGCGCTTCTCCTGGCACAGTATCGAAAACTTAGTTTCAGATGGAACATTCAGTTTAAAATTGAACTATGTTTCGCATCTGAAGTTTCCTCTCTAACAATGTCGACCGCTTAGTTTCGCCGAACACATACGGTTTCGAGTGGCATCGCCACAGATTTCAGAGAACAGGCGCTTCTCCTGGCACAGTATCGAAAACTTAGTTTCAGATGGAACATTTAGTTTAAAATTGAACTATGTTTCGCATCTGAAGTTTCCTCTCTAACAAGGTCGACCACTTAGTTTCGCCGAACACATACGGTTTCGAGTGGCATCGCCACAGATTTCAGAGAACAGGCGCTTCTCCTGGCACAGTATCGAAAACTTAGTTTCAGATGGAACATTTAGTTTAAAATTGAACTATATTTCGCATCTGAAGTTTCCTCTCTAACAAGGTCGACCACTTAGTTTCGCCGAACACGTACGGTTTCGAGTGGCATCGCCACAGATTTCAGAGAACAGGCGCTTCTCCTGGCACAGTATCGAAAACTTAGTTTCAGATGGAACATTTAGTTTAAAATTGAACTATGTTTCGCATCTGAAGTTTCCTCTCTAACAAGGTCAACCACTTAGTTTCGCCGAACACATACGGTTTCGAGTGGCATCGCCACAGATTTCAGAGAACAGGCGCTTCTACTGGCACAGTATCGAAAACTTAGTTTCAGATGGAACATTTAGTTTAAAATTGAACTATGTTTCGCATCTGAAGTTTCCTCTCTAAAAAGGTCGACCACTTAGTTTCGCCGAACACATACGGTTTCGAGTGGCATCGCCACAGATTTCAGAGAACAGGCGCTTCTCCTGGCACAGTATCGAAAACTTAGTTTCAGAAGGAACATTTAGTTTAAAATGGAACTAAGTTTTGCATCTGGAGTTTCCTCTCTCACAAGGTCCGCCACTTAGTTTCGTTGAACACATACGGTTTCGAGTGGCAACGCCACATATTTCAGAGGACAGGCGCTTCTCCTGGCACAGTATCGAACACATAGTTTCAGATAGAACAATTAGTTTAAAATGGAACTGAGTTTCGCATCTGGATATTCCTCTCTCACAAGGTCGACCACTTAGTTTCGTCGACCACATACGGTTTCGAGCAGCATCGCCACAGATTTCAGAGAACAGGCGCTTCTCCTGGCACAGTATCGAACACTTAGTTTCAGAAGGAACATTTAGTTTAAAATGGAACTAAGTTTTGCATCTGGAGTTTCCTCTCTCACAAGGTCCACCACTTAGTTTCGTTGAACACATACGGTTTCGAGTGGCAACGCCACATATTTCAGAGGACAGGCGCTTCTCCTGGCACAGTATCGAAAACTTAGTTTCAGATAGAACAATTGGTTTAAAATGGAACTAAGTTTCGCATCTGGAGTTTCCTCTCTCAGAAGGTGGACCACCTAGTTTCGTCGAACACATACGCTTCCGAGTAGCATCGCCACAGATTTCAGAGAAGAGGCGCCTCTCCTGGCACAGTATCGAACACTCAGTTTCAGATAGAACAATTAGTTTAAAATGGAAGTAAGTTTCGCATCTGCAGTTTCCTCTCTCACAAGGTCGACCACTTAGTTTCGTCGAACACATACGGTTTCGAGTAGCATCGCCACCGATTTCAGAGAACAGACGCTTCTCCTGGCACAGTATCGAACACTTAGTATCAGATAGAACAATTAGTTTAAAATGGAACTATGTTTCGCATCTGAAGTTTCCTCTCTCACAAGGTCGACCACTTAGTTTCGTCGAACACATACGGTTTCGAGTAGTGTCGCTACAGATTTCGCAGAACGGGAGTTTCTCCTGGCACAGTATCGAACACTTAGTTTCAGATAGAACAATTAGTTTAAAATGCAACTAAGTTTCGCATCTGGAGTTTCCTCTCCCACAAGGTCGACCACTTAGTTTCCTCGAACACATGCGGCCTCGAGTAGCATCGCCACAGATTTCAGAGAACAGGTGCTTCTCCTGGCACAGTATCGAACACTTAGTTTCAGAAGGAACATTTAGTTTAAAATGGAACTAAGTTTTGCATCTGGAGTTTCCTCTCTCACAAGGTCCACCACTTAGTTTCGTTGAACACATACGGTTTCGAGTGGCAACGCCACATATTTCAGAGGACAGGCGCTTCTCCTGGCACAGTATCGAAAACTTAGTTTCAGATAGAACAATTGGTTTAAAATGGAACTAAGTTTCGCATCTGGAGTTTCCTCTCTCACAAGGTCGGCCACTTAGTTTCGTTGAACACATACGGTTTCGAGTGGCATCGCCACAGATTTCAGAGAACAGGCGCTTCTCCTGGCACAGTATCGAACACTTAGTTTCAGAAGGAACATTTAGTTTAAAATGGAACTAAGTTTTGCATCTGGAGTTTCCTCTCTCACAAGGTCCACCACTTAGTTTGTCGAACTCATACGGTTTCGAGTGGCATCGCCACAGATTTCAGAGAACAGGCGCTTATCCTGACACTGTATCGAACACTTAGTTTCAGATAGAACAATTAGTTTAAAATGGAAGTAAATTTCGCATCTGGAGTTTCCTCTCTCACAAGGTCGACAACTTAGTTTCGTCGAACAAATACGGTTTCAAGTGGCATCGCCACAGATTTCAGTGAACAGACGCTTCTACTGGCACAGTATCGAACACATAGTTTCAGATAGAACAATTAGTTTAAAATGGAAATAAGTATCGCTGCTGGAGTTTCCTCTCTCACAAGGTCGACCACTTAGTTTCGTCGAACACATACAGTTCCGAGTGGTATCGCCACAGATTTCGCAGAACGGCGTTTCTCCTGGCACATTATCGAACACATAGTTTCAGATAGAACAATTAGTTTAAAATGGAACTAAGTTTCGCATCTGGAGTTTCCTCTCTCACAAGGTCGACCACTTAGTTTCGTCGAACACATACGGTTTCGAGTGGCATCGCCACAGATTTCAGAGAACAGGCGCTTCTCCTGGCACAGTATCGAAAACTTAGTTTCAGATACAACTATTAGTTTTAAATGGAACTGAGTTTCGCATCTGGAGTTTCCTCTCTCACAAGGTCGGCCACTTAGTTTCGTCGAACACATACGGTTTCGAGTGGCATCGCCACAGATATCAGAGAATAGGCGCTTCTCCTGGCACAGTATCGAACACTTGTGGCAGACAGAACAATTAGTTTAAAATGGAACTATGTTTCGCATCTGGAGTTTCCTCTCTCACAAGCTCGACCACTTAGTTTCGTCGAACACATACGGTTTCGAGTGGCATTGCCACAGATTTCAGAGAACAGGCGCTTCTCCTGGCACAGTATCGAAAACTTAGTTTCAGATAGAACAATTGGTCTAAAATGGAACTAAGTTTCGCATCTGGAGTTTCCTCTCTCACAAGGTCGGCCACTTAGTTTCGTCGAACACATACGGTTTCGAGTGGCATCGCCACAGATTTCAGAGAACCGGCGCTTCTCCTGGCACAGTATCGAACACTTAGTTTCAGAAGGAACATTTAGTTTAAAATGGAACTAAGTTTTGCATCTGGAGTTTCCTCTCTCACAAGGTCCGCCACTTAGTTTCGTTGAACACATACGGTTTCGAGTGGCAACGCCACATATTTCAGAGGACAGGCGCTTCTCCTGGCACAGTATCGAACACATAGTTTCAGATAGAACAATTAGTTTAAAATGGAACTAAGTTTCGCATCTGGATATTCCTCTCTCACAAGGTCGACCACTTAGTTTCGTCGACTACATACGGTTTCGAGCAGCATCGCCACAGATTTCAGAGAACAGGCGCTTCTCCTGGCACAGTATCGAACACTTAGTTTCAGAAGGAACATTTAGTTTAAAATGGAACTAAGTTTTGCATCTGGAGTTTCCTCTCTCACAAGGTCCACCACTTAGTTTCGTTGAACACATACGGTTTCGAGTGGCAACGCCACATATTTCAGAGGACAGGCGCTTCTCCTGGCACAGTATCGAAAACTTAGTTTCAGATAGAACAATTGGTTTAAAATGGAACTAAGTTTCGCATCTGGAGTTTCCTCTCTCAGAAGGTGGACCACCTAGTTTCGTCGAACACATACGCTTTCGAGTAGCATCGCCACAGATTTCAGAGAACAGGCGCCTCTCCTGGCACAGTATCGAACACTCAGTTTCAGATAGAACAATTAGTTTAAAATGGAAGTAAGTTTCGCATCTGCAGTTTCCTCTCTCACAAGGTCGACCACTTAGTTTCGTCGAACACATACGGTTTCGAGTAGCATCGCCACCGATTTCAGAGAACAGACGCTTCTCCTGGCACAGTATCGAACACTTAGTATCAGATAGAACAATTAGTTTAAAATGGAACTATGTTTCGCATCTGAAGTTTCCTCTCTCACAAGGTCGACCACTTAGTTTCGTCGAACACATACAGTTCCGAGTGGTATCGCCACAGATTTCGCAGAACGGCGTTTCTCCTGGCACATTATCGAACACATAGTTTCAGATAGAACAATTAGTTTAAAATGGAACTAAGTTTCGCATCTGGAGTTTCCTCTCTCACAAGGTCGACCACTTAGTTTCGTCGAACACATACAGTTCCGAGTGGCATCGCCACAGATTTCAGAGAACGGGCGCTTCTCCTGGCACAGTATCGAAAACTTAGTTTCAGATAGAACAATTGGTTTAAAATCGAACTAAGTTTCGCATCTGGAGTTTCCTCTCTCACAAGGTCGGCCACTTAGTTTCGTCGAACACATACGGTTTCGAGTGGCATCGCCACAGATTTCAGAGAACAGGCGCTTCTCCTGGCACAGTATCGAACCCTTAGTTTCAGAAGGAACATTTAGTTTAAAATGGAACTAAGTTTTGCATCTGGAGTTTCCTCTCTCACAAGGTCCACCACTTAGTTTCGTTGAAAACATACGGTTTCGAGTGGCAACGCCACATATTTCAGAGGAGAGGCGCTTCTCCTGGCACAGTATCGAACACATAGTTTCAGATAGAACAATTAGTTTAAAGTGGAACTAAGTTTCGCATCTGGATATTCCTCTCTCACAAGGTCGACCACTTAGTTTCGTCGACAACATACGGTTTCGAGCAGCATCGCCACAGATTTCAGAGAACAGGCGCTTCTCCTGGCACAGTATCGAACACTTAGTTTCAGAAGGAACATTTAGTTTAAAATGGAACTAAATTTTGCATCTGGAGTTTCCTCTCTCACAAGGTCCACCACTTAGTTTCGTTGAACACATACGGTTTCGAGTGGCAACGCCACATATTTCAGAGGACAGGCGCTTCTCCTGGCACAGTATCGAAAACTTAGTTTCAGATAGAACAATTGGTTTAAAATGGAACTAAGTTTCGCAAATGGAGTTTCCTCTCTCACAAGGTCGGCCACTTAGTTTCGTTGAACACATACGGTTTCGAGTGGCATCGCCACAGATTTCAGAGAACAGGCGCTTCTCCTGGCACAGTATCGAACACTTAGTTTCAGAAGGAACATTTAGTTTAAAATGGAACTAAGTTTTGCATCTGTAGTTTCCTCTCTCACAAGGTCCACCACTTAGTTTGTCGAACTCGTACGGTTTCGAGTGGCATCGCCACAGATTTCAGAGAACAGGCGCTTATCCTGACACTGTATCGAACACTTAGTTTCAGATAGAACAATTAGTATAAAATGGAAGTAAATTTCGCATCTGGAGTTTCCTCTCTCACAAGGTCGACAACTTAGTTTCGTCGAACAAATACGGTTTCAAGTGGCATCGCCACAGATTTCAGTGAACAGACGCTTCTACTGGCACAGTATCGAACACATAGTTTCAGATAGAACAATTAGTTTAAAATGGAAATAAGTATCGCTGCTGGAGTTTCCTCTCACACAAGGTCGACCACTTAGTTTCGTCGAATACATACAGTTCCGAGTGGTATCGCCACAGATTTCGCAGAACGGCGTTTCTCCTGGCACATTATCGAACACATAGTTTCAGATAGAACAATTAGTTTAAAATGGAACTAAGTTTCGCATCTGGAGTTTCCTCTCTCACAAGGTCGACCACTTAGTTTCGTCGAACACATACGGTTTCGAGTGGCATCGCCACAGATTTCAGAGAACAGGCGCTTCTCCTGGCACAGTATCGAAAACTTAGTTTCAGATAGAACAATTGGTTTAAAATGGAACTAAGTTTCGCATCTGGAGTTTCTTCTCTCACAAGGTCGGCCACTTAGTTTCGTCGAACAAATACGGTTTCGAGTGGCATCGCCACAGATTTCAGAGAACAGGCGCTTCTCCTGGCACAGTATCGAAAACTTAGTTTCAGATAGAACAATTGGTTTAAAATGGAACTAAGTTTCGCATCTGGAGTTTCTTCTCTCACAAGGTCGGCCACTTAGTTTCGTCGAACAAATACGGTTTCGAGTGGCATCGCCACAGATTTCAGAGAACAGGCGCTTCTCCTGGCACAGTATCGAACACTTAGTTTCAGAAGGAACATTTAGTTTAAAATGGAACTAAGTTTTGCATCTTGAGTTTCCTCTCTCACAAGGTCCACCACTTAGTTTCGTCGAACTCATACGGTTTCGAGTAGCATCGCCACAGATTTCAGAGAACGGGCGCTTCTCCTGGCACAGTATCGAAAACTTAGTTTCAGATAGAACAATTGGTTTAAAATGGAACTAAGTTTCGCATCTGGAGTTTCCTCTCTCACAAGGTCGGCCACTTAGTTTCGTCGAACACATACGGTTTCGAGTGGCATCGCCACAGATTTCAGAGAACAGGCGCTTCTCCTGGCACAGTATCGAACACTTAGTTTCAGAAGGAACATTTAGTTTAAAATGGAACTAAGTTTTGCATCTGGAGTTTCCTCTCTCACAAGGTCCACCACTTAGTTTCGTTGAACACATACGGTTTCGAGTGGCAACGCCACAGATTTCAGCGAACAGGCGCTTCTGCTGGCACAGTATCGAACATTTAGTTTCAGATAGATCAATTAGTTTAAAATGGCACTAATTTTCGCCTCTGGAGTTTCCTCTCTCACAATGTCGACCACTTAGTTTCGTCGAACACATACGGTTTCGAGTAGCATCGCCACAGATTTCAGAGAACAGGCGTTTCTCCTGACACACTGTCGAACACTTAGTTTCAGATAGAACAATTAGTTTTAAATGGAACTAAGTTTCGCTTCTGGAGTGTCCTCTCTCACAAGGTCGACCACTTAGTTTCGTCGGACACATACGGTTTCGAGTGGCATCGCCACACATTTCAGAGAACAGGCGCTTCTCCTAGCACACTATCGAACACTTAGTTTCAGATAGAACTATTAGTTTAAAATGGTACTAAATTTCGCATCTGGAGTTTCCTCTCTCACAAGGCGACCACTTAGTTTCGTGGACGACATACCGTTTCGAGGGGCATCGCCACAGATTTCAGAGAACAGGCGCTTCTCCTGGCACAGTATCGAACACTTAGTTTCAGATAGAACAATTAGTTTAAAATGGAACTATGTTCCGCATCTGGTGAATCCTCTCTCACAAGGTCGACCACTAAGTTTCGTCGAACACATACGGTTTCGAGTGCCATCGCTACACATTTCAGAGAACAGGCGCTTCTCCTGGCACAGTGTCGAACACATAGTTTCAGATAGAACAATTAGTTTAAAATGGAACTAAGTTTCGCATCCGTAGTTTCCTCTCTCACAAGGTCAACCACTTACTTTCGTCGAACACAATACGGTTTCGAGTGTCATCGCCACACATTTCAGAGCACAGGCGCTTCTCCTGGTATAGTATCGAACACATAGTTTCAGATAGAACAATTAGTTTAAAATGGAACTAAGTTTCGCATCTGGAGTTTCCTCTCTCACAAGGTCGACCATTTAGATCCGTCGAACACATACGGTTTCGAGTGGCATCGCCACAGATTTCAGAGAACGCGCACTTCCCCTGGCAGAGTATCGAACACTTAGTTTCGGATAGAACAATTAGTTTAAAATGGAACTAAGTTTCGCATCTGGAGTTTCCTCTCTCACAAGGTCGGCCACTTAGTTTCGTCGAACACATACGGTTTCGAGTGGTATCGCCACAGATTTCAGAGAACAGGCGCTTCTCCTGGCACAGTATCGAACACTTAGTTTCAGAGGGACAAATTAGTTTAAAATGCAACTATGTTTCGCATCTGGAGTTTCCTCTCTCACAAGTTCGACCACTTAGTTTCGTCGAACACATACGGTTTCGAGTAGCATCGCCACCGATTTCGGAGAACAGACGCTTCTCCTCGCTGAGTATCGAACACTTAGTTTCAGATAGAACAATTTGCTTAAAATCGAACTAAGTTTCGCATCTGGAGTATCCTCTCTCACTAGGTCAACCACTTAGTTTCGTCGAACACATACGGTTTCGAGTAGCATCGCCACAGATTTCAGAGAACAGGCGCTTCTCCTGGAACAGTATCGAACACTTTCAGATAGAACAATTAGTTTAAAATGGAACTAAGTTTCGCATCTGGAGTTTCCTCTCTCACAAGGTCGGCCACTTAGTTTCGTCGAACACATACGGTTTCGAGTGGTATCGCCACAGATTTCAGAGAACAGGCGCTTCTCCTGGCACAGTATCGAACACTTAGTTTCAGAGGGACAAATTAGTTTAAAATGCAACTATGTTTCGCATCTGGAGTTTCCTCTCTCACAAGTTCGACCACTTAGTTTCGTCGAACACATACGGTTTCGAGTAGCATCGCCACCGATTTCGGAGAACAGACGCTTCTCCTCGCTGAGTATCGAACACTTAGTTTCAGATAGAACAATTTGCTTAAAATCGAACTAAGTTTCGCATCTGGAGTATCCTCTCTCACTAGGTCAACCACTTAGTTTCGTCGAACACATACGGTTTCGAGTAGCATCGCCACAGATTTCAGAGAACAGGCGCTTCTCCTGGAACAGTATCGAACACTTTCAGATAGAACAATTAGTTTAAAATGGAACTAAGTTTCGCATCTGGAGTTTCCTCTCCCACAAGGTCGACCACCTAGTTTCGTCGAACACATACGGTTTCGAGTAGCATCGCGACAGATTCAGAGACCAGGCGCTTCTCCTGGCACAGTATCGAACACTTAGTTTCAGATAGAAAAATTAGTTTAAAATGGCACTATGTTTCGCGTCTGGAGTTTCCTCTCTCACAAGGTCGACCACTCAGTTTCGTCGAACACATACGGTTTCGAGTAGCATCGCGACAGATTTCAGAGAACAGGCGCTTCTGCTGGCACAGTATCGAACACTTAGTTTCAGATAGAACAATTAGTTTAAAATGGCACTAATTTTCGCGTCTGGAGTGTCCTCTCTCACAATGTCCACCACTCAGTTTCGTCGAACACTTACGGTTTCGAGTAGCATCGCGACAGATTTCAGAGAACAGGCGCTTCTCCTGGCACAGTATCGAACGCTTAGTTTCAGATAGAACAATTAGTTTAAAGGGGCACTAAGTTTCGCGTCTGGAGTTTCCTCTCTCAAAAGGTCGACCACTGAGTTTCGTCGAACACATACCGTTTCGAGTGGTATCGCCACAGGTTTCACAGAACGGGCGCTTCTCCTGGCACAGTATCGAACACATAGTTTCAGATAGAACAATTAGTTTAAAATGGAACTAAGTTTCGCATCTGGAGTTTCCTCTCACACAAGGTCGACCACTTAGTTTCGTCGAACACATACGGTTTCGAGTAGCATCGCCACAGATTTCAGAGAACAGGCGCTTCTCCTCTCACAGTATCGAACACTTAGTTTCAGATAGAACAATTTGCTTAAAATCGAACTAAGTTTCGCATCTGGAGTATCCTCTCTCACTAGGTCAACCACTTAGTTTCGTCGAACACATACGGTTTCGAGTAGCATCGCCACAGATTTCAGAGAACAGGCGCTTCTCGTGGCACATTATCGAACACTTAGTTACAGAGAGAACAATTAGTTTAAAACGCCACTATGTTTCGCATCTGGAGTTTCCTCTCTCACAACGTCGGCCACTTAGTTTCGTCGAACACATACGGTTTCGAGTGGTATCGCCACAGATTTCAGAGAACAGGCGCTTCTCCTGGCACATTATCGCACACTTAGTTCAGATAGAACAATTAGTTTAAAATGGAACTAAGATTCGCAACTGGAGATTCCTCTTTCACAAGGTCGACCACTTAGTTTCGTCGAACACATACGGTTTGGAGTAGCATCGCCACAGATTACAGAGAACAGGCGCTTCCCCTGGCACAGTATCGAACACTTAGTTTCAGATAGAAAAATTAGTTTAAAATGGAACTATGTTTCGCATTTGGTGTTTCCTCTGTCACAAGGTGGGCCACTTAGTTTCGTCGAACACATACGGTTACGAGTAGCATCGCCACAGATTTCAGAGAAGAGGCGCTTCTTCTGGCACAGTATCGAACACTTACTTTCAGATGGAGCAATTAGTTTAAAATGGAACTAAGTTTCGCATCTGAAGTTTCCTCTCTCACAAGGTCGGCCTCTTAGTTTCGTCGAACACATACGGTTTCGAGTAGCATCGCCACAGATTTCAGAGAACAGGCGCTTCTGCTGGCACAGTATCGAACACTTAGTGACAGATAGAACACTTAGTTTAAAATGGAACTATGTTTCGCATTTGGTGTTTCCTCTTCCACAAGGTGGGCCACTTAGTTTCGTCGAACACATACGGTTTCGAGTGCCATAGCCACAGATTTCAGACAACGGGCGCTTCTCCTGGCACAGTATCGAACACTTAGTTTCAGATGGAACATTTGGTTTAAAGTGGAATTAAGTTTCGCATCTGGAGTTTCCTCTCTCACCAGGTCGACCACTTAGTTTCGTCGAACACATACGGTTTGGAGTAGCATCGCCACAGATTTCAGAGAACAGAAGCTTCGCCTGGCACAGTATCGAACACTTAGTTTCAGATAGAAAAATTAGTTTAAAATGGCACTATGTTTCGCGTCTGGAGTTTCCTCTCTTACAAGGTCGACCACTCAGTTTCGTCGAACACATACGGTTTCGAGTAGCATCGCGACAGATTTCAGAGAACAGGCGCTTCTGCTGGCACAGTATCGAACACTTAGTTTCAGATAGAACAATTAGTTTAAAATGGCACTAATTTTCGCGTCTGGAGTGTCCTCTCTCACAATGTCGACCACTCAGTTTCGTCGAACACTTACGGTTTCGAGTAGCATCGCGACAGATTTCAGAGAACAGGCGCTTCTCCTGGCACAGTATCGAACGCTTAGTTTCAGATAGAACAATTAGTTTAAAGGGGCACTAAGTTTCGCGTCTGGAGTTTCCTCTCTCAAAAGGTCGACCACTGAGTTTCGTCGAACACATACCGTTTCGAGTGGTATCGCCACAGGTTTCACAGAACGGGCGCTTCTCCTGGCACAGTATCGAACACATAGTTTCAGATAGAACAATTAGTTTAAAATGGAACTAAGTTTCGCATCTGGAGTTTCCTCTCACACAAGGTCGACCATTTAGATTCGTCGAACACATACGGTTTCGAGTAGCATCGCCACAGATTTCAGAGAACAGGTGCTTCTCCTGGCACAGTATCGAACACTTTCAGATAGAACAATTAGTTTAAAATGGAACTAAGTTTCGCACCTGGAGGTTCCTCTCTCACAAGGCGACCACTTAGTTTCGTCGAACACATACGGATTCGAGTGGCAACGCCACAGGTTTCAGAGAACAGGCGCTTCTACTGGCAGAGTATCGAATACTTAGTTTCAGATAGAACATTTAGTTTAAAATGGAAATATGTTTCGCATTTGGAGTTTCCTCCCTCGCAAGGTCGACCACTTAGTTTCGACGAACACATACGGTTTCGAGTAGCATCGCCACAGATTTCAGAGAACAGGCGCTTCTCCTCTCACAGTATCGAACACTTAGTTTCAGATAGAACAATTAATTTAAAATGGCACTAAGTTTCGCGTCTGGAGTTTCCTCTCTCACAAGGTCGACCACTCAGTTTCGTCGAACACATACCGTTTCGAGTGGTATCGCCACAGGTTTCACAGAACGGGAGCTTCTCCTGGCACAGTATCGAACACTTAGTTTCGGATAGAACAATTAGTTTAAAATGGAACTAAGTTTCGCATCTGGAGTTTCTTCTCTCACAAGGTCGGCCACTTAGTTTCGTCGAACACATACGGTTTCGAGTGGTATCGCCACAGATTTCAGAGAACAGGCGCTTCTCCTGGCACAGTATCGAACACTTAGTTTCAGAGGGACAAATTAGTTTAAAATGCAACTATGTTTCGCATCTGGAGTTTCCTCTCTCACAAGTTCGACCACTTAGTTTCGTCGAACACATACGGTTTCGAGTAGCATCGCCACCGATTTCGGAGAACAGACGCTTCTCCTCGCTCAGTATCGAACACTTAGTTTCAGATAGAACAATTTGCTTAAAATCGAACTAAGTTTCGCATCTGGAGTATCCTCTCTCACTAGGTCAACCACTTAGTTTCGTCGAACACATACGGTTTCGAGTAGCATCGCCACAGATTTCAGAGAACAGGCGCTTCTCGTGGCACATTATCGAACACTTAGTTACAGAGAGAACAATTAGTTTAAAACGCCACTATGTTTCGCATGTGGAGTTTCCTCTCTCACAACGTCGGCCACTTAGTTTCGTCGAACACATACGGTTTCGAGTGGTATCGCCACAGATTTCAGAGAACAGGCGCTTCTCCTGGCACATTATCGCACACTTAGTTCAGATAGAACAATTAGTTTAAAATGCAACTATGTTTCGCATCTGGAGTTTCCTCTCTCACAAGGTCGGCCACTTAGTTTCGTCGAACACATACGGTTTCGAGTGGTATCGCCACATATGTCAGAGAACAGGCGCTTCTCCTGGCACAGTATCGAACACTGAGTTTCACATAGAACAATTAGTTTAAAATGGAACTAAGATTCGCAACTGGAGATTCCTCTTTCACAAGGTCGACCACTTAGTTTCGTCGAACACATACGGTTTGGAGTAGCATCGCCACAGATTACAGAGAACAGGCGCTTCCCCTGGCACAGTATCGAACACTTAGTTTCAGATAGAAAAATTAGTTTAAAATGGAACTATGTTTCGCATTTGGTGTTTCCTCTGTCACAAGGTGGGCCACTTAGTTTCGTCGAACACATACGGTTACGAGTAGCATCGCCACAGATTTCAGAGAAGAGGCGCTTCTTCTGGCACAGTATCGAACACTTACTTTCAGATGGAGCAATTAGTTTAAAATGGAACTAAGTTTCGCATCTGAAGTTTCCTCTCTCACAAGGTCGGCCACTTAGTTTCGTCGAACACATACGGTTTCGAGTAGCATCGCGACAGATTTCAGAGAACAGGCGCTTCTCCTGGCACAGTATCGAACGCTTAGTTTCAGATAGAACAATTAGTTTAAAGGGGCACTAAGTTTCGCGTCTGGAGTTTCCTCTCTCAAAAGGTCGACCACTGAGTTTCGTCGAACACATACCGTTTCGAGTGGTATCGCCACAGGTTTCACAGAACGGGCGCTTCTCCTGGCACAGTATCGAACACATAGTTTCAGATAGAACAATTAGTTTAAAATGGAACTAAGTTTCGCATCTGGAGTTTCCTCTCACACAAGGTCGACCATTTAGATTCGTCGAACACATACGGTTTCGAGTAGCATCGCCACAGATTTCAGAGAACAGGTGCTTCTCCTGGCACAGTATCGAACACTTTCAGATAGAACAATTAGTTTAAAATGGAACTAAGTTTCGCACCTGGAGGTTCCTCTCTCACAAGGCGACCACTTAGTTTCGTCGAACACATACGGATTCGAGTGGCAACGCCACAGGTTTCAGAGAACAGGCGCTTCTACTGGCAGAGTATCGAATACTTAGTTTCAGATAGAACATTTAGTTTAAAATGGAAATATGTTTCGCATTTGGAGTTTCCTCCCTCGCAAGGTCGACCACTTAGTTTCGACGAACACATACGGTTTCGAGTAGCATCGCCACAGATTTCAGAGAACAGGCGCTTCTCCTCTCACAGTATCGAACACTTAGTTTCAGATAGAACAATTAATTTAAAATGGCACTAAGTTTCGCGTCTGGAGTTTCCTCTCTCACAAGGTCGACCACTCAGTTTCGTCGAACACATACCGTTTCGAGTGGTATCGCCACAGGTTTCACAGAACGGGAGCTTCTCCTGGCACAGTATCGAACACTTAGTTTCGGATAGAACAATTAGTTTAAAATGGAACTAAGTTTCGCATCTGGAGTTTCTTCTCTCACAAGGTCGGCCACTTAGTTTCGTCGAACACATACGGTTTCGAGTGGTATCGCCACAGATTTCAGAGAACAGGCGCTTCTCCTGGCACAGTATCGAACACTTAGTTTCAGAGGGACAAATTAGTTTAAAATGCAACTATGTTTCGCATCTGGAGTTTCCTCTCTCACAAGTTCGACCACTTAGTTTCGTCGAACACATACGGTTTCGAGTAGCATCGCCACCGATTTCGGAGAACAGACGCTTCTCCTCGCTCAGTATCGAACACTTAGTTTCAGATAGAACAATTTGCTTAAAATCGAACTAAGTTTCGCATCTGGAGTATCCTCTCTCACTAGGTCAACCACTTAGTTTCGTCGAACACATACGGTTTCGAGTAGCATCGCCACAGATTTCAGAGAACAGGCGCTTCTCGTGGCACATTATCGAACACTTAGTTACAGAGAGAACAATTAGTTTAAAACGCCACTATGTTTCGCATGTGGAGTTTCCTCTCTCACAACGTCGGCCACTTAGTTTCGTCGAACACATACGGTTTCGAGTGGTATCGCCACAGATTTCAGAGAACAGGCGCTTCTCCTGGCACATTATCGCACACTTAGTTCAGATAGAACAATTAGTTTAAAATGCAACTATGTTTCGCATCTGGAGTTTCCTCTCTCACAAGGTCGGCCACTTAGTTTCGTCGAACACATACGGTTTCGAGTGGTATCGCCACATATGTCAGAGAACAGGCGCTTCTCCTGGCACAGTATCGAACACTGAGTTTCACATAGAACAATTAGTTTAAAATGGAACTAAGATTCGCAACTGGAGATTCCTCTTTCACAAGGTCGACCACTTAGTTTCGTCGAACACATACGGTTTGGAGTAGCATCGCCACAGATTACAGAGAACAGGCGCTTCCCCTGGCACAGTATCGAACACTTAGTTTCAGATAGAAAAATTAGTTTAAAATGGAACTATGTTTCGCATTTGGTGTTTCCTCTGTCACAAGGTGGGCCACTTAGTTTCGTCGAACACATACGGTTACGAGTAGCATCGCCACAGATTTCAGAGAAGAGGCGCTTCTTCTGGCACAGTATCGAACACTTACTTTCAGATGGAGCAATTAGTTTAAAATGGAACTAAGTTTCGCATCTGAAGTTTCCTCTCTCACAAGGTCGGCCACTTAGTTTCGTCGAACACATACGGTTTCGAGTAGCATCGCGACAGATTTCAGAGAACAGGCGCTTCTCCTGGCACAGTATCGAACGCTTAGTTTCAGATAGAACAATTAGTTTAAAGGGGCACTAAGTTTCGCGTCTGGAGTTTCCTCTCTCAAAAGGTCGACCACTGAGTTTCGTCGAACACATACCGTTTCGAGTGGTATCGCCACAGGTTTCACAGAACGGGCGCTTCTCCTGGCACAGTATCGAACACATAGTTTCAGATAGAACAATTAGTTTAAAATGGAACTAAGTTTCGCATCTGGAGTTTCCTCTCACACAAGGTCGACCATTTAGATTCGTCGAACACATACGGTTTCGAGTAGCATCGCCACAGATTTCAGAGAACAGGTGCTTCTCCTGGCACAGTATCGAACACTTTCAGATAGAACAATTAGTTTAAAATGGAACTAAGTTTCGCACCTGGAGGTTCCTCTCTCACAAGGCGACCACTTAGTTTCGTCGAACACATACGGATTCGAGTGGCAACGCCACAGGTTTCAGAGAACAGGCGCTTCTACTGGCAGAGTATCGAATACTTAGTTTCAGATAGAACATTTAGTTTAAAATGGAAATATGTTTCGCATTTGGAGTTTCCTCCCTCGCAAGGTCGACCACTTAGTTTCGACGAACACATACGGTTTCGAGTAGCATCGCCACAGATTTCAGAGAACAGGCGCTTCTCCTCTCACAGTATCGAACACTTAGTTTCAGATAGAACAATTAATTTAAAATGGCACTAAGTTTCGCGTCTGGAGTTTCCTCTCTCACAAGGTCGACCACTCAGTTTCGTCGAACACATACCGTTTCGAGTGGTATCGCCACAGGTTTCACAGAACGGGAGCTTCTCCTGGCACAGTATCGAACACTTAGTTTCGGATAGAACAATTAGTTTAAAATGGAACTAAGTTTCGCATCTGGAGTTTCTTCTCTCACAAGGTCGGCCACTTAGTTTCGTCGAACACATACGGTTTCGAGTGGTATCGCCACAGATTTCAGAGAACAGGCGCTTCTCCTGGCACAGTATCGAACACTTAGTTTCAGAGGGACAAATTAGTTTAAAATGCAACTATGTTTCGCATCTGGAGTTTCCTCTCTCACAAGTTCGACCACTTAGTTTCGTCGAACACATACGGTTTCGAGTAGCATCGCCACCGATTTCGGAGAACAGACGCTTCTCCTCGCTCAGTATCGAACACTTAGTTTCAGATAGAACAATTTGCTTAAAATCGAACTAAGTTTCGCATCTGGAGTATCCTCTCTCACTAGGTCAACCACTTAGTTTCGTCGAACACATACGGTTTCGAGTAGCATCGCCACAGATTTCAGAGAACAGGCGCTTCTCGTGGCACATTATCGAACACTTAGTTACAGAGAGAACAATTAGTTTAAAACGCCACTATGTTTCGCATGTGGAGTTTCCTCTCTCACAACGTCGGCCACTTAGTTTCGTCGAACACATACGGTTTCGAGTGGTATCGCCACAGATTTCAGAGAACAGGCGCTTCTCCTGGCACATTATCGCACACTTAGTTCAGATAGAACAATTAGTTTAAAATGCAACTATGTTTCGCATCTGGAGTTTCCTCTCTCACAAGGTCGGCCACTTAGTTTCGTCGAACACATACGGTTTCGAGTGGTATCGCCACAGATTTCAGAGAACAGGCGCTTCTCCTGGCACAGTATCGAACACTGAGTTTCACATAGAACAATTAGTTTAAAATGGAACTAAGATTCGCAACTGGAGATTCCTCTTTCACAAGGTCGACCACTTAGTTTCGTCGAACACATACGGTTTGGAGTAGCATCGCCACAGATTACAGAGAACAGGCGCTTCCCCTGGCACAGTATCGAACACTTAGTTTCAGATAGAAAAATTAGTTTAAAATGGAACTATGTTTCGCATTTGGTGTTTCCTCTGTCACAAGGTGGGCCACTTAGTTTCGTCGAACACATACGGTTACGAGTAGCATCGCCACAGATTTCAGAGAAGAGGCGCTTCTTCTGGCACAGTATCGAACACTTACTTTCAGATGGAGCAATTAGTTTAAAATGGAACTAAGTTTCGCATCTGAAGTTTCCTCTCTCACAAGGTCGACCACTTAGTTTCGTCGAACACATACGGTTTCGAGTAGCATCGCCACAGATTTCAGAGAACAGGCGCTTCTGCTGGCACAGTATCGAACACTTAGTGACAGATAGAACACTTAGTTTAAAATGGAACTATGTTTCGCATTTGGTGTTTCCTCTTCCACAAGGTGGGCCACTTAGTTTCGTCGAACACATACGGTTTCGAGTGCCATAGCCACAGATTTCAGGCAACGGGCGCTTCTCCTGGCACAGTATCGAACACTTAGTTTCAGATGGAACATTTGGTTTAAAGTGGAATTAAGTTTCGCATCTGGAGTTTCCTCTCTCACCAGGTCGACCACTTAGTTTCGTCGAACACATACGGTTTGGAGTAGCATCGCCACAGATTTCAGAGAACAGAAGCTTCGCCTGGCACAGTATCGAACACTTATTTCAGACAGAACAATTAGTTTAAAATGGAACTATGTTTCGCATCTGGAATATCCTCTCTCACAAGATCAACCACTTAGTTTCGTCGAACACATACGGTTTCGAGTGGCATCGCCACACATTTCAGAGAACATGCGCTTCTCCTGGCACAGTATCGAACACTTAGTGACAGATAGAACACTTAGTTTAAAATGGAACTATGTTTCGCATTAGGTGTTTCCTCTTCCACAAGGTGGGCCACTTAGTTTCGTCGAACACATACGGTTTCGAGTGCCATAGCCACAGATTTCAGACAACGGGCGCTTCTCCTGGCACAGTATCGAACACTTAGTTTCAGATGGAACATTTGGTTTAAAGTGGAATTAAGTTTCGCATCTGGAGTTTCCTCTCTCACCAGGTCGACCACTTAGTTTCGTCGAACACATACGGTTTGGAGTAGCATCGCCACAGATTTCAGAGAACAGAAGCTTCGCCTGGCACAGTATCGAACACTTATTTCAGACAGAACAATTAGTTTAAAATGGAACTATGTTTCGCATCTGGAATATCCTCTCTCACAAGATCAACCACTTAGTTTCGTCGAACACATACGGTTTCGAGTGGCATCGCCACACATTTCAGAGAACATGCGCTTCTCCTGGCACAGTATCGAAAACTTAGTTTCAGATCGAACAATTAGTTTTAAATGGAACTAAGTTTCGCATCTGGAGTTTCCTGTGTCACAAGGTCGACGACTTAGTTTCGTCGAACACATACGGTTTCGAGTAGCATCGCCACAGATTTCAGAGAAGAGGCGCTTCTGCTGGCACAGTATCGAACACTTAGTGACAGATAGAACACTTAGTTTAAAATGGAACTATGTTTCGCATTTGGTGTTTCCTCTTCCACAAGGTGGGCCATTTAGTTTCGTCGAACACATACGGTTTCGATTGCCATAGCCACAGATTTCAGACAACGGGCGCTTCTCCTGGCACAGTATCGAACACTTAGTTTCAGATGGAACATTTGGTTTAAAATGGAATTAAGTTTCGCATCTGGAGTTTCCTCTCTCACAAGGTCGACCACTTAGTTTCGTCGAACACATACGGTTTGGAGTAGCATCGCCACAGATTTCAGAGAACAGAAGCTTCGCCTGGCACAGTATCGAACACTTATTTCAGACAGAACAATTAGTTTAAAATGGAACTATGTTTCGCATCTGGAATATCCTCTCTCACAAGATCAACCACTTAGTTTCGTCGAACACATACGGTTTCGAGTGGCATCGCCACACATTTCAGAGAACATGCGCTTCTCCTGGCACAGTATCGAAAACTTAGTTTCAGATCGAACAATTAGTTTTAAATGGAACTAAGTTTCGCATCTGGAGTTTCCTGTGTCACAAGGTCGACGACTTAGTTTCGTCGAACACATACGGTTTCGAGTAGCATCGCCACAGATTTCAGAGAAGAGGCGCTTCTGCTGGCACAGTATCGAACACTTAGTGACAGATAGAACACTTAGTTTAAAATGGAACTATGTTTCGCATTTGGTGTTTCCTCTTCCACAAGGTGGGCCATTTAGTTTCGTCGAACACATACGGTTTCGATTGCCATAGCCACAGATTTCAGACAACGGGCGCTTCTCCTGGCACAGTATCGCACACTTAGTTTCAGATGGAACATTTGGTTTAAAATGGAATTAAGTTTCGCATCTGGAGTTTCCTCTCTCACCAGGTCGACCACTTAGTTTCGTCGAACACATACGGTTTGGAGTAGCATCGCCACAGATTTCAGAGAACAGGCGCTTCCCCTGGCACAGTATCGAACACTTAGTTTCAGATAGAAAAATTAGTTTAAAATGGCACTAAGTTTTGCGTCTGGAGTTTCCTCTCTCACAAGGTCGACCACTTAGTTTCGTCGAACACATACGGTTTCGAGTGGCATCGCCACAGATATCAGGAAACAGACGCTTCTCCTGGCACAGTATCGAACACTTAGTTTCAGATAGAACAATTAGTTTAAAATGGAACTAAGTTTCGCATCTGGAATTTCCTCCCCCACAAGGTCGACCATTTAGATTCGTCGAACACATACGGTTTCGAGGAGCATCGCGACTGATTTCAGAGAACACGCGCTTCTCCTGGCGCAGTATCGAACACTGAGTTTCACATAAAACAATTAGTTTAAAATGGAACTAAGATTCGCAACTGGAGATTCCTCTTTCACAATGTCGACCACTTAGTTTCGTCGAACACATACGGTTTGGAGTAGCATCGCCACAGATTTCAGAGAACAGGCGCTTCCCCTGGCACAGTATCGAACACTTAGTTTCAGATAGAAAATTAGTTTAAAATGGAACTATGTTTCGCATTTGGTGTTTCCTCTGTCACAAGGTCGACCATTTAGATTCGTCGAACACATACGGTTTCGAGGAGCATCGCGACTGATTTCAGAGAACACGCGCTTCTCCTGGCGCAGTATCGAACACTGAGTTTCACATAGAACAATTAGTTTAAAATGGAACTAAGTTTCGCAACTGGAGATTCCTCTTTCACAAGGTCGACCACTTAGTTTCGTCGAACACATACGGTTTGGAGTAGCATCGCCACAGATTTCAGAGAACAGGCGCTTCCCCTGGCACAGTATCGAACACTTAGTTACAGATAGAAAATTAGTTTAAAATGGAACTATGTTTCGCATTTGGTGTTTCCTCTGTCACAAGGTGGGCCACTTAGTTTCGTCGAACACATACGGTTTCGAGTAGCATCGCCACAGATTTCAGAGAAGAGGCGCTTCTGCTGGCACAGTATCGAACACTTAGTGACAGATAGAACACTTAGTTTAAAATGGAACTATGTTTCGCATTTGGTGTTTCCTCTTCCACAAGGTGGGCCATTTAGTTTCGTCGAACACATACGGTTTCGATTGCCATAGCCACAGATTTCAGACAACGGGCGCTTCTCCTGGCACAGTATCGAACACTTAGTTTCAGATGGAACATTTGGTTTAAAATGGAATTAAGTTTCGCATCTGGAGTTTCCTCTCTCACCAGGTCGACCACTTAGTTTCGTCGAACACATACGGTTTGGAGTAGCATCGCCACAGATTTCAGAGAACAGGCGCTTCCCCTGGCACAGTATCGAACACTTAGTTTCAGATAGAAAAATTAGTTTAAAATGGCACTAAGTTTTGCGTCTGGAGTTTCCTCTCTCACAAGGTCGACCACTTAGTTTCGTCGAACACATACGGTTTCGAGTGGCATCGCCACAGATATCAGGAAACAGACGCTTCTCCTGGCACAGTATCGAACACTTAGTTTCAGATAGAACAATTAGTTTAAAATGGAACTAAGTTTCGCATCTGGAATTTCCTCCCCCACAAGGTCGACCATTTAGATTCGTCGAACACATACGGTTTCGAGGAGCATCGCGACTGATTTCAGAGAACACGCGCTTCTCCTGGCGCAGTATCGAACACTGAGTTTCACATAAAACAATTAGTTTAAAATGGAACTAAGATTCGCAACTGGAGATTCCTCTTTCACAATGTCGACCACTTAGTTTCGTCGAACACATACGGTTTGGAGTAGCATCGCCACAGATTTCAGAGAACAGGCGCTTCCCCTGGCACAGTATCGAACACTTAGTTTCAGATAGAAAATTAGTTTAAAATGGAACTATGTTTCGCATTTGGTGTTTCCTCTGTCACAAGGTCGACCATTTAGATTCGTCGAACACATACGGTTTCGAGGAGCATCGCGACTGATTTCAGAGAACACGCGCTTCTCCTGGCGCAGTATCGAACACTGAGTTTCACATAGAACAATTAGTTTAAAATGGAACTAAGTTTCGCAACTGGAGATTCCTCTTTCACAAGGTCGACCACTTAGTTTCGTCGAACACATACGGTTTGGAGTAGCATCGCCACAGATTTCAGAGAACAGGCGCTTCCGCTGGCACAGTATCGAACACTTAGTTACAGATAGAAAATTAGTTTAAAATGGAACTATGTTTCGCATTTGGTGTTTCCTCTGTCACAAGGTGGGCCACTTAGTTTCGTCGAACACATACGGTTTCGAGTAGCATCGCCACAGATTTCAGAGAAGAGGCGCTTCTGCTGGCACAGTATCGATCACTTAGTGACAGATAGAACACTTATTTTAAAATGGAACTATGTTTCGCATTTGGTGTTTCCTCTGCCACAAGGTGGGCCACTTAGTTTCGTCGAACACATACGGTTTCGAGTGCCATAGCCACAGATTTCAGACAACGGGCGCTTCTCCTGGCACAGTATCGAACACTTAGTTTCAGATGGAACATTTGGTTTCAAATGGAATTAAGTTTCGCATCTGGAGTTTCCTCTCTCACCAGGTCGACCACTTAGTTTCGTCGAACACATACGGTTTGGAGTAGCATCGCCACAGATTTCAGAGAACAGGCGCTTCCCCTGGCACAGTATCGAACACTTAGTTTCAGATAGAAAAATTAGTTTAAAATGGAACTATGTTTCGCATTTGGTGTTTCCTCTGTCACAAGGTGGGCCACTTAGTTTCGTCGAACACATACGGTTTCGAGTAGCATCGCCACAGATTTCAGAGAAGAGGCGCTTCTTCTGGCACAGTATCGAACACTTAATTTCAGATAGAACAATTTGTTTAAAATGGAACTAAGTTTCGCATCTGGAGTTTCCTCTCTCAGAAGGTTGACCACTTAGTTTCGTGGAACACATACGGTTTCGAGTGGCATCGCCACACATTTCAGAGAACAGGCGCTTCTCCTGGCACAGTATCGAACACTTATTTCAGATAGAACAATAAGATTAAAATGGAACAAAGTTTCGCATTTGGAGTTTCCTCCCTCACAAGGTCGACCACTTAGTTTCGTCGAACACATACGGTTTCGAGTAGCATCGCCACAGATTTCATAGAACAGGCGCTTCTCCTGGCACAGTATCGAACACTTAGTTTCGCATCTGGAGTTTCCTCTCCCTCAAGGTGGACCACTTAGTTTCGTCGAACACATACGGTTTCGAGTAGCATCGCCACTGTTTTCAGAGAACAGGCGCTTCTGCTGGCGCAGTACCGAACACTTAGTTACAGCTAGAACACTTAGTTTAAAATGGAAATTAGTTTCGCATCTGGAATATCCTCTCTCACAAGATCAACCACTTACTTTCGTCGAACACATACGGTTTCGAGTGGCATCGCCACACATTTCAGAGAACATGCGCTTCTCCTGGCACAGTATCGAAAACTTAGTTTCAGATCGAACAATTAGTTTTAAATGGAACTAAGTTTCGCATTTGGAGTTTCCACACTCACAAGGTCGGCCACTTAGTTGCGTCGAACACATACGGTTTCGAGTGGCATCGGCACAGATTTCAGAGAACAGGCGCTTCTCCTGGCACAGTATCGAACACTTAGTTTCAGATGGAACATTTAGTTTAAAATTGAACTAAGTTTCGCATCTGGAGTTTCCTCTCTCACAAGGTCGGCCACTTAGTTTCGTCGAACACATACGGTTTCAAGTGGCATCGCCACAGATTTCAGAGAACAGCCGCTTCTCCTGGTACAGTATCGAACACTTAATTTCAGATGGAACAATTAGTTTAAAATGGAACTAAGCTTCGCATCTGAAGTTTCCTCTCTCACAATGTCGGCCACTTAGTTTCGTCGAACACAGACGGTTTCGAGTGGCATCGCCACAGATTTCAGAGAACAGGCGCTTCTGCTGGCACAGCATCGAACACTTAGTTTCAGATAGAACAATAAGTTTAAAATGGCACTAAGTTACGCGTCTGGAGTTTCCTCCCTCACAAGGTCGACCACTTAGTTTCGTCGAACACATACGGTTTCGAGTAGCATCGCCACAGATTTCATAGAACAGGCGCTTCTCCTGGCACAGTATCGAACACTTAGTTTCAGATGGAACTAAGTTTCGCATCTGGAGTTTCCTCTCCCTCAAGGTGGACCACTTAGTTTCGTCGAAGACATACGGTTTCGAGTAGCATCGCCACTGTTTTCAGAGAACAGGCGCTTCTGCTGGCGCAGTACCGAATACTTAGTTACAGCTAGAACACTTAGTTTAAAATGGAAATTAGTTTCGCATCTGGAATATCCTCTCTCACAAGATCAACCACTTACTTTCGTCGAACACATACGGTTTCGAGTGGCATCGCCACACATTTCAGAGAACATGCGCTTCTCCTGGCACAGTATCGAAAACTTAGTTTCCGATCGAACAATTAGTTTTAAATGGAACTAAGTTTCGCATTTGGAGTTTCCACTCTCACAAGGTCGGCCACTTAGTTGCGTCGAACACATACGGTTTCGAGTGGCATCGGCACAGGTTTCAGAGAACAGGCGCTTCTCCTGGCACAGTATCGAACACTTAGTTTCAGATGGAACATTTAGTTTAAAATTGAACTAAGTTTCGCATCTGGAGTTTCCTCTCTCACAAGGTCGGCCACTTAGTTTCGTCGAACACATACGGTTTCAAGTGGCATCGCCACAGATTTCAGAGAACAGCCGCTTCTCCTGGTACAGTATCGAACACTTAATTTCAGATGGAACAATTAGTTTAAAATGGAACTAAGCTTCGCATCTGAAGTTTCCTCTCTCACAATGTCGGCCACTTAGTTTCGTCGAACACATACGGTTTCGAGTGGCATCGCCACAGATTTCAGAAAACAGGCGCTTCTGCTGGCACATTATCGAACACTTAGTTTCAGATAGAACAATAAGTTTAAAATGGCACTAAGTTTCGCGTCTGGAGTTTCCTCTCTCACAAGGTCGGCCACTTAGTTTCGTCGAACACATACGGTTTCGAGTGGCATCGCCACAGATTTCAGAGAACAGGCGCTTCTCCTGGCACAGTATCGAACACTTAGTTTCAGATGGAACATTTAGTTTAAAATTGAACTAATTTTCGCATCTGGAGTTTCCTCTCTCACAAGGTCGGCCACTTAGTTTCGTCGAACACATACGGTTTCGAGTGGCATCGCCACAGATTTCAGAGAACAGCAGCTTCTCCTGGCACAGTATCGAACACTTAGTTTCAGATAGAACAATTAGTTTAAAATGGATCTAAGTTTCGCATCTGCAGTTTCCTCTCTCACAAGGTCGACCACTTAGTTTCGCCGATCGCATACCGTTTCGAGTGGTATCGCCAGAGGTTTCACAGAAGGGGCGCTTTTCCAGGCAAAGTACCGAACACTTAGTTTCAGATAGAACAATTAGTATAAAATGGAACTATGTTTCGCATCTGGAGTTTCCTCTCTCACAAGGTCGGCCACTTAGTTTCGTCGAACACATACGGTTTCGAGTGGCATCGCCACACATTTCAGAGAACATGCGCTTCTCCTGGCACAGTATCGAAAACTTAGTTTCCGATCGAACAATTAGTTTTAAATGGAACTAAGTTTCGCATTTGGAGTTTCCACTCTCACAAGGTCGGCCACTTAGTTTCGTCGAACACATACGGTTTCGAGTGGCATCGCCACAGATTTCAGAGAACAGGCGCTTCTCCTGGCACGGTATCGAACCCTTAGTTTCAGATAGAACAATTAGTTTAAAATGGAACTAAGTTTCTCATCTGCAGTTTCCTCTCTCACAAGATCGGCCACTTAGTTTCGTCGAACACATACGGTTTCGAGTGGCATCGCCACAGATTTCAGAGAACAGCAGCTCCTCCTGGCACAGTATCGAACACATAATTTCAGATGGGACAATTAGTTTAAAATGGAACTAAGTTTCGCATCTGAAGTGTCCTCTCTCACAGGTCGGCCACTTAGTTTCGTCGAACACATACGGTTTCGAGTGGCATCGCCACAGATTTCAGAGAACAGCAGCTTCTCCTGGCACAGTATCGAACACTTAGTTTCAGATGGAACATTTAGTTTAAAATTGGACTATGTTTCGCATCTGGAGTTTGCGCTCTCACAAGGTCGACCACTTATTTTCGCCGAACGCATACGGTTTCAAGTGGCATCGCCACAGATTTCAGAGAACAGGCGCTTCTGCTGGCACATTATCGAGAACTTAGTTTCAGATAGAACAATTAGTTTAAAATGGCACTAGGTTTCGCGTCTGGAGTTTCCTCTCTCACAAGGTCGACCACTCAGTTTCGTCGAACACATACCGTTTCGAGTGGTATCGCCAGAGGTTTCACAGAAGGGGCGCTTCTCCAGGCAAAGTACCGAACACTTAGTTTCAGATAGAACAATTAGTATAAAATGGAACTATGTTTCGCATCTGTAGTTTCCTCTCTCACAAGGTCGGCCACTTAGTTTCGTCGAACACATACGGTTTCGAGTGGCATCGCCACAGATTTCAGAGAACAGGCGCTTCTCCTGGCACGGTATCGAACCCTTAGTTTCAGATCGAACAATTAGTTTAAAATGGAACTAAGTTTCGCATCTGCAGTTTCCTCTCTCACAAGATCGGCCACTTAGTTTCGTCGAACACATACGGTTTCGAGTGGCATCGCCACAGATTTCAGAGAACAGCAGCTTCTCCTGGCACAGTATCGAACACTTAGTTTCAGATAGAACAATTCAGGTAAAATGGAACTAAGTTTCGCATCTGTAGTTTCCTCTCTCACAAGGTCGGCCACTTAGTTTCGTCGAACACATACGGTTTCGAGTGGCATCGCCACAGATTTCAGAGAACAGGCGCTTCTCCTGGCACGGTATCGAACCCTTAGTTTCAGATAGAACAATTAGTTTAAAATTGAACTAAATTTCTCATCTGCAGTTTCCTCTCTCACAAGATCGGCCACTTAGTTTCGTCGAACACATACGGTTTCGAGTGGCATCGCCACAGATTTCAGAGAACAGCAGCTCCTCCTGGCACAGTATCGAACACATAATTTCAGATGGGACAATTAGTTTAAAATGGAACTAAGTTTCGCATCTGAAGTGTCCTCTCTCACAGGTCGGCCACTTAGTTTCGTCGAACACATACGGTTTCGAGTGGCATCGCCACAGATTTCAGAGAACAGCAGCTTCTCCTGGCACAGTATCGAACACTTAGTTTCAGATGGAACACTTAGTTTAAAATTGGACTATGTTTCGCATCTGGAGTTTGCGCTCTCACAAGTTCGACCACTTATTTTCGCCGAACGCATACGGTTTCAAGTGGCATCGCCACAGATTTCAGAGAACAGGCGCTTCTGCTGGCACATTATCGAGAACTTAGTTTCAGATAGAACAATTAGTTTAAAATGGCACTAGGTTTCGCGTCTGGAGTTTCCTCTCTCACAAGGTCGACCACTCAGTTTCGTCGAACACATACCGTTTCGAGTGGTATCGCCAGACGTTTCACAGAAGGGGCGCTTCTCCAGGCAAAGTACCGAACACTTAGTTTCAGATAGAACAATTAGTATAAAATGGAACTATGTTTCGCATCTGGAGTTTCCTCTACCACAAGATCGGCCACTTAGTTTCGTCGAACACATAACGTTTCGAGTGGCATCGCCATAGATTTCAGAGAACAGGCGCTTCTCCTGGCACAGTATCGGACACATAGTTTCAGATAGAACAAATAGTTTAAAATGGTACTAAGTTTCGCAACTGGAGTTTCCTCTCTCACAAGGTCGGCCACTTAGTTTCGTCGAACACATACGGTTTCAAGTGGCATCGCCACAGATTTCAGAGAACAGCAGCTTCTCCTGGCACAGTATCGAACATTTAGTTTCAGATAGAACATTTAGTTTAAAATTGAACTATGTTTCGCATCTGGAGATTCCTCTCTCACAAGGTCGACCACTTAGTTTCGTCGAACACATACCGTTTCGAGTGGTATCGCCACAGGTATCACAAAACGGGCGCTTCTCCTGGCACAGTATCGAACACTTAGTTTCAGATAGAACAATTCATTTAAAATGGAACTAAGTTTCGCATCTGTAGTTTCCTCTCTCACAAGGTCGGCCACTTAGTTTCGTCGAACACATACGCTTTCGAGTGGCATCGCCACAGATTTCAGAGAACAGGCGCTTCTCCTGGCACCGTATCGAACCCTTAGTTTCAGATAGAACAATTAGTTTAAAATGGATCTAAGTTTCGCATCTGCAGTTTCCTCTCTCACAAGATCGGCCACTTAGTGTCGTCGAACACATAACGTTTCGAGTGGCATCGCCATAGATTTCAGAGAACAGCAGCTTCTCCTGGCACAGTATCGAACACTTAATTTCAGATGGGACAATTAGTTTAAAATGGAACTAAGTTTCGCATCTGAAGTTTCCTCTCTCACAGGTCGGCCACTTAGTTTCGTCGAACACATACGGTTTCGAGTGGCATCGCCACAGATTTCAGAGAACAGCAGCTTCTCCTGGCACAGTATCGAACACTTAGTTTCAGATAGAACAATTAGTTTAAAATGGATCTAAGTTTCGCATCTGCAGTTTCCTCTCTCACAAGGTCGACCACTCAGTTTCGTCGAACACATACCGTTTCGAGTGGTATCGCCAGAGGTTTCACAGAAGGGGCGCTTCTCCAGGCAAAGTACCGAACACTTAGTTTCAGATAGAACAATTAGTATAAAATGGAACTATGTTTCGCATCTGTAGTTTCCTCTCTCACAAGGTCGGCCACTTAGTTTCGTCGAACACATACTGTTTCGAGTGGCATCGCCACAGATTTCAGAGAACAGGCGCTTCTCCTGGCACGGTATCGAACCCTTAGTTTCAGATAGAACAATTAGTTTAAAATGGAACTAAGTTTCGCATCTGCAGTTTCCTCTCTCACAAGATCGGCCACTTAGTTTCGTCGAACACATACGGTTTGGAGTGGTATCGCCACAGATTTCAGAGAACAGGCGTTTATCCTGGCACACTATCGAACACTTAGTTCCAGATAGAACAATTAGTTTAAAATGGAACAATGTTTCGCGTTTGGTGTTTCCTCTCTCACAAGGTGGGCCACTTAGTTTCGTCGAACACATAAGGTTTCGAGCAGCATCGCGACAGATTTCAGAGAACAGGCGCTTCTCCTGGCACAGTATCGAACACTTAGTTTCAGATAGAACAATTAATTTAAAATGAAACTAAGTTTCGCATCTGAAGTTTCCTCTCTCACAAGGTCGGCCTCTTAGTTCCGTCTAACACATACGGTTTGGAGTGGTATCGCCACAGATTTCAGAGAACAGGCGTTTATCCTGGCACACTATCGAACACTTAGTTCCAGATAGAACAATTAGTTTTAAATGGAACTAAGTTTCGCATCTGGAGTTTCCTCTCTCTCAAGGTCGACCACTTAGTTTCGTCGAACACATACGGTTTCGAGTAGTATCGCCACAGATTTCAGAGAACAGGCGCTTTTCCTGGCACAGTATCGAACACTAAGTATCAGATAGAACAATTAGTTTAAAATGGTACTAAGTTTCGCATCTGGAGTTTCCTCTCTCACAAGGTCGACCACTTAGTTTCGACGAACACATACGGTTTCGAGTAGCATCGCCACAGGTTTCAGAGAACAGGCGCTTCTCCTGGCACATTGTCGAACACTTAGTTTCAGATAGAACAATTAGTTTAAAATGGAACAATGTGTCGCGTTTGGTGTTTCCTCTCTCACAAGGTGGGCCACTTAGTTTCGTCGAACACATAAGGTTTCGAGCAGCATCGCGACAGATTTCAGAGAACAGGCGCTTCTCCTGGCACAGTATCGAACACTTAGTTTCAGATAGAACAATTAATTTAAAATGAAACTAAGTTTCGCATCTGAAGTTTCCTCTCTCACAAGGTCGGCCTCTTAGTTCCGTCGAACACATACGGTTTGGAGTGGTATCGCCACAGATTTCAGAGAACAGGGGTTTATCCTGGCACACTATCGAACACTTAGTTCCAGATAGAACAATTAGTTTTAAATGGAACTAAGTTTCGCATCTGGAGTTTCCTCTCTCTCAAGGTCGACCACTTAGTTTCGTCGAACACATACGGTTTCGAGTAGTATCGCCACAGATTTCAGAGAACAGGCGCTTCTCCTGGCACAGTATCGAACACTAAGTATCAGATAGAACAATTTGTCTAAAATGGAACAAAGCTTGGCATTTGGAGTTTCCTGTCTCACAAGGTCGACCACTGAGTTTCGTCGATCACTTACAGTTTCGAGTGGCATCGCCACAGATTTCAGAGAACAGGCGCTTCTCCTGGCACAGTATCGAACACTATCAGATAGAACAATGAGTTTAAAATGGAACAATGTTTCGCGTTTGGTGTTTCCTCTCTCACAAGGTCGACCACTTAGTTTCGTCGAACACCTACGGTTTCGGGTGGTATCGCCACAGATTTCAGAGAACAGGCGTTTATCCTGGCACACTATCGAACACTTAGTTCCAGATAGAACAATTAGTTTTAAATGGAACTAAGTTTCGCATCTGGAGTTTCCTCTCTCTCAAGGTCGACAACTTAGTTTCGTCGAACACATACGGTTTCGAGTAGTACCGCCACAGATTTCAGAGAACAGGCGCTTCTCCTGGCACAGTATCGAACACTAAGTATCAGATAGAACAATTTGTCTAAAATGGAACAAAGCTTGGCATTTGGAGTTTCCTGTCTCACAAGGTCGACCACTGAGTTTCGTCGATCACATACGGTTTCGAGTGGCATCGCCACAAATTTCAGAGAACAGGCGCTTCTCCTGGCACAGTATCGGACACTTAGTTTCAGATAGAACAATTAGTTTAAACTGGAACTATGTTTCGCAACTGGAGTTTCCTCTCTCTCAAGGTCGACAACTTAGTTTCGTCGAACACATACGGTTTCGAGTAGTATCGCCACAGATTTCAGAGAACAGGCGCTTCTCCTGGCACAGTATCGAACACTAAGTATCAGATAGAACAATTTGTCTAAAATGGAACAAAGCTTGGCATTTGGAGTTTCCTGTCTCACAAGGTCGACCACTGAGTTTCGTCGATCACATACGGTTTCGAGTGGCATCGCCACAAATTTCAGAGAACAGGCGCTTCTCCTGGCACAGTATCGGACACTTAGTTTCAGATAGAACAATTAGTTTAAACTGGAACTATGTTTCGCAACTGGAGTTTCCTCTCTCACAAGGTCGAACACTTAGTTCCGTCGAACACATACGGTTTGGAGTGGTATCGCCACAGATTTCAGAGAACAGGCGTTTATCCTGGCACACTATCGAACACTTAGTTCCAGATAGAGCAATTAGTTTTAAATGGAACTAAGTTTCGCATCTGGAGTTTCCTCTCTCTCAAGGTCGACCACTTAGTTTCGTCGAACACATACGGTTTCGAGTAGTATCGCCACAGATTTCAGAGAACAGGCACTTCTCCTGGCACAGTATCGAACACTAAGTATCAGATAGAACAATTTGTCTAAAATGGAACAAAGCTTGGCATTTGGAGTTTCCTGTCTCACAAGGTCGACCACTGAGTTTCTTCGATCACATACGGTTTCGAGTGGCATCGCCACAGATTTCAGAGAACAGGCGCTTCTCCTGGCACAGTATCGAACACTATCAGATAGAACAATGAGTTTAAAATGGAACTAAGTTTCGCATCTGGACTTTCCTCTCTCAGAAAGTTGACCACTTAGTTTCGTCGAACACCTACGGTTTCGGGTGGTATCGCCACAGATTTCAGAGAACAGGCGTTTATCCTGGCACACTATCGAACACATAGTTTCAGATAGAAAAATTAATTTAAAATGGAACTAAGTTTCGCATCTGGAGTTTCCTCTCTCACAAGGCGACCTCTTAGTTTCGTCGAACACATACGGTTTCGAGTCGCATCGCCACAGATTTCAGAGAACAGGCGCTTCTCCTGGCACAGTAACGAACACATAGTTTCAGATAGAATAATTAGTTTAAAATGGAACTGAGTTTCGCATCTGGAGTTTCCTCTTTCACAAGGCGACCACTTAGTTTCGTCGAACACACGCGGTTTCGAGTGGCATCGCCACAGATTTCAGAGAACAGGACCTTCTCCTGGCACAGTATCGAACACTTAGTTTCAGATAGAACAATTAATTTGAAATGGAACTGAGTTTCGCATCTGAAGTTTCCTCTCTCACAAGGTCGACAACTTAGTTTCGTCGAACACATACGGTTTCGAGTAGCATCGCCACAGATTTCAGAGAACAGGCGCTTCTCCTGGCAGAGTATCGAACACTTAGTTACAGATAGAACAATTAGTTTAAAATGGAACTATGTTTCGCATCTGGAGTTTCCTCTCTCACAAGGTCGACAACTTAGTTTCGTCGAACACATACGGTTTCTAGTAGCATCGCCTCAGGTTTCAGAGAACAGGCGCGTCTCCTGCCACAGTATCGAACACTTAGTTTCAGATAGAACAATTAGTTTAATATGGTACTATGTTTCGCATCTGGAGTTTCCTCTCCCACAAGGCGACCTCTTAGTTTCGTGGAACTCATACGGTTTCGAGTGGCATCGCCACAGATTTCAGAGAACAGGCGCCTCTCCTGGCACAGTGTCGAACACTTAGTTGCAGATAGAACAATTAGTTTAAAATGGAAGTAAGTTTCGCATCTGCAGTTTCCTCTCTCACAAGGTCGACCACTTAGTTTCGTCGAACACATACGGTTTCGAGTAGTATCGCCACAGATTTCAGAACACAGGAGCTTCTCCTGGCACAGTATCGGACACTTAGTTTCAGATAGAACAATTAGTTTAAAATGGAAGTAATTTTCGCATCTGCAGTTTCCTCTCTCACAAGGTCGACCAGTTAGTTTCGTCGAACACATACGGTTCCGAGTAGCATCGCCACAGATTTCAGAGAACAAGCGCTTCTCCTGCCACTGTATCGAACACTTTCAGATAGAACAACTAGTTTAAAATGGAACTAAGTTTCGCATTTGGAGATTCCTCTCTCACAAGGTCGGCCACTTAGTTTCGTCGAACACATACGGTTTCGAGTGGTAACGCCACAGATTTCAGAGAACGGGCGCTTCTTCTAGCACAGTATCGAACACATAGTTTCAGATAGAATAATTAGTTTAAAATGGAACTAAGTTTCGCATCTGGAGTTTCCTCTCTCACAAGGTCGACCACTTAGTTTCGACGAACACATACGGTATCGAGGGGCATCGCCACAGATTTCAGTGAACAGGCGCTTCGCCTGGCACAGTATCGAACACTTAATTACAGATAGAACAATTAGTTTAAAATGGAACTATGTTTCGCATTTGGAGTTTCCTCTCCCACAAGGCGACCTCTTAGTTTCGTGGAACTCATACGGTTTCGAGTGGCATCGCCACAGATTTCAGAGAACAGGCGCCTCTCCTGGCACAGTATCGAACACTTAGTTGCAGATAGAACAATTAGTTTAAAATGGAAGTAAGTTTCGCATCTGCAGTTTCCTCTCTCACAAGGTCGACCACTTAGTTTCGTCGAACACATACGGTTTCGAGTAGTATCGCCACAGTTTTCAGAAAACAGGAGCTTCTCCTGGCACAGTATCGGACACTTAGTTTCAGATAGAACAATTAGTTTAAAATGGAAGTAATTTTCGCATCTGCAGTTTCCTCTCTCACAAGGTCGACCAGTTAGTTTCGTCGAACACATACGGTTCCGAGTAGCATCGCCACAGATTTCAGAGAACAAGCGCTTCTCCTGCCACTGTATCGAACACTTTCAGATAGAACAACTAGTTTAAAATGGAACCAAGTTTCGCATTTGGAGATTCCTCTCTCACAAGGTCGGCCACTTAGTTTCGTCGAACACATACGGTTTCGAGTGGTAACGCCACAGATTTCAGAGAACGGGCGCTTCTTCTAGCATAGTATCGAACACATAGTTTCAGATAGAATAATTAGTTTAAAATGGAACTAAGTTTCGCATCTGGAGTTTCCTCACTCACAAGGTCGACCACTTAGTTTCGACGAACACATACGGTATCGAGGGGCATCGCCACAGATTTCGGTGAACAGGCGCTTCGCCTGGCACAGTATCGAACACTTAATTACAGATAGAACAATTAGTTTAAAATGGAACTATGTTTCGCATTTGGAGTTTCCTCTCTCACAAGGTCGACCACTTAGTTTCGTCGAACACATACGGTTTCGAGTGACATCGCCACAGATTTCATAGAACAGGCGCATCGCCTGGCACAGTATCGAACACTTAGTTACAGATAGAACAATTAGTTTAAAACGGAACTATGTTTCGCATCTGGAGTTTCCTCTCTCACAAGGTCGACAACTTAGTTTCGTCGAACACATACGGTTTCGAGTAGCATCGCCACAGATTTCAGAGAACAGGCGCTTCTCCTGCCACAGTATCGAACACTTAGTTTCAGATAGAACAATTAATTTGAAATGGAACTGAGTTTCGCATCTGAAGTTTCCTCTCTCACAAGGTCGACCACTTAGTTTCGTCGAACACATACGGTTTCGAGTAGTATCGCCACAGATTTCAGAGAACAGGAGCTTCTCCTTGCACAGTATCGGACACTTAGTTTCAGATAGACCAATTAGTTTAAAATGGAAGTAAGTTTCGCATCTGCAGTTTCCTCTCTCACAAGGTCGAACAGTTAGATTCGTCGAACACATACGGTTTCGAGTAGCATCGCCACACATTTCAGAGAACAGGCGCTTCTCCTGGCACAGTATCGAACACTTATTTTCAGATAGAACAGTTAGTTTAAAGTGGAACTAAGTTTCGCATCTGGAGTTTCCTCTCCCACAAGGTCGACCACTTAGTTTCGTCGAACACATACGTTTTCGAGTAGCATCGCCACAGATTTCAGAGAACAGGCGCTTCTCCTGGCACAGTATCGAACACTTAGTTTCAGATAGAACAATTAGTTAAAATGGAACTAAGTTTCGCCTCTGGAGTTTCCACTCTCACAAGGTCGACCACTTTGTTTCGTCGAACACATACGTTTTCGAGTAGCATCGCCACAGATTTCAGAGAAGAGGCGCTTCTCCTGGCACAGTATCGAACACTTAATTTCAGATGGAACAATTAGTTTAAAATGGAACTAAGTTTCGCATCTGAAGTTTCCTCTCTCACAAGGTCGGCCATTTAGTTTCGTCGAACACATACCGTTTCGAGTGGTATCGCCACACGTTTCACAGAACGGGCGCTTCTCCTGGCACAGTATCGGACACATAGTTTCAGATAGAACAATCAGTTTAAAATGGAATTATGTTTCGCATCTGGAGTATCCTCTCCCACAAGGTCGACCACTTAGTTTCGTCGAACACATACGGTTTCGAGTGGCATCGCCACACATTTCAGAGAACTGGCGCTTCTTCTGGCTCAGTATCGAACACTTAGTTTCAGATAGAGCAATAAGTTTAAAATGGAACTAAGTTTCGCAACTGGAGTTTCCTCTCTCGCAAGATCGACAACTTAGTTTCGTCGAACACATACGGTTTGGAGAAGCATCGCCACAGATTTCAGAGAACAGGCGCTTCCCCTGGCACAGTATCGAACACTTAGTTTCAGATAGAATAATTAGTTTAAAATGGAACTATGTTTCGCATTTGGTGTTTCCTCTGTCACCAGGTGGGCCACTTAGTTTCGTCGAACATATACGGTTTCGAGTAGCATCGCCACAGATTTCAGAGAAGAGGCGCTTCTCCTGGCACAGTATCGAACACTTAATTTCAGATGGAACAATTAGTTTAAAATGGAACTAAGTTTCGCATCTGAAGTTTCCTCTCTCACAAGGTCGGCCATTTAGTTTCGTCGAACACATACGGTTTCGAGTGGCATCGCCACAGATTTCAGAGAACAGGCGCTTCTCCTGGCACCGTAGCGAACACTTAGTTTCAGTTAGAATATTTAGTTTAAAATGGAAATATGTTTCGCATTTGGAGTTTCCTCTCTCACAAGGCCGACCACATAGTTTCGTCGAAGAAATACGGTTTCGAGTAGTATCGCCACAGATTTCGCAGAACGGGAGTTTCTCCTGGCAGAGTATCGAACACTCAGTTTCAGATAGAACAATTATTTTAAAATGCAACTATGTTTCGCATCTGGAGTTTCCTCTCTCACAAGGTCGGCCACTTAGTTTCGTCGAACACATACGGTTTCGAGTGGCATCGCCACAGATTCCAGAGAACAGGCGCTTCTCCTGGCACAGTATCGAACACTTAGTATCAGATAGAACAATTAGTTTAAAATGGAACTATGTTTCGCATCTGGAGTATCCTCTCTCACAAGGTCAACCACTCAGTTTCGTCGAACACATACGGTTTCGAGCGGCATCGCCATACATTTCAGAGAACAGGCGCTTCTCCTGGCACAGTATCGAACACATAGTTTCAGATAGAACAAATAGTTTTAAATGGAAATAGGCTTCGCATCCGGAGTTTCCTCTCCCACAAGGTCGACCACTTAGTTGCGTCGAACACATACGGTTTTGAGTAGCATCGCCACAGATTTCAGAGAACAAGCGCTTCTCCTGGCAGATTATGAAACACTTAGTTTCAGATAGAACAATTAGTTTAAAATGGAACTGTGTTTCGCATCTTGAGTTTCCTCTCTCACCACGTCGACCACTTAGTTTCGTCGAACACATACGGCTCCGAGTGGTATCGCCACAGATTTCAGGGAACAGGCGCTTCTCCTGGCACATTATCGAACACTTAATTTCAGATGGAACAATTAGTTTAAAATGGAACTAAGTTTCGCATCTGGAGTTTCCTCTCTCCCAAGGTCGGCCACTTAGTTTCGTCGAACACATACGGTTTCAAGTGGCATCGCCACAGATTTCAGAGAACAGCCGCTTCTCCTGGCACAGTATCGAACACTTAATTTCAGATGGAACAATTAGTTTAAAATGGAACTAAGCTTCGCATCTGAAGTTTCCTCTCTCACAAGGTCGGCCACTTAGTTTCGTCGAACACATACGGTTTCGAGTGGCATCGCCACAGATTTCAGAGAACAGGCGCTTCTGCTGGCACAGTATCGAACACTTAGTTTCAGATAGAGCAATAAGTTTAAAATGGCACTAAGTTTTGCGTCTGGAGTTTCCTCTCTCACAAGGTCGACCACTTAGTTTCGTCGAACACATACGGTTTCGAGTGGCATCGCCACAGATTTCAGAGAACAGGCGCTTCTCCTGGCACCGTAGCGAACACTTAGTTTCAGTTAGAATATTTAGTTTAAAATGGAAATATGTTTCGCATTTGGAGTTTCCTCTCTCACAAGGCCGACCACATAGTTTCGTCGAAGAAATACGGTTTCGAGTAGTATCGCCACAGATTTCGCAGAACGGGAGTTTCTCCTGGCAGAGTATCGAACACTCAGTTTCAGATAGAACAATTATTTTAAAATGCAACTATGTTTCGCATCTGGAGTTTCCTCTCTCACAAGGTCGGCCACTTAGTTTCGTCGAACACATACGGTTTCGAGTGGCATCGCCACAGATTCCAGAGAACAGGCGCTTCTCCTGGCACAGTATCGAACACTTAGTATCAGATAGAACAATTAGTTTAAAATGGAACTATGTTTCGCATCTGGAGTATCCTCTCTCACAAGGTCAACCACTCAGTTTCGTCGAACACATACGGTTTCGAGCGGCATCGCCATACATTTCAGAGAACAGGCGCTTCTCCTGGCACAGTATCGAACACATAGTTTCAGATAGAACAAATAGTTTTAAATGGAAATAGGCTTCGCATCCGGAGTTTCCTCTCCCACAAGGTCGACCACTTAGTTGCGTCGAACACATACGGTTTTGAGTAGCATCGCCACAGATTTCAGAGAACAAGCGCTTCTCCTGGCAGATTATGAAACACTTAGTTTCAGATAGAACAATTAGTTTAAAATGGAACTGTGTTTCGCATCTTGAGTTTCCTCTCTCACCACGTCGACCACTTAGTTTCGTCGAACACATACGGCTCCGAGTGGTATCGCCACAGATTTCAGGGAACAGGCGCTTCTCCTGGCACATTATCGAACACTTAATTTCAGATGGAACAATTAGTTTAAAATGGAACTAAGTTTCGCATCTGGAGTTTCCTCTCTCCCAAGGTCGGCCACTTAGTTTCGTCGAACACATACGGTTTCAAGTGGCATCGCCACAGATTTCAGAGAACAGCCGCTTCTCCTGGCACAGTATCGAACACTTAATTTCAGATGGAACAATTAGTTTAAAATGGAACTAAGCTTCGCATCTGAAGTTTCCTCTCTCACAAGGTCGGCCACTTAGTTTCGTCGAACACATACGGTTTCGAGTGGCATCGCCACAGATTTCAGAGAACAGGCGCTTCTGCTGGCACAGTATCGAACACTTAGTTTCAGATAGAGCAATAAGTTTAAAATGGCACTAAGTTTTGCGTCTGGAGTTTCCTCTCTCACAAGGTCGACCACTTAGTTTCGTCGAACACATACGGTTTCGAGTAGCATCGCCTCAGATTTCAGACAACAAGCACTTCTCCTGGCACATTATCGAACACTTAGTTTCAGATAGAACAATTAGTTTAAACTGGAACTATGTTTCGCATTTGGAGTTTCCTCTCTCACAAGGTCTGCCACTTAGTTGCGTCGAACACATACGGTTTCGAGTGGCATCGGCACAGATTTCAGAGAACAGGCGCTTCTCCTGGCACAGTATCGAACACTTAGTATCAGATGGAACATTTAGTTTAAAATTGAACTAAGTTTCGCATCTGGAGTTTCCTCTCTCACACAGTGGACCACTTAGTTTCGTCGAACACATACGGTTTCGAGTATCATCGCCAGAGATTTCAGAGAACAGGCGCTTCTCCTGGCACATTATCGAACCCTTAGTTTCAGATAGAACAATTAGTTTAAAATGGAACTAAGTTTCGCAACTGGAGTTTCCTCTCTCGCAAGCTCGACCACTTAGTTTCGTCGAACACATACGGTTTGGAGAAGCATCGCCACAGATTTCAGAGAACAGGCGCTTCCCCTGGCACAGTATCGAACACTTAGTTTCAGATAGAATAATTAGTTTAAAATGGAACTATGTTTCGCATTTGGTGTTTCCTCTGTCACCAGGTGGGCCACTTAGTTTCGTCGAACATATACGGTTTCGAGTAGCATCGCCACAGATTTCAGAGAAGAGGCGCTTCTCCTGGCACAGTATCGAACACTTAATTTCAGATGGAACAATTAGTTTAAAATGGAACTAAGTTTCGCATCTGAAGTTTCCTCTCTCACAAGGTCGGCCATTTAGTTTCGTCGAACACATACCGTTTCGAGTGGTATCGCCACACGTTTCACAGAACGGGCGCTTCTCCTGGCACAGTATCGGACACATAGTTTCAGATAGAACAATCAGTTTAAAATGGAATTATGTTTCGCATCTGGAGTATCCTCTCCCACAAGGTCGACCACTTAGTTTCGTCGAACACATACGGTTTCGAGTGGCATCGCCACACATTTCAGAGAACTGGCGCTTCTTCTGGCTCAGTATCGAACACTTAGTTTCAGATAGAGCAATAAGTTTAAAATGGCACTAAGTTTTGCGTCTGGAGTTTCCTCTCTCACAAGGTCGACCACTTAGTTTCGTCGAACACATACGGTTTCGAGTAGCATCGCCTCAGATTTCAGACAAGAAGCACTTCTCCTGGCACATTATCGAACACTTAGTTTCAGATAGAACAATCAGTCTAAAATGGAATTATGTTTCGCATCTGGAGTATCCTCTCTCACAAGGTCAACCACTCAGTTTCGTCGAACACATACGGTTTCGAGCGGCATCGCCATACATTTCAGAGAACAGGCGCTTCTCCTGGCACAGTATCGAACACATAGTTTCAGATAGAACAAATAGTTTAAAATGGAACTATGTTTCGCATCTGGAGTATCCTCTCTCACAAGGTCAACCACTCAGTTTCGTCGAACACATACGGTTTCGAGCGGCATCGCCATACATTTCAGAGAACAGGCGCTTCTCCTGGCACAGTATCGAACACATAGTTTCAGATAGAACAAATAGTTTTAAATGGAAATAGGCTTCGCATCCGGAGTTTCCTCTCCCACAAGGTCGACCACTTAGTTGCGTCGAACACATACGGTTTGGAGAAGCATCGCCACAGATTCCAGAGAACAGGCGCTTCTCCTGGCACAGTATCGAACACTTAGTATCAGATAGAACAATTAGTTTAAACTGGAACTATGTTTCGCATTTGGAGTTTCCTCTCTCACAAGGTCTGCCACTTAGTTGCGTCGAACACATACGGTTTCGAGTGGCATCGGCACAGATTTCAGAGAACAGGCGCTTCTCCTGGCACAGTATCGAACACTTAGTTTCAGATGGAACATTTAGTTTAAAATGGAACTATGTTTCGCATCTGGAGTATCCTCTCTCACAAGGTCAACCACTTAGTTTCGTCGAACACATACGGTTTCGAGTATCATCGCCAGAGATTTCAGAGAACAGGCGCTTCTCCTGGCACATTATCGAACCCTTAGTTTCAGATAGAACAATTAGTTTAAAATGGAACTAAGTTTCGCAACTGGAGTTTCCTCTCTCGCAAGCTCGACCACTTAGTTTCGTCGAACACATACGGTTTGGAGAAGCATCGCCACAGATTCCAGAGAACAGGCGCTTCTCCTGGCACAGTATCGAACACTTAGTATCAGATAGAACAATTAGTTTAAACTGGAACTATGTTTCGCATTTGGAGTTTCCTCTCTCACAAGGTCTGCCACTTAGTTGCGTCGAACACATACGGTTTCGAGTGGCATCGGCACAGATTTCAGAGAACAGGCGCTTCTCCTGGCACAGTATCGAACACTTAGTTTCAGATGGAACATTTAGTTTAAAATTGAACTAAGTTTCGCATCTGGAGTTTCCTCTCTCACAAGGTCGGCCACTTAGTTTCGTCGACCACATACGGTTTCGAGTGGCATCGCCACAGATTTCAGAGAAGAGGCGCTTCTCCTGGCACAGTATCGAACACTTAGTATCAGATAGAACAATTACTTTAAAATGGAACTAAGCTTCGCATCTGGAGTTTCTTCTCTCACACAGTGAAACACTTAGTTTCGTCGAACACATACGGTTTCGAGTATCATCGCCAGAGATTTCAGAGAACAGGCGCTTCTCCTGGCACATTATCGAACCCTTAGTTTCAGATAGAACAATTAGTTTAAAATGGAACTAAGTTTCGCAACTGGAGTTTCCTCTCTCGCAAGCTCGACCACTTAGTTTCGTCGAACACATACGGTTTGGAGAAGCATCGCCACAGATTTCAGAGAACAGGCGCTTCCCCTGGCACAGTATCGAACACTTAGTTTCAGATAGAATAATTAGTTTAAAATGGAACTATATTTCGCATTTGGTGTTTCCTCTGTCACCAGGTGGGCCACTTAGTTTCGTCGAACACATACGGTTTCGAGTAGCATCGCCACAGATTTCAGAGAAGAGGCGCTTCTCCTGGCACAGTATCGAACACTTAATTTCAGATGGAACAATTAGTTTAAAATGGAACTAAGTTTCGCATCAGAAGTTTCCTCTCTCACAAGGTCGGCCATTTAGTTTCGTCGAACACATACCGTTTCGAGTGGTATCGCCACACGTTTCACAGAACGGGCGCTTCTCCTGGCACAGTATCGGACACATAGTTTCAGATAGAACAATCAGTTTAAAATGGAATTATGTTTCGCATCTGGAGTATCCTCTCCCACAAGGTCGACCACTTAGTTTCGTCGAACACATACGGTTTCGAGTGGCATCGCCACACATTTCAGAGAACTGGCGCTTCTTCTGGCTCAGTATCGAACACTTAGTTTCAGATAGAGCAATAAGTTTAAAATGGAACTAAGTTTCGCAACTGGAGTTTCCTCTCTCGCAAGCTCGACCACTTAGTTTCGTCGAACACATACGGTTTGGAGAAGCATCGCCACAGATTTCAGAGAACAGGCGCTTCCCCTGGCACAGTATCGAACACTTAGTTTCAGATAGAATAATTAATTTAAAATGGAACTATGTTTCGCATTTGGTGTTTCCTCTGTCACCAGGTGGGCCACTTAGTTTCGTCGAACATATACGGTTTCGAGTAGCATCGCCACAGATTTCAGAGAAGAGGCGCTTCTCCTGGCACAGTATCGAACACTTAATTTCAGATGGAACAATTAGTTTAAAATGGAACTAAGTTTCGCATCTGAAGTTTCCTCTCTCACAAGGTCGGCCATTTAGTTTCGTCGAACACATACCGTTTCGAGTGGTATCGCCACACGTTTCACAGAACGGGCGCTTCTCCTGGCACAGTATCGGACACATAGTTTCAGATAGAACAATCAGTTTAAAATGGAATTATGTTTCGCATCTGGAGTATCCTCTCCCACAAGGTCGACCACTTAGTTTCGTCGAACACATACGGTTTCGAGTGGCATCGCCACACATTTCAGAGAACTGGCGCTTCTTCTGGCTCAGTATCGAACACTTAGTTTCAGATAGAGCAATAAGTTTAAAATGGCACTAAGTTTTGCGTCTGGAGTTTCCTCTCTCACAAGGTCGACCACTTAGTTTCGTCGAACACATACGGTTTCGAGTAGCATCGCCTCAGATTTCAGACAAAAAGCACTTCTCCTGGCACATTATCGAACACTTAGTTTCAGATAGAACAATCAGTTTAAAATGGAATTATGTTTCGCATCTGGAGTATCCTCTCCCACAAGGTCGACCACTTAGTTTCGTCGAACACATACGGTTTCGAGTGGCATCGCCACACATTTCAGAGAACTGGCGCTTCTTCTGGCTCAGTATCGAACACTTAGTTTCAGATAGAGCAATAAGTTTAAAATGGAACTAAGTTTCGCAACTGGAGTTTCCTCTCTCGCAAGCTCGACCACTTAGTTTCGTCGAACACATACGGTTTGGAGAAGCATCGCCACAGATTTCAGAGAACAGGCGCTTCCCCTGGCACAGTATCGAACACTTAGTTTCAGATAGAATAATTAGTTTAAAATGGAACTATGTTTCGCATTTGGTGTTTCCTCTGTCACCAGGTGGGCCACTTAGTTTCGTCGAACATATACGGTTTCGAGTAGCATCGTCACAGATTTCAGAGAAGAGGCGCTTCGCCTGGCACAGTATCGAACACTTAATTTCAGATGGAACAATTAGTTTAAAATGGAACTAAGTTTCGCATCTGAAGTTTCCTCTCTCACAAGGTCGGCCATTTAGTTTCGTCGAACACATACCGTTTCGAGTGGTATCGCCACACGTTTCACAGAACGGGCGCTTCTCCTGGCACAGTATCGGACACATAGTTTCAGATAGAACAATCAGTTTAAAATGGAATTATGTTTCGCATCTGGAGTATCCTCTCCCACAAGGTCGACCACTTAGTTTCGTCGAACACATACGGTTTCGAGTGGCATCGCCACACATTTCAGAGAACTGGCGCTTCTTCTGGCTCAGTATCGAACACTTAGTTTCAGATAGAGCAATAAGTTTAAAATGGCACTAAGTTTTGCGTCTGGAGTTTCCTCTCTCACAAGGTCGACCACTTAGTTTCGTCGAACACATACGGTTTCGAGTAGCATCGCCTCAGATTTCAGACAAGAAGCACTTCTCCTGGCACATTATCGAACACTTAGTTTCAGATAGAACAATTAGTTTAAACTGGAACTATGTTTCGCATTTGGAGTTTCCTCTCTCACAAGGTCTGCCACTTAGTTGCGTCGAACACATACGGTTTCGAGTGGCATCGGCACAGATTTCAGAGAACAGGCGCTTCTCCTGGCACAGTATCGAACACTTAGTTTCAGATGGAACATTTAGTTTAAAATTGAACTAAGCTTCGCATCTGGAGTTTCCTCTCTCACAAGGTCGACCACTTAGTTTCGTCGAACACATACGGTTTCGAGTGGCATCGCCACACATTTCAGAGAACTGGCGCTTCTTCTGGCTCAGTATCGAACACTTAGTTTCAGATAGAGCAATAAGTTTAAAATGGCACTAAGTTTTGCGTCTGGAGTTTCCTCTCTCACAAGGTCGACCACTTAGTTTCGTCGAACACATACGGTTTCGAGTAGCATCGCCTCAGATTTCAGACAAGAAGCACTTCTCCTGGCACATTATCGAACACTTAGTTTCAGATAGAAAAATTAGTTTAAACTGGAACTATGTTTCGCATTTGGAGTTTCCTCTCTCACAAGGTCTGCCACTTAGTTGCGTCGAACACATACGGTTTCGAGTGGCATCGGCACAGATTTCAGAGAACAGGCGCTTCTCCTGGCACAGTATCGAACACTTAGTTTCAGATGGAACATTTAGTTTAAAATTGAACTAAGCTTCGCATCTGGAGTTTCCTCTCTCACAAGGTCGGCCACTTAGTTTCGTCGACCACATACGGTTTCGAGTGGCATCGCCACAGATTTCAGAGAAGAGGCGCTTCTCCTGGCACAGTATCGAACACTTAGTGTCAGATAGAACAATTACTTTAAAATGGAACTAAGCTTCGCATCTGGAGTTTCTTCTCTCACACAGTGGACCACTTAGTTTCGTCGAACACATACGGTTTCGAGTATCATCGCCAGAGATTTCAGAGAACAGGCGCTTCTCCTGGCACATTATCGAACCCTTAGTTTCAGATAGAACAATTAGTTTAAAATGGAACTAAGTTTCGCAACAGGAGTTTCCTCTCTCGCAAGCTCGACCACTTAGTTTCGTCGAACACATACGGTTTGGAGAAGCATCGCCACAGATTTCAGAGAACAGGCGCTTCCCCTGGCACAGTATCGAACACTTAGTTTCAGATAGAATAATTAGTTTAAAATGGAACTATGTTTCGCATTTGGTGTTTCCTCTGTCACAAGGTCGACCACTTAGTTTCGTCGAACACATACGGTTTCGAGTAGCATCGCCACAGATTTCAGAGAAGAGGCGCTTCTCCTGGCACAGTATCGAACACTTAATTTCAGATGGAACAATTAGTTTAAAATGGAACTACGTTTCGCATCTGAAGTTTCCTCTCTCACAAGGTCGGCCATTTAGTTTCGTCGAACACATACCGTTTCGAGTGGTATCGCCACACGTTTCACAGAACGGGCGCTTCTCCTGGCACAGTATCGGACACATAGTTTCAGATAGAACAATCAGTTTAAAATGGAATTATGTTTCGCATCTGGAGTATCCTCTCTCACAAGGTCAACCACTTAGTTTCGTCGAACACATACGGTTTCGAGTGGCATCGCCACAGATTTCAGAGAACAGGCGCGTCTCCTGGCACAGTGTCGAACAGATAGTTTCAGATAGAACAATTAGTTTAAAATTGAACTATGTTTCGCATCTGGAGTTTCCTCTCTCACAAGGCGACCACTTAGTTTCGTGGAACACATTCGGTTTCGAGTGGCAACGCCACAGATTTCAGAAAACAGGCGCTTCTCCTGGCACAGTATCGAACACATAGTTTCAGATAGAACAATTAGTTTAAAATGGAAATAAGTTTCGCATCTGGAGTTTCTTCTCTCACAAGGTCGGCCACTTAGTTTCCTCGAACACATACGGTTTCGAGTAGCATCGCCACAGATTTCAGAGAGCAGGCGCTTCTCCTGGCACAGTATCGAACACTTATTATAGACAGAACAATTTGTTTAAAATGTAAATATGTTTCGCATCTGGAGTATCCTCCCTCACAAGGTCGACCACTTAGTTTCATCGCACACATACGGTTTCGAGTGGCATCGCCACAGATTTCAGAGAACAGCCGCTTCTCCTGGTACAGTATCGAACACTTAGTTTCAGATAGAACAGTTACTTTTAAATGAAACTATGTTTCACTTCCGGAGTTTCCATTCTCACAAGGCCGACCACTTGGTTTCGTCGAACACATACGGTTTGGAGTGGTATCGCCACAGATTTCGCAGAACAGGCGCTTCTCCTGGCACAATATCGAACACTTAGTTTTAGATAGCACAGTTAGTTTTAAATGAAACTAAGTTCCACTTCTGGAGTTTCCACTCTCCCAAGGCCGACCACTTAGTTTCGTCGAACACATACGGCTTCGAGTGGTATCGCCACAGATTTCGCAGAACAGGCGCTTCTCCTGGCACATTATCGAACGCTTAATTTCAGATGGAACAATTAGTTTAAAATGGAACTAAGTTTCGCATCTGAAGTTTCCTCCCTCACAAGGTCGGCCACTGAGTTTCGTCGAACACATACGGTTTCGAGTGGCATCGCTACACATTTCAGAGAACAGGCGCTTCTCCTGGCACAGTATCGAACACATAGTTTCAGATAGAACAATTAGTTTAAAATGGAACTAAGTTTCGCATCTGGAGTTTCCTATCTCACAAGTTCGACCACTTAGTTTCGTCGATCACATACGGTTTCGAATGTCATCGCCACAGATTTCGCAGACGGGGAGTTTCCTCTGGCACAGTATCGACCAATTAGTTTCGTCGAACACATACGGTTTCGGGTGCGCATTGCCACAGATTTCAGAAAACATGCGCTTCTCTTGGCACGGTATCGAAAACTTAGTTTCAGATCGAACAATTAGTTTTAAATGGAACTAAGTTTCGCATCTGGAGTATCCTCTCGCACAAGGTCAACCACTTAGTTTCGTCTAACACATACGGTTTCGAGAGGCATCGCCACAGATTTCAGAGAACAGGCGCTTCCCCGGCACAGTATCGAACACTTAGTTTCAGATAGAACAATTAATTTAAAATGGAACTCAGTTTCGCATCTGGAGTTTCCCCTCTCATCAGGTCGACCACTTAGTTTCGTCGAACACATACGGTTTCGAGTGGCATCGCCACAGATTTCAGAGAACAGGCGCTTCCCCGGCACAGTATCGAACACTTAGTTTCAGATAGAACAATTAGTTTAAAATGGAACTAAGTTTCGCATCTGGAGTTTCCTCCCTCAAAAGGTCGGCCACTTAGTTTCGTCGAACACATAAGGTTTCGAGTGGCATCGCCACAGATTTCAGAGAACAGGCGCTTCTCCTGGCACAGTATCGAACACTTCGTTTCAGATAGAACAATTAGTTTAAAATGGAACTAAGTTTCGCATCTGAAGTTTCCTCTCTCACAACGTCGGCCACTGAGTTTCGTCGAACACATACGGTTTCGAGTGGCATCGCCACAGATTTCAGAGAACAGGCGCTTCCCCGGCACAGTATCGAACACTTAGTTTCAGATAGAACACTTAATTTAAAATGGAACTCAGTTTCGCATCTGGAGCTTCCTCTCTCAGCATGTCGACCACTTAGTTTCGTCGCACACATACGGTTTCGAGTAGCATCGCCACAGATTTCAGAGAACTAGCGCTTCTCCTGGCACATTATCGAACACTTAATTTCAGATAGAACAATTAATTTAAAATGGAACTAAGTTTCGCATTTGAAGTTTCCTCTCTCACAAGGTCGGCCACTTAGTTTCGTCGAACACATACGGTTTCGAGTAGCATCGCGACAGATTTCCGAGAACAGGCGCTTCTCCTGGCACAGTATCGAACACTTCGTTTCAGATAGAACAATCAGTTTAAAATGGAACTAAGTTTCGCATCTGGAGTTTTCTCTCCCACAATGCCGACCACCTAGTTTCGTCGAACACATACGGTTTCGAGTAGCATCGCCACAGATTTCAGAGAACAGGCGCTTCTCCTGGCACAGTATCGAACACTTAGTTTCAGATGGAACATTTAGTTTAAAATTGAACTAAGCTTCGCATCTGGAGTTTCCTCTCTCACAAGGTCGGCCACTTAGTTTCGTCGACCACATACGGTTTCGAGTGGCATCGCCACAGATTTCAGAGAAGAGGCGCTTCTCCTGGCACAGTATCGAACACTTAGTGTCAGATAGAACAATTACTTTAAAATGGAACTAAGCTTCGCATCTGGAGTTTCTTCTCTCACACAGTGGACCACTTAGTTTCGTCGAACACATACGGTTTCGAGTATCATCGCCAGAGATTTCAGAGAACAGGCGCTTCTCCTGGCACATTATCGAACCCTTAGTTTCAGATAGAACAATTAGTTTAAAATGGAACTAAGTTTCGCAACAGGAGTTTCCTCTCTCGCAAGCTCGACCACTTAGTTTCGTCGAACACATACGGTTTGGAGAAGCATCGCCACAGATTTCAGAGAACAGGCGCTTCCCCTGGCACAGTATCGAACACTTAGTTTCAGATAGAATAATTAGTTTAAAATGGAACTATGTTTCGCATTTGGTGTTTCCTCTGTCACAAGGTCGGCCACTTAGTTTCGTCGAACACATACGGTTTCGAGTAGCATCGCCACAGATTTCAGAGAAGAGGCGCTTCTCCTGGCACAGTATCGAACACTTAATTTCAGATGGAACAATTAGTTTAAAATGGAACTACGTTTCGCATCTGAAGTTTCCTCTCTCACAAGGTCGGCCATTTAGTTTCGTCGAACACATACCGTTTCGAGTGGTATCGCCACACGTTTCACAGAACGGGCGCTTCTCCTGGCACAGTATCGGACACATAGTTTCAGATAGAACAATCAGTTTAAAATGGAATTATGTTTCGCATCTGGAGTATCCTCTCTCACAAGGTCAACCACTTAGTTTCGTCGAACACATACGGTTTCGAGTGGCATCGCCACAGATTTCAGAGAACAGGCGCGTCTCCTGGCACAGTGTCGAACAGATAGTTTCAGATAGAACAATTAGTTTAAAATTGAACTATGTTTCGCATCTGGAGTTTCCTCTCTCACAAGGCGACCACTTAGTTTCGTGGAACACATTCGGTTTCGAGTGGCAACGCCACAGATTTCAGAAAACAGGCGCTTCTCCTGGCACAGTATCGAACACATAGTTTCAGATAGAACAATTAGTTTAAAATGGAAATAAGTTTCGCATCTGGAGTTTCTTCTCTCACAAGGTCGGCCACTTAGTTTCCTCGAACACATACGGTTTCGAGTAGCATCGCCACAGATTTCAGAGAGCAGGCGCTTCTCCTGGCACAGTATCGAACACTTATTATAGACAGAACAATTTGTTTAAAATGTAAATATGTTTCGCATCTGGAGTATCCTCCCTCACAAGGTCGACCACTTAGTTTCATCGCACACATACGGTTTCGAGTGGCATCGCCACAGATTTCAGAGAACAGCCGCTTCTCCTGGTACAGTATCGAACACTTAGTTTCAGATAGAACAGTTACTTTTAAATGAAACTATGTTTCACTTCCGGAGTTTCCATTCTCACAAGGCCGACCACTTGGTTTCGTCGAACACATACGGTTTGGAGTGGTATCGCCACAGATTTCGCAGAACAGGCGCTTCTCCTGGCACAATATCGAACACTTAGTTTTAGATAGCACAGTTAGTTTTAAATGAAACTAAGTTCCACTTCTGGAGTTTCCACTCTCCCAAGGCCGACCACTTAGTTTCGTCGAACACATACGGCTTCGAGTGGTATCGCCACAGATTTCGCAGAACAGGCGCTTCTCCTGGCACATTATCGAACGCTTAATTTCAGATGGAACAATTAGTTTAAAATGGAACTAAGTTTCGCATCTGAAGTTTCCTCCCTCACAAGGTCGGCCACTGAGTTTCGTCGAACACATACGGTTTCGAGTGGCATCGCTACACATTTCAGAGAACAGGCGCTTCTCCTGGCACAGTATCGAACACATAGTTTCAGATAGAACAATTAGTTTAAAATGGAACTAAGTTTCGCATCTGGAGTTTCCTATCTCACAAGTTCGACCACTTAGTTTCGTCGATCACATACGGTTTCGAATGTCATCGCCACAGATTTCGCAGACGGGGAGTTTCCTCTGGCACAGTATCGACCAATTAGTTTCGTCGAACACATACGGTTTCGGGTGCGCATTGCCACAGATTTCAGAAAACATGCGCTTCTCTTGGCACGGTATCGAAAACTTAGTTTCAGATCGAACAATTAGTTTTAAATGGAACTAAGTTTCGCATCTGGAGTATCCTCTCGCACAAGGTCAACCACTTAGTTTCGTCTAACACATACGGTTTCGAGAGGCATCGCCACAGATTTCAGAGAACAGGCGCTTCCCCGGCACAGTATCGAACACTTAGTTTCAGATAGAACAATTAATTTAAAATGGAACTCAGTTTCGCATCTGGAGTTTCCCCTCTCATCAGGTCGACCACTTAGTTTCGTCGAACACATACGGTTTCGAGTGGCATCGCCACAGATTTCAGAGAACAGGCGCTTCCCCGGCACAGTATCGAACACTTAGTTTCAGATAGAACAATTAAGTTAAAATGGAACTCAGTTTCGCATCTGGAGTTTCCTCTCTCAGCAGGTCGACCACTTAGTTTCGTCGAACACATACGGTTTCGAGTAGGATCGCCACAGATTTCAGAGAACGAGCACTTCTCCTGGCACAGTATCGAACACTTAGTTTCAGATAGAACAATTAGTTTAAAATGGAACTAAGTTTCGCATCTGGAGTTTCCTCCCTCAAAAGGTCGGCCACTTAGTTTCGTCGAACACATAAGGTTTCGAGTGGCATCGCCACAGATTTCAGAGAACAGGCGCTTCTCCTGGCACAGTATCGAACACTTCGTTTCAGATAGAACAATTAGTTTAAAATGGAACTAAGTTTCGCATCTGAAGTTTCCTCTCTCACAACGTCGGCCACTGAGTTTCGTCGAACACATACGGTTTCGAGTGGCATCGCCACAGATTTCAGAGAACAGGCGCTTCCCCGGCACAGTATCGAACACTTAGTTTCAGATAGAACACTTAATTTAAAATGGAACTCAGTTTCGCATCTGGAGCTTCCTCTCTCAGCATGTCGACCACTTAGTTTCGTCGCACACATACGGTTTCGAGTAGCATCGCCACAGATTTCAGAGAACTAGCGCTTCTCCTGGCACATTATCGAACACTTAATTTCAGATAGAACAATTAGTTTAAAATGGAACTAAGTTTCGCAACAGGAGTTTCCTCTCTCGCAAGCTCGACCACTTAGTTTCGTCGAACACATACGGTTTGGAGAAGCATCGCCACAGATTTCAGAGAACAGGCGCTTCCCCTGGCACAGTATCGAACACTTAGTTTCAGATAGAATAATTAGTTTAAAATGGAACTATGTTTCGCATTTGGTGTTTCCTCTGTCACAAGGTCGGCCACTTAGTTTCGTCGAACACATACGGTTTCGAGTAGCATCGCCACAGATTTCAGAGAAGAGGCGCTTCTCCTGGCACAGTATCGAACACTTAATTTCAGATGGAACAATTAGTTTAAAATGGAACTACGTTTCGCATCTGAAGTTTCCTCTCTCACAAGGTCGGCCATTTAGTTTCGTCGAACACATACCGTTTCGAGTGGTATCGCCACACGTTTCACAGAACGGGCGCTTCTCCTGGCACAGTATCGGACACATAGTTTCAGATAGAACAATCAGTTTAAAATGGAATTATGTTTCGCATCTGGAGTATCCTCTCTCACAAGGTCAACCACTTAGTTTCGTCGAACACATACGGTTTCGAGTGGCATCGCCACAGATTTCAGAGAACAGGCGCGTCTCCTGGCACAGTGTCGAACAGATAGTTTCAGATAGAACAATTAGTTTAAAATTGAACTATGTTTCGCATCTGGAGTTTCCTCTCTCACAAGGCGACCACTTAGTTTCGTGGAACACATTCGGTTTCGAGTGGCAACGCCACAGATTTCAGAAAACAGGCGCTTCTCCTGGCACAGTATCGAACACATAGTTTCAGATAGAACAATTAGTTTAAAATGGAAATAAGTTTCGCATCTGGAGTTTCTTCTCTCACAAGGTCGGCCACTTAGTTTCCTCGAACACATACGGTTTCGAGTAGCATCGCCACAGATTTCAGAGAGCAGGCGCTTCTCCTGGCACAGTATCGAACACTTATTATAGACAGAACAATTTGTTTAAAATGTAAATATGTTTCGCATCTGGAGTATCCTCCCTCACAAGGTCGACCACTTAGTTTCATCGCACACATACGGTTTCGAGTGGCATCGCCACAGATTTCAGAGAACAGCCGCTTCTCCTGGTACAGTATCGAACACTTAGTTTCAGATAGAACAGTTACTTTTAAATGAAACTATGTTTCACTTCCGGAGTTTCCATTCTCACAAGGCCGACCACTTGGTTTCGTCGAACACATACGGTTTGGAGTGGTATCGCCACAGATTTCGCAGAACAGGCGCTTCTCCTGGCACAATATCGAACACTTAGTTTTAGATAGCACAGTTAGTTTTAAATGAAACTAAGTTCCACTTCTGGAGTTTCCACTCTCCCAAGGCCGACCACTTAGTTTCGTCGAACACATACGGCTTCGAGTGGTATCGCCACAGATTTCGCAGAACAGGCGCTTCTCCTGGCACATTATCGAACGCTTAATTTCAGATGGAACAATTAGTTTAAAATGGAACTAAGTTTCGCATCTGAAGTTTCCTCCCTCACAAGGTCGGCCACTGAGTTTCGTCGAACACATACGGTTTCGAGTGGCATCGCTACACATTTCAGAGAACAGGCGCTTCTCCTGGCACAGTATCGAACACATAGTTTCAGATAGAACAATTAGTTTAAAATGGAACTAAGTTTCGCATCTGGAGTTTCCTATCTCACAAGTTCGACCACTTAGTTTCGTCGATCACATACGGTTTCGAATGTCATCGCCACAGATTTCGCAGACGGGGAGTTTCCTCTGGCACAGTATCGACCAATTAGTTTCGTCGAACACATACGGTTTCGGGTGCGCATTGCCACAGATTTCAGAAAACATGCGCTTCTCTTGGCACGGTATCGAAAACTTAGTTTCAGATCGAACAATTAGTTTTAAATGGAACTAAGTTTCGCATCTGGAGTATCCTCTCGCACAAGGTCAACCACTTAGTTTCGTCTAACACATACGGTTTCGAGAGGCATCGCCACAGATTTCAGAGAACAGGCGCTTCCCCGGCACAGTATCGGACACATAGTTTCAGATAGAACAATCAGTTTAAAATGGAATTATGTTTCGCATCTGGAGTATCCTCTCTCACAAGGTCAACCACTTAGTTTCGTCGAACACATACGGTTTCGAGTGGCATCGCCACAGATTTCAGAGAACAGGCGCGTCTCCTGGCACAGTGTCGAACAGATAGTTTCAGATAGAACAATTAGTTTAAAATTGAACTATGTTTCGCATCTGGAGTTTCCTCTCTCACAAGGCGACCACTTAGTTTCGTGGAACACATTCGGTTTCGAGTGGCAACGCCACAGATTTCAGAAAACAGGCGCTTCTCCTGGCACAGTATCGAACACATAGTTTCAGATAGAACAATTAGTTTAAAATGGAAATAAGTTTCGCATCTGGAGTTTCTTCTCTCACAAGGTCGGCCACTTAGTTTCCTCGAACACATACGGTTTCGAGTAGCATCGCCACAGATTTCAGAGAGCAGGCGCTTCTCCTGGCACAGTATCGAACACTTATTATAGACAGAACAATTTGTTTAAAATGTAAATATGTTTCGCATCTGGAGTATCCTCCCTCACAAGGTCGACCACTTAGTTTCATCGCACACATACGGTTTCGAGTGGCATCGCCACAGATTTCAGAGAACAGCCGCTTCTCCTGGTACAGTATCGAACACTTAGTTTCAGATAGAACAGTTACTTTTAAATGAAACTATGTTTCACTTCCGGAGTTTCCATTCTCACAAGGCCGACCACTTGGTTTCGTCGAACACATACGGTTTGGAGTGGTATCGCCACAGATTTCGCAGAACAGGCGCTTCTCCTGGCACAATATCGAACACTTAGTTTTAGATAGCACAGTTAGTTTTAAATGAAACTAAGTTCCACTTCTGGAGTTTCCACTCTCCCAAGGCCGACCACTTAGTTTCGTCGAACACATACGGCTTCGAGTGGTATCGCCACAGATTTCGCAGAACAGGCGCTTCTCCTGGCACATTATCGAACGCTTAATTTCAGATGGAACAATTAGTTTAAAATGGAACTAAGTTTCGCATCTGAAGTTTCCTCCCTCACAAGGTCGGCCACTGAGTTTCGTCGAACACATACGGTTTCGAGTGGCATCGCTACACATTTCAGAGAACAGGCGCTTCTCCTGGCACAGTATCGAACACATAGTTTCAGATAGAACAATTAGTTTAAAATGGAACTAAGTTTCGCATCTGGAGTTTCCTATCTCACAAGTTCGACCACTTAGTTTCGTCGATCACATACGGTTTCGAATGTCATCGCCACAGATTTCGCAGACGGGGAGTTTCCTCTGGCACAGTATCGACCAATTAGTTTCGTCGAACACATACGGTTTCGGGTGCGCATTGCCACAGATTTCAGAAAACATGCGCTTCTCTTGGCACGGTATCGAAAACTTAGTTTCAGATCGAACAATTAGTTTTAAATGGAACTAAGTTTCGCATCTGGAGTATCCTCTCGCACAAGGTCAACCACTTAGTTTCGTCTAACACATACGGTTTCGAGAGGCATCGCCACAGATTTCAGAGAACAGGCGCTTCCCCGGCACAGTATCGAACACTTAGTTTCAGATAGAACAATTAATTTAAAATGGAACTCAGTTTCGCATCTGGAGTTTCCCCTCTCATCAGGTCGACCACTTAGTTTCGTCGAACACATACGGTTTCGAGTGGCATCGCCACAGATTTCAGAGAACAGGCGCTTCCCCGGCACAGTATCGAACACTTAGTTTCAGATAGAACAATTAAGTTAAAATGGAACTCAGTTTCGCATCTGGAGTTTCCTCTCTCAGCAGGTCGACCACTTAGTTTCGTCGAACACATACGGTTTCGAGTAGGATCGCCACAGATTTCAGAGAACGAGCACTTCTCCTGGCACAGTATCGAACACTTAGTTTCAGATAGAACAATTAGTTTAAAATGGAACTAAGTTTCGCATCTGGAGTTTCCTCCCTCAAAAGGTCGGCCACTTAGTTTCGTCGAACACATAAGGTTTCGAGTGGCATCGCCACAGATTTCAGAGAACAGGCGCTTCTCCTGGCACAGTATCGAACACTTCGTTTCAGATAGAACAATTAGTTTAAAATGGAACTAAGTTTCGCATCTGAAGTTTCCTCTCTCACAACGTCGGCAACTGAGTTTCGTCGAACACATACGGTTTCGAGTGGCATCGCCACAGATTTCAGAGAACAGGCGCTTCCCCGGCACAGTATCGAACACTTAGTTTCAGATAGAACACTTAATTTAAAATGGAACTCAGTTTCGCATCTGGAGCTTCCTCTCTCAGCATGTCGACCACTTAGTTTCGTCGCACACATACGGTTTCGAGTAGCATCGCCACAGATTTCAGAGAACTAGCGCTTCTCCTGGCACATTATCGAACACTTAATTTCAGATAGAACAATTAATTTAAAATGGAACTAAGTTTCGCATTTGAAGTTTCCTCTCTCACAAGGTCGGCCACTTAGTTTCGTCGAACACATACGGTTTCGAGTAGCATCGCGACAGATTTCCGAGAACAGGCGCTTCTCCTGGCACAGTATCGAACACTTCGTTTCAGATAGAACAATCAGTTTAAAATGGAACTAAGTTTCGCATCTGGAGTTTTCTCTCCCACAATGCCGACCACCTAGTTTCGTCGAACACATACGGTTTCGAGTAGCATCGCCACAGATTTCAGAGAACAAGCGCTTCTCCTGGCACAGTATCGAACACTTAATTTCAGATGGAATAATTAGTTTAAAATGGAACTAAGTTTCGCATCTGAAGTTTCCTCTCTCACAAGGTCGGCCACTGAGTTTCGTCGAACACATACTGTTTCGAGTGGCATCGCCACAGATTTCAGAGAGCAGGCGCTTCTCCTGGCACAGTATCGAACACTTATTAAAGACAGAACAATTTGTTTAAAATGTAACTATGTTTCGCATCTGGAGTATCCTCCCTCACAAGGTGGACCACTTAGTTTCGTCGCACACATACGGTTTCGAGTGGCATCGCCACAGATTTCAGAGAACAGGCGCTTCTCCTGGTACAGTACCGAACACTTAGTTTCAGATAGAACAATTAGTTTAAAATGGAACTATGTTCCGCATCTGGTGAATCCTCTCTCACAAGGTCGACCACTTAGTTTCGTCGAACACATACGGTTTCGAGTGGCATCGGTACACATTTCAGAGAACAGGCGCTTCTCCTGGCACAGTATCGAACACATAGTTTCAGATAGAACAATTAGTTTAAAATGGAACTAAGTTTCGCATCTGGATTTGCCTATCTCACAAGTTCGACCACTTAGTTTCTTCGATCACATACGGTTTCGAATGTCATCGCCACAGATTTCGCAGACGGGGAGTTTCCTCTGGCACAGTATCGACCAATTAGTTTCGTCGAACACATACGGTTTCGGGTGCGCATTGCCACAGATTTCAGAAAACATGCGCTTCTCTTGGCACGGTATCGAAAACTTAGTTTCAGATCGAACAATTAGTTTCAAATGGAACTAAGTTTCGCATCTGGAGTATCCTCTCGCACAAGGTCAACCACTTAGTTTCGTCGAACACATACGGTTTCGAGAGGCATCGCCACAGATTTCAGAGAACAGGCGCTTCCCCGGCACAGTATCGAACACTTAGTTTCAGATAGAACAATTAATTTAAAATGGAACTCAGTTTCGCATCTGGAGTTTCCCCTCTCATCAGGTCCACCACTTAGTTTCGTCGAACACATAAGGTTTCGAGTGGCATCGCCACAGATTTCAGAGAACAGGCGCTTCTCCTGGCACAGTATCGAACACTTCGTTTCAGATAGAACAATTAGTTTAAAATGGAACTAAGTTTCGCATCTGAAGTTTCCTCTCTCACAACGTCGGCCACTGAGTTTCGTCGAACACATACGGTTTCGAGTGGCATCGCCACAGATTTCAGAGAACAGGCGCTTCCCCGGCACAGTATCGAACACTTAGTTTCAGATAGAACACCTAATTTAAAATGGAACTCAGTTTCCCATCTGGAGTTTCCTCTCTCAGCAGGTCGACCACTTAGTTTCGTCGCACACATACGGTTTCGAGTAGCATCGCCACAGATTTCAGAGAACGGGCACTTCTCCTGGCACAGTATCGAACACTTAGTTTAAAATGGAACTATGTTTCGCATTTGGAGTTTCTTCTCTCACAAGGTGGACCACTTAGTTTCGTCAAACACATACGGTTTCGAGTGGTATCGCCACAGATTTCAGAGAACTAGCGCTTCTCCTGGCACATTATCGAACACTTAATTTCAGATAGAACAATTAATTTAAAATGGAACTAAGTTTCGCATTTGAAGTTTCCTCTCTCACAAGGTCGGCCACTTAGTTTCGTCGAACACATACGGTTTCGAGTAGCATCGCGACAGATTTCAGAGAACAGGCGCTTCTCCTGGCACAGTATCGAACACTTCGTTTCAGATAGAACAATTAGTTTAAAATGGAACTAAGTTTCGCATCTGAAGTTTCCTCTCTCACAACGTCGGCCACTGAGTTTCGTCGAACACATACGGTTTCGAGTGGCATCGCCACAGATTTCAGAGAACAGGCGCTTCCCCGGCACAGTATCGAACACTTAGTTTCAGATAGAACACCTAATTTAAAATGGAACTCAGTTTCCCATCTGGAGTTTCCTCTCTCAGCAGGTCGACCACTTAGTTTCGTCGCACACATACGGTTTCGAGTAGCATCGCCACAGATTTCAGAGAACGGGCACTTCTCCTGGCACAGTATCGAACACTTAGTTTAAAATGGAACTATGTTTCGCATTTGGAGTTTCTTCTCTCACAAGGTGGACCACTTAGTTTCGTCAAACACATACGGTTTCGAGTGGTATCGCCACAGATTTCAGAGAACTAGCGCTTCTCCTGGCACATTATCGAACACTTAATTTCAGATAGAACAATTAATTTAAAATGGAACTAAGTTTCGCATTTGAAGTTTCCTCTCTCACAAGGTCGGCCACTTAGTTTCGTCGAACACATACGGTTTCGAGTAGCATCGCGACAGATTTCCGAGAACAGGCGCTTCTCCTGGCACAGTATCGAACTCTTAATTTCAGATAGAACAATCAGTTTAAAATGGAACTAAGTTTCGCATCTGGAGTTTTCTCTCCCACAATGCCGACCACTTAGTTTCGTCGAACACATACGGTTTCGAGTAGCATCGCCACAGATTTCAGAGAACAAGCGCTTCTCCTGGCACAGTATCGAACACTTAATTTCAGATGGAACAATTAGTTTAAAATGGAACTAAGTTTCGCATCTGAAGTTTCCTCTCTCACAAGGTCGGCCACTGAGTTTGGTCGAACACATACTGTTTCGAGTGGCATCGCCACAGATTTCAGAGAGCAGGCGCTTCTCCTGGCACAGTATCGAACACTTATTAAAGACAGAACAATTTGTTTAAAATGTAACTATGTTTCGCATCTGGAGTATCCTCCCTCACAAGGTGGACCACTTAGTTTCGTCGCACACATACGGTTTCGAGTGGCATCGCCACAGATTTCAGAGAACAGGCGCTTCTCCTGGTACAGTACCGAACACTTAGTTTCAGATAGAACAATTAGTTTAAAATTGAACTATGTTTCGCATCTGGAGTTTCCTCTCTCACAAGGTCGACCACTTAGTTTCGTGGAACACATTCGGTTTCGAGTGGCAACGCCACAGATTTCAGAAAACAGGCGCTTCTCCTGGCACAGTATCGAACACATAGTTTCAGATAGAACAATTAGTTTAAAATGGAAATAAGTTTCGCATCTGGAGTTTCTTCCCTCACAAGGCGACTACTTAATTCGTGGAACACATACGGTTTCGAGTAGCATCGCCACTGATTTCAGAGAACAGGCGCTTCTACTGGCAGATTATCGAACACTTAATTTCAGATGGAACAATTAGTTTAAAATGGAACTAAGTTTCGCATCTGAAGTTTCCTATCTCACAAGGTCGGCCACTGAGTTTCGTCGAACACATACGGTTTCGAGTGGTATCGCCACAGATTTCGCAGAACAGGCGCTTCTCCTGGCACAATATCGAACACTTAGTTTCAGATAGCACAGTTAGTTTTAAATGAAACTAAGTTCCACTTCTGGAGTTTCCTCTCTCACATGGTCGACGACTTAGTTTCGTCGAACACATACGGTTTCGAGTAGCATCGCCACAGATTTCAGAGAGCAGGCGCTTCTCCTGGCACAGTATCGAACACTTAGTTACAGGTAGAACACTTAGTTTAAAATGGAACTATGTTTCGCATCTGGAGTTTCCTCTCTCACAAGGTCGACAACTTAGTTTCGCCGAACGCATACGGTTTCGAGTGGCATCGCTACACATTTCAGAGAACAGGCACTTCTCCTGGCACAGTATCGAACACATAGTTTCAGATAGAACAAATAGTTTAAAATGGAACTAAGTTTCGCATCTGGAGTTTCCTCTCTCACAAGGTCGACCATTTAGATTCGTCGAACACATACGGTTTCGAGTAGCATCGCCACAGATTTCAGAGAACAGGCGCTTCTCCTGGCACAGTATCGAACACTTAGTTACAGGTAGAACACTTAGTTTAAAATGGAACTATGTTTCGCATCTGGAGTTTCCTCTCTCACAAGGTCGACAACTTAGTTTCGCCGAACGCATACGGTTTCGAGTGGCATCGCCACAGATTTCCGAGAAGAGGCTCTTCTGCTGGCACAGTATCGAACACTTAGTTTCAGATAGAACAATTAATTTAAAATGGAACTAAGTTTCGCATCTGAAGTTTCCTCTCTCACAAGGTCGACCACTTCGTTTCGTCGAGCTCGTACGGTTTCGAGTGGCATCGCCACAGATTTCAGAGAACAGGCGCTTCTCCTGCAACAGTATCGAACACTTAGTTTCAGATGGAACATTTAGTTTAAAATTGAACTATGTTTCGCATCTGGAGTTTTCTCTCTCACAAAGTCGACCACTTAGTTTCGCCGAACGCATACGGTTTCGAGTGGCATCGCCACAGATTTCCGAGAACAGGCGCTTCTGCTGGCACAGTATCGAACACTTAGTGTCAGATAGTACAATTAGTTTAAAATGGTACTAAGTTTCGCATCTGGAGTTTCCTCTCTCACAAGGCGGCCACTCAGTTTCGTGGAACACATACGCTTTCGAGTAGCATCGCCACAGATTTCAGAGGACAGGCGCTTCTCCTGGCACAGTATCGAACACTTATTTCAGACAGAACGATTAGTTTAAAATGGAACTCTGTTTCGCATCTGGAGTATCCTCTCTCACAAGGTCAACCACTTAGTTTCGTCGAACACATACGGTTTCGAGTGGCATCGCCACAGATTTCAGAGAACAGGCGCGTCTCCTGGCAGAGTGTCGAACAGATAGTTTCAGATAGAACAATTAGTTTAAAATTGAACTATGTTTCGCATCTGGAGTTTCCTCTCTCACAAGGTCGACGACTTAGTTTCGTCGAACACATACGGTTTCGAGTGGCATCGCCACAGATTTCAGAGAGCAGGCGCTTCTCCTGGCACAGTATGGAACACTTATTAAAGACAGAACAATTTGTTTAAAATGTAAATATGTTTCGCATCTGGAGTATCCTCCCTCACAAGGTCGACCACTTAGTTTCATCGCACACATACGGTTTCGAGTGGCATCGCCACATATTTCCGAGAACAGGCGCTTCTCATGGCACAGTATCGAACACTTATTATAGACAGAACAATTTGTTTAAAATGTAAATATGTTTCGCATCTGGAGTATCCTCCCTCACAAGGTCGACCACTTAGTTTCATCGCACACATACGGTTTCGAGTGGCATCGCCACAGATTTCAGAGAACAGCCGCTTCTCCTGGTACAGTATCGAACACTTAGTTTCAGATAGAACAGTTACTTTTAAATGAAACTATGTTTCACTTCTGGAGTTTCCATTCTCACAAGGCCGACCACTTAGTTTCGTCGAACACATACGGTTTGGAGTGGTATCGCCACAGATTTCGCAGAACAGGCGCTTCTCCTGGCACAATATCGAACACTTAGTTTCAGATAGCACAGTTAGTTTTAAATGAAACTAAGTTCCACTTCTGGAGATTCCACTCTCCCAAGGCCGACCACTTAGTTTCGTCGAACACATACGGCTTCGAGTGGTATCGCCACAGATTTCGCAGAACAGGCGCTTCTCCTGGCACATTATCGAACACTTAATTTCAGATGGAACAATTAGTTTAAAATGGAACTAAGTTTCGCATCTGAAGTTTCCTCCCTCACAAGGTCGGCCACTGAGTTTCTTCGAACACATACGGTTTCGAGTGGCATCGCTACACATTTCAGAGAACAGGCGCTTCTCCTGGCACAGTATCGAACACATAGTTTCAGATAGAACAATTAGTTTAAAATGGAACTAAATTTCGCATCTGGAGTTTCCTATCTCACAAGTTCGACCACTTAGTTTCGGCGATCACATACGGTTTCGAATGTCATCGCCACAGATTTCGCAGACGGGGAGTTTCCTCTGGCACAGTATCGACCAATTAGTTTCGTCGAACACATACGGTTTCGGGTGCGCATTGCCACAGATTTCAGAAAACATGCGCTTCTCTTGGCACGGTATCGAAAACTTAGTTTCAGATGGAACAATTAGTTTTAAATGGAACTAAGTTTCGCATCTGGAGTATCCTCTCGCACAAGGTCAACCACTTAGTTTCGTCTAACACATACGGTTTCGAGAGGCATCGCCACAGATTTCAGAGAACAGGCGCTTCCCCGGCACAGTATCGAACACTTAGTTTCAGGTAGAACAATTAATTTAAAATGGAAGTCAGTTTCGCATCTGGAGTTTCCTCCCTCAAAAGGTCGGCCACTTAGTTTCGTCGAACACATAAGGTTTCGAGTGGCATCGCCACAGATTTCAGAGAACAGGCGCTTCCCCGGCACAGTATCGAACACTTAGTTTCAGATAGAACACTTAATTTAAAATGGAACTCAGTTTCGCATCTGGAGCTTCCTCTCTCAGCAGGTCGACCACTTAGTTTCGTCGCACACATACGGTTTCGAGTAGCATCGCCACAGATTTCAGAGAACGGGCACTTCTCCTGGCACAGTATCGAACACTTAGTTTAAAATGGAACTATGTTTCGCATTTGGAGTTTCTTCTCTCACAAGGTGGACCACTTAGTTTCGTCAAACACATACGGTTTCGAGTGGTATCGCCACAGATTTCAGAGAACTAGCGCTTCTCCTGGCACATTATCGAACACTTAATTTCAGATAGAACAATTAATTTAAAATGGAACTAAGTTTCGCATTTGAAGTTTCCTCTCTCACAAGGTCGGCCACTTAGTTTCGTCGAACACATACGGTTTCGAGTAGCATCGCGACAGATTTCCGAGAACAGGCGCTTCTCCTGGCACAGTATCGAACTCTTAATTTCAGATAGAACAATCAGTTTAGAATGGAACTAATTTTCGCATCTGGAGTTTTCTCTCCCACAATGCCGACCACTTAGTTTCGTCGAACACATACGGTTTCGAGTAGCATCGCCACAGATTTCAGAGAACAAGCGCTTCTCCTGGCACAGTATCGAACACTTAATTTCAGATGGAACAATTAGTTTAAAATGGAACTAAGTTTCGCATCTGAAGTTTCCTCTCTCACAAGGTCGGCCACTGAGTTTCGTCGAACACATACTGTTTCGAGTGGCATCGCCACAGATTTCAGAGAGCAGGCGCTTCTCCTGGCACAGTATCGAACACTTATTAAAGACAGAACAATTTGTTTAAAATGTAACTATGTTTCGCATCTGGAGTATCCTCCCTCACAAGGTGGACCACTTAGTTTCGTCGCACACATACGGTTTCGAGTGGCATCGCCACAGATTTCAGAGAACAGGCGCTTCTCCTGGTACAGTACCGAACACTTAGTTTCAGATAGAACAATTAGTTTAAAATGGAACTATGTTCCGCATCTGGTGAATCCTCTCTCACAAGGTCGGCCACTTAGTTTCGTCGAACACATACGGTTTCGAGTGGCATCGCTACACATTTCAGAGAACAGGCACTTCTCCTGGCACAGTATCGAACACATAGTTTCAGATAGAACAAATAGTTTAAAATGGAACTAAATTTCGCATCTGGAGTTTCCTATCTCACAAGTTCGACCACTTAATTTCGTCGAACACATACGGTTTCGAGTGGCATCGCTACACATTTCAGGTAACATGCGCTTCTCCTGGCACGGTATCGAAAACTTAGTTTCAGATCGAACAATTAGTTTTAAATGGAACTAAGTTTCGCATCTGGAGTATCCTCTCGCACATGGTCAACCACTTAGTTTCGTCGAACACATACGTTTTCGAGTGGCATCGCCACAGATTTCAGAGAACGGGCGCTTCTCCTGGCACATTATCGAACACTTAGTTTCAGATAGAACAATTAGTTTTAAATGGAACTAAGTTTCGCATCCGGAGTTTCCTCTCTCACAAGGTCATCCACTTAGCTTCGTCGACATATACGGTTTCGACTGGCATCGCCACAGATTTCAGAGAAAAGGCGCTTCTACTGGCACAGTATTTAACACAGTTTCAGATAGAACAATTAGTTTAAAATGGAACTATGTTCCGCATCTGGTGAATCCTCTCTCACAAGGTCGACCACTTAATTTCGTCGAACACATACGGTTTCGAGTGGCATCGCTACACATTTCAGGTAACAGGCGCTTCTCCTGGCACAGTATCGAACACTTAGTTTCAGATAGAACATGTAGTTTAAAATGGAACTATGTTCCGCATCTGGTGAATCCTCTCTCACAAGGTCGACCACTTAGTTTCGTCGAACACATACGGTTTCGAGTGGCATCGCTACACATTTCAGAGAACAGGCGCTTCTCCTGGCACAGTATCGAACACATAGTTTCAGATAGAACAATTAGTTTAAAATGGAACTAAGTTTCACATATGGAGTTTCCTATCTCACAAGGTGGACCACTTAGTTTCGTCGAACACATACGGTTTCGAATGTCATCGCCACAGATTTCGCAGACGGGGAGTTTCCTCTGGCACAGTATCGACCAATTAGTTTCGTCGAACACATACGGTTTCGGGTGCGCATTGCCACAGATTTCAGAAAACATGCGCTTCTCCTGGCACGGTATCGAAAACTTAGTTTCAGATCGAACAATTAGTTTTAAATGGAACTAAGTTTCGCATCTGGAGTATCCTCTCGCACAAGGTCAACCACTTAGTTTCGTCGAACACATACGGTTTCGAGTGGCATCGCCACAGATTTCAGAGAACAGGCGCTTATCCTGACACTGTATCGAACACTTAGTTTCAGATAGAACAATTAGTTTAAAATGGAACTAAGTTTCGCATCTGGAGTTTCCTCTCTCACAAGGTCGACCACTTAGTTTCGTCGAACACATACGGTTTCGAGTAGCATCGCCACAGATTTCAGAGAGCAGGCGCTTCTCCTGGCACAGTATGGAACACTTATTAAAGACAGAACAATTTGTTTAAAATGTAAATATGTTTCGCATCTGGAGTATCCTCCCTCACAAGGTCGACCACTTAGTTTCATCGCACACATACGGTTTCGAGTGGCATCGCCACATATTTCCGAGAACAGGCGCTTCTCATGGCACAGTATCGAACTCTTAATTTCAGATAGAACAATCAGTTTAAAATGGAACTAAGTTTCGCATCTGGAGTTTTCTCTCCCACAATGCCGACCACTTAGTTTCGTCGAACACATACGGTTTCGAGTAGCATCGCCACAGATTTCAGAGAACAAGCGCTTCTCCTGGCACAGTATCGAACACTTAATTTCAGATGGAACAATTAGTTTAAAATGGAACTAAGTTTCGCATCTGGAGTTTCCTCTCTCACAAGGTCGACCACTTAGTTTCGTCGAACACATACGGTTTCGAGTAGCATCGCCACAGATTTCAGAGAGCAGGCGCTTCTCCTGGCACAGTATCGAACACTTATTAAAGACAGAACAATTTGTTTAAAATGTAACTATGTTTCGCATCTGGAGTATCCTCCCTCACAAGGTGGACCACTTAGTTTCGTCGCACACATACGGTTTCGAGTGGCATCGCCACAGATTTCAGAGAACAGGCGCTTCTCCTGGTACAGTATCGAACACTTAGTTTCAGATAGAACAGTTACTTTTAAATGAAACTATGTTTCACTTCTGGAGTTTCCACTCTCACAAGGCCGACCACTTAGTTTCGTCGAACATATACGGTTTGGAGTGGTATCGCCACAGATTTCGCAGAACAGGCGCTTCTCCTGGCACATTATCGAACACTTAGTTTCAGATAGCACAGTTAGTTTTAAATGAAACTAATTTCCACTTCTGGAGTTTCCACTCTCCCAAGGCCGACCACTTAGTTTCGTCGAACACATACGGTTTCGAGTGGCATCGCCACAGATTTCAGAGAACAGGCGCTTCTCCTGGCACAGTACCGAACACTTAGTTTCAGATAGAACAATTAGTTTAAAATGGAACTATGTTCCGCATCTGGTGAATCCTCTCTCACAAGGTCGGCCACTTAGTTTCGTCGAACACATACGGTTTCGAGTGGCATCGCTACACATTTCAGAGAACAGGCACTTCTCCTGGCACAGTATCGAACACATAGTTTCAGATAGAACAAATAGTTTAAAATGGAACTAAGTTTCGCATCTGGAGTTTCCTATCTCACAAGTTCGAACACTTAGTTTCGTCGAACACATACGGTTTCGAATGGCATCGCCACAGATTTCGCAGACGGGGAGTTTCCTCTGGCACAGTATCGACCAATTAGTTTCGTCGAACACATACGGTTTCGGGTGCGCATTGCCACAGATTTCAGAAAACATGCGCTTCTCCTGGCACGGTATCGAAAACTTAGTTTCAGATCGAACAATTAGTTTTAAATGGAACTAAGTTTCGCATCTGGAGTATCCTCTCGCACATGGTCAACCACTTAGTTTCGTCGAACACATACGTTTTCGAGTGGCATCGCCACAGATTTCAGAGAACGGGCGCTTCTCCTGGCACATTATCGAACACTTAGTTTCAGATAGAACAATTAGTTTTAAATGGAACTAAGTTTCGCATCCGGAGTTTCCTCTCTCACAAGGTCATCCACTTAGCTTCGTCGACATATACGGTTTCGACTGGCATCGCCACAGATTTCAGAGAAAAGGCGCTTCTACTGGCACAGTATTTAACACAGTTTCATATAGAACAATTAGTTTAAAATGGAACTATGTTCCGCATCTGGTGAATCCTCTCTCACAAGGTCGACCACTTAATTTCGTCGAACACATACGGTTTCGAGTGGCATCGCTACACATTTCAGATAACAGGCGCTTCTCCTGGCACAGTATCGAACACTTAGTTTCAGATAGAACATGTAGTTTAAAATGGAACTATGTTCCGCATCTGGTGAATCCTCTCTCACAAGGTCGACCACTTAGTTTCGTCGAACACATACGGTTTCGAGTGGCATCGCTACACATTTCAGAGAACAGGCGCTTCTCCTGGCACATTATCGAACACTTAGTTTCAGATAGCACAGTTAGTTTTAAACGAAACTAATTTCCACTTCTGGAGTTTCCACTCTCCCAAGGCCGACCACTTAGTTTCGTCGAACACATACGGTTTCGAGTGGCATCGCCACAGATTTCAGAGAACAGGCGCTTCTCCTGGCACAGTACCGAACACTTAGTTTCAGATAGAACAATTAGTTTAAAATGGAAATATATTTCGCATCTGGAGTTTCCTCTACCACAAGGTCGACCACTTATTATCGTCGAACACATACGGTTTCGAGTAGCATCGCCACAGATTTCAGAGAACAGGCGCTTCTCCTGGCACAGTATCGAACACTTAGTTTCAGATAGAACAATTAGTTTAAAATGGAACTAAGTTTCGCATCTGGAGTTTCCTCCCTCAAAAGGTCGGCCACTTAGTTTCGTCGAACACATACGGTTTCGAGTGGCATCGCCACAGATTTCAGAGAACAGGCGCTTCTCCTGGCACAGTATCGAACACTTAGTTTCAGATAGAACAATTAGTTTAAAATGGAACTATGTTTCGCTTCTGGAGTTTCCTCTCTCACAAGGTCGACCACTTAGTTTCGTCGAACACATACGGTTTCGAGTAGCATCGCCACAGATTTCAGAGAGCAGGCGCTTCTCCTGGCACAGTATCGAACACTTATTAAAGACAGAACAATTTGTTTAAAATGTAACTATGTTTCGCATCTGGAGTATCCTCCCTCACAAGGTGGACCACTTAGTTTCGTCGCACACATACTGTTTCGAGTGGCATCGCCACAGATTTCAGAGAACAGGCGCTTCTCCTGGTACAGTATCGAACACTTAGTTTCAGATAGAACAGTTACTTTTAAATGAAACTATGTTTCACTTCTGGAGTTTCCACTCTCACAAGGCCGACCACTTAGTTTCGTCGAACACATACGGTTTCGAGTGGAATCGCCACAGATTTCAGAGAACAGGCGCTTCTCCTGGCACAGTACCGAACACTTAGTTTCAGATAGAACAATTAGTTTAAAATGGAAATATATTTCGCATCTGGAGTTTCCTCTACCACAAGGTCGACCACTTATTATCGTCGAACACATACGGTTTCGAGTAGCATCGCCACAGATTTCAGAGAACAGGCGCTTCTCCAGGCACAGTATCGAACACTTAGTTTCAGATAGAACAATTAGTTTAAAATGGAACTAAGTTTCGCATCTGGAGTTTCCTCCCTCAAAAGGTCGGCCACTTAGTTTCGTCGAACACATACGGTTTCGAGTGGCATCGCCACATATTTCAGAGAACAGGCGCTTCTCCTGGCACAGTATCGAACACTTAGTTTCAGATAGAACAATTAGTTTAAATTGGTACTAAGCTTCGCATCTGTAGCTTCTTCTCTCACAAGGTCGACGACTTAGTTTCGTCGAACACATACAGTTTCGAGTGGTATCGCCACAGATTTCAGAGAACAGGCGCTTCTCCTGGCACCTTATCGAACACATAGATTCAGATAGAACAATTAGTTTAAAATGGAACTAAGTTTCGCATCTGGAGTTTGCCCTCTCACAACGTCGACCAGTTTGTTTCGTCGAACACATACGGTTTCGAGTGGCATCGCCACAGATTTCAGAGAACAGGCGCTTCTCCCTGCACTGTATCGAACACTTAGTTTCAGTTAGAACAATTAGTTTAAATTGGTACTAAGCTTCGCATCTGGAGCTTCTTCTCTCACAAGGTTGACGACTTAGTTTCGTCGAACACATACGGTTTCGAGTGGCATCGCCACAGATTTCGAATGCGTTCCACGAAACTAAGTGGTCGCCTTGTGAGGGAAGAAACTCCAAATGCGAAACTTAGTACCATTTTATACTAATTGTTAAATCTGAAAGTGTTCGATACTGTGCCAGGAGAAGCGCCTGTTCTCTGATATCTGTGGCGATGCCACTCGAAACCGTATGTGTTCGACGAAACTAAGTGGTCGACCTTGTAAGAGAGGAAACTCCAGAGGCGAAACTTAGTTCCATTTTAAACTAATTGTTCTATCTGAAACTATGTGTACGATACTGTGCCAGTAGAAGCGTCTGTTCTCTGAAATCTGTGGCGATGCCACTCGAAACCGTATTTGTTCGACGAAACTAAGTTGTCGGCCTTGTGAGAGAGGAAACTCCAAATGCGAAACTTAATTCCATTTTAAAATATTTGTTCTATATGATATTAAGTGTTCGATACTGTGCCAGGAGAAGCGCCCGTTCTCTGAAATCTGTGGCGATGCTACTCGAAACCGTATGTGTTCGTTGAAACTAAGCGGTCGACCTTGTGAGAGAGGAAACTCCAGATGCGAAACTTAGTTCCATTTTAAACTAATTGTTCTATCTGAAACTAAGTGTTCGATACTGTGCCAGGAGAAGCGCCTGTTCTCTGAAATCTGTGGCGATACCACTCGAAACCGTATGTGTTCGACGAAACTAAGTGGCCGACCTTGTGAGAGAGGAAACTCCGGATGCGAAACTTAGTTCCATTTTAAACTAATTGGTCTATCTGAAATTATGTGTTCGACACTGTGCCAGGAGAAGCGCCTGTTCTCTGAAATGTGTAGCGATGCCACTCGAAACCGTATGTGTTCGACGAAACTGAGTGGTCGACATTGTGAGAGAGGATTCACCAGATGCGGAACATAGTTCCATTTTAAACTAATTGTTCTATCTGAAACTAAGTGTTCGATAATGTGCCAGGAGAAGCGCCTGTTCTCTGAAATCTGTGGCGATTCTACTCGAAACCGTATGTGTTCGACGAATCTAAATGTTCGACCTTGTGGGGGAGGAATCTCCAGATGCGAAATTTAGTTCCATTCTAAACTAATTGTTCTATCTGAAAATAAGTGTTCGTTACTGTGCCAGGAGAAGCGCCTGTTCTCTGAAATCTGTGGCGATGCTACTCGAAAACGTATGTGTTCGACGAAACTAAGTGGTCGACCTTGTGAGAGAGGAAACTCCAGATGCGAAACTTAGTTCCATTTTAAACTAACTGTTCTATCTGAAATTAAGTGTTCGATACTGTGCCAGGAGAAGCGCCTGTTCTCTGAAATCTGTGGCGATGCTACTCGAAACCGTATGTGTTCGACGAAACTAAGTGGCCGACCTTGTGAGAGAGGAAACTCCAGATGCGAAACTTAGTTCCATTTTAAACTAATTGTTCTAACTGAAACTAAGTGTTCGATACTGTGCCAGGAGAAGCGCCTGTTCTCTGAAATCTGTGGCGATTCTACTCGAAACCGTATGTGTTCGACGAATCTAAATGTTCGACCTTGTGGGGGAGGAATCTCCAGATGCGAAATTTAGATCCATTCTAAACTAATTGTTCTATCTGAAAATAAGTGTTCGTTACTGTGCCAGGAGAAGCGCCTGTTCTCTGTAATCTGTGGCGATGCTACTCGAAAACGTATGTGTTCGACGAAACTAAGTGGTCGACCTTGTGAGAGAGGAAACTCCAGATGCGAAACTTAGTTCCATTTTAAACTAATTGTTCTATCTGAAATTAAGTGTTCGATACTGTGCCAGGAGAAGCGCCTGTTCTCTGAAATCTGTGACGATGCTACTCGAAACCGTATGTGTTCGAGGACACTAAGTGGTCGCCTTTGTGGGAGAGGAAACTCCAGATGCGAAACATATTTCCATTTTAAACAAATTGTTCTATCTGAAACTAAGTGCTCGACTCTGTGCCAGGAGAAGCGCCTGTTCTCTGAAATCTGTGGCGATGCTACTCGAAACCGTATTTGTTCGACGAAACTAAGTGGTCGACTTTGTGGGAGAGGAAACTCCAGATGCGAAACTTAGTTCCATTTTAAACTAATTGTTCTATCTGAAACTAAGTGTCCGATACTGTGCCAGGAGAAGCGCCTGTTCTCTGAAATCTCTGGCGATGCCACTCGAAACCGTATGTGTTCGAGGAAACTAAGTGGTCGACCTTGTGGGAGAGCACACTCCAGATGCGAAACATAGATCCATTTTAAACTAATTGTTCTATCTGAAATTAAGTGTTCGATACTGTGCCAGGAGAAGCGCCTGTTCTCTGAAATCTGTGGCGATGCTACTCGAAACCGTATGTGTTCGAGGAAACTAAGTGGTCGCCTTTGTGGGAGAGGAAACTCCAGATGCGAAACATATTTCCATTTTAAACAAATTGTTCTATCTGAAACTAAGTGCTCGACTCTGTGCCAGGAGAAGCGCCTGTTCTCTGAAATCTGTGGCGATGCTACTCGAAACCGTATGTGTTCGACGAAACTAAGTGGTCGACTTTGTGGGAGAGGAAACTCCAGATGCGAAACTTAGTTCCATTTTAAACTAATTGTTCTATCTGAAACTAAGTGTCCGATACTGTGCCAGGAGAAGCGCCTGTTCTCTGAAATCTCTGGCGATGCCACTCGAAACCGTATGTGTTCGAGGAAACTAAGTGGTCGACCTTGTGGGAGAGCACACTCCAGATGCGAAACATAGATCCATTTTAAACTAATTGTTCTATCTGATACTAAGTGTTCGATACTGTGCCAGGAGAAGCGCCTGTTCTCTGAAATCTGTGGCGATACCACTCGAAACCGTATGTATTCGACGAAACAAAGTGGCCGACCTTGTGAGAGAGGAAACTCCAGATGCGAAACATAGTTCCATTTTAATCTAATTGTTCTGTCTGAAATAAGTGTTCGATACTGTGCCAGGAGAAGCGCCTGCTCTCTGAAATCTGTGGCGATGCTACTCGAAGCCGTATGTGTTCGACGAAACTAAGCGGTGGACCTTGTAAGAGAGGAAACTCCAGATGCGAAACTTAGTTCCATTTTAACCTAATTGTTCTATCTGAAACTATGTGTTCGACACTGTGCCAGGAGAAGCGCCTGTTCTCTGAAATCTGTGGCCATGTCACTCGAAACCGTATGTGTTCGACGAAACTAAGTGGTCGACCTTGTGGGAGAGGAAACTCCAGATGCGAAACTTACTTCCATTTTAAACTAATTATTCTATCTGAAACTAAGTGTTCGATACTGTGCTAGGAGAAGCGCCTGTTCTCTGAAATCTGTGGCGGTGCCACTCGAAACCGTATGTGTTCGACGAAACTGAGTGGTCGCCTTGTGAAAGGGGAAACTCCAGATGCGAAACTTAGTTCCATTTAAAACTAATTGTTCTATCTGAAACTAAGTGTTCGATACTGTGCCAGGAGAAACTCCCGTTCTGCGAAATCTGTGGCGATACTACTCGAAACCGTATGTGTTCGACGAAACTAAGTGGTCGACCTTGTGAGAGAGCACATTCCAGATGCGAAACATAGATCCATTTTAAACTAATTGTTCTATCTGATACTAAGTGTTCGATACTGTGCCAGGAGAAGCGCCTGCTCTCTGAAATCTGTGGCGATGCTACTCGAAACCGTATGTGTTCGACGAAACTAAGTGGTGGACCTTGTAAGAGAGGAAACTCCAGTTGCGAAACATAGATCCATTTTAAACTAATTGTTCTCTTTGAAATTAAGTGTTCGATACTGTGCCAGGATAAACTCCCGTTCTGCGAAATCTGTGGCGATACTACTCGAAACCGTATGTGTTCGACGAAACTAAGTGGTCCACCTTGTGAGAGAGGATACTCCAGATGCGAAACTTAGTTACATTTTAAACTAATTGTTCTATCTGATACTAAGTGTTCGATACTGTGCCAGGAGAAGCGCCTGTTCTCTGAAATCTGTGGCGATACCACTCGAAACCGTATGTATTCGACGAAACTAAGTGGCCGACCTTGTGAGAGAGGAAACTCCAGATGCGAAACATAATTCCATTTTAATCTAATTGTTCTGCCTGAAATAAGTGTTCGATACTGTGCCAGGAGAAGCGCCTGCTCTCTGAAATCTGTAGCGATGCTACTCGAAACCGTATGTGTTCGACGAAACTAAGTGGTGGACCTTGTAAGAGAGGAAACTCCAGATGCGAAACATAGATCCATTTTAAACTAATTGTTCTATTTGAAATTAAGTGTTCGATACTGTGCCAGGATAAACTCCCGTTCTGCGAAATCTGTGGCGATACTACTCGAAACCGTATGTGTTCGACGAAACTAAGTGGTCCACCTTGTGAGAGAAGATACTCCAGATGCGAAACTTAGTTACATTTTAAACTAATTGTTCTATCTGATACTAAGTTTTCGATACTGTGCTAGGAGAAGCGCCTGTTCTCTGAAATCTGTGGCGGTGCCAATCGAAACCGTATGTGTTCGACGAAACTGAGTGGTCGCCTTGTGAAAGGGGAAACTCCAGATGCGAAACATAGTTCCATTTAAAACTAATTGTTCTATCTGAAACTAAGTGTTCGATACTGTGCCAGGAGAAACTCCCGTTCTGCGAAATCTGTGGCGATACTACTCGAAACCGTATGTGTTCGACGAAACTAAGTGGTTGACCTTGTGAGAGAGGACACTCCAGATGCGAAACATAGATCCATTTTAAACTAATTGTTCTATCTGATACTAAGTGTTCGATACTGTGCCAGGAGAAGCGCCTGTTCTCTGAAATCTGTAGCGATACTACTCGAAACCGTATGTGTTCGACGAAACTAAGTGGTCGACCTTTTGAGAGAGGATACTCCAGATGCGAAACTTAGTTCCATTTTAAACTAATTGTTCTATCTGATACTAAGTGTTCGATACTGTGCCAGGAGAAGCGACTGTTCTCTGAAATGTGTGGCGATGCCGCTCGAAACCGTATGTGTTCGTCGAAACTAAGCGGTCGACCTTGTGAGAGAGGAAACTCCAGATGCGAAACATAGATCCATTTTAAACTAATTGTTCTATCTGATACTAAGTGTTCGATACTGTGCCAGGAGAAGCGCCTGTTCTCTGAAATGTGTGGCGATGCCGCTCGAAACCGTATGTGTTCGTCGAAACTAAGCGGTCGACCTTGTGAGAGAGGAAACTCCAGATGCGAAACATAGTTACATTTTAAATTAATTGTTCTATCTGAAACTAAGTGTTCGATACTCTGCCAGGAGAAGCGCCTGTTCTCTGAAATCTGTGGCGATGCTACTCGAAACCGTATGTGGTCGACGAAACTAAGTGGTCCACCTTGTGAGAGAGGATACTCCAGATGCGAAACTTAGTTACATTTTAAACTAATTGTTCTATCTGATACTAAGTGTTCGATACTGTGCTAGGAGAAGCGCCTGTTCTCTGAAATCTGTGGCGGTGCCAATCGAAACCGTATGTGTTCGACGAAACTGAGTGGTCGCCTTGTGAAAGGGGAAACTCCAGATGCGAAACTTAGTTCCATTTAAAACTAATTGTTCTATCTGAAACTAAGTGTTCGATACTGTGCCAGGAGGAACTCCCGTTCTGCGAAATCTGTGGCGATACTACTCGAAACCGTATGTGTTCGACGAAACTAAGTGGTCGACCTTGTGAGAGAGCACACTCCAGATGCGAAACATAGATCCATTTTAAACTAATTGTTCTATCAGATACTAAGTGTTCGATACTGTGCCAGGAGAAGCGCCTGTTCACTGAAATCTGTGGCGATACCACTCGAAACCGTATGTATTCGACGAAACTAAGTGGCCGACCTTGTGAGAGAGGAAACTCCAGATGCGAAACATAGTTCCATTTTAATCTAATTGTTCTGTCTGAAATAAGTGTTCGATACTGTGCCAGGAGAAGCGCCTGCTCTCTGAAATCTGTGGCGATGCTACTCGAAACCGTATGTGTTCGACGAAACTAAGTGGTGGACCTTGTAAGAGAGGAAACTCCAGATGCGAAACTTAGTTCCATTTTAACCTAATTGTTCTATCTGAAACTATGTGTTCGACACTGTGCCAGGAGAAGCGCCTGTTCTCTGAAATCTGTGGCCATGTCACTCGAAACCGTATGTGTTCGACGAAACTAAGTGGTCGACATTGTGGGAGAGGAAACTCCACATGCGAAACTTACTTCCATTTTAAACTAATTATTCTATCTGAAACTAAGTGTTCGATACTGTGCTAGGAGAAGCGCCTGTTCTCTGAAATCTGTGGCGGTGCCACTCGAAACCGTATGTGTTCGACGAAACTGAGTGGTCGCCTTGTGAAAGGGGAAACTCCAGATGCGAAACTTAGTTCCATTTAAAACTAATTGTTCTATCTGAAACTAAGTGTTCGATACTGTGCCAGGAGAAACTCCCGTTCTGCGAAATCTGTGGCGATACTACTCGAAACCGTATGTGTTCGACGAAACTAAGTGGTCGACCTTGTGAGAGAGCACATTCCAGGTGCGAAACATAGATCCATTTTAAACTAATTGTTCTATCTGATACTAAGTGTTCGATACTGTGCCAGGAGAAGCGCCTGTTCTCTGAAATCTGTGGCGATACCACTCGAAACCGTATGTATTCGACGAAACTAAGTGGCCGACCTTGTGAGAGAGGAAACTCCAGATGCGAAACATAGTTCCATTTTAATCTAATTGTTCTGTCTGAAATAAGTGTTCGATACTGTGCCAGGAGAAGCGCCTGCTCTCTGAAATCTGTTGCGATGCTACTCGAAACCGTATGTGTTCGACGAAACTAAGTGGTGGACCTGGTAAGAGAGGAAACTCCAGATGCGAAACATAGATCCATTTTAAACTAATTGTTCTCTTTGAAATTAAGTGTTCGATACTGTGCCAGGATAAACTCCCGTTCTGCGAAATCTGTGGCGATACTACTCGAAACCGTATGTGTTCGACGAAACTAAGTGGTCCACCTTGTGAGAGAGGATACTCCAGATGCGAAATTTAGTTACATTTTAAACTAATTGTTCTATCAGATACTAAGTGTTCGATACTGTGCCAGGAGAAGCGCCTGTTCTCTGAAATCTGTGGCGATACCACTCGAAACCGTATGTATTCGACGAAACTAAGTGGCCGACCTTGTGAGAGAGGAAACTCCAGATGCGAAACATAGTTCCATTTTAATCTAATTGTTCTGTCTGAAATAAGTGTTCGATACTGTGCCAGGAGAAGCGCCTGCTCTCTGAAATCTGTGGCGATGCTACTCGAAACCGTATGTGTTCGACGAAACTAAGTTGTGGACCTTGTAAGAGAGGAAACTCCAGATGCGAAACATAGATCCATTTTAAACTAATTGTTCTATTTGAAATTAAGTGTTCGATACTGTGCCAGGATAAACTCCCGTTCTGCGAAATCTGTGGCGATACTACTCGAAACCGTATGTGTTCGACGAAACTAAGTGGTCCACCTTGTGAGAGAGGATACTCCAGATGCGAAACTTAGTTACATTTTAAACTAATTGTTCTATCTGATACTAAGTGTTCGATACTGTGCTAGGAGAAGCGCCTGTTCTCTGAAATCTGTGGCGGTGCCAATCGAAACCGTATGTGTTCGACGAAACTGAGTGGTCGCCTTGTGAAAGGGGAAACTCCAGATGCGAAACTTAGTTCCATTTAAAACTAATTGTTCTATCTGAAACTAAGTGTTCGATACTGTGCCAGGAGAAACTCCCGTTCTGCGAAATCTGTGGCGATACTACTCGAAACCGTATGTGTTCGACGAAACTAAGTGGTCGACCTTGTGAGAGAGGACATTCCAGATACGAAACATAGATCCATTTTAAACTAATTGTTCTATCTGATACTAAGTGTTCGATACTGTGCCAGGAGAAGCGCCTGTTCTCTGAAATCTGTGGCGATACCACTCGAAACCGTATGTATTCGACGAAACTAAGTGGCCGACCTTGTGAGAGAGGAAACTCCAGATGCGAAACATAGATCCATTTTAAACTAATTGTTCTATCTGAAACTAAGTGTTCGATACTGTGCCAGGAGAAACTCCCGTTCTGCGAAATCTGTAGCGATACTACTCGAAACCGTATGTGTTCGACGAAACTAAGTGGTCGACCTTTTGAGAGAGGATACTCCAGATGCGAAACTTAGTTCCATTTTAAACTAATTGTTCTATCTGATACTAAGTGTTCGATACTGTGCCAGGAGAAGCGCCTGTTCTCTGAAATGTGTGGCGATGCCGCTCGAAACCGTATGTGTTCGTCGAAACTAAGCGGTCGACCTTGTGAGAGAGGAAACTCCAGATGCGAAACTTAGTTCCATTTTAAATTAATTGTTCTATCTGAAACTAAGTGTTCGATACTCTGCCAGGAGAAGCGCCTGTTCTCTGAAATCTGTGGCGATGCTACTCGAAACCGTATGTGGTCGAGGAAACTAAGTGGTCGAATTTGTGGGAGAGGAAACTCCAGATGCGAAACTTAGTTCCATTTTAAACTAATTGTTCTATCTGAAACTAAGTGTTCGATACTGTGCCAGGAGAAGCGCCTGTTCTCTGAAATCTGTGGCGATGCTACTCGAAACCGTATGTGTTCGACGAAATTAAGTTGTCGACCTTGTGAGAGAGGACACTCCAGATGCGAAACATAGATCCATTTTAAACTAATTGTTCTATTTGAAATTCAGTGTTCGATACTGTGCCAGGATAAACTCCCGTTCTGCGAAATCTGTGGCGATACTACTCGAAACCGTATGTGTTCGAGGAAACTAAGTGGTCGACCTTGTGAGAGAGGATACTCCAGATGCGAAACTTAGTTACATTTTAAACTAATTGTTCTATCTGATACTAAGTGTTCGATACTGTGCTAGGAGAAGCGCCTGTTCTCTGAAATCTGTGGCGGTGCCACTCGAAACCGTATGTGTTCGACGAAACTGAGTGGTCGCCTTGTGAAAGGGGAAACTCCAGATGCGAAACTTAGTTCCATTTAAAACTAATTGTTCTATCTGTAACTAAGTGTTCGATACTGTGCCAGGAGGAACTCCCGTTCTGCGAAATCTGTGGCGATACTACTCGAAACCGTATGTGTTCGACGAAACTAAGTGGTCGACCTTGTGAGAGAGCACACTCCAGATGCGAAACATAGATCCATTTTAAACTAATTGTTCTATCTGATACTAAGTGTTCGATACTGTGCCAGGAGAAGCGCCTGTTCTCTGAAATCTGTGGCGATACCACTCGAAACCGTATGTATTCGACGAAACTAAGTGGCCGACCTTGTGAGAGAGGAAACTCCAGATGCGAAACATAGTTCCATTTTAATCTAATTGTTCTGTCTGAAATAAGTGTTCGATACTGTGCCAGGAGAAGCGCCTGCTCTCTGAAATCTGTGGCGATGCTACTCGAAACCGTATGTGTTCGACGAAACTAAGTGGTGGACCTTGTAAGAGAGGAAACTCCAGATGCGAAACTTAGTTCCATTTTAACCTAATTGTTCTATCTGAAACTATGTGTTCGACACTGTGCCAGGAGAAGCGCCTGTTCTCTGAAATCTGTGGCCATGTCACTCGAAACCGTATGTGTTCGACGAAACTAAGTGGTCGACCTTGTGGGAGAGGAAACTCCACATGCGAAACTTACTTCCATTTTAAACTAATTATTCTATCTGAAACTAAGTGTTCGATACTGTGCCAGGAGAGGCGCCTGTTCTCTGAAATCTTTGGCGATGCTACTCGAAACCGTATGTGTTCGACGAAACTAAGTGGTCGCCTTGTGAGAGAGGAAACTTCAGATGCGAAACATAGTTCCATTTCAAATTAATTGTTCTATCTGCAACTAAGTGTTCGATACTGTGCCAGGAGAAGCGGCTGTTTTCTGAAATCTGTGGCGATGCCACTCGAAACCGTATGTGTTCGACGAAACTAAGTGGTCGACCATGTGAGAGAGGAAACTCCGGATGCGAAATATAGTTCCATTATAAACTAATTGTTCTATCTGAACCTGAGTGTTCGATACTGTGCCAGGAGAAGCGCCTGTTCTCTGAAATCTGTGGCGATGCCACTCGAAACCGTATGTGTTCGACGAAACTAAGTGATTGACCTTGTGAGGGAGGATTCACCAGATGCGGAACATAGTTCCATTTTAAACTAATTGTTCTATCTGAAACTAAGTTTTCGATACTGTGCCAGGAGAAGCGCCTGTTCTCTGAAATCTGTGGCGATGCCACTCGAAACCGTATGTGTTCGACGAAACTAAGTGGTCGACCTTGTGAGATAGGAAACTCCAGGCGCGAAACTCAGTGCCATTTTAAACTAATTGTTCTATCTGAAACTAAGTGTTCGATACTGTGCCAGCAGAAGCGCCTGTTCTCTGAAATCTGTGCCGATGCCACTCGAAACCGTATGTGTTCGACGAAACTAAGTGGTCGACCATGTGAGAGAGGAAACTCCAGATGCGAAATATAGTTCCATTTTAAACTAATTGTTCTATCTGAACCTGAGTGTTCGATACTGTGCCAGGAGAAGCGCCTGTTCTCTGAAATCTGTGGCGATGCCACTCGAAACCGTATGTGTTCGACGAAACTAAGTGATTGACCTTGTGAGGGAGGATTCACCAGATGCGGAACATAGTTCCATTTTAAACTAATTGTTCTATCTGAAACTAAGTTTTCGATACTGTGCCAGGAGAAGCGCCTGTTCTCTGAAATCTGTGGAGATGCCACTCGAAACCGTATGTGTTCGGCAAAACTAAGTAGTCGATACTGTGCCGGGAGAAGCTCCCGTTCGGCGAAATTTGCGGCGATGCCACTCGAAACCGTATGTGTTCGACGATACTAAGTGGCCGACCTTGTGAGAGAGGAAACTCCAGATGCGAAACTTAGTTCCATTAAAACTAATTGTTCTAACTGAAACTAAGTGTTCGATACTGTGCCAGGAGAAGCGCCTGTTCTCTGAAATCTGTGGCGATGCCCCTCGAAACCGTATGTGTTCGGCAAAACTAAGCAGTCGATACTGTGCCGGGAGAAGCTCCCGTTCGGCGAAATTTGCGGCGATGCCACTCGAAACCGTATGTGTTCGACAATACTAAGTGGCCGACCTTGTGAGAGAGGAAACTCCAGATGCGAAACTTAGTTCCATTAAAACTAATTGTTCTAACTGAAACTAAGTGTTCGATACTGTGCCAGGAGAAGCGCCTGTTCTCTGAAATCTGTGGCGATGCCCCTCGAAACCGTATGTGTTCGACGAAACTAAGTGGCCGACCTTGTGAGAGAGGAAACTCCAGATGCGAAACTCAGTTCCATTCAAAAATAAGTGTTCTATCCCAAACTAAGTGTTCAATACTGTGCCAGGAGAAGTGCCTGTTCTCTGAAATTTGTGGCGATGATACTCGAAACCGTATGTGTTCGACGAAACTAAGTGGTCGGCCTTCTGAGAGAGGAAACTCCGGATGCGAAACCCAGTTCCATTTTAAACTGATTGTTCTATCTGAAACTATGTGTCCGATACTGTGCCAGGAGAAGCGCCTGTTCTCTGAAATCTGTGGCGATGCCACTCGAAACCGTATGTGTTCGACGAAACTAAGTGGCCGACCTTCTGAGAGAGGAAACTCCAGATGCGAAACATAGTTCCATTTTAAACTAATTGCTCTATCTGAAACTAAGTGTTCGATACTGTGCCAGGAGAAACTCCCGTTCTGCGAAATCTGTGGCGATACTACTCGAAACCTTATGTGTTGGACGAAACTAAGTAGTCGGACTTGTGACAGAGGAAACTCCAGATGCGAAACTCAGTTCCATTTTAAACTAATAGTTGTATCTGAAACTAAGTTTTCGATACTGTGCCAGGAGAAGCGCCTGTTCTCTGAAATCTGTGGCGATGCTACTCGAAACCGTATGTGTTCGACGAAACTAAGTGGCCCACCTTGTGAGAGAGGAAACACCAGATGCGAAAATTAGATCCATTTTAAACTAATTGTTCTATCTGAAACTAAGTGTTCGATACTGTGCCAGGCGAAGCGCCTGCTCCCTGAAATCTGTGGCGTTGCTACTCGAAACCGTATGTGTTCGACGAAACTAAGTGGTCGACATGGTGAGAGAGGAAATTCCAGATGCGAAACTTAATTCCATTTTAAACTAATTGTTCTACCTGAAACTAGGTGTTCGATACTGTGCCAGGGGAGGAGCCTGTTCTCTGAAATCTTTGGCGATGCTACTCGAAAACGTGTGTGTTCGACGGAACTAAATGGTCGACATTGTGAGAGAGGAAACTCCAGATGCGAAACATAGTTCCATTTTAAACTAATTGATCTATCTGAAAGTGTTCGATACTGTGCCAGGAGAAGCGCCTGCTCTCTGAAGTCTGTGGCGATGCTACTCGAAACCGTATGTGTTCCACGAAACTAAGTGGTCGACCTTGTGGGAGACGAAACTCCAGATGCGAAACTTAGTTCCATTTTAAACTAATTGTTCTATCTGAAACTAAGTGTTCGGTACTGTTCCAGGAGAAGCGCCTGTTCTCTGAAATCTGTGGCGATGCTACTCGAAACCGTATGTGTTCGACGAAACTAAGTGGTCGACCTTGTGAGGGAGGAAACTCCAAATGCGAAACATATTTCCATTTTAAACTAAATGTTCTATCTGAAACTAAGTGTTCGATACTGTGCCAGGAGAAGCGCCTGTTCCCTGAAATCTGTGGCGATACCACTCGAAACCGTATGTGTTCGGCGAAAGTAAGTAGTCGATACTGTGCCGGGAGAAGCTCCCGTTCGGCGAAATTTGCGGCGATACCACTCGAAACCGTAGGTGTTCGACGAAACTAAGTGGTCGACCTTGTGAGAGAGGAAACTCCAAATGCGAAGCTTATTTCCATTTTAAACTAATTGTTCTATCAGAAACTAAGTTTTCGATACTGTGCCAGGAGAAGCGCCTGTTCTCTGAAATCTGTGGCGATGCCACTCGAAACCGTATGTGTTCGACGAAACTATGTGGTCGACCTTGTGAGAGAGGAAACTCCAGATGCGAAACTTAGTTCCATTTTAAACTAATTGTTCTATCTGATACTAAGTGTTCGATAATGTGCCAGGAGAAGCGCCTGTTCTCTGAAATCTGTGGCGATACCACTCGAAACCGTATGTGTTCGACGAAACTAAGTGGTCGACCTTTTCAGAGAGGAAACTCCAGATGCGAAACTTAGTTCCATTTTAAACTAACTGTTCCTTCTGAAACTAAGTGTTCGATACTCTGCCAGGAGAAGCGCCTGTTCTCTGAAATCTGTGGCGATACCACTCGAAACCGTACGTGTTCGACGAAACTAAGTGGTTGACCTTGTGAGAGAGGATACTCCAGATGCGAAACATAGCTCCATTTTAAACTAATTGTTCTATCTGAAACTATGTGTTCGATACTGTGCCAGGAGAAGCGTCTGTTCTCTGGAATCGTTGGCGATGCTACTCGAAACCGTATGTGTTCGACGAAACTAAGTGGTCGAACTTGTGAGAGAGGAAACTCCAAATGCGAAACTTAGTTCCATTTTAAACTAATTTTTCTATCTGAAACTAAGTGTTCGATACTCTGCCAGGAGAAGCGCGTGTTCTCTGAAATCTGTGGCGATGCTACTCCAAACCGTATGTGTTCGACGAATCTATATGGTCGACTTTGTGAGAGAGGAAACTCCAGAAGCGAAACTTAGTTCCATTTAAAACTAAGTGTTCCATCTCAAACTAAGTGTTTGATACAGTGCCAGGAGACGCGTCTGTTCTCTGGAATCGGTGGCGATGCTACTCGAAACCGTATGTGTTCGACGAAACTAAGTGGTCGAACTTGTGAGAGAGGAAACTCCAGATGCGAAACATAGTTCCATTTTAAACTAATTTTTCTATCTGAAACTAAGTGTTCGATACTGTGCCAGGAGAAGCGCCTGTTCTCTGAAATCTGTGGCGATACCACTCGACACCGTATGTGTTCGACGAAACTAAGTGGTTGACCTTGTGAGAGAGCATACTCCAGATACGAAACATAGTTCCATGTTAAACTAATTGTTCTATCTGATACTAAGTGTTCGATAATGTGCCAGGAGAAGCGCCTGTTCTCTGAAATCTGTGGCGATACCACTCGAAACCGTATGTGTTCGACGAAACTAAGTGGCCGACCTTGTGAGAGAGGAAACTCCAGATGCGAAACATAGTTCCATTTAAATATAATTGTTCCATCTGATACTAAGTGTTCGATACTGTGCCAGGAGAAGCGCCTGTTCTCTGAAATCTGTGGCGATACCACTCGAAACCGTATGTGTTCGACGAAACTAAGTGGTTGACCTTGTGAGAGAGCATACTCCAAATACGAAACATAGTTCCATTTTAAACTAATTGTTCTATCTGGTACTAAGTGTTCGATAATGTGCCAGGAGAAGCGCCTGTTCTCTGAAATCTGTGGCGATGCCACTCGAAACCGTATGTGTTCGACGAAACTAAGTGGTCCACCTTGCGAGAGAGGAAACTCCAAATGCGAAACATAGTTCCATTTTAAACTAATTGTTCTCTCTGAAACTAAGTGTTCGATACTGTGCCAGGCGAAGCACCTGTTCTCTGAAATCTGTGGCGATGCTACTCGAGGCCGCATGTGTTCGAGGAAACTAAGTGGTCGACCTTGTGGGAGAGGAAACTCCAGATGCGAAACTTAGTTGCATTTTAAACTAATTGTTCTATTTGAAACTAAGTGTTCGATACTGTGCCAGGAGAAGCGCCTGTTCTCTGAAATCTGTGCCGATGCCACTCGAAACCGTATGTGTTCGACGAAACTAAGTGGTTGACCTTGTGAGAGAGCATACTCCAGATACGAAACATAGTTCCATTTTAAACTAATTGTTCTATCTGATACTAAGTGTTCGATAATGTGCCAGGAGAAGCGCCTGTTCTCTGAAATCTGTGGCGATACCACTCGAAACCGTATGTGTTCGACGAAACTAAGTGGCCGACCTTGTGAGAGAGGAAACTTCAGATGCGAAACTTAGTTCAATTTTAAACTAATTGTTCTATCTGAAACTAAGTGTTCGATACTATTCCAGCAGAAGCGCCTGTTCTCTGAAATCTGTGGCGATGCCACTCGAAACCGTATGCGTTCGACGAATCTAAATGGTCGACCTTGTGAGAGAGGAAACTCCAGATGCTAAACTTAGTTCCACTTTAAACCAAATGTTCCATCCGAAACTAAGTGTTCGATACTGTGCCAGGAGAAGCGCCTGTTCTCTGAAATCTGTGGTGATGCCACTCGAAACCGTATGTGTTCGACGAAACTAAGTGGTCGACCTTGTGAGAGAGGAAACTCGAGATGCGAAACTTAGTTCCATTTTAAACTAATTGTTCTATCTAAATCTAAGTGTTCGATACTGTGCCAGGAGAAGCGACTGTTCCCTGAATTGTGTGGCGATGCCACTCGAAACCGTATGTGTTCGACGAAACTATGTGGTCGACCTTGTGCGAGAGGAAAATCCAGATGCGAAACTTTGTACCATTTTAAACTAATTGTTCTATCTGAAACTAAGTGTTCGATACTGTGCCAGGAGAAGCGCCAGTTCCCTGAAATGTGTGGCGATGCCAATCGAAACCGTATGTGTTCGACGAAACTAAGTGGTCGACCTTGTGAGAGAGGAAACTCCTGATGCGAATCTTATTTCCATTTTAAACTAATTGTTCTATTTGAAACTAAGTGTTCGATACTGTGCCAGGAGAAGCGCCTGTTCTCTGAAATCTGTCGCGATGTCACACGAAACCGTATGTGTTCGACGAAACTGAGTGGTCGACCTTGTGAGAGAGGAAATTCCGGACGCGAAACTTAGTGCCATTTTAAACTAATTGTTCTATCTGAAACTAAGCGTTCGATACTATGCCAGCAGAAGCGCCTGTTCTCTGAAATCTGTGGTGATGCCACTCCAAACCGTATGCGTTCGACGAATCTAAATGGTCGACCTTGTGAGAGAGGAAACTCCAGATGCGAAACTTAGTTCCACTTTAAACCAAATGTTCCATCCGAAACTAAGTGTTCGGTACTGTGCCAGGAGAAGCGCCTGTTCTCTGAAATCTGTGGCGATGCCACTCGAAACCGTATGTGTTCGACGAAACTAAGTGGTCCACCTTGCGAGAGAGGAAACTCCAAATGCGAAACATAGTTCCATTTTAAACTAATTGTTCTCTCTGAAATTAAGTGTTCGATACTGTGCCAGGCGAAGCACCTGTTCTCTGAAATCTGTGGCGATGCTACTCGAGGCCGCATGTGTTCGAGGAAACTAAGTGGTCGACCTTGTGGGAGAGGAAACTCCAGATGCGAAACTTATTTGCATTTTAAACTAATTGTTGTATCTGGAACTAAGTGTTCGTTACTGTTCCAGGAGAAGCGCCTGTTCTCTGAAATCTGTGGCGATGCCACTCGAAACCGTATGTGTTCGACGAAACTAAGTGGTCGAACTTGTGAGAGAGGAAACTCGAGATACGAAACATAGTTCCATTTTAAACTAATTGTTCTATCTAAATCTAAGTGTTCGATACTGTGCCAGGAGAAGCGCCTGTTCCCTGAATTGTGTGGCGATGCCACTCGAAACCGTATGTGTTCGACGAAACTATGTGGTCGACCTTGTGCGAGAGGAAAATCCAGATGCGAAACTTTGTACCATTTTAAACTAATTGTTCTATCTGAAACTAAGTGTTCGATACTGTGCCAGGAGAAGCGCCAGTTCCCTGAAATGTGTGGCGATGCCAATCGAAACCGTATGTGTTCGACGAAACTAAGTGGTCGACCTTGTGAGAGAGGAAACTCCTGATGCGAATCTTATTTCCATTTTAAACTAATTGTTCTATTTGAAACTAAGTGTTCGATACTGTGCCAGGGGAAGCGCCTGTTCTCTGAAATCTGTCGCGATGTCACACGAAACCGTATGTGTTCGACGAAACTGAGTGGTCGACCTTGTGAGAGAGGAAATTCCGGACGCGAAACTTAGTGCCATTTTAAACTAATTGTTCTATCTGAAACTAAGCGTTCGATACTATGCCAGCAGAAGCGCCTGTTCTCTGAAATCTGTGGTGATGCCACTCCAAACCGTATGCGTTCGACGAATCTAAATGGTCGACCTTGTGAGAGAGGAAACTCCAGATGCGAAACTTAGTTCCACTTTAAACCAAATGTTCCATCCGAAACTAAGTGTTCGGTACTGTGCCAGGAGAAGCGCCTGTTCTCTGAAATCTGTGGCGATGCCACTCGAAACCGTATGTGTTCGACGAAACTAAGTGGTCCACCTTGCGAGAGAGGAAACTCCAAATGCGAAACATAGTTCCATTTTAAACTAATTGTTCTCTCTGAAATTAAGTGTTCGATACTGTGCCAGGCGAAGCACCTGTTCTCTGAAATCTGTGGCGATGCTACTCGAGGCCGCATGTGTTCGAGGAAACTAAGTGGTCGACCTTGTGGGAGAGGAAACTCCAGATGCGAAACTTATTTGCATTTTAAACTAATTGTTGTATCTGGAACTAAGTGTTCGTTACTGTTCCAGGAGAAGCGCCTGTTCTCTGAAATCTGTGGCGATGCCAGTCGAAACCGTATGTGTTCGACGAAACTAAGTGGTCGAACTTGTGAGAGAGGAAACTCGAGATACGAAACATAGTTCCATTTTAAACTAATTGTTCTATCTAAATCTAAGTGTTCGATACTGTGCCAGGAGAAGCGCCTGTTCCCTGAATTGTGTGGCGATGCCACTCGAAACCGTATGTGTTCGACGAAACTATGTGGTGGACCTTGTGCGAGAGGAAAATCCAGATGCGAAACTTTGTACCATTTTAAACTAATTGTTCTATCTGAAACTAAGTGTTCGATACTGTGCCAGGCGAAGCACCTGTTCTCTGAAATCTGTGGCGATGCCACTCCAAACCGTATGCGTTCGACGAATCTAAATTGTCGACCTTGTGAGAGAGGAAACTCCAGATGCGAAACTTAGTTCCACTTTAAACCAAATGTTCCATCCGAAACTAAGTGTTCGATACTGTGCCAGGAGAAGCGCCTGTTCTCTGAAATCTGTGGCGATGCCACTCGAAACCGTATGTGTTCGACGAAACTAAGTGGTCCACCTTGCGAGAGAGGAAACTCCAAATGCGAAACATAGTTCCTTTTTAAACTAATTGTTCTCTCTGAAACTAAGTGTTCGATACTGTGCCAGGCGAAGCACCTGTTCTCTGAAATCTGTGGCGATGCTACTCGAGGCCGCATGTGATCGAGGAAACTAATTGGTCGACCTTGTGGGAGAGGAAACTCCAGATGCGAAACTTAGTTGCATTTTAAACTAATTGTTGTATCTGGAACTAAGTGTTCGTTACTGTTCCAGGAGAAGCGCCTGTTCTCTGAAATCTGTGGCGATGCCACTCGAAACCGTATGTGTTCGACGAAACTAAGTGGTCGACCTTGTGAGAGAGGAAACTCGAGATGCGAAATTTAGTTCCATTTTAAACTAATTGTTCTATCTAAATCTAAGTGTTCGATACTGTGCCAGGAGAAGCGCCTGTTCCCTGAATTGTGTGGCGATGCCACTCGAAACCGTATGTGTTCGACGAAACTATGTGGTGGACCTTGTGCGAGAGGAAAATCCAGATGCGAAACTTTGTACCATTTTAAACTAATTGTTCTATCTGAAACTAAGTGTTCGATACTGTGCCAGGCGAAGCACCTGTTCTCTGAAATCTGTGGCGATGCTACTCGAGGCCGTATGTGTTCGACGCAACTAAGTGGCCGACCTTGTGAGAGAGGAAACTCCAGATGCGAAACTTAGTTGGATTTTAAACTAATTGTTGTATCTGGAACTAAGTGTTCGTTACTGTGCCAGCAGAAGCGCCTGTTTTCTGAAATCTGTGGCGATGCCACTCCAAACCGTATGCGTTCGACGAATCTAAATGGTCGACCTTGTGAGAGAGGAAACTCCAGATGCGAAACTTAGTTCCACTTTAAACCAAATGTTCTATCTAAATCTAAGTGTTCGATACTGTGCCAGGAGAAGCGCCTGTTCCCTGAATTGTGTGGCGATGCCACTCGAAACCGTATGTGTTCGACGAAACTATGTGGTGGACCTTGTGCGAGAGGAAAATCCAGATGCGAAACTTTGTACCATTTTAAACTAATTGTTCTATCTGAAACTAAGTGTTCGATACTGTGCCAGGCGAAGCACCTGTTCTCTGAAATCTGTGGCGATGCTACTCGAGGCCGTATGTGTTCGACGCAACTAAGTGGCCGACCTTGTGAGAGAGGAAACTCCAGATGCGAAACTTAGTTGGATTTTAAACTAATTGTTGTATCTGGAACTAAGTGTTCGTTACTGTGCCAGCAGAAGCGCCTGTTTTCTGAAATCTGTGGCGATGCCACTCCAAACCGTATGCGTTCGACGAATCTAAATGGTCGACCTTGTGAGAGAGGAAACTCCAGATGCGAAACTTAGTTCCACTTTAAACCAAATGTTCCATCCGAAACTAAGTGTTCGATACTGTGCCAGGAGAAGCGCCTGTTCTCTGAAATCTGTGGCGATGCCACTCGAAACCGTATGTGTTCGACGAAACTAAGTGGTCCACCTTGCGAGAGAGGAAACTCCAAATGCGAAACATAGTTCCATTTTAAACTAATTGTTCTCTCTGAAACTAAGTGTTGGATACTGTGCCAGGCGAAGCACCTGTTCTCTGAAATCTGTGGCGATGCTACTCGAGGCCGCATGTGTTCGAGGAAACTAAGTGGTCGACCTTGTGGGAGAGGAAACTCCAGATGCGAAACTTAGTTGCATTTTAAACAAATTGTTCTCTCTGGAACTAAGTGTTCGTTACTGTTCCAGGAGAAGCGCCTGTTCTCTGAAATCTGTAGCGATGCCACTCGAAACCGTATGTGTTCGACGAAACTAAGTGGTCGACCTTGTGAGAGAGGAAACTCCAGATGCGAAACTTAGTTCCATTTTAAACTAATTGTTCTATCTAAATCTAAGTGTTCGATACTGTGCCAGGAGAAGCGCCTGTTCCCTGAATTGTGTGGCGATGCCACTCGAAACCGTATGTGTTCGACGAAACTATGTGGTGGACCTTGTGCGAAAGGAAAATCCAGATGCGAAATTTTGTACCATTTTAAACTAATTGTTCTATCTGAAAGTAAGTGTTCGATACTGTGCCAGGCGAAGCACCTGTTCTCTGAAATCTGTGGCGATGCTACTCGAAACCGTATGCGTCCGACGAATCTAAATGGTCGACCTTGTGAGAGAGGAAACTCCAGATGCTAAACTTAGTTCCACTTTAAACCAAATGTTCCATCCGAAACTAAGTGTTCGATACTGTGCCAGGAGAAGCGCCTGTTCTCTGAAATCTGTGGTGATGCCACTCGAAACCATATGTGTTCGACGAAACTAAGTGGTCGACCTTGTGAGAGAGGAAACTCGAGATGCCAAACTTAGTTCCATTTTAAACTAATTGTTCTATCTAAATCTAAGTGTTCGATACTGTGCCAGGAGAAGCGCCTGTTCCCTGAATTGTGTGGCGATGCCACTCGAAACCGTATGTGTTCGACGAAACTATGTGGTGGACCTTGTGCGAGAGGAAAATCCAGATGCGAAACTTTGTACCATTTTAAACGAATTGTTCTATCTGAAACTAAGTGTTCGATACTGTGCCAGGAGAAGTGCCAGTTCCCTGAAATGTGTGGCGATGCCACTCGAAACCGTATGTGTTCGACGAAACTAAGTGGTCGACCTTGTGAGAGAGGAAACTCGAGATGCGAAACTTAGTTCCATTTTAAACTAATTGTTCTATCTAAATCTAAGTGTTCGATACTGTGCCAGGAGAAGCGCCTGTTCCCTGAATTGTGTGGCGATGCCACTCGAAACCGTATGTGTTCGACGAAACTATGTGGTGGACCTTGTGCGAGAGGAAAATCCAGATGCGAAACTTTGTACCATTTTAAACTAATTGTTCTATCTGAAACTAAGCGTTCGATACTGTGCCAGGCGAAGCACCTGTTCTCTGAAATCTGTGGCGATGCTACTCGAGGCCGCATGTGTTCGACGAAACTAAGTGGTCGACCTTGTGAGAGAGGAAACTCCAGATGCGAATCTTATTTCCATTTTAAACTAATTGTTCTATTTGAAACTAAGTGTTCGATACTGTGCCAGGAGAAGCGCCTGTTCTCTGAAATCTGTCGCGATGTCACACGAAACCGTATGCGTTCGACGAATCTAAATGGTCGACCTTGTGAGAGAGGAAACTCCAGATGCGAAACTTAGTTCCACTTTAAACCAAATGTTCCATCCGAAACTAAGTGTTCGGTACTGTGCCAGGAGAAGCGCCTGTTCTCTGAAATCTGTGGCGATGCCACTCGAAACCGTATGTGTTCGACGAAACTATGTGGTGGAACTTGTGCGAGAGGAAAATCCAGATGCGAAACTTTGTACCATTTTAAACTAATTGTTCTATCTGAAACTAAGCGTTCGATACTGTGCCAGGCGAAGCACCTGTTCTCTGAAATCTGTGGCGATGCTACTCGAGGCCGCATGTGTTCGACGAAACTAAGTGGTCGACCTTGTGAGAGAGGAAACTCCTGATGCGAATCTTATTTCCATTTTAAACTAATTGTTCTATTTGAAACTAAGTGTTCGATACTTTGCCAGGAGAAGCGCCTGTTCTCTGAAATCTGTCGCGATGTCACACGAAACCGTATGTGTTCGACGAAACTGAGTGGTCGACCTTGTGAGAGAGGAAATTCCGGACGCGAAACTTAGTGCCATTTTAAACTAATTGTTCTATCTGAAACTAAGCGTTCGATACTCTGCCAGCAGAAGCGCCTGTTCTCTGAAATCTGTGGCGATGCCACTCCAAACCGTATGCGTTCGACGAATCTAAATGGTCGACCTTGTGAGAGAGGAAACTCCAGATGCGAAACTTAGTTCCACTTTAAACCAAATGTTCCATCCGAAACTAAGTGTTCGGTACTGTGCCAGGAGAAGCGCCTGTTCTCTGAAATCTGTGGCGATGCCACTCGAAACCGTATGTGTTCGACGAAACTAAGTGGTCCACCTTGCGAGAGAGGAAACTCCAAATGCGAAACATAGTTCCATTTTAAACTAATTGTTCTCTCTGAAATTAAGTGTTCGATACTGTGCCAGGCGAAGCACCTGTTCTCTGAAATCTGTGGCGATGCTACTCGAGGCCGCATGTGTTCGAGGAAACTAAGTGGTCGACCTTGTGGGAGAGGAAACTCCAGATGCGAAACTTAGTTGCATTTTAAACTAATTGTTGTATCTGGAACTAAGTGTTCGTTACTGTTCCAGGAGAAGCGCCTGTTCTCTGAAATCTGTGGCGATGCCACTCGAAACCGTATGTGTTCGACGAAACTAAGTGGTCGAACTTGTGAGAGAGGAAACTCGAGATGCGAAACTTAGTTCCATTTTAAACTAATTGTTCTATCTAAATCTAAGTGTTCGATACTGTGCCAGGAGAAGCGCCTGTTCCCTGAATTGTGTGGCGATGCCACTCGAAACCGTATGTGTTCGACGAAACTATGTGGTGGACCTTGTGCGAGAGGAAAATCCAGATGCGAAACTTTGTACCATTTTAAACTAATTGTTCTATCTGAAACTAAGTGTTCGATACTGTGCCAGGCGAAGCACCTGTTCTCTGAAATCTGTGGCGATGCCACTCCAAACCGTATGCGTTCGACGAATCTAAATTGTCGACCTTGTGAGAGAGGAAACTCCAGATGCGAAACTTAGTTCCACTTTAAACCAAATGTTCCATCCGAAACTAAGTGTTCGATACTGTGCCAGGAGAAGCGCCTCAACTCTGAAATCTGTGGCGATGCCACTCGAAACCGTATGTGTTCGACGAAACTAAGTGGTCCACCTTGCGAGAGAGGAAACTCCAAATGCGAAACATAGTTCCATTTTAAACTAATTGTTCTCTCTGAAACTAAGTGTTCGATACTGTGCCAGGCGAAGCACCTGTTCTCTGAAATCTGTGGCGATGCTACTCGAGGCCGCATGTGTTCGAGGAAACTAAGTGGTCGACCTTGTGGGAGAGGAAACTCCAGATGCGAAACTTAGTTGCATTTTAAACTAATTGTTGTATCTGGAACTAAGTGTTCGTTACTGTTCCAGGAGAAGCGCCTGTTCTCTAAAATCTGTGGCGATGCCACTCGAAACCGTATGTGTTCGACGAAACTAAGTGGTCGACCTTGTGAGAGAGGAAACTCGAGATGCGAAATTTAGTTCCATTTTAAACTAATTGTTCTATCTAAATCTAAGTGTTCGATACTGTGCCAGGAGAAGCGCCTGTTCCCTGAATTGTGTGGCGATGCCACTCGAAACCGTATGTGTTCGACGAAACTATGTGGTGGACCTTGTGCGAGAGGAAAATCCAGATGCGAAACTTTGTACCATTTTAAACTAATTGTTCTATCTGAAACTAAGTGTTCGATACTGTGCCAGGCGAAGCACCTGTTCTCTGAAATCTGTGGCGATGCTACTCGAGGCCGTATGTGTTCGACGCAACTAAGTGGCCGACCTTGTGAGAGAGGAAACTCCAGATGCGAAACTTAGTTGGATTTTAAACTAATTGTTGTATCTGGAACTAAGTGTTCGTTACTGTGCCAGCAGAAGCGCCTGTTTTCTGAAATCTGTGGCGATGCCACTCCAAACCGTATGCGTTCGACGAATCTAAATGGTCGACCTTGTGAGAGAGGAAACTCCAGATGCGAAACTTAGTTCCACTTTAAACCAAATGTTCCATCCGAAACTAAGTGTTCGATACTGTGCCAGGAGAAGCGCCTGTTCTCTGAAATCTGTGGCGATGCCACTCGAAACCGTATGTGTTCGACGAAACTAAGTGGTCCACCTTGCGAGAGAGGAAACTCCAAATGCGAAACATAGTTCCATTTTAAACTAATTGTTCTCTCTGAAACTAAGTGTTGGATACTGTGCCAGGCGAAGCACCTGTTCTCTGAAATCTGTGGCGATGCTACTCGAGGCCGCATGTGTTCGAGGAAACTAAGTGGTCGACCTTGTGGGAGAGGAAACTCCAGATGCGAAACTTAGTTGCATTTTAAACAAATTGTTCTCTCTGGAACTAAGTGTTCGTTACTGTTCCAGGAGAAGCGCCTGTTCTCTGAAATCTGTGGCGATGCCACTCGAAACCGTATGTGTTCGACGAAACTAAGTGGTCGACCTTGTGAGAGAGGAAACTCGAGATGCGAAACTTAGTTCCATTTTAAACTAATTGTTCTATCTAAATCTAAGTGTTCGATACTGTGCCAGGAGAAGCGCCTGTTCCCTGAATTGTGTGGCGATGCCACTCGAAACCGTATGTGTTCGACGAAACTATGTGGTGGACCTTGTGCGAAAGGAAAATCCAGATGCGAAACTTTGTACCATTTTAAACTAATTGTTCTATCTGAAAGTAAGTGTTCGATACTGTGCCAGGCGAAGCACCTGTTCTCTGAAATCTGTGGCGATGCTACTCGAAACCGTATGCGTCCGACGAATCTAAATGGTCGACCTTGTGAGAGAGGAAACTCCAGATGCTAAACTTAGTTCCACTTTAAACCAAATGTTCCATCCGAAACTAAGTGTTCGATACTGTGCCAGGAGAAGCGCCTGTTCTCTGAAATCTGTGGTGATGCCACTCGAAACCATATGTGTTCGACGAAACTAAGTGGTCGACCTTGTGAGAGAGGAAACTCGAGATGCCAAACTTAGTTCCATTTTAAACTAATTGTTCTATCTAAATCTAAGTGTTCGATACTGTGCCAGGAGAAGCGCCTGTTCCCTGAATTGTGTGGCGATGCCACTCGAAACCGTATGTGTTCGACGAAACTATGTGGTGGACCTTGTGCGAGAGGAAAATCCAGATGCGAAACTTTGTACCATTTTAAACTAATTGTTCTATCTGAAACTAAGTGTTCGATACTGTGCCAGGAGAAGTGCCAGTTCCCTGAAATGTGTGGCGATGCCACTCGAAACCGTATGTGTTCGACGAAACTAAGTGGTCGACCTTGTGAGAGAGGAAACTCGAGATGCGAAACTTAGTTCCATTTTAAACTAATTGTTCTATCTAAATCTAAGTGTTCGATACTGTGCCAGGAGAAGCGCCTGTTCCCTGAATTGTGTGGCGATGCCACTCGAAACCGTATGTGTTCGACGAAACTATGTGGTGGACCTTGTGCGAGAGGAAAATCCAGATGCGAAACTTTGTACCATTTTAAACTAATTGTTCTATCTGAAACTAAGCGTTCGATACTGTGCCAGGCGAAGCACCTGTTCTCTGAAATCTGTGGCGATGCTACTCGAGGCCGCATGTGTTCGACGAAACTAAGTGGTCGACCTTGTGAGAGAGGAAACTCCAGATGCGAATCTTATTTCCATTTTAAACTAATTGTTCTATTTGAAACTAAGTGTTCGATACTGTGCCAGGAGAAGCGCCTGTTCTCTGAAATCTGTCGCGATGTCACACGAAACCGTATGCGTTCGACGAATCTAAATGGTCGACCCTGTGAGAGAGGAAACTCCAGATGCGAAACTTAGTTCCACTTTAAACCAAATGTTCCATCCGAAACTAAGTGTTCGGTACTGTGCCAGGAGAAGCGCCTGTTCTCTGAAATCTGTGGCGATGCCACTCGAAACCGTATGTGTTCGACGAAACTAAGTGGTCCACCTTGCGAGAGAGGAAACTCCAAATGCGAAACATAGTTCCATTTTAAACTAATTGTTCTCTCTGAAATTAAGTGTTCGATACTGTGCCAGGCGAAGCACCTGTTCTCTGAAATCTGTGGCGATGCTACTCGAGGCCGCATGTGTTCGAGGAAACTAAGTGGTCGACCTTGTGGGAGAGGAAACTCCAGATGCGAAACTTAGTTGCATTTTAAACTAATTGTTGTATCTGGAACTAAGTGTTCGCTACTGTTCCAGGAGAAGCGCCTGTTCTCTGAAATCTGTGGCGATGCCACTCGAAACCGTATGTGTTCGACGAAACTAAGTGGTCGAACTTGTGAGAGAGGAAACTCGAGATGCGAAACTTAGTTCCATTTTAAACTAATTGTTCTATCTAAATCTAAGTGTTCGATACTGTGCCAGGAGAAGCGCCTGTTCCCTGAATTGTGTGGCGATGCCACTCGAAACCGTATGTGTTCGACGAAACTATGTGGTGGACCTTGTGCGAGAGGAAAATCCAGATGCGAAACTTTGTACCATTTTAAACTAATTGTTCTATCTGAAACTAAGTGTTCGATACTGTGCCAGGCGAAGCACCTGTTCTCTGAAATCTGTGGCGATGCCACTCCAAACCGTATGCGTTCGACGAATCTAAATGGTCGACCTTGTGAGAGAGGAGACTCCAGATGCGAAACTTAGTTCCACTTTAAACCAAATGTTCCATCCGAAACTAAGTGTTCGATACTGTGCCAGGAGAAGCGCCTGTTCTCTGAAATCTGTGGCGATGCCACTCGAAACCGTATGTGTTCGACGAAACTAAGTGGTCCACCTTGCGAGAGAGGAAACTCCAAATGCGAAACATAGTTCCATTTTAAACTAATTGTTCTCTCTGAAACTAAGTGTTCGTTACTGTGCCAGGCGAAGCACCTCTTCTCTGAAATCTGTGGCGATGCCACTCGAAACCGTATGTGTTCGACGAAACTAAGTGGTCGACCTTGTGAGAGAGGAAACTCGAGATGCGAAACTTAGTTCCATTTTAAACTAATTGTTCTATCTAAATCTAAGTGTTCGATACTGTGCCAGAAGAAGCGCCTGTTCCCTGAAATGTGTGGCGATGCCACTCGAAACCGTATGTGTTCGACGAAACTAAGTGGTCGACCTTGTGGGAGAGGATACTCCAGATGCGAAACATAATTCCATTTTAAACTGATTGTTCTATCTGAAACTATGTGTCCGATACTGTGCCAGGAGAAGCGCCCGTTCTGTGAAACCTGTGGCGATACCACTCGAAACGGTATGTGTTCGACGAAACTGAGTGGTCGACCTTGTGAGAGGGGAAACTCCAGACGCGAAACTTAGTGCCATTTTAAACTTATTGTTCTATCTGAAACTAAGTGTTCGATACTGTGCCAGCAGAAGCGCCTGTTCTCTGAAATCTGTGGCGATGCTACTCGAAACCGTATGTGTTCGACGAAACTAAGTGGCCGACCTTGTGATAGCGGAAACTTCAGATGCGACACTTAGTTCCATTTTAAACTAATTGTTCCATCTGAAATTAAGTGTTCGATACTGTGCCAGCAGAAGCGCCTGTTCTCTGAAATCTGCGGCGATGCCACTCGAAAACGTATGTGTTCGACGAAACTAAGTGGTCGACCTTGTGAGAGAGGAAACTCCAGATGCGAAACTTAGTTCCATTTTAAACTAATTGTTCGATCTGAAACTAAGTGTTCGATACTGTGCCAGGAGAAACGCCTGTTCTCTGAAATCTGTGGCGATGCCACTCGAAACCGTATGTGTTCGACGAAACTAAGTGGTCGACCTTGTGCGAGAGGAAAATCCAGATGCGAAACTTTGTACCATTTTAAACTAATTGTTCTACCTGAAACTAAGTGTTCGATACTGTGCCAGGAGAAGCGCCAGTTCCCTGAAATGTGTGGCGATGCCACTCGAAACCGTATGTGTTCGACGAAACTAAGTGGTCGACCTTGTGGGAGAGGATACTCCAGATGCGAAACTTAGCTCCATTTTAAGCAAATTGTTCTGTCTGAAAGTGTTCGAAACTGTGCCAGAAGAAGTGCCTGTTCTCTGAAATCTGCGGCGATGCCACTCGAAAACGTATGTGTTCGACGAAACTAAGTGGTCGACCTTGTGAGAGAGGAAACTCCAGATGCGAAACTTAGTTCCATTTTAAACTAATTGTTCGATCTGAAACTAAGTGTTCGATACTGTGCCAGGAGAAACGCCTGTTCTCTGAAATCTGTGGCGATGCCACTCGAAACCGTATGTGTTCGACGAAACTAAGTGGTCGACCTTGTGCGAGAGGAAAATCCAGATGCGAAACTTTGTACCATTTTAAACTAATTGTTCTATCTGAAACTAAGTGTTCGATACTGTGCCAGAAGAAGTGCCTGTTCTCTGAAATCTGTGGCGATGCCACTCGAAACCGTATGTGTTCGACGAAACTAAGTGGTCGACCTTGTGAGAGAGGAAACTCGAGATGCGAAACTTAGTTCCATTTTAAACTAATTGTTCTATCTAAATCTAAGTGTTCGATACTGTGCCCGGAGAAGCGCCTGTTCCCTGAATTGTGTGGCGATGCCACTCGAAACCGTATGTGTTCGACGAAACTATGTGGTGGACCTTGTGCGAGAGGAAAATCCAGATGCGAAACATTGTACCATTTTAAACTAATTGTTCTATCTGAAACTAAGTGTTCGATACTGTGCCAGCAGAAGCGCCTGTTCTCTGAAATCTGTGGCGATGCCACTCGAAACCGTATGTGTTCGACGAAACTAAGTGGCCGACCTTGTGAGAGCGGAAACTTCAGATGCGACACTTAGTTCCATTTTAAACTAATTGTTCCATCTGAAATTAAGTGTTCGATACTGTGCCAGCAGAAGCGCCTGTTCTCTGAAATCTGCGGCGATGCCACTCGAAAACGTATGTGTTCGACGAAACTAAGTGGTCGACCTTGTGAGAGAGGAAACTCCAGATGCGAAACTTAGTTCCATTTTAAACTAATTGTTCGATCTGAAACTAAGTGTTCGATACTGTGCCAGGAGAAACGCCTGTTCTCTGAAATCTGTGGCGTTGCTACTCGAAACCGTATGTGTTCGACGAAACTAAGTGGTCGACCTTGTGCGAGAGGAAAATCCAGATGCGAAACTTTGTACCATTTTAAACTAATTGTTCTATCTGAAACTAAGTGTTCGATACTGTGCCAGGAGAGGCGCCAGTTCCCTGAAATGTGTGGCGATGCCACTCGAAACCGTATGTGTTCGACGAAACTAAGTGGTCGACCTTGTGGGAGAGGATACTCCAGATGCGAAACTTAGTTCCATTTTAAGCAAATTGTTCTGTCTGAAAGTGTTCGAAACTGTGCCAGAAGAAACGCCTGTTCTCTGAAATCTGTGGCGATGCCACTCGAAACCGTATGTGTTCGACGAAACTAAGTGGCCGACCTTGTGAGAGCGGAAACTTCAGATGCGACACTTAGTTCCATTTTAAACTAATTGTTCCATCTGAAATTAAGTGTTCGATACTGTGCCAGCAGAAGCGCCTGTTCTCTGAAATCTGCGGCGATGCCACTCGAAAACTTATGTGTTCGACGAAACTAAGTGGTCGACCTTGTGAGAGAGGAAACTCCAGATGCGAAACTTAGTTCCATTTTAAACTAATTGTTCGATCTGAAACTAAGTGTTCGATACTGTGCCAGGAGAAACGCCTGTTCTCTGAAATCTGTGGCGATGCCACTCGAAACCGTATGTGTTCGACGAAACTAAGTGGTCGACCTTGTGCGAGAGGAAAATCCAGATGCGAAACTTTGTACCATTTTAAACTAATTGTTCTATCTGAAACTAAGTGTTCGATACTGTGCCAGGAGAGGCGCCAGTTCCCTGAAATGTGTGGCGATGCCACTCGAAACCGTATGTGTTCGACGAAACTAAGTGGTCGACCTTGTTGGAGAGGATACTCCAGATGCGAAACTTAGTTCCATTTTAAGCAAATTGTTCTGTCTGAAAGTGTTCGAAACTGTGCCAGAAGAAGTGCTTGTTCTCTGAAATCTGTGGCGATGCCACTCGAAACCGTATGTGTTCGACGAAACTAAGTGGTCGACCTTGTGAGAGAGGAAACTCGAGATGCGAAACTTAGTTCCATTTTAAACTAATTGTTCTATCTAAATCTAAGTGTTCGATACTGTGCCCGGAGAAGCGCCTGTTCCCTGAATTGTGTGGCGATGCCACTCGAAACCGTATGTGTTCGACGAAACTATGTGGTGGACCTTGTGCGAGAGGAAAATCCAGATGCGAAACATTGTACCATTTTAAACTAATTGTTCTATCTGAAACTAAGTGTTCGATACTGTGCCAGCAGAAGCGCCTGTTCTCTGAAATCTGTGGCGATGCCACTCGAAACCGTATGTGTTCGACGAAACTAAGTGGCCGACCTTGTGAGAGCGGAAACTTCAGATGCGACACTTAGTTCCATTTTAAACTAATTGTTCCATCTGAAATTAAGTGTTCGATACTGTGCCAGCAGAAGCGCCTGTTCTCTGAAATCTGCGGCGATGCCACTCGAAAACGTATGTGTTCGACGAAACTAAGTGGTCGACCTTGTGAGAGAGGAAACTCCAGATGCGAAACTTAGTTCCATTTTAAACTAATTGTTCGATCTGAAACTAAGTGTTCGATACTGTGCCAGGAGAAACGCCTGTTCTCTGAAATCTGTGGCGATGCCACTCGAAACCGTATGTGTTCGACGAAACTAAGTGGTCGACCTTGTGCGAGAGGAAAATCCAGATGCGAAACTTTGTACCATTTTAAACTAATTGTTCTATCTGAAACTAAGTGTTCGATACTGTGCCAGGAGAGGCGCCAGTTCCCTGAAATGTGTGGCGATGCCACTCGAAACCGTATGTGTTCGACGAAACTAAGTGGTCGACCTTGTGGGAGAGGATACTCCAGATGCGAAACTTAGTTCCATTTTAAGCAAATTGTTCTGTCTGAAAGTGTTCGAAACTGTGCCAGAAGAAACGCCTGTTCTCTGAAATCTGTGGCGATGCCACTCGAAACCGTATGTGTTCGACGAAACTAAGTGGCCGACCTTGTGAGAGCGGAAACTTCAGATGCGAAACTTAGTTCCATTCTAAACTAATTGTTCCATCTGAAATTAAGTGTTCGATACTGTGCCAGCAGAAGCGCCTGTTCTCTGAAATCTGCGGCGATGCCACTCGAAAACGTATGTGTTCGACGAAACTAAGTGGTCGACCTTGTGAGAGAGGAAACTCCAGATGCGAAACTTAGTTCCATTTTAAACTAATTGTTCGATCTGAAACTAAGTGTTCGATACTGTGCCAGGAGAAACGCCTGTTCTCTGAAATCTGTGGCGATGCCACTCGAAACCGTATGTGTTCGACGAAACTAAGTGGTCGACCTTGTGCGAGAGGAAAATCCAGATGCGAAACTTTGTACCATTTTAAACTAATTGTTCTATCTGAAACTAAGTGTTCGATACTGTGCCAGGAGAGGCGCCAGTTCCCTGAAATGTGTGGCGATGCCACTCGAAACCGTATGTGTTCGACGAAACTAAGTGGTCGACCTTGTGGGAGAGGATACTCCAGATGCGAAACTTAGTTCCATTTTAAGCAAATTGTTCTGTCTGAAAGTGTTCGAAACTGTGCCAGAAGAAGTGCCTGTTCTCTGAAATCTGTGGCGATGCCACTCGAAACCGTATGTGTTCGACGAAACTAAGTGGTCGACCTTGTGAGAGAGGAAACTCGAGATGCGAAACTTAGTTCCATTTTAAACTAATTGTTCTATCTAAATCTAAGTGTTCGATACTGTGCCCGGAGAAGCGCCTGTTCCCTGAATTGTGTGGCGATGCCACTCGAAACCGTATGTGTTCGACGAAACTATGTGGTGGACCTTGTGCGAGAGGAAAATCCAGATGCGAAACATTGTACCATTTTAAACTAATTGTTCTATCTGAAACCAAGTGTTCGATACTGTGCCAGGCGAAGCACCTGTTCTCTGAAATCTGTGGCGATGCTACTCGAGGCCGCATGTGTTCGACGAAACTAAGTGGTCGACCTTGTGAGAGAGGAAACTCCAGATGCGAATCTTATTTCCATTTTAAACTAATTGTTCTATTTGAAACTAAGTGTTCGATACTGTGCCAGGAGAAGCGCCTGTTCTCTGAAATCTGTCGCGATGTCACACGAAACCGTATGTGTTCGACGAAACTGAGTGGTCGACCTTGTGAGAGAGGAAATTCCGGACGCAAAATTAGTGCCATTTTAAACTAATTGTTCTATCTGAAACTAAGTGTTCGATACTATGCCAGCAGAAGCGCCTGTTCTCTGAAATCTGTGGCGATGCCACTCCAAACCGTATGCGTTCGACGAATCTAAATGGTCGAACTTGTGAGAGAGGAAACTCCAGATGCGAAAATTAGTTCCACTTTAAACCAAATGTTCCATCCGAAACTAAGTGTTCGATACTGTGCCAGGAGAAGCGCCTGTCCTCTGAAATCTGTGGCGATGCCACTCGAAACCGTATGTGTTCGACGAAACTAAGTGGTCCACCTTGCGAGAGAGGAAACTCCAAATGCGAAACATAGTTCCATTTTAAACTAATTGTTCTCTCTGAAACTAAGTGTTCGATACTGTGCCAGGCGAAGCACCTGTTCTCTGAAATCTGTGGCGATGCTACTCGAGGCCGCATGTGTTCGAGGAAACTAAGTGGTCGACCTTGTGGGAGAGGAAACTCCAGATGCGAAACTTAGTTGCATTTTAAACTAATTGTTCTATCTGGAACTAAGTGTTCGTTACTGTTCCAGGAGAAGCGCCCGTTCTCTGAAATCTGTGGCGATGCCACTCGAAACCGTATGTGTTCGACGAAACTAAGTGGTCGACCTTGTGAGAGAGGAAACTCCAGATGCGAAACTTAGTTCCATTTTAAACTAATTGTTCGATCTGAAACTAAGTGTTCGATACTGTGCCAGGCGAAGCACCTGTTCTCTGAAATCTGTGGCGATGCTACTCGAGGCCGCATGTGTTCGAGGAAACTAAGTGGTCGACCTTGTGGGAGAGGAAACTCCAGATGCGAAACTTAGTTGCATTTTAAACTAATTGTTCTATCTGGAACTAAGTGTTCGTTACTGTTCCAGGAGAAGCGCCCGTTCTCTGAAATCTGTGGCGATGCCACTCGGAACCGTATGTGTTCGACGAAACTAAGTGGTCGACCTTGTGGGAGAGGAATATCCAGATGCGAAAATTAATTCCATTTTAAACTAATTGTTCTATCTGAAACCAAGGGTTTGATACTGTGCCAGGAGAAGCGTAGAGAATGTAGGGTGAAAATATAGTATAAGAATGACTGAGTCAAAGACCCGTTAAGTAGCACTATCGGCTGTCCAACCAAGTACACTACGCCCTGATGCCTAAAACAATATTTCGGTCGTGGGCGGTGTGAAACTTCATAATTTACGTTCCAACGAAATGCATAAAAACACCAATGTAGGAGAACCTAGTTCAGCCCCAGTGGACCCGTAGAAGGCATGTGACTGTTTTGCAACAGTGGGTGGTGGAATCGTCACATTCCGCACCGTGCATCATGAACAGGTGTATGCAAAATTGAAGCAAACCCTTCTGATTCATGGAATTCAGATTTTCGGGCTGATTTCTTAAAAAGTAGTCAGAGAGTTGTCGCTCATTGGTGAACCTAATCATCCGGAACATGGACCGCAAGATATTTGCCACCTATATAATACGTGCAGATACGCACACGGGGATCAAATGCACACGTGCATCAGTCGTGTTAGCATGGAGTCTTTCAGTTTCTTGCTACATGCAATCGGGACGCCACGCTCGGCAAATGTGGACTTCGTCCATGAGTTACCTCTGGAAATATCGCAGTTGATTCTGCGGCAATTGGATTCTGCATCTTTACTGAGCGCAGCGCTTGTTTCCCGGAAGTGGCTATCTGTTTTGCTGGTCGATGTGAAACTCAGGCAAAGGGTAAGGAGATCCCTCAGGAACAAGGCGGAGCGGATTCGGTCGGACTACATTGGGAGGCCCACAACGGATGTAGTCAGACGTCATGGGTTCAGATGGAATTCACGTGTTAGAAATATGCAAAGATCTGCGCCTCCGACCAGTATTGACGCATATCGCCTAATGGATATAGAATCGACACGGCACAGTCGTTATCATGGACATCAGCGCGAGGAAACCAAAAGGCGAATCAAGTCTTACAGAATTTGATGTAGTGAGAAACGGAACGGGAGTTTCTCCTGGCACAGTATCGAACACTTAGTTTCAGATAGAAGAACTAGTTTAAAATGCAACTAAGTTTCGCATCTCGAGTTTCCTCTCTCACAAGGTCGACCACTTAGTTTCGCCGAACACATACAGTTTCGAGTGCGCATCGCCACAGATTTCAGAGAACAGGCGCTTCTCCTGGCACAGTATCGAACACTTAGTTTCAGATGGAACAATTAGTTTTAAATGAAACTATGTTTCGCATCTGGAGTTTCCCCTTTCACAAGGCGACCACTCAGTTTCGTCGAACACATACGGTTTCGAGTAGCATCGCGACAGATTTCAGAGAACAGGCGCGTCTCCTGGCACAGTATCGAACACTTAGTTTCAGATAGAACAATTAGTTTAAAATGGAACTATGTTTCGCATCTGGAGTTTCTTCTCTCACAAGGTCGACCACATAGTTTCGTTGAACACATACGGTTTCGAGTGGCATCGCCACAGATTTCAGAGAACAGGCGCTTCTCCTGGCACAGTATCGAACACTTAGTTTCAGATGGAACAATTAGTTTTAAATGAAACTATGTTTCGCATCTGGAGTTTCCCCTTTCACAAGGCGACCACTCAGTTTCGTCGAACACATACGGTTTCGAGGGGCATCGCCACAGATTTCAGTGAATAGGCGCTTCTCCTGGCACATTATCGAACACTTAGTTTCAGATAGAACAATTAGTTTAAAATGGAACTATGTTGCGCATCTGGAGTTTCCTCTCACACAAGGTCGACCACATAGTTTCGTTGAACACATACGGTTTCGAGTGACATCGCCACAGATTTCAGAGAACAGGCGCTTCTCCTGGCACAGTATCAGACAAATAGTTTCAGATAGAACAATTAGTTTAAAATTGTACTAAATTTCCCATCTGGAGTTTCTTCCCTCACAAGGCGACCACATAATTTCGTCGAACACATACGGTTTCGAGTGGCATCGCCACAGTTTTCAGAGAACAGGCGCTTCGCCTAGCACAGTATCGAACACATAGTTTCAGATAGAACAATTAGTTTAAAATGGAACTATGTTTCGCATCTGGAGTTTCCACTCTCACAAGGTCGTCCACTTAGTTTCGTCGAACACATACTTTTTCGAGTATCATCGCCACAGATTTCAGAGAACAGGCGCTTCTCCTGGCCCATTATCGAACACTTTCAGATAGAACAATTAGTTTAAAATGGAACTAAGTTTCGCATCTGGAGTTTCCTCTCTCACAAGGTCGACGACTTAGTTTCGTCGAACACATACGGTTTCGAGTATCATCGCCACTGATCTCAGAGAACAGGCGCTTCTCCTGGCACAGTATCGAACACTTAGTTTCAGATGGAACAGTTCGTTTTAAATGGAACTAAGCTTCGCATCTGGAGTTTACTCTCCCACAAGGTCGACCACTTAGTTTCGTCGAACACATACGGTTTCGAGTTGTATCGCCACAGATTTCGCAGAACGGCGTTTCTCCTGGCACATTATCGAAAACTTAGTATCAGATAAAACAATTAGTTTAAAATGGAACAAAGCTTCGAATCTGGAGTTTCCTCTCTCACAAGGTCGACCACTTAGTTTCGTCGAACACATACGGTTTCGAGTGGCATCGCCACAGATTTCAGAGAACAGGCGCTTCTCCTGGCACAGTATCGAACACTTATTTTCAGATAGAACAATTAATTTAAAATGGAACAAAGTTTCGCATCTGGAGTTTCCTCTCACACAAGATCGACCACCTAGTTTCGTCGAACACATTTGGTTTCGAGTAGCATCGCCACAGATATCAGAGAAAAGGCGCTTCTCCTGGCACAGTATCGAACACTTAGTTTCAGATGGAACACTTAGTTTTAAACGGAACTAAGTTTCGCATCTGGAGTTTCCCCTTTCACAAGGCGACCACTCACTTTCGTCGAACACATACGGTTTTGAGTGGCATCGCCACAGATTTCACAGAACAGGCGCTACTCCTAGCACAGTATCGAACACTTAGTATCAGATAGAACAATTAGTTTAAAATGGAACTAAGTTTCGCATCTGGAGTATCCTCTCTCACAAGGCGACCACTCAGTTTCGTCGAACACATACGGTTTCGAGTGGCATCGCCACAGATTTCAGAGAACAGGCGCTTCTCCTAGCACAGTATCGAACACTTAGTATCAGATAGAACAATTAGTTTAAAATGGAACTAAGTTTCGCATCTGGAGTGTCCTCTCTTACAAGGTCGACCACTTAGTTTCGTCGAACACATACGGTTTCGAGTAGAATCGCCACAGAATTCGCAGAACGGGAGTTTCTCCTGGCACAGTATCGAACACTTAGTTTCAGAGAGAACAATTACTTTAAAATGGAACTATGATTCGCATTTGGAGTTTCCTCTCTCACAAGGTCGACCACTTAGTTTCGTCGAACACATACGGTTTCGAGTTGTATCGCCACAGATTTCGCAGAACGGCGTTTCTCCTGGCACATTATCGAAAACTTAGTATCAGATAAAACAATTAGTTTAAAATGGAACAAAGCTTCGAATCTGGAGTTTCCTCTCTCACAAGGTCGACCACTTAGTTTCGTCGAACACATACGGTTTCGAGTGGCATCGCCACAGATTTCAGAGAACAGGCGCTTCTCCTGGCACAGTATCGAACACTTATTTTCAGATAGAACAATTAATTTAAAATGGAACAAAGTTTCGCATCTGGAGTTTCCTCTCACACAAGATCGACCACCTAGTTTCGTCGAACACATTTGGTTTCGAGTAGCATCGCCACAGATATCAGAGAAAAGGCGCTTCTCCTGGCACAGTATCGAACACTTAGTTTCAGATGGAACACTTAGTTTTAAACGGAACTAAGTTTCGCATCTGGAGTTTCCCCTTTCACAAGGCGACCACTCACTTTCGTCGAACACATACGGTTTTGAGTGGCATCGCCACAGATTTCACAGAACAGGCGCTACTCCTAGCACAGTATCGAACACTTAGTATCAGATAGAACAATTAGTTTAAAATGGAACTAAGTTTCGCATCTGGAGTATCCTCTCTCACAAGGCGACCACTCAGTTTCGTCGAACACATACGGTTTCGAGTGGCATCGCCACAGATTTCAGAGAACAGGCGCTTCTCCTAGCACAGTATCGAACACTTAGTATCAGATAGAACAATTAGTTTAAAATGGAACTAAGTTTCGCATCTGGAGTGTCCTCTCTTACAAAGTCGACCACTTAGTTTCGTCGAACACATACGGTTTCGAGTAGAATCGCCACAGAATTCGCAGAACGGGAGTTTCTCCTGGCACAGTATCGAACACTTAGTTTCAGATAGAACAATTAGTTGAAAATGGAACTAAGTTTCGCATCTGGAGTTTCCTCTCTCACAAGGTCGACCGCTTAGTTTCGACGAACACATACGGTTTCGAGTAGCATCGCCACAGATTTCAGAGAACGGGCGCTTCTCCTGGCACATTATCGAAAACTTAGTTTCAGATAGAACAATTTTTTTAAATGGAAATAATTTTCGGATCTGGAGTTTCCTCTCTCACTAGGCGACCACTTAGATTCGTCGAACACATACGGTTTCGAGTGGCATCGCCACAGATTTCAGAGAACACGCGTTTCTCCTGGCACACTATCGAACACTTAGTATCAGATAAAACAATTAGTTTAAAATGGAACAAAGCTTCGAATCTGGAGTTTCCTCTCTCACAAAGTCGGCAACTTAGTTTCGTCGAACACATACGGTTTCGAGTGGCATCGCCACAAATTTCAGAGATCAGGCGCTTCTCCTGGCACATTATCGCAAACTTAATTTCAGATAGAACAATTAGTTTTAAATGGAACTAAGTATCGCTTCGGGAGTTTCCTCTCTCACAGGGTCGGCAACTTAGTTTCGTCGAACACATACGGTTTCGAGTGGTATCGCTACAGATTTCAGAGAACAGGCGCTTCTCCTGGCACAGTATCGAACACTTAGTTTCAGAGAGAACAATTAGTTTAAAATGGAACTATGATTCGCATCTGGAGTTTCCTCTCTCACAAGATCGACCACCTAGTTTCGTCGAACACATTTGGTTTCGAGTAGCATCGCCACAGATATCAGAGAAAAGGCGCTTCTCCTGGCACAGTATCGAACACTTAGTTTCAGATGGAACACTTAGTTTTAAACGGAACTAAGTTTCGCATCTGGAGTTTCCCCTTTCACAAGGCGACCACTCACTTTCGTCGAACACATACGGTTTCGAGTGGCATCGCCACAGATTTCAGAGAACAGGCGCTTCTCCTAGCACAGTATCGAACACTTAGTATCAGATAGAACAATTAGTTTAAAATGGAACTAAGTTTCGCATCTGGAGTATCCTCTCTCACAAGGTCGACCACTTAGTTTCGTCGAAAACATACGGTTTCGATTGGCATCGCCACAGATTTCAGAGAACAGGCGCTTCACCTGGCACAGTATCGAACACTTAGTTTCAGATGGAACAATTAGTTTTAAACGGAACTAAGTTTCGCATCTGGAGTTTCCCCTTTCACAAGGCGACCACTCAGTTTCGTCGAACACATACGGTTTCGAGTGGCATCGCCACAGATTTCAGAGAACAGGCGCTTCTCCTAGCACAATATCGAACACTTAGTATCAGATAGAACAATTAGTTTAAAATGGAACTAAGTTTCGCATCTGGAGTATCCTCTCTTACAAGGTCGGCAACTTCGTTTCGTCGAACACATACGGTTTCGAGTGGTATCGCCACAGATTTCAGAGAACAGGCGCTTCTCCTGGCACAGTATCGAACACTTAGTTTCAGAGAGAACAATTAGTTTAAAATGGAACTATGATTCGCATTTGGAGTTTCCTCTCTCACAAGGTCGACCACTTAGTTTCGTCGAACACATACGGTTTCGAGTTGTATCGCCACAGATTTCGCAGAACGGCGTTTCTCCTGGCACATTATCGAACACATAGTTTCAGATAGAACTATTAGTTTAAAATGGATCTAAGTTTCGGATCTGGAGTTTACTCTCTCACAAGGTCGACAACTTAGTTTCGTCGAACGCATGCGGATTCGAGTGCGCATCGTCCCAGATTTCAGAGAACAGGCGCACCTCCTGGCACAGTATCGAACACTTAGTTTCAGATAGAACAATTATTTTAAATTGGAATTAAATTTCGCATTTGGAGTTTCCTCTCTCACAAGGTGGACCACTTAGATTCGTCGAACACATACGGTTTCGAGTATCATCGCCACAGATTTCAGAGAACAGGCGCTTCTCCTGGCACATTATCGAACACATAGTTACAGATAGAACAATTAGTTTTAAATGGAACTATGTTTCGCATCTGGAGTTTCCTCTCTCACAAGGTCAACCACTTTGTTTCGCCGAACGAATACGGTTTCGAGTGGCATCGCCACAAATTTCAGAGAACAGGCGCTTCTCCTGGCACAGTATCGCAAGCATAATTTCAGATAGAACAATTAGTTTTAAATGGAACTAAGTTTCGCTTCTGGAGTTTCCTCTCTCACAAGGTCGGCAACTTAGTTTCGTCGAACACATAAGGTTTCGAGTGGTATCGCCACAGATTTCAGAGAACAGGCGCTTCTCCTGGCACAGTATCGAACACTTAGTTTCAAAGAGAACAATTAGTTTAAAATGGATCTATGTTTCGGATCTGGAGTTTACTCTCTCACAAGGTCGACCACTTAGTTTCGTCGAACGCATGCGGATTCGAGTGCGCATCGCCACAGATTTCAGAGAACAGGCGCTTCTCCTGGCACATTATCGAACACATAGTTTCAGATAGAACAATTATTTTAAAATGGAACTAAGTTTCGCATCTGGAGTTTCCTCTCTCACAAGGTCGGCCACTAAGTTTCGTCGAACACATACGGTTTCGAGTGGTATCGCCAAAGATTTCAGAGAACAGGCGCTTCTCCTGGCACAGTATCGAACACTTAGTTTCAGATAGAACAATTAGTTTAAAATGGACCTAAGTTCGCATTTGGAGTTTCCTATCTCACAAGTTCGACCACTTAGTTTCGTCGAACACATACGGTTTCGAGTGGCATCGCCACAGATTTCAGACAACAGGCGCTTCTCCTGGCACATTATCGAACACATAGTATCAGATAGAACAATTAGTTTAAAATGGAACTAAGTTTCGCATCTGAAGTTTCCTCTCTCACAAGGTCGACCACTTAGTTTCGTCGAACACATACGGTTCGAGTAGTATCGCCACAGATTCCGCAGAACGGGAGTTTCTCCTGGCACAGTATCGACCACTTAGTTTCAGATAGAAAAATTAGTTTAAAATGGAACTATGTTTCGCGTCTGGAGTTTCCTCTCTCACAAGGTCGGCCAATTAGTTTCGTTGAACACATACGGTTTCGAGTAGCATCGCCACAGATTTCAGAGAACAGGCGCTTCTCCTGGCACAGTACCGAACACTTTCAGATAGAACAATTTGTTTAAAATGGAACTAAGTTTCGCATTTGGAGTTTCCTCTCTCACAAGGTCGACCACTTAGTTTCGTCGAACACATACGGTTTCGCCTGGCATCGCCACAGATTTCAGAGAACAGGCGCTTCTCCTGGCACAGTATCGAACACTTAGTTTCAGACAGAACAATTAGTTTAAAATGGAGCTATGTTTCGCATCTGGAGTATCCTCTCTCACAAGATCAACCACTTAGTTTCGTCGAACACATACGTTTTCGAGTGGCATCGGCAGATAATTCAGAGAACAGGCGCTTCTCCTGGCACAGTATCGAACACTTAGTTTCAGATAGAACAATTTGTTTAAAATGGAACTAAGTTTCGTATCTGGAGATTCCTCTCCCACAAGGTCGACCAATTAGTTTCGTTGAACACATACGGTTTCGAGTAGCATCGCCCCAGATTTCAGAGAACAGGCGCTTCTCCTGGCACAGTATCGAACACTTTCAGATAGAACAATTTGTTTAAAATGGAACTATGTTTCGCATCCGGAGATTCCTCTCCCACAAGGTCGACCAATTAGCTTCGTTGAACACATACGTTTTCGAGTAGCATCGCCACAGATTTCAGAGAACAGGCGCTTCTCCTGGCACAGTATTGAACACTTTCAGATAGAACAATTTGTTTAAAATGGAACTAAGTTTCGCATTTGGAGTTTCCTCTCCCACAAGGTCGACCACTTAGTTTCGTCGAACACATACGGTTTCGACTGGCATCGCCACAGATTTCAGAGAACAGGCGCTTCTCCTGGCACAGTATCGAACACTTAGTTTCAGATAGAACAATTAGTTTAAAATGGAACTAAATTTCGCATTTGGAGTTTCCTCTCTCACAAGGACGACCACTTAGTTTCGTCGAACACATACGGTTTCGAGTGGTATCGCCAAAGATTTCAGAGAACAGGCGCTTCTCCTGGCACATTATCGAACACTTAGTTTCAGATAGAAAAATTAGTTTAAAATGGAACTATGTTTCGCGTCTGGAGTTTCCTCTCTCACAAGGTCGGCCAATTAGTTTCGTTGAACACATACGGTTTCGAGTAGCATCGCCACAGATTTCAGAGAACAGGCGCTTCTCCTGGCACAGTACCGAACACTTTCAGATAGAACAATTTGTTTAAAATGGAACTAAGTTTCGCATTTGGAGTTTCCTCTCTCACAAGGTCGACCACTTAGTTTTGTCGAACACATACGGTTTCGAGTAGCATCGCCACAGAATTCAGAGAACAGGCGCTTCCCCTGGCACAGTATCGAACACTTAGTTTCAGATAGAACGATTAGTTTAAAATGGTACTAAGTTTCGCATCTGGAGTTTCCTCTCTCACAAGGTCGACCACTTAGTTTCGTCGAACACATACGGTTTCGAGGGGCATCGCCACAGATTTCAGAGAACAGGCGCCTCTCCTGGCACAGTATCGAACACTTAGTTTCAGATAGAACAATTAGTTTAAAATGCAACTATGTTTCGCATCTGGAGTGTCCTCTCTCACAAGGTCGACCACTTAGTTTCGTCGAACACATACGGTTTCGAGTAGTATCGCCACAGGTTTCGCAGAACGGCGTTTCCCCTGGCACAGTATCGAACACTTAGTTTCAGATGGAACAATTAGTTTTAAATGGAACTAAGTTTCGCATCTGGAGTTTCCTCTTTCACAAGCCGACCACTTAGTTTCGTCGAACACATACAGTTTCGAGTGGCATCGCCACAGATTTAAGAGAACAGGCGCTTCTCCTGGCACAGTATCGAACACTTAGTTTCAGATAGAACAATTAGTTTAACATGGAACTATGTTTCGTACCTGGAGTATCCTCTCTCACAAGGTCAACCACTTAGTTTCGTCGAACACATACGGTTTCGAGTGGTATCGCCAAAGATTTCAGAGAACAGGCGCTTCTCCTGGCACATTATCGAACACTTAGTTACAGATAGAACAATTAGTTTAAAATGGAACTAAGTTCGCATTTGGAGTTTCCTATCTCACAAGGTCGACCACTTAGTTTTGTCGAACACATACGGTTTCGAGTAGCATCGCCACAGATTTCAGAGAACGGGCGCTTCTCCTGGCACAGTATCGAACACTTTCAGATAGAACAATTAGTTTAAAATGGAACTATGTTTCGCATCTGGAGTTTCCTCTCTTACAAGGTTGGCCACTTAGTTTCGCGGAAATACATACGGTTTCGAGTGGCATCGCCACAGATTTCAGAGAACAGGCGCGTCGCCTGGCACAGTATCGAACACTTAGTTTCAGACGGAACAATTAGTTTAAAATGGAGCTATGTTTCGCATCTGCAGTATCCTCTCTCACAAGATCAACCACTTAGTTTCGTCGAACACATACGGTTTCGAGTGGCATCGGCAGATAATTCAGAGAACAGGCGCTTCTCCTGGCACAGTATCGAACACTTAGTTTCAGATAGAACAATTTGTTTAAAATGGAACTAAGTTTCGCATCTGGGGATTCCTCTCCCACAAGGTCGACCAATTAGTTTCGTTGAACACATACGGTTTCGAGTAGCATCGCCCGAGATTTCAGAGAACAGGCGCTTCTCCTGGCACAGTATCGAACACTTTCAGATAGAACAATTTGTTTAAAATGGAACTATGTTTCGCATCCGGAGATTCCTCTCCCACAAGGTCGACCAATTAGTTTCGTTGAACACATACGGTTTCGAGTGGCATCGCCACAGATTTCAGAGAACAGGCGCTTCTCCTGGCACAGTATCGAACACTTAGTTTCGGATGGAACAGTTGGTTTAAAGTGGAACTAAGTTTCGCATCTGGAGTTTCCTCACTCACAAGGTCGGCCACTTAGTTTCGTCGAACACATACGGGTTCGAGTAGCATGGCCACAGATTTCAGAGAACAGGCAGTTCTCCTGGCACAGCATCGAACACTTTCAGACAGAACAAATAGTTTAAAATGGAACTAAGTTTCGCATCTGGAGTTTCCTCTCTCACAAGTTCGGCCACTTAGTTTCGTCGAACACATACGGTTTCGAGTAGCATCGCGACAGATTTCAGAGAACAGGCGCTTCTCCTGGCACAGTATCGAACACTTAGTTTCGAATGGAACATTTGGTTTAAAGTGGAACTAAGTTTCGCATCTGGAGTTTCCTCTCTCACAAGGTCGACCACTCAGTTTGGTCGAACACATACCGTTTCGAGTAGCATGGCCACAGATTTCAGAGAACAGGCACTTCTCGTGGCACAGCAGCGAACACTTTCAGACAGAACAATTAGTTTAAAATGGAACTAAGTTTCGCATCTGGAGTTTCCTCTCTCACAAGGTCGGCCACTTAGTTTCGTCGAACACATACGGTTTCGAGTGGCATCGCCACAGATTTCAGAGATCAGGCGCTTCTCCTGGCACAGTATCGAACACTTAGTTTCAGATAGAACAATTAGTTTAAAATGGCACTAAGTTTCGCGTCTGAAATTTCCTCTCTCACAAGGTCGTACACTTAGTTTCGTCGAACACATGCGGTTTCGAGTGGAATCGCCACAGATTTCAGAGAAGAGGCGCTTCTCCTGGCACAGTATCGAACACTTAGTTTCGGATGGAACATTTGGTTTAAAGTGGAACTAAGTTTCGCATCTGGAGTTTCCTCTCTCACAAGGTCGACCACCCAGTTTGGTCGAACACATACTGTTTCGAGTGGTATCGCCACAGGTTTCACAGATCGGGCGCTTCTCCTGGCACAGTATCAAACACTTAGTTTCAGATAGCGCAATTAATTTAAAATGGAACTAATTTTCGCATCTGAAGTTTCCTCTCTCACAAGGTCGGCCACTTAGTTTCGTTGAACACATACGGTTTCGAGTGGCAGCGCCACAGATTTCAGCGAACAGGCGCTTCTCCTGGCATAGAATCGAACACTTAGTTTCAGAACGAACATTTAGTTTAAAATTGAACTATGTTTCGCATCTGGAGTATCCTCTCTCACAAGATCAACCACTTAGTTTCGTCGAACACATACGGTTTCGAGTGGCATCGCCATACATTTCAGAGAACAGGCGCTTCTCCTGGCACAGTATCGAACACTTAGTTTCAGATAGAACAATTAGTTTATAATGCAACTAAATTTCGCATCTGGAGTTTCCTCTCTTACAAGGTCGACCACTTAGTTTCGTCGAACACATACGCTTTAGAGTAGCATCGCCACAGATTTCAGAGAACAGGCGCTTCTCCTAGAACAGTATCGGACACATTATTTTAGATAGAACAATTAGTTTAAAATGGTACTAAATTTCGCATCTGGAGTTTCCTCTCTCACAAGGCGGCCACTTAGTTTCGTGGAACACATTCGGTTTCGAGTAGCATCGCCACAGATTTCAGAGAACAGGCGCTTTTCCTGGCATAGTATCGAACACTTAGTTTCAGAGAGAACAATTAGTTTAAAATGGAACTATGTTTCGTATTTGGAGTTTCCTCTCTCACAAGGTGGACCACTTAGTTTCATCGAATACATACGGTTTCGAGTAGCATCGCCACTGTTTTCAGAGAACAGGCGCTTCTCCTGGCGCAGTACCGAACACTTAGTAACAGCTAGAACACTTAATTTAAAATGGAAATAATTATTGCATCTTGAGTTTCCTCTCTCACAAGGTCGACCACTTAGTTTCGTCGAACACATACGCTTTCGAGTGGCATCGCCACAGATATCAGAGAACAGGCGCTTCTCCTGGAACAGTATCGAACACTTAGTTTCATATAGAACAATTAGTTTAAAATGGAACTAAGTTTCGCATCTGGAGTTTTCTCTCTCAGAAGGTCGACCACTTAGTTTCGTGGAACACATTCGGTTTCGAGTAGCATCGCCACAGATTTCAGAGAACAGGCGCTTTTCCTGGCATAGTATCGAACACTTAGTTTCAGAGAGAACAATTAGTTTAAAATGGAACTATGTTTCGTATTTGGAGTTTCCTCTCTCACAAGGTGGACCACTTAGTTTCATCGAATACATACGGTTTCGAGTAGCATCGCCACTGTTTTCAGAGAACAGGCGCTTCTCCTGGCGCAGTACCGAACACTTAGTAACAGCTAGAACACTTAATTTAAAATGGAAATAATTATTGCATCTTGAGTTTCCTCTCTCACAAGGTCGACCACTTAGTTTCGTCGAACACATACGCTTTCGAGTGGCATCGCCACAGATATCAGAGAACAGGCGCTTCTCCTGGAACAGTATCGAACACTTAGTTTCATATAGAACAATTAGTTTAAAATGGAACTAAGTTTCGCATCTGGAGTTTTCTCTCTCAGAAGGTCGACCACTTAGTTTCGTCGAACACATACGGTTTCGAGTAGCATCGCGACAGATTTCACAGAACGGGCGCTTCTCCTGGCACAGTATCGAATACTTAGTTTCAGATAGAACAAATAATTTAAAATGGAACTAAGTTTCGCATCTGAAGTTTCCTCTCTCACAAGGCGGCCACTTAGTTTCGTGGAACACATTCGGTTTCGAGTAGCATCGCCACAGATTTCAGAGAACAGGCGCTTTTCCTGGCATAGTATCGAACACTTAGTTTCAGAGAGAACAATTAGTTTAAAATGGAACTAAGTTTCGCATCTGGAGTTTTCTCTCTCACAAGGTGGACCACTTAGTTTCGTCGAACACATACGCTTTCGAGTAGCATCGCCACAGATTTCAGAGAACAAGCGCTTCTCCTGGCATAGTATCGAACACTTAGTTTCAGTTAGAACAATTAGTTTAAAATGGAACTGTGTTTCGCATCTGGAGTTTCCTCTCTCACCACGTCGACCACTTAGTTTCGTCGAACACATACGGTTTCGAGTAGCAACGCCACAGATTTCAGAGAATATGCGCTTCTGCTGGCACAGTATCGAACACTTAGTTTCAGATAGAACAATTAGTTTAAAATGGAACTAAGTTTCGCATCTGGAGTTTCCTCTCTCACAAGGTCGGCCACTTAGTATCGTCGAACACATACGGCTTCGAGTGGCCTCGCCACAGATTGCGGAGAACAGGCGCTTCTCCTGGCACAGTACCGAACAGTTAGTTTCAGATAGAACAATTAGTTTAAAATGGAACTATGTTTCGCACCTGGAGTTTCCACTCTCACAAGGTCGGCCACTTAGTTTCGTCGAACACATACGGTTTCGAGTGGCATCGCCACAGATTTCAGAAAACAGGCGCTTCTCCTGGCATAGTATCGAACACTTAGTTTCAGATAGAACAGTTAGTTTAAAATGGAACTAAGTTTCGCATCTGGAGTCTCCTCTCTCAAAAGGTCGACCACTTAGTTTCGTCGAACACATACGGTTTCGAGTAGCATCGCGACAGATTTCAGAGAACAGGCGCATCTGCTGGCACTGTATCGAAAACTTAGTTTCAGATGGAATACTTAGTTTTAAATGGAACTAAGTTTCGCATCTGGAGTATCCTCTCTCACAAGATCAACCACTTAGTTTCGTCGAACACATACGGTTTCGAGTGGCATCGCCATACATTTCAGAGAACAGGCGCTTCTCCTGGCACAGTATCGAACACTTAGTTTCAGATAGAACAATTAGTTTATAATGCAACTAAATTTCGCATCTGGAGTTTCCTCTCTTACAAGGTCGACCACTTAGTTTCGTCGAACACATACGCTTTAGAGTAGCATCGCCACAGATTTCAGAGAACAGGCGCTTCTCCTAGAACAGTATCGGACACATAGTTTTAGATAGAACAATTAGTTTAAAATGGTACTAAATTTCGCATCTGGAGTTTCCTCTCTCACAAGGCGGCCACTTAGTTTCGTGGAACACATTCGGTTTCGAGTAGCATCGCCACAGATTTCAGAGAACAGGCGCTTTTCCTGGCATAGTATCGAACACTTAGTTTCAGAGAGAACAATTAGTTTAAAATGGAACTATGTTTCGTATTTGGAGTTTCCTCTCTCACAAGGTGGACCACTTAGTTTCGTCGAACACATACGGTTTCGAGTGGCATCGTCACACATTTCAGAGAACAGGCGCTTCTCCTGGCACAGTGTTGAACACTTAGTTTCAGATAGAACAATTAGTTTAAAATGGAACTATGTTTCGCATCTGGAGTTTCCTCTCTGACAAGGTCGACCACTTAGTTTCGTCGAACACATACGGTTTCGAGTGGCATCGTCACACATTTCAGAGAACAGGCGCTTCTTCTGGCACATTAACGAACACTTAATTTCAGATGGAACAATTAGTTTAAAATGGAACTATGTTTCGCATCTGGAGTTTCCTCTCTCACAAGGCGGCCACTTAGTTTCGTGGAACACATTCGGTTTCGAGTAGCATCGCCACAGATTTCAGAGAACAGGCGCTTTTCCTGGCATAGTATCGAACACTTAGTTTCAGAGAGAACAATTAGTTTAAAATGGAACTATGTTTCGTATTTGGAGTTTCCTCTCTCACAAGGTGGACCACTTAGTTTCGTCGAACACATACGGTTTCGAGTGGCATCGTCACACATTTCAGAGAACAGGCGCTTCTCCTGGCACAGTGTTGAACACTTAGTTTCAGATGGAACAATTAGTTTGAAATGGAACTAAGTTTCGCATCTGGAGTTTCCTGTCTCACAAGGTCGGCCACTTAGTTTCGTCGAACACATACGGTTTCGAGTGGCATCGCCACAGATTTGAGAGAAGAGGCGCTTCACATGGCACAGTATCGAACACTTAGTTTCAGATAGAACAATTAGTTTAAAATGGAACTATTTTTCGCATTTGGAGTTTCCTCTTTCACAAGGTCGACCACTTAGTTTCGCCGAACACATACGGTTTCGAGTGGCATCGTCACACATTTCAGATAACAGGCGCTTCTTCTGGGACAGTAACGGACACATAGTTTCAGATAGAACAATTAGTTTAAAATCGAACTAAGCTTCGCATCTGGAGTTTCCTCCCTCACAAGGCGGCCACTTAGTTTCCTCGAACACATACGGTTTCGAGTAGCATCGCCACAGACTTCAGAGTACAGGCGCTTCTCCTGGCACACTATCGAACACTTAGTTTCAGACAGAACAATTAGTTTAAAATGGAACTAAGTTTCGCATCTGGAGTTTCCTGTCCCACAAGGTCGACCACTTAGTTTCTTCGAACACATACGGTTTCGAGTAGCATCGCCACAGATTTCAGAGAACAGTCGCTTCTCCTGGCACAGAATCGAACACTCAGTTTCAGATAGAACAATTAGTTTAAAATGGAACTATGTTTCGCATCTGGAGTATCCTCTCTCACAAGGTCAACCACTTAGTTTCGTCGAACACATACGGTTTCGAGTGGCATCGCCACAGATTTCGCAGAACGGGAGTCTCTCCTGGCACATTATCCAACACTTAGTTTCAGATGGAACATTTAGTTTAAAATTGAACTATCTTTCGCATCTGGAGTTTCCTCTCTCACAAGGTCGACCACTTAGTTGCGCCGAACGCATACGGTTTCGAGTGGCATCGCCACAGATTTCGCAGAACGGGAGTCTCTCCTGGCACATTATCCAACACTTAGTTTCAGATGGAACATTTAGTTTAAAATTGAACTATCTTTCGCATCTGGAGTTTCCTCTCTCGCAAGGTCGACCACTTAGTTGCCCCGAACGCATACGGTTTCGAGTGGCAACGCCACATATTTCAGAGGACAGGCGCTTCTCCTGGCACAGTATCGAAAACTTAGTTTCAGATAGAACAATTAGTTTAAAATGGAACTAAGTTTCGCATCTGGAGTTTCCTCTCTCACAAGGTCGACCACTTAGTTTCGTCGAACACATACGGTTCCGAGTGGCATCGCCACAGATTTCAGAGAACAGGCGCTTCTCCTGGCACAGTATCGAAAACTTAGTTTCGGATAGAACAATTGGTTTAAAATGGAACTAAGTTTCGCATCTGGAGTTTCCTCTCTCACAAGGTCGGCCACTTAGTTTCGTCGAACACATACGGTTTCGAGTGGCATCGCCACAGATTTCAGAGAACAGGCGCTTCTCCTGGCACAGTATCGAACACTTAGTTTCAGAAGGAACATTTAGTTTAAAATGGACCTAAGTTTTGCATCTGGAGTTTCCTCTCTCACAAGGTCCACCACTTAGTTTCGTTGAACACATACGGTTTCGAGTGGCAACGCCACATATTTCAGAGGACAGGCGCTTCTCCTGGCACAGCATCGAAAACTTAGTTTCAGATAGAACAATTAGTTTAAAATGGAACTAAGTTTCGCATCTGGAGTTTCCTCTCTCACAAGGTTGACCACTTAGTTTCGTCGAACACATACGGTTCCGAGTGGCATCGCCACAGATTTCAGAGAACAGGCGCTTCTGCTGGCACAGTATCGAACACTTAGTTTCAGATAGAACATTTAGTTTAAAATGGCACTAACCTTCGCGTCTGAAGTTTCGTATCTCACAAGGTCGACCACTTAGTTTCGTCGAACACATACGGTTACGAGTGGCATCGCTACAGATTTCAATGAACAGGCGCTTCTCCTGGCACAGTATCGAACACATAGTTTTAGATAGAACAATTAGTTTAAAATGGAACTATGTTTCGCTTCTGGAGTTTCCTCTCTCAAAAGGTCGACTACTTAGTTTCGTCGACACATACGGTTTCGAGTGGTATCGCCACACATTTCAGAGAACAGGCGCTTCTCCTGGCACAGTATCGAACACTTGTGTCAGACAGAACAATTAGTTTAAAATGGAACTATGTTTCGCATCTGGAGTTTCCTCTCTCACAAGGTCGGCCACTTAGTTTCGTCGAACACATACGGTTCCGAGTGGCATCGCCACAGATTTCAGAGAACAGGCGCTTCTCCTGGCACAGTATCGAAAACTTAGTTTCAGATTGAACAATTGGTTTAAAATGGAACTAAGTTTCGCATCTGGAGTTTCCTCTCTCACAAGGTCGGCCACTTAGTTTCGTCGAACACATACGGTTTCGAGTGGCATCGCCACAGATTTCAGAGAACAGGCGCTTCTCCTGGCACAGTATCGAACACTTAGTTTCAGAAGGAACATTTAGTTTAAAATGGATCTAAGTTTCGCATCTGGAGTTTCCTCTCTCACAAGGTCGACCACTTAGTTTCGTCGAACACATACGGTTCCGAGTGGCATCGCCACAGATTTCAGAGAACAGGCGCTTCTCCTGGCACAGTATCGAAAACTTAGTTTCAGATAGAACAATTGGTTTAAAATGGAACTAAGTTTCGCATCTGGAGTTTCCTCTCTCACAAGGTCGACCACTTAGTTTCGTCGAACACATACGGTTCCGAGTGGCATCGCCACAGATTTCAGAGAACAGGCGCTTCTCCTGGCACAGTATCGAAAACTTAGTTTCGGATAGAACAATTGGTTTAAAATGGAACTAAGTTTCGCATCTGGAGTTTCCTCTCTCACAAGGTCGGCCACTTAGTTTCGTCGAACACATACGGTTTCGAGTGGCATCGCCACAGATTTCAGAGAACAGGCGCTTCTCCTGGCACAGTATCGAACACTTAGTTTCAGAAGGAACATTTAGTTTAAAATGGAACTAAGTTTTGCATCTGGAGTTTCCTCTCTCACAAGGTCCACCACTTAGTTTCGTTGAACACATACGGTTTCGAGTGGCAACGCCACATATTTCAGAGGACAGGCGCTTCTCCTGGCACAGCATCGAAAACTTAGTTTCAGATAGAACAATTAGTTTAAAATGGAACTAAGTTTCGCATCTGGAGTTTCCTCTCTCACAAGGTTGACCACTTAGTTTCGTCGAACACATACGGTTCCAAGTGGCATCGCCACAGATTTCAGAGAACAGGCGCTTCTGCTGGCACAGTATCGAACACTTAGTTTCAGATAGAACATTTAGTTTAAAATGGCACTAACCTTCGCGTCTGGAGTTTCGTATCTCACAAGGTCGACCACTTAGTTTCGTCGAACACATACGGTTACGAGTGGCATCGCTACAGATTTCAATGAACAGGCGCTTCTCCTGGCACAGTATCGAACACATAGTTTTAGATAGAACAATTAGTTTAAAATGGAACTATGTTTCGCTTCTGGAGTTTCCTCTCTCAAAAGGTCGACTACTTAGTTTCGTCGACACATACGGTTTCGAGTGGTATCGCCACACATTTCAGAGAACAGGCGCTTCTCCTGGCACAGTATCGAACACTTGTGTCAGACAGAACAATTAGTTTAAAATGGAACTATGTTTCGCATCTGGAGTTTCCTCTCTCACAAGGTCGGCCACTTAGTTTCGTCGAACACATACGGTTTCGAGTGGCATCGCCACAGATTTCAGAGAACAGGCGCTTCTCCTGGCACAGTATCGAAAACTTAGTTTCAGATTGAACAATTGGTTTAAAATGGAACTAAGTTTCGCATCTGGAGTTTCCTCTCTCACAAGGTCGGCCACTTAGTTTCGTCGAACACATACGGTTTCGAGTGGCATCGCCACAGATTTCAGAGAACAGGCGCTTCTCCTGGCACAGTATCGAACACTTAGTTTCAGAAGGAACATTTAGTTTAAAATGGATCTAAGTTTCGCATCTGGAGTTTCCTCTCTCACAAGGTCGACCACTTAGTTTCGTCGAACACATACGGTTCCGAGTGGCATCGCCACAGATTTCAGAGAACAGGCGCTTCTCCTGGCACAGTATCGAAAACTTAGTTTCAGATAGAACAATTGGTTTAAAATGGAACTAAGTTTCGCATCTGGAGTTTCCTCTCTCACAAGGTCGGCCACTTAGTTTCGTCGAACACCGACGGTTTCGAGTGGCATCGCCACAGATTTCAGAGAACAGGCGCTTCTCCTGGCACAGTATCGAACACTTAGTTTCAGAAGGAACATTTAGTTTAAAATGGAACTAAGTTTTGCATCTGGAGTTTCCTCTCTCACAAGGTCCACCACTTAGTTTCGTTGAACACATACGGTTTCGAGTGGCAACGCCACATATTTCAGAGGACAGGCGCTTCTCCTGGCACAGTATCGAACACATAGTTTCAGATAGAACAATTAGTTTAAAATGGAACTAAGTTTCGCATCTGGAGTTTCCTCTGTCACAAGGTCCACCACTTAGTTTCGTTGAACACATACGGTTTCGAGTGGCATCGCCACAGATTTCAGAGAACAGGCGCTTCTCCTGGCACAGTATCGAAAACTTAGTTTCAGATAGAACAATTGGTTTAAAATGGAACTAAGTTTCGCATCTGCAGTTTCCTCTCTCGCAAGGTCGGCCACTTAGTTTCGTCGAACACATACGGTTTCGAGTGGCATCGCCACAGATTTCAGAGAACAGGCGCTTCTCCTGGCACAGTATCGAACACTTAGTTTCAGAAGGAACATTTAGTTTAAAATGGCACTAACCTTCGCGTCTGGAGTTTCGTATCTCACAAGGTCGACCACTTAGTTTCGTCGAACACATACGGTTACGAGTGGCATCGCCACAGATTTCAGAGAACAGGCGCTTCTCCTGGCACAGTATCGAACACTTGTGTCAGACAGAACAATTAGTTTAAAATGGAACTATGTTTCGCATCTGGAGTTTCCTCTCTCACAAGGTCGGCCACTTAGTTTCGTCGAACACATACGGTTTCGAGTGGCATCGCCACAGATTTCAGAGAACAGGCGCTTCTCCTGGCACAGTATCGAAAACTTAGTTTCGGATAGAACAATTGGTTTAAAATGGAACTAAGTTTCGCATCTGGAGTTTCCTCTCTCACAAGGTCGGCCACTTAGTTTCGTCGAACACATACGGTTTCGAGTGGCATCGCCACAGATATCAGAGAACAGGTGCTTCTCCTGGCATAGTATCGAACACTTAGTTTCAGAAGGAACATTTAGTTTAAAATGGAACTATGTTTTGCATTTGGAGTTTCCTCTCTCACAAGGTCCACCACTTAGTTTCGTTGAACACATACGGTTTCGAGTGGCAACGCCACATATTTCAGAGGACAGGCGCTTCTCCTGGCACAGTATCGAAAACTTAGTTTCAGATAGAACAATTAGTTTAAAATGGAACTAAGTTTAGCATCTGGAGTTTCCTCTCTCACAAGGTCGACCACTTAGTTTCGTCGAACATATACGGTTCCGAGTGGCATCGCCACAGATTTCAGAGAACAGGCGCTTCTCCTGGCACAGTATCGAAAACTTAGTTTCAGATAGAACAATTGGTTTAAAATGGAACTAAGTTTCGCATCTGGAGTTTCCTCTCTCACAAGGTCGGCCACTTAGTTTCGTCGAACACATACGGTTTCGAGTGGCATCGCCACAGATTTCAGAGAACAGGCGCTTCTCCTGGCAGAGTATCGAACACTTAGTTTCAGAAGGAACATTTAGTTTAAAATGGAACTAAGTTTTGCATCTGGAGTTTCCTCTCTCACAAGGTCCACCACTTAGTTTCGTTGAACACATACGGTTTCGAGTGGCAACGCCACATATTTCAGAGGACAGGCGCTTCTCCTGGCACAGTATCGAACACATAGTTTCAGATAGAACAATTAGTTTAAAATGGAACTAAGTTTCGCATCTGGATATTCCTCTCCCATATGGTCGACCACTTAGTTTCGTCGAACACATACGGTTCCGAGTGGCATCGCCACAGATATCAGAGAACAGGTGCTTCTCCTGGCACAGTATCGAACACTTAGTTTCAGAATGAACATTTAGTTTAAAATGGAACTATGTTTTGCATTTGGAGTTTCCTCTCTCACAAGGTCCACCACTTAGTTTCGTTGAACACATACGGTTTCGAGTGGCAACGCCACATATTTCAGAGGACAGGCGCTTCTCCTGGCACAGTATCGAAAACTTAGTTTCAGATAGAACAATTAGTTTAAAATGGAACTAAGTTTCGCATCTGGAGTTTCCTATCTCACAAGGTCGGCCACTTAGTTTCGTCGAACACATACGGTTTCGAGTGGCATCGCCACAGATTTCAGAGAACAGGCGCTTCTCCTGGCACAGTATCGAGCACTTAGTTTCAGATGGAACATTTGGTTTAAAATGGAATTAAGTTTCGCATCTGGAGTTTCCTCTCTCACCAGGTCGACCACTTAGTTTCGTTGAACACATACGGTTTCGAGCGGCATCGCCACACAGTTCAGAGAACAGGCGCTTCTCCTGGCACAGTATCGAAAACTTAGTTTCAGATAGAACAATTAGTTTAAAATGGAACTAAGTTTCGCGTCTGGAGTTTCCTCTCTCACAAGGTCGACCACTTAGTTTCGTCGAATATATACGGTTCCGAGTGGCATCGCCACAGATTTCAGAGAACAGGCGCTTCTCCTGGCACAGTATCGAAAACTTAGTTTCAGATAGAACAATTGGTTTAAAATGGAACTAAGTTTCGCATCTGGAGTTTCCACTCTCACAAGGTCGGCCACTTAGTTTCGTCGAACACATACGGTTTCGAGTGGCATCGCCGCAGATTTCAGAAAACAGGCGCTTCTCCTGGCATAGTATCGAACACTTAGTTTCAGATAGAACAGTTAGTTTAAAATGGAACTAAGTTTCGCATCTGGAGTCTCCTCTCTCAAAAGGTCGACCACTTAGTTTCGTCGAATATATACGGTTCCGAGTGGCATCGCCACAGATTTCAGAGAACAGGCGCTTCTCCTGGCAGAGTATCGAACACCTAGTTTCAGAAGGAACATTTAGTTTAAAATGGAACTAAGTTTTGCATCTGGAGTTTCCTCTCTCACAAGGTCCACCACTTAGTTTCGTTGAACACATACGGTTTCGAGTGGCAACGCCACATATTTCAGAGGACAGGCGCTTCTCCTGGCACAGTATCGAACACATAGTTTCAGATAGAACAATTAGTTTAAAATGGAACTAAGTTTCGCATCTGGATATTCCTCTCCCACAAGGTCGACCACTTAGTTTCGTCGAACACATACGGTTCCGAGTGGCATCGCCACAGATTTTAGAGAACAGGCGCTTCTCCTGGCACAGTATCGAAAACTTAGTTTCGGATAGAACAATTAGTTTAAAATGGAACTAAGTTTCGCATCTGGAGTTTCCTCTCTCACAAGGTGGACCACTTAGTTTCGTCGAACACATACGGTTTCGAGTGGCATCGCCACAGATTTCAGAGAACAGGCGCTTCTCCTGGCATAGTATCGAACACTTAGTTTCAGATAGAACAGTTAGTTTAAAATGGAACTAAGTTTCGCATCTGGAGTCTCCTCTCTCAAAAGGTCGACAACTTAGTTTCGTCGAACACATACGGTTTCGAGTGGCAACGCCACATATTTCAGAGGACAGGCGCTTCTCCTGGCACAGTATCGAACACATAGTTTCAGATAGAACAATTAGTTTAAAATGGAACTAAGTTTCGCATCTGGATATTCCTCTCCCACAAGGTCGACCACTTAGTTTCGTCGAACACATACGGTTCCGAGTGGCATCGCCACAGATTTTAGAGAACAGGCGCTTCTCCTGGGACAGTATCGAAAACTTAGTTTCGGATAGAACAATTAGTTTAAAATGGAACTAAGTTTCGCATCTGGAGTTTCCTCTCTCACAAGGTGGACCACTTAGTTTCGTCGAACACATACGGTTTCGAGTGGCATCGCCACAGATTTCAGAGAACAGGCGCTTCTCCTGGCATAGTATCGAACACTTAGTTTCAGATAGAACAGTTAGTTTAAAATGGAACTAAGTTTCGCATCTGGAGTCTCCTCTCTCAAAAGGTCGACCACTTAGTCTCGTCGAACACATACGGTTTCGAGTAGCATCGCGACAGATTTCAGAGAACAGGCGCATCTGCTGGCACTGTATCGAAAACTTAGTTTCAGATGGAATACTTAGTTTTAAATGGAACTAAGTTTCGCATCTGGAGTTTCCTATCTCACAAGGTGGACCACTTAGTTTCGTCGAACACATACGGTTTCGAGTGGCATCGCCACAGATTTCAGAGAACAGGCGCTTCTCCTGGCATAGTATCGAACACTTAGTTTCAGATGGAATACTTAGTTTTGAATGGAACTAAGTTTCGCATCTGGTGTCTCCTCTCTCAAAAGGTCGACCACTTAGTTTCGTCGAACACATACGGTTTGGAGTAGCATCGCGACAGATTTCAGAGAACAGGCGCATCTGCTGGCACTGTATCGAAAACTTAGTTTCAGATGGAATACTTAGTTTTAAATGGAACTAAGTTTCGCATCTGGAGTTTCCTATCTCACAAGGTCGGCCACTTAGTTTCGTCGAACACATACGGTTTCGAGTGGCATCGCCACAGATTTCAGAGAACAGGCGCTTCTCCTGGCACAGTATCGAGCACTTAGTTTCAGATGGAACATTTGGTTTAAAATGGAAATAAGTTTCGCATCTGGAGTTTCTTCCCTCACAAGGCGACCACTTAGTTTCGTCGAACACATACGGTTTCGAGTAGCATCGCCACAGATTTCAGAGAAGAGGCACCTCTCCTGGCACAGTATCGAACACTTAGTTTCAGATAGAACAATTAGTTTAAAATGGAAGTAAGTTTCGCATCTGGTGAATCCTCTCTCACAAGGTCAGCCACTTAGTTTTGTCGAACACATACGGTTTCGAGTGGCGTCGCCACAGATTTCAGAGAACAAGCGCTTTTCCTGGGACAGTATCGAACACTTAGTTTCAGATGGAACATTTATATGAAAATTGAAATATGTTTCGCATCTGGAGTTTCCTCTCTCACAAGGCGACCACTAAGTTTCGTGGAACACATACGGTTTCGAGTAGCATCGTCACAGATTTCAGAGAACAGGCGCTTCTCCTGGCACAGTATCGAAAACTTAGTTTCAGATAGAACAATTGGTTTAAAATGGAACTAAGTTTCGCATCTGGAGTTTCCTCTCTCACAAGGTCGGCCACTTAGTTTCGTCGAACACATACGGTTTCGAGTGGCAGCGCCACAGATTTCAGAGAACAGGCGCTTCTCCTGGCAGAGTATCGAACACCTAGTTTCAGAAGGAACATTTAGTTTAAAATGGAACTAAGTTTTGCATCTGGAGTTTCCTCTCTCACAAGGTCCACCACTTAGTTTCGTTGAACACATACGGTTTCGAGTGGCAACGCCACATATTTCAGAGGACAGGCGCTTCTCCTGGCACAGTATCGAACACATAGTTTCAGATAGAACAATTAGTTTAAAATGGAACTAAGTTTCGCATCTGGATATTCCTCTCCCACAAGGTCGACCACTTAGTTTCGTCGAACACATACGGTTCCGAGTGGCATCGCCACGGATTTTAGAGAACAGGCGCTTCTCCTGCCACAGTATCGAAAACTTAGTTTCGGATAGAACAATTAGTTTAAAATGGAACTAAGTTTCGCATCTGGAGTTTCCTCTCTCACAAGGTGGACCACTTAGTTTCGTCGAACACATACGGTTTCGAGTGGCATCGCCACACATTTCGGAGGACAGGCGCTTCTCCTGGCACAGTATCGAACACATGGTTTCAGATAGAACAATTGGTTTAAAATGGGACTAAGTTTCGCATCTGGAGTTTCTTCCCTCACAAGGCGACCACTTAGTTTCGTCGAACACATACGGTTTCGTGTGGCATCGCCACAGATTTCAAAGAACAGGCGTTTCTCGTGGCACACTATCGAACACTTAGTTCCAGAAAGAACAATTAGTTTTAAATTGAACTATGTTTCGCATCCGGAGCTTCCTCTCTCACAAGGTCAACCACTTCGTTTCGACGAACACATACGGTTTCGAGTGGCATCGCCACACATTTCAGAGGACAGGCGCTTCTCCTGGCACAGTATCGAACACATAGTTTCAGATAGAACAATTACTTTAAAATGGAAGTAAGTTTCGCATCTGCGGTTTCCTCTCCCACAAGGTCGACCACTTAGTTTCGTCGAACACATACGGTCTCGATTAGCATCGCCACAGATTTCAGAGAACAGGCGCTTCTCCTGGCACAGTACCGAACACTTAGTTTCAGATAGAACAATTAGTTTAAAATGGAACTATGTTTCGCATCTGGAGTTTTCTCTCTCACAAGGTCGGCCACTTAGTTTCGTCGAACACATACGGTTTCGAGTAGCATCGCCACAGATTTCAGAGAACAGCCGATCTCCTGGCACAGTATCGAACACTTAGTTTCAGATAGAACGATTAGTTTAAAATGGAACTAAGTTTCGCATCTGGAGTTTTCTCTCTCACAAGGTCGGCCACTTAGTTTCGTCGAACACATACGGTTTCGAGTGGCATCGCCACAGATTTCAGAGAACAGGCGCCTCTCCTGGCACAGTATCGAACACTTAGTTTCAGATAGAACAATTAGTTTAAAATGGAAGTAAGTTTCGCATCTGCAGTTTCCTCTCAAACAAGGTCGACCACTTAGTTTCGTCGAACACATACGGTTTCGATTAGCATCGCGACACATTTCAGAGGACAGGCGCTTCTCCTGGCACAGTACCGAACACTTAGTTTCAGATAGAACAATTAGTTTAAAATGGAACTCTGTTTCGCATCCGGAGCTTCCTCTCTCACAAGGTCAACCACTTAGTTTCGTCGAACACATACGGTTTCGAGTGGCATCGCCACACATTTCAGAGGACAGGCGCTTCTCCTGGCACAGTATCGAACACATAGTTTCAGATAGAACAATTGGTTTAAAATGGGACTAAGTTTCGCATCTGGAGTTTCTTCCCTCACAAGGCGACCACTTAGTTTCGTCGAACACATACGGTTTCGTGTGGCATCGCCACAGATTTCAAAGAACAGGCGTTTCTCGTGGCACACTATCGAACACTTAGTTTCAGAAAGAACAATTAGTTTTAAATTGAACTATGTTTCGCATCCGGAGCTTCCTCTCTCACAAGGTCAACCACTTCGTTTCGACGAACACATACGGTTTCGAGTGGCATCGCCACACATTTCAGAGGACAGGCGCTTCTCCTGGCACAGTATCGAACACATAGTTTCAGATAGAACAATTACTTTAAAATGGAAGTAAGTTTCGCATCTGCGGTTTCCTCTCCCACAAGGTCGACCACTTAGTTTCGTCGAACACATACGGTCTCGATTAGCATCGCCACAGATTTCAGAGAACAGGCGCTTCTCCTGGCACAGTACCGAACACTTAGTTTCAGATAGAACAATTAGTTTAAAATGGAACTATGTTTCGCATCTGGAGTTTTCTCTCTCACAAGGTCGGCCACTTAGTTTCGTCGAACACATACGGTTTCGAGTAGCATCGCCACAGATTTCAGAGAACAGCCGATCTCCTGGCACAGTATCGAACACTTAGTTTCAGATAGAACGATTAGTTTAAAATGGAACTAAGTTTCGCATCTGGAGTTTTCTCTCTCACAAGGTCGGCCACTTAGTTTCGTCGAACACATACGGTTTCGAGTGGCATCGCCACAGATTTCAGAGAACAGGCGCCTCTCCTGGCACAGTATCGAACACTTAGTTTCAGATAGAACAATTAGTTTAAAATGGAAGTAAGTTTCGCATCTGCAGTTTCCTCTCAAACAAGGTCGACCACTTAGTTTCGTCGAACACATACGGTTTCGATTAGCATCGCGACACATTTCAGAGGACAGGCGCTTCTCCTGGCACAGTACCGAACACTTAGTTTCAGATAGAACAATTAGTTTAAAATGGAACTCTGTTTCGCATCCGGAGCTTCCTCTCTCACAAGGTCAACCACTTAGTTTCGTCGAACACATACGGTTTCGAGTGGCATCGCCACACATTTCAGAGGACAGGCGCTTCTCCTGGCACAGTATCGAACACATAGTTTCAGATAGAACAATTGGTTTAAAATGGGACTAAGTTTCGCATCTGGAGTTTCTTCCCTCACAAGGCGACCACTTAGTTTCGTGGAACACATACGGTTTCGAGTAGCATCGCCACAGATTTCAGAGAACAGGCGCCTCTCCTGGCACAGTATCGAACACTTAGTTTCAGATAGAACAATTAGTTTAAAATGGAAGTAAGTTTCGCATCTGCAATTTCCTCTCCAACAAGGCGACCACTTAGTTTCGTCGAACACATACGGTCTCGATTAGCATCGCCACAGATTTCAGAGAACAGGCGCTTCTCCTGGCACAGTACCGAACACTTAGTTTCAGATATAACAATTAGTTTAAAATGGAACTATGTTTCGCATCTGGAGTTTTCTCTCTCACAAGGTCGGCCACTTAGTTTCGTCGAACACATACGGTTTCGAGTGGCATCGCCACAGATTTCAGAGAACAGCCGCTTCTCCTGGCACAGTATCGAACACTTAGTTTCAGATAGAACGATTAGTTTAAAATGGAACTAAGTTTCGCATCTGGAGTTTTCTCTCTCACAAGGTCGGCCACTTAGTTTCGTCGAACACATACGGTTTCGAGTGGCATCGCCACAGATTTCAGAGAACAGGCGCTTCTCCTGGCACAGTATCGAACGCTTTGTTTCAGATAGAACAAGTAGTTTAAAATGGAAGTAAGTTTCGCATCTGGTGAATCCTCTCTCACAAGGTCAGCCACTTAGTTTTGTCGAACACATACGTTTTCGAGTGGCGTCGCCACAGATTTCAGAGAACAAGCGCTTTTCCTGGGACAGTATCGAACACTTAGTTTCAGATGGAACATTTATTTGAAAATTGAAATATGTTTCGAATCTGGAGTTTCCTCTCTCACAAGGCGACCACTTAGTTTCGTGGAACACATACGGTTTCGAGTAGCATCGTCACAGATTTCAGAGAACAGGCGCTTCTCCTGGCACAGTATCGAACACTTAGTTTCAGATGGAACATTTATTTGAAAATTGAAATATGTTTCGCATCTGGAGTTTCCTCTCTCACAAGGCGACCACTTAGTTTCGTCGAACACATACGGTTTCGTGTGGCATCGCCACAGATTTCAAAGAACAGGCGCCTCTCCTGGCACAGTATCGAACACTTAGTTTCAGATAGAACAATTAGTTTAAAATGGAAGTAAGTTTCGCATCTGCAGTTTCCTCTCCAACAAGGTCGACCACTTAGTTTCGTCGAACACATACGGTTTCGATTAGCATCGCGACACATTTCAGAGGACAGGCGCTTACCCTGGCACAGTACCGAACACTTAGTTTCAGATAGAACAATTAGTTTAAAATGGAACTCTGTTTCGCATCCGGAGCTTCCTCTCTCAAAAGGTCAACCACTTAGTTTCGTCGAACACATACGGTTTCGAGTGGCATCGCCACACATTTCAGAGGACAGGCGCTTCTCCTGGCACAGTATCGAACACATAGTTTCAGATAGAACAATTGGTTTAAAATGGGACTAAGTTTCGCATCTGGAGTTTCTTCCCTCACAAGGCGACCACTTAGTTTCGTGGAACACATACGGTTTCGAGTAGCATCGCCACAGATTTCAGAGAACAGGCGCCTCTCCTGGCACAGTATCGAACACTTAGTTTCAGATAGAACAATTAGTTTAAAATGGAAGTAAGTTTCGCATCTGCAGTTTCCTCTCCAACAAGGCGACCACTTAGTTTCGTCGAACACATACGGTTCCGAGTGGCATCGCCACACATTTCGGAGGACAGGCGCTTCTCCTGGCACAGTATCGAACACATGGTTTCAGATAGAACAATTGGTTTAAAATGGGACTAAGTTTCGCATCTGGAGTTTCTTCCCTCACAAGGCGACCACTTAGTTTCGTCCAACATATACGGTTTCGAGTGGCATCGCCACAGATTTCAGAGAACAGCCGCTTTTCCTGGCACAGTATCGAACACTTAGTTTCAGAGAGAACATTTAGTTTAAAATTGAACTATGTTTCGCATCTGGAGTTTCCTCTCTCACAAGGTCGACTACTTAGTTTCGTCGAACACATACGGTTTCGAGTGGCATCGCCACAGATTTCAGAGAACAGGCGCTTCTCCTGGCACAGTATCGAACGCTTTGTTTCAGATAGAGCAATTAGTTTTAAATGGAACTAAGTTTCGCATCTGGAGTTTCCTCTCTCACAAGGTCGACCACTTAGTTTCGACGAACACATACGGTTTCGAGTAGCATCACCACAGATTTCACAGAACGGGAGTTTCTCCTGGCACAGTATCGAACACTTAGTTTCAGAAAGAACAATTAGTTTAAAATGGAACTATGTTTCGCATTTGGAGTTTCCTCCCTCACAAGGTCGACCACTTAGTTTAGTCGAACACATACGTTTTCGATTGGCATCGCCAGAGATTTCAGAGAACAGGCTGTTCTCCTGGCACAGTATCGGAAACTTAGTTTCAGAGAGCACAATAAGATTAAAATGGAACTAAGTTTCGCATCTGGAGTTTCCTCTCTCACAAGGTCGACCACTTGGTTTTGTCGAACACATACGGTTTCGAGTAGCATCGCCACAGATTTCAGAGAGCAGGCGCTTCTCCTGGCACAGTATCGAACACTTAGTTTCAGATGGAACAATTAGTTTAAAATGGTACTAAGTTTCGCAACTGGAATTTCTTCTCTCAGCAGGTGACCACTTAGTTTCGTCGAACACATACGGCTTCGAGCAGCATCGCGACAGATTTCAGAGAACAGGCGCTTCTCCTGGCACAATATCTAACACTTAGTTTCAGATAGAACAATTAGTTTAAAATGGAACTAAGTTTCGCATCTGGAGTTTCCTCCTTCACAAGGCGACCACTCAGTTTCGTCGAACACATACCGTTTCGAGTAGCATCGCGACATATTTCAGAGAGCAGGCGCTTCTCCTGGCACAGTATCGAACACTTAGTTTCAGATAGAACAATTAATTTAAAATGGGACTAAGTTTCGCATCTGAACATTCCTCTCCCACAGATTTCAGAGAACAGGCGCTTCTCCTGGCACAGTATCGAACACTTAGTTTCAGATAGAACAATTAATTTAAAATGGAACTAAGTTTCGCATCTGAAGTTTCCTCTCTCACAAGGTCGGCCACTTAGTTTCGTCGAATACATACGGTTTCGAGTGGCATCGCCACAGATTTCAGAGAACAGGCGCTTCTGCTGCCACAGTATCGAACACTTAGTTTCAGATAGAACAATTAGTTTAAAATGGCACTAAGTTTCGCATCTGAAGTTTCCTCTCTCACAAGGTCGACCACGTAGTTTCGTCGAACACATACGGTTTCGAGTGGCATCGCCACAGATTTCAGGGAACAGGCGCTTCTCCTGGCACAGTATTGAACACTTAGTTTCAGATGGAACGTTTAGTTTAAAATTGAACTATGTTTCGCATCTGAAGTTTCCTCTCTCACAAGGTCGGCCGCTTAGTTTCGTCGAACACATACGGTTTCGAGTGGCATCGCCACAGATGTCAGAGAACAGGCGCTTCTCCTGGCACAGTATTGAACACTTAGTTTCAGATGGAACATTTAGTTTAAAATTGAACTATATTTCGCATCTGGAGTTTCCTCTCTCACAAGGTCGACCACTTAGTTTCGCCGATCGCATACGGTTTCGAGTGGCATCGCCACAGATGTCAGAGAACAGGCGCTTCTCCTGGCACAGTATTGAACACTTAGTTTCAGATGGAACATTTAGTTTAAAATTGAACTATATTTCGCATCTGGAGTTTCCTCTCTCACAAGGTCGACCACTTAGTTTCGCCGATCGCATACGGTTTCGAGTGGCATCGCCACAGATTTCAGAGAACAGGCGCTTCTGCTGGCACAGTATCGAACACTTAGTTTCAGATAGAACAATTAGTTTAAAATGGCACTAAGTTTCCCATCCGGAGTTTCCTCTCTCAGAAGGTCGGGCACTTAGTTTCGTCGAACACATACGGTTTCGAGTAGCATCGCAACAGATTTCAGAGAACAGGCGCTTCTCCTGGCACAGTATCGAACACTTAGTTACAGATAGAACACTTAGTTTAAAATGGAACTATATTTCGCATTTGGAGTTTCCTCTCTCACAAGGTGGACCACTTAGTTTCGTCAAACACATACGGTTTCGAGTAGCATCGCCACACATTTCAGAGAACAGGCACTTCTCCTGGCACAGTATCGAACACTTAGTTTCAGATAGAACAATTAGTTTGAAATGGAACTAAGTTTCGCATCGGGAGTTTCCTCTCTCACAAGGTCGACCACTTAGTTTCGTCGAACACATACGCTTTCGAGTAGCATTGCGACAGATTTCCGAGAACAGGCGCATCTCCTGGCACAGTATCGAACACTTAGTTTCAGATAGAACAATTAGTTTAAAATGGAACTACATTTCGCATCTGGAGTTTCCTCTCTCACAAGGTCGACCACTTAGTTTCGTCGAACACATAAGGTTTCGAGTAGCATCGCCACAGATTTCAGAGAACAGGCGCTTCTCCTGGCACAGTATCGGACACTTAGTTTCAGATAGAAAAATTAGTTTAAAATGGAACTATGTTTCGCATCTGGAGTTTCCTCTTTCACAAGGTCGACCACTAAGTTTTGCCGAACACATACGGTCTCGAGTGGCATCGCAACAGATGTCAGAGAACATGCGCTTCTCCTGGCACAGTATCGAACACTTAGTTTCAGATAGAACAATTAGTTTTAAATGGAACTAAGTTTCGCATCTGGAGTTTCCTCTCTCACAAGGTCGACCACTTAGTTTCGTCGAACACATACGGTTTCGAGTAGCATCGCCACAGATTTCAGAGAACAGGCGCTTCTCCTGGCACAGTATCGGACACTTAGTTTCAGATAGAAAAATTAGTTTAGAATCGAACAAAGCTTCGCATTTGGAGTTTCCTCTCTCATAAGGTCGGCCACTTAGTTTCGTCGAACACATACGGTTGCGAGTAGCATCGCCACAGATTTCAGAGAACAGGCGCCTCCCCTGGCACAGTATCAAACACTTAGTTTCAGATAGAACAATTAGTGTATAATGAAAGTAAGTTTCGCATCTGGAGTTTCCTCCCTCACAAGGTCGACCACTTAGTTTCGTCGAACACATACGGTTTCGAGTAGCATCGTCACAGAATTCAGAGAACAGGCGCCTCTCCTGGCACAGTATCGAACACTTAGTTTCAGATAGAACAATTAGTTTAAAATGAAAGTAAGTTTCGCATCTGGAGTTTCCTCTCTCAAAAGGTCGACCACTTAGTTTCGTCGAACACATACGGTTTCGAGTGGCATTGCCACAGATTTCAGAGAACAGGCGTTTCTCCTGGCACACTACCGAACACTTAGTTTCAGATAGAACAATTAGTTTTAAATGGAACTAAGTTTCGCATCTGGAGTGTCCTATCCCACAAGGTCGACCACTTAGTTCCGTCGAACACATACGGTTTCGAGTAGCATCGCTACAGATTTCAGAGAACTGGCGCTTCTCCTGGCACAGTATCGAACACTTAGGTTCAAATAGAACAATTAGTTTAAACTGGGACTAAGTTTCGCATCTTGAGTTTCCTCTCTCACAAGGTCGACTACTTAGTTTCGTCGAACACATACGGTTTCGAGTAGCATCGCCACAGATTCCAGAGAAGAGGCGCCTCCCCTGGCACAGTATCGAACACTTAGTTTCAGATAGAACTATTAGTTTTAAATGGAATTAAGTTTCGCATCTGGAGTTTCCTCTCTCACAAGGTCGACCACTTAGGTTCGTCGAACACATACGCTTTCGAGTTGCATCGCGACAGATTTCCGAGAACAGGCGCTTCTCCTGGCACAGTATCGAACACTTAGTTTCAGATAGAACAATTAGTTTAAAATGGAACTAAATTTCGCATCTGGAGTGTCCTATCCCACAAGGTCGACCACTTAGTTTCGTCGAACACATACGGTTTCGAGTAGCATCACCACAGATTTCAGAGAGCAGGCGCTTCTCCTGGCACAGTATCGAACACTTATTTCAGACAGAACAATTAGTTTAAAATGTAACTATGTTTCGCATCTGGATTATCCTCCCTCACAAGGCGACCACTTAGTTTCGTCGAACTCATACCGTTTCGAGTGGCATTGCCACAGATTTCAGGGAACAGGCGCTTCTCCTGGCACAGTAGCGAACACTTAGTTTCAGGTAGAACAATTAGTTTAAAATGGAACTATGTTTCGCAACTGGAGAACCCTCTCCCAAAAGATCGACGACTTAATTTCGTCGAACACATACGGTTTCGAGTGGCATCGCCACAGATTTCAGAGAACAGGCGCTACTCCTGGCACAGTATCGAACACTTAGTTTCAGATAGAACAATTAGTTTAAAATGGAACTAAGTTTCGCATCTGGAGTTTCCTCTCTCACAAGTTCGGCCACTTAGTTTCGTCGAACAGATACGATTTCGAGTGGCATCGCCACACATTTCAGAGAACAGGCGCTTCTCCTGGCACAGTACCGAACACTTAGTTTCAGATAGAACAATTAGTTTAAAATGGAACTATGTTTGGCATCTGGAGTTTCCTCTACCACGAGGTCGACTACTTAGTTTCGTCAAACACATACGGTCTCGTGTGGCATCGCCACAGATTTCAGAGAACAGGCGCTTCTCCTGGCACATTATCGAACCCATAGTTGCAGATGGAACAATTAGTTTAAAATCGAACTAAGTTTCGCATCTGGAGTGTCCTATCCCACAAGGTCGACCACTTAGTTTCGTCGAACACATACGGTTTCGAGTGGCATCGCCACACATTTCAGAGAACAGGCGCGTCTCCTGGCACAGTATCGAACACTTATTTCAGACAGAACAATTAGTTTAAAATGGAACTACGTTTCGCATCTGGAATATCCTCTCTCACAAGATCAACCACTTAGTTTCGTCGAACACATACGGTTTCGAGTAGCATCGCCACACATTTCAGAGAACAGATGCTTCTCCTGGCACATTATCGAACACTTAGTTTCAGATAGAAGAATTAGTTTAAAATGGAACTAAGTTTCGCATCTGGAGTTTCCTCTCCCACAAGGTCGACCACTTAGCTGCCTCGAACACATACGGTTTCGAGTAGCATCGCCAGAGATTTCAGAGAACAGGCGCTTCTCCTGGCACAGTATCCAACACTTATTTCAGACAGAACAATTAGTTTAAAATGGGACTAAGTTTCGCATCTGGAGTTTCCCCTCCCACAAGGTCGACCACTTAGCTTCCTCGAACACATACGGTTTCGAGTAGCATCGCCAGAGATTTCAGAGAACAGGCGCTTCTCCTGGCACAGTATCGAACACTTAGTTTCAGTTAGAACAATTAGTTTAAAATGGAACTAAGTTTCGCATCTGGAGTTTCTTCTCCCACAAGGTCGACCACTTAATTTCGTTGAACACATACGGTTTCGAGTGGCATCGCCACACATTTCAGAGAACAGGCGCTTCTCCTGGCACAGTATCGAACACTTAGCTTCAGATAGAAAAATTAGTTTAAACTGGACCTTTGTTTCGCATTTGGAGTTTCCAAAAAATGGAATTAAGTTTGTCATTTGGAGTTTCTTGCCTCACAAGGTTGACCACTTAGTTTTGTCGAACACAAACGGTTTCGAGTGGCATCGCCACAGATTTCAGAGAACTGGCGCTTCTCCTGGCACAGTATCGAACACTTAGTTTCAGATAGAACAATTAGTATAAAATGGAACTATGTTTCGCATCTGGAGTTTCCTGTCTACAAAGTCGACCACTTAGTTTCGTCGAACACATACGGTTTCGAGTGGCATCGCCACAGATTTCAGAGAGCAGGCGCTTCTCCTGGCACAGTATCGAACACTTATTTCAGACACAACAATTAGTTTAAAATGTAACTATGTTTCGCATCTGGAGTATCCTCCCTCACAAGGTCGACCACTTAGTTTCGTCGAACACATACGGTTTCGAGTAGCATCGCCACCGATTTCAGAGAACAGGCGCTTCCCCTGGCACGGTATCGAACACTTAGTTACAGATAGAACACTTAGTTTAAAATGGAACTCTGTTTCGCATTTGGAGTTTCATCTCTCACAAGGTCGACCACTTAGTTTCAAGTCTCACAAGGTGGACCACTTAGTTTCGTCGAACACAAACGGTTTCGAGTACCATCGCCACAGATTTCAGAGAACAGGCGCTTCTCCTGGCTCATTATCGAAAACTTAGTTTCAGATAGAACAATTAGTTTAAAATGGAACTAAGTTTCGCATCTGGAGTTTCCTCTCTCACAAGGTCGGCCACTTAGTTTCGTCGAACACATACGGTTTCGAGTAGCATCGCCTCAGATTTCAGAGAACAGGCGCTTCTCCTGGCACAGTATCGAACACTTAGTTTCAGATAGAACAATTAGTTTAAAATGGCACTAAGTTTCGCGTCTGGAGTTTCCTCTCTCACAAGGTCAACCACTTAGTTTCGTCGAACATATACGGTTTCGAGTAGCATCGCCACAGATTTCAGAGAGCAGGCGCTTCTCCTGGCACAGTATCGAACACTTATTTCAGACACAACAATTAGTTTAAAATGTAACTATGTTTCGCATTTGGAGTTTCCTCTCTCACAAGGTCGGCCACTTAGTTTCGTCGGACACGTACGGTTTCGAGTGGCATCGCCACAGATTTCAGAGAACAGGCGCTTCTCCTGGCACAGTATCGAACACTTAGTTTCAGATGGAACATTTGGTTTAAAATGGAACTAAGTTTCGCATCTGAAGTTTCCTCTCGCACAAGGTCGGCCACTTAGTTTCGTCGAACACACACGATTTCGAGTGGCATCGCTACAGATTTCAGAGAACAGGCGTTTCTCCTGGCACAGTATCGAACACTTAGTTTCAGATGGAACATTTAGTTTAAAATTGAACTATGTTTCGCATTTGGAGTTTCCTCTCTCACAAGGTCGGCCACTTAGTTTCGTCGGACACATACGGTTTCGAGTGGCATCGCCACATATTTCAGAGAACAGGCGCATCTCCTGGGACAGTATCGAAAACTTAGTTTCAGATAGAACAATTGGTTTAAAATGGAGCTATATTTTGCATCTGGAGTTTCATCTCTCACAAGGTCGACGACTTAATTGCGACGAACACATACGGTTTCGAGTGGCATCGTCACAGATTTCAGAGAACAGGCGCTTCTCCTGGCACAGTATCGAGCACTTAGTTTCAGATAGAACAATTCGTTTAAAATGGAAATACGTTTCGCATCTGGAGTTTCTTCTCTCACAAGGTCGACCATTTAGATTCGCCGAGCACATACGGTTTCGAGTATCATCGCCACAGATTTCAGAGAACAGGCGCTTCTCCTGGCACAGTATCGAACACTTATTTCAGACAGAACAATTAGTTTAAAATGGAACTATGTTTCGCATCTGGAGTATCCTCTCTCAAAAGGTCAACCACTTAGTTTCGTCGAACACACACGGTTTCGAGTGGCATCGCCACAGATTTCAGAGATCAGGCGCTTCTCCTGGCACAGTATCGGACACTTAGTTTCAGATGGAACATTTAGTTTAAAATTGAACTATATTTCGTATTTGGAGTTTCCTCTCTCACAAGGTGGACCACTCAGTTTCGTCCAACACATACGGTTTCGAGTGGCATCGCCACAGATTTGAGCGAACAGGCCCATCTCCTGGCACATTATCGAAAACTTAGTTTCAGATAGGACAATTAGTTGAAAAGGGACTAAGCTTCTTATCTGGAGTTTCCTCTCTCACAAGGTCGGCCACTTAGTTTCGTCGAACACACACGGTTTCGAGTGGCATCGCCACAGATTTCAGAGAACAGGCGCTTCTCCTGGCACAGTCTCGAACACTTAGTTACAGATAGAACACTTTGTTTAAAATGGAACTAAGTTTCGCATCTGGAGATTCCTCTCCCACAAGGTCGACCAATTAGTTTCGTCGAACATATACGGTTTCGAGTAGCATCGCCACAGATTTCAGAGAACAGGCGCTTCTCCTGGCACAGTATCGAACACTTAGTTTCAGATAGAACAATTAGTTTAAAATGGAACTAAGTTTCGCATCTGGAATTTCCTCTCTCACAAGGTCGACCATTTAGATTCGTCGAACACATACGTTTTCAAGTGGCATCGCCACAGATCTCAGAGAACAGGCGCTTCTCCTGGCACAGTAACGAACACTTAGTTTCAGATAGAACAATTAGTTTAAAATGGAACTAACTTTCGCATCTGGAGTTTCCTCTCCCACAAGGTCGACCACTTAGTTTCCTCGAACACATACGGTTTCGAGTAGCATCGCCACAGGTTTCAGAGAGCAGGCGCTTCTCCTGGCGCATTATCAAACACTTAGTATCAGATAGAACAATTAGTTTAAAATGGAACTAAGTTTCACATCTGGAGTTTCCTCTCTCACAACGTCGACCACTTAGTTTCGTCGAACATATACGGTTTCGAGTGGCATCGCCACAAATTTCAGAGAACAGGCGCTTCTCCTGCCACATTATCGAACACTTAGTTTCAGATAGAAAAATTAGTTTAAAATGGAACTATGTTTCGCATCTGGAGTTTCCTCTCTCACCAGTTCAACCACTTAGTTTCGTCGAACACATACGGTTTCGAGTAGCATCGCCATAGATTTCAGAGAACAGGCGCTTCTCCTGGCACAGTATCGAACACTTAGTTTCAGATAGAACAATTAGTTTAAAATGGAACTAATTTTCGCATCTGGAGTTTCCTCTCTCACAAGGTCGACCATTTAGATTCGTCGAACACATACGTTTTCAAGTGGCATCGCCACAGATCTCAGAGAACAGGCGCTTCTCCTGGCACAGTAACGAACACTTAGTTTCAGCTAGAACAATAAGTTTAAAATGGAACTAAGTTTCGCATCAGGAGTTTCCTCTCTCACAAGGTCGACCACTTAGTTTCGTCGAACACATACGGTTTCGAGTAGCATCGCCACAGATTTCAGAGAGCAGGCGCTTCCCCTGGAACAGTATCGAACACTTATGTCAGACAGAACAATTAGTTTAAAATGGAACTATGTTTCGCATCTGGAGTATCCTGTCTCACAAGGTCGACCACTTAGTTTCGTCGAATACATATGGTTTCGAGTAGCATCGCCACAGATTTCAGAGAACAGGCGCTTCTCCTGGCTCATTATCGATCACTTAGTTTCAGGTAGAACAATCAGTTTAAAATGGAACTAAGTTTCGCATCTGGAGTTTCCTCTCTCACAAGGTCGACCACTTAGTTTCGTCGAACACATACGGTTTCGAGTAGCATCGCCATATATTTCAGAGAACAGGCGCTTCTCCTGGCACAGTATCGAACACTTTCAGATAGAACAATCAGTTTAAAATGGAACTAAGTTTTGCATCTGGGGTTTCCTCTCTCACCAGTTCAACCACTTAGTTTCGTCGAACACATACGGTATTGAGCGGCCTCGCCACACAGTTCAGAGAACAGGCGCTTCTCCTGGCACAGTATCGAAAACTTAGTTTCAGCTAGAACAATAAGTTTAAAATGGAACTAAGTTTCGCATCAGGAGTTTCCTCTCTCACAAGGTCGACCACTTAGTTTCGTCGAACACATACGGTTTCGAGTAGCATCGCCACAGAATTCAGAGAGCAGGCGCTTCCCCTGGAACAGTATCGAACACTTATGTCAGACAGAACAATTAGTTTAAAATGGAACTATGTTTCGCATCTGGAGTATCCTGTCTCACAAGGTCGACCACTTAGTTTCGTCGAATACATATGGTTTCGAGTAGCATCGCCACAGATTTCAGAGAACAGGCGCTTCTCCTGGCTCATTATCACGTGCTCAGCACCTGTGCGCTTTGGGGTACGGATAAGCGCCAAATTCAACACTCCCCCTTTATCCGTATTCCAACACATTTTTGTTGCACAATCTTAACGAATCAATACAACTTTCGTGCTTATTCTTTGGAATCGATTTCGTCAATATGGCCGCACTCATCTCGCCGGTAGGTACATACATTACGATAATGTCGCCACGCTCTTGGGCTTCACGTGAGAAATGGTATCTGATGTCAATGTGCTTTTTCCTATTGTGAAAAACGCTATTTTTACTTAATTTAATTGCACTCTGATTATCGCAATGGATCACAGTCGGTCCTCTTAGGATGCGTTCGTGTCGGATATGTTTAAGCAATTCTCTTATATACACTACTTCTTTGGTAGCATCCGAGAGCGCCATATATTCAGCCTCCATAGTAGAAAGCGCTACGGTCTTTTGCTTTCGACTATTCCAGCTAATCGACCCCCCGGCCAAACATACGACGTATCCGGTATTCGATCGTCTATCGCTCGTGTCTCCTGCCCAAGCGGAGTCCACGTATGCCGTTAAGCAGTCCTCCTCTGTCCTATACCTTATTCCGTAGTTGATTGTGCCTTTCAGATAACGTAAGACTCGCTTTGCCATTTTCCAATAAATCAACTTGGGATCGTTGCAGAAACGACTCAGAACTTGCCGCGAACGCAATGTCAGGTCGCGACGCGTTGGCTAGATAAATTAGACATCCCACGAGTTCTCTATAGGGTACGTTTACCCCTTCATTATCATTTTCGTTTTCTATTGCAGCGATATCAATGTTTTGTTCGAGAGGAGTGCTTATCGGTTTACAATCATTCATTCCGAATCTCGATAACGTGTCTTGGACGTATCTTTGTTGCGTTATGCTCACGTCACCGAGTTCGCCCTTCCTTTCCACATGCATACCGAGTATTTCCCTCACGTTACCGAGGTCTTTCATTTTAAATTGACGGCTTAATTCGCGTTTTATTTTTACAATATTCGTTAAACTCTTAGACGCAATTAACAAGTCATCGACGTACACAACTATCACAGTGTCGTGATTTTCCCTACAGTCAACATAGACGCACGGGTTTATTTTAGTGTTTTTAAATCCTAGACTAATTAGATAATTATCTAGTTTTCGATACCATTCGCGGCCCGCTTGCTTTAACCCATACAGGGGCTCGCTTAACTTACATACTTTGTCCCCTTGACCTGGTTTTACAAATACTTCGGGTTGTTCCATGTACAAATCATCATGGAGATCGCCTTGAACGTATGCAGTCACCACGTCCATTTGGTGAACATGCATTTTCCTTGCTACGCTCGATGCGAGGAGCGTGCGTATCGTTTCCAGTCTGGCCACTGGTGCAAAAACCTCATCGTAGTCGATTCCTTCGGTTTGTTGGTCGCCCCTTGCAAGCAACCTGGCCTTGTATTTTTCTATGGAACCGTCCAGATTTGTCTTGATCCTAAACACCCATTTGCATTTTAACACCTTGTTTTTATCTGGTCTACTTACTAAGGTCCAAGTGTCATTTTCAGTAAGGGCGTCATGTTCCGTGCGCATCGCTTGTAGTCATTCATCTCGGTCAGACGGTTGCACCGTTTGGGTTGGTGATTGAGGCGTGGGTATAGGCTCCTCCTCATCTGCTTCCCTGTCCTCTTCTTCAACACCCTGTTGCTCATCATCCGACTTGTCTGCCGTTGGATGAACCGATGGCATCCTGAAAAAGGTTTCTTCAGATTGAGGTGACACAAGTTGCTGGTCTTCCAGGAACCTGACGTCTCTGCTCGTCTCTATTTTATTTCTTCCTTTTTCCCACAATCTGTACGCCTTTGCCTCTTCTGAATATCCTACCAACACGAGTTCTTTTCCCATCGGAACAAATTTATTGTGTCGCCGTCTTTTATTTAAAGCAATTACCCTGCTGCCGAATATTCTCATGTACCCGACATACGGCATCTCTCCATGCCATTTCTCGTATGGGGTAGCGTCGTTTAAAGCTTTTGTTGCACAGCGATTTCTTATGTAGGCCGCCGTGTTCACGGCTTCCGCCCACAGATTGAAAGGTGCGTTAGCCTGTAAGAGCATGCAGCGCGCCATCTCAACCAGGGTACGGTTTGCTCTTTCCGCAACTGTTGCGGGGTGTACGGTGCTGACAATTCTCTAGTAATTCCTTCGCGTTTTAAGTAACTTGTGAATTCATTCGACAAGTACTCTTTCGCATTATCGGTGCGAAGTTTCGTTAGCAGCTGTCCTGTGAGTCTCTCTACCTAGGACTTGTATTGTTTGAACGCATTGAACACGTCTGACTTATTCTTTAACATTTGTACTTGCACATATCTGGTTTTGTCATCAATAAAGGTTACAAAGTACCTTGCTCCACCAAGTGATTTCACTTGCATTGGGCCACATATATCGCTATGCACAAGACCTAGCACCTTGTTTTCCCTTCTCGTGGATGATTGGAAAGGTAATTTGTTAATCTTACATTTGTCACATACCTCAGATCTTTCACTTGGGCCATCCATACTATCATTTAATCCATGTACGAGATTCTTCATTTTCTTAATATCTTCAAAATTTAGGTGTCCCAATCTCGTATGCCATTTTGTAAGGTTATTTCTGTGTGTTTTTGACACACCTGCGTACTCAGAGGAACGTTCATCGACTATGTAAAGTCCATCCCTCTTGAAAGCCTTCATGACTATGGACCCATCTTGCCGTGTTACAATGGCATGATACTTTTTGAACGTTACCTGATAGTCGTGTTCTGTTATGCTGGACACTGATAGTAGGTTATTCTTAAATTCTGGTACAAGCATAGTTTCTTTCAACTTCACGTTATTTGGGTAATTTCCTTCAGCTTGCACCTTTATGCTTACTTCCCCTTTTCCTTGTGAGTTGACACAATTGTCTGCGGCCGTATAGATCCTGCTTGTCTCTCTTCTGTTTAATTTATGGAATCTCTTGACGTCACTGCACATGTGCTTTGTTGCGCCACTATCCAGGCACCATCTGTTTGATCCTTGAAAAGTAGTATTCAAGGCAATTGCAGTCATCGCATCTTCTCCACTCTCTTTGGCTTTTATTTTTGCTTTAGATTTGCAATATCTGCTTATGTGCCCTAATTTCCCGCACTTGAAACATTTAGTATATCTCTTATCTTGTGTAGCTTGAACACTTTCTTTTGGTTGTGCTTTCTTATATGCCCCTCTTCTCCTGATTAGTAGAGCTTCTTCTCCTTGTTCTGGCTGTTGTGCATTTGCGTTCTGTGTTTTTCTCGCTTCCTCCTCAAGCAACTTAGTTTTTAGTTCCTCTAAGCTCGGCATCTCTTCTCTGGACTGGATAGCTATGCTCATAGTTTCAAAATCACTTGGGAGTGAATTTAAAAGCCAAATAGATAGGAGGTTGTCTGGTAATTTCATATTACATTCGTCTAGCTGTTCCGCTATTCTGACGAACTCGGCTATGTACTGGGACATACTTTTCTCTGTGGTCTTTCTTAGGCGATATAGTTGATTGAACAGCATGCATTGCCTCATAGGCCTTTTCGATTCATAAATACATTTATGTGTTTCCCAAGCTTCCCTGGAGGTTTTCGCCTTCTTTATGTGGTTGTATTGATTTGTTTGGATGCTCAACGTGATCACGTCCAAAGCCTTTTCGTCCTTTTTCATCCACCCGGCGTCGTTCTCTTCGGGTTTCACTAAGCTTCCGTTCACGTAGTTCCACAAATCATTAAATCTTAGAACACTCTTCATTTGTATCTTCCACGTTTCATAGTTCGTGTTATCGAGTTTTTGTACATGTTCGATTTTTCCAAGATTCATTTTTATAATCTTATCGACCACGTGGCGTTCGCAATTCTAACCTCACTTTTTCCCGCTTTACGTTTAGACAGATATATTTAATTGGCGCACTGGCAAAATGCTGGGCCCATAACCTGTTATGTTTTATAATGAAATGCGCCTGTCTGGTAGCAGAGCGTGGTTTTTGTTGTATATAGAGATATCTTTATTGTAACACAAAATAGAAAGTATATTTACAGTGCGTTGAGTCTCAACGGACTCCGTCTACCCGAGTGACCGAAACCGGGGATTCCCGCTCCTTCGTACTCTTTTCCCGCGCGCAGAAAACAAACGTGCTCAGCACCTGTGCGCGTTGGGGTACGGATAAGCGCCAAATTCAACAGATTTTTGGTACTTTTAGAACGAAAAATTTTAGGATATATTCAATATCGTAAAGGTCCAAATAAAGTAGGAGTAATAGGATTATTTCAACCCTTAGGTGATGCAATTAAATTATTTTCTAAAGAAATTATTATTTTAAGAAATTCTAGAATTTTATTTTTTCATCTAATACCTATAATAATAATAATAATTTCTTTATTAATTTGAATTGTTATACCCTTTTCTAATAATATTTGAAGAATAGAATTTAATTCTTTAGTAATAATATGTTTTTTTGGGGCAAGAGTTTATCCTGTAATAATTATAGGATGATCATCTAATTCTAATTATTCAATAATTGGGGCTTTACGAGCTGTTGTTCAATCAATTTCTTATGAAATTAATTTATTTTTAATTTTGTTTAATTTTTTTATTATATCCTTTAGTTTTTCTTTTCTTGATTTTCAATTTTTTCAAGAATTTGAATTTTTTTTTTATTTACTTACCTATTTTAGTATTTTGATTAATTTGTCTTTTAGCAGAATTAAATCGATCCCCATTTGATTTAGTTGAAGGAGAATCAGAATTAGTTTCTGGTTTTAATACAGAATATTATAGATGAGGATTTGCATTAATTTTTATATCTGAATATATAATAATTATATTTATAAGAATAATAACAGGTGTATTATTTACAGAATTTAAAGTATTTTCTTTTAGATTTTTATTATTTTATTTATTTATAATTTTTATTATTATTTTTATTCGAGCAATTGTACCTCGTTTACGGTATGATGATTTAATATATATATGTTGAAAATTTATTTTACCATATATTTTGTTTTTTGTTTTTTTTAAATTATGTAATTTTTTACATAATTATTATTTATATTATGTTAATAGAAAATTTAAATTTCTATCATATATTTTGAAAATATATACTTGTTTCAAGTTCATTAACTTATAGAATTAATTTTTTATAAAAATAATTTTATCTCATAATTTATTAATTATAGGAGAAATAATAAAAAATGAAAAATAAATAATTGCACTAATTTGAGCAATAAATATGTAAGGATACTCAATTGGTTTAGCACCTGTTCATGTTAAAATAATACATGTTGATATAAATATTCAAAAATAAAATTGATTAATTGGATAAAATTTAGTAGTTTTAAATTTTGTTAATCCGTTAAAAGGTAGAATTATTAAAATTAGAATTGAAAATATTAATCCAATTACTCCCCCTAATTTATTCGGAATTGAACGTAAAATTGTATAGGCAATTAGAAAATATCATTCAGGTTGAATATGTTTAGGGGTATTTATTTGGGAAGCTGGGGTGAAATTATCAGGGTCACAGAAAATATATGGATTATATAATACAATAATAAAAAAAATTATTAAAATTCATCTAAATCCTACTAAATCTATTCAAGTGAAGTAAGGATGAAATCTAATTTTTCCTGGATTTCTAGAAATTCCGTTAGGATTATTAGATCCATATATATGGAGGTATGTTAAATGAATAATTACTATAGATGTAACAATAATAGGAAATAAATAATGTATAGAAAAAAATCGTCCAAGGGTTGGTGTTCTAATTGAATAATCTCCTCAAATTCAGTGAATTATAAATTTTCCAAAGGATGGGATAGCTTTTAATAGACTTGTGATAACTGTTGCTCCTCAATATGACATTTGTCCTCAGGGTAAAACATATCCTATAAATGCAGTTGTTATAGATAATATTAAAATTATTACACCTAATAATCAAACATGTTTAAAGTTATAAGAATGATAATATAATCCTCGTCAAATATGTAAATATATACAAATGAAAAATAAAGATGCTCCATTTATATGGGCTGTTCGGATATATCATCCTCCTTCAATATTTTGAATAATATGAATGATTCTATCAAATGCTATTGATGTTTGAGGGATATAATGTATTGATAAAAGGATTCCTGAGATAATTTGAATAATTAGAATTAAGGCAAGAATTGAACCAAAATTTCATCATCTAGAAATATTTATAGGAGTAGGTAAAACAATAAATGTATTTTTAAATACATTAATTATTGGGTCATTATTAGATTTAGAATATTTAAACATTATTATTTTGTTCGACGAATAAATTTATATTTTTGTTTACAGATTTTAATAATAGTAATTATTGGAAAGAATAAATAAAAAATTCTTAATAAATAATATGTTATGTTAGAATATTGATAAGTTAAATTATTTGTTTTTTTTAAATTCAATTATATTTATTTTTAAAATAATTAATATTATAAAAATTATTATTAGTGAAATTATAATAATTTTTGTTAAGATATTCGAGGCGCCCGCGTACCAGAGGGGCACGCTTGTCGGCTGTCTCGTGCCCTACCGCCGCGCTTGCGCTCGCCCGCTCTTCCGCTCTCGTGTTGGGTCTTATGGTGCTCCGCCTTTAACTACAGATATGTTATATTCTAATGTAATATCCTAAGCTAAATAAACCATCCTTATGTATTGTGTTCGGTACATTGGTACATATTGCTTCACCTGATCTCCTGAGGTAAAAACTCCAACAATTATAATAGTTATTGACATTAAAATAATTAAGTAAATTTTTTGTATTAAATTAATTAAATTTTTTAATTGGAAATTAAATGTAATTTTTATACTATATAAAAATAATATGAATGGTCATCAATAGATGCAAATATATAAAAATAGTCATACTACATCAACAAAATGTCAGTATCAAGCAGCAGCTTCAAATCCAAAGTGATGATTAGATGAAAAATGTTTATTTATTAATCGATAGAAACAAATAATTAAAAATGTTGTTCCAATAATTACATGAATACCATGAAATCCAGTTATTACATAAAATGTTGATCCGAAAACATTGTCATTAATAGAAAATGATGCATTTTTATATTCAAATAATTGAAGGAAAGAGAAATATATTCCCAGTAAAATGGTTATTATTAATCTTAATTTTCTTCCTTTAAATATATTATTAATAATTGAATGATGACATCAAGTAATAGATAATCCTGAAGATACTAATACAATTGTATTTAGTAGAGGAATATTATACGGATTAAATATTTTAATTCCTTTGGGAGGTCAAATTATACCAATTTCTATTCTAGGATTAAGGGATATATGAAAAAATGCTCAAAAAAAGGAAATAAAAAAAAATAATTCAGAAATAATAAATAGAATTATTCCAAATCGTAGATTATTATAAACAAGATAAGTGTGTATTCCTTGATAAAGTCTTTCTCGGATTACATCTCGTCATCATTGAGATATACATAAAATAATAATTATAAAATTAATAATTAAATTTAAGTAATTATTATTATGTATTCATTGAATTATTCTTGTTAATAAATTGAAAATTGAAAATGATGTTAATAGTGGTCATGGTCTTGCAGTAACTAAATGAAATGGATGATTATGTATTGACATTTAAGAAACTTCATTAGAATATAAAGTTCTAAGAATTGAGTATACATAAGCTTGAATTATAGCTACTGAAATTTCTAGAATTATTAATAAAGTTTGAGTTGAAAATGTTAGAGGAAAAATAAGAATATTAAAATTTGTTGAACCAATTAAATTTAAGAATAAATGACCTGCAATTATATTAGCTGACAATCGAATACCTAATGTTCTTGATCGAATAATATTTCTAATTGGTTCAATAATTACTGTTAAGAATATAATCATCGCTGCGTATCGCCCGGCACCATGAGCTGATGGCGCTTCTGTTTTATAAGCGTGTGTCTTTTCTTTCTGGGTGCGGTCGTTCTGGTTTCGTCTCTTTGGTGTGCCATGTGAAGTTTGTTCTGTCCGCACTCTTATCTTTTCAATACTGTTATTACTTATTACTACCTAATCCACCAATAAAGATTCCAACAATTACTATAAAAGGTATTAGAATATAAGGAGTTCCTGTAGGAATGAGGTGTATAAATATATTTTTATAATTTATTAACCCCTTGCACTATTCGGAACCTCGGGAAAAGTCAGGCCAAACGCGGCTGCCTCGATTGTCGCTAGCGGCGAAGCGAGCGGTGGAGCGCGCGTGCCGAAACTTGAGATATATTCTTACGACCGAGCGCAAGGTAGTCGTGCCCGTATTTACTTCACGCGATGGAACTCTTGTGAAATTCAAATGAATTTGAATCAAAAACTTTTAAAAAATACTTTAATTATTACATAAGATGAAAACAAATTCTGATTAATTATAATAATATAATTAATTACAAATCCCATTCGAGATGTTCAAACTTGGGCCAAAACTAAGACCACGAGTCCGACTCGTGATATTCATGTTCGACCTGAAATGTCGAGTACGAGTCAAGCTCGTGATATTCATGTTTGGTCTGGAACTGAACAACGAGCCCGACTCGTGACATCCATGTTTGACCTAAAATTTTCATCACGAGTCAGACTCGTTAAAATAGTGCAAGGGGTTAAACTAATTGTTCCATATGATATTAAGTGTTCGATACTGTGCCAGGAGAAGCGCCTGTTCTCTGAAATCTGTGGCGATGCTACTCGAAACCGTATGTGTTCGACGAAACTAAGTGGTCGACCTTGTGAGAGAGGAAACTCCAGATGCGAAACATATTTCCATTTTAAACTAACTGTTCCATCTGAAACTAAGTGTTCGATACTGTGCCAGGAGAAGCGCCTGTTCTCTGAAATCTGTGGCGATGCCACTCGAAACCGTATGTGTTCGACGAAACTAAGAGGCCGACCTTGTGAGAGAGGAAACTTCAGATGCGAAATTTAGTTCCATTTTAAACTAATTGTTCCATCTGAAATTAAGTGTTCGATACTGTGCCAGGAGAAGCGGCTCTTCTCTGAATTCTGTGGCGATGCTACTCGAAACCGAATGTGTTCGACGAGAGTAAGTGGTCGACCTTCTGAGAGAGGGAACTCCGGATGCGAAACTTAGTTCCATTTTAAACTAATTGTTCTATCTGAAACAAAGTGTTTGATACTGTGGCAGGAGAAGCGCCTGCTCTCTGAAATTTGTGGCGATGCCACTCGAAACCGTATGTGTTCGACGAAACTAAGTGGCCGACCTTGTGAGAGAGGAAACTCCAGATGCGAAATATAGTTCCATTTTAAACTAATTGTTCTATCTGAAACTAAGTGTTCGGTACTCTGCCAGGAGAAGCGCCTGTTCTCTGAAATCTGTGGCGATGCTACTCGAAACCGTATGTGTTCGACGAAACTAAGTGGTCGACCATGTGAGGGAGGAAACTCCAAATGCGAAACATATTTCCATTTTATACTAATTGTTCTATCTGTAACTAAGTGTACGATACTGTGCCAGGAGAAGCGCCTGTTCTCTGAAATCTGTGGCGATGCTACTCGAAACCGTATGTGTTCGACGAAACTAAGTGGTCGACCTTGTGAGAGAGGAAACTCCAGATGCGAAACATATTTCCATTTTAAACTAAATGTTCCATCTGAAACTAAGTGTTCGATACTGTGCCAGGAGAAGCGCCTGTTCTCTGAAATCTGTGGCGATGCCACTCGAAACCGTATGTGTTCGACGAAACTAAGTGGTCGACCTTGTGAGAGAGGAAACTCCAGATGCGAAACATATTTCCATTTTAAACTAAATGTTCCATCTGAAAATAAGTGTTCGATACTATGCCAGGAGAAGCGCGTGTTCTCTGAAATCTTTGGCGATGCCACTCGAAACCGTATGTGTTCGACGAAACTGAGTGGTCGACCTTGTGGGAGAGGAAACTCCAGATGCGAAACTTAGTTCCATATTAAACCAAATGTTCCATCTGTAACTAAGTATACGATACTCTGCCAGTAGAAGCGCCTGTTCTCTGAAACCCGTGGCGTTGCTACTCGAAACAGAATGTGTTCGACGAAAGTAAGTGGTAGACCGTGTGAGAGAGGAATCTCCAAATGCGAAACATATTTCCATTTTATACTAATTGTTCTATCTGTAACTAAGTGTACGATACTGTGCCAGGAGAAGCGCCTGTTCTCTGAAATCTGTGGCGATGCTACTCGAAACCGTATGTGTTCGACGAAACTAAATGGTCGACCTTGTGAGAGAGGAAACTCCAGATGCGAAACATATTTCCATTTTAAACTAACTGTTCCATCTGAAACTAAGTGTTCGATACTGTGCCAGGAGAAGCGCCTGTTCTCTGAAATCTGTGGCGATGCCACTCGAAACCGTATGTGTTCGACGAAACTAAGAGGCCGACCTTGTGAGAGAGGAAACTTCAGATGCGAAACTTAGTTCCATTTTAAACTAATTGTTCCATCTGAAATTAAGTGTTCGATACTGTGCCAGGAGAAGCGGCTGTTCTCTGAAATCTGTGGCGATGCTACTCGAAACCGAATGTGTTCGACGAAAGTAAGTGGTCGACCTTCTGAGAGAGGGAACTCCGGATGCGAAACTTAGTTCCATTTTAAACTAATTGTTCTATCTGAAACAAAGTGTTTGATACTGTGGCAGGAGAAGCGCCTGCTCTCTGAAATCTGTGGCGATGCCACTCGAAACCGTATGTGTTCGACGAAACTAAGTGGCCGACCTTGTGAGAGAGGAAACTCCAGATGCGAAATATAGTTCCATTTTAAACTAATTGTTCTATCTGAAACTAAGTGTTCGGTACTGTGCCAGGAGAAGCGCCTGTTCTCTGAAATCTGTGGCGATGCTACTCGAAACCGTATGTGTTCGGCGAAACTAAGTGGTCGACCTTGTGAGGGAGGAAACTCCAAATGCGAAACATATTTCCATTTTATACTAATTGTTCTATCTGTAACTAAGTGTACGATACTGTGCCAGGAGAAGCGCCTGTTCTCTGAAATCTGTGGCGATGCTACTCGAAACCGTATGTGTTCGACGAAACTAAGTGGTCGACCTTGTGAGAGAGGAAACTCCAGATGCGAAACATATTTCCATTTTAAACTAAATGTTCCATCTGAAACTAAGTGTTCGATACTGTGCCAGGAGAAGCGCCTGTTCTCTGAAATCTGTGGCGATGCCACTCGAAACCGTATGTGTTCGACGAAACTAAGCGGTCGACCTTGTGAGAGAGGAAACTCCAGATGCGAAACATATTTCCATTTTAAACTAAATGTTCCATCTGAAAATTAGTGTTCGATACTATGCCAGGAGAAGCGCGTGTTCTCTGAACTGTGTGGCGATGCCCTACGAAACAGTATGTGTTCGACGAAACTAAGTGGCCGACCTTGTGAGAGAGGAAACTTCATATGCGAAACTTAGTTCCATTTTAAATTAATTGTTCTATCTGAAATTAAGTGTTCGATAATGTGCCAGGAGAAGCGCTAGTTCTCTGAAATCTGTGGCGATACCACTCGAAACTGTATGTGTTTGACGAAACTAAGTGGTCGACCTTGTGAGGGAGGAAACTCCCGATGCGAAACTTAGTTCCATTTTAAACTAATTGTTCTATCTGAAACTAAGTGTTCGATACTGTGCCAGGAGAAGTGCCTGTTCTCTGAAATCTGTGGCGATGCCACTCTAAACCGTATGTGTGCGACGAATCTAAATGGTCGACCTTGTGAGGGAGGAAACTCCAGATGCGAAACATAGATCCATTTTAAACAAATTGTTCTATCTGAAACTAAGTGATCGATACTGGGCCAGGGGAAGCGCCTGTTCTCTGAAATCTGTGGCGTTGCTACTCGAAACCGTATGTGTTCAACGAAACTAAGTGGTTGACCTTGTGAGAGAGGATACACCAGATGCGAAACCTAGTTCCATTTTAAACTAATTGTTCTGTCTGAAACTAAGTGTTCGATACTGTGCCAGGAGAAACTCCCGTTCTGCGAAATCTGTGGCGATACTACTCGAAAACGTATGTTTTCGATGAAACTAAGTGGTCGACCTTGTGAGAGAGGAAACTCCAGATGCGAAACTTAGTTCCATTTTAAACTAATTGCTCTATCTGAACTAAGTGTTAGATACTGTGCCAGGAGAAACTCCCGTTCTGCGAAATCTGTGGCGATACTACTCGAAACCGTATGTGTTCGACGAAACTAAGTGGTTGACCTTGTGAGAGAGGAAACTCCAGATGCGAAATTTAGTTCCATTTTAAACTAATCGTTCTTTTTCTAATTGAATAATCTCCTCAAATTCAGTGAATTATAAATTTTCCAAAGGATGGGATAGCTTTTAATAGACTTGTGATAACTGTTGCTCCTCAATATGACATTTGTCCTCAGGGTAAAACATATCCTATAAATGCAGTTGTTATAGATAATATTAAAATTATTACACCTAATAATCAAACATGTTTAAAGTTATAAGAATGATAATATAATCCTCGTCAAATATGTAAATATATACAAATGAAAAATAAAGATGCTCCATTTATATGGGCTGTTCGGATATATCATCCTCCTTCAATATTTTGAATAATATGAATGATTCTATCAAATGCTATTGATGTTTGAGGGATATAATGTATTGATAAAAGGATTCCTGAGATAATTTGAATAATTAGAATTAAGGCAAGAATTGAACCAAAATTTCATCATCTAGAAATATTTATAGGAGTAGGTAAAACAATAAATGTATTTTTAAATACATTAATTATTGGGTCATTATTAGATTTAGAATATTTAAACATTATTATTTTGTTCGACGAATAAATTTATATTTTTGTTTACAGATTTTAATAATAGTAATTATTGGAAAGAATAAATAAAAAATTCTTAATAAATAATATGTTATGTTAGAATATTGATAAGTTAAATTATTTGTTTTTTTTAAATTCAATTATATTTATTTTTAAAATAATTAATATTATAAAAATTATTATTAGTGAAATTATAATAATTTTTGTTAAGATATTCGAGGCGCCCGCGTACCAGAGGGGCACGCTTGTCGGCTGTCTCGTGCCCTACCGCCGCGCTTGCGCTCGCCCGCTCTTCCGCTCTCGTGTTGGGTCTTATGGTGCTCCGCCTTTAACTACAGATATGTTATATTCTAATGTAATATCCTAAGCTAAATAAACCATCCTTATGTATTGTGTTCGGTACATTGGTACATATTGCTTCACCTGATCTCCTGAGGTAAAAACTCCAACAATTATAATAGTTATTGACATTAAAATAATTAAGTAAATTTTTTGTATTAAATTAATTAAATTTTTTAATTGGAAATTAAATGTAATTTTTATACTATATAAAAATAATATGAATGGTCATCAATAGATGCAAATATATAAAAATAGTCATACTACATCAACAAAATGTCAGTATCAAGCAGCAGCTTCAAATCCAAAGTGATGATTAGATGAAAAATGTTTATTTATTAATCGATAGAAACAAATAATTAAAAATGTTGTTCCAATAATTACATGAATACCATGAAATCCAGTTATTACATAAAATGTTGATCCGAAAACATTGTCATTAATAGAAAATGATGCATTTTTATATTCAAATAATTGAAGGAAAGAGAAATATATTCCCAGTAAAAAGGTTATTATTAATCTTAATTTTCTTCCTTTAAATATATTATTAATAATTGAATGATGACATCAAGTAATAGATAATCCTGAAGATACTAATACAATTGTATTTAGTAGAGGAATATTATACGGATTAAATATTTTAATTCCTTTGGGAGGTCAAATTATACCAATTTCTATTCTAGGATTAAGGGATATATGAAAAAATGCTCAAAAAAAGGAAATAAAAAAAAATAATTCAGAAATAATAAATAGAATTATTCCAAATCGTAGATTATTATAAACAAGATAAGTGTGTATTCCTTGATAAAGTCTTTCTCGGATTACATCTCGTCATCATTGAGATATACATAAAATAATAATTATAAAATTAATAATTAAATTTAAGTAATTATTATTATGTATTCATTGAATTATTCTTGTTAATAAATTGAAAATTGAAAATGATGTTAATAGTGGTCATGGTCTTGCAGTAACTAAATGAAATGGATGATTATGTATTGACATTTAAGAAACTTCATTAGAATATAAAGTTCTAAGAATTGAGTATACATAAGCTTGAATTATAGCTACTGAAATTTCTAGAATTATTAATAAAGTTTGAGTTGAAAATGTTAGAGGAAAAATAAGAATATTAAAATTTGTTGAACCAATTAAATTTAAGAATAAATGACCTGCAATTATATTAGCTGACAATCGAATACCTAATGTTCTTGATCGAATAATATTTCTAATTGGTTCAATAATTACTGTTAAGAATATAATCATCGCTGCGTATCGCCCGGCACCATGAGCTGATGGCGCTTCTGTTTTATAAGCGTGTGTCTTTTCTTTCTGGGTGCGGTCGTTCTGGTTTCGTCTCTTTGGTGTGCCATGTGAAGTTTGTTCTGTCCGCACTCTTATCTTTTCAATACTGTTATTACTTATTACTACCTAATCCACCAATAAAGATTCCAACAATTACTATAAAAGGTATTAGAATATAAGGAGTTCCTGTAGGAATGAGGTGTATAAATATATTTTTATAATTTATTAACCCCTTGCACTATTCGGAACCTCGGGAAAAGTCAGGCCAAACGCGGCTGCCTCGATTGTCGCTAGCGGCGAAGCGAGCGGTGGAGCGCGCGTGCCGAAACTTGAGATATATTCTTACGACCGAGCGCAAGGTAGTCGTGCCCGTATTTACTTCACGCGATGGAACTCTTGTGAAATTCAAATGAATTTGAATCAAAAACTTTTAAAAAATACTTTAATTATTACATAAGATGAAAACAAATTCTGATTAATTATAATAATATAATTAATTACAAATCCCATTCGAGATGTTCAAACTTGGGCCAAAACTAAGACCACGAGTCCGACTCGTGATATTCATGTTCGACCTGAAATGTCGAGTACGAGTCAAGCTCGTGATATTCATGTTTGGTCTGGAACTGAACAACGAGCCCGACTCGTGACATCCATGTTTGACCTAAAATTTTCATCACGAGTCAGACTCGTTAAAATAGTGCAAGGGGTTAAACTAATTGTTCCATATGATATTAAGTGTTCGATACTGTGCCAGGAGAAGCGCCTGTTCTCTGAAATCTGTGGCGATGCTACTCGAAACCGTATGTGTTCGACGAAACTAAGTGGTCGACCTTGTGAGAGAGGAAACTCCAGATGCGAAACATATTTCCATTTTAAACTAACTGTTCCATCTGAAACTAAGTGTTCGATACTGTGCCAGGAGAAGCGCCTGTTCTCTGAAATCTGTGGCGATGCCACTCGAAACCGTATGTGTTCGACGAAACTAAGAGGCCGACCTTGTGAGAGAGGAAACTTCAGATGCGAAATTTAGTTCCATTTTAAACTAATTGTTCCATCTGAAATTAAGTGTTCGATACTGTGCCAGGAGAAGCGGCTCTTCTCTGAATTCTGTGGCGATGCTACTCGAAACCGAATGTGTTCGACGAGAGTAAGTGGTCGACCTTCTGAGAGAGGGAACTCCGGATGCGAAACTTAGTTCCATTTTAAACTAATTGTTCTATCTGAAACAAAGTGTTTGATACTGTGGCAGGAGAAGCGCCTGCTCTCTGAAATTTGTGGCGATGCCACTCGAAACCGTATGTGTTCGACGAAACTAAGTGGCCGACCTTGTGAGAGAGGAAACTCCAGATGCGAAATATAGTTCCATTTTAAACTAATTGTTCTATCTGAAACTAAGTGTTCGGTACTCTGCCAGGAGAAGCGCCTGTTCTCTGAAATCTGTGGCGATGCTACTCGAAACCGTATGTGTTCGACGAAACTAAGTGGTCGACCATGTGAGGGAGGAAACTCCAAATGCGAAACATATTTCCATTTTATACTAATTGTTCTATCTGTAACTAAGTGTACGATACTGTGCCAGGAGAAGCGCCTGTTCTCTGAAATCTGTGGCGATGCTACTCGAAACCGTATGTGTTCGACGAAACTAAGTGGTCGACCTTGTGAGAGAGGAAACTCCAGATGCGAAACATATTTCCATTTTAAACTAAATGTTCCATCTGAAACTAAGTGTTCGATACTGTGCCAGGAGAAGCGCCTGTTCTCTGAAATCTGTGGCGATGCCACTCGAAACCGTATGTGTTCGACGAAACTAAGTGGTCGACCTTGTGAGAGAGGAAACTCCAGATGCGAAACATATTTCCATTTTAAACTAAATGTTCCATCTGAAAATAAGTGTTCGATACTATGCCAGGAGAAGCGCGTGTTCTCTGAAATCTTTGGCGATGCCACTCGAAACCGTATGTGTTCGACGAAACTGAGTGGTCGACCTTGTGGGAGAGGAAACTCCAGATGCGAAACTTAGTTCCATATTAAACCAAATGTTCCATCTGTAACTAAGTATACGATACTCTGCCAGTAGAAGCGCCTGTTCTCTGAAACCCGTGGCGTTGCTACTCGAAACAGAATGTGTTCGACGAAAGTAAGTGGTAGACCGTGTGAGAGAGGAATCTCCAAATGCGAAACATATTTCCATTTTATACTAATTGTTCTATCTGTAACTAAGTGTACGATACTGTGCCAGGAGAAGCGCCTGTTCTCTGAAATCTGTGGCGATGCTACTCGAAACCGTATGTGTTCGACGAAACTAAATGGTCGACCTTGTGAGAGAGGAAACTCCAGATGCGAAACATATTTCCATTTTAAACTAACTGTTCCATCTGAAACTAAGTGTTCGATACTGTGCCAGGAGAAGCGCCTGTTCTCTGAAATCTGTGGCGATGCCACTCGAAACCGTATGTGTTCGACGAAACTAAGAGGCCGACCTTGTGAGAGAGGAAACTTCAGATGCGAAACTTAGTTCCATTTTAAACTAATTGTTCCATCTGAAATTAAGTGTTCGATACTGTGCCAGGAGAAGCGGCTCTTCTCTGAAATCTGTGGCGATGCTACTCGAAACCGAATGTGTTCGACGAAAGTAAGTGGTCGACCTTCTGAGAGAGGGAACTCCGGATGCGAAACTTAGTTCCATTTTAAACTAATTGTTCTATCTGAAACAAAGTGTTTGATACTGTGGCAGGAGAAGCGCCTGCTCTCTAAAATCTGTGGCGATGCCACTCGAAACCGTATGTGTTCGACGAAACTAAGTGGCCGACCTTGTGAGAGAGGAAACTCCAGATGCGAAATATAGTTCCATTTTAAACTAATTGTTCTATCTGAAACTAAGTGTTCGGTACTGTGCCAGGAGAAGCGCCTGTTCTCTGAAATCTGTGGCGATGCTACTCGAAACCGTATGTGTTCGGCGAAACTAAGTGGTCGACCTTGTGAGGGAGGAAACTCCAAATGCGAAACATATTTCCATTTTATACTAATTGTTCTATCTGTAACTAAGTGTACGATACTGTGCCAGGAGAAGCGCCTGTTCTCTGAAATCTGTGGCGATGCTACTCGAAACCGTATGTGTTCGACGAAACTAAGTGGTCGACCTTGTGAGAGAGGAAACTCCAGATGCGAAACATATTTCCATTTTAAACTAAATGTTCCATCTGAAACTAAGTGTTCGATACTGTGCCAGGAGAAGCGCCTGTTCTCTGAAATCTGTGGCGATGCCACTCGAAACCGTATGTGTTCGACGAAACTAAGCGGTCGACCTTGTGAGAGAGGAAACTCCAGATGCGAAACATATTTCCATTTTAAACTAAATGTTCCATCTGAAAATTAGTGTTCGATACTATGCCAGGAGAAGCGCGTGTTCTCTGAACTGTGTGGCGATGCCCTACGAAACAGTATGTGTTCGACGAAACTAAGTGGCCGACCTTGTGAGAGAGGAAACTTCATATGCGAAACTTAGTTCCATTTTAAATTAATTGTTCTATCTGAAATTAAGTGTTCGATAATGTGCCAGGAGAAGCGCTAGTTCTCTGAAATCTGTGGCGATACCACTCGAAACTGTATGTGTTTGACGAAACTAAGTGGTCGACCTTGTGAGGGAGGAAACTCCCGATGCGAAACTTAGTTCCATTTTAAACTAATTGTTCTATCTGAAACTAAGTGTTCGATACTGTGCCAGGAGAAGTGCCTGTTCTCTGAAATCTGTGGCGATGCCACTCTAAACCGTATGTGTGCGACGAATCTAAATGGTCGACCTTGTGAGGGAGGAAACTCCAGATGCGAAACATAGATCCATTTTAAACAAATTGTTCTATCTGAAACTAAGTGATCGATACTGGGCCAGGGGAAGCGCCTGTTCTCTGAAATCTGTGGCGTTGCTACTCGAAACCGTATGTGTTCAACGAAACTAAGTGGTTGACCTTGTGAGAGAGGATACACCAGATGCGAAACCTAGTTCCATTTTAAACTAATTGTTCTGTCTGAAACTAAGTGTTCGATACTGTGCCAGGAGAAACTCCCGTTCTGCGAAATCTGTGGCGATACTACTCGAAAACGTATGTTTTCGATGAAACTAAGTGGTCGACCTTGTGAGAGAGGAAACTCCAGATGCGAAACTTAGTTCCATTTTAAACTAATTGCTCTATCTGAACTAAGTGTTAGATACTGTGCCAGGAGAAACTCCCGTTCTGCGAAATCTGTGGCGATACTACTCGAAACCGTATGTGTTCGACGAAACTAAGTGGTTGACCTTGTGAGAGAGGAAACTCCAGATGCGAAATTTAGTTCCATTTTAAACTAATCGTTCTATCTGAAACTAAGTGATCGATACTGGGCCAGGGGAAGCGCCTGTTCTCTGAAATCTGTGGCGTTGCTACTCGAAACCGTATGTGTTCAACGAAACTAAGTGGTTGACCTTGTGAGAGAGGATACACCAGATGCGAAACCTAGTTCTATTTTAATATAATTGTTCTGTCTGAAATAAGTGTTCGATACTGTGCCAGGAGAAGCGCCTGCTCTCTGAAATCTGTGGCGATTCTACTCGAAACCGTATGTGTTCGACGAAACTAAGTGGTCGACCTTGTGAGAGAGGAAACTCCAGATGCGAAACTTAGTTCCATTTTAATCTTATTGTTCTATCTGAAACTAAGTGTTCGATACTGTGCCAGGAGAAGCGCCTGTTCTCTGAAATCTGTGGCGATGCCACTCGAAACCGTATGTGTTCGACGAAACTAAGTGGTCGACCTTGTGAGAGAGGAAACTCCAGATGCGAAACTTAGTTCCATTTTAATCTTATGGTTCTATCTGAAACTAAGTGTTCGATACTGTGCCAGGAGAAGCGCCTGTTCTCTGAAATCTGTGGCGATGCCACTCGAAACCGTATGTGTTCGACGAAACTAAGTGGTTAACCTTGTGAGATAGGAGACTCCAGATGCGAAACTTAGTTCCATTTTAAACTAATTGTTCTGTCTGAAACTAAGTTTTCGATACTGTGCCAGGAGAAGCGCCTGTTCTCTGAACTGTGTGGCGATGCCGCTCGAAACCGTATGTGTTCAACGAAACTAAGTGGTTGACCTTGTGAGAGAGGATACTCCAGATGCGAAACATAGTTCTATTTTAATATAATTGTTCTGTCTGAAATAAGTGTTCGATACTGTGCCAGGAGAAGCGCCTGCTCTCTGAAATCTGTGGCGATTCTACTCGAAACCGTATGTGTTCGACGAAACTAAGTGGTCGACCTTGTGAGAGAGGAAACTCCAGATGCGAAACTTAGTTCCATTTTAATCTTATTGTTCTATCTGAAACTAAGTGTTAGATACTGTGCCAGGAGAAGCGCCTGTTCTCTGAAATCTGTGGCGATGCCACTCGAAACCGTATGAGTTCGACGAAACTAAGTGGTCGACCTTGTGAGAGAGGAAACACCAAATTGCGAAACTTAGTTCATTTTAAACTAATAATCCTATCTGACACTAAGTGTTCGATACTGTACCAGGAGAAACGCCTGTTCTCTGAAATGTGTGGCGATGCCACTCGAAACCGTATGTGTTCGACGAAACTAAGTGGTCGACCTTGTGAGAGAGGATTCACCAGATGCGGAACATAGTTCCATTTTAAACTAATTGTTCTATCTGAAACTAAGTGTTCGATACTGTTCCAGGAGAAGCGCCTGTTCTCTGAAATCTGTGGCGATGCCACTCGAAACCGTATGTGTTCGACGAAACTAAGTGGTCGACCTTGTGAGTGAGGAAACTCCAGATGCGAAGATTTGTTCCATTTTAAACTAATTGTTCTATCCGATACTAAGTGTTCGATACTGTGCCAGGAGAAGCGGTTGTTCTGTGAAATCTGTGGCGATGCCCCACGAAACCATATGTGTTCGACGAAACTAAGTGGTCGACCTTGTGAGAGGGGAATCTCCAAATGCGAAACATAGTTCCATTTTAATCTTATTGTTCTACCTGAAACTAAGTTTTCGATACTCTGCCAGGAGAAGCGCCTGTTCTCTGAAATCTGTGGCGATGCTACTCGAAACCGCATGTGTTTGACGAATCTAAATGGTCGACTTTGTGAGAGAGGAAACTCCAGATGCGAATCTTAGTTCCATTTTAAACTAATTGTTCTATCTGAAACTAAGTGTTCGATACTGTGCCAGGAGAAGCGCCTACTCTCTGAAATCTGTGGCGATTCTACTCGAAACCGTATGTGTTCGACGAAACTAAGTGTTCGACCTTGTGAGAGAGGAAACTCCAGATGCGAAACTTAGTTCCATTTTAATCTTATTGTTCTATCTGAAACTAAGTGTTCGATACTGTGCCAGGAGAAGCGCCTGTTCTCTGAAATCTGTGGCGATGCCACTCGAAACCGTATGTGTTCGACGAAACTAAGTGATTAACCTTGTGAGAGAGGAGACTCCAGATGCGAAACATAGTTCCATTTTAAACTAATTGTTCTGTCTGAAACTAAGTGTTCGATACTGTGCCAGGAGAAACTCCCGTTCTGCGAAATCTGTGGCGATAATACTCGAAAACGTATGTGTTCGACGAAACTAAGTGGTCGACCTTGTGAGAGAGGAAACTCCAGATGCGAAACTTAGTTCCATTTTAAACTAATTGCTCTATCTGAACTAAGTGTTAGATACTGTGCCAGGAGAAGCGCCTGCTCTCTGAAATCTGTGGCGATTCTACTCGAAACCGTATGTGTTCGACGAAACTAAATGGTCGAACTTGTGAGAGAGGAAACTCCAGATGCGAAACTTAGTTCCATTTTAATCTTATTGTTCTATCTGAAACTAAGTGTTCGATACTGTGCCAGGAGAAGCGCCTGTTCTCTGAAATCTGTGGCGATGCCACTCGAAACCGTATGTGTTCGACGAAACTAAGTGGTTAACCTTTTGGGAGAGGAGACTCCAGATGCGAGACTTAGTTCCATTTTAAACTAATTGCTCTATCTGAACTAAGTGTTAGATACTGTGCCAGGAGAAGCGCCTGCTCTCTGAAATCTGTGGCGATTCTACTCGAAACCGTATGTGTTCGACGAAACTAAATGGTCGAACTTGTGAGAGAGGAAACTCCAGATGCGAAACTTAGTTCCATTTTAATCTTATTGTTCTATTTGAAACTAAGTGTTCGATACTGTGCCAGGAGAAGCGCCTGTTCTCTGAAATCTGTGGCGATGCCACTCGAAACCGTATGTGTTCGACGAAACTAAGTGGTTAACCTTTTGGGAGAGGAGACTCCAGATGCGAAACTTAGTTCCATTTTAAACTAATTGTTCTGTCTGAAACTAAGTTTTCGATACTGTGCCAGGAGAAGCGCCTGTTCTCTGAACTGTGTGGCGATGCCGCTCGAAACCGTATGTGTTCAACGAAACTAAGTGGTTGACCTTGTGAGAGAGGATACTCCAGATGCGAAACATAGTTCTATTTTAATATAATTGTTCTGTCTGAAATAAGTGTTCGATACTGTGCCAGGAGAAGCGCCTGCTCTCTGAAATCTGTGGCGATTCTACTCGAAACCGTATGTGTTCGACGAAACTAAGTGGTCGACCTTGTGAGAGAGGAAACTCCAGATGCGAAACTTAGTTCCATTTTAATCTTATTGTTCTATCTGAAACTAAGTGTTCGATACTGTGCCAGGAGAAGCGCCTGTTCTCTGAAATCTGTGGCGATGCCACTCGAAACCGTATGTGTTCGACGAAACTAAGTGGTTAACCTTGTGAGAGAGGAGACTCCAGATGCGAAACATAGTTCCATTTTAAACTAATTGTTCTGTCTGAAACTAAGTGTTCGATACTGTGCCAGGAGAAACTCCCGTTCTGCGAAATCTGTGGCGATACTACTCGAAACCGTATGTGTTCGAGGAAACTAAGTGGTCGACCTTGTGAGAGAGGAAACTCCAGCAGCGAAACTTAGTTCCTTTTTAAACTAATTGTTCTATCTGAAACTATGTGTTCGATACTGTGCCAGTAGAACCGCCTGTTCTCCGAAACCTGTGGCGATGCTACTCGAAACCGTATGTGTTCGACGAAACTAAGTGGTCGCCTTGTGAAAGAGGAAACTCCAGATGCGAAACTTAGTTCCATTTTAAACTAATCGTTCTATCTGAAACTAAGTGTTCGATACTGTGCCAGGAGAAGCGCCAGTTCTCTGAAATCTGTGGCGATGCCACTCGAAGCCGTATGTGTTCCACGAAACTAAGTGGCCGACCTTATGAGAGTGGAAACTTCAGATGCGAAACTTAGTTCCATTTTAAACTAATTGTTCTATCTGAAACTAAGTGTTCGATACTGTGCCAGGAGAAGCGCCTGTTCTCTGAAATCTGTGGCGATGCGCACTCGAAACGGTATGTGTTCAACGAAACTAAGTGGTCGACCTTGTGAGAGAGCAAACTCCAGAAGCGAAACTTAGTTCCATTTAAAACTAATTGTCCTATCTGAAATTAAGTTTTCGATACTGTGCCAGGAGAAGCGCCTGCTCTCTGAAATCTGTGGCGATTCTACTCGAAACCGTATGTGTTCGACGAAACTAAGTGGTCGACCTTGTGAGAGAGGAAACTCCAGATGCGAAACTTAGTTCCATTTTAATCTTATTGTTCTATCTGAAACTAAGTGTTCGATACTGTGCCAGGAGAAGCGCCTGTTCTCTGAAATCTGTGGCGATGCCACTCGAAACCGTATGTGTTCGACGAAACTAAGTGGTTAACCTTGTGAGAGAGGAGACTCCAGATGCGAAACATAGTTCCATTTTAAACTAATTGTTCTGTCTGAAACTAAGTGTTCGATACTGTGCCAGGAGAAACTCCCGTTCTGCGAAATCTGTGGCGATACTACTCGAAAACGTATGTGTTCGACGAAACTAAGTGGTCGACTTTGTGAGAGAGGAAACTCCAGATGCGAAACTTAGTTCCATTTTAAACTAATTGCTCTATCTGAACTAAGTGTTAGATACTGTGCCAGGAGAAGTGCCGGTTCTCGGAAATCTGTTGCGATGCTACTCGCAACCGTATGTGTTCGATGAAACTAGGTGGTCGGCCTTGTGAGAGAGGAAACTCCAGATGCGAAACTTAGTTAAATTTTAAACTAATTGTTCTATCTGAAACTAAGTGTTCGATACTGTGCCAGGAGAAGCGCCTGTTCTCTGAAATCTGTGGCGATGCGCACTCGAAACGGTATGTGTTCAACGAAACTAAGTGGTCGACCTTGTGAGAGAGGAAACTCCAGAAGCGAAACTTAGTTCCATTTAAAACTAATTGTCCTATCTGAAATTAAGTTTTCGATACTGTGCCAGGAGAAGCGCCTGTTCTCTGAAATGTGTGGCGATGCCACTCGAAACCGTATGCATTCAACGAAACTAAGTGGTCGACCTTGTTAGAGAGGAAACTCCAGATGCGAAACGTAGTTCCATTTTAAACTAATTTTTCAATCTGATACTAAGTGTTCGATACTGTGCCAGGAGAGGCGCCTGTTCTCTGAAATGTGTGGCGATGCCACTCGAAACCGTATGTGTTCGAGGAAACTAAGTGGTCGACCTTGTGAGAGAGGAAACTCCAGCAGCGAAACTTAGTTCCATTTTAAACTAAGTGTTCTATCTGAAACTATGTGTTCGATACTGTGCCAGTAGAACCGCCTGTTCTCCGAAACCTGTGGCGATGCTACTCGAAACCGTATGTGTTCGATGAAACTAGGTGGTCGGCCTTGTGAGAGAGGAAACTCCAGATGCGAAACTTAGTTAAATTTTAAACTAATTGTTCTATCTGAAACTAAGTGTTCGATACTGTGCCAGGAGAAGCGCCTGTTCTCTGAAATCTGTGGCGATGCGCACTCGAAACGGTATGTGTTCAACGAAACTAAGTGGTCGACCTTGTGAGAGAGGAAACTCCAGAAGCGAAACTTAGTTCCATTTAAAACTAATTGTCCTATCTGAAATTAAGTTTTCGATACTGTGCCAGGAGAAGCGCCTGTTCTCTGAAATGTGTGGCGATGCCACTCGAAACCGTATGCATTCAACGAAACTAAGTGGTCGACCTTGTTAGAGAGGAAACTCCAGATGCGAAACGTAGTTCCATTTTAAACTAATTTTTCAATCTGATACTAAGTGTTCGATACTGTGCCAGGAGAAGCGCCTGTTCTCTGAAATGTGTGGCGATGCCACTCGAAACCGTATGTGTTCGAGGAAACTAAGTGGTTAACCTTGTGAGAGAGGAGACTCCAGATGCGAAACATAGTTCCATTTTAAACTAATTGTTCTGTCTGAAACTAAGTGTTCGATACTGTGCCAGGAGAAACTCCCGTTCTGCGAAATCTGTGGCGATACTACTCGAAAACGTATGTGTTCGACGAAACTAAGTGGTCGACTTTGTGAGAGAGGAAACTCCAGATGCGAAACTTAGTTCCATTTTAAACTAATTGCTCTATCTGAACTAAGTGTTAGATACTGTGCCAGGAGAAGTGCCGGTTCTCGGAAATCTGTTGCGATGCTACTCGCAACCGTATGTGTTCGATGAAACTAGGTGGTCGGCCTTGTGAGAGAGGAAACTCCAGATGCGAAACTTAGTTAAATTTTAAACTAATTGTTCTATCTGAAACTAAGTGTTCGATACTGTGCCAGGAGAAGCGCCTGTTCTCTGAAATCTGTGGCGATGCGCACTCGAAACGGTATGTGTTCAACGAAACTAAGTGGTCGACCTTGTGAGAGAGGAAACTCCAGAAGCGAAACTTAGTTCCATTTAAAACTAATTGTCCTATCTGAAATTAAGTTTTCGATACTGTGCCAGGAGAAGCGCCTGTTCTCTGAAATGTGTGGCGATGCCACTCGAAACCGTATGCATTCAACGAAACTAAGTGGTCGACCTTGTTAGAGAGGAAACTCCAGATGCGAAACGTAGTTCCATTTTAAACTAATTTTTCAATCTGATACTAAGTTTTCGATACTGTGCCAGGAGAGGCGCCTGTTCTCTGAAATGTGTGGCGATGCCACTCGAAACCGTATGTGTTCGAGGAAACTAAGTGGTCGACCTTGTGAGAGAGGAAACTCCAGCAGCGAAACTTAGTTCCATTTTAAACTAAGTGTTCTATCTGAAACTATGTGTTCGATACTGTGCCAGTAGAACCGCCTGTTCTCCGAAACCTGTGGCGATGCTACTCGAAACCGTATGTGTTCGATGAAACTAGGTGGTCGGCCTTGTGAGAGAGGAAACTCCAGATGCGAAACTTAGTTAAATTTTAAACTAATTGTTCTATCTGAAACTAAGTGTTCGATACTGTGCCAGGAGAAGCGCCTGTTCTCTGAAATCTGTGGCGATGCGCACTCGAAACGGTATGTGTTCAACGAAACTAAGTGGTCGACCTTGTGAGAGAGGAAACTCCAGAAGCGAAACTTAGTTCCATTTAAAACTAATTGTCCTATCTGAAATTAAGTTTTCGATACTGTGCCAGGAGAAGCGCCTGTTCTCTGAAATGTGTGGCGATGCCACTCGAAACCGTATGCATTCAACGAAACTAAGTGGTCGACCTTGTTAGAGAGGAAACTCCAGATGCGAAACGTAGTTCCATTTTAAACTAATTTTTCAATCTGATACTAAGTGTTCGATACTGTGCCAGGAGAAGCGCCTGTTCTCTGAAATGTGTGGCGATGCCACTCGAAACCGTATGTGTTCGAGGAAACTAAGTGGTCGACCTTGTGAGAGAGGAAACTCCAGCAGCGAAACTTAGTTCCTTTTTAAACTAATTGTTCTATCTGAAACTATGTGTTCGATACTGTGCCAGTAGAACCGCCTGTTCTCCGAAACCTGTGGCGATGCTACTCGAAACCGTATGTGTTCGACGAAACTAAGTGGTCGCCTTGTGAAAGAGGAAACTCCAGATGCGAAACTTAGTTCCATTTTAATCTTATTGTTCTATCTGAAACTAAGTGTTCGATACTGTGCCAGGAGAAGCGCCTGTTCTCTGAAATCTGTGGCGATGCCACTCGAAACCGTATGTGTTCGACGAAACTAAGTGGTTAACCTTGTGAGAGAGGAGACTCCAGATGCGAAACATAGTTCCATTTTAAACTAATTGTTCTGTCTGAAACTAAGTGTTCGATACTGTGCCAGGAGAAACTCCCGTTCTGCGAAATCTGTGGCGATACTACTCGAAACCGTATGTGTTCGAGGAAACTAAGTGGTCGACCTTGTGAGAGAGGAAACTCCAGCAGCGAAACTTAGTTCCTTTTTAAACTAATTGTTCTATCTGAAACTATGTGTTCGATACTGTGCCAGTAGAACCGCCTGTTCTCCGAAACCTGTGGCGATGCTACTCGAAACCGTATGTGTTCGACGAAACTAAGTGGTCGCCTTGTGAAAGAGGAAACTCCAGATGCGAAACTTAGTTCCATTTTAAACTAATCGTTCTATCTGAAACTAAGTGTTCGATACTGTGCCAGGAGAAGCGCCAGTTCTCTGAAATCTGTGGCGATGCCACTCGAAGCCGTATGTGTTCCACGAAACTAAGTGGCCGACCTTATGAGAGTGGAAACTTCAGATGCGAAACTTAGTTCCATTTTAAACTAATTGTTCTATCTGAAACTAAGTGTTCGATACTGTGCCAGGAGAAGCGCCTGTTCTCTGAAATCTGTGGCGATGCGCACTCGAAACGGTATGTGTTCAACGAAACTAAGTGGTCGACCTTGTGAGAGAGCAAACTCCAGAAGCGAAACTTAGTTCCATTTAAAACTAATTGTCCTATCTGAAATTAAGTTTTCGATACTGTGCCAGGAGAAGCGCCTGCTCTCTGAAATCTGTGGCGATTCTACTCGAAACCGTATGTGTTCGACGAAACTAAGTGGTCGACCTTGTGAGAGAGGAAACTCCAGATGCGAAACTTAGTTCCATTTTAATCTTATTGTTCTATCTGAAACTAAGTGTTCGATACTGTGCCAGGAGAAGCGCCTGTTCTCTGAAATCTGTGGCGATGCCACTCGAAACCGTATGTGTTCGACGAAACTAAGTGGTTAACCTTGTGAGAGAGGAGACTCCAGATGCGAAACATAGTTCCATTTTAAACTAATTGTTCTGTCTGAAACTAAGTGTTCGATACTGTGCCAGGAGAAACTCCCGTTCTGCGAAATCTGTGGCGATACTACTCGAAAACGTATGTGTTCGACGAAACTAAGTGGTCGACTTTGTGAGAGAGGAAACTCCAGATGCGAAACTTAGTTCCATTTTAAACTAATTGCTCTATCTGAACTAAGTGTTAGATACTGTGCCAGGAGAAGTGCCGGTTCTCGGAAATCTGTTGCGATGCTACTCGAAACCGTATGTGTTCGATGAAACTAGGTGGTCGGCCTTGTGAGAGAGGAAACTCCAGATGCGAAACTTAGTTAAATTTTAAACTAATTGTTCTATCTGAAACTAAGTGTTCGATACTGTGCCAGGAGAAGCGCCTGTTCTCTGAAATCTGTGGCGATGCGCACTCGAAACGGTATGTGTTCAACGAAACTAAGTGGTCGACCTTGTGAGAGAGGAAACTCCAGAAGCGAAACTTAGTTCCATTTAAAACTAATTGTCCTATCTGAAATTAAGTTTTCGATACTGTGCCAGGAGAAGCGCCTGTTCTCTGAAATGTGTGGCGATGCCACTCGAAACCGTATGCATTCAACGAAACTAAGTGGTCGACCTTGTTAGAGAGGAAACTCCAGATGCGAAACGTAGTTCCATTTTAAACTAATTTTTCAATCTGATACTAAGTGTTCGATACTGTGCCAGGAGAAGCGCCTGTTCTCTGAAATGTGTGGCGATGCCACTCGAAACCGTATGTGTTCGAGGAAACTAAGTGGTCGACCTTGTGAGAGAGGAAACTCCAGCAGCGAAACTTAGTTCCTTTTTAAACTAATTGTTCTATCTGAAACTATGTGTTCGATACTGTGCCAGTAGAACCGCCTGTTCTCCGAAACCTGTGGCGATGCTACTCGAAACCGTATGTGTTCGACGAAACTAAGTGGTCGCCTTGTGAAAGAGGAAACTCCAGATGCGAAACTTAGTTCCATTTTAAACTAATTGTTCTATCTGAAACTAAGTGTTCGATACTGTGCCAGGAGAAGCGCCTGTTCTCTGAAATCTGTGGCGATGCGCACTCGAAACGGTATGTGTTCAACGAAACTAAGTGGTCGACCTTGTGAGAGAGGAAACTCCAGAAGCGAAACTTAGTTCCATTTAAAACTAATTGTCCTATCTGAAATTAAGTTTTCGATACTGTGCCAGGAGAAGCGCCTGTTCTCTGAAATGTGTGGCGATGCCACTCGAAACCGTATGCATTCAACGAAACTAAGTGGTCGACCTTGTTAGAGAGGAAACTCCAGATGCGAAACGTAGTTCCATTTTAAACTAATTTTTCAATCTGATACTAAGTGTTCGATACTGTGCCAGGAGAAGCGCCTGTTCTCTGAAATGTGTGGCGATGCCACTCGAAACCGTATGTGTTCGAGGAAACTAAGTGGTCGACCTTGTGAGAGAGGAAACTCCAGCAGCGAAACTTAGTTCCTTTTTAAACTAATTGTTCTATCTGAAACTATGTGTTCGATACTGTGCCAGTAGAACCGCCTGTTCTCCGAAACCTGTGGCGATGCTACTCGAAACCGTATGTGTTCGACGAAACTAAGTGGTCGCCTTGTGAAAGAGGAAACTCCAGATGCGAAACTTAGTTCCATTTTAAACTAATCGTTCTATCTGAAACTAAGTGTTCGATACTGTGCCAGGAGAAGCGCCAGTTCTCTGAAATCTGTGGCGATGCCACTCGAAGCCGTATGTGTTCCACGAAACTAAGTGGCCGACCTTATGAGAGTGGAAACTTCAGATGCGAAACTTAGTTCCATTTTAAACTAATTGTTCTATCTGAAACTAAGTGTTCGATACTGTGCCAGGAGAAGCGCCTGTTCTCTGAAATCTGTGGCGATGCGCACTCGAAACGGTATGTGTTCAACGAAACTAAGTGGTCGACCTTGTGAGAGAGCAAACTCCAGAAGCGAAACTTAGTTCCATTTAAAACTAATTGTCCTATCTGAAATTAAGTTTTCGATACTGTGCCAGGAGAAGCGCCTGTTCTCTGAAATGTGTGGCGATGCCACTCGAAACCGTATGTGTTCGAGGAAACTAAGTGGTTGATCTTGTGAGAGAGGAAATTCCAGATGCGAAACTTAGTTCCATTTTAAACTAATTGTTCTATCTGAACCTATGTGTCTGATACTGTGCCAGGAGAAGAGCCTCTTCTCTGAAATCTGTGGCGTTGCCACTCGAAACCGTATGCATTCAACGAAACTAAGTGGTCGACCTTGTTAGAGAGGAAACTCCAGATGCGAAACGTAGTTCCATTTTAAACTAATTTTTCAATCTGATACTAAGTGTTCGATACTGTGCCAGGAGAAGCGCCTGTTCTCTGAAATGTGTGGCGATGCCACTCGAAACCGTATGTGTTCGAGGAAACTAAGTGGTCGACCTTGTGAGAGAGGAAACTCCAGATGCGAAACTTAGTTCCATTTTAAATTAATTGTTCTATCTGAAACTAAGTGTTCGATACTGTGCCAGGAGAAGCGCCTGTTCTCTGAAATCTGTGGCGATGCCACTCGAAACCGTAGGTGTTCGAGGAAATTAAGTACTCGCCTTGTGAGGGAAGAAACTCCAGATGCGAAATTTAGTACAATTTTAGACTAATTGTTCTATCTGAAACTATTAGGTGCCCAACTAAGTTCGTGCGGTTTTTCCCGCGCGGACCACTTTATTGCTCCTAGAGCCAATGTTTTTATTGCTTTACCCGATTTACCTTTGGGAGGTGTTAGAGGAAGTCCAAATGAGTCAGTATGTAGAAAAAAATCGTAGTTTACACTTCATTTTCGTCTATAATATTACTTCCAAAATGACCGTGTCTAACGCCGTAATTCGCTCATATTTGCTTTATGAGTTCAAACTTGGAGCCAAGGCTACGCAAGCGGCCAGAAAAATTTGTGTGGCCTTTGGGGACAGTGTATTAAGTAATCGCACTGCGCAAAAGTGGTTTCAAAAGTTTCAAAGTGATAATGAAAGCCTCGAAGATGAGCAACGAGACGGACGGCCGATTCTTATGAATAATCAAGTTTTGCAAGTGGATATTGAGACAGATCCCAAAATGTCGTGCAAAATGCTTGCAGTCAAGCATGGTATGTCTGAAGAAACGATTAAGAAACATCTACACACTGTAGGTAAAGTGTATCGTGTAAGAAGGTGGGTACCGCACGAACTTACCGAGAGCCAGAGGTGCCAAAGGGTAGCGGCTTGCGTTTCCCTACTCTCACGGTTCCAAAATGATCCGTTTTTGAATCTTATTCTTACTTGTGATGAAAAATGGGATGAAATGGGTCACATACACAAATAAGAAGCGACCTTGCTACTGGTTAACACCTGGGGAACCTGCTCCATCCACTGCAAAACCGGCCCTTCACCAACAGAAGATTTTGTTATGTGTATGGTGGACAACAGCCGGAATTGTTCATTTCGAATGTTTACAAAAAGGCCAAATGATCACCGCGGACCTGTACTCTGCTCAGCTTCAAAAAGTACAGGAGGAATTGAAGAAAAAACAACCGGGACTTGTAAATCGGAGAGGTGTACGCTTGCTGCAGGACAACGCCAGACCACACGTTGCAAATAAGACCCGAGAAACAATTTGCAACCTCGGATGGGAAACTTTAATTCATCCTTCATATTCGCCGGACCTTTCCCCAACAGATTACCACCTTGTTTTAGCATTACAAAATTATATAACCAATAGGAACTTCATAAACGGAGAGGAAGTAAAGAGGACAGTGTCTAAGTTTTTTAATAATAAAAGCGTAGATTTTTATAAAAATGGGATTTTGAAACTTGTGTCACGTTGGGAAAGGGTCATAGAATATGGAGGAAATTATTTACCAGATTAAAAGGTACTCATTCGGTACCAAATTTCGTCTCGTTTTTGGACAACGAAAAGCGCACGAACTTAGTTGGGCACCTAATATGTTTCTGATACTGTGCCAGGAGAAGCGCCTGTTCTCTGAAATCTGTGGCGTTGCCACTCGAAACCGTATGAGTTCGACGAAAGTAAGTGGCCGACCTTGTGAGAGAATAAACTTCAGATGCGAAACTTAGTTCCATTTCAAATTAATTGTTCTATCTGAAACTAAGTGTTCGATACTATGCCAGGAGAAGCGGCTGTTTTCTGAAATCTGTGGCGATGCCACTCGAAACCGTATGTGTTCGACGAAACTAAGTGGTCGACCATGTGAGAGAGGAAACTCCAGATGCGAAACATAGTTAAATTTTAAACTAATTGTTCTATCTGAAACTAAGTGTTCGATACTGTGCCAGGAGAAGCGCCTGTTCTCTGAAATCTGTGGCGATGCGCACTCGAAACGGTATGTGTTCAACGAAACTAAGTGGTCGACCTTGTGAGAGAGGAAACTCCAGATGCGAAACATAGTTGCCTTTTAAACTAATTGTTCTGATGAACCTGAGTGTTCGATACTGTGCCAGGAAAAGCGCCTGTTCTCTGAAATCTGTCGCGATGCCACTCGAAACCGTATGTGTTCGACGAAACTAAGTGATTGACCTTGTGAGGGAGGATTCACCAGATGCGGAACATAGTTCCATTTTAAACTAATTGTTCTATCTGAAACTAAGTTTTCGATACTGTGCCAGGAGAAGCGCCAGTTCTCTGAAATCTGTGGCGATGCCACTCGAAGCCGTATGTGTTCGACACCGTGCCAGGAGAAGCGCCTGTTCTCTGAAATTTGTGGCCATGCCAGTCGAAACCGTATGTGTTCGACGAAACTAAGTGGTCGACCTTGTGGGGGAGGAAACTCCAGCAGCGAAACTTAGTTCCTTTTTAAACTAATTGTTCTATCTGAAACTATGTGTTCGATACTGTGCCAGTAGAACCGCCTGTTCTCCGAAACCTGTGGCGATGCTACTCGAAACCGTATGTGTTTAAATAAGTGACCAGTAGTTGTTTCACCCGATCACGAGCCTCATAGTTGATTTCTTTTTCTTGAGTCTACCGAGTTTATTTGACCGGTGTGATTCGAAAAGGAAATAGAAAAACTAGCGAGGTCCAATAACATGACAATGATTGTTTTCGTCTAGACCGTGGGAGACCAGAGATCGACACGTCTGACCGGTACATATTACCGTTTGAAGACGTTCGAATTCGCGAATAGTAAACGGATATGAGAGAGAGTGAGAAAGAACTAATAGTTTGACGAAAGCGCCGCGTAACGAGGAATTACTCGTTCGCGCTTGCCGACGACGGTGTAACGTCGCAGACAGTCAGTTCAATTTAGAGAGTCCTCAGAAACAGTTCGCACGGAGCGCATCGATTGTCGATCGTGCTCCCGTCATAACGAACACAGCTTTCAGCTCAACACCAGCAATTGTGAAACTGAATCGAGAATAGCACACGACAATTCGTGTTGACTCTTCAGCACAATAGCTGCGCCTTTTAGTAATTTAGCGGTCTTTCCCCTGAATTAGTACTGGGGCGAAAATCGGTGGGTTCACCTGGTTTTCGCCAACCATTGTTATTCGACGTGGGAGCGTCAGGAGTCCACTCCTTGGATGACCACTGGTCGGCGGAGCACTACGTTAGTTGGCGCGCTATTCTAACTTAAGACCCGCTACTCGTTCTCTACCGGAAATCGCCTTGGTGACGTTTAGAGAAACCAAAGAGCGACCGGAGAGTTTCGATACCGCTGTGTCTAGGCTTCCTTCACGACGCGGCGTGTTGAAGAAGACGGGTTAGAAATAGCGTTGGTCCACTCTTACTCCACGCCAAGGCGTGTTGAGAAAGAAACGGTTAGATCAGCCTCCGTTGTCAGCCACCGGGACTAGTTACTAGTAACCGTGGATCTCCCCGCTCACGGAATCCATACAGGAGATTTACAACCTCCGCCTTGGTTTTCCGTTCGAGGCAATACGACTGTGCGGTCGTTGCACTAAAGATTTCATTGCGTAAATCTAGCCGACCGCCACGATTGTGTTCCTGAAAAAGACGGAACAGATCGGCCAAAACAGTCGACGCGTGGCTTACCGTATTTAAAAGCCACGCACCAGTACACGCATTAGCACACACAGCACGGTTACCGTTGCTGTTTAAGTGTGCGCGTCAAAACATTCCCGAGACAGAACGTTAATACGATTATCGTATTTCAGGTGATTACACCCGTTCGTTCTTTTTTCTGTTGTTCCAGAGTTATAACCTAGGACAACCAGGCCCGCCGACAGCCAAGACCACGAGAAGCTAAATTCTTGTAATCGGCAAACACACTGTATTATACAGAGGAAAAAAAGGGTCTATAATAAACGACTGTCCTTTTCAGGACAGTCAAAGGGAATCAAAGGCGTATTGGTTTGGAGTTACCTTTACCCACTCTCCCTCGTCCGGACCGGAGGAGGAAGCTTCACTTCCTCCAATATCGGTTATAGTTGGCCGATAATTCAAAACAAATTTCAACAAGGTCCTTCGAGCCGGATATACGGACTAGAGGTCGAGAGTTTGGGAAAGACATCCAACCAAACAAGCTTGAGCGTGTGGAGTAACACACGCAGGTTTGCGAGTCGATTATTTAATCCTCAATAAATCACAATGGCTCAAGTTGAAGAGACCGATCATGACTTGGAATTTGATTTCAAGGGACAGATCGATGATCTCGTATTCGTTCTAGAACGACTTAAGCCCGTGATGACAAACCTGAAAAAAAGAGGACGAGCTAACTTCTCAGAAGCGCTCCTTAAAGAAAAGCTGCGCTACATTACGGGAATTTGGATGGACGCTCTCTCACGCCACTCGGAGTTGATGAGAGTCATTCCTCCCAACAAACGTAAAAGCTACAGCTTCTTTAAGTTGAACCGCATGGTAGAGGCTGAGGAAGAATTCCTTGAGAGTCAGGATTACCTGACCTCGGCATTAGACAGCCTCGCCGCAGCTGAGAAGGAAAGGGAGAAGGGTGAAGCCTCGCGAACCTCTTTAGAGGGCAAAGCTAGCCGCATCCCCTTCCCATTAGAACTCCCGAAGCAAAGTCTCCCAAGATTCGGAGGAGATCCACGGAACTGGGCTCAGTTCGAGGATCTATTCACCTCCGTTATAATTAACGACGATAGGCTGTCGGATGGACAAAGGTTGCAATACCTTAATGCCTGCGTTGAGGGAGACGCTTCGGCGACGATCGCATCCCTCGAAATTAGGGATACTAATTTCGAGGTGGCGTGGGAAGCCCTGAAGGACAAATTCGGGAAACCACGCGTAGTGATCGCGCAGCTTCTCGAGCCAATCGGGAAGCTAAAACCAATAAGGAAGGGGGATCTAGCGAGTCTGCAGCAAGTTACGGTTGGCATAAAGCGAACGCTTGCCGCCTTGCAAAAGCTGAACCGACCAGTGAAACACTGGAGTGACTTGCTAGTCCTACTGGTAAAAAATAAGTTGGAGCCTGCGCTCGATTGGGATTGGGAAAAGTCGTTGAAAAACGCCAAGGAATACCCCTCGTTTGACGAGATGTTGGCGTTCCTGGAGGTGTATGAGGGCGCTATGCTGGTGCCAAACGAGCAGCGTCGGAAAGCCTCGACCGATCCCCAATCGAAGCCAAGACTACGGGCTCATAATACCGTGGTACAGGCGTCCCCTTCCACGAACGAAACGTGTGCGTTTTGCTGTCAGTCGCACGACGTATCATATTGTGATAGCTTCAAGCGACTGTCGCCCGAGCACCGTTTCCAGTTTATTAGAGGCAGCCAGCATTGTATACTCTGCTTGGCCGCCACTCACACGACGAAGCAATGCCAGAGCCGTACAGTCTGCGAGAAGTGCAGTGGGAGACATCATAGCCTGCTGCATTTCGAACAACGGACAAGTAAGGCACAGGTAAAACCGTCGCCGATGAGTTCGGCTACGCCGAGCAAACGGAGAGCGGGACGGAGCAACGCCCCACCCCGTCGCTCGAGCAGTAAGCCGACTGATACGTCATCCGCCTCAGTGACGTCACACTGTAGCGCGTCGATGGCAGTAAAAACTCCGCCGGTGCTACTCGCTACAGCGAATGTGCGCCTGTTGGGAAGGGATGGCACAACGCGCATCGCGCGTGCCCTCCTGGATCAGGGGTCAGAGACTTCTTTTATCTCCGCGAGTCTAGTCAATGACCTTAGACTCCGGCGGAAAAGATCACCAGCCACGGTAACGGGCTTGGGGGGCGGTCGAACCCAATCCATAACCCACAAGGTGCAGATGAGTCTGTCGTCACTGCATAACGCCTCGGAAGTTTTTGTAACGAGCGCGTATGTGGTCCCGAGGATCACGACGTATGTTCCGCCGTCGGTGCAAATACCCGATAGCGATGCCATACGTGACCTCCCACTCGCAGACCCGAATCTAGCGTCGAACCACCGTATTGAGGTGTTGATCGGCGCTGAGCTGTATGCGCAAATTATTCGACGGGGTTTCCGTCGGATAAGCACCACAGGTCCGATAGCCCAAGAAACCGCGCTCGGTTGGGTGTTATCCGGACCTTTAAGCGCAACAACCTCCTCCACCAAGACGCTGAGGACGTTGCATTGCAACGTCCTTGAATCGCTGGACGAAGCGATACGGCGTTTTTGGGAGATTGAGGAGATCCCTCGCAAATTGGTTCTAACCAAAGACGAGGAGGATTGCGAAGCGCACTTCGCAAAGACCGTTGCACGCGATGCAATGGGCAGGTTTGTCGTCCGCTTGCCCTTCAACCATCCGAGGCCGGAAGAAGTGCTGGGAGATTCCTTCCACATAGCGCTCTCCGCCCTCACAAGGTTAAGGAAGAAGCTGGAAGCAAACCAGACCCTCGAAGAGGAATACGGTGAGTTTCTCACCGAATATGAGTCGATGGGGCATATGACCAGTCTTGAGTCGCTTGACCGAGCACGACTATATATTCCACATCGAGCAGTCATCCGTGAGGAAAGCTCGACGACGAAGTTGCGCGTCGTATTTAATGCAACCTCCGGAACCACGAGCGGTCGCTCGTTGAACGACGTCCTTCACGTAGGGCCAAAATTGCAGAATGACATCACGTCGGTTTTGATGAGATGGCGTCTGCATGCCTACGTGCTGGTGGCAGACATTGAGAAAATGTTTCGACAAATTCTCGTCGCCCCGGAGGACCGTCGGTTTCAATGCATCCTATGGCGTGCGCCAAAAACCGAGCGACTTATCGCTTTCGAGTTAAATACCGTGACATACGGTACGGCTTGCGCGCCATATCTATCGATGCGAACCCTTCTCGAGTTGAAAGAGCAGGACGGAGGTGATTTCCCTCTTGCCGCTCCAGTCCTCGAGAAGGACATATACGTTGACGACGTATTTATGGGGGCTCCAGATAAATCGTTGTTAGAGCAAACGCGAAGGCAAATTTGCGAGCTTCTACAAAAAGGTGGATTTCGCCTGCGAAAGTGGGCTGGAAATTCACCAGATTTACTGAGCAATATCCCCCAAAGTGCCCATTCGCACGCGGTCGACCTTGCACTGTTCGAGGATTCCGAACTTAAGGTATTAGGCCTACGATGGGTGCCGTCGGGAGATTATTTCTATTTCAACTTGCAACGGTTTCAACCGTCGCTGGTCCCGATAACGAAGCGCACTTTGTTCTCGGAGATCGCGAAATTGTACGATCCACTCGGGTGGTTATCCCCGGTAGTGATTCGCGCAAAGGTCCTCATGCAGGCCCAATGGCTGGAGAAAATCCAGTGGGACGAACAAGTCTCCGCGAATACACTCAAAACGTGGAATGCGTTTTGTGTGGATTGGAGCAAGTTGAATGATTTGAAAATTCCCCGATGGTTAAGATGTGGAGCCGACACACTTTCTGTGGAATTACACGGATTCTGTGACGCATCACTCGCTGCCTATTCCGCCGTTACTTATTTAAGAGTAACGTCGATGAATAATGATGTAAACACTACATTATTAATGGCAAAAACGCGAGTGGCTCCCATCAAAACGCAATCAATCCCGATTCTGGAGTTGAACGGGGTTGTGCTCCTCACCGAACTAATGCTGCATGTGCAAAGCTCGCTCTGTACCAGAGTTGAGCGCGTGGTCTGTTGGACAGACTCCACGATTGCACTCGCATGGTTGAGGAAACATCCTTCGGCATGGAAGGTGGTTGTTGCCAACCGAGTGTCGAAGGTACAGACGATGCTTCCGAGTGCACAATGGCGGTATGTTCCGACAAGCTCCAATCCCGCGGATCTTAATTCACGTGGAGTGGAAGCTGCGGAGCTGCTATCCTCGGAGCTGTGGTCGTCAGGACCAGCGTGGCTAAGACAAGTGGAAGTGAGGTGGCCGAAAATACCCGCTTCCATAGAGACCGATGAGGGAAAGCGCGTAGCGCATACTCATCTAGTTACTCCCGAAAAGGAATGGGATTTCCTATTCCGATTTCCATCGTGGAGAAAACTAGTGCGTGTCACAGCATATTGTCTCCGGTTTCGGAGACGAGTGCAAGGTGACCCAAGGTCCTTTGTCAAGGAGATCCTCCACGCATCGGAGTTGCAACAAGCAACCCTCAGAATTGCACAGTACGTACAGAGTACGCACTTCGCAGAGGAGTACCGGTGCTTGAAAAATCACCGCGGAATTCCTGCGAAATCTCCGATAAAAAGTCTGCATCCGTTTCTCGACGATAAAGGCGTCTTGAGGGTCGGTGGAAGGCTGGAGAACACAGTACTCGAATGGCAAACGAAACATCCGATAATCCTGCCGAAACATTATGTGAGCACACTAATAATTAGGCAGGGGCACGTGGATACGTTGCACGGAGGTTTGCAGATGACCTTGTACAAGGTGAGACAGCAATTCTGGATCCTTGGCTGCCGAAATGCCGCTCGAACGGTGATCAACCAATGCATGAAATGCATAAGGTGGAAGGGTCGCACCTCCACGCAGATAATGGCTGGTTTGATCCCTGAGCGTTGCAGACCGGCTCGAGCTTTCTCGAATTGCGGAGTGGATTATGCTGGACCGTTTCGCGTTCGCTACTCCGCTGGCCGAGGGAAGACAGCTCATAAAGCGTACCTTGCGGTTTTCGTATGTTACGCTACAAGAGCTGTCCATCTCGAACTTGTCAGTGATTACACGACAGGCTCGTTTATTGCCGCCTTAGATCGCTTCATCGCCCGACGTGGAACCCCATCCTGCATTTTCAGTGACAATGGGACAAACTTCGTCGGTGCAGATCGCGAGCTAAGAACGCACTTCCGCGAGGTGAGTAATTCGCAGGAAGTGCAAAATAACTGCGGCACGCAGGGCATAGAATGGAGATTTAATCCTCCTAGTGCACCACATTTCGGTGGCATGCAGGAAGCCGGCGTGAAATCAGTGAAACATCACTTAAAGCGCATTCTAGGTGCATTCACTCCCACCGCAGAGGAGATGTATACGCTCCTTTGCAAGATCGAGGCGAGCTTAAACTCCCGCCCGATCGCAGCGTTGAGTGATGCACCCGATAGCTATGCGCCTCTCACGCCGGGCCACTTCCTCAGTGGAGGTCCTTTAAATGCACTTCCGATGCGCTCTGTTGAGACGGAACAGCTCTCGCGCCTATCGCGCTGGAGAGCGATCCAGAAATTTCACGAGCAGCTGTGGAAGCATTGGACACGTGATTATATCACGCATCTCCAGAATCGCTATAAGTGGCGATCCATCGAAATGCACCTGCAACCAGGGGATCTGGTACTGGTGCAAAACCCTCTTCTCCCACCTAATCAATGGGAAATGGGAAGAATTGAGGAGATTTACCCGGGTAGAGACGGTAATGTGCGAGTGGTTAAACTCCGTACAAAAACCTCCACCTACACACGTCCGATAACGAGACTGTGTAAGCTACCCGTGGGAAACGAGTCTTCGGGCACGAATCGTGACCCCGAAGACGAATAAACTCCAGAGGACTGTTTTTTGGTTAGGCGAGGCAACAAGGGGAGAGAAACCGTTGAGCTCGAAAATTCGATCCGGTACCCCCTTCTTGGCCCCCACTCCTCAGGATAAGACGAAAAGAGGGCGTAAAGTCTTTCTTCTGGTTTCGCGCCTGTAGGGGAGGTACCCCCGTTGCCGACGGGTACCACCGAGGAAATAAAACAGGTCCCGATCCGTTCGCCCTCATAGTTAAAACTGTGATCGCAAACGTGATGGAAGGAGCAACGCAGCGCGCCATAAGCGACACGTTCGAAAGGTGTTTGACCCTAGGCGAACAAGCGTGGTCAGCCCACGAAATTGAGGACGGACCCAGCATGGAAGTGCAGGGCCCTGAGAAAGAAAGGTCCACCCCGGGCAAACCTAAGGAGGGCCTTATAATCGACCTGGGGCACGATGTGTTGCGGGTGCCGCAGCACATACCCCGGACCACCCGGAGGTATAACTGCCGGGTGGAAGGAGGGAAATACACCCTCCGCTGGAACTCCGAGGGACGTTTAACGTCCCTCCTTTACAAGGTCAAACCGGAGAATCCACCGGAGAGGACGCCGTGTCCGGCACTCCCGGCACCAGCACCCATGGCACAGGGGGCAAAACCGGGTCCAAAGGAGCGTAGCTCCACAAACCCGAAACGGAGGCGACATCGGGGACGAGCTGGAAGGGCTCCGTCCAGCTCGGCGAGCGGAAGCTCAGGCAGCCTCACGCCCTCCGGGGACAGCAGGGTATTGTATGAGAAAATCACTCGTATGGCCCTGGAGACGTCATTGCGCCTGCTGGAGACGACAGTCACCCCCTCGCCGCCACCAAAAAGTAAGTTAACATTATACAATATAATTAACTTGCATTTATCCTCTCTCTCAAACGTCTATTCAACTTGAATTTGTAAAATTCCGCGATTCGAGTCTCGATGTCACAACTACCAAACCCTCCAGAAATTGCACAGACAGTGCAAGGGGGGCGGTATGTTTAAATAAGTGACCAGTAGTTGTTTCACCCGATCACGAGCCTCATAGTTGATTTCTTTTTCTTGAGTCTACCGAGTTTATTTGACCGGTATGATTCGAAAAGGAAATAGAAAAACTAGCGAGGTCCAATAACATGACAATGATTGTTTTCGTCTAGACCGTGGGAGACCAGAGATCGACACGTCTGACCGGTACATATTACCGTTTGAAGACGTTCGAATTCGCGAATAGTAAACGGATATGAGAGAGAGTGAGAAAGAACTAATAGTTTGACGAAAGCGCCGCGTAACGAGGAATTACTCGTTCGCGCTTGCCGACGACGGTGTAACGTCGCAGACAGTCAGTTCAATTTAGAGAGTCCTCAGAAACAGTTCGCACGGAGCGCATCGATTGTCGATCGTGCTCCCGTCATAACGAACACAGCTTTCAGCTCAACACCAGCAATTGTGAAACTGAATCGAGAATAGCACACGACAATTCGTGTTGACTCTTCAGCACAATAGCTGCGCCTTTTAGTAATTTAGCGGTCTTTCCCCTGAATTAGTACTGGGGCGAAAATCGGTGGGTTCACCTGGTTTTCGCCAACCATTGTTATTCGACGTGGGAGCGTCAGGAGTCCACTCCTTGGATGACCACTGGTCGGCGGAGCACTACGTTAGTTGGCGCGCTATTCTAACTTAAGACCCGCTACTCGTTCTCTACCGGAAATCGCCTTGGTGACGTTTAGAGAAACCAAAGAGCGACCGGAGAGTTTCGATACCGCTGTGTCTAGGCTTCCTTCACGACGCGGCGTGTTGAAGAAGACGGGTTAGAAATAGCGTTGGTCCACTCTTACTCCACGCCAAGGCGTGTTGAGAAAGAAACGGTTAGATCAGCCTCCGTTGTCAGCCACCGGGACTAGTTACTAGTAACCGTGGATCTCCCCGCTCACGGAATCCATACAGGAGATTTACAACCTCCGCCTTGGTTTTCCGTTCGAGGCAATACGACTGTGCGGTCGTTGCACTAAAGATTTCATTGCGTAAATCTAGCCGACCGCCACGATTGTGTTCCTGAAAAAGACGGAACAGATCGGCCAAAACAGTCGACGCGTGGCTTACCGTATTTAAAAGCCACGCACCAGTACACGCATTAGCACACACAGCACGGTTACCGTTGCTGTTTAAGTGTGCGCGTCAAAACATTCCCGAGACAGAACGTTAATACGATTATCGTATTTCAGGTGATTACACCCGTTCGTTCTTTTTTCTGTTGTTCCAGAGTTATAACCTAGGACAACCAGGCCCGCCGACAGCCAAGACCACGAGAAGCTAAATTCTTGTAATCGGCAAACACACTGTATTATACAGAGGAAAAAAAGGGTCTATAATAAACGACTGTCCTTTTCAGGACAGTCAAAGGGAATCAAAGGCGTATTGGTTTGGAGTTACCTTTACCCACTCTCCCTCGTCCGGACCGGAGGAGGAAGCTTCACTTCCTCCAATATCGGTTATAGTTGGCCGATAATTCAAAACAAATTTCAACAGTATGTGTTCGACGAAACTAAGTGGTCGACCTTGTGGTAGAGGAAACTCCAGATCCGAAACATAGTGCCATTTTAAACTAATTGTTCTATCTGAAACTAAGTGTTCGGTACTGTGCCAGGAGAAGCGCCTGTTCTCTGAAATCTGTGGCGATGCTACTCGAAACCGTATGTGTTCGACGAAACAAAGTGGTCCACCTTGTGAGAGAGGAAGCTCCAGATGCGAAGCATAGTTCCATTTTAAAGTAATTGTTCTATCTGATACTAAGTGTTCCATACTGTGCCAGGAGAAGCGCCTGTTCGCTGAAATCTGTGGCCATGCTACTCCAAACCGTATGTGTTCGACGAAACTAAGTGGTCGACCTTGTGAGAGAGGAAACTCCAGATGCGAAATTTAGTTCCATTTTAAACCAAATGTTCCATCTGAAACTAAGTGTTCGATAATCTGCCAGTAGAAGCGCCTGTTCTCTGAAACCTGTGGCGTTACTACTCGAAACCGTATGTGTTCGACGAAACTAAGTGTTCGACCTTCCGAGAGAGGAAACTCCGAATGCGAAACTTAGTTCCATTTTAAACTAATTGCTCTATCTGAAACTAAGTGTTCGATACTGTGCCACGAGAAGCGCCTGTTCTCTGAAATCTGTGGCGATGCCACTCGAAACCGTATGTGTTCGACGAAACTAAGTGGTCGACCTTGTGAGAGAGGAAACTCCAGATGCGAAACTTAGTACCATTTTAAACTAATTGTTCTATCTGAAACTAAGTGTTCGATACTGTGCCAGGAGAAGCGCCTGTTCTCTGAAATGTGTGGCGATGCCACTCGAAACCGTATATGTTCGACGAAACTAAGTGGTCGACCTTGTGAGAGAGGAAACTCCAGATGCGAAACTTAGTTCCATTTTAAACTAATTGCTCTATCTGCAACTAAGTGTTCGATACTGTGCCACGAGAAGCGCCTGTTCTCTGAAATCTGTGGCGATGCCACTCGAAACCGTATGTGTTCAACGAAACTAAGTGGTCGACCTTGTGAGAGAGGAAGCTCCAGATGCGAAGCTTAGTTCCATTTTAACCTAATTGTTCTATCTGAAACTAAGTGTTCGGTACTGTGCCAGGAGAAGCGCCTGTTCTCTGAAATCTGTGGCGATGCTACTCGAAACCGTATGTGTTCGACGAAACTAAGTGGTCCACCTTGTGCGAGAGGAAACTCCAGACGCGAAACATAGTTCCATTTTAAACTAATTGTTCTATCTGAAAGTGTTCGATACTGTGCCAGGAGAAGCGCCTGTTCTCTGAAATCTATGGCGATGCTACTGGAAACCGTATGTGTTCGACGAAACTAAGTGGTCCACCTTGTGGGAGAGGAAACTCCAGATGCGAAGCATAGTTCCATTTTAAAGTAATTGTTCTATCTGAAACTAAGTGTTCGATACTGTGCCACGAGAAGCGCCTGTTCTCTGAAATCTGTGGCGATGCCACTCGAAACCGTATGTGTTCGACGAAACTAAGTGGTCGACCTTGTGAGAGAGGAAACTCCAGTTGCGAAATTTAGTTCCATTTTAAACCAAAAGTTCCATCTGAAACTAAGTGTTCGATAATCTGCCAGTAGAAGCGCCTGTTCTCTGAAACCTGTGGCGTTGCTACTCAAAACCGTATGTGTTCGAGGAAACTAAGTGGTTGATCTTGTGAGAGAGGATACTCCAGATGCGAGACATAGTTCCATTTTAAACTAATTGTTCTCTGTGAAATAAGTGTTCGATACTGTGCCAGGCGAAGCGCCTGTTCTCTGAAACCTGTGGCGATGCCACTCGAAACCGTATGTGTTCGACGAAACAAAGTGGTCGACCTGGTGAGAGAGGAAACTCCAGATGCGAAACTTAGTTCCATTTTAAACTAATTGTTCTATCTGAAACCATGTGTTCGATAATGTGCCAGGAGAAATGCTGTTCTGCGAAATCTGTGGCGGTACCACTCGAAACCGTATGTGTTCGACGAAACTAAGTGGTCGACCTTGTGAGAGCGGAAACTCCAGTTGCGAAACTTAGTTCCATTTTAAACTAATTGTTCTATCTGAAACTAAGTGTTCGGTACAGTGCCAGGAGAAGCGCCTGTTCTCTGAAATCTGGGGCGATGCTACTCGAAACCGTATGTGTTCGACCAAACTAAGTGGTCGACCTTGTGAGGGAGGAAACTCCAAATGCGAAACATATTTCCATTTTAAACTAAATGTTCGATCTGAAACTAAGTATTCGGTACTGCGCCAGGAGAAGCGCCTGTTCTGTGATATCTGGGGCGATGCTACTCGAAACCATATGGGTTCAACGAAACAAAGTGGTCGATTCTGTTTCAGGAGAAAAACCCGTTCGGTGAAATCTGTGGCAATACCACCCGAGACCGTATGTGTTCGACGAAAGTAAGTGGTCGACCTTCTGAGAGATGGAACTCCAGATGCGATACTTAGTTCCATTTTAAACTAATTGTTCTATCTGAAAGTGTTCGATACTCTGTCAGGAGAAGCGCCTGTTCTCTGAAATCTGTGGCGATGATACTCGAAACCGTATGTGTTCGACGAAACTAAGTGGTCGACCTTGAGAGGGAGGAAACTCCAAATGCGAAACATAGTTCCATTTTAAACTAATTGTGCTATCTGTAACAAAGTGTTCGATACTGTGCCAGGAGAAGCGCCTGTTCTCTAAAATCTGTGGCGATGCCACTCGAAACCATATGTGTTCGACGAAACTGAGTTGTCGATACTGTGCCAGGAGGAAATCCCGTTCGGGGAAATCTGTGGCGATACCACCCGAAACCTTATGTGTTCGACGAAACATAAGTCGTCGACCTTGTGAGAAAGGAAACTCCAGATGCGGTGCTTAGTTCCATTTTAAACTAATTGTTCTATCTGACACTCAGTGTTCGATACTGCGACAGGAGAAGCGCCAGTTCTCTGAAATCTGTGGCGATGCTACTCGAAACCGAATGCGTTCGACGAAACTAAGTCGTCGACCTTGTGAGAGAGGAAACTCCAATTGCGAAACATAGTTCCATTTTAAACTAATTGTTCTATCGGAAACTAAGTTTTCGATACTGTGCCAGGAGACGCGCCAGTTCTCTGAAATGTGTGGCGATGCCACTCGAAACCGTATGTGTTCGACGAAATTAAGTCGTTGACTTTGTGAGAGAGGAAATTCCAGATGAGAAACATAGTTCCATTTTAAACTAATTGTTCTATCTGAAATTAATTGTTCGATACTGTGCCAGGAGAAGCGGCTGTTCTCTGAAATCTGTGGCGATGCCACTCGAAACCGTATGTGTTCGACGAAACTAAGTGGCCGGCCTTGTGAGAGAGGAAACTCCAGATGCGAAACTTAGTTCCATTTTAAACTAATTGTTCTATCTGAAACTAAGTTTTCGATACTGTGCCAGGTGAAGCGCCTGTTCTCTGAAACCTGTCGCGATGCTACTCGAAACCGTATGTGTTCGACGAAACTATGGGGCCGCCTTGTGAGAGAGGAAACTCCAGATGCGAAACTTAGTACCATTTTAAACTAATTGTTCTATCTGAAACTATGTGTCCGATACTGTGCCAGAAGAAGCGCCGGTTCTCTGAAATGTGTGACGATGCCACTCGAAACCGTATGTGTTCGACGAAACTAAGTGGTCGACCTTCTGAGAGAGGAAACTCCGGTTGCGAAACTTAGTTCCATTTTAAACTAATTGTTTTATCTGAAACTAAGTGTTCGATACTGTGCCAGGAGAAGCGCCTGTTCTCTGAAATCAGTGGCGATGCTACTCGAAACCGTATGTGTTCGACGAAACTAAGTGGTCGACCTTGTGAGGGAGGAAACTCCAAATGCGAAACATATTTACATTTGAAACTAAATATTCTATCTGAAACTAAGTATTCGATACTCTGCCAGTAGAAGTGCCTGTCCTCTGAAACCTGTGGCGTTGCTACTCGAAACCGAATGTGTTCGACAAAACTAAGTGGTCGACCTTGTGGGAGAGGAAACTCCAAATGCGAAGCTTGGTTCCATTTAAAACTAATTGTTCTATCTGAAACTAAGTTTTCGATACTGTGCCAGGAGACGCGCCAGTTCTCTGAAATGTGTGGCGATGCCACTCGAAACCGTATGTGTTCGACGAAATTAAGTCGTTGACTTTGTGAGAGAGGAAATTCCAGATGAGAAACATAGTTCCATTTTAAACTAATTGTTCTATCTGAAATTAAGTGTTCGATACTGTGCCAGGAGAAGCGGCTGTTCTCTGAAATCTGTGGCGATGCCACTCGAAACCGTATGTGTTCGACGAAACTAAGTGGCCGGCCTTGTGAGAGAGGAAACTCCAGATGCGAAACTTAGTTCCATTTTAAACTAATTGTTCTATCTGAAACTAAGTTTTCGATACTGTGCCAGGTGAAGCGCCTGTTCTCTGAAATCTGTCGCGATGCTACTCGAAACCGTATGTGTTCGACGAAACTATGGGGCCGCCTTGTGAGAGAGGAAACTCCAGATGCGAAACTTAGTACCATTTTAAACTAATTGTTCTATCTGAAACTATGTGTCCGATACTGTGCCAGAAGAAGCGCCGGTTCTCTGAAATGTGTGACGATGCCACTCGAAACCGTATGTGTTCGACGAAACTAAGTGGTCGACCTTCTGAGAGAGGAAACTCCGGTTGCGAAACTTAGTTCCATTTTAAACTAATTGTTTTATCTGAAACTAAGTGTTCGATACTGTGCCAGGAGAAGCGCCTGTTCTCTGAAATCAGTGGCGATGCTACTCGAAACCGTATGTGTTCGATGAAACGAAGTGGTCCACCTTGTGGGAGAGGAAACTTCAGATTCGAAACATAGTTCCATTTTAAACTAATGGTTCTATCTGAAACTAAGTGTTCGATACTGTGCCAGGAGAAGCGCCTGTTCTCTGAAATCAGTGGCGGTGCTACTAGAAACCGTATGTGTTCGACAAAACTAAGTGGTCCACCTGGTGGGAGAGGAAACTCCAGATACGAAACATAGTTCCATTTTAAACTAATGGTTCTATCTGAAACTAAGTGTTCGATACTGTGCCAGGAGAAGCGCTGGTTCTGTGAAATCTGTGGCGATGCTACTCGAAACCGCATGTGTTCGACGAAACTATGTGGTCGACCTTGTGGGAGAGTAAACTCCAGATGCGAAACTTAGTTCCATTTAAAACGAACTGTTCAATCTGAAACTAAGTGTTCGATACTGTGCCAGGAGAAGCGCCTGTTCTCTGAAATCTGGGGCGATGCCACTCGAAACCGAATGTGTTCGACGAAACTAAGTGGTCGACCTTTTGAGGGAGGAAACTCCAAATGCGAAACATATTTACATTTGAAACTAAATATTCTATCTGAAACTAAGTATTCGATACTCTGCCAGTAGAAGTGCCTGTCCTCTGAAACCTGTGGCGTTGCTACTCGAAACCGAATGTGTTCGACAAAACTAAGTGGTCGACCTTGTGGGAGAGGAAACTCCAAATGCGAAGCTTGGTTCCATTTAAAACTAATTGTTCTATCTGAAACTAAGTTTTCGATACTGTGCCAGGAGAAGCGCCAGTTCTCTGAAATGTGTGGCGATGCCACTCGAAACCGTATGTGTTCGACGAAATTAAGTCGTTGACTTTGTGAGAGAGGAAATTCCAGATGAGAAACATAGTTCCATTTTAAACTAATTGTTCTATCTGAAATTAAGTGTTCGATACTGTGCCAGGAGAAGCGGCTGTTCTCTGAAATCTGTGGCGATGCCACTCGAAACCGTATGTGTTCGACGAAACTAAGTGGCCGGCCTTGTGAGAGAGGAAACTCCAGATGCGAAACTTAGTTCCATTTTAAACTAATTGTTCTATCTGAAACTAAGTTTTCGATACTGTGCCAGGTGAAGCGCCTGTTCTCTGAAATCTGTCGCGATGCTACTCGAAACCGTATGTGTTCGACGAAACTATGGGGCCGCCTTGTGAGAGAGGAAACTCCAGATGCGAAACTTAGTTCCATTTTAAACTAATTGTTCTATCTGAAACTAAGTGTTCGATACTGTGCCAGGAGAAGCGCCTGTTCTCTGAAATCAGTGGCGGTGCTACTAGAAACCGTATGTGTTCGACAAAACTAAGTGGTCCACCTGGTGGGAGAGGAAACTCCAGATACGAAACATAGTTCCATTTTAAACTAATGGTTCTATCTGAAACTAAGTGTTCGATACTGTGCCAGGAGAAGCGCTGGTTCTGTGAAATCTGTGGCGATGCTACTCGAAACCGCATGTGTTCGACGAAACTATGTGGTCGACCTTGTGGGAGAGTAAACTCCAGATGCGAAACTTAGTTCCATTTAAAACGAACTGTTCAATCTGAAACTAAGTGTTCGATACTGTGCCAGGAGAAGCGCCTGTTCTCTGAAATCTGGGGCGATGCCACTCGAAACCGTATGTGTTCGACGAAACTAAGTGGTCGACCTTGTGAGGGAGGAAACTCCAAATGCGAAACATATTTACATTTGAAACTAAATATTCTATCTGAAACTAAGTATTCGATACTCTGCCAGTAGAAGTGCCTGTCCTCTGAAACTTGTGGCGTTGCTACTCGAAACCGAATGTGTTCGACAAAACTAAGTGGTCGACCTTGTGGGAGAGGAAACTCCAAATGCGAAGCTTGGTTCCATTTAAAACTAATTGTTCTATCTGAAACTAAGTTTTCGATACTGTGCCAGGAGACGCGCCAGTTCTCTGAAATGTGTGGCGATGCCACTCGAAACCGTATGTGTTCGACGAAACTAAGTGGCCGGCCTTGTGAGAGAGGAAACTCCAGATGCGAAACTTAGTTCCATTTTAAACTAATTGTTCTATCTGAAACTAAGTTTTCGATACTGTGCCAGGTGAAGCGCCTGTTCTCTGAAATCTGTCGCGATGCTACTCGAAACCGTATGTGTTCGACGAAACTATGGGGCCGCCTTGTGAGAGAGGAAACTCCAGATGCGAAACTTAGTTCCATTTTAAACTAATTGTTCTATCTGAAACTAAGTTTTCGATACTGTGCCAGGTGAAGCGCCTGTTCTCTGAAATCTGTCGCGATGCTACTCGAAACCGTATGTGTTCGACGAAACTATGGGGCCGCCTTGTGAGAGAGGAAACTCCAGATGCGAAACTTAGTACCATTTTAAACTAATTGTTCTATCTGAAACTATGTGTCCGATACTGTGCCAGAAGAAGCGCCGGTTCTCTGAAATGTGTGACGAGGCCACTCGAAACCGTATGTGTTCGACGAAACTAAGTGGTCGACCTTCTGAGAGAGGAAACTCCGGTTGCGAAACTTAGTTCCATTTTAAACTAATTGTTTTATCTGAAACTAAGTGTTCGATACTGTGCCAGGAGAAGCGCCTGTTCACTGAAATCAGTGGCGATGCTACTCGAAACCGTATGTGTTCGATGAAACGAAGTGGTCCACCTTGTGGGAGAGGAAACTTCAGATTCGAAACATAGTTCCATTTTAAACTAATGGTTCTATCTGAAACTAAGTGTTCGATACTGTGCCAGGAGAAGCGCCTGTTCTCTGAAATCAGTGGCGGTGCTACTAGAAACCGTATGTGTTCGACAAAACTAAGTGGTCCACCTGGTGGGAGAGGAAACTCCAGATACGAAACATAGTTCCATTTTAAACTAATGGTTCTATCTGAAACTAAGTGTTCGATACTGTGCCAGGAGAAGCGCTGGTTCTGTGAAATCTGTAGCGATGCTACTCGAAACCGCATGTGTTCGACGAAACTATGTGGTCGACCTTGTGGGAGAGTAAACTCCAGATGCGAAACTTAGTTCCATTTAAAACGAACTGTTCAATCTGAAACTAAGTGTTCGATACTGTGCCAGGAGAAGCGCCTGTTCTCTGAAATCTGGGGCGATGCCACTCGAAACCGTATGTGTTCGACGAAACTAAGTGGTCGACCTTGTGAGAGAGGAAACTCCAAATGCGAAACATATTTACATTTGAAACTAAATATTCTATCTGAAACTAAGTATTCGATACTCTGCCAGTAGAAGTGCCTGTCCTCTGAAACCTGTGGCGTTGCTACTCGAAACCGAATGTGTTCGACAAAACTAAGTGGTCGACCTTGTGGGAGAGGAAACTCCAAATGCGAAGCTTGGTTCCATTTAAAACTAATTGTTCTATCTGAAACTAAGTGTTTGATACTCTGCCAGTAGAAGTGCCTGTCCTCTGAAACCTGTGGCGTTGCTACTCGAAACCGAATGTGTTCGACAAAACTAAGTGGTCGACCTTGTGAGAGAGGACACTCCAGATGCGAAACATAGATCCATTTTAAACTAATTGTTCTATCTGATACTAAGTGTTCGATACTGTGCCAGGAGAAGCGCCTGTTCTCTGAAATCGGTGGTGATGCTACTCGAAACCGTATGTGTTCGACGAAACTAAGTGGTCGACCTTGTGGTAGAGGAAACTCCAGATGCGGAACATAGTGCCATTTTAAACTAATTGTTCTATCTGAAACTAAGTGTTCGGTACTGTGCCAGGAGAAGCGCCTGTTCTCTGAAATCTGTGGCGATGCTACTCGAAACCGTATGTGTTCGACGAAACAAAGTGGTCCACCTTGTGAGAGGGGAAGCTCCATATGCGAAGCATAGTTCCATTTTAAAGTAATTGTTCTATCTGATACTAAGTGTTCCATACTGTGCCAGGAGAAGCGCCTGTTCGCTGAAATCTGTGGCCATGCTACTCCAAACCGTATGTGTTCGACGAAACTAAGTGGTCGACCTTGTGAGAGAGGAAACTCCAGATGCGAAATTTAGTTCCATTTTAAACCAAATGTTCCATCTGAAACTAAGTGTTCGATAATCTGCCAGTAGAAGCGCCTGTTCTCTGAAACCTGTGGCGTTACTACTCGAAACCGTATGTGTTCGACGAAACTAAGTGTTCGACCTTCCGAGAGAGGAAACTCCGAATGCGAAACTTAGTTCCATTTTAAACTAATTGCTCTATCTGAAACTAAGTGTTCGATACTGTGCCACGAGAAGCGCCTGTTCTCTGAAATCTGTGGCGATGCTACTCGAAACCGTATGTGTTCGACGGAACAAAGTGGTCCACCTTGTGAGAGAGGAAGCTCCAGATGCGAAGCATAGTTCCATTTTAAAGTAATTGTTCTATCTGATACTAAGTGTTCCATACTGTGCCAGGAGAAGCGCCTGTTCGCTGAAATCTGTGGCCATGCTACTCCAAACCGTATGTGTTCGACGAAACTAAGTGGTCGACCTTGTGAGAGAGGAAACTCCAGATGCGAAATTTAGTTCCATTTTAAACCAAATGTTCCATCTGAAACTAAGTGTTCGATAATCTGCCAGTAGAAGCGCCTGTTCTCTGAAACCTGTGGCGTTACTACTCGAAACCGTATGTGTTCGACGAAACTAAGTGTTCGACCTTCCGAGAGAGGAAACTCCGAATGCGAAACTTAGTTCCATTTTAAACTAATTGCTCTATCTGAAACTAAGTGTTCGATACTGTGCCACGAGAAGCGCCTGTTCTCTGAAATCTGTGGCGATGCCACTCGAAACCGTATGTGTTCGACGAAACTAAGTGGTCGACCTTGTGAGAGAGGAAATTCCAGATGCGAAACTTAGTACCATTTTAAACTAATTGTTCTATCTGAAACTAAGTGTTTGATACTGTGCCAGGAGAAGCGCCTGTTCTCTGAAATGTGTGGCGATGCCACTCGAAACCGTATATGTTCGACGAAACTAAGTGGTTGATCTTGTGAGAGAGGATACTCCAGATGCGAAACATAGTTCCATTTTAAACTAATTGTTCTGTCTGAAATAAGTGTTCGATACTGTGCCAGGCGAAGCGCCTGTTCTCTGAAATCTGTGGCGCTGCCACTCGAAACCGTATGTGTTCAACGAAACTAAGTGGCCGACCTTGTGAGAGGGGAAACTCCAGATGCGTAGCTTAATTCCATTTTAAACTAATTGTTCTATCTGAAACTAAGTGTTCGATACTTTACCAGGTGAAGCGCCTGTTCTCTGAAATCTATGGCGATGCTACTCGAAACCGTATGTGTTCGACGAAATTAAGTCGCCGACCTTGTGAGAGAGGAAACTCCAGATGCGAAACAGAGTTCCATTTTAAACTAATTGTTCTATCTGAAACTAAGTGCTCGATACTGTGCCAAGAGAAGCGCCTGTTCTCTGGAATCTGTGACGATGACACTCAAAACCGTATGTGTTCGACGAAACAAAGTGGCCGCCTTGTGGGAGAGGAAACTCCAGATGCGAAACATAGTTCCATTTTAAACTAATTGTTCTATCTGAAACTATGTCTTCGATACCGTGCCAGGAGAATCACCTGTTCTCTTAAATCTGTGGCGTTGCTACTCGAAACCGTATGTGTTCGAGGAAACTAAGTGGTTGATCTTGTGAGAGAGGATACTCCAGATGCGAGACATAGCTCCATTTTAAACTAATTGTTCTCTGTGAAATAAGTGTTCGATACTGTGCCAGGCGAAGCGCCTGTTCTCTGAAACCTGTGGCGATGCCACTCGAAACCGTATGTGTTCGACGAAACAAAGTGGTCGACCTGGTGAGGGAGGAAACTCCAGATGCGAAACTTAGTTCCATTTTAAACTAATTGTTCTATCTCAAACCATGTGTTCGATAATGTGCCAGGAGAAACGCTGTTCTGCGAAATCTGTGGCGGTACCACTCGAAACCGTATGTGTTCGACGAAACTAAGTGGTCGACCTTGTGAGAGCGGAAACTCCAGTTGCGAAACTTAGTTCCATTTTAAACTAATTGTTCTATCTGAAACTAAGTGTTCGGTACAGTGCCAGGAGAAGCGCCTGTTCTCTGAAATCTGTGGCGATGCTACTCGAAACCGTATGTGTTCGACGAAAATAAGTGGTCGACCTTGTGGTAGAGGAAACTCCAGATGCGAAACATAGTGCCATTTTAAACTAATTGTTCTATCTGTAATTAAGTGTTCGGTACAGTGCCAGGAGAAGCGCCTATTCTCTGATATCTGGGGCGATGCTACTCGAAACCGTATGTGTTTGACGAAACTAAGTGGTCGACCTTGTGAGGGAGGAAACTCCAAAGGCGAAACAATGTTCCATTTTAAACTAAGTGTTCTATCTGTAACTAAGTGTTCGATACTGTGCCAGGAGAAGCGCCTGTTCTCTGAAATCTGTGGCGATGCTACTCGAAACCGTATGTGTTCGACGAAACTAAGTGGTCGACCTTGTGAGAGAGGAAACTCCAGATGCCAGACTTAGTTTCATTTAAAACTAATTGTTCCATCTGAAACTAAGTGTTCGATACTGTGCCAGGAGAAGCGCCTGTTCTCTGAAATCATTGGCGATGATACTCGAAACCGTATGTGGTCGACGAAACTAAGTGGTCCACCTTGTGAGAGAGGAAACTCCAGATGCGATGCTTTGATCCATTTTAAACTAATTTTTCGATCTGATACTAAGTGTTCGATACTGTGCGAGGAGAAGCGCCTGTTCTCTGATATCTGTTGCGATGCCACTCGAAACCGTATGTGTTCGACGAATCTAAATGGTCGACTTTGTGAGACAGGAAACTCCTGATGCGAAACTTAGTACCATTTTAAACTAATTGTTCTATCTGAAACTAAGTGTTCGATACTGAGCCAGGAGAAGCGCCTGTTCTCTGAAATCTGTGGCGATGCTACTCGAAACCGTATGTGTTCGACGAAAATAAGTGGTCGACCTTGTGGTAGAGGAAACTCCAGATGCGAAACATAGTGCCATTTTAAACTAATTGTTCTATCTGAAACTAAGTGTTCGGTACAGTGCCAGGAGAAGCGCCTGTTCTCTGAAATCTGTGGCGATGCTACTCGAAACTGTATGTGTTCGACCAAACTAAGTGGTCGACCTTGTGAGGGAGGAAACTCCAAATGCGAAACATATTTCCATTTTAAACTAATTGTTCTATCTGAAACTAAGTGTTCGATACTGTGCCAAGAGAAGCGCCTGTTCTCTGAAATCTGTGACGATAACACTCAAAACCGTATGTGTTCGACGAAACAAAGTGGCCGTCTTGTGGGAGAGGAAACTCCAGATGCGAAACATAGTTCCATTTTGAACTAATTGTTCTATCTGAAACTATGTCTTCGATACCGTGCCAGGAGAAGCACCTGTTCTCTTAAATCTGTGGCATTGCTACTCAAAACCGTATGTGTTCGAGGAAACTAAGTGGTTGATCTTGTGAGAGAGGATACTCCAGATGCGAGACATAGTTCCATTCTAAACTAATTGTTCTCTGTGAAATAAGTGTTCGATACTGTGCCAGGCGAAGCGCCTGTTCTCTGAAACCTGTGGCGATGCCACTCGAAACCGTATGTGTTCGACGAAACAAAGTGGTCGACCTGGTGAGAGAGGAAACTCCAGATGCGAAACTTAGTTCCATTTTAAACTAATTGTTCTATCTGAAACCATGTGTTCGATAATGTGCCAGGAGAAACGCTGTTCTGCGAAATCTGTGGCGGTACCACTCGAAACCGTATGTGTTCGACGAAACTAAGTGGTCGACCTTGTGAGAGCGGAAACTCCAGTTGCGAAACTTAGTTCCATTTTAAACTAATTGTTCTATCTGAAACTAAGTGTTCGGTACAGTGCCAGGAGAAGCGCCTGTTCTCTGAAATCTGTGGCGATGCTACTCGAAACCGTATGTGTTCGACGAAAATAAGTGGTCGACCTTGTGGTAGAGGAAACTCCAGATGCGAAACATAGTGCCATTTTAAACTAATTGTTCTATCTGAAATTAAGTGTTCGGTACAGTGCCAGGAGAAGCGTCTGTTCTCTGAAATCTGTGGCGATGCTACTCGAAACCGTATGTGTTCGACCAAACTAAGTGGTCGACCTTGTGAGGGAGGAAACTCCAAATGCGAAACATATTTCCATTTTAAACTAAATGTTCGATCTGAAACTAAGTATTCGGTACTGCGCCAGGAGAAGCGCCTGTTCTCTGATATCTGGGGCGATGCTACTCGAAACCGTATGTGTTTGACGAAACTAAGTGGTCGACCTTGTGAGGGAGGAAACTCCAAAGGCGAAACAATGTTCCATTTTAAACTAAGTGTTCTATCTGTAACTAAGTGTTCGATACTGCGCCAGGAGAAGCGCCTGTTCTCTGAAATCTGTGGCGATGCTACTCGAAACCGTATGTGTTCGACGAAACTAAGTGGTCGACCTTGTGAGAGAGGAAACTCCAGATGCCAGACTTAGTTTCATTTAAAACTAATTGTTCCATCTGAAACTAAGTGTTCGATACTGTGCCAGGAGAAGCGCCTGTTCTCTGAAATCATTGGCGATGATACTCGAAACCGTATGTGGTCGACGAAACTAAGTGGTCCACCTTGTGAGAGAGGAAACTCCAGATGCGATGCTTTGATCCATTTTAAACTAATTTTTCGATCTGATACTAAGTGTTCGATACTGTGCGAGGAGAAGCGCCTGTTCTCTGATATCTGTTGCGATGCCACTCGAAACCGTATGTGTTCGACGAATCTAAATGGTCGACTTTGTGAGACAGGAAACTCCTGATGCGAAACTTAGTACCATTTTAAACTAATTATTCTATCTGAAACTAAGTGTTCGATACTGAGCCAGGAGAAGCGCCTGTTCTCTGAAATCTGTGGCGATGCTACTCGAAACCGTATGTGTTCGACGAAAATAAGTGGTCGACCTTGTGGTAGAGGAAACTCCAGATGCGAAACATAGTGCCATTTTAAACTAATTGTTCTATCTGAAACTAAGTGTTCGGTACAGTGCCAGGAGAAGCGCCTGTTCTCTGAAATCTGTGGCGATGCTACTCGAAACTGTATGTGTTCGACCAAACTAAGTTGTCGACCTTGTGAGGGAGGAAACTCCAAATGCGAAACATATTTCCATTTTAAACTAAATGTTCTATCTGAAACTAAGTATTCGGTACTGTGCCAGGAGAAGCGCCTGTTCTCTGAAATTTGTGGCGATGCTACTCGAAACGGTATGTGTTCGTCGAAAATAAGCGGTCGACCTTGTGATTGAGGAAACTCCAGATGCGAAACTTAGTTCCATTTTAAACTAATTGTTCTATCTGATATTAAGTGTTCGGTACAGTGCCAGGAGAAGCGCCTGTTCTCTGAAATCTGTGACGATGCTACTCGAAACCGTATGTGTTCGACCAAACTAAGTCGCCGACCTTGTGAGAGAGGAAACTCCAGATGCGAAACAGAGTTCCATTTTAAACTAATTGTTCTATCTGAAACTAAGTGTTCGATACTGTGCCAAGAGAAGCGCCTGTTCTCTGAAATCTGTGACGATAACACTCAAAACCGTATGTGTTCGACGAAACAAAGTGGCCGCCTTGTGGGAGAGGAAACTCCAGATGCGAAACATAGTTCCATTTTAAACTAATTGTTCTATCTGAAACTATGTCTTCGATACCGTGCCAGGAGAAGCACCTGTTCTCTTAAATCTGTGGCGTTGCTACTCAACACCGTATGTGTTCGAGGAAACTAAGTGGTTGATCTTGTGAGAGAGGATACTCCAGATGCGAGACATAGTTCCATTTTAAACTAATTGTTCTCTGTGAAATAAGTGTTCGATACTGTGCCAGGCGAAGCGCCTGTTCTCTGAAACCTGTGGCGATGCCACTCGAAACCGTATGTGTTCGACGAAACAAAGTGGTCGACCTGGTGAGAGAGGAAACTCCAGATGCGAAACTTAGTGCCATTTTAAACTAATTGTTCTATCTGAAATTAAGTGTTCGGTACAGTGCCAGGAGAAGCGCCTGTTCTCTGAAATCTGTGGCGATGCTACTCGAAACCGTATGTGTTCGACCAAACTAAGTGGTCGACCTTGTGAGGGAGGAAACTCCAAATGCGAAACATATTTCCATTTTAAACTAAATGTTCGATCTGAAACTAAGTATTCGGTACTGCGCCAGGGGAAGCGCCTGTTCTTTGATATCTGGGGCGATGCTACTCGAAACCGTATGTGTTTGACGAAACTAAGTGGTCGACCTTGTGAGGGAGGAAACTCCAAAGGCGAAACAATGTTCCATTTTAAACTAAGTGTTCTATCTGTAACTAAGTGTTCGATACTGTGCCAGGAGAAGCGCCTGTTCTCTGAAATCTGTGGCGATGCTACTCGAAACCGTATGTGTTCGACGAAACTAAGTGGTCGACCTTGTGAGAGAGGAAACTCCAGATGCCAGACTTAGTTTCATTTAAAACTAATTGTTCCATCTGAAACTAAGTGTTCGATACTGTGCCAGGAGAAGCGCCTGTTCTCTGAAATCATTGGCGATGATACTCGAAACCGTATGTGGTCGACGAAACTAAGTGGTCCACCTTGTGAGAGAGGAAACTCCAGATGCGATGCTTTGATCCATTTTAAACTAATTTTTCGATCTGATACTATGTGTTCGATACTGTGCTAGGAGAAGCGCCTGTTCTCTGATATCTGTTGCGATGCCACTCGAAACCGTATGTGTTCGACGAATCTAAATGGTCGACTTTGTGAGACAGGAAACTCCTGATGCGAAAATTAGTACCATTTTAAACTAATTGTTCTATCTGAAACTAAGTGTTCGATACTGAGCCAGGAGAAGCGCCTGTTCTCTGAAATCTGTGGCGATGCTACTCGAAACCGTATGTGTTCGACGAAAATAAGTGGTCGACCTTGTGGTAGAGGAAACTCCAGATGCGAAACATAGTGCCATTTTAAACTAATTGTTCTATCTGAAACTAAGTGTTCGGTACAGTGCCAGGAGAAGCGCCTGTTCTCTGAAATCTGTGGCGATGATACTCGAAACTGTATGTGTTCGTCGAAAATAAGCGGTTGACCTTGTGATTGAGGAAACTCCAGATGCGAAACTTAGTTCCATTTTAAACTAATTGTTCTATCTGAAGCTAAGTGTTCGTTACTGTGCCAGGAGAAGCGCCTGTTCTCTGAAATCTGTGGCGATGCTACTCGAAACGGTATGTGTTCGTCGAAAATAAGCGGTCGACCTTGTGATTGAGGAAACTCCAGATGCGAAACTTAGTTCCATTTTAAACTAATCGTTCTATCTGAAGCTAAGTGTTCGTTACTGTGCCAGGAGAAGCGCCTGTTCTCTGAAATCTGTGGCGATGCTACTCGAAACGGTATGTGTTCGTCGAAACTAAGCGGTCGACCTTGTGAGAGAGGAAACTCCAGATGCGAAACCTAGTTCCATTTTAAACTAATTGTTCTATGTGTAACTAAGTGTTCGATACTGTGCCAGGAGAAGCGTCTGTTCTCTGAAATGTCTGGCGATGCCGCTCGAAACCGTATGTGTTCGACGAAACTAAGTGGTCGACCTTGTGAGGAAGGAAACTCCTAATGCGAAACATAGTTCCATTTTAAACTAATTGTTCTATCTGATACTAAGTGTTCGACACTGTGCCAGGATAAGCGCCTGTTCTCTGAAATCTGTGGCGATGTCACTCGAAACCGTATGTGTTCGACGAAACTAAGTGGTCGACCTTGTGAGGAAGGAAACTCCAAATGCGAAACATATTTCCATTTTAAACTAAATGTTCTATCTGAAACTAAGTATACGATACTCTGCCAGTAGAAGCGCCTGTTCTCTGAAACCTGTGGCGTTGTTACTCGAAGCCGAATGTGTTCGACGAAACTAAGTGGTTGACCTTGTGAGAGAGGATAATCCAGATGCGAAACATAGTTCCATTTTAAATTAATTGTTCTATCTGAAACTAAGTTTTCGATACTGTGCCAGGAGAAGCGCCCGTTCTGTGAAACCAGTGGCAATACCACTCGAAACGGTATGTGTTCGACGAAACTGAGTGGTCGACATTGAGGGAGAGGAAACTCCAGACGCGAATGTTAGTGCCATTTTAAACTAATTGTTCTGTCTGAAACAAGTGTTCGATAATGTGCCAGGAGAAGCACCTGTTCTCTGAAATCTGTGGCGATGCTACTCGAAACCGTATGTTTTCGACGAAACTAAGTTGTCGAACTTGTGAGAGAGGAAACGCCAAATGCGAAACATAGGTCCATTTTAGACTAATTGTTCTATCTGAAACTAAGTGTTCGATACTGTGCCAGGAGTAGCGCCTGTTCTCTGAAATCTGTGGCGATGCCACTCGAAACCGTATGTGTTCGACGAAACTAAGTCGTCGATCTTGTGAGAGAGGAATCTCCAGTTGCGAAATATAGTTCCATTTTAAACTAATTGTTCTACCTGAAACTAAGTGTTCGATACTGGGCCAGGAGAAGCGCCTGTTCTCTGAAATCTGTGGCGATGCTACTCGATACCGTATGTGTTCGACGAAACTAAGTGGTCGACCTTGTGAGAGAGGAAACTGCAGATGCGAAACTTACTTCCATTTTAAACTAAATGTTCTGTCTGAAACTAAGTATTCGATACTCTGCCAGTAGAAGCGCCTGTTCTCCGAAACCTGTGGCATTGCTCCTCGAAACCGTATGTGTTCGACGAAACTAAGTGTTCGACCTTCTGAGAGAAGAAACTCCGGATGCGAAACATAGTTCCATTTTAAACTAATTGTTCTATATGAAACTAAGTGTTCGATACTGTGCCAGGAGAAGCGCCTGTTCCCTGAAATCTGTGGCGATGCCACTCGAAACCGTATGTGTTCGACGATACTAAGTGGCCGACCTTCTGAGAGAGGAAACTCCGGATGCGAAACTTAGTTCCATTTTAAACTAATTGTTCTATCTGAAACTAAGTGTTCGATAGTGTGCCAGGAGAAGCGCTTGTTCTATGAAATCTGTGGCGATGCCACTCGAAACCGTATGTGTTCGACGATACTAAGTGGCCGAACTTGTGAGAGAGGAAACTCGAGATGCGAAACTTAGTTCCATTTTAAATTAGTTGTTCTATCTGAAAGTGTTCGATACTGTGCCAGGAGAAGCGCCTGTTCTCTGAAATCTCTGGCGATGCCACTTGAAACCGTATGTGTTCGACGAAATTAAGTCGTCGACCTTGTGAGAGCGGAAACTTCAGATGCGAAACAGTTCAATTCTAAACTAAATGTTCCATCTGAAACTAAGTGTTCGATACTGTGCCAGGAGAAGCGCCTGTTCTCTGAAATCTGTGGCGATGCCTCTCGATACCGTATGTGTTCGACAAAACTAAGTGGTCGACCTTGTGAGAGCGGAAACTTCAGATGCGAAACTTAGTTCAATTTTAAACTAATTGTTCTATCTGAAACTAAGTGTTCGATAATGTGCCAGGAGAAACGCCGTTCTGCGAAATCTGTGGCGATACCACTCGAAACTGTATGTGTTCCACGAAACTAAGTGGTCGACCTTGTGAGAGAGGAAACTTCAGATGCGAAACATAGTTCCATTTTAAACTAATTGTTCTATCTGATACTAAGTGTTCGATACTGTGCCAGGAGAAGCGCCTGTTCTCTGAAATCGGTGGCGATGCTACTCGAAACCGTATGTGTTCGACGAAACTAAGTGGTCGATCTTGTGAGAGAGGAAACTGCAGATGCGAAACTTACTTCCATTTTAAACTAATTGTTCTATCTGAAACTAAGTGTTCGATACTGTGCCAGGAGAGGCGCCTGTTCTCTGAAATCTGTGGCGATGCTACTCGAAACCGTACGTGTTCCACGAAACTAAGAGGTCGCCTTGTGAGGGAGGAAACTCCAGATGCGAAACTTAGTACCATTTTAAACTAATTGTTCTATCTGAAACTAAGTGTTCGATAATGTGCCAGGAGAAACGCCGTTCTGCGAAATCTGTGGCGATACCACTCGAAACTGTATGTGTTCCACGAAACTAAGTGGTCGACCTTGTGAGAGAGGAAACTTCAGATGCGAAACATAGTTCCATTTTAAACTAATTGTTCTATCTGATACAAAGTGTTCGATACTGTGCCAGGAGAAGCGTCTGTTCTCTGAAATCGGTGGCGATGCTACTCGAAACCGTATGTGTTCGACGAAACTAAGTGGTCGATCTTGTGAGAGAGGAAACTGCAGATGCGAAACTTACTTCCATTTTAAACTAATTGTTCTATCTGAAACTAAGTGTTCGATACTGTGCCAGGAGAGGCGCCTGTTCTCTGAAATCTGTGGCGATGCTACTCGAAACCGTATGTGTTCGACGAAACTAAGTGGTCGACCTTGTGAGAGAGGAAACTCCAGATGCGAAGCTTTGTTCCATTTTAAACTAATTGTTCTATCTGAAACTAAGTGTTCGATACTGTGCCAGGAGAAGCGCCTGTTCTCTGAAATCTGTGACGATGATACTTGATACCGCATGTGTTCGACGAAACTAAGTGGCCGCCTTGTGAGGGAGGAAACTCCAGATGCGAAGCTTAGTTCCATTTTAAACTAATTGTTCTATCTGAAACTATGTGTCCGTTACTGTGCCAGAAGAAGCGCCTGTTCTCTGAAATGTGTGACGATGCCACTCGAAACCGTATGTGTTCGACGAAACTAAGTGGTCGACCTTGTGAGAGAGGAAACTCCAAATGCGAAAAATAGTTCCATTTTAAACTAATTGTTCTATCTGAAACTAAGTTTTCGATACTGTGCCAGGAGAAGCGCCTCTTCTCTGAAATCTGTGGCGATGCTACTCGAAACCGTATGTGGTCGAGGAAACTAAGTGGTCGACTTGTGGGACAGGAAACTCCAGATGCGAAACATAGTTCCATTTTAAACTAATTGTTCTGTCTGAAACTAAGTGTTCGATAGTGTGCCAGGAGAAGCGCCTGTTCTCTGAAATCTGTGGCGATGCCACTCGAAACCGTATGCGTTCGGCGAAACTAAGTTGTCGACCTTGTGAGAGAGGAAACTCCAGATGCGAAACATAGTTCAATTTTAAACTAAATGTTCCATCTGAAACTAAGTGTACGATACTGTGCCGGGAGAAGCGCCTCTTCTCTGAAATCTGTGGCGATGCCCCTCGAAACCGTATATGTTCGATGAGACTAAGTGACCGACGTTGTGAGAGAGGAAACTTCAGATGCAAAACTTAGTTCCATTTTAAACTAGTTGTTCCATCTGAAATTAAGTGTTCGATACTTTGCCAGGAGAAGCGGCTGTTCTCTGAAATCTGTGGCGATACCACTCGAAACCGTATGTGTTTGACGATACTAAGTGGTCCACCTTGTGAGAGAGGAAACTCCAAATACGAAACATAGTTCCATTTTGAAAGTAATTGTTCTATCTGATACTAAGCGTTCGATACTGTGCCAGGAGAAGCGCCTGTTCTCTGAAATCTGAGGCGATGCCACTCGAAACCGTATATGTTTGACGATACTAAGTGGCCGACCTTGTGAGAGAGGAAATTCCAGATGTCAAACTTAGTTCCATTTTAAACTAATTGTTCTATCCGAAACTAAGTGTTCGATACTGTGCCAGGAGAAACGCCTGTTCTCTGAAATCTGTGGCGATGCTAATCGAAACCGTATGTGTTCGACGAAACTAAGTGGCCGACCTTGTGAGAGAGGAAACTCCAGATGCGAAACTTAATTCCATTTTAAACTAATTGTTCTATCTGAAAGTGTTCGATACTGTCCCAGGAGAAGCGCCTGTTCTCTGATATCTGTCGCCATTCTACTCGAAACCGTATGTGTTCGACGAAACTAAGTGGTCGACATTGTGGGAGAGGAAACTCCAGATGCCAAACTTAGTTTCATTTTAAACTAATTGTTCTATCGGAAACTAAGCGTTCGATACTGTGCCAGGGGAAGCGCCTGTTCTCTGAAATCCGTGGCGATGCCAATCGAAACCGTATGTGTTCGACGAAACTAAGTGGTCCACCTTGAGGGAGAGGAAACTCCAGATGCGAAACTTAGTTCCATTTTAAACTAAGTGTTCTATCTGAAACTAAGTGTTTGATAATGTCTCAGGAGAAGCGCCTGTTCTCTGAAATCTGTGGCGATGCGCACTCGAAAACGTATGTGTTCGACGAAACTAAGTGGTCCACCTTGTGAGAGAGGAAACTCCAGATGCGAAACATAGTTCCATTTTAAACTAATTGTTCTGTCTGAAATAAGTGTTCGATAATGTGCCAGGAGAAGCGCCTGTTCTCTGAAATCCCTGGCGATGATACTCCAAACCGTATGTGTTCGACGAATCTAAATGGTCGACCTTGTGAGAGAGGAAACTCCAGATGCGAAACTTAGTTCCATTTTAAACTAACTGTTCTAACCGAAACTCTGTGTCCGATACTGTGCCAGGAGAAGCGCCTGTTCTCTTAAATCTGTGGCGATGCGACTCGAAAGCGTATGTGTTCCACGAAACTAAGTGGTTGACCTTGTGAGAGAGGATACTCCAGATGCGAAACATGGTTCCATTTTAAACTAATTGTTCTGTCTGAAACTAAGTGTGAGATAAGGTGCCAGGAGAAGCGCCTGTTCTCTGAACTGTGTGGCGATGACGCTCGAAACCGTATGTGTTCGACGAAACTAAGTTGTCGAACTTGTGAGAGAGGAAACTCCAAATGCGAAACATAGGTCCATTTTAAACTAATTTTTCTATCTGAAGCTAAGTGTTCGATCCCGTGCCAGGAGAAGCGCCTGTTCTCTGAAATGTGTGGCGATGCCACTCGATACCGTATGTGGTCGACGAAACTAAGTGGTCGACCTTGTGAGAGAGGAAACTCCAAATGCGACACTTAGTTCCATTTTAAACTAATTGTTCTATCTGAGACTAAGTGTTCGATACTGTGCCAGGAGAAGCTCCTGTTCTCTGAAATGTGTGGCGATGCCACTCGAAACCGTATGTGTTCGACGTAACTAAGTGGTCGACCTTGTGAGAGAGGATACTCCAGATGCGAAACATAGTTCTATTTTAAACTAATTGTTCTATCCGAGACTAAGTGTTCGATACTGTGCCAGGAGAAGCGACTGTTCTCTGAAATCAGTGGCGATGCCACTCGGAACCGTATGTGTTCGACGAAACTATGTGGTCGACCTTGTGAGAGAGGAAACTCCAGAAGCAAAACTTAGTTCCATTTAAAAATTATTGTTCTATCTGAAACTAAGTGTTCGATACAGTGCCAGGAGAAGCGCCTGTTCTCTGAAATCTGTGGGGATGCTACTCGAAACCGTATGTGTTCGAGGAAACTAAGTGGTCGATACTTTGCCAGGAGAAACGCCTGTTCTCTGAAATCTGTGGCGATGCCAATCGAAACCGTATGTGTTCGACGAAACTAAGTGGTCCACCTGGAGGGAGAGGAAACTCCAGATGCGAAAGTTAGTTCCATTTTAAACTAAGTGTTCTATCTGAAACTAAGTGTTTGATAATGTCCCAGGAGAAGCGCCTGTTCTCTGAAATCTGTGGCGATGCGCACTCGAAAACGTATGTGTTCGACGAAACTAAGTGGTCCACCTTGTGAGAGAGGAAACTCCAGATGCGAAACATAGTTCCATTTTAAACTAATTGTTCTGTCTGAAATAAGTGTTCGATAATGTGCCAGGAGAAGCGCCTGTTCTCTGAAATCCCTGGCGATGATACTCCAAACCGTATGTGTTCGACGAATCTAAATGGTCGACCTTGTGAGAGAGGAAACTCCAGATGCGAAACTTAGTTCCATTTTAAACTAACTGTTCTAACCGAAACTCTGTGTCCGATACTGTGCCAGGAGAAGCGCCTGTTCTCTTAAATCTGTGGCGATGCGACTCGAAAGCGTATGTGTTCCACGAAACTAAGTGGTTGACCTTGTGAGAGAGGATACTCCAGATGCGAAACATGGTTCCATTTTAAACTAATTGTTCTGTCTGAAACTAAGTGTGAGATAAGGTGCCAGGAGAAGCGCCTGTTCTCTGAACTGTGTGGCGATGACGCTCGAAACCGTATGTGTTCGACGAAACTAAGTTGTCGAACTTGTGAGAGAGGAAACTCCAAATGCGAAACATAGGTCCATTTTAAACTAATTTTTCTATCTGAAGCTAAGTGTTCGATCCCGTGCCAGGAGAAGCGCCTGTTCTCTGAAATGTGTGGCGATGCCACTCGATACCGTATGTGGTCGACGAAACTAAGTGGTCGACCTTGTGAGAGAGGAAACTCCAAATGCGACACTTAGTTCCATTTTAAACTAATTGTTCTATCTGAGACTAAGTGTTCGATACTGTGCCAGGAGAAGCTCCTGTTCTCTGAAATGTGTGGCGATGCCACTCGAAAGCGTATGTGTTCGACGGAACTAAGTGGTCGACCTTGTGAGAGAGGATACTCCAGATGCGAAACATAGTTCTATTTTAAACTAATTGTTCTATCTGAGACTAAGTGTTCGATACTGTGCCAGGAGAAGCGCCTGTTCTCTGAAATCAGTGGCGATGCCACTCGGAACCGTATGTGTTCGACGAAACTAAGTGGTCGACCTTGTGAGAGAGGAAACTCCAGAAGCAAAACTTAGTTCAATTTAAAAATTATTGTTCTATCTGAAAGTAAGTTTTCGATACTGTGCCAGGAGAAGCGCCTGTTCTCTGAAATCTGTGGCGATGCGCACTCGAAACGGTATGTGTTCGACAAAACTAAGTGGTCGACCTTGTGAGAGAGGAAACTCCAGCAGCGAAACTTAGTTCCATTTTGAACTAAAGGTTCTATCTGAAACTATGTGTTCGATACTGTGCCAGTAGAAGCGTCTGTTCTCTGAAATCTGTGGCGATGCCACTCGAAACCATATGTGTTCGACGAAACTAAGTCGTCGACCTCGTGAGAGACGAATCTCCTGATGCGAAACATAGTTCCATTTTAAACTAATGGTTCTACCTGAAACTAAGTGTTCGATACTGTGCCAGGAGAAACTCGCGTTCGGCGAAATCTGTGGCGATACCACTCGAAACCGTATGTGTTCGACGAAACTAAGTGGTCCACCTTGAGGGAGAGGAAACTCCAGATGCGAAACTTAGTTCCATTTTAAACTAAGTGTTCTATCTGAAACTAAGTGTTTGATAATGTCCCAGGAGAAGCGCCTGTTCTCTGAAATCTGTGGCGATGCGCACTCGAAAACGTATGTGTTCGACGAAACTAAGTGGTCCACCTTGTGAGAGAGGAAACTCCAGATGCGAAACATAGTTCCATTTTAAACTAATTGTTCTGTCTGACATAAGTGTTCGATAATGTGCCAGGAGAAGCGCCTGTTCTCTGAAATCCCTGGCGATGATACTCCAAACCGTATGTGTTCGACGAATCTAAATGGTCGACCTTGTGAGAGAGGAAACTCCAGATGCGAAACTTAGTTCCATTTAAAAATGATTGTTCTATCTGAAACTAAGTTTTCGATACTGTGCCAGGAGAAGCGCCTGTTCTCTGAAATGTGTGGCGATGCCACTCGAAACCGTATGTGTTCCACGAAACTAAGTGGTCGACCTTGTGAGAGAGGATACTCCAGATGCGAAACATAGTTCTATTTTAAAATAATTGTTCTATCTGAGACTAAGTGTTCGATACTGTGCCAGCAGAAGCGCCTGTTCTCTGAAATCAGTGGCGATGCCACTCGGAACCGTATGTGTTCGACGAAACTAAGTGGTCGACCTTGTGAGAGAGGAAACTCCAGAAGCAAAACTTAGTTCAATTTAAAAATTATTGTTCTATCTGAAACTAAGTTTTCGATACTGTGCCAGGAGAAGCGCCTGTTCTCTGAAATCTGTGGCGATGCGCACTCGAAACGGTATGTGTTCGACAAAACTAAGTGGTCGACCTTGTGAGAGAGGAAACTCCAGCAGCGAAACTTAGTTCCATTTTGAACTAAAGGTTCTATCTGAAACTATGTGTTCGATACTGTGCCAGTAGAAGCGTCTGTTCTCTGAAATCTGTGGCGATGCCACTCGAAACCATATGTGTTCGACGAAACTAAGTCGTCGACCTCGTGAGAGACGAATCTCCTGATGCGAAACATAGTTCCATTTTAAACTAATGGTTCTACCTGAAACTAAGTGTTCGATACTGTGCCAGGAGAAACTCGCGTTCGGCGAAATCTGTGGCGATACCACTCGAAACCGTATGTGTTCGACGAAACTAAGTGGTCCACCTTGAGGGAGAGGAAACTCCAGATGCGAAACTTAGTTCCATTTTAAACTAAGTGTTCTATCTGAAACTAAGTGTTTGATAATGTCCCAGGAGAAGCGCCTGTTCTCTGAAATCTGTGGCGATGCGCACTCGAAAACGTATGTGTTCGACGAAACTAAGTGGTCCACCTTGTGAGAGAGGAAACTCCAGATGCGAAACATAGTTCCATTTTAAACTAATTGTTCTGTCTGAAATAAGTGTTCGATAATGTGCCAGGAGAAGCGCCTGTTCTCTGAAATCCCTGGCGATGATACTCCAAACCGTATGTGTTCGACGAATCTAAATGGTCGACCTTGTGAGAGAGGAAACTCCAGATGCGAAACTTAGTTCCATTTAAAAATGATTGTTCTATCTGAAACTAAGTTTTCGATACTGTGCCAGGAGAAGCGCCTGTTCTCTGAAATCTGTGGCGATGCGCACTCGAAACGGTATGTGTTCGACGAAACTAAGTGGTCGACCTTGTGAGAGAGGAAACTCCAGCAGCGAAACTTAGTTCCATTTTGAACTAAAGGTTCTATCTGAAACTATGTGTTCGATACTGTGCCAGTAGAAGCGTCTGTTCTCTGAAATCTGTGGCGATGCCACTCGAAACCATATGTGTTCGACGAAACTAAGTCGTCGACCTCGTGAGAGACGAATCTCCTGATGCGAAACATAGTTCCATTTTAAACTAATGGTTCTACCTGAAACTAAGTGTTCGATACTGTGCCAGGAGAAACTCGCGTTCGGCGAAATCTGTGGCGATACCACTCGAAACCGTATGTGTTCGACGAAACTAAGTGGTCGCTTTGTGAAAGAGGAAACTCCAGATGCGAAACTTAGTTCCCTTTAAAACTAATTGTTCCATCTGAAACAAAGTGTTCGATACTGTACCAGGAGAAGCGCCTGTTCTCTGAAATCTGTGGCGATGCCAATCGAAACCGTCTGTGTTCGACGAAACTAAGTGGTCGCCTTGTGAAAGAGGAAACTCCAGATGCGAAACTTAGTTCCATTTAAAACGAATTGTTCCATCTGAAGCTAAGTGGTCGATACTGTGCCAGGACAAGCGCCTGTTCTCTGAAATCTGTGGCGATACCACTCGAAACCGTATGTGTTCGGCGAAACTAAGTGGCCGACCTTGTGAAAGAGGAAACTCCAGATGCGAAACTTAGTTCCATTTAAAACTAATTGTTCCATCTGAATCTAAGTGTTCGATACTGTGCCAGGAGAAGCGCCTGTTCTCTGAAATCTGTGGCGATGCCACTCGAAACCGTATATGTTCGACGAAACTATGTGGTCCACCTTGAGGGAGAGGAAACTCCAGATGCGAAACTTAGTTCCATCTGAAACTAAGTGTTCGATACTGTGCCAGGAGAAGCGCCTGTTCTATGAAATCTGTGGCGATGCTACTCGAAACCGTATGTGTTCGACGAAACTAAGTGGTCGACCTTGTGAGGGAGGAAACTCCAGATGCGAAGCTTAGTTCCATTTTAAATTAATTGTTCTATCTGAAACTGAGTGTTCGATACTGTGCCAGGAGTAGCGCCTGTTCTCTGAAATCTGTGGCGATGCTACTCGAAACCGTATGTGTTCGAGGAAACTAAGTGGTCGACCTTGTGGGACAGGAAACTCCAGATGCGAAACTTAGTTACATTTTAAATTAATTGTTCTATCTTAAACTAAGTGTTCGATACTGTGCCAGGAGAAGCGCCTATTCTCTGAAATCTGTGGCGATGCTACTCGAAACCGAATGTTTTCCACGAAACTAAGTGGCCGCCTTGTGAGGGAGGAAACTCCAGATGCGAAGCTTAGTTCCATTTTAAACTAATTGTTCTATCTGAAACTATGTGTCCGTTACTGTGCCAGTAGAAGCGTCTGTTCTCTGAAATCTGTGGCGATGCCACTCGAAACCATATGTGTTCGACGAAACTAAGTCGTCGACCTCGTGAGAGACGAATCTCCTGATGCGAAACATAGTTCCATTTTAAACTAATGGTTCTACCTGAAACTAAGTGTTCGATACTGTGCCAGGAGAAACTCGCGTTCGGCGAAATCTGTGGCGATACCACTCGAAACCGTATGTGTTCGACGAAACTAAGTGGTCGCTTTGTGAAAGAGGAAACTCCAGATGCGAAACTTAGTTCCCTTTAAAACTAATTGTTCCATCTGAAACAAAGTGTTCGATACTGTGCCAGGAGAAGCGCCTGTTCTCTGAAATCTGTGGCGATGCCAATCGAAACCGTCTGTGTTCGACGAAACTAAGTGGTCGCCTTGTGAAAGAGGAAACTCCAGATGCGAAACTTAGTTCCATTTAAAACGAATTGTTCCATCTGAAGCTAAGTGTTCGATACTGTGCCAGGACAAGCGCCTGTTCTCTGAAATCTGTGGCGATACCACTCGAAACCGTATGTGTTCGGCGAAACTAAGTGGCCGACCTTGTGAAAGAGGAAACTCCAGATGCGAAACTTAGTTCCATTTAAAACTAATTGTTCCATCTGAAACTAAGTGTTCGATACTGTGCCAGGAGAAGCGCCTGTTCTCTGAAATCTGTGGCGATGCCACTCGAAACCGTATATGTTCGACGAAACTATGTGGTCCACCTTGAGGGAGAGGAAACTCCAGATGCGAAACTTAGTTCCATCTGAAACTAAGTGTTCGATACTGTGCCAGGAGAAGCGCCTGTTCTATGAAATCTGTGGCGATGCTACTCGAAACCGTATGTGTTCGACGAAACTAAGTGGTCGACCTTGTGAGGGAGGAAACTCCAGATGCGAAGCTTAGTTCCATTTTAAATTAATTGTTCTATCTGAAACTGAGTGTTCGATACTGTGCCAGGAGTAGCGCCTGTTCTCTGAAATCTGTGGCGATGCTACTCGAAACCGTATGTGTTCGAGGAAACTAAGTGGTCGACCTTGTGGGACAGGAAACTCCAGATGCGAAACTTAGTTACATTTTAAATTAATTGTTCTATCTTAAACTAAGTGTTCGATACTGTGCCAGGAGAAGCGCCTGTTCTCTGAAATCTGTGGCGATGCTACTCGAAACCGAATGTTTTCCACGAAACTAAGTGGCCGCCTTGTGAGGGAGGAAACTCCAGATGCGAAGCTTAGTTCCATTTTAAACTAATTGTTCTATCTGAAACTATGTGTCCGTTACTGTGCCAGAAGAAGCGCCTGTTCTCTGAAATGTGTGACGATGCCACTCGAAACCGTATGTGTTCGACGAAACTAAGTCGTCGACCTTGTGAGAGTGGAAACTCCAAATGCGAAAAATAGTTCCATTTTAAACTAATTGTTCTATCTGAAACTAAGTTTTCGATACTGTGCCAGGAGAAGCGCCTGTTCTCTGAAATCTGTGGCGATGCTACTCGATACCGTATGTGTTCGACGAAACTAAGTGGTCGACCTTGTGAGAGAGGAAATTCCAGATGCGAAATTTAGTTCCATTTTAAACTAATTGTTCTATTTGAAACTAAGTGTTCGATACTGTGCCAGGAGAAGCGACTGTTCTCTGAAATCTGTGGCGATCGCACTCGAAACCGTATGTGTTCGACGAAACTAAGTGGTCGCCTTGTGAGAGAAGAAACTCCAGATGCGAAACGTAGTTCAATTTTAAACTAATTGTTCTATCTGATAGTAAGTGTTCGATACTGTGCCATGAGAAGCGCCTGTTCTCCGAAATCTGTGGCGATGCTACGCGAAACCGTATGTGTTCGACGAAATTCACTTGTCGACCTTGTGAGATTGTAAACTCCGGATGCGAAACTTAGTTCCATTTTAAACTAATTGTTCTATCTGAAACTAAGTGTTTGATACTGTGCCAGGAGAAGCGACTGTCCTGTGATATCTGTGGCGATGCTACTCGAAACCGTATGTGTTCGAAGAATCTACATGGTCGACCTTGTGAGAGAGGCAAATCCAGATGCGAAATTTAGTTCCATTTTAAACTAATTGTTCTATCTGAAACTAAGTGTTCCATACTGTGCCAGGAGAATCGCCTGTTCTCTGAAATCTGTGGCGATGCTACTCGAAACCGTATGTGTTCGACGAAACTAAGTGGTCGACCTTGTGATAGAGGAAACTCCAGATGCCTAACTTAGTACCATTTTAAACTAATTGTTCTATCTGAAACCGTGTTTGATACTGTGCCAGGAGAAGCGCCTGTTCTCTGAAATCGGTGCCGATGCTACTCGAAACCGTATCTGTTCGGCGAAACTAAGTGGTCGACCTTCTGAGAGAGGAAACTCCGGATGCGAAACTTAGTTCCATTTTTAACTAATGGTTCTATCTGAAACTAAGTGTTCGGTACTGTCGTCGAACACATACGGTTTCGAGTGGCATCGCCACAGATTTCAGAGAACAGACCCTTCTCCTGGCACAGTATCGAACACTTAGTTTCAGATGGAATATTTGGTTTAAAATGGAACTAAGTTTCGCATCTCGAGTTTCCTCTCTCACAAGGACGACCACTTACTTTCGTCGAACACATTCGGTTTCGAGTAGCATCGCCATAGATTTCAGAGAACAGGCGCTTCTCCTGGCACAGTATCGAACACTTTCAGATAGAACAATCAGTTTAAAATGGAACTAAGTTTTGCATCTGGGGTTTCCTCTCTCACAAGGTCGACCACTTAGTTTCGTCGAACACATACGGTTTCGAATAGCATCGCCACAGGTTTCAGAGAACAGGCCCTTCTACTGGCAGAGTATCGTATACTTAGTTTCAGATAGAACATTTCGTTTAAAATGGAAATATGTTTCGAATTTGGAATGTCCTCCCTCACAAGGTCGACCACTTAGTTTCGTCGAACACATTCGGTTTCGAGTAGCATCGCCACAGATTTCAGAGAACAGGCGCTTCTCCTGGCACAGTACCGAACACTTAGTTTCAGATACAACCATTAGTTTAAAATGCAACTAAGTTTCGCATCTGGAGCTTCCTCTCTCACAAGGTCGACCGCTTAGTTTCGACGAACACATACGGTTTCGAGTAGCATCGCCACAGATTTCAGAGAACGGGCGCTTCTCCTGGCACAGTATTGAACACTTAATACCATATAGAACAAATATTTTAAAATGGAACTAAGCTTCGGATCTGGAGTTACCTCTCTCACAAGGCGGGCCACTTAGTTCCGTCGAACACATACGCTTTCGAGTGGCATCACCAGAGATTTCAGAGAACAGGCGCTTCTCCTGGCACACTATCGAACACTTTCAGATAGAACAATTAGTTTAAAATGGAAGTAAGTTTCGCATCTGGAATTTCCTATCTCACAAGGTCGGCCACTTAGTATCGTGGAACACATACGGTTTCGAGTGGCATCGCCACAGATTTCAGAGAACAGGCGCTTCTCCTGGCACAGTATCGAACACATAGTTTCAGATAGAACAATGAGTTTAAAATGGAACTAAGTTTCGCTGCTGGAGTTTCCTCTCTCACAAGGTCGACCACTTAGTTTCGTCGAACACATACAGTTTCGAGTGGTATCGCCACAGATTTCGCAGAACGGCGTTTCTCCTGGCACATTATCGAACACATAGTTTCAGATAGAACAATTAGTTTAAAATGGAACTAAGTTTCGCATCTGGAGTTTCCTCTCTCACAAGGTCGACCACTTAGTTTCGTCGAACACATACGGTTTCGAGTGGCATCGCCAGAGATTTCGGAGAACAGGCGCTTCTCCAGGCACAGTATCGAAAACTTAGTTTCAGATAGAACAATTGGTTGAAATGGAACTAAGTTTCGCATCTGGAGTTTTCTCTCTCACAAGGTCGGCCACTTAGTTTCGTCGAACACATTCGGTTTCGAGTGGCATCGCCACAGATTTCAGAGAACAGGCGCTTCTCCTGGCACAGTATCGAACACTTAGTTTCAGAAGGAACATTTAGTTTAAAATGGAACTAAGTTTTGCATCTGGAGTTTCCTCTCTCACAAGGTCCACCACTTAGTTTCGTTGAACACATACGGTTTCGAGTGGCAACGCCACATATTTCAGAGGACAGGCGCTTCTCCTGGCACAGTATCGAACACATAGTTTCAGATAGAACAATTAGTTTAAAATGGAACTAAGTTTCGCATCTGGATATTCCTATCTCACAAGGTCGACCACTTAGTTTCGTCGAACACATACGGTTTCGAGTAGCATCGCCACAGATTTCAGAGAACAGGCGCTTCTCCTGGCACAGTATCGAACACTTAGTTTCAGAAGGAACATTTAGTTTAAAGTGGAACTAAGTTTTGCGTCCGGAGTTTCCTCTCTCACAAGGTCCACAACTTAGTTTCGTTGAACACATACGGTTTCGAGTGGCAACGCCACATATTTCAGAGGACAGGCGCTTCTCCTGGCACAGTATCGAAAACTTAGTTTCAGATAGAACAATTAGTTTAAAATGGAACTAAATTCGGATCTGAAGTTTCCTCTCTCACAAGGTCGGCCACTTAGTTTCGTCGAACACATACGGTTTCGATTAGCATCGCCACAGATTTCAGAGAACAGGCGCTTCTCCTGGCACAGTATCGAACACTTAGTTTCAGAAGGAACATTTAGTTTAAAGTGGAACTAAGTTTTGCATCCGGAGTTTCCTCTCTCACAAGGTCCACAACTTAGTTTCGTTGAACACATACGGTTTCGAGTGGCAACGCCACATATTTCAGAGGACAGGCGCTTCTCCTGGCACAGTATCGAAAACTTAGTTTCAGATAGAACAATTAGTTTAAAATGGAACTAAATTTCGGATCTGAAGTTTCCTCTCTCACAAGGTCGGCCACTTAGTTTCGTCGAACACATACGGTTTCGATTAGCATCGCCACAGATTTCAGAGAACAGGCGCTTCTCCTGGCACAGTATCGAAAACTTAGTTTCAGATAGAACAATTAATTTAAAATGGAAATATGTTTCGCATCTGGAGTTTCCACTCTCACAAGGCGGCCACGTAGTTTCGTGGAACACATGCGGTTTCGAGTAGCATCGCCACAGATTTCAGAGAACAGGCGCTTCTCCTGGCACAGTATAGAACACATAGTTTCAGATAGAACAATTAATTTAAACTGGAACTATGTTTCGCATTTGGAGTTTCCACTCTCACAAGGTCGACGACTTAGTTTCGCCGAACACATACGGTTTCGAGTGGTATCGCCACAGATTGCGCCGAAGAGGAGTTACTCCTGGCACAGTCCCGACCACTTAGTTTCGTCGAACACATACGGTTTCGAGTGGCAACGCCACATATTTCAGAGGACAGGCGCTTCTCCTGGCACAGTATCGAACACATAGTTTCAGATAGAACAATTAGTTTAAAAGGGAACTAAGTTTCGCATCTGGATATTCCTATCTCACAAGGTCGACCACTTAGTTTCGTCGAACACATACGGTTTCGAGTAGCATCGCCACAGATTTCAGAGAACAGGCGCTTCTCCTGGCACAGTATCGAACACTTAGATTCAGATAGAACAATTAGTTTCAAATGGAACTAAGTTTCGCATCTGCAGTTTCCTCTCTCACAAGGTCGACCACTTTGTTTCGTCGAACACATACGGTTTCGATTAGCATTACCACAGATTTCACAGAACAGGCGCTTCTCCGGGCAAACTATCGAACACTTAGTTTCAGATAGAACAATTACTTTAAAATGGAACTAAGTTTCGTATCTGGAGTTTCCTCTCCCACAAGGTCGACCACTTAGATTCGTCGAACACATACGGTTTCGAGTGGCATGGCCACAGATTTCAGAGAACAGGCGTTTCTCCTGGCACAGTATCGAACACTGAGTTTCAGATAGAACAATTAGTTTAAAATGGAACTAAGTTTTGCATCTGGAGTTTCCTCTCTCACAAGGTCCACAACTTAGTTTCGTTGAACACATACGGTTTCGAGTGGCAACGCCACATATTTCAGAGGACAGGCGCTTCTCCTGGCACAGTATCGAACACATAGTTTCAGATAGAACAATTAGTTTAAAAGGGAACTAAGTTTCGCATCTGGATATTCCTATCTCACAAGGTCGACCATTTAGATTCGTCGAATACATACGGTTTCGAGTAGCATCGCGACAGATTTCAGAGAAGAAGCGCTTCTCCTGGCACATTATCGAACACATAGTTTCAGATGGAGCATTTAGTTTAAAATTGAACTATGTTTCGCAACTTGAGTTTCCTCTCTCACAAGGTCGACCACTTTGTTTCGTCGAACGCATACGGTTTCGATTAGCATTACCACAGATTTCACAGAACAGGCGCTTCTCCGGGCAAACTATCGAACACTTAGTTTCAGATAGAACAATTAGTTTTAAATGGAACTAAGTTTCGCATCTGGAGTTTCCTCTCTCCCAAGGTCGACCACTTAGTTTCGTCGAACACATACGGTTTCGAGTAGCATCGCCACAGATTTCAGAGAACAGGCGCTTATCCTGACCCTGTATCGAACACTTAGTTTCAGATAGAACAATTAGTTTAAAATGGAAGTAAGTTTCGCATCTGCAGTTTCCTCTCTCACAAGGTCGACCACTTAGTTTCGTCGAACACATACGGTTTCGAGTGGCATCGCCACAGATTTCAGAGAACAGGCGCTTCTCCTGGCACATTATCGCACACTTAGTTTCAGATAGAACAATTAGTTTTAAATGGAACTAATTTTCGCATCTGGAGTGTCCTCTCTCACAAGGTCGACCACTTAGTTTCGTCGAACACATACGGTTTCCAGTGGCATCGCCACAGATTTCAGAGAACAGGCGTTTCTCCTGGCACACTACCGAACACTTAGTTTCAGATAGAACAATTAGTTTTAAATGGAACTAAGTTTCGCATCTGGAGTTTCCTTTCTCACAAGGTCGACCACTTAGTTTCGTCGAACACATACGGTTTCGAGTAGCATCGCCACAGATTTCAGAGAACAGGCGCTTATCCTGACCCTGTATCGAACACTTAGTTTCAGATAGAACAATTAGTTTAAAATGGAAGTAAGTTTCGCATCTGCAGTTTCCTCTCTCACAAGGTCGACCACTTAGTTTCGTCGAACACATACGGTTTCGAGTAGCATCTCCACAGATTTCAGAGAACAGGCGTTTCTCCTGGCACACTGCCGAACACTTAGTTTCAGATAGAACAATTAGTTTAAAATGGAAGTAAGTTTCGCATCTGGAGTTTCCTCTCTCACAAGGTCGACCACTTAGTTTCGTCGAACACATACGGTTTCGAGTAGCATCGTCACAGAATTCAGAGAACAGGCGCCTCTGCTGGCACAGTATCGAACACTTAGTTTCAGATAGAACAATTAGTTTAAAATGAAAGTAAGTTTCGCATCTGGAGTTTCCTTTCTCACATGGTCGACCACTTAGTTTCGTCGAACACATACGGTTTCGAGTGGCATCGCCACAGATTTCAGAGAACAGGCGTTTCTCCTGGCACACTACCGAACACTTAGTTTCAGATAGAACAATTAGTTTTAAATGGAACTAAGTTTCGCATCGGGAGTTTCCTCTCTCACAAGGTCGACCACTTAGTTTCGTCGAACACATACGCTTTCGAGTAGCATCGCGACAGATTTCCGAGAACAGGCGCTTCTCCTGGCACAGTATCGAACACTTAGTTTCAGATAGAAAAATTAGTTTAAAATGGAACTAAGTTTCGCATCTGGAGTGTCCTATCCCACAAGGTCGACCACTTAGTTTCGTAGAACAAATACGGTTTCGAGTAGCATCGCTACAGATTTCAGAGAACTGGCGCTTCTCCTGGCACACTACCGAACACTTAGTTTCAGATAGAACAATTAGTTTTAAATGGAACTAAGTTTCGCATCTGGAGTTTCCTTTCTCACAAGGTCGACCACTTAGTTTCGTCGAACACATACGGTTTCGAGTAGCATCGCCACAGATTTCAGAGAACAGGCGCTTCTCCTGGCACAGTATCGAACACTTAGATTCAGATAGAACAATTAGTTTCAAATGGAACTAAGTTTCGCATCTGCAGTTTCCTCTCTCACAAGGTCGACCACTTTGTTTCGTCGAACACATACGGTTTCGATTAGCATTACCACAGATTTCACAGAACAGGCGCTTCTCCGGGCAAACTATCGAACACTTAGTTTCAGATAGAACAATTACTTTAAAATGGAACTAAGTTTCGTATCTGGAGTTTCCTCTCCCACAAGGTCGACCACTTAGATGCGTCGAACACATACGGTTTCGAGTGGCATGGCCACAGATTTCAGAGAACAGGCGTTTCTCCTGGCACAGTATCGAACACTGAGTTTCAGATAGAACAATTAGTTTAAAATGGAACTAAGTTTTGCATCTGGAGTTTCCTCTCTCACAAGGTCCACAACTTAGTTTCGTTGAACACATACGGTTTCGAGTGGCAACGCCACATATTTCAGAGGACAGGCGCTTCTCCTGGCACAGTATCGAACACATAGTTTCAGATAGAACAATTAGTTTAAAAGGGAACTAAGTTTCGCATCTGGATATTCCTATCTCACAAGGTCGACCATTTAGATTCGTCGAATACATACGGTTTCGAGTAGCATCGCGACAGATTTCAGAGAAGAAGCGCTTCTCCTGGCACATTATCGAACACATAGTTTCAGATGGAGCATTTAGTTTAAAATTGAACTATGTTTCGCAACTTGAGTTTCCTCTCTCACAAGGTCGACCACTTTGTTTCGTCGAACGCATACGGTTTCGATTAGCATTACCACAGATTTCACAGAACAGGCGCTTCTCCGGGCAAACTATCGAACACTTAGTTTCAGATAGAACAATTACTTTAAAATGGAACTAAGTTTCGTATCTGGAGTTTCCTCTCCCACAAGGTCGACCACTTAGATTCGTCGAACACATACGGTTTCGAGTGGCATGGCCACAGATTTCAGAGAACAGGCGTTTCTCCTGGCACAGTATCGAACACTGAGTTTCAGATAGAACAATTAGTTTAAAATGGAACTAAGTTTTGCATCTGGAGTGTCCTATCCCACAAGGTCGACCACTTAGTTTCGTCGAACACATACGGTTTCGAGTAGCATCGCTACAGATTTCAGAGAACAGGCGCTTCTCCTGGCACAGTATCGAACACTTAGGTTCAAATAGAACAAGTAGTTTAAACTGGGACTAAGTTTCGCATCTTGAGTTTCCTCTCTCACAAGGTCGACCACTTAGTTTCGTCGAACACATACGGTTTCGAGTGGCATCGCCACAGGTTTCAGAGACAGGCGCTTCTACTGGCACAGTATCGAAAACTTAGTTTCAGATAGAACAATTAGTTTAAAATGGAACTATTGTTCGCATCTTGAGTTTCCTCTTTCACAAGGTCGACCACTTAGTTTCGCCGAACACATACGGTCTCGAGTAGCATCGCCACAGATTTCAGAGAACAGGCGCTTCTCCTGGCACAGTATCGGACACTTAGTTTCGGATAGAAAAATTTGTTTAAAATGGAACAAAGCTTCGCATTTGGAGATTCCTCTCTCACAAGGTCGGCCACTTAGTTTCGCCGAACACATACGGTTTCGAGTGGCATCGCCACAGATTTCAGAGAACAGGCGCTTCTCCTGGCACAGTATCGCACACTTAGTTTCAGATAGAACAATTAGTTTTAAATGGAACTAATTTTCGCATCTGGAGTGTCCTCTCTCACAAGGTCGACCACTTAGTTTCGTCGAACGCATACGGTTTCCAGTGGCATCGCCACAGATTTCAGAGAACAGGCGTTTCTCCTGGCACACTACCGAACACTTAGTTTCAGATAGAACAATTAGTTTTAAATGGAACTAAGTTTCGCATCTGGAGTTTCCTCTCTCCCAAGGTCGACCACTTAGTTTCGTCGAACACATACGGTTTCGAGTAGCATCGCCACAGATTTCAGAGAACAGGCGCTTATCCTGACCCTGTATCGAACACTTAGTTTCAGATAGAACAATTAGTTTAAAATGGAAATAAGTTTCGCATCTGCAGTTTCCTCTCTCACAAGGTCGACCACTTAGTTTCGTCGAACACATACGGTTTCGAGTGGCATCGCCACAGATTTCAGAGAACAGGCGCTTCTCCTGGCACATTATCGCACACTTAGTTTCAGATAGAACAATTAGTTTTAAATGGAACTAATTTTCGCATCTGGAGTGTCCTCTCTCACAAGGTCGACCACTTAGTTTCGTCGAACACATACGGTTTCCAGTGGCATCGCCACAGATTTCAGAGAACAGGCGTTTCTCCTGGCACACTACCGAACACTTAGTTTCAGATAGAACAATTAGTTTTAAATGGAACTAAGTTTCGCATCTGGAGTTTCCTTTCTCACAAGGTCGACCACTTAGTTTCGTCGAACACATACGGTTTCGAGTAGCATCGCCACAGATTTCAGAGAACAGGCGCTTATCCTGACCCTGTATCGAACACTTAGTTTCAGATAGAACAATTAGTTTAAAATGGAAGTAAGTTTCGCATCTGCAGTTTCCTCTCTCACAAGGTCGACCACTTAGTTTCGTCGAACACATACGGTTTCGAGTAGCATCTCCACAGATTTCAGAGAACAGGCGTTTCTCCTGGCACACTGCCGAACACTTAGTTTCAGATAGAACAATTAGTTTAAAATGGAAGTAAGTTTCGCATCTGGAGTTTCCTCTCTCACAAGGTCGACCACTTAGTTTCGTCGAACACATACGGTTTCGAGTAGCATCCTCACAGAATTCAGAGAACAGGCGCCTCTGCTGGCACAGTATCGAACACTTAGTTTCAGATAGAACAATTAGTTTAAAATGAAAGTAAGTTTCGCATCTGGAGTTTCCTTTCTCACATGGTCGACCACTTAGTTTCGTCGAACACATACGGTTTCGAGTGGCATCGCCACAGATTTCAGAGAACAGGCGTTTCTCCTGGCACACTACCGAACACTTAGTTTCAGATAGAACAATTAGTTTTAAATGGAACTAAGTTTCGCATCGGGAGTTTCCTCTCTCACAAGGTCGACCACTTAGTTTCGTCGAACACATACGCTTTCGAGTAGCATCGCCACAGATTTCAGAGAACAGGCGTTTCTCCTGGCACACTACCGAACACTTAGTTTCAGATAGAACAATTAGTTTTAAATGGAACTAAGTTTCGCATCTGGAGTTTCCTTTCTCACAAGGTCGACCACTTAGTTTCGTCGAACACATACGGTTTCGAGTAGCATCGCCACAGATTTCAGAGAACAGGCGCTTATTCTGACCCTGTATCGAACACTTAGTTTCAGATAGAACAATTAGTTTAAAATGGAAGTAAGTTTCGCATCTGCAGTTTCCTCTCTCACAAGGTCGACCACTTAGTTTCGTCGAACACATACGGTTTCGAGTAGCATCTCCACAGATTTCAGAGAACAGGCGTTTCTCCTGGCACACTGCCGAACACTTAGTTTCAGATAGAACAATTAGTTTAAAATGGAAGTAAGTTTCGCATCTGGAGTTTCCTCTCTCACAAGGTCGACCACTTAGTTTCGTCGAACACATACGGTTTCGAGTAGCATCGTCACAGAATTCAGAGAACAGGCGCCTCTGCTGGCACAGTATCGAACACTTAGTTTCAGATAGAACAATTAGTTTAAAATGAAAGTAAGTTTCGCATCTGGAGTTTCCTTTCTCACATGGTCGACCACTTAGTTTCGTCGAACACATACGGTTTCGAGTGGCATCGCCACAGATTTCAGAGAACAGGCGTTTCTCCTGGCACACTACCGAACACTTAGTTTCAGATAGAACAATTAGTTTTAAATGGAACTAAGTTTCGCATCGGGAGTTTCCTCTCTCACAAGGTCGACCACTTAGTTTCGTCGAACACATACGCTTTCGAGTAGCATCGCGACAGATTTCCGAGAACAGGCGCTTCTCCTGGCACAGTATCGAACACTTAGTTTCAGATAGAAAAATTAGTTTAAAATGGAACTAAGTTTCGCATCTGGAGTGTCCTATCCCACAAGGTCGACCACTTAGTTTCGTAGAACAAATACGGTTTCGAGTAGCATCGCTACAGATTTCAGAGAACTGGCGCTTCTCCTGGCACAGTATCGAACACTTAGGTTCAAATAGAACAAGTAGTTTAAACTGGGACTAAGTTTCGCATCTTGAGTTTCCTCACTCACAAGGTCGACCACTTAGTTTCGTCGAACACATACGGTTTCGAGTGGCATCGCCACAGGTTTCAGAGACAGGCGCTTCTACTGGCACAGTATCGAAAACTTAGTTTCAGATAGAACAATTAGTTTAAAATGGAACTATTGTTCGCATCTTGAGTTTCCTCTTTCACAAGGTCGACCACTTAGTTTCGCCGAACACATACGGTCTCGAGTAGCATCGCCACAGATTTCAGAGAACAGGCGCTTCTCCTGGCACAGTATCGGACACTTAGTTTCGGATAGAAAAATTTGTTTAAAATGGAACAAAGCTTCGCATTTGGAGATTCCTCTCTCACAAGGTCGGCCACTTAGTTTCGCCGAACACATACGGTTTCGAGTGGCATCGCCACAGATTTCAGAGAACAGGCGCTTCTCCTGGCACAGTATCGCACACTTAGTTTCAGATAGAACAATTAGTTTTAAATGGAAGTAAGTTTCGCATCTGCAGTTTCCTCTCTCACAAGGTCGACCACTTAGTTTCGTCGAACACATACGGTTTCGAGTGGCATCGCCACAGATTTCAGAGAACAGGCGCTTCTCCTGGCACATTATCGCACACTTAGTTTCAGATAGAACAATTAGTTTTAAATGGAACTAATTTTCGCATCTGGAGTGTCCTCTCTCACAAGGTCGACCACTTAGTTTCGTCGAACACATACGGTTTCCAGTGGCATCGCCACAGATTTCAGAGAACAGGCGTTTCTCCTGGCACACTACCGAACACTTAGTTTCAGATAGAACAATTAGTTTTAAATGGAACTAAGTTTCGCATCTGGAGTTTCCTCTCTCACAAGGTCGACCACTTAGTTTCGTCGAACACATACGGTTTCGAGTAGCATCGCCACAGATTTCAGAGAACAGGCGCTTATCCTGACCCTGTATCGAACACTTAGTTTCAGATAGAACAATTAGTTTAAAATGGAAGTAAGTTTCGCATCTGCAGTTTCCTCTCTCACAAGGTCGACCACTTAGTTTCGTCGAACACATACGGTTTCGAGTAGCATCGCCACAGATTTCAGAGAACAGGCGTTTCTCCTGGCACACTGCCGAACACTTAGTTTCAGATAGAACAATTAGTTTAAAATGGAAGTAAGTTTCGCATCTGGAGTTTCCTCTCTCACAAGGTCGACCACTTAGTTTCGTCGAACACATACGGTTTCGAGTAGCATCGTCACAGAATTCAGAGAACAGGCGCCTCTGCTGGCACAGTATCGAACACTTAGTTTCAGATAGAACAATTAGTTTAAAATGAAAGTAAGTTTCGCATCTGGAGTTTCCTTTCTCACATGGTCGACCACTTAGTTTCGTCGAACACATACGGTTTCGAGTGGCATCGCCACAGATTTCAGAGAACAGGCGTTTCTCCTGGCACACTACCGAACACTTAGTTTCAGATAGAACAATTAGTTTTAAATGGAACTAAGTTTCGCATCGGGAGTTTCCTCTCTCACAAGGTCGACCACTTAGTTTCGTCGAACACATACGCTTTCGAGTAGCATCGCGACAGATTTCCGAGAACAGGCGCTTCTCCTGGCACAGTATCGAACACTTAGTTTCAGATAGAAAAATTAGTTTAAAATGGAACTAAGTTTCGCATCTGGAGTGTCCTATCCCACAAGGTTGACCACTTAGTTTCGTAGAACACATACGGTTTCGAGTTGCATCGCTACAGATTTCAGAGAACTGGCGCTTCTCCTGGCACAGTATCGAACACTTAGTTTCAAATAGAACAATTAGTTTAAAATGGGACTAAGTTTCGCATCTGGAGTTTCCTCTCTCACAAGGTCGACCACTTAGTTTCGTCGAACACATACGGTTTCGAGTAGCATCGCTACAGATTTCAGAGAACTGGCGCTTCTCCTGGCACAGTATCAAACACTTAGTTTCAGATAGAACAATTAGTTTAAAATGAAAGTAAGTTTCGCATCTGGAGTTTCCTCTCTCACAAGGTCGACCACTTAGATTCGTCGAACACATACGGTTTCGAGTGGCATGGCCACAGATTTCAGAGAACAGGCGTTTCTCCTGGCACAGTATCGAACACTGAGTTTCAGATAGAACAATTAGTTTAAAATGGAAGTAAGTTTCGCATCTGGAGTTTCCTCTCTCACAAGGTCGACCACTTAGTTTCGTCGAACACATACGGTTTCGAGTGGCATCGCCACAGGTTTCAGAGACAGGCGCTTCTACTGGCACAGTATCGAAAACTTAGTTTCAGATAGAACAATTAGTTTAAAATGGAACTATTGTTCGCATCTTGAGTTTCCTCTTTCACAAGGTCGACCACTTAGTTTCGCCGAACACATACGGTCTCGAGTAGCATCGCCACAGATTTCAGAGAACAGGCGCTTCTCCTGGCACAGTATCGGACACTTAGTTTCGGATAGAAAAATTTGTTTAAAATGGAACAAAGCTTCGCATTTGGAGATTCCTCTCTCACAAGGTCGGCCACTTAGTTTCGCCGAACACATACGGTTTCGAGTGGCATCGCCACAGATTTCAGAGAACAGGCGCTTCTCCTGGCACAGTATCGCACACTTAGTTTCAGATAGAACAATTAGTTTTAAATGGAAGTAAGTTTCGCATCTGGAGTTTCCTCTCTCACAAGGTCGACCACTTAGTTTCGTCGAACACATACGGTTTCGAGTAGCATCGTCACAGAATTCAGAGAACAGGCGCCTCTGCTGGCACAGTATCGAACACTTAGTTTCAGATAGAACAATTAGTTTAAAATGAAAGTAAGTTTCGCATCTGGAGTTTCCTTTCTCACATGGTCGACCACTTAGTTTCGTCGAACACATACGGTTTCGAGTGGCATCGCCACAGATTTCAGAGAACAGGCGTTTCTCCTGGCACACTACCGAACACTTAGTTTCAGATAGAACAATTAGTTTTAAATGGAACTAAGTTTCGCATCGGGAGTTTCCTCTCTCACAAGGTCGACCACTTAGTTTCGTCGAACACATACGCTTTCGAGTAGCATCGCGACAGATTTCCGAGAACAGGCGCTTCTCCTGGCACAGTATCGAACACTTAGTTTCAGATAGAAAAATTAGTTTAAAATGGAACTAAGTTTCGCATCTGGAGTGTCCTATCCCACAAGGTCGACCACTTAGTTTCGTAGAACAAATACGGTTTCGAGTAGCATCGCTACAGATTTCAGAGAACTGGCGCTTCTCCTGGCACACTACCGAACACTTAGTTTCAGATAGAACAATTAGTTTTAAATGGAACTAAGTTTCGCATCTGGAGTTTCCTTTCTCACAAGGTCGACCACTTAGTTTCGTCGAACACATACGGTTTCGAGTAGCATCGCCACAGATTTCAGAGAACAGGCGCTTCTCCTGGCACAGTATCGAACACTTAGATTCAGATAGAACAATTAGTTTCAAATGGAACTAAGTTTCGCATCTGCAGTTTCCTCTCTCACAAGGTCGACCACTTTGTTTCGTCGAACACATACGGTTTCGATTAGCATTACCACAGATTTCACAGAACAGGCGCTTCTCCGGGCAAACTATCGAACACTTAGTTTCAGATAGAACAATTACTTTAAAATGGAACTAAGTTTCGTATCTGGAGTTTCCTCTCCCACAAGGTCGACCACTTAGATGCGTCGAACACATACGGTTTCGAGTGGCATGGCCACAGATTTCAGAGAACAGGCGTTTCTCCTGGCACAGTATCGAACACTGAGTTTCAGATAGAACAATTAGTTTAAAATGGAACTAAGTTTTGCATCTGGAGTTTCCTCTCTCACAAGGTCCACAACTTAGTTTCGTTGAACACATACGGTTTCGAGTGGCAACGCCACATATTTCAGAGGACAGGCGCTTCTCCTGGCACAGTATCGAACACATAGTTTCAGATAGAACAATTAGTTTAAAAGGGAACTAAGTTTCGCATCTGGATATTCCTATCTCACAAGGTCGACCATTTAGATTCGTCGAATACATACGGTTTCGAGTAGCATCGCGACAGATTTCAGAGAAGAAGCGCTTCTCCTGGCACATTATCGAACACATAGTTTCAGATGGAGCATTTAGTTTAAAATTGAACTATGTTTCGCAACTTGAGTTTCCTCTCTCACAAGGTCGACCACTTTGTTTCGTCGAACGCATACGGTTTCGATTAGCATTACCACAGATTTCACAGAACAGGCGCTTCTCCGGGCAAACTATCGAACACTTAGTTTCAGATAGAACAATTACTTTAAAATGGAACTAAGTTTCGTATCTGGAGTTTCCTCTCCCACAAGGTCGACCACTTAGATTCGTCGAACACATACGGTTTCGAGTGGCATGGCCACAGATTTCAGAGAACAGGCGTTTCTCCTGGCACAGTATCGAACACTGAGTTTCAGATAGAACAATTAGTTTAAAATGGAACTAAGTTTTGCATCTGGAGTGTCCTATCCCACAAGGTCGACCACTTAGTTTCGTCGAACACATACGGTTTCGAGTAGCATCTCCACAGATTTCAGAGAACAGGCGTTTCTCCTGGCACACTGCCGAACACTTAGTTTCAGATAGAACAATTAGTTTAAAATGGAAGTAAGTTTCGCATCTGGAGTTTCCTCTCTCACAAGGTCGACCACTTAGTTTCGTCGAACACATACGGTTTCGAGTAGCATCGTCACAGAATTCAGAGAACAGGCGCCTCTGCTGGCACAGTATCGAACACTTAGTTTCAGATAGAACAATTAGTTTAAAATGAAAGTAAGTTTCGCATCTGGAGTTTCCTTTCTCACATGGTCGACCACTTAGTTTCGTCGAACACATACGGTTTCGAGTGGCATCGCCACAGATTTCAGAGAACAGGCGTTTCTCCTGGCACACTACCGAACACTTAGTTTCAGATAGAACAATTAGTTTTAAATGGAACTAAGTTTCGCATCGGGAGTTTCCTCTCTCACAAGGTCGACCACTTAGTTTCGTCGAACACATACGCTTTCGAGTAGCATCGCGACAGATTTCCGAGAACAGGCGCTTCTCCTGGCACAGTATCGAACACTTAGTTTCAGATAGAAAAATTAGTTTAAAATGGAACTAAGTTTCGCATCTGGAGTGTCCTATCCCACAAGGTTGACCACTTAGTTTCGTAGAACACATACGGTTTCGAGTAGCATCGCTACAGATTTCAGAGAACTGGCGCTTCTCCTGGCACAGTATCGAACACTTAGTTTCAAATAGAACAATTAGTTTAAAATGGGACTAAGTTTCGCATCTGGAGTTTCCTCTCTCACAAGGTCGACCACTTAGTTTCGTCGAACACATACGGTTTCGAGTAGCATCGCTACAGATTTCAGAGAACTGGCGCTTCTCCTGGCACAGTATCAAACACTTAGTTTCAGATAGAACAATTAGTTTAAAATGAAAGTAAGTTTCGCATCTGGAGTTTCCTCTCTCACAAGGTCGACCACTTAGATTCGTCGAACACATACGGTTTCGAGTGGCATCGCCACAGGTTTCAGAGACAGGCGCTTCTACTGGCACAGTATCGAAAACTTAGTTTCAGATAGAACAATTAGTTTAAAATGGAACTATTGTTCGCATCTTGAGTTTCCTCTTTCACAAGGTCGACCACTTAGTTTCGCCGAACACATACGGTCTCGAGTAGCATCGCCACAGATTTCAGAGAACAGGCGCTTCTCCTGGCACAGTATCGGACACTTAGTTTCGGATAGAAAAATTTGTTTAAAATGGAACAAAGCTTCGCATTTGGAGATTCCTCTCTCACAAGGTCGGCCACTTAGTTTCGCCGAACACATACGGTTTCGAGTGGCATCGCCACAGATTTCAGAGAACAGGCGCTTCTCCTGGCACAGTATCGCACACTTAGTTTCAGATAGAACAATTAGTTTTAAATGGAAGTAAGTTTCGCATCTGCAGTTTCCTCTCTCACAAGGTCGACCACTTAGTTTCGTCGAACACATACGGTTTCGAGTGGCATCGCCACAGATTTCAGAGAACAGGCGCTTCTCCTGGCACATTATCGCACACTTAGTTTCAGATAGAACAATTAGTTTTAAATGGAACTAATTTTCGCATCTGGAGTGTCCTCTCTCACAAGGTCGACCACTTAGTTTCGTCGAACACATACGGTTTCCAGTGGCATCGCCACAGATTTCAGAGAACAGGCGCTTCTCCTGGCACACTACCGAACACTTAGTTTCAGATAGAACAATTAGTTTTAAATGGAACTAAGTTTCGCATCTGGAGTTTCCTCTCTCACAAGGTCGACCACTTAGTTTCGTCGAACACATACGGTTTCGAGTAGCATCGCCACAGATTTCAGAGAACAGGCGCTTATCCTGACCCTGTATCGAACACTTAGTTTCAGATAGAACAATTAGTTTAAAATGGAAGTAAGTTTCGCATCTGCAGTTTCCTCTCTCACAAGGTCGACCACTTAGTTTCGTCGAACACATACGGTTTCGAGTAGCATCTCCACAGATTTCAGAGAACAGGCGTTTCTCCTGGCACACTGCCGAACACTTAGTTTCAGATAGAACAATTAGTTTAAAATGGAAGTAAGTTTCGCATCTGGAGTTTCCTCTCTCACAAGGTCGACCACTTAGTTTCGTCGAACACATACGGTTTCGAGTGGCATCGTCACAGAATTCAGAGAACAGGCGCCTCTGCTGGCACAGTATCGAACACTTAGTTTCAGATAGAACAATTAGTTTAAAATGAAAGTAAGTTTCGCATCTGGAGTTTCCTTTCTCACATGGTCGACCACTTAGTTTCGTCGAACACATACGGTTTCGAGTGGCATCGCCACAGATTTCAGAGAACAGGCGTTTCTCCTGGCACACTACCGAACACTTAGTTTCAGATAGAACAATTAGTTTTAAATGGAACTAAGTTTCGCATCGGGAGTTTCCTCTCTCACAAGGTCGACCACTTAGTTTCGTCGAACACATACGCTTTCGAGTAGCATCGCGACAGATTTCCGAGAACAGGCGCTTCTCCTGGCACAGTATCGAACACTTAGTTTCAGATAGAAAAATTAGTTTAAAATGGAACTAAGTTTCGCATCTGGAGTGTCCTATCCCACAAGGTCGACCACTTAGTTTCGTAGAACACATACGGTTTCGAGTAGCATCGCTACAGATTTCAGAGAACTGGCGCTTCTCCTGGCACAGTATCGAACACTTAGTTTCAAATAGAACAATTAGTTTAAAATGGGACTAAGTTTCGCATCTGGAGTTTCCTCTCTCACAAGGTCGACCACTTAGTTTCGTCGAACACATACGGTTTCGAGTAGCATCGCTACAGATTTCAGAGAACTGGCGCTTCTCCTGGCACAGTATCGAACACTTAGTTTCAGATAGAACAATTAGTTTAAAATGAAAGTAAGTTTCGCATCTGGAGTTTCCTCTCTCACAAGGTCGACCACTTAGTTTCGTCGAACACATACGGTTTCGAGTGGCATCGCCACAGATTTCAGAGAACAGGCGTTTCTCCTGGCACACTACCGAACACTTAGTTTCAGATAGAACAATTAGTTTAAAATGGAACAAAGCTTCGCATCTGGAGTTTCCTCTCTCACAAGGTCGACCACTTAGTTTCGTCGAACACATACGGTTTCGAGTAGCATCGTCACAGAATTCAGAGAACAGGCGCCTCTCCTGGCACAGTATCGAACACTTAGTTTCAGATAGAACAATTAGTTTAAAATGAAAGTAAGTTTCGCATCTGGAGTTTCCTCTCTCACTAGGTCGACAACTTAGTTTCGTCGAACACATACGGTTGCGAATGGTATCGCCACACATTTCAGAGAACAGGCGTTTCTCCTGGTACACTATCGAACACTTAGTTTTAGATAGAACCATTAGTTTAAAATGGAAGTAAATTTCGCATTTGGAGTTTCCTCACTCACAAGGTCGACAACTTAGTTTCGTCGAACACATACGGTTTCGAGTAGCATCGTCACAGATTTCAGAGAACAGGCGCCTCTCCTGGCACAGTATCGAACACTTAGTTTCAGATAGAACAATTAGTTTTAAATGGAACTAAGTTTCGCATCTGGAGTTTCCCCTCTCACAAGGTCAACCACTTAGTTTCGTCGAACACATACGGTTTCGAGTGGCATCGCCACACATTTCAGAGAACTGGCGCTTCTCCTGGCACAGTGTCGAGCACTTAGTTTCAGATAGAACAATTGGTTTAAAATGGTACTAAGTTTCGCATCTGGAGTTTCCTCTCTCACAAGGTCGACCACTTAGTTTCGTCGAACACATACGGTTTCGAGTGGCATCGCCACAGATTTCAGAGAACAGGCGTTTCTCCTGGCACACTACAGAACACTTAGTTTCAGATAGAACAATTAGTTTAAAATGGAACTAAGTTTCGCATCTGGAGTTTCCTCTCTCATAAGGTCGACCACTTAGTTTCGTCGAACACATACGGTTTCGAGTAGCATCGTCACAGAATTCAGAGAACAGGCGCCTCTCCTGGCACAGTATCGAACACTTAGTTTCAGATAGAACAATTAGTTTAAAATGAAAGTAAGTTTCGCATCTGGAGTTTCCTCTCTCACTAGGTCGACAACTTAGTTTCGTCGAACACATACGGTTGCGAATGGTATCGCCACACATTTCAGAGAACAGGCGTTTCTCCTGGTACACTATCGAACACTTAGTTTTAGATAGAACAATTAGTTTAAAATGGAAGTAAATTTCGCATCTGGAGTTTCCTCACTCACAAGGTCGACAACTTAGTTTCGTCGAACACATACGGTTTCGAGTAGCATCGTCACAGATTTCAGAGAACAGGCGCCTCTCCTGGCACAGTATCGAACACTTAGTTTCAGATAGAACAATTAGTTTTAAATGGAACTAAGTTTCGCATCTGGAGTTTCCCCTCTCACAAGGTCAACCACTTAGTTTCGTCGAACACATACGGTTTCGAGTGGCATCGCCACACATTTCAGAGAACTGGAGCTTCTCCTGGCACAGTGTCGAGCACTTAGTTTCAGATAGAACAATTGGTTTAAAATGGTACTAAGTTTCGCATCTGGAGTTTCCTCTCTCACAAGGTCGACCACTTAGTTTCGTCGAACACATACGGTTTCGAGTAGCATCGCCACAGATTTCAGAGAACAGGCGCTTCTCCTGGCACAGTATCGAACACTTAGATTCAGATAGAACAATTAGTTTCAAATGGAACTAAGTTTCGCATCTGCAGTTTCCTCTCTCACAAGGTCGACCACTTTGTTTCGTCGAACACATACGGTTTCGATTAGCATTACCACAGATTTCACAGAACAGGCGCTTCTCCGGGCAAACTATCGAACACTTAGTTTCAGATAGAACAATTACTTTAAAATGGAACTAAGTTTCGTATCTGGAGTTTCCTCTCCCACAAGGTCGACCACTTAGATTCGTCGAACACATACGGTTTCGAGTGGCATGGCCACAGATTTCAGAGAACAGGCGTTTCTCCTGGCACAGTATCGAACACTGAGTTTCAGATAGAACAATTAGTTTAAAATGGAACTAAGTTTTGCATCTGGAGTTTCCTCTCTCACAAGGTCCACAACTTAGTTTCGTTGAACACATACGGTTTCGAGTGGCAACGCCACATATTTCAGAGGACAGGCGCTTCTCCTGGCACAGTATCGAACACATAGTTTCAGATAGAACAATTAGTTTAAAAGGGAACTAAGTTTCGCATCTGGATATTCCTATCTCACAAGGTCGACCATTTAGATTCGTCGAATACATACGGTTTCGAGTAGCATCGCGACAGATTTCAGAGAAGAAGTGCTTCTCCTGGCACATTATCGAACACATAGTTTCAGATGGAGCATTTAGTTTAAAATTGAACTATGTTTCGCAACTTGAGTTTCCTCTCTCACAAGGTCGACCACTTTGTTTCGTCGAACGCATACGGTTTCGATTAGCATTACCACAGATTTCACAGAACAGGCGCTTCTCCGGGCAAACTATCGAACACTTAGTTTCAGATAGAACAATTACTTTAAAATGGAACTAAGTTTCGTATCTGGAGTTTCCTCTCCCACAAGGTCGACCACTTAGATTCGTCGAACACATACGGTTTCGAGTGGCATGGCCACAGATTTCAGAGAACAGGCGTTTCTCCTGGCACAGTATCGAACACTGAGTTTCAGATAGAACAATTAGTTTAAAATGGAACTAAGTTTTGCATCTGGAGTGTCCTATCCCACAAGGTCGACCACTTAGTTTCGTCGAACACATACTGTTTCGAGTAGCATCGCTACAGATTTCAGAGAACAGGCGCTTCTCCTGGCACAGTATCGAACACTTAGGTTCAAATAGAACAAGTAGTTTAAACTGGGACTAAGTTTCGCATCTGGAGTTTCCTCTCTCACAAGGTCCACAACTTAGTTTCGTTGAACACATACGGTTTCGAGTGGCAACGCCACATATTTCAGAGGACAGGCGCTTCTCCTGGCACAGTATCGAACACATAGTTTCAGATAGAACAATTAGTTTAAAAGGGAACTAAGTTTCGCATCTGGATATTCCTATCTCACAAGGTCGACCATTTAGATTCGTCGAATACATACGGTTTCGAGTAGCATCGCGACAGATTTCAGAGAAGAAGTGCTTCTCCTGGCACATTATCGAACACATAGTTTCAGATGGAGCATTTAGTTTAAAATTGAACTATGTTTCGCAACTTGAGTTTCCTCTCTCACAAGGTCGACCACTTTGTTTCGTCGAACGCATACGGTTTCGATTAGCATTACCACAGATTTCACAGAACAGGCGCTTCTCCGGGCAAACTATCGAACACTTAGTTTCAGATAGAACAATTACTTTAAAATGGAACTAAGTTTCGTATCTGGAGTTTCCTCTCCCACAAGGTCGACCACTTAGATTCGTCGAACACATACGGTTTCGAGTGGCATGGCCACAGATTTCAGAGAACAGGCGTTTCTCCTGGCACAGTATCGAACACTGAGTTTCAGATAGAACAATTAGTTTAAAATGGAACTAAGTTTTGCATCTGGAGTGTCCTATCCCACAAGGTCGACCACTTAGTTTCGTCGAACACATACTGTTTCGAGTAGCATCGCTACAGATTTCAGAGAACAGGCGCTTCTCCTGGCACAGTATCGAACACTTAGGTTCAAATAGAACAAGTAGTTTAAACTGGGACTAAGTTTCGCATCTTGAGTTTCCTCTCTCACAAGGTCGACCACTTAGTTTCGTCGAACACATACGGTTTCGAGTGGCATCGCCACAGGTTTCAGAGACAGGCGCTTCTACTGGCACAGTATCGAAAACTTAGTTTCAGATAGAACAATTAGTTTAAAATGGAACTATTGTTCGCATCTTGAGTTTCCTCTTTCACAAGGTCGACCACTTAGTTTCGCCGAACACATACGGTCTCGAGTAGCATCGCCACAGATTTCAGAGAACAGGCGCTTCTCCTGGCACAGTATCGGACACTTAGTTTCGGATAGAAAAATTTGTTTAAAATGGAACAAAGCTTCGCATTTGGAGATTCCTCTCTCACAAGGTCGGCCACTTAGTTTCGCCGAACACATACGGTTTCGAGTGGCATCGCCACAGATTTCAGAGAACAGGCGCTTCTCCTGGCACAGTATCGCACACTTAGTTTCAGATAGAACAATTAGTTTTAAATGGAACTAATTTTCGCATCTGGAGTGTCCTCTCTCACAAGGTCGACCACTTAGTTTCGTCGAACACATACGGTTTCCAGTGGCATCGCCACAGATTTCAGAGAACAGGCGTTTCTCCTGGCACACTACCGAACACTTAGTTTCAGATAGAACAATTAGTTTTAAATGGAACTAAGTTTCGCATCTGGAGTTTCCTCTCTCCCAAGGTCGACCACTTAGTTTCGTCGAACACATACGGTTTCGAGTAGCATCGCTACAGATTTCAGAGAACAGGCGCTTATCCTGACCCTGTATCGAACACTTAGTTTCAGATAGAACAATTAGTTTAAAATGGAAGTAAGTTTCGCATCTGCAGTTTCCTCTCTCACAAGGTCGACCACTTAGTTTCGTCGAACACATACGGTTTCGAGTGGCATCGCCACAGATTTCAGAGAACAGGCGCTTCTCCTGGCACATTATCGCACACTTAGTTTCAGATAGAACAATTAGTTTTAAATGGAACTAATTTTCGCATCTGGAGTGTCCTCTCTCACAAGGTCGACCACTTAGTTTCGTCGAACACATACGGTTTCCAGTGGCATCGCCACAGATTTCAGAGAACAGGCGTTTCTCCTGGCACACTACCGAACACTTAGTTTCAGATAGAACAATTAGTTTTAAATGGAACTAAGTTTCGCATCTGGAGTTTCCTCTCTCACAAGGTCGACCACTTAGTTTCGTCGAACACATACGGTTTCGAGTAGCATCGCCACAGATTTCAGAGAACAGGCGCTTATCCTGACCCTGTATCGAACACTTAGTTTCAGATAGAACAATTAGTTTAAAATGGAAGTAAGTTTCGCATCTGCAGTTTCCTCTCTCACAAGGTCGACCACTTAGTTTCGTCGAACACATACGGTTTCGAGTAGCATCGCCACAGATTTCAGAGAACAGGCGTTTCTCCTGGCACACTGCCGAACACTTAGTTTCAGATAGAACAATTAGTTTAAAATGGAAGTAAGTTTCGCATCTGGAGTTTCCTCTCTCACAAGGTCGACCACTTAGTTTCGTCGAACACATACGGTTTCGAGTAGCATCGTCACAGAATTCAGAGAACAGGCGCCTCTGCTGGCACAGTATCGAACACTTAGTTTCAGATAGAACAATTAGTTTAAAATGAAAGTAAGTTTCGCATCTGGAGTTTCCTTTCTCACATGGTCGACCACTTAGTTTCGTCGAACACATACGGTTTCGAGTGGCATCGCCACAGATTTCAGAGAACAGGCGTTTCTCCTGGCACACTACCGAACACTTAGTTTCAGATAGAACAATTAGTTTTAAATGGAACTAAGTTTCGCATCGGGAGTTTCCTCTCTCACAAGGTCGACCACTTAGTTTCGTCGAACACATACGCTTTCGAGTAGCATCGCGACAGATTTCCGAGAACAGGCGCTTCTCCTGGCACAGTATCGAACACTTAGTTTCAGATAGAAAAATTAGTTTAAAATGGAACTAAGTTTCGCATCTGGAGTGTCCTATCCCACAAGGTCGACCACTTAGTTTCGTAGAACACATACGGTTTCGAGTAGCATCGCTACAGATTTCAGAGAACTGGCGCTTCTCCTGGCACAGTATCGAACACTTAGTTTCAAATAGAACAATTAGTTTAAAATGGGACTAAGTTTCGCATCTGGAGTTTCCTCTCTCACAAGGTCGACCACTTAGTTTCGTCGAACACATACGGTTTCGAGTAGCATCGCTACAGATTTCAGAGAACTGGCGCTTCTCCTGGCACAGTATCAAACACTTAGTTTCAGATAGAACAATTAGTTTAAAATGAAAGTAAGTTTCGCATCTGGAGTTTCCTCTCTCACAAGGTCGACCACTTAGTTTCGTCGAACACATACGGTTTCGAGTGGCATCGCCACAGATTTCAGAGAACAGGCGTTTCTCCTGGCACACTACCGAACACTTAGTTTCAGATAGAACAATTAGTTTAAAATGGAACTAAGTTTCGCATCTGGAGTTTCCTCTCTCACAAGGTCGACCACTTAGTTTCGTCGAACACATACGGTTTCGAGTAGCATCGTCACAGAATTCAGAGAACAGGCACCTCTCCTGGCACAGTATCGAACACTTAGTTTCAGATAGAACAATTAGTTTAAAATGAAAGTAAGTTTCGCATCTGGAGTTTCCTCTCTCACTAGGTCGACAACTTAGTTTCGTCGAACACATACGGTTGCGAATGGTATCGCCACACATTTCAGAGAACAGGCGTTTCTCCTGGTACACTATCGAACACTTAGTTTTAGATAGAACCATTAGTTTAAAATGGAAGTAAATTTCGCATCTGGAGTTTCCTCACTCACAAGGTCGACAACTTAGTTTCGTCGAACACATACGGTTTCGAGTAGCATCGTCACAGATTTCAGAGAACAGGCGCCTCTCCTGGCACAGTATCGAACACTTAGTTTCAGATAGAACAATTAGTTTTAAATGGAACTAAGTTTCGCATCTGGAGTTTCCCCTCTCACAAGGTCAACCACTTAGTTTCGTCGAACACATACGGTTTCGAGTGGCATCGCCACACATTTCAGAGAACTGGCGCTTCTCCTGGCACAGTGTCGAGCACTTAGTTTCAGATAGAACAATTGGTTTAAAATGGTACTAAGTTTCGCATCTGGAGTTTCCTCTCTCACAAGGTCGACCACTTAGTTTCGTCGAACACATACGGTTTCGAGTGGCATCGCCACAGATTTCAGAGAACAGGCGTTTCTCCTGGCACACTACAGAACACTTAGTTTCAGATAGAACAATTAGTTTAAAATGGAACTAAGTTTCGCATCTGGAGTTTCCTCTCTCACAAGGTCGACCACTTAGTTTCGTCGAACACATACGGTTTCGAGTAGCATCGTCACAGAATTCAGAGAACAGGCGCCTCTCCTGGCACAGTATCGAACACTTAGTTTCAGATAGAACAATTAGTTTAAAATGAAAGTAAGTTTCGCATCTGGAGTTTCCTCTCTCACTAGGTCGACAACTTAGTTTCGTCGAACACATACGGTTGCGAATGGTATCGCCACACATTTCAGAGAACAGGCGTTTCTCCTGGTACACTATCGAACACTTAGTTTTAGATAGAACAATTAGTTTAAAATGGAAGTAAATTTCGCATCTGGAGTTTCCTCACTCACAAGGTCGACAACTTAGTTTCGTCGAACACATACGGTTTCGAGTAGCATCGTCACAGATTTCAGAGAACAGGCGCCTCTCCTGGCACAGTATCGAACACTTAGTTTCAGATAGAACAATTAGTTTTAAATGGAACTAAGTTTCGCATCTGGAGTTTCCCCTCTCACAAGGTCAACCACTTAGTTTCGTCGAACACATACGGTTTCGAGTGGCATCGCCACACATTTCAGAGAACTGGCGCTTCTCCTGGCACAGTGTCGAGCACTTAGTTTCAGATAGAACAATTGGTTTAAAATGGTACTAAGTTTCGCATCTGGAGTTTCCTCTCTCACAAGGTCGACCACTTAGTTTCGTCGAACACATACGGTCTCGAGTAGCATCGCCACAGATTTCAGAGAACAGGCGCTTCTCCTGGCACAGTATCGGACACTTAGTTTCGGATAGAAAAATTTGTTTAAAATGGAACAAAGCTTCGCATTTGGAGATTCCTCTCTCACAAGGTCGGCCACTTAGTTTCGCCGAACACATACGGTTTCGAGTGGCATCGCCACAGATTTCAGAGAACAGGCGCTTCTCCTGGCACAGTATCGCACACTTAGTTTCAGATAGAACAATTAGTTTTAAATGGAACTAATTTTCGCATCTGGAGTGTCCTCTCTCACAAGGTCGACCACTTAGTTTCGTCGAACACATACGGTTTCCAGTGGCATCGCCACAGATTTCAGAGAACAGGCGTTTCTCCTGGCACACTACCGAACACTTAGTTTCAGATAGAACAATTAGTTTTAAATGGAACTAAGTTTCGCATCTGGAGTTTCCTCTCTCCCAAGGTCGACCACTTAGTTTCGTCGAACACATACGGTTTCGAGTAGCATCGCTACAGATTTCAGAGAACAGGCGCTTATCCTGACCCTGTATCGAACACTTAGTTTCAGATAGAACAATTAGTTTAAAATGGAAGTAAGTTTCGCATCTGCAGTTTCCTCTCTCACAAGGTCGACCACTTAGTTTCGTCGAACACATACGGTTTCGAGTGGCATCGCCACAGATTTCAGAGAACAGGCGCTTCTCCTGGCACATTATCGAACACTTAGTTTCAGATAGAACAATTAGTTTTAAATGGAACTAATTTTCGCATCTGGAGTGTCCTCTCTCACAAGGTCGACCACTTAGTTTCGTCGAACACATACGGTTTCCAGTGGCATCGCCACAGATTTCAGAGAACAGGCGTTTCTCCTGGCACACTACCGAACACTTAGTTTCAGATAGAACAATTAGTTTTAAATGGAACTAAGTTTCGCATCTGGAGTTTCCTCTCTCACAAGGTCGACCACTTAGTTTCGTCGAACACATACGGTTTCGAGTAGCATCGCCACAGATTTCAGAGAACAGGCGCTTATCCTGACCCTGTATCGAACACTTAGTTTCAGATAGAACAATTAGTTTAAAATGGAAGTAAGTTTCGCATCTGCAGTTTCCTCTCTCACAAGGTCGACCACTTAGTTTCGTCGAACACATACGGTTTCGAGTAGCATCGCCACAGATTTCAGAGAACAGGCGTTTCTCCTGGCACACTGCCGAACACTTAGTTTCAGATAGAACAATTAGTTTAAAATGGAAGTAAGTTTCGCATCTGGAGTTTCCTCTCTCACAAGGTCGACCACTTAGTTTCGTCGAACACATACGGTTTCGAGTAGCATCGTCACAGAATTCAGAGAACAGGCGCCTCTGCTGGCACAGTATCGAACACTTAGTTTCAGATAGAACAATTAGTTTAAAATGAAAGTAAGTTTCGCATCTGGAGTTTCCTTTCTCACATGGTCGACCACTTAGTTTCGTCGAACACATACGGTTTCGAGTGGCATCGCCACAGATTTCAGAGAACAGGCGTTTCTCCTGGCACACTACCGAACACTTAGTTTCAGATAGAACAATTAGTTTTAAATGGAACTAAGTTTCGCATCGGGAGTTTCCTCTCTCACAAGGTCGACCACTAAGTTTCGTCGAACACATACGCTTTCGAGTAGCATCGCGACAGATTTCCGATAACAGGCGCTTCTCCTGGCACAGTATCGAACACTTAGTTTCAGATAGAAAAATTAGTTTAAAATGGAACTAAGTTTCGCATCTGGAGTGTCCTATCCCACAAGGTCGACCACTTAGTTTCGTAGAACACATACGGTTTCGAGTAGCATCGCTACAGATTTCAGAGAACTGGCGCTTCTCCTGGCACAGTATCGAACACTTAGTTTCAAATAGAACAATTAGTTTAAAATGGGACTAAGTTTCGCATCTGGAGTTTCCTCTCTCACAAGGTCGACCACTTAGTTTCGTCGAACACATACGGTTTCGAGTAGCATCGCTACAGATTTCAGAGAACTGGCGCTTCTCCTGGCACAGTATCAAACACTTAGTTTCAGATAGAACAATTAGTTTAAAATGAAAGTAAGTTTCGCATCTGGAGTTTCCTCTCTCACAAGGTCGACCACTTAGTTTCGTCGAACACATACGGTTTCGAGTGGCATCGCCACAGATTTCAGAGAACAGGCGTTTCTCCTGGCACACTACCGAACACTTAGTTTCAGATAGAACAATTAGTTTAAAATGGAACTAAGTTTCGCATCTGGAGTTTCCTCTCTCACAAGGTCGACCACTTAGTTTCGTCGAACACATACGGTTTCGAGTAGCATCGTCACAGAATTCAGAGAACAGGCGCCTCTCCTGGCACAGTATCGAACACTTAGTTTCAGATAGAACAATTAGTTTAAAATGAAAGTAAGTTTCGCATCTGGAGTTTCCTCTCTCACTAGGTCGACAACTTAGTTTCGTCGAACACATACGGTTGCGAATGGTATCGCCACACATTTCAGAGAACAGGCGTTTCTCCTGGTACACTATCGAACACTTAGTTTTAGATAGAACCATTAGTTTAAAATGGAAGTAAATTTCGCATCTGGAGTTTCCTCACTCACAAGGTCGACAACTTAGTTTCGTCGAACACATACGGTTTCGAGTAGCATCGTCACAGATTTCAGAGAACAGGCGCCTCTCCTGGCACAGTATCGAACACTTAGTTTCAGATAGAACAATTAGTTTTAAATGGAACTAAGTTTCGCATCTGGAGTTTCCCCTCTCACAAGGTCAACCACTTAGTTTCGTCGAACACATACGGTTTCGAGTGGCATCGCCACACATTTCAGAGAACTGGCGCTTCTCCTGGCACAGTGTCGAGCACTTAGTTTCAGATAGAACAATTGGTTTAAAATGGTACTAAGTTTCGCATCTGGAGTTTCCTCTCTCACAAGGTCGACCACTTAGTTTCGTCGAACACATACGGTTTCGAGTGGCATCGCCACAGATTTCAGAGAACAGGCGTTTCTCCTGGCACACTACAGAACACTTAGTTTCAGATAGAACAATTAGTTTAAAATGGAACTAAGTTTCGCATCTGGAGTTTCCTCTCTCACAAGGTCGACCACTTAGTTTCGTCGAACACATACGGTTTCGAGTAGCATCGTCACAGAATTCAGAGAACAGGCGCCTCTCCTGGCACAGTATCGAACACTTAGTTTCAGATAGAACAATTAGTTTAAAATGAAAGTAAGTTTCGCATCTGGAGTTTCCTCTCTCACTAGGTCGACAACTTAGTTTCGTCGAACACATACGGTTGCGAATGGTATCGCCACACATTTCAGAGAACAGGCGTTTCTCCTGGTACACTATCGAACACTTAGTTTTAGATAGAACAATTAGTTTAAAATGGAAGTAAATTTCGCATCTGGAGTTTCCTCACTCACAAGGTCGACAACTTAGTTTCGTCGAACACATACGGTTTCGAGTAGCATCGTCACAGATTTCAGAGAACAGGCGCCTCTCCTGGCACAGTATCGAACACTTAGTTTCAGATAGAACAATTAGTTTTAAATGGAACTAAATTTCGCATCTGGAGTTTCCCCTCTCACAAGGTCAACCACTTAGTTTCGTCGAACACATACGGTTTCGAGTGGCATCGCCACACATTTCAGAGAACTGCCGCTTCTCCTGGCACAGTGTCGAGCACTTAGTTTCAGATAGAACAATTGGTTTAAAATGGTACTAAGTTTCGCATCTGGAGTTTCCTCTCTCACAAGGTCGACCACTTAGTTTCGTCGAACACATACGGTTTCGAGTAGCATCGCCACAGATTCCAGAGAACAGGCGCTTCTCCTGGCACAGTATCGGACACTTAGTTTCAGATAGAAAAATTAGTTTAGAATCGAACAAAGCTTCGCATTTGGAGTTTCCTCTCTCATAAGGTCGGCCACTTAGATTCGTCGAACACATACGGTTGCGAGTAGCATCACCACAGATTTCAGAGAACAGGCGCCTCCCCTGGCACAGTATCAAACACTTAGTTTCAGATAGAACAATTAGTTTAAAATGGAAGTAAGTTTCGCATCTGGAGTTTCCTCTCTCACAAGGTCGACCACTTAGTTTCGTCGAACACATACGGTTTCGAGTGGCATCGCCACAGATTTCAGAGAACAGGCGTTTCTCCTGGCACACTACAGAACACTTAGTTTCAGATAGAACAATTAGTTTAAAATGGAACTAAGTTTCGCATCTGGAGTTTCCTCTCTCACAAGGTCGACCACTTAGTTTCGTCGAACACATACGGTTTCGAGTAGCATCGTCACAGAATTCAGAGAACAGGCGCCTCTCCTGGCACAGTATCGAACACTTAGTTTCAGATAGAACAATTAGTTTAAAATGAAAGTAAGTTTCGCATCTGGAGTTTCCTCTCTCACTAAGTCGACAACTTAGTTTCGTCGAACACATACGGTTGCGAATGGTATCGCCACAGATTTCAGAGAACAGGCGTTTCTCCTGGTACACTATCGAACACTTAGTTTCAGATAGAACAATTAGTTTAAAATGGAACTAAGTTTCGCATCTGGAGTTTCCTCTCTCACAAGGTCGACCACTTAGTTTCGTCGAACACATACGGTTTCGAGTAGCATCGTCACAGATTTCAGAGAACAGGCGCCTCTCCTGGCACAGTATCGAACACTTAGTTTCAGATAGAACAATTAGTTTTAAATGGAACTAAGTTTCGCATCTGGAGTTTCCTCTCTCACTAAGTCGACAACTTAGTTTCGTCGAACACATACGGTTGCGAATGGTATCGCCACACATTTCAGAGAACAGGCGTTTCTCCTGGTACACTATCGAACACTTAGTTTTAGATAGAACAATTAGTTTAAAATGGAAGTAAATTTCGCATCTGGAGTTTCCTCACTCACAAGGTCGACAACTTAGTTTCGTCGAACACATACGGTTTCGAGTAGCATCGTCACAGATTTCAGAGAACAGGCGCCTCTCCTGGCACAGTATCGAACACTTAGTTTCAGATAGAACAATTAGTTTTAAATGGAACTAAGTTTCGCATCTGGAGTTTCCCCTCTCACAAGGTCAACCACTTAGTTTCGTCGAACACATACGGTTTCGAGTGGCATCGCCACACATTTCAGAGAACAGGCGCTTCTCCTGGCACAGTATCGGACACTTAGTTTCGGATAGAAAAATTTGTTTAAAATGGAACAAAGCTTCGCATTTGGAGATTCCTCTCTCACAAGGTCGGCCACTTAGTTTCGCCGAACACATACGGTTTCGAGTGGCATCGCCACAGATTTCAGAGAACAGGCGCTTCTCCTGGCACAGTATCGCACACTTAGTTTCAGATAGAACAATTAGTTTTAAATGGAACTAATTTTCGCATCTGGAGTGTCCTCTCTCACAAGGTCGACCACTTAGTTTCGTCGAACACATACGGTTTCCAGTGGCATCGCCACAGATTTCAGAGAACAGGCGTTTCTCCTGGCACACTACCGAACACTTAGTTTCAGATAGAACAATTAGTTTTAAATGGAACTAAGTTTCGCATCTGGAGTTTCCTCTCTCCCAAGGTCGACCACTTAGTTTCGTCGAACACATACGGTTTCGAGTAGCATCGTCACAGAATTCAGAGAACAGGCGCCTCTCCTGGCACAGTATCGAACACTTAGTTTCAGATAGAACAATTAGTTTAAAATGAAAGTAAGTTTCGCATCTGGAGTTTCCTCTCTCACAAGGTCGACCACTTAGTTTCGTCGAACACATACGGTTTCGAGTGGCACCGCCACAGATTTCAGAGAACAGGCGTTTCTCCTGGCACACTACCGAACACTTAGTTTCAGATAGAACAATTAGTTTTAAATGGAACTAAGTTTCGCATCTGGAGTTTCCTCTCTCACAAGGTCGACCACTTAGTTTCGTCGAACACATACGCTTTCGAGTAGCATCGCGACAGATTTCCGAGAACAGGCGCTTCTCCTGGCACAGTATCGAACACTTAGTTAAAAATGTAACTAAGTTTCGCATCTGGAGTGTCCTATCCCACAAGGTCGACCACTTAGTTTCGTCGAACACATACGGTTTCGAGTAGCATCGCTACAGATTTCAGAGAACTGGCGCTTCTCCTGGCACAGTATCGAACACTTAGTTTCAAATAGAACAATTAGTTTAAAATGGGACTAAGTTTCGCATCTTGAGTTTCCTCTCTCACAAGGTCGACCACTTAGTTTCGTCGAACACATACGGTTTCGAGTAGCATCGCCACAGATTTCAGAGAACAGGCGATTCTCCTGGCACAGTATCGAACACTTAGATTCAGATAGAACAATTAGTTTAAAATGTAACTATGTGTCGCATCTGGAGTTTCTGCTCCCACAAGGTCGACCACTTAGTTTCGTTGAACACATTCGGTTTCGAGTGGCATCGCCACAGGTTTCAGAGACAGGCGCTTCTACTGGCACAGTATCGAAAACTTAGTTTCAGATAGAACAATTAGTTTAAAATGGAACTATTGTTCGCATCTTGAGTTTCCTCTTTCACAAGGTCGACCACTTAGTTTCGCCGAACACATACGGTCTCGAGTAGCATCGCCACAGATTTCAGAGAACAGGCGCTTCTTCTGGCACAGTATCGGACACTTAGTTTCGGATAGAAAAATTTGTTTAAAATGGAACAAAGCTTCGCATTTGGAGATTCCTCTCTCACAAGGTCGGCCACTTAGTTTCGCCGAACACATACGGTTTCGAGTGGCATCGCCACAGATTTCAGAGAACAGGCGCTTCTCCTGGCACAGTATCGCACACTTAGTTTCAGATAGAACAATTAGTTTTAAATGGAACTAATTTTCGCATCTGGAGTGTCCTCTCTCGCAAGGTCGACCACTTAGTTTCGTCGAACACATACGGTTTCCAGTGGCATCGCCACAGATTTCAGAGAACAGGCGTTTCTCCTGGCACACTACCGAACACTTAGTTTCAGATAGAACAATTAGTTTTAAATGGAACTAAGTTTCGCATCTGGAGTTTCCTCTCTCACAAGGTCGACCACTTAGTTTCGTCGAACACATACGGTTTCGAGTAGCATCGCCACAGATTTCAGAGAACAGGCGCTTATCCTGACCCTGTATCGAACACTTAGTTTCAGATAGAACAATTAGTTTAAAATGGAAGTAAGTTTCGCATCTGCAGTTTCCTCTCTCACAAGGTCGACCACTTAGTTTCGTCGAACACATACGCTTTCGAGTAGCATCGCCACAGATTTCAGAGAACAGGCGCTTCTCCTGGCACAGTATCGGACACTTAGTTTCAGATAGAACAATTAGTTTTAAATGGAACTAAGTTTCGCATCTGGAGTTTCCTCTCTCACAAGGTCGACCACTTAGTTTCGTCGAACACATACGGTTTCGAGTAGCATCGCCACAGATTTCAGAGAACAGGCGCTTATCCTGACCCTGTATCGAACACTCAGTTTCAGATAGAACAATTAGTTTAAAATGGAAGTAAGTTTCGCATCTGCAGTTGCCTCTCTCACAAGGTCGACCACTTAGTTTCGTCGAACACATACGGTTTCGAGTAGCATCGCCACAGATTTCAGAGAACAGGCGCTTCTCCTGGCACAGTATCGGACACTTAGTTTCAGATAGAAAAATTAGTTTAGAATGGAACTAAGCTTCGCATTTGGAGTTTCCTCTCTCATAAGGTCGGCCACTTAGTTTCGTCGAACACATACGGTTGCGAGTAGCACCGCCACAGATTTCAGAGAACAGGCGCCTCCCCCGGCACAGTATCGAACACTTAGTTTCAGATAGAACAATTAGTTTAAAATGGAAGTAAGTTTCGCATCTGGAGTTTCCTCTCTCACAAGGTCGACCACTTAGTTTCGTCGAACACATACGGTTTCGAGTAGCATCGTCACAGAATTCAGAGAACAGGCGCCTCTCCTGGCACAGTATCGAACACTTAGTTTCAGATAGAACAATTAGTTTAAAATGAAAGTAAGTTTCGCATCTGGAGTTTCCTCTCTCACAAGGTCGACCACTTAGTTTCGTCGAACACATACGGTTTCGAGTGGCATCGCCACAGATTTCAGAGAACAGGCGTTTCTCCTGGCACACTACCGAACCCTTAGTTTCAGATAGAACAATTAGTTTTAAATGGAACTAAGTTTCGCATCTGGAGTGTCCTATCCCACAAGGTCGACCACTTAGTTTCGTCGAACACATACGGTTTCGAGTAGCATCGCTACAGATTTCAGAGAACTGGCGCTTCTCCTGGCACAGTATCGAACACTTAGGTTCAAATAGAACAATTAGTTTAAACTGGGACTAAGTTTCGCATCTTGAGTTTCCTCTCTCACAAGGTCGACCACTTAGTTTCGTCGAACACATACGGTTTCGAGTGGCATCGCCACAGATTTCAGAGAACAGGCGCTACTCCTGGCACAGTATCGAACACTTAGTTTCAGATAGAACAATTAGTTTAAAATGGAACTAAGTTTCGCATCTGGAGTTTCCTCTCTCACAAGTTCGGCCACTTAGTTTCGTCGAACAGATACGGTTTCGAGTGGCATCGCCACACATTTCAGAGAACAGGCGCTTCTCCTGGCACAGTACCGAACACTTAGTTTCAGATAGAACAATTAGTTTAAAATGGAAATAAGTTTCGCATCTGGAGATTCCTCACTCACAAGGTCGACTACTTAGTTTCATCGAACACATACGGTTTCGAGTGGCATCGCCACAGATTTCAGAGAACAGGCGTTTATCGTGGAACACTATCGAACACTTAGTTCCAGATAGAACAACTAGTTTAAATGGAACTTTGTTTCGCATCCGGAGTTTCCTCTCTCACAAGGTCAACCACTTAGTTTCGTCGAACACATACGGTTTCGAGTGGCATTGCCACAGATTTCAGGGAACAGGCGCTTCTCCTGGCACAGTACCGAACACTTAGTTTCAGGTAGAACAATTAGTTTAAAATGGAACTATGTTTCGCAACTGGAGAACCCTCTCTCAAAAGATCGACGACTTAATTTCGTCGAACACATACGGTTTCGAGTGGCATCGACACAGATTTCAGAGAACAGGCGCTACTCCTGGCACAGTATCGAACACTTAGTTTCAGATAGAACAATTAGTTTAAAATGGAAATAAGTTTCGCATCTGGAGATTCCTCACTCACAAGGTCAACCACTTAGTTTCGTCGAACACATACGGTTTCGTGTGGCATCGCCACAGATTTCAGAGAACAGGCGTTTATCGTGGAACACTATCGAACACTTAGTTCCAGATAGAACAACTAGTTTAAATGGAACTTTGTTTCGCATCCGGAGTTTCCTCCCTCACAAGGCGACCACTTAGTTTCGTCGAACTCATACCGTTTCGAGTGGCATTGCCACAGATTTCAGGGAACAGGCGCTTCTCCTGGCACAGTAGCGAACACTTAGTTTCAGGTAGAACAATTAGTTTAAAATGGAACTATGTTTCGCAACTGGAGAACCCTCTCTCAAAAGATCGACGACTTAATTTCGTCGAACACATACGGTTTCGAGTGGCATCGCCACAGATTTCAGAGAACAGGCGCTACTCCTGGCACAGTATCGAACACTTAGTTTCAGATAGAACAATTAGTTTTAAATGGAACAATGTTTCTCATCTGGAGTTTCCTTTCGCACAAGGTCGACGACTTAATTTCGTCGAACACATACGGTTTCGAGTGGCATCGCCAGAGATTACAGAGAACAGGCGCTTCTCCTGGCACAGTATCGAAAACTTAGTTTCAGGTAGAACAATTAGTTTAAAATGGAACTATGTTTCGCAACTGGAGAACCCTCTCTCAAAAGATCGACGACTTAATTTCGTCGAACACATACGGTTTCGAGTGGCATCGACACAGATTTCAGAGAACAGGCGCTACTCCTGGCACAGTATCGAACACTTAGTTTCAGATAGAACAATTAGTTTAAAATGGAAATAAGTTTCGCATCTGGAGATTCCTCACTCACAAGGTCAACCACTTAGTTTCGTCGAACACATACGGTTTCGTGTGGCATCGCCACAGATTTCAGAGAACAGGCGTTTATCGTGGAACACTATCGAACACTTAGTTCCAGATAGAACAACTAGTTTAAATGGAACTTTGTTTCGCATCCGGAGTTTCCTCCCTCACAAGGCGACCACTTAGTTTCGTCGAACTCATACCGTTTCGAGTGGCATTGCCACAGATTTCAGGGAACAGGCGCTTCTCCTGGCACAGTAGCGAACACTTAGTTTCAGGTAGAACAATTAGTTTAAAATGGAACTATGTTTCGCAACTGGAGAACCCTCTCTCAAAAGATCGACGACTTAATTTCGTCGAACACATACGGTTTCGAGTGGCATCGCCACAGATTTCAGAGAACAGGCGCTACTCCTGGCACAGTATCGAACACTTAGTTTCAGATAGAACAATTAGTTTAAAATGGAACTGAGTTTCGCATCTGGAGTTTCCTCTCTCACAAGTTCGGCCACTTAGTTTCGTCGAACAGATACGGTTTCGAGTGGCATCGCCACACATTTCAGAGAACAGGCGCTTCTCCTGGCACAGTACCGAACACTTAGTTTCAGATAGAACAATTAGTTTAAAATGGAACTATGTTTGGCATCTGGAGTTTCCTCTACCACGAGGTCGACTACTTAGTTTCGTCAAACACATAAGGTCTCGTGTGGCGTCGCCACAGATTTCAGAGAACAGGCGTTTATCGTGGCACACTATCGAACACTTAGTTTCAGATAGAACAATTAGTTTAAAATGGAAATAAGTTTCGCATCTGGAGATTCCTCACTCACAAGGTCGACTACTTAGTTTCATCGAACACATACGGTTTCGAGTGGCATCGCCACAGATTTCAGAGAACAGGCGTTTATCGTGGAACACTATCGAACACTTAGTTCCAGATAGAACAACTAGTTTAAATGGAACTTTGTTTCGCATCCGGAGTTTCCTCTCTCACAAGGTCAACCACTTAGTTTCGTCGAACACATACGGTTTCGAGTGGCATTGCCACAGATTTCAGGGAACAGGCGCTTCTCCTGGCACAGTACCGAACACTTAGTTTCAGGTAGAACAATTAGTTTAAAATGGAACTAAGTTTCGCATCTGGAGTTTCCTCTCTCACAAGTTCGGCCACTTAGTTTCGTCGAACAGATACGGTTTCGAATGGCATCGCCACACATTTCAGAGAACAGGCGCTTCTCTTGGCACAGTACCGAACACTTAGTTTCAGATAGAACAATTAGTTTAAAATGGAACTATGTTTGGCATCTGGAGTTTCCTCTACCACGAGGTCGACTACTTAGTTTCGTCAAACACATACAGTCTCGTGTGGCGTCGCCACAGATTTCAGAGAACAGGCGTTTATCGTGGCACACTATCGAACACTTAGTTTCAGATAGAACAATTAGTTCAAAATGGAAATAAGTTTCGCATCTGGAGATTCCTCACTCACAAGGTCGACTACTTAGTTTCATCGAACACATACGGTTTCGAGTGGCATCGCCACAGATTTCAGAGAACAGGCGTTTATCGTGGAACACTATCGAACACTTAGTTCCAGATAGAACAACTAGTTTAAATGGAACTTTGTTTCGCATCCGGAGTTTCCTCTCTCACAAGGTCAACCACTTAGTTTCGTCGAACACATACGGTTTCGAGTGGCATTGCCACAGATTTCAGGGAACAGGCGCTTCTCCTGGCACAGTACCGAACACTTAGTTTCAGGTAGAACAATTAGTTTAAAATGGAACTATGTTTCGCATCTGGAGTTTCCTCTACCACAAGGTCGACTACTTAGTTTCGTCGAACACATACGGTTTCGTGTGGCAACGCCACAGATTTCAGAGAACAGGCGTTTATCGTGGAACACTATCGAACACTTAGTTCCAGATAGAACAACTATTTTAAATGGAACTTTGTTTCGCATCCGGAGTTTCCTCTCTCACAAGGTCAACCACTTAGTTTCGTCGAACACATACGGTTTCGAGTGGCATTGCCACAGATTTCAGGGAACAGGCGCTTCTCCTGGCACAGTACCGAACACTTAGTTTCAGGTAGAACAATTAGTTTAAAATGGAACTATGTTTCGCATCTGGAGTTTCCTCTACCACAAGGTCGACTACTTAGTTTCGTCGAACACATACGGTTTCGAGTGGCATCGCCACAGATTTCAGAGAACAGGCGCTTCTCCTGGCACATTATCGAACCCATAGTTGCAGATAGAACAATTAGTTTAAAATGGAACTAAGTTTCGCATCTGGGGTTTCCTCTCTCACAAGGTCGACCACTTAGTTTCGTCGAACACATACGGTATCGAGTGGCATCGCCACACATTTCAGAGAACAGGCGCTTCTCCTGGCACAGTATCGAACACTTAGTTTCAGATAGAACAATTAGTTTAAAATGGAACTATGTTTCGCATCTGGAGTGTCCTATCCCACAAGGTCGACCACTTAGTTTCGTCGAACACATACGGTTTCGAGTAGCATCGCTACAGATTTCAGAGAACTGGCACTTCTCCTGGCACAGTATCGAACACTTAGTTTCAAATAGAACAATTAGTTTAAAATGGGACTAAGTTTCGCATCTTGAGTTTCCTCTCTCACAAGGTCGACCACTTAGTTTCGTCGAACACATACGGTTTCGAGTGGCATTGCCACAGATTTCAGGGAACAGGCGCTTCTCCTGGCACAGTATCGAACACTTAGTTTCAGATAGAACAATTAGTTTAAAATGGAACTAAGTTTCGCATCTGGAGTGTCCTATCCCACAAGGTCGACCACTTAGTTTCGTCGAACACATACGGTATCGAGTGGCATCGCCACACATTTCAGCGAACAGGCGCTTCTCCTGGCACAGTATCGAACACTTAGTTTCAGATAGAACAATTAGTTTAAAATGGAACTAAGTTTCGCATCTGGAGTGTCCTATCCCACAAGGTCGACCACTTAGTTTCGTCGAACACATACGGTTTCGAGTAGCATCGCTACAGATTTCAGAGAACTGGCCTTTCTCCTGGCACAGTATCGAACACTTAGTTTCAAATAGAAAAATTAGTTTAGAATGGAACAAAGCTTCGCATTTGGAGTTTCCTCTCTCATAAGGTCGGCCACTTAGTTTCCTCGAACACATACGGTTGCGAGTAGCATCGCCACAGATTTCAGAGAACAGGCGCCTCCCCTGGCACAGTATCGAACACTTAGTTTCAGATAGAACAATTAGTTTAAAATGGAACTAAGTTTCGCATCTGGAGTGTCCTATCCCACAAGGTCGACCACTTAGTTTCGTCGAACACATACGGTTTCGAGTAGCATCGCTACAGATTTCAGAGAACTGGCACTTCTCCTGGCACAGTATCGAACACTTAGTTTCAAATAGAACAATTAGTTTAAAATGGGACTAAGTTTCGCATCTTGAGTTTCCTCTCTCACAAGGTCGACCACTTAGTTTCGTCGAACACATACGGTTTCGAGTGGCATTGCCACAGATTTCAGGGAACAGGCGCTTCTCCTGGCACAGTATCGAACACTTAGTTTCAGATAGAACAATTAGTTTAAAATGGAACTAAGTTTCGCATCTGGAGTGTCCTATCCCACAATGTCGACCACTTAGTTTCGTCGAACACATACGGTATCGAGTGGCATCGCCACACATTTCAGCGAACAGGCGCTTGTCCTGGCACAGTATCGAACACTTAGTTTCAGATAGAACAATTAGTTTAAAATGGAACTAAGTTTCGCATCTGGAGTGTCCTATCCCACAAGGTCGACCACTTAGTTTCGTCGAACACATACGGTTTCGAGTAGCATCGCTACAGATTTCAGAGAACTGGCCTTTCTCCTGGCACAGTACCGAACACTTAGTTTCAGATAGAACAATTAGTTTAAAATGGAACTATGTTTGGCATCTGGAGTTTCCTCTACCACGAGGTCGACTACTTAGTTTCGTCAAACACATACGGTCTCGTGTGGCGTCGCCACAGATTTCAGAGAACAGGCGTTTATCGTGGCACACTATCGAACACTTAGTTTCAGATAGAACAATTAGTTTAAAATGGAACTAAGTTTCGCATCTGGAGTGTCCTATCCCACAATGTCGACCACTTAGTTTCGTCGAACACATACGGTATCGAGTGGCATCGCCACACATTTCAGCGAACAGGCGCTTCTCCTGGCACAGTATCGAACACTTAGTTTCAGATAGAACAATTAGTTTAAAATGGAACTAAGTTTCGCATCTGGAGTGTCCTATCCCACAAGGTCGACCACTTAGTTTCGTCGAACACATACGGTTTCGAGTAGCATCGCTACAGATTTCAGAGAACTGGCCTTTCTCCTGGCACAGTACCGAACACTTAGTTTCAGATAGAACAATTAGTTTAAAATGGAACTATGTTTGGCATCTGGAGTTTCCTCTACCACGAGGTCGACTACTTAGTTTCGTCAAACACATACGGTCTCGTGTGGCGTCGCCACAGATTTCAGAGAACAGGCGTTTATCGTGGCACACTATCGAACACTTAGTTTCAGATAGTACAATTAGTTTAAAATGGAAATAAGTTTCGCATCTGGAGATTCCTCACTCACAAGGTCGACTACTTAGTTTCATCGAACACATACGGTTTCGAGTGGCATCGCCACAGATTTCAGAGAACAGGCGTTTATCGTGGAACACTATCGAACACTTAGTTCCAGATAGAACAACTAGTTTAAATGGAACTTTGTTTCGCATCCGGAGTTTCCTCTCTCACAAGGTCAACCACTTAGTTTCGTCGAACACATACGGTTTCGAGTGGCATTGCCACAGATTTCAGGGAACAGGCGCTTCTCCTGGCACAGTACCGAACACTTAGTTTCAGGTAGAACAATTAGTTTAAAATGGAACTATGTTTCGCATCTGGAGTTTCCTCTACCACAAGGTCGACTACTTAGTTTCGTCGAACACATACGGTTTCGTGTGGCATCGCCACAGATTTCAGAGAACAGGCGTTTATCGTGGAACACTTAGTTCCAGATAGAACAACTAGTTTAAATGGAACTGTGTTTCGCATCCGGAGTTTCCTCTCTCACAAGGTCAACCACTTAGTTTCGTCGAACACATACGGTTTCGAGTGGCATTGCCACAGATTTCAGGGAACAGGCGCTTCTCCTGGCACAGTACCGAACACTTAGATTCAGGTAGAACAATTAGTTTAAAATGGAACTATGTTTCGCATCTGGAGTTTCCTCTACCACAAGGTCGACTACTTAGTTTCGTCGAACACATACGGTTTCGTGTGGCATCGCCACAGATTTCAGAGAACAGGCGCTTCTCCTGGCACATTATCGAACACATAGTTGCAGATAGAACAATTAGTTTAAAATGGAACTAAGTTTCGCATCTGGGGTTTCCTCTCTCACAAGGTCGACCACTTAAGATCGTCGAACACATACGGTTTCGAGTGGCATCGCCATAGATTTCAGAGAACAGGCGCTTCTCCTGGCACAGTAGCGAACACTTAGTTTCAGGTAGAACAATTAGTTTAAAATGGAACTATGTTTCGCAACTGGAGATCCCTCTCTCAAAAGATCGACGACTTAATTTCGTCGAACACATACGGTTTCGAGTGGCATCGCCACAGATTTCAGAGAACAGGCGCTTCGCCTGGCACAGTATCGAACACTTAGTTTCAGATAGAACAATTACTTTAAAATGGAACTAAGCTTCGCATCGGGAGCTTCCTCTCTCACAAGGTGGACCACTTAGTTTCGTCGAACACATACGATTTCGAATAGCATCGACACTGATTTCAGAGAACAGGCGCTTCTCCTGGCACAGTATCGAACACTTAGTTTCAGATAGAACAATTAGTTTAAAATGGAACTAAGTTTCGCATCTGGAGTGTCCTATCCCACAAGGTCGACCACTTAGTTTCGTCGAACACATACGGTTTCGAGTAGCATCGCTACAGATTTCAGAGAACTGGCCTTTCTCCTGGCACAGTATCGAACACTTAGTTTCAAATAGAAAAATTAGTTTAGAATGGAACAAAGCTTCGCATTTGGAGTTTCCTCTCTCATAAGGTCGGCCACTTAGTTTCCTCGAACACATACGGTTGCGAGTAGCATCGCCACAGATTTCAGAGAACAGGCGCCTCCCCTGGCACAGTATCGAACACTTAGTTTCAGATAGAACAATTAGTTTAAAATGGAACTAAGTTTCGCATCTGGAGTGTCCTATCCCACAAGGTCGACCACTTAGTTTCGTCGAACACATACGGTTTCGAGTAGCATCGCTACAGATTTCAGAGAACTGGCACTTCTCCTGGCACAGTATCGAACACTTAGTTTCAAATAGAACAATTAGTTTAAAATGGGACTAAGTTTCGCATCTGGAGTTTCCTCTCTCACAAGGTCGACCACTTAGTTTCGTCGAACACATACGGTTTCGAGTGGCATTGCCACAGATTTCAGGGAACAGGCGCTTCTCCTGGCACAGTATCGAACACTTAGTTTCAGATAGAACAATTAGTTTAAAATGGAACTAAGTTTCGCATCTGGAGTGTCCTATCCCACAATGTCGACCACTTAGTTTCGTCGAACACATACGGTATCGAGTGGCATCGCCACACATTTCAGCGAACAGGCGCTTGTCCTGGCACAGTATCGAACACTTAGTTTCAGATAGAACAATTAGTTTAAAATGGAACTAAGTTTCGCATCTGGAGTGTCCTATCCCACAAGGTCGACCACTTAGTTTCGTCGAACACATACGGTTTCGAGTAGCATCGCTACAGATTTCAGAGAACTGGCCTTTCTCCTGGCACAGTACCGAACACTTAGTTTCAGATAGAACAATTAGTTTAAAATGGAACTATGTTTGGCATCTGGAGTTTCCTCTACCACGAGGTCGACTACTTAGTTTCGTCAAACACATACGGTCTCGTGTGGCGTCGCCACAGATTTCAGAGAACAGGCGTTTATCGTGGCACACTATCGAACACTTAGTTTCAGATAGAACAATTAGTTTAAAATGGAACTAAGTTTCGCATCTGGAGTGTCCTATCCCACAATGTCGACCACTTAGTTTCGTCGAACACATACGGTATCGAGTGGCATCGCCACACATTTCAGCGAACAGGCGCTTCTCCTGGCACAGTATCGAACACTTAGTTTCAGATAGAACAATTAGTTTAAAATGGAACTAAGTTTCGCATCTGGAGTGTCCTATCCCACAAGGTCGACCACTTAGTTTCGTCGAACACATACGGTTTCGAGTAGCATCGCTACAGATTTCAGAGAACTGGCCTTTCTCCTGGCACAGTACCGAACACTTAGTTTCAGATAGAACAATTAGTTTAAAATGGAACTATGTTTGGCATCTGGAGTTTCCTCTACCACGAGGTCGACTACTTAGTTTCGTCAAACACATACGGTCTCGTGTGGCGTCGCCACAGATTTCAGAGAACAGGCGTTTATCGTGGCACACTATCGAACACTTAGTTTCAGATAGTACAATTAGTTTAAAATGGAAATAAGTTTCGCATCTGGAGATTCCTCACTCACAAGGTCGACTACTTAGTTTCATCGAACACATACGGTTTCGAGTGGCATCGCCACAGATTTCAGAGAACAGGCGTTTATCGTGGAACACTATCGAACACTTAGTTCCAGATAGAACAACTAGTTTAAATGGAACTTTGTTTCGCATCCGGAGTTTCCTCTCTCACAAGGTCAACCACTTAGTTTCGTCGAACACATACGGTTTCGAGTGGCATTGCCACAGATTTCAGGGAACAGGCGCTTCTCCTGGCACAGTACCGAACACTTAGTTTCAGGTAGAACAATTAGTTTAAAATGGAACTATGTTTCGCATCTGGAGTTTCCTCTACCACAAGGTCGACTACTTAGTTTCGTCGAACACATACGGTTTCGTGTGGCATCGCCACAGATTTCAGAGAACAGGCGTTTATCGTGGAACACTTAGTTCCAGATAGAACAACTAGTTTAAATGGAACTGTGTTTCGCATCCGGAGTTTCCTCTCTCACAAGGTCAACCACTTAGTTTCGTCGAACACATACGGTTTCGAGTGGCATTGCCACAGATTTCAGGGAACAGGCGCTTCTCCTGGCACAGTACCGAACACTTAGATTCAGGTAGAACAATTAGTTTAAAATGGAACTATGTTTCGCATCTGGAGTTTCCTCTACCACAAGGTCGACTACTTAGTTTCGTCGAACACATACGGTTTCGTGTGGCATCGCCACAGATTTCAGAGAACAGGCGCTTCTCCTGGCACATTATCGAACACATAGTTGCAGATAGAACAATTAGTTTAAAATGGAACTAAGTTTCGCATCTGGGGTTTCCTCTCTCACAAGGTCGACCACTTAAGATCGTCGAACACATACGGTTTCGAGTGGCATCGCCATAGATTTCAGAGAACAGGCGCTTCTCCTGGCACAGTAGCGAACACTTAGTTTCAGGTAGAACAATTAGTTTAAAATGGAACTATGTTTCGCAACTGGAGATCCCTCTCTCAAAAGATCGACGACTTAATTTCGTCGAACACATACGGTTTCGAGTGGCATCGCCACAGATTTCAGAGAACAGGCGCTTCGCCTGGCACAGTATCGAACACTTAGTTTCAGATAGAACAATTACTTTAAAATGGAACTAAGCTTCGCATCGGGAGCTTCCTCTCTCACAAGGTGGACCACTTAGTTTCGTCGAACACATACGATTTCGAATAGCATCGACACTGATTTCAGAGAACAGGCGCTTCTCCTGGCACAGTATCGAACACTTAGTTTCAGATAGAACAATTAGTTTTAAATGGCACAATGTTTCTCATCTGGAGTTTCCTTTCGCACAAGGTCGACGACTTAATTTCGTCGAACACATACGGTTTCGAGTGGCATCGCCAGAGATTACAGAGAACAGGCGCTTCTCCTGGCACAGTATCGAAAACTTTCAGATAGAACAATTAGATTAAAATGGAACTATGTTTCGCATTTGGAGTTTCCTCTCTCACAAGGTCGGCCACTTAGTTTCGTCGAACACATACGGTTTCGAGTAGCATCGCCTCTGATTTCAGAGAATAGGCGCTTCTCCTGGCTCATTATCGAAAACTTAGTTTCAGATAGAACAATTAGTTTAAAATGGAACTAAGTTTCGCATCTGGAGTTTCCTCTCTCACAAGGTCGGCCACTTAGTTTCGTCGAACACATACGGTTTCGAGTAGCATCGCCTCAGATTTCAGAGAACAGGCGCTTCTCCTGGCACAGTATTGAACACTTAGTTTCAGATAGAACAATTAGTTTAAAATGGCACTAAGTTTCGCGTCTGGAGTTTCCTCTCTCACAAGGTCAACCACTTAGTTTCGTCGAACACATACGGTTTCGAGTAGCATCGCCTCAGATTTCAGAGAACAGGCGCTTCTCCTGGCACAGTATTGAACACTTAGTTTCAGATAGAACAATTAGTTTAAAATGGCACTAAGTTTCGCGTCTGGAGTTTCCTCTCTCACAAGGTCCACCACTTAGTTTCGTCGAACATATACGGTTTCGAGTAGCATCGCCACAGCTTTCAGAGAACAGGCGCTTCCCCTGGCACAGTATCGAACACTTAGTTTCAGATAGAACAATTAGTTTAAAATGGAACTAAGTTTCGCATCTGGAGTTTCCTCTCTCACAGGGTCGACCACTTAGATTCGTCGAACACATACGGTTTCGAGTAGCATCGCCACTGATTCCAGAGAACAGGCGCTTCTCCTGGCACAGTACCGAACACTTAGTTTCAGATAGAACAATTAGGTTAAAATGGAACTAAGCTTCGCATCTGGAGCTTCCTCTCTCACAAGGTGGACCACTTAGTTTCGTCGAACACATACGGTTTCGAGTGGTATGGCCAGAGATTTCAGAGAACAGGCGCTTCTCCTGGCACAGTATCGAAAACTTTCAGATAGAACAATTAGTTTAAAATGGAACTAAGTTTCGCATCCGGAGGTTCCCCTCTCACAAAGTGGACCACTTAGTTTGGTCAAACACTTAGGGTTTCGAGTGGCATCGCCACAGGTTTCAGAGAACAGGCGCTTTTCCTGGCACACTATCGAACACTTAGTTTCAGATAGAACAATTATTTTAAAATGGAATTAAGTTTGTCATTTGGAGTTTCTTGCCTCACAAGGTTGACCACTTAGTTTTGTCGAACACAAACGGTTTCGAGTGGCATCGCCACAGATTTCAGAGAACTGGCGCTTCTCCTGGCACAGTATCGAACACTTAGTTTCAGATAGAACAATTAGTATAAAATGGAACTATGTTTCGCATCTGGAGTTTCCTGTCTACAAAGTCGACCACTTAGTTTCGTCGAACACATACGGTTTCGAGTGGCATCGCCACAGATTTCAGAGAACAGGCGCCTCTCCTGGCACAGTATCGAACACTTAGTTTCAGATAGAACAATTAGTTTTAAATGGAACTAAGTTTCGCATCTGGAGTTTCCTCTCTCACAAGGTCGACTACTTAGTTTCGTCGAACACATACGGTTTCGAGTAGCATCGCCACAGATTTCAGATAACAGGCGCTTCTCCTGGCACAGTATCGGACACTTAGTTTCAGATAGAAAAATTAGTTTAGAATGGAACAAAGCTTCGCATTTGGAGTTTCCTCTCTCATAAGGTCGGCCACTTAGTTTCCTCGAACACATACGGTTGCGAGTAGCATCGCCACAGATTTCAGAGAACAGGCGCCTCCCCTGGCACAGTATCGAACACTTAGTTCCAGATAGAACAACTAGTTTAAATGGAACTTTGTTTCGCATCCGGAGTTTCCTCTCTCACAAGGTCAACCACTTAGTTTCGTCGAACACATACGGTTTCGAGTAGCATCGCCACACATTTCAGAGAACAGGGGCGTCTCCTGGCACAGTATCGAACACTTATTTCAGACAGAACAATTAGTTTAAAATGGAACTACGTTTCGCATCTGGAATATCCTCTCTCACAAGATCAACCACTTAGTTTCGTCGAACACATACGGTTTCGAGTAGCATCGCCACACATTTCAGAGAACAGATGCTTCTCCTGGCACATTATCGAACACTTAGTTTCAGATAGAAGAATTAGTTTAAAATGGAACTAAGTTTCGCATCTGGAGTTTCCTCTCCCACAAGGTCGACCACTTAGCTGCCTCGAACACATACGGTTTCGAGTAGCATCGCCAGAGATTTCAGAGAACAGGCGCTTCTCCTGGCACAGTATCGAACACTTATTTCAGACAGAACAATTAGTTTAAAATGGGACTAAGTTTCGCATCTGGAGTTTCCCCTCCCACAAGGTCGACCACTTAGCTTCCTCGAACACATACGGTTTCGAGTAGCATCGCCAGAGATTTCAGAGAACAGGCGCTTCTCCTGGCACAGTATCGAACACTTAGTTTCAGATAGAACCATTAGTTTAAAATGGTACTAAATTTCGCATCTGGAGTTTCCTCTCTCACAAGGCGGCCACTTAGTTTCGTGGAACACATACGGTTTCGAGTAGCATCGCCAGAGATTTCAGAGAACAGGAGCTTCTCCTGGCACAGTATCGAACACTTAGTTTCAGATAGAACCATTAGTTTAAAATGGTACTAAATTTCGCATTTGGAGTTTCCTCTCTCACAAGGCGGCCACTTAGTTTCGTGGAACACATTCGGTTTCGAGTAGCATCGCCACAGATTTCAGAGAACAGGCGCTTTTCCTGGCACATTATCGAACACATAGTTGCAGATAGAACAATTAGTTTAAAATGGAACTAAGTTTCGCATCTGGAGTTTCCTCTCTCACATAGTTGCAGATAGAACAATTAGTTTAAAATGGAACTAAGTTTCGCATCTGGAGTTTCCTCTCTCACAAGGTCGGCCTCTTAGTATCGTCGAACACATACGTTTTCGAGTGGTATCGCCACAGATTTCAGAGAACAGGCGCTTCGCCTGGCACAGTATCGAACACTTAGTTTCAGATAGAACAATTACTTTAAAATGGAACTAAGCTTCGCATCGGGAGCTTCCTCTCTCACAAGGTGGACCACTTAGTTTCGTCGAACACATACGATTTCGACTAGCATCGACACTGATTTCAGAGAACAGGCGCTTCTCCTGGCACAGTATCGAACACTTAGCTTCAGATAGAACAATTAGTTTTAAATGGAACAATGTTTCTCATCTGGAGTTTCCTTTCGCACAAGGTCGACGACTTAATTTCGTCGAACACATACGGTTTCGAGTGGCATCGCCAGGGATTACAGAGAACAGGCGCTTCTCCTGGCACAGTATCGAACACTTAGTTTCAGATAGAACAATTAGTTTTAAATGGAACAATGTTTCTCATCTGGAGTTTCCTTTCGCACAAGGTCGACGACTTAATTTCGTCGAACACATACGGTTTCGAGTGGCATCGCCAGAGATTACAGAGAACAGGCGCTTCTCCTGGCACAGTATCGAAAACTTTCAGATAGAACAATTAGATTAAAATGGAACTATGTTTCGCATTTGGAGTTTCCTCTCTCACAAGGTCGGCCACTTAGTTTCGTCGAACACAAACGGTTTCGAGTGGCATCGCCACAGATTTCAGAGAACTGGCGCTTCTCCTGGCACAGTATCGAACACCTAGTTTCAGATAGAACAATTAGTATAAAATGGAACTATGTTTCGCATCTGGAGTTTCCTGTCTACAAAGTCGACCACTTAGTTTCGTCGAACACATACGGTTTCGAGTGGCATCGCCACAGATTTCAGAGAACAGGCGCCTCTCCTGGCACAGTATCGAACACTTAGTTTCAGATAGAACAATTAGTTTTAAATGGAACTAAGTTTCGCATCTGGAGTTTCCTCTCTCACAAGGTCGACTACTTAGTTTCGTCGAACACATACGGTTTCGAGTAGCATCGCCACAGATTTCAGATAACAGGCGCTTCTCCTGGCACAGTATCGGACACTTATTTCAGACAGAACAATTAGTTTAAAATGGGACTAAGTTTCGCATCTGGAGTTTCCCCTCCCACAAGGTCGACCACTTAGCTTCCTCGAACACATACGTTTTCGAGTGGTATCGCCAGAGATTACAGAGAACAGGCGCTTCTCCTGGCACAGTATCGAACACTTAGTTTCAGATAGAACAATTAGTTTTAAATGGAACAATGTTTCTCATCTGGAGTTTCCTTTCGCACAAGGTCGACGACTTAATTTCGTCGAACACATACGGTTTCGAGTGGCATCGCCAGAGATTACAGAGAACAGGCGCTTCTCCTGGCACAGTATCGAAAACTTTCAGATAGAACAATTAGTATAAAATGGAACTATGTTTCGCATCTGGAGTTTCCTGTCTACAAAGTCGACCACTTAGTTTCGTCGAACACATACGGTTTCGAGTGGCATCGCCACAGATTTCAGAGAACAGGCGCCTCTCCTGGCACAGTATCGAACACTTAGTTTCAGATAGAACAATTAGTTTTAAATGGAACTAAGTTTCGCATCTGGAGTTTCCTCTCTCACAAGGTCGACTACTTAGTTTCGTCGAACACAAACGGTTTCGAGTGGCATCGCCACAGATTTCAGAGAACTGGCGCTTCTCCTGGCACAGTATCGAACACTTAGTTTCAGATAGAACAATTAGTATAAAATGGAACTATGTTTCGCATCTGGAGTTTCCTGTCTACAAAGTCGACCACTTAGTTTCGTCGAACACATACGGTTTCGAGTGGCATCGCCACAGATTTCAGAGAACAGGCGCCTCTCCTGGCACAGTATCGAACACTTAGTTTCAGATAGAACAATTAGTTTTAAATGGAACTAAGTTTCGCATCTGGAGTTTCCTCTCTCACAAGGTCGACTACTTAGTTTCGTCGAACACATACGGTTTCGAGTAGCATCGCCACAGATTTCAGATAACAGGCGCTTCTCCTGGCACAGTATCGGACACTTAGTTTCAGATAGAAAAATTAGTTTAGAATGGAACAAAGCTTCGCATTTGGAGTTTCCTCTCTCATAAGGTCGGCCACTTAGTTTCCTCGAACACATACGGTTGCGAGTAGCATCGCCACAGATTTCAGAGAACAGGCGCCTCCCCTGGCACAGTATCGAACACTTAGTTCCAGATAGAACAACTAGTTTAAATGGAACTTTGTTTCGCATCCGGAGTTTCCTCTCTCACAAGGTCAACCACTTAGTTTCGTCGAACACATACGGTTTCGAGTGGCATTGCCACAGATTTCAGGGAACAGGCGCTTCTCCTGGCACAGTATCGAACACTTAGTTTCAGATAGAACAATTAGTTTAAAAAGGAACTAAGTTTCGCATCTGGAGTGTCCTATCCCACAAGGTCGACCACTTAGTTTCGTCGAACACATACGGTTTCGAGTAGCATCGCCACACATTTCAGAGAACAGGGGCGTCTCCTGGCACAGTATCGAACACTTATTTCAGACAGAACAATTAGTTTAAAATGGAACTACGTTTCGCATCTGGAATATCCTCTCTCACAAGATCAACCACTTAGTTTCGTCGAACACATACGGTTTCGAGTAGCATCGCCACACATTTCAGAGAACAGATGCTTCTCCTGGCACATTATCGAACACTTAGTTTCAGATAGAAGAATTAGTTTAAAATGGAACTAAGTTTCGCATCTGGAGTTTCCTCTCCCACAAGGTCGACCACTTAGCTGCCTCGAACACATACGGTTTCGAGTAGCATCGCCAGAGATTTCAGAGAACAGGCGCTTCTCCTGGCACAGTATCGAACACTTATTTCAGACAGAACAATTAGTTTAAAATGGGACTAAGTTTCGCATCTGGAGTTTCCCCTCCCACAAGGTCGACCACTTAGCTTCCTCGAACACATACGGTTTCGAGTAGCATCGCCAGAGATTTCAGAGAACAGGCGCTTCTCCTGGCACAGTATCGAACACTTAGTTTCAGATAGAACCATTAGTTTAAAATGGTACTAAATTTCGCATCTGGAGTTTCCTCTCTCACAAGGCGGCCACTTAGTTTCGTGGAACACATACGGTTTCGAGTAGCATCGCCAGAGATTTCAGAGAACAGGAGCTTCTCCTGGCACAGTATCGAACACTTAGTTTCAGATAGAACCATTAGTTTAAAATGGTACTAAATTTCGCATTTGGAGTTTCCTCTCTCACAAGGCGGCCACTTAGTTTCGTGGAACACATTCAGTTTCGAGTAGCATCGCCACAGATTTCAGAGAACAGGCGCTTTTCGTGGCACATTATCGAACACATAGTTGCAGATAGAACAATTAGTTTAAAATGGAACTAAGTTTCGCATCTGGAGTTTCCTCTCTCACATAGTTGCAGATAGAACAATTAGTTTAAAATGGAACTAAGTTTCGCATCTGGAGTTTCCTCTCTCACAAGGTCGGCCTCTTAGTATCGTCGAACACATACGTTTTCGAGTGGTATCGCCACAGATTTCAGAGAACAGGCGCTTCGCCTGGCACAGTATCGAACACTTAGTTTCAGATAGAACAATTACTTTAAAATGGAACTAAGCTTCGCATCGGGAGCTTCCTCTCTCACAAGGTGGACCACTTAGTTTCGTCGAACACATACGATTTCGACTAGCATCGACACTGATTTCAGAGAACAGGCGCTTCTCCTGGCACAGTATCGAACACTTAGCTTCAGATAGAACAATTAGTTTTAAATGGAACAATGTTTCTCATCTGGAGTTTCCTTTCGCACAAGGTCGACGACTTAATTTCGTCGAACACATACGGTTTCGAGTGGCATCGCCAGGGATTACAGAGAACAGGCGCTTCTCCTGGCACAGTATCGAACACTTAGTTTCAGATAGAACAATTAGTTTAAAATGGGACTAAGTTTCGCATCTGGAGTTTCCCCTCCCACAAGGTCGACCACTTAGCTTCCTCGAACACATACGTTTTCGAGTGGTATCGCCAGAGATTACAGAGAACAGGCGCTTCTCCTGGCACAGTATCGAACACTTAGTTTCAGATAGAACAATTAGTTTTAAATGGAACAATGTTTCTCATCTGGAGTTTCCTTTCGCACAAGGTCGACGACTTAATTTCGTCGAACACATACGGTTTCGAGTGGCATCGCCAGAGATTACAGAGAACAGGCGCTTCTCCTGGCACAGTATCGAAAACTTTCAGATAGAACAATTAGTATAAAATGGAACTATGTTTCGCATCTGGAGTTTCCTGTCTACAAAGTCGACCACTTAGTTTCGTCGAACACATACGGTTTCGAGTGGCATCGCCACAGATTTCAGAGAACAGGCGCCTCTCCTGGCACAGTATCGAACACTTAGTTTCAGATAGAACAATTAGTTTTAAATGGAACTAAGTTTCGCATCTGGAGTTTCCTCTCTCACAAGGTCGACTACTTAGTTTCGTCGAACACATACGGTTTCGAGTAGCATCGCCACAGATTTCAGATAACAGGCGCTTCTCCTGGCACAGTATCGGACACTTATTTCAGACAGAACAATTAGTTTAAAATGGGACTAAGTTTCGCATCTGGAGTTTCCCCTCCCACAAGGTCGACCACTTAGCTTCCTCGAACACATACGTTTTCGAGTGGTATCGCCAGAGATTACAGAGAACAGACGCTTCTCCTGGCACAGTATCGAACACTTAGTTTCAGATAGAACAATTAGTTTTAAATGGAACAATGTTTCTCATCTGGAGTTTCCTTTCGCACAAGGTCGACGACTTAATTTCGTCGAACACATACGGTTTCGAGTGGCATCGCCAGAGATTACAGAGAACAGGCGCTTCTCCTGGCACAGTATCGAAAACTTTCAGATAGAACAATTAGTATAAAATGGAACTATGTTTCGCATCTGGAGTTTCCTGTCTACAAAGTCGACCACTTAGTTTCGTCGAACACATACGGTTTCGAGTGGCATCGCCACAGATTTCAGAGAGCAGGCGCCTCTCCTGGCACAGTATCGAACACTTAGTTTCAGATAGAACAATTAGTTTTAAATGGAACTAAGTTTCGCATCTGGAGTTTCCTCTCTCACAAGGTCGACTACTTAGTTTCGTCGAACACATACGGTTTCGAGTAGCATCGCCACAGATTTCAGATAACAGGCGCTTCTCCTGGCACAGTATCGGACACTTAGTTTCAGATAGAAAAATTAGTTTAGAATGGAACAAAGCTTCGCATTTGGAGTTTCATCTCTCATAAGGTCGGCCACTTAGTTTCCTCGAACACATACGGTTGCGAGTAGCATCGCCACAGATTTCAGAGAACAGGCGCCTCCCCTGGCACAGTATCGAACACTTAGTTCCAGATAGAACAACTAGTTTAAATGGAACTTTGTTTCGCATCCGGAGTTTCCTCTCTCACAAGGTCAACCACTTAGTTTCGTCGAACACATACGGTTTCGAGTGGCATTGCCACAGATTTCAGAGAACAGGCGCTTCTCCTGGCACAGTATCGAACACTTATTTCAGACAGAACAATTAGTTTAAAATGGGACTAAGTTTCGCATCTGGAGTTTCCCCTCCCACAAGGTCGACCACTTAGCTTCCTCGAAAACATACGGTTTCGAGTAGCATCGCCAGAGATTTCAGAGAACAGGCGCTTCTCCTGGCACAGTATCGAACACTTAGTTTCAGTTAGAACAATTAGTTTAAAATGGAACTAAGTTTCGCATCTGGAGTTTCTTCTCCCACAAGGTCGACCACTTAATTTCGTTGAACACATACGGTTTCGAGTGGCATCGCCACACATTTCAGAGAACACGCGCTTCTCCTGGCACAGTATCGAACACTTAGCTTCAGATAGAAAAATTAGTTTAAACTGGACCTTTGTTTCGCATTTGGAGTTTCCTCTCTCACAAGGTCGACCACTTAATTTCGTTGAACACATACGGTTTCGAGTGGCATCGCCACAGATTTCAGAGAACAGGCGCTTCTCCTGGCACAGTATCGAACACTTAGTTTCAGATAGAACCATTAGTTTAAAATGGTACTAAATTTCGCATCTGGAGTTTCCTCTCTCACAAGGCGGCCACTTAGTTTCGTGGAACACATTCGGTTTCGAGTAGCATCGCCACAGATTTCAGAGAACAGGCGCTTTTCCTGGCACAGTATCGAACACTTAGCTTCAGATAGAACAATTAGTTTAAAACGGAACTAAGTTTCGCATCTGGAGTTTCCTCTCTCAGAAGGTCGACAACTTAGTTGCGAGTAGCATCGCGACTGATTTCAGAGAACAGGCGCTTCTCCTGGCACAGTATCGAACACTTAGTTTCAGATAGAACAATTACTTTAAAATTGTACTAAATTTCGCATCTGGAGTTTCCTCTCTCACAAGGCGGCCACTTAGTTACGTCGAACACATAATGTTTCGAGTGGCATCGCCACAGATTTCAGAGAACAGGCGCTTCTCCTGGCACATTATCGAACACATAGTTGCAGATAGAACAATTAGTTTGAAATGGAACTAAGTTTCGCATCTGGAGTTTCCTCTCTCACAAGGTCGGCCTCTTAGTATCGTCGAACACATACGTTTTCGAGTGGTATCGCCACAGATTTCAGAGAACAGGCGCTTCGCCTGGCACAGTATCGACCACTTAGTTTCAGATAGAACAATTAGTTTAAAATGGAAATGAGTTTCACATCTGGAGTTTGCTCTCTCACAAGGTCGACCATTTAGATTCGCCGAGCACATACGGTTTCGAGTATCATCGCCACAGATTTCAGAGAACAGGCGCTTCTCCTGGCACAGTATCGAACACTTATTTCAGACAGAACAATTAGTTTAAAATGGAACTATGTTTCGCATCTGGAGTATCCTCTCTCACAAGGTCAACCACTTAGTTTCGTCGAACACACACGGTTTCGAGTGGTATCGCCACAGATTTCAGAGATCAGGCGCTTCTCCTGGTACAGTCTCGAACACTTAGTTACAGATAGAACACTTAGTTTAAAATGGAACTGTGTTTCGTATTTGGAGTTTCCTCTCTCACAAGGTGGACCAATCAGTTTCGTCAAACACATACGGTTTCGAGTGGCATCGCCACAGATTTCGGAGAACAGGCGCTTCTCCTAGCACAGTATCGAACACTTAGTATCAGATAGAACAATTACTTTAAAATGGAACTAAGCTTCGCATCTCGAGATTCCTCTCTCACAGGGTGGACCACTTAGTTTCATCGAACATATACGGTTTCGAGTAGCATCGCCACTGATTTCAGAGATCAGGCGCTTCTCCTGGCACAGTATCGAACACTTAGTTTCAGATAGAACAATTTGTTTAAGATGGACCTAAGTTTCGCATCTGGAGTTTCCTCTCTCACAAGGTCGACCATTTAGATTCGTCGAACACATACGGTTTCGAGTGGCATCGCCACAGATTTCAGAGAACAGGCGCTTCTCCTGGCACAGTATCGAACACTTAGTTTCAGATGGAACATTTGGTTTAAAATGGAACTTAGTTTCGCATCTGAAGTTTCCTCTCGCACAAGGTCGGCCACTTAGTTTCGTCGAACACACACGGTTTCGAGTGGTATCGCCACAGATTTCAGAGATCAGGCGCTTCTCCTGGTACAGTCTCGAACACTTAGTTACAGATAGAACACTTAGTTTAAAATGGAACTGTGTTTCGTATTTGGAGTTTCCTCTCTCACAAGGTGGACCACTCAGTTTCGTCAAACACATACGGTTTCGAGTGGCATCGCCACAGATTTCGGAGAACAGGCGCTTCTCCTAGCACAGTATCGAACACTTAGTATCAGATAGAACAATTACTTTAAAATGGAACTAAGCTTCGCATCTCGAGATTCCTCTCTCACAGGGTGGACCACTTAGTTTCATCGAACATATACGGTTTCGAGTAGCATCGCCACTGATTTCAGAGATCAGGCGCTTCTCCTGGCACAGTATCGAACACTTAGTTTCAGATAGAACAATTTGTTTAAGATGGACCTAAGTTTCGCATCTGGAGTTTCCTCTCTCACAAGGTCGACCATTTAGATTCGTCGAACACATACGGTTTCGAGTGGCATCGCCACAGATTTCAGAGAACAGGCGCTTCTCCTGGCACAGTATCGAACACTTAGTTTCAGATGGAACATTTGGTTTAAAATGGAACTAAGTTTCGCATCTGAAGTTTCCTCTCGCACAAGGTCGGCCACTTAGTTTCGTCGAACACACACGATTTCGATTGGCATCGCTACAGATTTCAGAGAACAGGCGTTTCTCCTGGCACAGTATCGAACACTTAGTTTCAGATAGAACAATTAGTTTAAAATGGAAATGAGTTTCACATCTGGAGTTTCTTCTCTCACAAGGCGACCATTTAGTTTCGTCGGACACATACGGTTTCGAGTGGCATCGCCACATATTTCAGAGAACAGGCGCATCTCCTGGCACAGTATCGAACACTTAGTTTCAGATAGAACAATTAGTTTAAAATGGAAATAAGTTTCACATCTGGAGTTTGCTCCCTCACAAGGTCGACCATTTAGATTCGCCGAGCACATACGGTTTCGAGTATCATCGCCACAGATTTCAGAGAACAGGCGCTTCTCCTGGCACAGTATCGAACACTTATTTCAGACAGAACAATTAGTTTAAAATGGAACTATGTTTCGCATCTGGATTATCCTCTCTCACAAGGTCAACCACTCAGTTTCTTCGAACACACACGGTTTCGAGTGGCATCGCCACAGATTTCAGAGAACAGGCGCTTCTCCTGGCACAGTCTCGAACACTTAGTTACAGATAGAACACTTAGTTTAAAATGGAACTGTGTTTCGTATTTGGAGTTTCCTCTCTCACAAGGTGGACCACTCAGTTTTGTCAAACACATACGGTTTCGAGTGGCATCGCCACTGATTTCGGAGAACAGGCGCTTCTCCTAGCACAGTATCGAACACTTAGTATCAGATAGAACAATTACTTTAAAATGGAACTAAGCTTCGCATCTCGAGATTCCTCTCTCACAAGGCGACCAATTAGTTTCGTCGGACACATACGGTTTCGAGTAGCATCGCCACATATTTCAGAGAACAGGCGCATTTCCTGGCACAGTATCGAAAACTTAGTTTCAGATAGAACAATTGGTTTAAAATGGAGCTATGTTTTGCATCTGGAGTTTCATCTCTGACAAGGTCGACGACTTAATTGCGACGAACACATATGGTTTCGAGTGGCATCGTCACAGATTTCAGAGAACAGGCGCTTCTCCTGGCACAGTATCGAGCACTTAGTTTCAGATAGAACAATTCGTTTAAAATTTAAATACGTTTCGCATCTGGAGTTTCTTCTCTCACAAGGCGACCACTTAGTTTCGTCGGACACATACGGTTTCGAGTGGCATCGCCACATATTTCAGAGAACAGGCGCATCTCCCGGCACAGTATCGAATACTTAGTTTCAGATAGAACAATTTGTTTAAGATGGACCTAAGTTTCGCATCTGGAGTTTCCTCTCTCACAAGGTCGACCATTTAGATTCGTCGAACACATACGGTTTCGAGTGGCATCGCCACCGATTTCAGAGAACAGGCGCTTCTCCTGGCACAGTATCGAAGACTTAGTTTCAGATGGAACATTTGGTTTAAAATGGAACTAAGTTTCGCATCTGAAGTTTCCTCTCGCACAAGGTCGGCCACTTAGTTTCGTCGAACACACACGATTTCGAGTGGCATCGCTACAGATTTCAGAGAACAGGCGCATCTCCTGGCACAGTATCGAGCACTTAGTTTCAGATAGAACAATTCGTTTAAAATGGAAATATGTTTCGCATCTGGAGTTTCTTCTCTCACAAGGCGACCAGTTAGTTTCGTCGGACACATACGGTTTCGAGTGGCATCGCCACATATTTCAGAGAACAGGCGCATCTCCTGGCACAGTATCGAACACTTAGTTTCAGATAGAACAATTAGTTTAAAATGGAAATGAGTTTCACATCTGGAGTTTGCTCTCTCACAAGGTCGACCATTTAGATTCGCCGAGCACATACGGTTTCGAGTATCATCGCCACAGATTTCAGAGAACAGGCGCTTCTCCTGGCACAGTGTCGAACACTTATTTCAGACAGAACAATTAGTTTAAAATGGAACTATGTTTCGCATCTGGAGTATCCTCTCTCACAAGGTCAACCACTTAGTTTCGTCGAACACACACGGTTTCGAGTGACATCGCCACAGATTTCAGAGATCAGGCGCTTCTCCTGGCACAGTCTCGAACACTTAGTTACAGATAGAACACTTAGTTTAAAATGGAACTGTGTTTCGTATTTGGAGTTTCCTCTCTCACAAGGTGGACCACTCAGTTTCGTCAAACACATACGGTTTCGAGTGGCATCGCCACAGATTTCGGAGAACAGGCGCTTCTCCTAGCACAGTATCGAACACTTAGTATCAGATAGAACAATTACTTTAAAATGGAACTAAGCTTCGCATCTCGAGATTCCTCTCTCACAGGGTGGACCACTTAGTTTCATCGAACATATACGGTTTCGAGTAGCATCGCCACTGATTTCAGAGATCAGGCGCTTCTCCTGGCACAGTATCGAACACTTAGTTTCAGATAGAACAATTTGTTTAAGATGGACCTAAGTTTCGCATCTGGAGTTTCCTCTCTCACAAGGTCGACCATTTAGATTCGTCGAACACATACGGTTTCGAGTGGCATCGCCACAGATTTCAGAGAACAGGCGCTTCTCCTGGCACAGTATCGAACACTTAGTTTCAGATGGAACATTTGGTTTAAAATGGAACTAAGTTTCGCATCTGAAGTTTCCTCTCGCACAAGGTCGGCCACTTAGTTTCGTCGAACACACACGATTTCGAGTGGCATCGCTACAGATTTCAGAGAACAGGCGTTTCTCCTGGCACAGTATCGAACACTTAGTTTCAGATGGAACATTTAGTTTAAAATTGAACTATGTTTCGCATTTGGAGTTTCCTCTCTCACAAGGTCGGCCACTTAGTTTCGTCGGACACATACGGTTTCGAGTAGCATCGCCACATATTTCAGAGAACAGGCGCATTTCGTGGCACAGTATCGAAAACTTAGTTTCAGATAGAACAATTGGTTTAAAATGGAGCTATGTTCTGCATCTGGAGTTTCATCTCTGACAAGGTCGACGACTTAATTGCGACGAACACATACGGTTTCGAGTGGCATCGTCACAGATTTCAGAGAACAGGCGCTTCTCCTGGCACAGTATCGAGCACTTAGTTTCAGATAGAACAATTCGTTTAAAATGGAAATACGTTTCGCATCTGGAGTTTCTTCTCTCACAAGGCGACCACTTAGTTTCGTCGGACACATACGGTTTCGAGTGGCATCGCCACATATTTCAGAGAACAGGCGCATCTCCTGGCACAGTATCGAACACTTAGTTTCAGATAGAACAATTTGTTTAAGATGGACCTAAGTTTCGCATCTGGAGTTTCCTCTCTCACAAGGTCGACCATTTAGATTCGTCGAACACATACGGTTTCGAGTGGCATCGCCACAGATTTCAGAGAACAGGCGCTTCTCCTGGCACAGTATCGAACACTTAGTTTCAGATGGAACATTTGGTTTAAAATGGAACTAAGTTTCGCATCTGAAGTTTCCTCTCGCACAAGGTCGGCCACTTAGTTTCGTCGAACACACACGATTTCGAGTGGCATCGCTACAGATTTCAGAGAACAGGCGTTTCTCCTGGCACAGTATCGAACACTTAGTTTCAGATGGAACATTTAGTTTAAAATTGAACTATGTTTCGCATTTGGAGTTTCCTCTCTCACAAGGTCGGCCACTTAGTTTCGTCGGACACATACGGTTTCGAGTGGCATCGCCACATATTTCAGAGAACAGGCGTTTCTCCTAGCACAGTATCGGACACTTAGTTTCAGATGGAACATTTAGTTTAAAATTGAACTATATTTCGTATTTGGAGTTTCCTCTCTCACAAGGTGGACCACTCAGTTTCGTCCAACACATACGGTTTCGAGTGGCATCGCCACAGATTTGAGCGAACAGGCGCATCTCCTGGCACATTATCGAAAACTTAGTTTCAGATAGGACAATTAGTTGAAAAGGGACTAAGCTTCTTATTTGGAGTTTCCTCTCTCACAAGGTCGGCCACTTAGTTTCGTCGAACACACACGGTTTCGAGTGGCATCGCCACAGATTTCAGAGAACAGGCGCTTCTCCTGGCACAGTCTCGAACACTTAGTTACAGATAGAATACTTAGTTTAAAATGGAACTGTGTTTCGTATTTGGAGTTTCCTCTCTCACAAGGTGGACCACTCAGTTTCGTCAAACACATACGGTTTCGAGTGGCATCGCCTCAGATTTCGGAGAACAGGCGCTTCTCCTAGCACAGTATCGAACACTTAGTATCAGATAGAACAATTACTTTAAAATGGAAATAAGTTTCGCATCTGAAGTTTCCTCTCGCTCAAGGTCGGCCACTTAGTTTCGTCGAACACACACGATTTCGAGTGGCATCGCTACAGATTTCAGAGAACAGGCGCTTCTCCTGGCACAGTATCGAACACTTATTTCAGACAGAACAATTAGTTTAAAATGGAACTATGTTTCGCATCTGGAGTATCCTCTCTCACAAGGTCAACCACTTAGTTTCGTCGAACACACACGGTTTCGAGTGGCATCGCCACAGATTTCAGAGATCAGGCGCTTCTCCTGGCACAGTCTCGAACACTTAGTTACAGATAGAACACTTAGTTAAAATGGAACTGTGTTTCGTATCTGAAGTTTCCTCTCGCTCAAGGTCGGCCACTTAGTTTCGTCGAACACACACGATTTCGAGTGGCATCGCTACAGATTTCAGAGAACAGGCGCTTCTCCTGGCACAGTATCGAACACTTATTTCAGACAGAACAATTAGTTTAAAATGGAACTATGTTTCGCATCTGGAGTATCCTCTCTCACAAGGTCAACCACTTAGTTTCGTCGAAAACACACGGTTTCGAGTGGCATCGCCACAGATTTCAGAGATCAGGCGCTTCTCCTGGCACAGTCTCGAACACTTAGTTACAGATAGAACACTTAGTTTAAAATGGAACTGTGTTTCGTATTTGGAGTTTCCTCTCTCACGAGGTGGACCACTCAGTTTCGTCAAACACATACGGTTTCGAGTGGCATCGCCACAGATTTCAGAGAACAGGCGCTTCTCCTAGCACAGTATCGAACACTTAGTATCAGATAGAACAATTACTTTAAAATGGAACTAAGCTTCGCATCTCGAGATTCCTCTCTCACAAGGTGGACCATTTAGTTTCATCGAACATATACGGTTTCGAGTAGCATCGCCACTGATTTCAGAGATCAGGCGCTTCTCCTGGCACAGTATCGAACACTTAGTTTCAGATAGAACAATTTGTTTAAGATGGACCTAAGTTTCGCATCTGGAGTTTCCTCTCTCACAAGGTCGACCATTTAGATTCGTCGAGCACATACGGTTTCGAGTGGCATCGCCACAGATTTCAGAGAACAGGCGCTTCTCCTGGCACAGTATCGAACATTTAGTTTCAGATGGAACATTTGGTTTAAAATGGATCTAAGTTTCGCATCTGAAGTTTCCTCTCGCACAAGGTCGGCCACTTAGTTTCGTCGAACACACACGATTTCGAGTGGCATCGCTACAGATTTCAGAGAACAGGCGTTTCTCCTGGCACAGTATCGAACACTTAGTTTCAGATGGAACATTTAGTTTAAAATTGAACTATGTTTCGCATTTGGAGTTTCCTCTCTCACAAGGTCGGCCACTTTGTTTCGTCGGACACATACGGTTTCGAGTGGCATCGCCACATATTTCAGAGAACAGGCGCATCTCCTGGCACAGTATCGAAAACTTAGTTTCAGATAGAACAATTGGTTTAAAATGGAGCTATGTTTTGCATCTGGAGTTTCATCTCTGACAAGGTCGACGACTTAATTGCGACGAACACATACGGTTTCGAGTGGCATCGTCACAGATTTCAGAGAACAGGCGCTTCTCCTGGCACAGTATCGAGCACTTAGTTTCAGATAGAACAATTCGTTTAAAATGGAAATACGTTTCGCATCTGGAGTTTCTTCTCTCACAAGGCGACCACTTAGTTTCGTCGGACACATACGGTTTCGAGTGGCATCGCCACAGATTTCAGAGAACAGGCGCTTCTCCAGGCACAGTATCGAACACTTTCAGATACAACAATTAGTTTAAAATGCAACTATGTTTCGCAGCTGGAGTTTCCACTCTTACAAGGTCGGCCACTTAGTTTCGCGGAAACACATACGGTTTCGAGTGGCATCGCCACAGATTTCAGAGAAGAGGCGCTTCGCCTGGCACCGTACCGAACTCTTATTTCAGACAGATCAATTAGTTTAAAATGGAGCTATGTTTCGCATCTGGAGTATCCTCTCTCACAAGAACAACCACTTAGTTTCGTCGAACACATACGGTTTCGAGTGGCATCGCCAGACATTTCAGAGAACAGGCGCTTCTTCTGACACAGTATCGAACACTTAGTTTCAGATAGAACACTTTGTTTAAAATGGAACTAAGTTTCGCATCTGGAGATTCCTCTCCCACAAGGTCGACCAATTAGTTTCGTCGAACATATACGGTTTCGAGTAGCATCGCGACAGATTTCAGAGAACAGGCGCTTCTCCTGGCACAGTATCGAACACTTAGTTTCAGATAGAACAATTAGTTTAAAATGGAACTAAGTTTCGCATCTGGAGTTTCCTCTCTCACAAGGTCGACCATTTAGATTCGTCGAACACATACGTTTTCAAGTGGCATCGCCACAGATCTCAGAGAACAGGCGCTTCTCCTGGCACAGTAACGAACACTTAGTTTCAGATAGAACAATTAGTTTAAAATGGAACTAAGTTTCGCATCTGGAGTTTCCTCTCCCACAAGGTCGACCACTTAGTTTCCTCGAACACATACGGTTTCGAGTAGCATCGCCACAGGTTTCAGAGAGCAGGCGCTTCTCCTGGCGCATTATCAAACACTTAGTTTCAGATAGAACAATTAGTTTAAAATGGAACTAAGTTTCACATCTGGAGTTTCCTCTCTCACAAGGTCGACCACTTAGTTTCGTCGAACATATACGGTTTCGAGTGGCATCGCCACAAATTTCAGAGAACAGGCGCTTCTCCTGCCACATTATCGAACAGTTAGTTTCAGATAGAACAATTAGTTTAAAATGGAACTATGTTCGCATCTGGAGTTTCCTCTCTCACCAGTTCAACCACTTAGTTTCGTCGAACACATACGGTTTCGAGTAGCATCGCCATACATTTCAGAGAACAGGCGCTTCTCCTGGCACAGTATCGAACACTTAGTTTCAGATAGAACAATTAGTTTAAAATGGAACTAAGTTTCGCATCTGGAGTTTCCTCTCTCACAAGGTCGACCATTTAGATTCGTCGAACACATACGTTTTCAAGTGGCATCGCCACAGATCTCAGAGAACAGGCGCTTCTCCTGGCACAGTATCGAACAGTTAGTTACAGATAGAACACTTAGTTTAAAATGGATCTAAGTTTCGCATCTGGAGTTTCCTCTCTCACAAGGTCGACCACTTAGTTTCGTCGAACATATACGGTTTCGAGTGGCATCGCCACAGATTTCAGAGAACAGGCGCTTCTCCTGCCACATTATCGAACACTTAGTTTCAGATAGAACAATTAGTGTAAAATGGAACTATGTTTCGCATCTGGAGTTTCCTCTCTCACCAGTTCAACCACTTAGTTTCGTCGAACACATACGGTATTGAGCGGCCTCGCCACACAGTTCAGAGAACAGGCGCTTCTCCTGGCACAGTATCGAACACTTAGTTTCAGCTAGAACAATAAGTTTAAAATGGAACTAAGTTTCGCATCAGGAGTTTCCTCTCTGACAAGGTCGACCACTTAGTTTCGTCGAACACATACGGTTTCGAGTAGCATCGCCACAGATTTCAGAGAGCAGGCGCTTCCCCTGGAACAGTATCGAACACTTATGTCAGACAGAACAATTAGTTTAAAATGGAACTATGTTTCGCATCTGGAGTATCCTGTCTCACAAGGTCGACCACTTAGTTTCGTCGAATACATATGGTTTCGAGTAGCATCGCCACAGAATTCAGAGAGCAGGCGCTTCCCCTGGAACAGTATCGAACACTTATGTCAGACAGAACAATTAGTTTAAAATGGAACTATGTTTCGCATCTGGAGTATCCTGTCTCACAAGGTCGACCACTTAGTTTCGTCGAATACATATGGTTTCGAGTAGCATCGCCACAGATTTCAGAGAACAGGCGCTTCTCCTGGCTCATTATCGATCACTTAGTTTCAGATAGAACAATCAGTTTAAAATGTAACTAAGTTTCGCATCTGGAGTTTCCTCTCTCACAAGGTCGACCACTTAGTTTCGTCGAATATATACGGTTTCGAGTGGCATCGCCACAGATTTCAGAGAACAGGCGCTTCTCCTGCCACATTATCGAACACTTAGTTTCAGATAGAACAATTAGTGTAAAATGGAACTATGTTTCGCATCTGGAGTTTCCTCTCTCACCAGTTCAACCACTTAGTTTCGTCGAACACATACGGGATTGAGCGGCCTCGCCACACAGTTCAGAGAACAGGCGCTTCTCCTGGCACAGTATCGAAAACTTAGTTTCAGCTAGAACAATAAGTTTAAAATGGAACTAAGTTTCGCATCAGGAGTTTCCTCTCTCACAAGGTCGACCACTTAGTTTCGTTGAACACATACGGTTTCGAGTAGCATCGCCACAGATTTCAGAGAACAGGCGCTTCTCCAGGCACAGTATCGAACACTTTCAGATACAACAATTAGTTTAAAATGGAACTAAGTTTCGCAGCTGGAGTTTCCACTCTTACAAGGTCGGCCACTTAGTTTCGCGGAAACACATACGGTTTCGAGTGGCATCGCCACAGATTTCAGAGAAGAGGGGCTTCGCCTGGCACCGTACCGAACTCTTATTTCAGACAGATCAATTAGTTTAAAATGGAGCTATGTTTCGCATCTGGAGTATCCTCTCTCACAAGAACAACCACTTAGTTTCGTCGAACACATACGGTTTCGAGTGGCATCGCCAGACATTTCAGAGAACAGGCGCTTCTTCTGACACAGTATCGAACACTTAGTTTCAGATAGAACACTTTGTTTAAAATGGAACTAAGTTTCGCATCTGGAGATTCCTCTCCCACAAGGTCGACCAATTAGTTTCGTTGAACACATACGGTTTCGAGTAGCATGGCCACAGATTTCAGAGAACAGGCGCTTCTCCTGGCACAGTAACGAACACTTAGTTTCAGATAGAACAATTAGTTTAAAATGGAACTAAGTTTCGCATCTGGAGTTTCCTCTCCCACATGGTCGACCACTTAGTTTCCTCGAACACATACGGTTTCGAGTAGCATCGCCACAGGTTTCAGAGAGCAGGCGCTTCTCCTGGCGCATTATCAAACACTTAGTTTCAGATAGAACAATTAGTTGAAAATGGAACTAAGTTTCACATCTGGAGTTTCCTCTCTCACAAGGTCGACCACTTAGTTTCGTCGAACATATACGGTTTCGAGTGGCATCGCCACAGATTTCAGAGAACAGGCGCTTCTCCTGCCACATTATCGAACACTTAGTTTCAGATAGAACAATTAGTTTAAAATGGAACTATGTTTCGCATCTGGAGTTTCCTCTCTCACCAGTTCAACCACTTAGTTTCGTCGAACACATACGGTATTGAGCGGCCTCGCCACACAGTTCAGAGAACAGGCGCTTCTCCTGGCACAGTATCGAAAACTTAGTTTCAGATAGAACAATTAGTTTAAAATGGAATTATGTTTTGCATCTGGAGTTTCCTCTCCCACAAGGTCGACCACTTAGTTTCCTGGAACACATACGGTTTGGAGTAGCATCGTCTCAGATTTCAGAGAACAGGCACTTCTCCTGGCACAGTATCGAACACTTATTCTCAGATAGAACAATTAATTTAAAATGGAACTATGTTTCGCATCTGGAGTATCCTCTCTCACAAGGTCGTCCACTTAGTTTCGTCGAACACATTACGGTTTCGAGTGGCATCGCCACACATTTCAGAGAACAGGCGCTTCTCCTGGCACAGTATCACGTGCTCAGCACCTGTGCGCTTTGGGGTACGGATAAGCGCCAAATTCAACACTCCCCCTTTATCCGTATTCCAACACATTTTTATTGCACAATCTTAACGAATCAATACAACTTTCGTGCTTATTCTTTGGAATCGATTTCGTCAATATGGCCGCACTCATCCCGCCGGTAGGTACATACATTACGATAATGTCGCCACGCTCTTGGGCTTCACGTGAGAAATGGTATCTGATGTAAATGTGCTTGTTCCTATTTTGAAAAACGCTATTTTTACTTAATTTAATTGCACTCTGATTATGGCAATGGATCACAGTCGGTCCTCTTAGGATGCGTTCGTGTCGGATATGTTTAAGCAATTCTCTTATATACACTACTTCTTTGGTAGCATCCGAGAGCGCCATATATTCAGCCTCCATAGTAGAAAGCGCTACGGTCTTTTGCTTTCGACTATTCCAGCTAATCGACCCCCCGGCCAAACATACGACGTATCCGGTATTCGATCGTCTATCGCTCGTGTCTCCTGCCCAAGCGGAGTCCACGTATGCCGTTAAGCAGTCCTCCTCTGTCCTATACCTTATTCCGTAGTTGATTGTGCCTTTCAGATAACGTAAGACTCGCTTTGCCATTTTCCAATAAATCAGCTTGGGATCGTTGCAGAAACGACTCAGAAAACTTGCCGCGAACGCAATGTCAGGTCGCGACGCGTTGGCTAGATAAATTAGACATCCCACGAGTTCTCTATAGGGTACGTTTACCCCTTCATTATCATTTTCGTTTTCTATTGCAGCGATATCAATGTTTTGTTCGAGAGGAGTGCTTATCGGTTTACAATCATTCATTCCGAATCTCGATAACGTGTCTTGGACGTATCTTTGTTGCGTTATGCTCACGTCACCGAGTTCGCCCTTCCTTTCCACATGCATACCGAGTATTTCCCTCACGTTACCGAGGTCTTTCATTTTAAATTGACGGCTTAATTCGCGTTTTATTTTTACAATATTCGTTAAACTCTTAGACGCAATTAACAAGTCATCGACGTACACAACTATCACAGTGTCGTGATTTTCCCTACAGTCAACATAGACGCACGGGTTTATTTTAGTGTTTTTAAATCCTAGACTAATTAGATAATTATCTAGTTTTCGATACCATTCGCGGCCCGCTTGCTTTAACCCATACAGGGGCTCGCTTAACTTACATACTTTGTCCCCTTGACCTGGTTTTACAAATACTTCGGGTTGTTCCATGTACAAATCATCATGGAGATCGCCTTGAACGTATGCAGTCACCACGTCCATTTGGTGAACATGCATTTTCCTTGCTACGCTCGATGCGAGGAGCGTGCGTATCGTTTCCAGTCTGGCCACTGGTGCAAAAACCTCATCGTAGTCGATTCCTTCGGTTTGTTGGTCGCCCCTTGCAAGCAACCTGGCCTTGTATTTTTCTATGGAACCGTCCAGATTTGTCTTGATCCTAAACACCCATTTGCATTTTAACACCTTGTTTTTATCTGGTCTACTTACTAAGGTCCAAGTGTCATTTTCAGTAAGGGCGTCATGTTCCGTGCGCATCGCTTGTAGTCATTCATCTCGGTCAGACCCGGCCATGGCTTCCTTCAGCGTTCTTGGGTCTGTGCGCACGTCATCTTGAGTGGAGCGCGTAGCGAATATATTTCTCGGTCTCCCCCTTTGTCCAGTTCTTTCTATTCTGGGGCGACCTGGTGCTCTGGTCGTTGTCAACGGTTGCACCGTTTGGGTTGGTGATTGACGCGTGGGTATAGGCTCCTCCTCATCTGCTTCCCTGTCCTCTTCTTCAACACCCTGTTGCTCATCATCCGACTTGTCTGCCGTTGGATGAACCGATGGCATCCTGAAAAAGGTTTCTTCAGATTGAGGTGACACAAGTTGCTGGTCTTCCAGGAACCTGACGTCTCTCCTGGGGGATTTCAACTCCCACGCTACTGCGTGGGGTTCCCCCAGTACGGACATGAGGGGGCGGGAGCTGCTCCATTGGGCGGCCGGTCTGGAGTTAAGGCTCCTCAATGAGGGGTCCACCCCCACCTTCGTGCGGCGGCGGGGGGCGTCCATAGTCGACCTGACATGGGCGTCGCCCTCCGCCGTGCGCAGGGTGAGTGGGTGGAGTGTGTTGGGGGTTGAGACGATGTCAGACCACGCTTATGTGGTCATGAGCGTCTCGACTCCCAACCCTCCCAACCAGTCTGGCTCATCGGCTAGGGGATCGCCCCCCCGATGGGCCCTTAAAAGACTGGACGAGGTGGCACTGCGCGCGGCAATCCAGGCGGTAGCCTGGGCTGAGCGCAGGGGCGAGAGACCTGAGGAGGAGGAGGCCTGGTTCCGTGCGGCCATGGCGGCTGTCTCTGACACCGCCATGCCCCGGGCCAAGGCCTCCTCGCCCCGCGCCGCGTACTGGTGGTCGTCGGAAATTTCCGACCTGAGGGACACCAGTACGCGTGCGCGGAGGGCGTACCTCAGGGCCCGCAGGCGCGCAAGCTCCACCGCGGAGGAGGAGGAGTCCCTGTACAACGCGTACAGGGACGCCCGGGGGGACCCTCCAGGGGGCTGTCCTAAGGGCCAAGGCGGAGGCCTGGAGCCAGCTCCTCGCCACCATCGATCGCGATCCGTGGGGTCGCCCATACCGGGTGGTTCTGAATAAGATCCGCCCGTGGGCCCCCCCGGTGACCGAGTCGATGGAACCGGAGCTCCTGGACTCCGTCGTCGATAACCTCTTTCCTCAGGATGAGGAGGAGGCTCGACGGCGGACCCAGGAGCAGGGGGCGCGACATGATCGCGTCCCTGTGCCTGGGATCGGCAGCGAGGAGCTGGACAGGGCGGTGCGCCGCCTTGCAGCCCGAAGCACCGCCCCGGGTCCCGACGGCATCCACGGCCGCGTGCTCGTGGCTGCCCTCCGGGTCCTGGGGGGTAGGTTTCGACGCCTCCTGGAGGACTGCCTCACAGAGGGGGTCTTCCCGGGGGCCTGGAAAGGGGGCAGCTGGTGCTGCTCCCTAAACCAGGGAGGGCGGCCGACAGCCCTTCCGCCTTTCGGCCCATATGCCTGCTCGACGGGGCGGGAAAGATCCTCGAGAGGATCATAGCTTTCCGCCTCGCCGAGCACCTGTCCGGGGTGGGGCCCGATCTGGCCGACAGCCAGTTCGGTTTCCGGGAGGGGCGCTCCACGTTGGACGCAATCCAGCGGGTGCGCTCCCTCGCCGGGACGGCGGTGTCGGCCCCGGGGGGTGGAGTTGTGTTGGCGATATCGCTCGATATCGTCAACGCTTTCAACTCCGTCCCCTGGCAGGCGATTAGGGAGGCGCTGGTGTATCACCGCGTGCCTCCCTACTTGCGCAGGATAGTCGGGTCCTTCCTGCAGGACAGGTCTATTGGCTACCCGACGCGGGACGGGAGGGCTGAACGCCCTAGCTGGCGCGGTGTCCTACAGGGTTCGGTGCTAGGCCCAACCCTGTGGAACCTTGCGTATGACCGCGTCTTGCGGTGTGCGCTTCCCCCGGGGGTGGCGCTGGTGTGTTACGCAGATGACACACTGGTGGTCACCTCCGGGAGGGATTACGCCCGCACTCTCCGTCTGGCGGAGTGCGGTGCGGAATGCGTTGTGGCCGCCATAAGGCGGCTAGGCCTGGAGGTGTCCCCGTCGAAGAACAAGGCAATGTGGTTCTTCGACGGGGCCGGGAGGGGCCCTCCCCCCGAGACTCCGGTCACGGTGGGAGGCGTGGCTGTCGAGGTGGGCAGCCGGATGAAATATCTGGGTGTCACCCTCGACAGCCACTGGAGCTTTGGGCCCCACCTCGAAGAGGTGGTGCCCCGAGTGGAACGGACAGCGGCGGTCTTGGGCCGCTTGCTGCCCAACGTGGGGGGACCTCAGGCGGGTGTACGCCGCCTGTACGAGGGGGTGGTGCGGAGTGCCGCCCTATATGGTGCACCCGTGTGGGCGGGGTCGCTCGGGAGGAGCAAGCGTAATCGCCAGCTCCTTTCCCGAGCACAAAAGCCCCTAGCCGCGCGGGTCGCCAGGGGGTACCGCACCGTCTCCCTGAGGGCGGCGTCCCTGCTTGGGTGCTCTCCCCCTTGGGAGCTCAAGGCGGAGGAAGCCGCGGAGGTCTACAGGATCTCCGCGGCCCTCAAAGAAACGCCGGATGCGGCTGAGTACCGTGCAGCGGAGATGGAGGCCGGCAGGAGCCGGGCGGGGCTGCACACCCTGGAAAGGTGGCGCAGCCAATTGGAGGAGCCCGGCTCCGGGGAAAGGACCGTCAGGGCCATCCTGCCGGTCCTCCAGCGTTGGCTGGAAAGGAGGGGACGGCTCACCTTCCGTCTAACACAGGTACTCACCGGGCATGGGTGCTTCGGTGAGTATCTGCACAAGATCGGAAGGGAGCCGTCCCCGCAGTGTCATCACTGCGGTGAAGAGAAGGACTCGGCGCAGCACACCCTGGAGGAGTGTCCCTCCTGGGCAGGGGGGCGCCGATTCCTTCGGAACATCATAGGGTGGGACCTCTCGCTGCCCGCCGTCGTAAAAGCGATGGTGGGCGGCGAAGAGGAGTGGGGAGCCGTGGCCTCCTTCTGCGAACAAGTTATGTCGCGGAAGGAGGCCGCGGAAAGGGCCCGCGAGGCAGCGGACCCAGAGGGTAGGGGCCGAAGGCGGAGACGTACACGTCCCGCCTCCGGCACCGGACGCGGCGACCGTCGGAGTCGTCGGGGCCACTAGGCTGTCTGGATTGGGGTCCACGCAGCCGATAGGGTGGCCCCAGAGGTAGAGGGATGCGGTGTTGTGGTCGCACCGCATCCCAAATAGTGGATTGGCCCCCCTTCAGGGGGCAAGGCGGGGGGGTATCCGGATCAATACGAAGTGTTCCCGGGTACTCCCCCTAACGCCTGAGGATGACCACCGGGGGGTTTTAGTCGGTAGAAATCCGACACTACCCCGGCCTCCCCCCAAAGGAGGCCGGGGTGTCTATCGAAGATTTCCCCTCGAGAAAAAAAAAAAAAAGAACCTGACGTCTCTGCTCGTCTCTATTTTATTTCTTCCTTTTTCCCACAATCTGTACGCCTTTGCCTCTTCTAAATATCCTACCAACACGAGTTCTTTTCCCATCGGAACAAATTTATTGTGTCGCCGTCTTTTATTTAAAGCAATTACCCTGCTGCCGAATATTCTCATGTACCCGACATACGGCATCTCTCCATGCCATTTCTCGTATGGGGTAGCGTCGTTTAAAGCTTTTGTTGCACAGCGATTTCTTATGTAGGCCGCCGTGTTCACGGCTTCCGCCCACAGATTGAAAGGTGCGTTAGCCTGTAAGAGCATGCAGCGCGCCATCTCAACCAGGGTACGGTTTGCTCTTTCCGCAACTCCGTTCTGTTGCGGGGTGTACGGTGCTGACAATTCTCTAGTAATTCCTTCGCGTTTTAAGTAACTTGTGAATTCATTCGACAAGTACTCTTTCGCATTATCGGTGCGAAGTTTCGTTAGCAGCTGTCCTGTGAGTCTCTCTACCTAGGACTTGTATTGTTTGAACGCATTGAACACGTCTGACTTATTCTTTAACATTTGTACTTGCACATATCTGGTTTTGTCATCAATAAAGGTTACAAAGTACCTTGCTCCACCAAGTGATTTCACTTGCATTGGGCCACATATATCGCTATGCACAAGACCTAGCACCTTGTTTTCCCTTCTCGTGGATGATTGGAAAGGTAATTTGTTAATCTTACATTTGTCACATACCTCAGATCTTTCACTTGGGCCATCCATACTATCATTTAATCCATGTACGAGATTCTTCATTTTCTTAATATCTTCAAAATTTAGGTGTCCCAATCTCGTATGCCATTTTGTAAGGTTATTTCTGTGTGTTTTTGACACACCTGCGTACTCAGAGGAACGTTCATCGACTATGTAAAGTCCATCCCTCTTGAAAGCCTTCATGACTATGGACCCATCTTGCCGTGTTACAATAGCATGATACTTTTTGAACGTTACCTGATAGTCGTGTTCTGTTATGCTGGACACTGATAGTAGGTTATTCTTAAATTCTGGTACAAGCATAGTTTCTTTCAACTTCACGTTATTTGGGTAATTTCCTTCAGCTTGCACCTTTATGCTTACTTCCCCTTTTCCTTGTGAGTTGACACAATTGTCTGCGGCCGTATAGATCCTGCTTGTCTCTCTTCTGTTTAATTTATGGAATCTCTTGACGTCACTGCACATGTGCTTTGTTGCACCACTATCCAGGCACCATCTGTTTGATCCTTGAAAAGTAGTATTCAAGGCAATTGCAGTCATCGCATCTTCTCCACTCTCTTTGGCTTTTATTTTTGCTTTAGATTTGCAATATCTGCTTATGTGCCCTAATTTCCCGCACTTGAAACATTTAGTATATCTCTTATCTTGTGTAGCTTGAACACTTTCTTTTGGTTGTGCTTTCTTATATGCCCCTCTTCTCCTGATTAGTAGAGCTTCCTCTCCTTGTTCTGGCTGTTGTGCATTTGCGTTCTGTGTTTTTCTCGCTTCCTCCTCAAGCAACTTAGTTTTTAGTTCCTCTAAGCTCGGCATCTCTTCTCTGGACTGGATAGCTATGCTCATAGTTTCAAAATCACTTGGGAGTGAATTTAAAAGCCAAATAGATAGAAGGTTGTCTGGTAATTTCATATTACATTCGTCTAGCTGTTCCGCTATTCTGACGAACTCGGCTATGTACTGGGACATACTTTTCTCTGTGGTCTTTCTTAGGCGATATAGTTGATTGAACAGCATGCATTGCCTCATAGGCCTTTTCGATTCATAAATACCTTTATGTGTTTCCCAAGCTTCCCTGGAGGTTTTCGCCTTCTTTATGTGGTTGTATTGATTTGTTTGGATGCTCAACGTGATCACGTCCAAAGCCTTTTCGTCCTTTTTCATCCACCCGGCGTCGTTCTCTTCGGGTTTCACTAAGCTTCCGTTCACGTAGTTCCACAAATCATTAAATCTTAGAACACTCTTCATTTGTATCTTCCACGTTTCATAGTTCGTGTTATCGAGTTTTTGTACATGTTCGATTTTTCCAAGATTCATTTTTATAATCTTATCGACCACGTGGCGTTCGCAATTCTAACCTCACTTTTTCCCGCTTTACGTTTAGACAGATATATTTAATTGGCGCACTGGCAAAATGCTGGGCCCATAACCTGTTAGGTTTTATAATGAAATGCGCCTGTCTGGTAGCAGAGCGTGGTTTTTGTTGTATATAGAGATATCTTTATTGTAACACAAAATAGAAAGTATATTTACAGTGCGTTGAGTCTCAACGGACTCCGTCTACCCGAGTGACCGAAACAGGGGATTCCCGCTCCTTCGTACTCTTTTCCCGCGCGCACAAAACAAACGTGCTCAGCACCTGTGCGCGTTGGGGTACGGATAAGCGCCAAATTCAACAGATTTTTAGTACTTTTAGAACGAAAAATTTTAGGATATATTCAATATCGTAAAGGTCCAAATAAAGTAGGAGTAATAGGATTATTTCAACCCTTAGGTGATGCAATTAAATTATTTTCTAAAGAAATTATTATTTTAAGAAATTCTAGAATTTTATTTTTTCATCTAATACCTATAATAATAATAATAATTTCTTTATTAATTTGAATTGTTATACCCTTTTCTAATAATATTTGAAGAATAGAATTTAATTCTTTAGTAATAATATGTTTTTTTGGGGCAAGAGTTTATCCTGTAATAATTATAGGATGATCATCTAATTCTAATTATTCAATAATTGGGGCTTTACGAGCTGTTGTTCAATCAATTTTTTATGAAATTAATTTATTTTTAATTTTGTTTAATTTTTTTATTATATCCTTTAGTTTTTCTTTTCTTGATTTTCAATTTTTTCAAGAATTTGAATTTTTTTTTTATTTACTTACCTATTTTAGTATTTTGATTAATTTGTCTTTTAGCAGAATTAAATCGATCCCCATTTGATTTAGTTGAAGGAGAATCAGAATTAGTTTCTGGTTTTAATACAGAATATTATAGATGAGGATTTGCATTAATTTTTATATCTGAATATATAATAATTATATTTATAAGAATAATAACAGGTGTATTATTTACAGAATTTAAAGTATTTTCTTTTAGATTTTTATTATTTTATTTATTTATAATTTTTATTATTATTTTTATTCGAGCAATTGTACCTCGTTTACGGTATGATGATTTAATATATATATATGTTGAAAATTTATTTTACCATATATTTTGTTTTTTGTTTTTTTTTAAATTATGTAATTTTTTACATAATTATTATTTATATTATGTTAATAGAAAATTTAAATTTCTATCATATATTTTGAAAATATATACTTGTTTCAAGTTCATTAACTTATAGAATTAATTTTTTATAAAAATAATTTTATCTCATAATTTATTAATTATAGGAGAAATAATAAAAAATGAAAAATAAATAATTGCACTAATTTGAGCAATAAATATGTAAGGATACTCAATTGGTTTAGCACCTGTTCATGTTAAAATAATACATGTTGATATAAATATTCAAAAATAAAATTGATTAATTGGATAAAATTTAGTAGTTTTAAATTTTGTTAATCCGTTAAAAGGTAGAATTATTAAAATTAGAATTGAAAATATTAATCCAATTACTCCCCCTAATTTATTAGGAATTGAACGTAAAATTGTATAGGCAATTAGAAAATATCATTCAGGTTGAATATGTTTAGGGGTATTTATTTGGGAAGCTGGGGTGAAATTATCAGGGTCACAGAAAATATATGGATTATATAATACAATAATAAAAAAAATTATTAAAATTCATCTAAATCCTACTAAATCTATTCAAGTGAAGTAAGGATGAAATCTAATTTTTCCTGGATTTCTAGAAATTCCGTTAGGATTATTAGATCCATATATATGGAGGTATGTTAAATGAATAATTACTATAGATGTAACAATAATAGGAAATAAATAATGTATAGAAAAAAATCGTCCAAGGGTTGGTGTTCTAATTGAATAATCTCCTCAAATTCAGTGAATTATAAATTTTCCAAAGGATGGGATAGCTTTTAATAGACTTGTGATAACTGTTGCTCCTCAATATGACATTTGTCCTCAGGGTAAAACATATCCTATAAATGCAGTTGTTATAGATAATATTAAAATTATTACACCTAATAATCAAACATGTTTAAAGTTATAAGAATGATAATATAATCCTCGTCAAATATGTAAATATATACAAATGAAAAATAAAGATGCTCCATTTATATGGGCTGTTCGGATATATCATCCTCCTTCAATATTTTGAATAATATGAATGATTCTATCAAATGCTATTGATGTTTGAGGGATATAATGTATTGATAAAAGGATTCCTGAGATAATTTGAATAATTAGAATTAAGGCAAGAATTGAACCAAAATTTCATCATCTAGAAATATTTATAGGAGTAGGTAAAACAATAAATGTATTTTTAAATACATTAATTATTGGGTCATTATTAGATTTAGAATATTTAAACATTATTATTTTGTTCGACGAATAAATTTATATTTTTGTTTACAGATTTTAATAATAGTAATTATTGGAAAGAATAAATAAAAAATTCTTAATAAATAATATGTTATGTTAGAATATTGATAAGTTAAATTATTTGTTTTTTTTAAATTCAATTATATTTATTTTTAAAATAATTAATATTATAAAAATTATTATTAGTGAAATTATAATAATTTTTGTTAAGATATTCGAGGCGCCCGCGTACCAGAGGGGCACGCTTGTCGGCTGTCTCGTGCCCTACCGCCGCGCTTGCGCTCGCCCGCTCTTCCGCTCTCGTGTTGGGTCTTATGGTGCTCCGCCTTTAACTACAGATATGTTATATTCTAATGTAATATCCTAAGCTAAATAAACCATCCTTATGTATTGTGTTCGGTACATTGGTACATATTGCTTCACCTGATCTCCTGAGGTAAAAACTCCAACAGGTTATGGGCCCAGGAGCGAAATAATTGAAACTAAAGCAATTAAAGATAAAGTGAGGTTAGGTGTAACGCCGTGCCACGTGTCGAATCAAAAGAGGAGTCAAGAATCATGGGTGTTGCAAGTGCACAACAAATTGAGAAATTAGGAGACGGTAATTACGAGTCATGGAAAATTCAAATGAAAAGCATATTACGCTTTAACGAGCTGTGGGGTTATGTAAATGGCACAATCATCAAAACGGAAGAAAACGTTGCTCAGTGGACACTTCGAGATGAAAAAGCTCTTGACCTAATAATATTAAGTTTGCATAAGACACAGTATAATCATGTTAAGCGGGCCGAGACTTCATTAGAAGCATGGGAAGCATTAAAGAACGTCTATGAGTCAAAAGGACCCATGCGACAGTGTATTTTGTTCAAGCAATTATACAGAATGAAAAAGGAAAGAAATCAAAGCATAGCACAATATGTAGATGAATTTGTTCACAAGGTAGAACAACTCACAGAAGCTGGTATCAAACTACCTGAAACAGTGATACCGATTATGCTGTTGACGTCATTGCCCACTCAGTATGAAACGTTTTGCATAGCTATTGAATCAAGGGAGACGATGCCTACCCTAGACGAACTCAAGGTAAAATTACTGGAAGAGGAAATTCGAAAAACGGACAACGAACTATCAAAAGATATGGACAAAGAGATAGCTTTATTGTCAAATAAAAGGACATTTCAAGATAAAAGACAAAAGCAGGAACTCTTTCAGAAGCAGAAGCCAGAGAAAATCTACAATAGAAGATACAACGAGAAATGCTACATATGCGGTAAAGCTGGACATATAGCCAGATTTTGCAAGAATAAACAGAGGAATGCCACACCAAGAAACAACACAGAAGAGGCAATGCTAACAAGTGCATTCAATACTAGTCTTAATACGTCGAATGACTGGTATTTGGACAGTGGAGCAACTGCACATATGTGCAAGGATAGAAGAATGTTCGAGACCCTCAACAAAGAACACAAGGAAAAGATATGCACTGCCACAGACAGTAGCACTCTTTCTCAAGGGAAAGGAGAAGTTAAGATGAACCTAAGTTCAAGGAACAAACAGGCTAGTAATATTAAATTACAAGATGTAATGTGGGTACCAGAATTTCGGGCCAATCTAATGTCAGTTCCTAGCATTACCAAAAAGGGATATAGTGTAACCTTTAACCAAGACTCAGCTGTCATAAAGCGTCGAAATGGTACTGTTGTACTAACAGCACCAAAAAGGAATGACTTATATATTGTCAAGCCCCTGGGTGAACAGCAAAGCACGTTTACCAGAAGTCAGTATGACAGACTGATGAGATGGCATCAGAGATTAGGCCATCTAAACTTAAACGATGTAAGAAAAATGTATAATAAAAACATGGTAAATGGAATGCAGGTGCTTCAACATGCCACACAGAATGTATCAAGATGTGAGGTGTGTGATCTCAGTAAAATACATCAACTACCATTCACAAACTCAAAAATCGTAGAGAAAGATTCATTAGCACTAATACACACGGACATATGTGGCCCGATGCGAACACCATCCTTGGGGGGGGGGGCAAGATATTTTGCCACATTCATCGACGACAAAACGAGGTACACGGAAATAGCAATTTTGAAAGAAAAATCGGAAATCTTCAACGCGTTTAAAACATATAAAGCCCGTGTTGAAAAACAAAGCGGCAAGTCGATAAAGAAAATACGAAGCGACAATGCGAGGGAGTACCTTTCAAGGGAATTCACAGATTATTTGGAAAGGGAAGGTATAACGAGACAGCTATCAACCCCGTACACCCCTCAGCAGAACGGGATCGCCGAGCGAGCTAATAGAACGATAGTGGAAATGGCGCGCACAATGTTAACTCAGTCAGGGCTACCCATGAGCCTATAGGCAGAGGCCGTAAGCACAGCTGTTTACATAAGAAACAGGTGCCCAACCGGAAAATTGGAAAATTCGACGCCATATGAAGAATGGACTGGCAGCAGACCATACATTGGATTCCTAAGAATCTTTGGAAGCAAAGTAATCGCGTTAGAAAAGGGGACTGGAATTAACAAATTTATGCCAAAAGGCAAGAAATACGTATTAGTCGGATATTCTCAAGTATCTAAAGCGTATAGGTTGTGGGACCGTGGAACAAGACAAGTTGTACTGAGAAGAGACGTACGATTCCACGAAGATATAGAAAACCATGCAGTAGAAGACGAAAATATGTTCGTAGTACCGACTAAACAATTCCACGAAGATAAAGAAAACCATACGGCAGAAGACGAAGATATACCCGTAGCCTCTACTGAAAATGAACCTAATGCCGCGACAGCTGACGAAGAGGAAGAAGCGGACGGATACCGTGAAGAAGATATCTCGCAAGAGCGTACCTCAGAAGATGAAACGGAACTAGACGATGGCATGAAAGAGAATGAAACACCGATCGGGAGAAGAAAGAGAGGCCGTCCAAAGTTGATACGAACCGGAAAAAGGGGAAGACCCAAAAAGTTATTCCATACAGCAAATGTCAGCCAACTACAGTATGAAGAACCAAGAACAGTTGCCCAGGCCATGAAGAGCAGCCAAAGTCAGCAATGACTAACCGCCATGGAAACGGAGTATGACTCCCTCATGCAAAACAGAACGTGGGAGCTAGTAGACAGGCCAAAAAGCTCCAAAGTACTCACCAATAGGTGGGTTTTCAAAATAAAAGAGAATCAAGATGGCACGATTAATAAATTCAAAGCGAGGCTTGTAGCTCGTGGAAATGAACAGAAAAAGGGTATCGACTTCGACGAAGTCTATGCACCTGTCGCTCGATATGAGATGGTACGTACTTTATTAGCAGGAGCGGTCGAAAATAAGAGGCACGTTCACCACATCGATGTGGCTTCAGCGTACGTACAGGGGGATCTGACAGATACCATTTACATGTACCAACCAGAAATGTTTGAAAAACCCGGAAAAGAAAACAAGGTGTGCATATTGAACAAACCACTATACGGATTAAAGCAAGCGGGAAGAAACTGGTATCATACATTGGATAACTATTTAACGACCATCGGTCTAGAGAAATCGCTAATCAATCCATGTGTATATGTGAGCAAAGCCAATAATACAAGTCTCATAGTGTTAGTTAGTTTACGATATGCTAGTAGCAGCAAAGGACTTAGAAGAGCTGGAAAAAGTCAAGAAACTAATACGGAAGAAATTTAAAATCAACGACCTAGGCAATGTTACAAACATCCTTGGCATACATGTCGACAGAGATGGCAACACAGGAAATATCAGATTGAATCATCGAAAGTATATAGAAGAAACCCTGGAGAGGTATGGGATGGTGGACTGTAAGCCAGCAAATACACGATTGGTGCCGAGCGAGGCATTCGATCAGGAAACTATGAACGAGCAAGAATTAACGGAGACACCATACAGGGAACTCATAGGAGCCCTTGTATATATATATATCAAACGCTACGAGGCCAGACATAGCGTTTGCTGCGAATTCTCTCAGCCAATTCAATGGGAAGGCAACAAGTTATCACTGGAAGGCAGCGAAACATGTTTTACGCTACTTAAAGGGCACAATTAATTACGGAATTAAGTATTCTGTTGCAGGTATGCCAGTGACAATATATGTTGACTCAGATTGGGGAGCTGATAGAGACGGAAGAAGGTCACGATCAGGCTACGTATCCATACTAGCGAATGGTCCTATCAGCTGGCAATCTCAAAAACAGAGATCGGTCGCACTATCTACTATGGAAGCAGAGTATATGGCGATGTCGGAGGCGACTAAGGAAGCAATCTATTTGAAGAAACTATTAGCGCACATGAGTCTTAACAACTTGGTATGCGGAAAATTAGATATATTTTGCGACAACCAAAGCGCGATCCAGTTAAGTAAAAATAACACGCTTCATCGTAAAAGCAAGCACATAGATATACGCTATCATTATACTAGGGAAATGCAAGAAATGGGTGAAATAAGCGTGCAATATGTTCCTACAAATGAGATGATCGCTGATGTATTAACTAAGTCCTTACCAAAGACCAAATTAGAAAGATGCGTTAATATGTTAAATTTAAGTTGCTAGAGCGTAATCGCAGTATAAAGCTTATATATTCACTATATTCATTTTATTAGAAATAGGCCAGTAAGTTGCTATATACCAAATGATTATTTTGGCGTGCACTTCGAAAGGGGGAGTGTTAAGATATTCGAGGCGCCCGCGTACCATAGGGGAACGCTTGTCGGCTGTCTCGTGCCCTACCGCCGCGCATGCGCTCGCCCGCTCTTCCGCTCTCGTGTTGGGTCTTATGGTGCTCCGCGTTTAACTACAGATATGTTATATCCTAATGTAATATCCTAAGCTAAATAAACCATCCTTATGTATTGTGTTCGGTACATTGGTACATATTGCTTCACCTGATCTCCTGAGGTAAAAACTCCAACAATTATAATAGTTATTGACATTAAAATAATTAAGTAAATTTTTTGTATTAAATTAATTAAATTTTTTAATTGGAAATTAAATGTAATTTTTATACTATATAAAAATAATATGAATGGTCATCAATAGATGCAAATATATAAAAATAGTCATACTACATCAACAAAATGTCAGTATCAAGCAGCAGCTTCAAATCCAAAGTGATGATTAGATGAAAAATGTTTATTTATTAATCGATAGAAACAAATAATTAAAAATGTTGTTCCAATAATTACATGAATACCATGAAATCCAGTTATTACATAAAATGTTGATCCGAAAACATTGTCATTAATAGAAAATGATGCATTTTTATATTCAAATAATTGAAGGAAAGAGAAATATATTCCCAGTAAAATGGTTATTATTAATCTTAATTTTCTTCCTTTAAATATATTATTAATAATTGAATGATGACATCAAGTAATAGATAATCCTGAAGATACTAATACAATTGTATTTAGTAGAGGAATATTATACGGATTAAATATTTTAATTCCTTTGGGAGGTCAAATTATACCAATTTCTATTCTAGGATTAAGGGATATATGAAAAAATGCTCAAAAAAAGGAAATAAAAAAAAATAATTCAGAAATAATAAATAGAATTATTCCAAATCGTAGATTATTATAAACAAGATAAGTGTGTATTCCTTGATAAAGTCTTTCTCGGATTACATCTCGTCATCATTGAGATATACATAAAATAATAATTATAAAATTAATAATTAAATTTAAGTAATTATTATTATGTATTCATTGAATTATTCTTGTTAATAAATTGAAAATTGAAAATGATGTTAATAGTGGTCATGGTCTTGCAGTAACTAAATGAAATGGATGATTATGTATTGACATTTAAGAAACTTCATTAGAATATAAAGTTCTAAGAATTGAGTATACATAAGCTTGAATTATAGCTACTGAAATTTCTAGAATTATTAATAAAGTTTGAGTTGAAAATGTTAGAGGAAAAATAAGAATATTAAAATTTGTTGAACCAATTAAATTTAAGAATAAATGACCTGCAATTATATTAGCTGACAATCGAATACCTAATGTTCTTGATCGAATAATATTTCTAATTGGTTCAATAATTACTGTTAAGAATATAATCATCGCTGCGTATCGCCCGGCACCATGAGCTGATGGCGCTTCTGTTTTATAAGCGTGTGTCTTTTCTTTCTGGGTGCGGTCGTTCTGGTTTCGTCTCTTTGGTGTGCCATGTGAAGTTTGTTCTGTCCGCACTCTTATCTTTTCAATACTGTTATTACTTATTACTACCTAATCCACCAATAAAGATTCCAACAATTACTATAAAAGGTATTAGAATATAAGGAGTTCCTGTAGGAATGAGGTGTATAAATATATTTTTATAATTTATTAACCCCTTGCACTATTCGGAACCTCGGGAAAAGTCAGGCCAAACGCGGCTGCCTCGATTGTCGCTAGCGGCGAAGCGAGCGGTGGAGCGCGCGTGCCGAAACTTGACATATATTCTTACGACCGAGCGCAAGGTAGTCGTGCCCGTATTTACTTCACGCGATGGAACTCTTGTGAAATTCAAATGAATTTGAATCAAAAACTTTTAAAAAATACTTTAATTATTACATAAGATGAAAACAAATTCTGATTAATTATAATAATATAATTAATTACAAATCCCATTCGAGATGTTCAAACTTGGGCCAAAACTAAGACCACGAGTCCGACTCGTGATATTCATGTTCGACCTGAAATGTCGAGTACGAGTCAAGCTCGTGATATTCATGTTTGGTCTGGAACTGAACAACGAGCCCGACTCGTGACATCCATGTTTGACCTAGAATTTTCATCACGAGTCAGACTCGTCAAAATAGTGCAAGGGGTTAAACTAATTGTTCCATATGATATTAAGTGTTCGATACTGTGCCAGGAGAAGCGCCTGTTCTCTGAAATCTGTGACGAAGCTACACGAAACCGTATGTGTTCGAGGAAACTAAGTGGTCGACCTTGTGGGAGAGGAAACTCCAGATGCGAAACTTAGTTCCATTTTAAACAAATTGTTCTATCTGAAACTAAGTGCTCGATACTGTGCCAGGAGAAGCGCCTGTTCTCTGAAATCTGTGGCGATGCTACTCGAAACCGTATGTGTTCGACGAAACTAAGAAGGCGAACTTTTGGGGAGAGGAGACTCCAGATGCGAAAATTAGTTCCATTTTAAACTAATTGTTCTATCTGAAACTAAGTGTTCGATACTGTGCCAGGAGAAGCGCGTGTTCTCTGAAATCAGTCGCGATGCTCCTCGAAACCGTATGTGTTCGACGAATCTAAATGGTCGACCTTGTGAGGGAGGAAACTCCAGATGCGAAACTTAGTTCCATTTTAAACTAATTGTTCTATCTGAAACTAAATGTTCGATACTGTGCCAGGAGAAGCGCCTGTTCTCTGAAATCTGTAGCGATGCTACTCGAAACCGCATGTGTTCGACGAAACTAAGTGGTCGACCTTCTGAGAGAGAAAACTCCAGACGCGAAACTTAGTTCCATTTTAAACTAATTGTTCTATTTGAAACTAAGTGTTCGATAATGTGCCAGGAGAAGCGCCTGTTCTCTGAAATCTGTGATGATGCCACTCGAAACCGTATGAGTTCGACGAAACTAAGTTGCCGACCTTGTGAGAGAGGAAACTCCAGATGCGAAACATAGTCAATTTTAAACCAAATGTTCCATCTGAAACTAAGTGTTCGATAATCTGCCAGTAGAAGCGCCTGTTCTCTGAAACCTGTGGCGTTGCTACTCGAAACCGAATGTGTTCGACGAAAGTAAGCGGTCGACCTTGTGAGAGAGGATACTCCAGATGCGAAACATAGTTCCATTTTAAACTAAGTGTTCTATATATAACTAAGTGTTCGATAATGTGCCAGGAGTAGCGCCGGTTCTCTGAGATCAGTGGCGATGCTACTCGAAACCCTATGTGTTCGACGAAACTAAGTGGTCCACCTTGTGAGGCAGGAAACTCCAGATGCGAAGCTTAGTTCCATTTTAAAGTAATTGTTCTATCCGACACTTAGTGTTCGATACTGTGCCGGGAGACGCGCCTGTTCTCTGAAATCTGTGGCGAAGCTACTCGAAACCGTATGTGTTCGAGGAAACTAAGTGGTCGACCTTGTGGGAGAGGAAACTCCAGATGCGAAACGTAGTTCCATTTTAAACAAATTGTTCTATCTGAAACTAAGTGCTCGATACTGTGCCAGGAGAAGCGCCTGTTCTCTGAAACCTGTGGCGATGCTACTCGAAAACGTATGTGTTCGACGAAACTAAGTGGTCGACCTTCTGAGAGAGGAAACTCCAGATGCGAAACTTAGTTCCATTTAAAACTAATTGTTCTATCAGAAACTAAGTTTTCGATACTGTGCCGGGAGAAACGCCTGTTCTCTGAAATCTGTGGCGATGCCACTCGAAACCGTATGTGTTCGACGAAACTAAGTGGTCCACCTTGTGAGACAGGAAACTCCAGATGCGAAGCTTAGTTCCATTTTAAAGTAATTGTTCTATCCGACACTTAGTGTTCGATACTGTGCCGGGAGACGCGCCTGTTCTCTGAAATCTGTGGCGAAGCTACTCGAAACCGTATGTGTTCGAGGAAACTAAGTGGCCGACCTTGTGAGGGAGGAAACTCCAGATGCGAAACTTAGTTCCATTTTAAACTAATTGTTCTATCTGAAACTAAGTTTTTGATACTTTGCCAGGAGAAGCGCCTGTTCTCTGAAATCTGTGGCGATGCTACTCGAAACCGTATGTGTTCGACGAAACTAAGTGGTCGACCTTGTGAGAGAGGAAACTGCAGATGCGAAATTTACTTCCATTTTAAACTAATTGTTCTATCTGAAACTAAGTGTTCGATACTGTGCCAGGAGTGGCGCCTGTTCTCTGAAATCTGTGGCGATGCTACTCGAAACCGTATGTGTTCGACGAAACTAAGTGGCCGACCTTGTGAGAGAGGAAATTCCAGATGCGAAAATTGTTCAATTTTAAACTAATTGTTCTCTCTGAAACTAAGTGTTCGATACTGTGCCAGGAGAAGCGGCTGTTCTGTGAAATCTGTGGCGATGCCACTCGAAACCGTATGTGTTCGACGAAACTAAGTGGCCGACCTTGTGAGAGAGGAAACTCCAGATGCCAAACTAAGTTCCATTTTAAACTAATTGTTCTATCTGAAACTAACTGTTCGATACTGTGCCAGGATTGGCGCCTGTTCTCTGAAATCTGTGGCGGTGCCACTCGAAACCGTATGTGTTCGACGAAACTAAGTGGTCGAACTTGTGAGAGAGGAAACGCCAAATGCGAAACATAGGTCCAATTTAAACTAATAGTTCTATCTGTAACTGAGTGTTCGATACTGCGCCAGGGGAAGTGCCTGTTCTCTGAAATCGGTGGCGATGCTACTCGAAACCGTATGTATTCATCGAAACTAAGTGGTCGAACTTGTGAGAGAGGAAACTCCAAATGCGAAACATAGGTCCAATTTAAACAAATTGTTCTACCTGAAACTAAGTGCTCGATAATGTGCCAGGAGAAGCGCCCGTTCTCTGAAATCTGTGGCGATGCCACTCGAAACCGTATGTGTTCGACGAAACTAAGTTGTCGAACTTGTGAGAGAGGAAACTCCAAATGCGAAACTTAGTTCCATTTTAAACTAATTGTTCTATCTGAAACTAAGTGTTCGTTACTGTGCCAGGAGAAGCGCCTGTTCTCTGAAATGTGTGACGATGCCACTGGAAACCGTATGTGTTCGACGAATCTAAATGGTCGACCTTGTGAGGGAGGAAACTCCAGATGCGAAAATTAGTTCCATTTTAAACTAATTGTTCTATCTGAAACTAAGTGTTCGATACTGTGCCAGGAGAAGCGCGTGTTCTCTGAAATCAGTCGCGATGCTCCTCGAAACCGTATGTGTTCGACGAATCTAAATGGTCGACCTTGTGAGGGAGGAAACTCCAGATGCGAAACTTAGTTCCATTTTAAACTAATTGTTCTATCTGAAACTAAATGTTCGATACTGTGCCAGGAGAAGCGCCTGTTCTCTGAAATCTGTCGCGATGCTACTCGAAACCGCATGTGTTCGACGAAACTAAGTGGTCGACCTTCTGAGGGAGAAAACTCCAGACGCGAAACTTAGTTCCATTTTAAACTAATTGTTCTATTTGAAACTAAGTGTTCGATAATGTGCCAGGAGAAGCGCCTGTTCTCTGAAATCTGTGATGATGCCACTCGAAACCGTATGTGTTCGACGAAACTAAGTTGCCGACCTTGTGAGAGAGTAAACTCCAGATGCGAAACATAGTCAATTTTAAACCAAATGTTCCATCTGAAACTAAGTGTTCGATAATCTGCCAGTAGAAGCGCCGGTTCTCTGAGATCAGTGGCGATGCTACTCGAAACCCTATGTGTTCGACGAAACTAAGTGGTCCACCTTGTGAGGCAGGAAACTCCAGATGCGAAGCTTAGTTCCATTTTAAAGTAATTGTTCTATCCGACACTTAGTGTTCGATACTGTGCCGGGAGACGCGCCTGTTCTCTGAAATCTGTGGCGAAGCTACTCGAAACCGTATGTGTTCGAGGAAACTAAGTGGTCGACCTTGTGGGAGAGGAAACTCCAGATGCGAAACGTAGTTCCATTTTAAACAAATTGTTCTATCTGAAACTAAGTTTTCGATACTGTGCCGGGAGAAACGCCTGTTCTCTGAAATCTGTGGCGATGCCACTCGAAACCGTATGTGTTCGACGAAACTAAGTGGTCCACCTTGTGAGACAGGAAACTCCAGATGCGAAGCTTAGTTCCATTTTAAAGTAATTGTTCTATCCGATACTAAGTGTTCGATACTGTGCTGGGAGAAGCGCCTGTTGTCTGAAATCTGCGGCGGTGCCACTCGAAACCGTATCTGTTCGACGAAATTAAGTGGTCGCCTTGTGAGGGAAGAAATTCCAGATGCGAAATTTAGTACAATTTTAAACTAATTGTTCTATCTATAACTAAGTGTTCGACACTGTGCCAGGAGAAACGCCTGTTCTCTGAAATCGGTGGCGATGCTACTCGAAACTGTATCTGTTCGACGAAACTAAGTGGTCGAACTTGTGAGAGAGGAAACTACAAATGCGAAACTTAGTTCCATTTAAAACTAATTGTTCTATCTGAAACTAAGTGTTCGATACTGTGCCAGGAGAAGCGCCTGTTCTCTGAAATGTGTGGCGATGCTACTCGAAACCGTATGTGTTCGACGAATCTAAATGTTCGACGTTGTGGGAGAGGAATCTCCAGATGCGAAACTTAGTTCCATTTTAAACACATTGTTCTATCTGAAACTAAGTGCTCGATACTCTGCCAGGAGAAGCGCCGGTTCTGTGAAACGTGTGGCGATACCACACGAAACGGTATGCGTTCGACGAAACAGAGTGGTCCACCTTGTGAGGGAGGAAACTCCAGATGCGAAGTATAGTTCCATTTAAAACTAATTGTTCTATCTGAAATTAACTGTTCGATACTGTGCCAGGAGAAGCTCCTGTTCTTTGAAATCTGTGGCGATGCCACTCGAAACCGTATGTGTTGGACGAAACTAAGTGGTCGACCTTGTGGGAGAGGAAACTCCAGATGCGAAAATTAGTTCCATTTAAAACTAATTGTTCTATCAGAAACAAAGTTTTCGATACTGTGCCGGGAGAAGCGCCTGTTCTCTGAAATGTGTGGCGATGCTACTCGAAACCGTATGTGTTCGACGAAACTAAGTGGCTGACCTTGTGAGAGAGGAAACTCCAGATGCGAAATTTAGTTCCATTTTAAACTAATTGTTCTATTTGAAACTAAGTGTTCGATACTGTTCCTGGAGAAGCGCGTGTTCTCTGAAATCTGTGGCGATGCTACTCGAAACTGTATCTGTTCGACGAAACTAAGTGGTCGAACTTGTGAGAGAGGAAACTACAAATGCGAAACTTAGTTCCATTTAAAACTAATTGTTCTATCTGAAACTAAGGGTTCGATACTGTGCCAGGAGAAGCGCCTGTTCTCTGAAATGTGTGGCGATGCTACTCGAAACCGTATGTGTTCGACGAATCTAAATGTTCGACGTTGTGGGAGAGGAATCTCCAGATGCGAAATTTAGTTCCATTTTAAACAAATTGTTCTATCTGAAACTAAGTGCTCGATACTGTGCCAGGAGAAGCGCCGGTTCTGTGAAACGTGTGGCGATACCACACGAAACGGTATGCGTTCGACGAAACAGAGTGGTCCACCTTGTGAGGGAGGAAACTCCAGATGCGAAGTTTAGTTCCATTTAAAACTAATTGTTCTATCTGAAATTAAGTGTTCGATACTGTGCCAGGAGAAGCTCCTGTTCTTTGAAATCTGTGGCGATGCCACTCGAAACCGTATGTGTTGGACGAAACTAAGTGGTCGACCTTGTGGGAGAGGAAACTCCAGATGCGAAAATTAGTTCCATTTAAAACTAATTGTTCTATCAGAAACAAAGTTTTCGATACTGTGCCGGGAGAAGCGCCTGTTCTCTGAAATCTGTGGCGATGCTACTCGAAACCGTATGTGTTCGACGAAACTAAGAAGGCGAACTTTTGGGGAGAGGAGACTCCAGATGCGAAGCTTAGTTCCATTTTAAAGTAATTGTTCTATCCGATACTAAGTGTCGATACTGTGCCGGGAGAAACGCCTGTTCTCTGAAATCTGTGGCCATGCCACTCGAAACCGTATGAGTTCGACGAAACTAAGTGGTCGACCTTGTGAGGGAGGAAACTCCAGATGCGAAACTTAGTTCCATTTTAAACTAATCGTTCTATCTGAAACTAAGTGTTCGATACTGTGCCAGGAGAAGCGCCTGTTCTCTGAAATCTGTGACGAAGCTACACGAAACCGTATGTGTTCGAGGAAACTAAGTGGTCGACCTTGTGGGAGAGGAAACTCCAGATGCGAAACTTAGTTCCATTTTAAACAAATTGTTCTATCTGAAACTAAGTGCTCGATACTGTGCCAGGAGAAGCGCCTGTTCTCTGAAATCTGTGGCGATGCTACTCGAAACCGTATGTGTTCGACGAAACTAAGAAGGCGAACTTTTGGGGAGAGGAGACTCCAGATGCGAAAATTAGTTCCATTTTAAACTAATTGTTCTATCTGAAACTAAGTGTTCGATACTGTGCCAGGAGAAGCGCCTGTTCTCTGAAATCTGTCGCGATGCTACTCGAAACCGCATGTGTTCGACGAAACTAAGTGGTCGACCTTCTGAGAGAGAAAACTCCAGACGCGAAACTTAGTTCCATTTTAAACTAATTGTTCTATTTGAAACTAAGTGTTCGATAATGTGCCAGGAGAAGCGCCTGTTCTCTGAAATCTGTGATGATGCCACTCGAAACCGTATGTGTTCGACGAAACTAAGTTGCCGACCTTGTGAGAGAGGAAACTCCAGATGCGAAACATAGTCAATTTTAAACCAAATGTTCCATCTGAAACTAAGTGTTCGATAATCTGCCAGTAGAAGCGCCTGTTCTCTGAAACCTGTGGCGTTGCTACTCGAAACCGAATGTGTTCGACGAAAGTAAGAGGTCGACCTTGTGAGAGAGGATACTCCAGATGCGAAACATAGTTCCATTTTAAACTAAGTGTTCTATATATAACTAAGTGTTCGATACTGTGCCAGGAGTAGCGCCGGTTCTCTGAGATCAGTGGCGATGCTACTCGAAACCCTATGTGTTCGACGAAACTAAGTGGTCCACCTTGTGAGGCAGGAAACTCCAGATGCGAAGCTTAGTTCCATTTTAAAGTAATTGTTCTATCCGACACTTAGTGTTCGATACTGTGCCGGGAGACGCGCCTGTTCTCTGAAATCTGTGGCGAAGCTACTCGAAACCGTATGTGTTCGAGGAAACTAAGTCGTCGACCTTGTGGGAGAGGAAACTCCAGATGCGAAACGTAGTTCCATTTTAAACAATTTGTTCTATCTGAAACTAAGTGCTCGATACTGTGCCAGGAGAAGCGCCTGTTCTCTGAAATCTGTGGCGATGCTACTCGAAAACGTATGTGTTCGACGAAACTAAGTGGTCGACCTTCTGAGAGAGGAAACTCCAGATGCGAAACTTAGTTCCATTTAAAACTAATTGTTCTATCAGAAACTAAGTTTTCGATACTGTGCCGGGAGAAACGCCTGTTCTCTGAAATCTGTGGCGATGCCACTCGAAACCGTATGTGTTCGACGAAACTAAGTGGTCCACCTTGTGAGACAGGAAACTCCAGATGCGAAGCTTAGTTCCATTTTAAAGTAATTGTTCTATCCGATACTAAGTGTTCGATACTGTGCTTGGAGAAGCGCCTCTTGTCTGAAATCTGCGGCGGTGCCACTCGAAACCGTATCTGTTCGACGAAATTAAGTGGTCGCCTTGTGAGGGAAGAAATTCCAGATGCGAAATTTAGTACAATTTTAAACTAATTGTTCTATCTATAACTAAGTGTTCGACACTGTGCCAGGAGAAACGCCTGTTCTCTGAAATCGGTGGCGATGCTACTCGAAACTGTATCTGTTCGACGAAACTAAGTGGTCGAACTTGTGAGAGAGGAAACTACAAATGCGAAACTTAGTTCCATTTAAAACTAATTGTTCTATCTGAAACTAAGTGTTCGATACTGTGCCAGGAGAAGCGCCTGTTCTCTGAAATCTGTGGCGATGCGACTCGAAACCGTATATGTTCGACGAAACTAGATGGTCGACCTTGTGAGAGAGTAAACTCCAGATGCGAAAATTATTTCCATTTTAAAATAAGTGTTCTAGCTGTAACTAAGTGTTCGGTACTGCGCCAGGAGAAGCGCCTGTTCTCTGAAAACAGTGGCGATGCCACTCGAAACCGTATGTGTTGGACGAAACTAAGTGGTCGACCTTGTGGGAGAGGAAACTCCAGATGCGAAAATTAGTTCCATTTAAAACTAATTGTTCTATCAGAAACAAAGTTTTCGATACTGTGCCGGGAGAAGCGCCTGTTCTCTGAAATCTGTGGCGATGCTACTCGAAACCGTATGTGTTCGACGAAACTAAGAAGGCGAACTTTTGGGGAGAGGAGACTCCAGATGCGAAGCTTAGTTCCATTTTAAAGTAATTGTTCTATCCGATACTAAGTGTTCGATACTGTGCCGGGAGAAACGCCTGTTCTCTTAAATCTGTGGCCATGCCACTCGAAACCGTATGAGTTCGACGAAACTAAGTGGTCGACCTTGTGAGGGAGGAAACTCCAGATGCGAAACTTAGTTCCATTTTAAACTAATCGTTCTATCTGAAACTAAGTGTTCGATACTGTGCCAGGAGAAGCGCCTGTTCTCTGAAATCTGTGACGAAGCTACACGAAACCGTATGTGTTCGAGGAAACTAAGTGGTCGACCTTGTGGGAGAGGAAACTCCAGATGCGAAACTTAGTTCCATTTTAAACAAATTGTTCTATCTGAAACTTAGTGCTCGATACTGTGCCAGGAGAAGCGCCTGTTCTCTGAAATCTGTGGCGATGCTACTCGAAACCGTATGTGTTCGACGAAACTAAGAAGGCGAACTTTTGGGGAGAGGAGACTCCAGATGCGAAAATTAGTTCCATTTTAAACTAATTGTTCTATCTGAAACTAAGTGTTCGATACTGTGCCAGGAGAAGCGCGTGTTTTCTGAAATCAGTCGCGATGCTCCTCGAAACCGTATGTGTTCGACGAATCTAAATGGTCGACCTTGTGAGGGAGGAAACTCCAGATGCGAAACTTAGTTCCATTTTAAACTAATTGTTCTATCTGAAACTAAATGTTCGATACTGTGCCAGGAGAAGCGCCTGTTCTCTGAAATCTGTCGCGATGCTACTCGAAACCGCATGTGTTCGACGAAACTAAGTGGTCGACCTTCTGAGAGAGAAAACTCCACACGCGAAACTTAGTTCCATTTTAAACTAATTGTTCTATTTGAAACTAAGTGTTCGATAATGTGCCAGGAGAAGCGCCTGTTCTCTGAAATCCGTGATGATGCCACTCGAAACCGTATGTGTTCGACGAAACTAAGTTGCCGACCTTGTGAGAGAGGAAACTCCAGATGCGAAACATAGTCAATTTTAAACCAAATGTTCCATCTGAAACTAAGTGTTCGATAATCTGCCAGTAGAAGCGCCTGTTCTCTGAAACCTGTGGCGTTGCTACTCGAAACCGAATGTGTTCGACGAAAGTAAGAGGTCGACCTTGTGAGAGAGGATACTCCAGATGCGAAACATAGTTCCATTTTAAACTAAGTGTTCTATATATAACTAAGTGTTCGATACTGTGCCAGGAGTAGCGCCGGTTCTCTGAGATCAGTGGCGATGCTACTCGAAACCCTATGTGTTCGACGAAACTAAGTGGTCCACCTTGTGAGGCAGGAAACTCCAGATGCGAAGCTTAGTTCCATTTTAAAGTAATTGTTCTATCCGACACTTAGTGTTCGATACTGTGCCGGGAGACGCGCCTGTTCTCTGAAATCTGTGGCGAAGCTACTCGAAACCGTATGTGTTCGAGGAAACTAAGTGGTCGACCTTGTGGGAGAGGAAACTCCAGATGCGAAACGTAGTTCCATTTTAAACAAATTGTTCTATCTGAAACTAAGTGCTCGATACTGTGCCAGGAGAAGCGCCTGTTCTCTGAAATCTGTGGCGATGCTACTCGAAAACGTATGTGTTCGACGAAACTAAGTGGTCGACCTTCTGAGAGAGGAAACTCCAGATGCGAAACTTAGTTCCATTTAAAACTAATTGTTCTATCAGAAACTAAGTTTTCGATACTGTGCCGGGAGAAACGCCTGTTCTCTAAAATCTGTGGCGATGCCACTCGAAACCGTATGTGTTCGACGAATCTAAGTGGTCCACCTTGTGAGACAGGAAACTCCAGATGCGAAGCTTAGTTCCATTTTAAAGTAATTGTTCTATCCGATACTAAGTGTTCGATACTGTGCTTGGAGAAGCGCCTGTTGTCTGAAATCTGCGGCGGTGCCACTCGAAACCGTATCTGTTCGACGAAATTAAGTGGTCGCCTTGTGAGGGAATAAATTCCAGATGCGAAATTTAGTACAATTTTAAACTAATTGTTCTATCTATAACTAAGTGTTCGACACTGTGCCAGGAGAAACGCCTGTTCTCTGAAATCGGTGGCGATGCTACTCGAAACTGTATCTGTTCGACGAAACTAAGTGGTCGAACTTGTGAGAGAGGAAACTACAAATGCGAAACTTAGTTCCATTTAAAACTAATTGTTCTATCTGAAACTAAGTGTTCGATACTGTGCCAGGAGAAGCGCCTGTTCTCTGAAATGTGTGGCGATGCTACTCGAAACCGTATGTGTTCGACGAATCTAAATTTTCGACGTTGTGGGAGAGGAATCTCCAGATGCGAAACTTAGTTCCATTTTAAACAAATTGTTCTATCTGAAACTAAGTGCTCGATACTGTGCCAGGAGAAGCGCCGGTTCTATGAAACGTGTGGCGATACCACACGAAACGGTATGCGTTCGACGAAACAGAGTGGTCGACCTGGTGAGAGAGGAAAATCCAGATGCGAAACTTAGTTCCATTTTAAACTAATTGTTCTATCTGAAACTAAGTGTTCGATACTGTGCCAGGAGAAGCGCCTGTTCTCTGAACTGTGTGGCGATGCCGTTCGAAACCGTATGTGTTCGACGAAACTAAGTGGTCGACCATGTGAGAGAGGAAACTCCAGATGCGAAACTTAGTTCCATTTTAAACTAATTGTTCTATCTGAAACTAAGTGTTCCATACTGTGCCAGGAGAAGCGCCTGTTCTCTGAAATCTGTCGCGATGCTACTCGAACCCGTATGTGTTTGACGAAACTAAGTGGTCGACCTTGTGGGAGAGGAAACACCAGATGCGAAACTTAGTTCCATTTTAAACTAATTGTTCTATCTGAAACTAAGTGTTCGATACTGTGCCAGGAGAAGCGCCTGTTCTCTAAAAACTGTGGCGATGCCACTCGAAACCGTATGTGTTCGATGAAACTAAGTGGTCGACCTTGTGGGAGAGGAAACTCCAGATGCGAAACTTAGTTCCATTTTAAACTAATTGTTCTGTCTGAATCTAAGTGTTCGATACTGTGCCAGGAGAAGCGCCTGTTTTCTGAAACCTGTGGCGATCCTACTCGAAACCGAATGTGTTCGACGAAACTAAGTGGTCGACCTTGTGAGAGAGGAAACTCCAAATGCGAAACATAGTTCCATTTTGAACTAATTGTTCTATCTGAAACTAAGTGTTCGATTCTGTGCCAGGAGAAGCGCCTATTCTCTGAAATCTGTGGCGATGCTACTCGAAACCGTATGTGTTCGACGAAACTAAGTGGTCGACCTCTGAGAGAGGAAACGCCAGATGCGAAACTTAGTTCCATTTTAAACTAATTGTTCTATCTGAAACTAATTGTTCGATACTGTGCCAGGAGAAGCGCCTGTTCTCTGAACTGTGTGGCGATGCCGCTCGAAACCGTATGTGTTCGACGAAACTAAGTGGTCGACCTTGTAAGAGAGGAAACTCCAGATGCGAAACTTAGTTCCATTTTAAACTAATTGTTCTATCTGAAACTAAGTGTTCCATACTGTGCCAGGAGAAGCGCCTGTTCTCTGAAATCTGTCGCGATGCTACTCGAAACCGTATGTGCTCGACGAAACTAAGTGGTCGACCTTCTGAGAGAGGAAACTACAGATGCGAAACTTAGTTCCCTTTTGAACTAATTGTTCTATCTGAAACTAAGTGTTCGATAATGTGCCAGGAGAAGCGCCTGTTATCTGAAACCTGTGGCGATGCTACTCGAAACCGAATGTGTTCGACGAAACTAAGTGGTCGACCTTGTGAGAGAGGAAACTCCAAATGCGAAACATAGTTCCATTTTGAACTAATTGTTCTATCTGAAACTAAGTGTTCCATACTGTGCCAGGAGAAGCGCCTGTTCTCTGAAATCTGTCGCGATGCTACTCGAAACCGTATGTGCTCGACGAAACTAAGTGGTCGACCTTCTGAGAGAGGAAACTACAGATGCGAAACTTAGTTCCCTTTTGAACTAATTGTTCTATCTGAAACTAAGTGTTCGATAATGTGCCAGGAGAAGCGCCTGTTATCTGAAACCTGTGGCGATGCTACTCGAAACCGAATGTGTTCGACGAAACTAAGTGGTCGACCTTGTGAGAGAGGAAACTCCAAATGCGAAACATAGTTCCATTTTGAACTAATTGTTCTATCTGAAACTAAGTGTTCCATACTGTGCCAGGAGAAGCGCCTGTTCTCTGAAATCTGTCGCGATGCTACTCGAACCCGTATGTGTTTGACGAAACTAAGTGGTCGACCTTGTGGGAGAGGAAACACCAGATGCGAAACTTAGTTCCATTTTAAACTAATTGTTCTATCTGAAACTAAGTGTTCGATACTGTGCCAGGAGAAGCGCCTGTTCTCTGAAATCTGTCGCGATGCTACTCGAACCCGTATGTGTTTGACGAAACTAAGTGGTCGACCTTGTGGGAGAGGAAACACCAGATGCGAAACTTAGTTCCATTTTAAACTAATTGTTCTATCTGAAACTAAGTGTTCGATACTGTGCCAGGAGAAGCGCCTGTTCTCTAAAAACTGTGGCGATGCCACTCGAAACCGTATGTGTTCGATGAAACTAAGTGGTCGACCTTGTGGGAGAGGAAACTCCAGATGCGAAACTTAGTTCATTTTAAACTAATTATTCTATCTGAAACTAAGTGTTCGATACTGTGCGCGGAGAAGCGCCTGTTCTGTGAAATGTGTGGCGATGCTACTCGAAACCGTATGTGTTCGACGAAACTAAGTGGTCGACCTTGTGGGAGAGGAAACTCCAGATGCGAAACTTAGTTCCATTTTAAACTAATTGTTCTATCTGAAACTAAGTGTTCGATACTGTGCCAGGAGAAGCGCCTGTTCTCTGAACTGTGTGGCGATGCCGTTCGAAACCGTATGTGTTCGACGAAACTAAGTGGTCGACCTTGTGAGAGAGGAAACTCCAGATGCGAAACTTAGTTCCATTTTAAACTAATTGTTCTATCTGAAACTAAGTGTTCCATACTGTGCCAGGAGAAGCGCCTGTTCTCTGAAATCTGTCGCGATGCTACTCGAACCCGTATGTGTTTGACGAAACTAAGTGGTCGACCTTGTGGGAGAGGAAACACAAGATGCGAAACTTAGTTCCATTTTAAACTAATTGTTCTATCTGAAACTAAGTGTTCGATACTGTGCCAGGAGAAGCGCCTGTTCTCTAAAAACTGTGGCGATGCCACTCGAAACCGTATGTGTTCGATGAAACTAAGTGGTCGACCTGGTGAGAGAGGAAAATCCAGATGCGAAACTTAGTTCCATTTTAAACTAATTGTTCTGTCTGAATCTAAGTGTTCGATACTGTGCCAGGAGAAGCGCCTGTTTTCTGAAACCTGTAGCGATCCTACTCGAAACCGAATGTGTTCGACGAAACTAAGTGGTCGACCTTGTGAGAGAGGAAACTCCAAATGCGAAACATAGTTCCATTTTGAACTAATTGTTCTATCTGAAACTAAGTGTTCGATTCTGTGCCAGGAGAAGCGCCTGTTTTCTGAACTGTGTGGCGATGCCGCTCGAAACCGTATGTGTTGGACTAAACTAAGTGGTCGACCTTGTGAGAGAGGAAACTCCAGATGCGAAACTTAGTTCCATTTTGAACTAATTGTTCTATCTGAAACTATGTGTTCGATAATGTGCCAGGAGAAGCGGCTGTTCTCTGAAACCTGTGGCGATGCAACTCGAAACCGAATGTGTTCGACGAAACTAAGTGGTCGAACTTGGGAGAGAGGAAACTCCAGATGCGAAACATAGTTCCATTTTGAACTAATTGTTCTATCTGAAACTAAGTGTTCGATAATATGCCAGGAGAAGCGCCTGTTTTCTGAAACCTGTGGCGATCCTACTCGAAACCGAATGTGTTAGACGAAACTAAGTGGTCTACCATGTGAGAGAGGAAACTCCAGATGCGAAACATAGTTCCATTTTGAACTAATTGTTCTATCTGAAACTAAGTGTTCGATTCTGTGCCAGGAGAAGCGCCTGTTTTCTGAACTGTGTGGCGATGCCGCTCGAAACCGTATGTGTTCGACGAAACTAAGTGGTCGACCTTGTGAGAGAGGAAACTCCAGATGCGAAACTTAGTTCCATTTCGAACTAATTGTTCTATCTGAAACTAAGTGTTCGATAATGTGCCAGGAGAAGCGCCTGTTTTCTGAAACCTGTGGCGATCCTACTCGAAACCGAATGTGTTAGACGAAACTAAGTGGTCGACCATGTGAGAGAGGAAACTCCAGATGCGAAACATAGTTCCATTTTGAACTAATTGTTCTATCTGAAACTAAGTGTTCGATTCTGTGCCAGGAGAAGCGCCTGTTTTCTGAACTGTGTGGCGATGCCGCTCGAAACCGTATGTGTTCGACGAAACTAAGTGGTCGACCTTGTGAGAGAGGAAACTCCAGATGCGAAACATAGTTCCATTTTGAACTAATTGTTCTATCTGAAACTAAGTGTTCGATAATATGCCAGGAGAAGCGCCTGTTTTCTGAAACCTGTGGCGATCCTACTCGAAACCGAATGTGTTAGACGAAACTAAGTGGTCTACCATGTGAGAGAGGAAACTCCAGATGCGAAACATAGTTCCATTTTGAACTAATTGTTCTATCTGAAACTAAGTGTTCGATTCTGTGCCAGGAGAAGCGCCTGTTTTCTGAACTGTGTGGCGATGCCGCTCGAAACCGTATGTGTTCGACGAAACTAAGTGGTCGACCTTGTGAGAGAGGAAACTCCATATGCGAAACTTAGTTCCATTTCGAACTAATTGTTCTATCTGAAACTAAGTGTTCGATAATGTGCCAGGAGAAGCGCCTGTTTTCTGAAACCTGTGGCGATCCTACTCGAAACCGAATGTGTTAGACGAAACTAAGTGGTCGACCATGTGAGAGAGGAAACTCCAGATGCGAAACATAGTTCCATTTTGAACTAATTGTTCTATCTGAAACTAAGTGTTCGATTCTGTGCCAGGAGAAGCGCCTGTTTTCTGAACTGTGTGGCGATGCCGCTCGAAACCGTATGTGTTCGACGAAACTAAGTGGTCGACCTTGTGAGAGAGGAAACTCCAGATGCGAAACATAGTTCCATTTTGAACTAATTGTTCTATCTGAAACTAAGTGTTCGATTCTGTGCCAGGAGAAGCGCCTGTTTTCTGAACTGTGTGGCGATGCCGCTCGAAACCGTATGTGTTCGACGAAACTAAGTGGTCGACCTTGTGAGAGAGGAAACTCCAGATGCGAAACTTAGTTCCATTTTGAACTAATTGTTCTATCTGAAACTAAGTGTTCGATAATGTGCCAGGAGAAGCGCCTGTTCTCTGAAACCTGTGGCGATGCTACTCGAAACCGAATGTGTTCGACGAAACTAAGTGGTCGAACTTGTGAGAGAGGAAACTCCAGATGCGAAACATAGTTCCATTTTGAACTAATTGTTCTATCTGAAACTAAGTGTTCGATAATGTGCCAGGAGAAGCGCCTATTCTCTGAAATCTGTGGCGATGCTACTCGAAACCGTATGTGTTCGACGAAACTAAGTGGTCGACCTTGTGAGAGAGGATACTCCAGGTGCGAAACATAGCTCCATTTTAAACTAATTGTTCTGTCTGAATCTAAGTGTTCGATACTGTGCCAGGAGAAGCGCCTGTTTTCTGAAACCTGTGGCGATCCTACTCGAAACCGAATGTGTTCGACGAAACTAAGTGGTCGACCTTGTGAGAGAGGAAACTCCAAATGCGAAACATAGTTCCATTTTGAACTAATTGTTCTATCTGAAACTAAGTGTTCGATTCTGTGCCAGGAGAAGCGCCTGTTTTCTGAACTGTGTGGCGATGCCGCTCGAAACCGTATGTGTTGGACTAAACTAAGTGGTCGACCTTGTGAGAGAGGAAACTCCAGATGCGAAACTTAGTTCCATTTTGAACTAATTGTTCTATCTGAAACTATGTGTTCGATAATGTGCCAGGAGAAGCGGCTGTTCTCTGAAACCTGTGGCGATGCAACTCGAAACCGAATGTGTTCGACGAAACTAAGTGGTCGAACTTGGGAGAGAGGAAACTCCAGATGCGAAACATAGTTCCATTTTGAACTAATTGTTCTATCTGAAACTAAGTGTTCGATAATATGCCAGGAGAAGCGCCTGTTTTCTGAAACCTGTGGCGATCCTACTCGAAACCGAATGTGTTAGACGAAACTAAGTGGTCTACCATGTGAGAGAGGAAACTCCAGATGCGAAACATAGTTCCATTTTGAACTAATTGTTCTATCTGAAACTAAGTGTTCGATTCTGTGCCAGGAGAAGCGCCTGTTTTCTGAACTGTGTGGCGATGCCGCTCGAAACCGTATGTGTTCGACGAAACTAAGTGGTCGACCTTGTGAGAGAGGAAACTCCAGATGCGAAACTTAGTTCCATTTCGAACTAATTGTTCTATCTGAAACTAAGTGTTCGATAATGTGCCAGGAGAAGCGCCTGTTTTCTGAAACCTGTGGCGATCCTACTCGAAACCGAATGTGTTAGACGAAACTAAGTGGTCGACCATGTGAGAGAGGAAACTCCAGATGCGAAACATAGTTCCATTTTGAACTAATTGTTCTATCTGAAACTAAGTGTTCGATTCTGTGCCAGGAGAAGCGCCTGTTTTCTGAACTGTGTGGCGATGCCGCTCGAAACCGTATGTGTTCGACGAAACTAAGTGGTCGACCTTGTGAGAGAGGAAACTCCAGATGCGAAACATAGTTCCATTTTGAACTAATTGTTCTATCTGAAACTAAGTGTTCGATAATATGCCAGGAGAAGCGCCTGTTTTCTGAAACCTGTGGCGATCCTACTCGAAACCGAATGTGTTAGACGAAACTAAGTGGTCTACCATGTGAGAGAGGAAACTCCAGATGCGAAACATAGTTCCATTTTGAACTAATTGTTCTATCTGAAACTAAGTGTTCGATTCTGTGCCAGGAGAAGCGCCTGTTTTCTGAACTGTGTGGCGATGCCGCTCGAAACCGTATGTGTTCGACGAAACTAAGTGGTCGACCTTGTGAGAGAGGAAACTCCAGATGCGAAACTTAGTTCCATTTCGAACTAATTGTTCTATCTGAAACTAAGTGTTCGATAATGTGCCAGGAGAAGCGCCTGTTTTCTGAAACCTGTGGCGATCCTACTCGAAACCGAATGTGTTAGACGAAACTAAGTGGTCGACCATGTGAGAGAGGAAACTCCAGATGCGAAACATAGTTCCATTTTGAACTAATTGTTCTATCTGAAACTAAGTGTTCGATTCTGTGCCAGGAGAAGCGCCTGTTTTCTGAACTGTGTGGCGATGCCGCTCGAAACCGTATGTGTTCGACGAAACTAAGTGGTCGACCTTGTGAGAGAGGATACTCCAGGTGCGAAACATAGTTCCATTTTGAACTAATTGTTCTATCTGAAACTAAGTGTTCGATTCTGTGCCAGGAGAAGCGCCTGTTTTCTGAACTGTGTGGCGATGCCGCTCGAAACCGTATGTGTTCGACGAAACTAAGTGGTCGACCTTGTGAGAGAGGAAACTCCAGATGCGAAACTTAGTTCCATTTTGAACTAATTGTTCTATCTGAAACTAAGTGTTCGATAATGTGCCAGGAGAAGCGCCTGTTCTCTGAAACCTGTGGCGATGCTACTCGAAACCGAATGTGTTCGACGAAACTAAGTGGTCGAACTTGTGAGAGAGGAAACTCCAGATGCGAAACATAGTTCCATTTTGAACTAATTGTTCTATCTGAAACTAAGTGTTCGATAATGTGCCAGGAGAAGCGCCTATTCTCTGAAATCTGTGGCGATGCTACTCGAAACCGTATGTGTTCGACGAAACTAAGTGGTCGACCTTGTGAGAGAGGATACTCCAGGTGCGAAACATAGCTCCATTTTGAACTAATTGTTCTATCTGAAACTAAGTGTTCGATTCTGTGCCAGGAGAAGCGCCTGTTTTCTGAACTGTGTGGCGATGCCGCTCGAAACCGTATGTGTTCGACGAAACTAAGTGGTCGACCTTGTGAGAGAGGAAACTCCAGATGCGAAACTTAGTTCCATTTTGAACTAATTGTTCTATCTGAAACTAAGTGTTCGATAATGTGCCAGGAGAAGCGCCTGTTCTCTGAAACCTGTGGCGATGCTACTCGAAACCGAATGTGTTCGACGAAACTAAGTGGTCGAACTTGTGAGAGAGGAAACTCCAAATGCGAAACATAGTTCCATTTTGAACTAATTGTTCTATCTGAAACTAAGTGTTCGATAATGTGCCAGGAGAAGCGCCTGTTTTCTGAAACCTGTGGCGATCCTACTCGAAACCGAATGTGTTAGACGAAACTAAGTGGTCGACCATGTGAGTGAGGAAACTCCAGATGCGAAACATAGTTCCATTTTGAACTAATTGTTCTATCTGAAACTAAGTGTTCGATTCTGTGCCAGGAGAAGCGCCTGTTTTCTGAACTGTGTGGCGATGCCGCTCGAAACCGTAAATGTTCGACGAAACTAAGTGGTCGACCTTGTGAGAGAGGAAACTCCAGATGCGAAACTTAGTTCCATTTTGAACTAATTGTTCTATCTGAAACTAAGTGTTCGATAATGTGCCAGGAGAAGCGCCTGTTTTCTGAAACCTGTGGCGATCCTACTCGAAACCGAATGTGTTAGACGAAACTAAGTGGTCGACCATGTGAGAGAGGAAACTCCAGATGCGAAACATAGTTCCATTTTGAACTAATTGTTCTATCTGAAACTAAGTGTTCGATTCTGTGCCAGGAGAAGCGCCTGTTTTCTGAACTGTGTGGCGATGCCGCTCGAAACCGTATGTGTTCGACGAAACTAAGTGGTCGACCTTGTGAGAGAGGAAACTCCAGATGCGAAACTTAGTTCCATTTTGAACTAATTGTTCTATCTGAAACTAAGTGTTCGATAATGTGCCAGGAGAAGCGCCTGTTCTCTGAAACCTGTGGCGATGCTACTCGAAACCGAATGTGTTCGACGAAACTAAGTGGTCGAACTTGTGAGAGAGGAAACTCCAGATGCGAAACATAGTTCCAATTTAAACTAATTGTTCTATCTGAAACTAAGTGTTCGATAATGTGCCAGGAGAAGCGCCTATTCTCTGAAATCTGTGGCGATGCTACTCGAAACCGTATGTGTTCGACGAAACTAAGTGGTCGACCTTGTGAGAGAGGATACTCCAGGTGCGAAACATAGCTCCATTTTAAACTAATTGTTCTCTCTAAAACTCAGTGTTCGATACTGTGACAGGAGAAGCGCCTGTTCTCTGAAATGTGTGGCGATGCCACTCGAAACCGTATGTGTTTGACGAAACTAAGTAGTCGACCTTGTGAGAGAGGAAACTCCAGATGCGAAACGTAGTTCAATTTTAAACTAATTGTTCTCTCTGAAACTAAGTGTTCGATACTGTGCCAGGAGAAGCGGCTGTTCTGTGAAATCTGTGGCGATGCCACTCGAAACCGTATGTGTTCGACGAAACTAAGTGGTCGACCTTCTGAGAGAGGAAACTCCAGATGCGAAACTTAGTTCCATTTTAATATAATTGTACCTATCTGAAACTAAGTGTTCGATACTGTGCCAGGAGAAGCGCCTGTTCTCTGAAATCTGTCGCGATGCTACTCAAACCCGTATGTGTTCGACGAAACTAAGTGGTCGACCTTCTGAGAGAGGAAACTCCAGATGCGAAACTTAGTTCCATTTTAAACTAATTGTTCTATCTGAAACTAAGTGTTCGATACTGTGCCAGGAGAAGCGCCTGTTCTCTGAACTGTGTGGCGATGCCGCTCGAAACCGTATGTGTTCGACGAAACTAAGTGGTTGACCTTGTGAGAGAGGATACTCCAGATGCGAAACATAGTTCTATTTTAAACTAATTGTTCTGTCTGAAACTAAGTGTTCGATAAGGTGCCAGGAGAAGCGCCTGTTCTCTGAAATCTGTGGCGATGCTACTCGAAACCGTATATGTTCGACGAAACTAGGTGGTGGACCTTGTGGGAGAGGAAACTCCAGATGCGAAACTTCGTTCCATTTTAAATTTATTGTTCTATCTGGAACTAAGTTTTCGATACTGTGCCAGGAGAAACGCCTGTTCTCTGAAATTTGTGGCGATGCGCACTTGAAACCGTATGCGTTCGACGAAACTAAGTGGTCGACCTTGTGAGAGAGTAAACTCCAGATGCGAAACTTAGTTCCATTTTAAACTAATTGTTCTATCTGGAACTAAGTTTTCGATACTGTGCCAGGAGAAACGCCTGTTCTCTGAAATTTGTGGCGATGCGCACTTGAAACCGAATGTGTTCGACGAAACTAAGTGGTTGAACTTGAGAGAGAGCAAACCCCGGATGCGAAACATAGTTCCATTTAAAACTAATTGTTCTATCTGGAACTAAGTTTTCGATACTGTGCCAGGAGAAACGCCTGTTCTCTGAAATTTGTGGCGATGCGCACTTGAAACCGTATGCGTTCGACGAAACTAAGTGGTCGACCTTGTGAGAGAGGAAACTCCAGATGCGAAACTTAGTTCCATTTCAATCTTATTGTTCTATCTGAAACTAAGTGTTCCATACTGTGCCAGGAGATGCGCCTGTTCTCTGATATCTGTGGCGATGCCACTCGAAACCGTATGTGTTCGACGAAACTAAGTGGTCGACCTTGTGAGAGAGGAAACTCCAGATGCGAAATTTGGTTCCATTTCAATCTTATTGTTCTATCTGAAACAAAGTGTTCCATACTGTTCCAGGAGAAGCGCCTGTTCTCTGAAAACTGTGGTGATGCCACCCGAAACCGTATGTGTTCGACGAAACTAAGTGGTCAACCTTGTGAGAGAGGAAACTCCAAATGCGAAACTTAGTTCCATTTTAAATTAATTGTTCTATCTAAAACTGAGTGTTCCGTACTGTGCCAGGAGAAGCGCCTGTTCTCTGAAATCTGTGGCGATGCCACTCGAAACCGTATGTGTTCGATTAAACTAAGTGGTCCACCTTGTGAGAGAGGAAACTCCATATGCGAAGCATAGTTCCACTTTAAACTAATTGTTCTATCTGAAAGTGTTCGATACTGTGCCAGGAGAAGCACCTGTTCTCAGAAATCTGTGGCGATGCCACTCGAAACCGAATGTGTTCAACGAAATTAAGTGGTCGCCTTGTGAGGGAAGAAACTCCAGATGCGAAATATAGTTCCATTTTAAACTAATCGTTCTATCTGAAACTATGTGTTCGATACTGTGCCAGGAGAAGCGCCTGCTCTCTGAAATCTGTGGCGATGCCACTCGAAACCGTATGTGTTCGACGAAACTAAGTGGTGGACCTTGTGAGAGAGGAAACTCCAGATGCGGAACTTAGTTCCATTTTAAATTAATTGTTCTATCTAAAACTGAGTGTTCCGTACTGTGCCAGGAGAAGCGCCTGTTCTCTGAAATCTGTGGCGATGCTACTCGAAACCGTATGTGTTCGATTAAACTAAGTGGTCCACCTTGTGAGAGAGGAAACTCCATATGCGAAGCATAGTTCCACTTTAAACTAATTGTTCTATCTGAAAGTGTTCGATACTGTGCCAGGAGAAGCACCTGTTCTCAGAAATCTGTGGCGATGCCACTCGAAACCGAATGTGTTCAACGAAATTAAGTGGTCGCCTTGTGAGGGAAGAAACTCCAGATGCGAAATATAGTTCCATTTTAAACTAATCGTTCTATCTGAAACTATGTGTTCGATACTGTGCCAGGAGAAGCGCCTGTTCTCTGAAATCTGTGGCGATGAGACTCGAAACCGTATGTGTTCAACGAAACTAAGTGGTCGACCTTGTGAGAGAGGAAACTCCAGATGCGAAGCATAGTTCAATTTTAAACTAATTGTTCTATCTGAAACTAAGTGTTCCATACTGTGCGAGGAGAAGCGCCTGTTCTCTGATATCTGTGGCGATACCACTCGAAACCGTATGCGTTCGGCGAAACTAAGTGGTCGACCTTGTGAGAGAGGAAACTCCAGATGCGAAACATAGTTCAATTTTAAACTAATTGTTCTATCTGAAACTAAGTGTTCCATACTGTGCGAGGAGAAGCGCCTGTTCTCTGATATCTGTGGCGATGCCACTCGAAACCGTATGTGTTCGACGAATCTAAGTGGTCGACCTTGTGAGAGAGGAAACTCCAGATGCGAAACTTAGTTCAATTTCAATCTTATTGTTCTATCTGAAACTAAGTGTTCCATACTGTGCCAGGAGAAGCGCCTGTTCTCTGAAATCTGTGACGGTGCCACTCGAAACCGTATGTGTTCGACGAAACTGAGTGGCCGACCTTGAGAGAGAGGAAACTCCAGATGCGAAACTTAGTTCCATTTAAACTAATTGTTCTATCTGAAAATAAGTGTTCGATACTGTGCCAGGAGAAGCGCCTCTTCCCTGAAATATGTGGCGATGCCACTCGAAACCGTATGTGTTCGACGAAACTAAGTGGCCGACCTTGTGCGAGGGGAAACTTCAGATGCGAAACTTAGTTGCATTTTAAACTAATTGTTCTATCTGTAACTAAGTGTTCGATACTGTGCCAGGAGAAGCGCCTGTTCTCTGAAATGTGTGGCGATGCTACTCGAAACCGTATGTGTTCGACGAAACTAAGTGGTCGACCTTGTGAGAGAGGAAACTCCAGATGCGAAACATAGTTCAATTTTAAACTAATTGTTCTATCTGAAACTAAGTGTTCCATACTGTGCGAGGAGAAGCGCCTGTTCTCTGATATCTGTGGCGATACCACTCGAAACCGTATGCGTTCGGCGAAACAAAGTGGTCGACCTTGTGAGAGAGGAAACTCCAGATGCGAAACATAGTTCAATTTTAAACTAATTGTTCTATCTGAAACTAAGTGTTCCATACTGTGCGAGGAGAAGCGCCTGTTCTCTGATATCTGTGGCGATGCCACTCGAAACCGTATGTGTTCGACGAATCTAAGTGGTCGACCTTGTGAGAGAGGAAACTCCAGATGCGAAACTTAGTTCAATTTCAATCTTATTGTTCTATCTGAAACTAAGTGTTCCATACTGTGCCAGGAGAAGCGCCTGTTCTCTGAAATCTGTGACGGTGCCACTCGAAACCGTATGTGTTCGACGAAACTGAGTGGCCGACCTTGAGAGAGAGGAAACTCCAGATGCGAAACTTAGTTCCATTTAAACTAATTGTTCTATCTGAAAATAAGTGTTCGATACTGTGCCAGGAGAAGCGCCTCTTCCCTGAAATATGTGGCGATGCCACTCGAAACCGTATGTGTTCGACGAAACTAAGTGGCCGACCTTGTGCGAGGGGAAACTTCAGATGCGAAACTTAGTTGCATTTTAAACTAATTGTTCTATCTGTAACTACGTGTTCGATACTGTGCCAGGAGAAGCGCCTGTTCTCTGATATCTGTGGCGATGCCGCTCGAAACCGTATGTGTTCGACGAAACTAAGTGGTTGACCTTGTGAGAGAGGATACTCCAGATGCGAAACATAGTTCTATTTTAAACTAATTGTTCTGTCTGAAACTAAGTGTTCGATAAGGTGCCAGGAGAAGCGCCTGTTCTCTGAAATCTGTGGCGATGCTACTCGAAACCGTATATGTTCGACGAAACTAGGTGGTGGACCTTGTGGGAGAGGAAACTCCAGATGCGAAACTTCGTTCCATTTTAAATTTATTGTTCTATATGGAACTAAGTTTTCGATACTGTGCCAGGAGAAACGCCTGTTCTCTGAAATTTGTGGCGATGCGCACTTGAAACCGTATGCGTTCGACGAAACTAAGTGGTCGACCTTGTGAGAGAGTAAACTCCAGATGCGAAACTTAGTTCCATTTTAAACTAATTGTTCTATCTGGAACTAAGTTTTCGATACTGTGCCAGGAGAAACGCCTGTTCTCTGAAATTTGTGGCGATGCGCACTTGAAACCGAATGTGTTCGACGAAACTAAGTGGTTGAACTTGAGAGAGAGCAAACCCCGGATGCGAAACATAGTTCCATTTAAAACTAATTGTTCTATCTGGAACTAAGTTTTCGATACTGTGCCAGGAGAAACGCCTGTTCTCTGAAATTTGTGGCGATGCGCACTTGAAACCGTATGCGTTCGACGAAACTAAGTGGTCGACCTTGTGAGAGAGGAAACTCCAGATGCGAAACTTAGTTCCATTTCAATCTTATTGTTCTATCTGAAACTAAGTGTTCCATACTGTGCCAGGAGATGCGCCTGTTCTCTGATATCTGTGGCGATGCCACTCGAAACCGTATGTGTTCGACGAAACTAAGTGGTCGACCTTGTGAGAGAGGAAACTCCAGATGCGAAATTTGGTTCCATTTCAATCTTATTGTTCTATCTGAAACTAAGTGTTCCATACTGTTCCAGGAGAAGCGCCTGTTCTCTGAAAACTGTGGTGATGCCACCCGAAACCGTATGTGTTCGACGAAACTAAGTGGTCAACCTTGTGAGAGAGGAAACTCCAAATGCGAAACTTAGTTCCATTTTAAATTAATTGTTCTATCTAAAACTGAGTGTTCCGTACTGTGCCAGGAGAAGCGCCTGTTCTCTGAAATCTGTGGCGATGCTACTCGAAACCGTATGTGTTCGATTAAACTAAGTGGTCCACCTTGTGAGAGAGGAAACTCCATATGCGAAGCATAGTTCCACTTTAAACTAATTGTTCTATCTGAAAGTGTTCGATACTGTGCCAGGAGAAGCACCTGTTCTCAGAAATCTGTGGCGATGCCACTCGAAACCGAATGTGTTCAACGAAATTAAGTGGTCGCCTTGTGAGGGAAGAAACTCCAGATGCGAAATATAGTTCCATTTTAAACTAATCGTTCTATCTGAAACTATGTGTTCGATACTGTGCCAGGAGAAGCGCCTGCTCTCTGAAATCTGTGGCGATGCCACTCGAAACCGTATGTGTTCGACGAAACTAAGTGGTGGACCTTGTGAGAGAGGAAACTCCAGATGCGGAACTTAGTTCCATTTTAAATTAATTGTTCTATCTAAAACTGAGTGTTCCGTACTGTGCCAGGAGAAGCGCCTGTTCTCTGAAATCTGTGGCGATGCCACTCGAAACCGTATGTGTTCGATTAAACTAAGTGGTCCACCTTGTGAGAGAGGAAACTCCATATGCGAAGCATAGTTCCACTTTAAACTAATTGTTCTATCTGAAAGTGTTCGATACTGTGCCAGGAGAAGCACCTGTTCTCAGAAATCTGTGGCGATGCCACTCGAAACCGAATGTGTTCAACGAAATTAAGTGGTCGCCTTGTGAGGGAAGAAACTCCAGATGCGAAATATAGTTCCATTTTAAACTAATCGTTCTATCTGAAACTATGTGTTCGATACTGTGTCAGGAGAAGCGCCTGTTCTCTGAAATCTGTGGCGATGAGACTCGAAACCGTATGTGTTCAACGAAACTAAGTGGTCGACCTTGTGAGAGAGGAAACTCCAGATGCGAAGCATAGTTCAATTTTAAACTAATTGTTCTATCTGAAACTAAGTGTTCCATACTGTGCGAGGAGAAGCGCCTGTTCTCTGATATCTGTGGCGATACCACTCGAAACCGTATGCGTTCGGCGAAACTAAGTGGTCGACCTTGTGAGAGAGGAAACTCCAGATGCGAAACATAGTTCAATTTTAAACTAATTGTTCTATCTGAAACTAAGTGTTCCATACTGTGCGAGGAGAAGCGCCTGTTCTCTGATATCTGTGGCGATGCCACTCGAAACCGTATGTGTTCGACGAATCTAAGTGGTCGACCTTGTGAGAGAGGAAACTCCAGATGCGAAACTTAGTTCCATTTCAATCTTATTGTTCTATCTGAAACTAAGTGTTCCATACTGTGCCAGGAGAAGCGCCTGTTCTCTGAAATCTGTGACGGTGCCACTCGAAACCGTATGTGTTCGACGAAACTGAGTGGCCGACCTTGAGAGAGAGGAAACTCCAGATGCGAAACTTAGTTCCATTTAAACTAATTGTTCTATCTGAAAATAAGTGTTCGATACTGTGCCAGGAGAAGCGCCTCTTCCCTGAAATATGTGGCGATGCCACTCGAAACCGTATGTGTTCGACGAAACTAAGTGGCCGACCTTGTGCGAGGGGAAACTTCAGATGCGAAACTTAGTTGCATTTTAAACTAATTGTTCTATCTGTAACTAAGTGTTCGATACTGTGCCAGGAGAAGCGCCTGTTCTCTGAAATGTGTGGCGATGCTACTCGAAACCGTATGTGTTCGACGAAACTAAGTGGTCGACCTTGTGAGAGAGGAAACTCCAGATGCGAAACATAGTTCAATTTTAAACTAATTGTTCTATCTGAAACTAAGTGTTCCATACTGTGCGAGGAGAAGCGCCTGTTCTCTGATATCTGTGGCGATACCACTCGAAACCGTATGCGTTCGGCGAAACAAAGTGGTCGACCTTGTGAGAGAGGAAACTCCAGATGCGAAACATAGTTCAATTTTAAACTAATTGTTCTATCTGAAACTAAGTGTTCCATACTGTGCGAGGAGAAGCGCCTGTTCTCTGATATCTGTGGCGATGCCACTCGAAACCGTATGTGTTCGACGAATCTAAGTGGTCGACCTTGTGAGAGAGGAAACTCCAGATGCGAAACTTAGTTCAATTTCAATCTTATTGTTCTATCTGAAACTAAGTGTTCCATACTGTGCCAGGAGAAGCGCCTGTTCTCTGAAATCTGTGACGGTGCCACTCGAAACCGTATGTGTTCGACGAAACTGAGTGGCCGACCTTGAGAGAGAGGAAACTCCAGATGCGAAACTTAGTTCCATTTAAACTAATTGTTCTATCTGAAAATAAGTGTTCGATACTGTGCCAGGAGAAGCGCCTCTTCCCTGAAATATGTGGCGATGCCACTCGAAACCGTATGTGTTCGACGAAACTAAGTGGCCGACCTTGTGCGAGGGGAAACTTCAGATGCGAAACTTAGTTGCATTTTAAACTAATTGTTCTATCTGTAACTACGTGTTCGATACTGTGCCAGGAGAAGCGCCTGTTCTCTGAAATGTGTGGCGATGCTACTCGAAACCGTATGTGTTCGACGAACCTAATTGGTCGACCTTGTGGGAGAGGAAACTCCAGATGCGAAACTTAGTTCCATTTTAAACTAATTATTCTATCTGAAACTAAGTGTTCGATACTGTGCCAGGAGAAGCGCCTGTTCTCTGAAATGTGTGGCGATGCTACTCGAAACCGTATGTGTTGGACGAACCTAATTGGTCGACCTTGTGGGAGAGGAATCTCCAGACGCGAAATTTAGTGCCATTTTAAACTAATTGTTCTATGTGTAACTAAGTGTTCGATACTGTGCCAGGAGAAGCGCCTCTTCCCTGAAATATGTGGCGATGCCACTCGAAACCGTATGTGTTCGACGAAACTAAGTGGCCGACCTTGTGCGAGGGGAAACTTCAGATGCGAAACTTAGTTGCATTTTAAACTAATTGTTCTATCAGTAACTAAGTGTTCGATACTGTGCCCGGAGAAGCGCCTGTTCTCTGAAATGTGTGGCGATGCTACTCGAAACCGTATGTGTTCGACGAACCTAATTGGTCGACCTTGTGGGAGAGGAAACTCCAGATGCGAAACTTAGTTCCATTTTAAACTAATTGTTCTATCAGAAACTAACTGTTCGATACTGTGCCAGGAGAAGCGCCTGTTCTCTGAAATGTGTGGCGATGCTACTCGAAACCGTATGTGTTGGACGAACCTAATTGGTCGACCTTGTGGGAGAGGAATCTCCAGACGCGAAATTTAGTGCCATTTAAACTAATTGTTCTATGTGTAACTAAGTGTTCGATACTCTGCCAGGAGAAGCGCCTGTTCTCTGAAATCTGTGGCGATGCCACTCGAAACCGTATGTGTTCGACGAAACTAAGTGGCCGACCTTGTGCGAGTGGAAACTTCAGATGCGAAACTTAGTTCCATTTTAAACCAAATGTTCCATCTGAAAATAAGTGTTCGATACTGTGCCAGGAGAAGCGCCTCTTCCCTGAAATATGTGGCGATGCCACTCGAAACCGTATGTGTTCGACGAAACTAAGTGGCCGACCTTGTGCGAGGGGAAACTTCAGATGCGAAACTTAGTTGCATTTTAAACTAATTGTTCTATCTGAAACTAAGTGTTCGATACTGTGCCAGGAGAAGCGCCTGTTCTCTGAAATGTGTGGCGATGCTACTCGAAACCGTATGTGTTCGACGAACCTAATTGGTCGACCTTGTGGGAGAGGAAACTCCAGATGCGAAACTTAGTTCCATTTTAAACTAATTGTTCTATCAGAAACTAAGTGTTCGATACTGTGCCAGGAGAAGCGCCTGTTCTCTGAAATGTGTGGCGATGCTACTCGAAACCGTATGTGTTGGACGAACCTAATTGGTCGACCTTGTGGGAGAGGAATCTCCAGACGCGAAATTTAGTGCCATTTTAAACTAATTGTTCTATGTGTAACTAAGTGTTCGATACTCTGCCAGGAGAAGCGCCTGTTCTCTGAAATCTGTGGCGATGCCACTCGAAACCGTATGTGTTCGACGAAACTAAGTGGCCGACCTTGTGCGAGTGGAAACTTCAGATGCGAAACTTAGTTCCATTTTAAACCAAATGTTCCATCTGAAAATAAGTGTTCGATACTGTGCCAGGAGAAGCGCCTCTTCCCTGAAATATGTGGCGATGCCACTCGAAACCGTATGTGTTCGACGAAACTAAGTGGCCGACCTTGTGCGAGGGGAAACTTCAGATGCGAAACTTAGTTGCATTTTAAACTAATTGTTCTATCTGTAACTAAGTGTTCGATACTGTGCCAGGAGAAGCGCCTGTTCTCTGAAATCTGTGGCGATGCCACTCGAAACCGTATGTGTTCGATTAAACTAAGTGGTCCACCTTGTGAGAGAGGAAACTCCATATGCGAAGCATAGTTCCACTTTAAACTAATTGTTCTATCTGAAAGTGTTCGATACTGTGCCAGGAGAAGCACCTGTTCTCAGAAATCTGTGGCGATGCCACTCGAAACCGAATGTGTTCAACGAAATTAAGTGGTCGCCTTGTGAGGGAAGAAACTCCAGATGCGAAATATAGTTCCATTTTAAACTAATCGTTCTATCTGAAACTATGTGTTCGATACTGTACCAGGAGAAGCGCCTGTTCTCTGAAATCTGTGGCGATGAGACTCGAAACCGTATGTGTTCAACGAAACTAAGTGGTCGACCTTGTGAGAGAGGAAACTCCAGATGCGAAGCATAGTTCAATTTTAAACTAATTGTTCTATCTGAAACTAAGTGTTCCATACTGTGCGAGGAGAAGCGCCTGTTCTCTGATATCTGTGGCGATACCACTCGAAACCGTATGCGTTCGGCGAAACTAAGTGGTCGACCTTGTGAGAGAGGAAACTCCAGATGCGAAACTTAGTTCAATTTTAAACTAATTGTTCTATCTGAAACTAAGTGTTCCATACTGTGCGAGGAGAAGCGCCTGTTCTCTGATATCTGTGGCGATGCCACTCGAAACCGTATGTGTTCGACGAAACTAAGTGGTCGACCTTGTGAGAGAGGAAACTCCAGATGCGAAACTTAGTTCAATTTCAATCTTATTGTTCTATCTGAAACTAAGTGTTCCATACTGTGCCAGGAGAAGCGCCTGTTCTCTGAAATCTGTGACGGTGCCACTCGAAACCGTATGTGTTCGACGAAACTGAGTGGCCGACCTTGAGAGAGAGGAAACTCCAGATGCGAAACTTAGTTCCATTTAAACTAATTGTTCTATCTGAAAATAAGTGTTCGATACTGTGCCAGGAGAAGCGCCTCTTCCCTGAAATATGTGGCGATGCCACTCGAAACCGTATGTGTTCGACGAAACTAAGTGGCCGACCTTGTGCGAGGGGAAACTTCAGATGCGAAACTTAGTTGCATTTTAAACTAATTGTTCTATCTGTAACTAAGTGTTCGATACTGTGCCAGGAGAAGCGCCTGTTCTCTGAAATGTGTGGCGATGCTACTCGAAACCGTATGTGTTCGACGAAACTAAGTGGTCGACCTTGTGAGAGAGGAAACTCCAGATGCGAAACATAGTTCAATTTTAAACTAATTGTTCTATCTGAAACTAAGTGTTCCATACTGTGCGAGGAGAAGCGCCTGTTCTCTGATATCTGTGGCGATACCACTCGAAACCGTATGCGTTCGGCGAAACAAAGTGGTCGACCTTGTGAGAGAGGAAACTCCAGATGCGAAACATAGTTCAATTTTAAACTAATTGTTCTATCTGAAACTAAGTGTTCCATACTGTGCGAGGAGAAGCGCCTGTTCTCTGATATCTGTGGCGATGCCACTCGAAACCGTATGTGTTCGACGAATCTAAGTGGTCGACCTTGTGAGAGAGGAAACTCCAGATGCGAAACTTAGTTCAATTTCAATCTTATTGTTCTATCTGAAACTAAGTGTTCCATACTGTGCCAGGAGAAGCGCCTGTTCTCTGAAATCTGTGACGGTGCCACTCGAAACCGTATGTGTTCCACGAAACTGAGTGGCCGACCTTGAGAGAGAGGAAACTCCAGATGCGAAACTTAGTTCCATTTAAACTAATTGTTCTATCTGAAACTAAGTGTTCGATACTGTGCCAGGAGAAGCGCCTCTTCCCTGAAATATGTGGCGATGCCACTCGAAACCGTATGTGTTCGACGAAACTAAGTGGCCGACCTTGTGCGAGGGGAAACTTCAGATGCGAAACTTAGTTGCATTTTAAACTAATTGTTCTATCTGTAACTACGTGTTCGATACTGTGCCAGGAGAAGCGCCTGTTCTCTGAAATGTGTGGCGATGCTACTCGAAACCGTATGTGTTCGACGAACCTAATTGGTCGACCTTGTGGGAGAGGAAACTCCAGATGCGAAACTTAGTTCCATTTTAAACTAATTATTCTATCTGAAACTAAGTGTTCGATACTGTGCCAGGAGAAGCGCCTGTTCTCTGAAATGTGTGGCGATGCTACTCGAAACCGTATGTGTTGGACGAACCTAATTGGTCGACCTTGTGGGAGAGGAATCTCCAGACGCGAAATTTAGTGCCATTTTAAACTAATTGTTCTATGTGTAACTAAGTGTTCGATACTGTGCCAGGAGAAGCGCCTCTTCCCTGAAATATGTGGCGATGCCACTCGAAACCGTATGTGTTCGACGAAACTAAGTGGCCGACCTTGTGCGAGGGGAAACTTCAGATGCGAAACTTAGTTGCATTTTAAACTAATTGTTCTATCAGTAACTAAGTGTTCGATACTGTGCCAGGAGAAGCGCCTGTTCTCTGAAATGTGTGGCGATGCTACTCGAAACCGTATGTGTTCGACGAACCTAATTGGTCGACCTTGTGGGAGAGGAAACTCCAGATGCGAAACTTAGTTCCATTTTAAACTAATTGTTCTATCAGAAACTAACTGTTCGATACTGTGCCAGGAGAAGCGCCTGTTCTCTGAAATGTGTGGCGATGCTACTCGAAACCGTATGTGTTGGACGAACCTAATTGGTCGACCTTGTGGGAGAGGAATCTCCAGACGCGAAATTTAGTGCCATTTTAAACTAATTGTTCTATGTGTAACTAAGTGTTCGATACTCTGCCAGGAGAAGCGCCTGTTCTCTGAAATCTGTGGCGATGCCACTCGAAACCGTATGTGTTCGACGAAACTAAGTGGCCGACCTTGTGCGAGTGGAAACTTCAGATGCGAAACTTAGTTCCATTTTAAACCAAATGTTCCATCTGAAAATAAGTGTTCGATACTGTGCCAGGAGAAGCGCCTCTTCCCTGAAATATGTGGCGATGCCACTCGAAACCGTATGTGTTCGACGAAACTAAGTGGCCGACCTTGTGCGAGGGGAAACTTCAGATGCGAAACTTAGTTGCATTTTAAACTAATTGTTCTATCTGTAACTAAGTGTTCGATACTGTGCCAGGAGAAGCGCCTGTTCTCTGAAATGTGTGGCGATGCTACTCGAAACCGTATGTGTTCGACGAACCTAATTGGTCGACCTTGTGGGAGAGGAAACTCCAGATGCGAAACTTAGTTCCATTTTAAACTAATTGTTCTATCAGAAACTAAGTGTTCGATACTGTGCCAGGAGAAGCGCCTGTTCTCTGAAATGTGTGGCGATGCTACTCGAAACCGTATGTGTTGGACGAACCTAATTGGTCGACCTTGTGGGAGAGGAATCTCCAGACGCGAAATTTAGTGCCATTTTAAACTAATTGTTCTATGTGTAACTAAGTGTTCGATACTCTGCCAGGAGAAGCGCCTGTTCTCTGAAATCTGTGGCGATGCCACTCGAAACCGTATGTGTTCGACGAAACTAAGTGGCCGACCTTGTGCGAGTGGAAACTTCAGATGCGAAACTTAGTTCCATTTTAAACCAATTGTTCCATCTGAAAATAAGTGTTCGATACTGTGCCAGGAGAAGCGCCTCTTCCCTGAAATATGTGGCGATGCCACTCGAAACCGTATGTGTTCGACGAAACTAAGTGGCCGACCTTGTGCGAGGGGAAACTTCAGATGCGAAACTTAGTTGCATTTTAAACTAATTGTTCTATCTGTAACTAAGTGTTCGATACTGTGCCAGGAGAAGCGCCTGTTCTCTGAAATGTGTGGCGATGCTACTCGAAACCGTATGTGTTCGACGAACCTAATTGGTCGACCTTGTGTGAGAGGAATCTCCAGACGCGAAATTTAGTGCCATTTTAAACTAATTGTTCTATGTGTAACTAAGTGTTCGATACTGTGCCAGCAGAAGCGCCTGTTCTCTGAAATCGGTGGCGATGCCACTCGAAAACGTATGCGTTCGGCGAAAGTAAGGGGTCGACCTTGTGAGAGAGGAAACTCCAGATGCGAAACATAGTTCAATTTTAAACTAAATGTCCCAACTGAAACTAAGTGTTCGATACTGTGCCAGGAGAAGCGCCTGTTCTCTGAAATGTGTGGCGATGCTACTCGAAACCGTATGTGTTCGACGAAACTAAGTGGCCGACTTTGTGCGAGGGGAAACTTCAGATGCGAAACTTAGTTGCATTTTAAACTAATTGTTCTATCTGTAACTACGTGTTCGATACTGTGCCAGGAGAAGCGCCTGTGCTCTGAAATGTGTGGCGATGCTACTCGAAACCGTATGTGTTCGACGAACCTAATTGGTCGACCTTGTGGGAGAGGAAACTCCAGATGCGAAACTTAGTTCCATTTTAAACTAATTGTTCTATCTGAAACTAAGTGTTCGATACTGTGCCAGGAGAAGCGCCTGTTCTCTGAAATGTGTGGCGATGCTACTCGAAACCGTATGTGTTGGACGAACCTAATTGGTCGACCTTGTGGGAGAGGAATCTCCAGACGCGAAATTTAGTGCCATTTTAAACTAATTGTTCTATGTGTAACTAAGTGTTCGATACTCTGCCAGGAGAAGCGCCTGTTCTCTGAAATCTGTGGCGATGCCACTCGAAACCGTATGTGTTCGACGAAACTAAGTGGCCGACCTTGTGCGAGTGGAAACTTCAGATGCGAAACTTAGTTCCATTTTAAACCAAATGTTCCATCTGAAAATAAGTGTTCGATACTGTGCCAGGAGAAGCGCCTCTTCCCTGAAATATGTGGCGATGCCACTCGAAACCGTATGTGTTCGACGAAACTAAGTGGCCGACCTTGTGCGAGGGGAAACTTCAGATGCGAAACTTAGTTGCATTTTAAACTAATTGTTCTATCTGTAACTAAGTGTTCGATACTGTGCCAGGAGAAGCGCCTGTTCTCTGAAATGTGTGGCGATGCTACTCGAAACCGTATGTGTTCGACGAACCTAATTGGTCGACCTTGTGGGAGAGGAAACTCCAGATGCGAAACTTAGTTCCATTTTAAACTAATTGTTCTATCAGAAACTAAGTGTTCGATACTGTGCCAGGAGAAGCGCCTGTTCTCTGAAATGTGTGGCGATGCTACTCGAAACCGTATGTGTTGGACGAACCTAATTGGTCGACCTTGTGGGAGAGGAATCTCCAGACGCGAAATTTAGTGCCATTTTAAACTAATTGTTCTATGTGAAACTAAGTGTTCGATACTCTGCCAGGAGAAGCGCCTGTTCTCTGAAATCTGTGGCGATGCCACTCGAAACCGTATGTGTTCGACGAAACTAAGTGGCCGACCTTGTGCGAGTGGAAACTTCAGATGCGAAACTTAGTTCCATTTTAAACCAAATGTTCCATCTGAAAATAAGTGTTCGATACTGTGCCAGGAGAAGCGCCTCTTCCCTGAAATATGTGGCGATGCCACTCGAAACCGTATGTGTTCGACGAAACTAAGTGGCCGACCTTGTGCGAGGGGAAACTTCAGATGCGAAACTTAGTTGCATTTTAAACTAATTGTTCTATCTGTAACTAAGTGTTCGATACTGTGCCAGGAGAAGCGCCTGTTCTCTGAAATGTGTGGCGATGCTACTCGAAACCGTATGTGTTCGACGAACCTAATTGGTCGACCTTGTGGGAGAGGAATCTCCAGACGCGAAATTTAGTGCCATTTTAAACTAATTGTTCTATGTGTAACTAAGTGTTCGATACTGTGCCAGCAGAAGCGCCTGTTCTCTGAAATCGGTGGCGATGCCACTCGAAAACGTATGCGTTCGGCGAAAGTAAGGGGTCGACCTTGTGAGAGAGGAAACTCCAGATGCGAAACATAGTTCAATTTTAAACTAAATGTCCCAACTGAAACTAAGTGTTCGATACTGTGCCAGGAGAAGCGCCTGTTCTCTGAAATGTGTGGCGATGCTACTCGAAACCGTATGTGTTCGACGAAACTAAGTGGCCGACTTTGTGCGAGGGGAAACTTCAGATGCGAAACTTAGTTGCATTTTAAACTAATTGTTCTATCTGTAACTACGTGTTCGATACTGTGCCAGGAGAAGCGCCTGTTCTCTGAAATGTGTGGCGATGCTACTCGAAACCGTATGTGTTCGACGAACCTAATTGGTCGACCTTGTGGGAGAGGAAACTCCAGATGCGAAACTTAGTTCCATTTTAAACTAATTGTTCTATCTGAAACTAAGTGTTCGATACTGTGCCAGGAGAAGCGCCTGTTCTCTGAAATGTGTGGCGATGCTACTCGAAACCGTATGTGTTGGACGAACCTAATTGGTCGACCTTGTGGGAGAGGAATCTCCAGACGCGAAATTTAGTGCCATTTTAAACTAATTGTTCTATGTGTAACTAAGTGTTCGATACTCTGCCAGGAGAAGCGCCTGTTCTCTGAAATCTGTGGCGATGCCACTCGAAACCGTATGTGTTCGACGAAACTAAGTGGCCGACCTTGTGCGAGTGGAAACTTCAGATGCGAAACTTAGTTCCATTTTAAACCAAATGTTCCATCTGAAAATAAGTGTTCGATACTGTGCCAGGAGAAGCGCCTCTTCCCTGAAATATGTGGCGATGCCACTCGAAACCGTATGTGTTCGACGAAACTAAGTGGCCGACCTTGTGCGAGGGGAAACTTCAGATGCGAAACTTAGTTCCATTTTAAACTAATTGTTCTATCTGTAACTAAGTGTTCGATACTGTGCCAGGAGAAGCGCCTGTTCTCTGAAATGTGTGGCGATGCTACTCGAAACCGTATGTGTTCGACGAACCTAATTGGTCGACCTTGTGTGAGAGGAATCTCCAGACGCGAAATTTAGTGCCATTTTAAACTAATTGTTCTATGTGTAACTAAGTGTTCGATACTGTGCCAGCAGAAGCGCCTGTTCTCTGAAATCGGTGGCGATGCCACTCGAAAACGTATGCGTTCGGCGAAAGTAAGGGGTCGACCTTGTGAGAGAGGAAACTCCAGATGCGAAACATAGTTCAATTTTAAACTAAATGTCCCAACTGAAACTAAGTGTTCGATACTGTGCCAGGAGAAGCGCCTGTTCTCTGAAATGTGTGGCGATGCTACTCAAAACCGTATGTGTTCGACGAAACTAAGTGGCCGACTTTGTGCGAGGGGAAACTTCAGATGCGAAACTTAGTTGCATTTTAAACTAAAAGTTCCATCTGAAACTAAATGTTCGATAATGTGCCAGGAGAAGCGCCTGTTCTCTGAAATCTGTGGCGATGCCACTCGAAACCGTATGTGTTCGACGAAACTAAGTGGCCGACCTTGTGAGAGAGGAAACTTCAGATGCGAAACTTAGTTCCATTTTAAATTAATTGTTCTATCTGAAACTAATTGTTCGATACTGTGCCAGGAGAAGCGCCCGTTCTGTGAAACCTGTGGCGATACCACTCGAAACGGTATGTATTCGACGAAACTGAGTGGTCGACCTTGTGAGAGAGGAAACTCCAGACGCGAAATTTAGTGCCATTTTAAACTAATTGTTCTATCTGAAACTAAGTGTTCGATACAGTGCCAGCAGAAGCGCCTGTTCTCTGAAATCTGTGGCGATGCCACTCGAAAACGTATGTGTTCGGCGAAAGTAAGTGGTCCACCTTGTGAGAGAGGAAACTCCAGATGCGAAACCTAGTCCAATTTTAAAGTAAATGTTCCATCTGAAAATAAGTGTCCGATACTGTGCCAGGAGAAGCGCCTGTTCTCTGAAATCTGTGGCGATGCCACTCGAAACCGTATGTGTTCGGCGAAACTAAGTGGTCGACCTTGTGAGAGAGGAAACTCCAGACGCGAAACATAGTTCAATTTTAAACTAAAAGTTCCATCTGAAACTAAATGCTCGCTACTGTGCCAGGAGAAGCGCCCGTTCTCTGAAACCTGTGGCGATACCACTCGAAACCGTATGTGTTCGACGAGACTAAGTGGTCGACATTGTGAGAGAGGAAACTCCAGATGCGAAACTTAGTTGCATTTTAAACTAATTGTTCTATCTGAAACTATGTGTTCGATACTGTGCCACGAGAAGCGTAGAGAATGTAGTGTTAAAATATAGTATAAGAATGACTGAGTCAAACACCCGTTAAGTAGCACTATCGGCTGTCCAACCAAGTACTCTACGCCCTGATGCCTAAAACAATATTTCGGTCGTGGGCGGTGTGAAACTTCATAATTTACGTTCCAACGAAATGCAAAAAACACCAATGTATTAGGTGGTCCAATGAGTTCGTTCCGGTTTCAGCCGTTACAGTAAAACGCCGTTTTTTACAAATACAATTTATTTTATTTACATACATAGTCACCATTCTTTTCAATTACTTCTTGCCACTTCTCAGGTAGCTTCATAATTCCTTTCGCATAAAAGTCTTTCCTTTTTTTTATTAAAAAACTCCGCCACGTGCTTTTGGAGGACCTCAAAGTTTTCAAATTGTTTTCCGGTAACCGAATTTTGAATGCACCGAAATAAATAATAATCTGATGGGGCTATGTCAGGAGAGTACGGAGGTACTCAGTACCAGTAACATTCCTTTTAAAATTGATTCATTTCGATGCCGATTCAACAGAGCCATGCACACACAACTTTGATATTAATCCCATCTTCCGTAAACAATCATGCACGGTGGATTTTTTCATTTGAAGTTCCGATGGAATTTCACGCACTTGAATGCAACGATTTTGCTCCACTATTGCACGTACAGCACTGTTGTCAGCAGTATGTGGTCGTCCAGCGCGATGGTCATCTTCTAATGAAAAATTTCCTTAACGAAAATGATCAAACCATTTTCTGCACGTACGATCTGTTACAGCACCTTCCCCATAAACAACACAAATATTTCTCGAAGTTTCTGAACCGTTATACCCTTTACGAAACTCTTATAACATGATGTGTCGAAAATGAATTTTGTTGTCCGTCATGATTTTAGTTTAGATATTACAGAAAAACTTAAAAAAATACGTCTAATTCGCACGAAAGCAAAACTAGATGTGTACTGGAATATGTACATTTTTACCTGAGTATGTACTGTGGTTTATTACTCAGGTAAGAAGGTAATAAGTCGCCGCGCCGAAAACGGAACGAACTTTTTGGACCACCTAATAGAAGAACCTAGTTGAGCCCCAGAGGACCCGTAGAAGACATGTGACTGTTTTCCAACAGTGGGTGGTGGAATCGTCACATTCCGCACCGTGCATCATGATCCGGTGTATGCAAAATTGAAGCAAACCCTGATTCATGGAATTCCGATTTTCGGGCTGATTTCTTAAAAAGTAGTCAGAGAGTTGTCGCTCATTGGTGAACCTAATCATCCGGAACATGGACCGCAAGATATTTGCCACCTATAAAATACGTGCAGATACGCACACGGGGATCATATGCACACGTGCATCAGTCGTGTTAGCATGGAGTCCTTCAGTTCCTTGCTACATGCAATCGGGACGCCACGTTCGGCAAATGTGGACTTCGTCCATGAGTTACCTCTGGAAATATCGCAGTTGATTCTGCGGCAATTGGATTCTGCATCTTTACTGAGCGCAGCGCTTGTTTCCCGGAAGTGGCTATCGGTTTGCCGGGCCGATGTGAAACTCAGGCAAAGGGTAAGGAGATACATCAGGAAGAAGGCGGAGCGGATTCGGTCGGACTACATTGGGAGGCCCACAACGGATGTAGTCAGACGTCATGGGTTCAGAATGAATTCACGTGTTAGAAATATGCAAAGATCTGCGCCTCCGACCAGTATTGACGCATATCGCCTAATGGATATAGAATCGACGCGGCTCAGTCGTTATCATGGACATCAGCGCGATGACAACAAAAGGCGAATCAAGTCTTACAGAATTTGATGTTGTGAGAAACGGAACAGGAGTTTCTCCTGGCACAGTATCGAACAGATAGTTTCAACCAACACATACGGTTACGAGTGGTAACGCCACAGATTGCGCGGAACGGGAGTTTCTCCTGGCACAGTATCGAACAGATAGTTTCGACCAACACATAAGGTTTCGAGTGGTTCGCCACAGATTTCAGAGACCAGGCGCTTCTCCTGGCCCAGTATCGGTCACTTAGTTTCAGATAGAACAATTAGTTTTAAATGGAACTATGTTTCGCATTTGGAGTTTCCTCTCTCACAAGGTCGACCACTTAGTTTCGTCGAACACATACGGTTTCGAGTAGCATCGCCACACATTTCAGGGAACAGGCGGTTCTCCTGGCACAGTATCGAACACATAGTTTCAGATAGAACAATTAGTTTAAAATGGGACTAAGTTTCGCGTCTGGAGTTTCCTCTTTCACAAGGTCGACCACTTAGTTTCGTCGAACACATACGGTTTCGAGTGGCATCGGCCCAGGTTTCAGAGAACAGGCGTTTCTCCTGGTACACTATCGAACACTGAGTTTCAGATACAACAATTAGTTTTAAATGGAACCAAGTTTTGCATCTGGAGTTTCCTGTCTCGCAAGGTCAACCACTTAGATTCGTCGAACACGTACGGTTTCGAGTGGCATCGCCACACATTTCAGAGAACAGGCGTTTATCCTGGCACAGTATCGAACACTTAGTTTCAGATAGAACTATTAGTTTTAAATGGAACTAACTTTCGCATCTGGATATTTCCCTCACAAGGTCGACCACTTAGTTTCGTCGAACACATACGGTTTCGAGTGGTATCGCCACAGGTTTCAGAGAACAGGCGTTTCTCCTGGTACACTATCGAACACTTAGTTTCAGATAGAACAATTAGTTTTAAATGGAACCAAGTTTCGTATCTGGAGTTTCCTGTTTCGCAAGGTCAACCACTTAGATTCGTCGAACACATACGGTTTCGAGTGGCATTGCAACAGATTTCAGAGAACAGGCGCTTCTCCTGGCACAGTGTCGAACACTTTGTTTCAGATAGAACACTTAGTTTAAAATGGAACTATGTTTCGCATTTGGAGTTGCCTCTCTCACAAGGTCGACCACTTAGTTTCGTCGAACACATACGATTTCGTGTGGCATCGCCACAGATTTCGGAGAACAGTCGCTTCACCTGGCACAGTATCGAACACTTAGTTTCAGATAGAACAATTAATTTAAAATGGAACTAAGTTTCGCATCTGGATATTCCTGTCGCAAGGTCGACCACTTAGTTTCGTCGAACACATACGGTATCGAGTGGCATCGCCACAGATTTCGGAGAACAGGCGCTTCTCCTGGCACAGTAGCGAACACATTATTCAGAGAGAACAATTAGTTTAAAATGGAAATAAGTTTCGCACCTGGAGTTTCCTCTCCCACAAGGTCGACCACCTAGTTTCGTCGAACACATACGATTTCGTGTGGCATCGCCACAGATTTCGGAGAACAGTCGCTTCACCTGGCACAGTATCGAACACTTAGTTTCAGATAGAACAATTAATTTAAAATGGAACTAAGTTTCGCATCTGGATATTCCTGTCGCAAGGTCGACCACTTAGTTTCGTCGAACACATACGGTATCGAGTGGCATCGCCACAGATTTCAGAGAACAGACGCTCCTACAGGCACAGTATCGAACACATAGTTTCAGATAGAACAATTAGTTTAAAAAGGAACTAAGTTTCGCTGCTGGAGTTTCCTCTCTCACAAGGTCGACGACTTAGTTTCGTCGAACACATACAGTTTCGAGTGGTATCGCCACAGATTTCGGAGAACGGCGTTTCTCCTGGCACATTATCGAACACATAGTTTCAGATAGAACAATTAGTTTAAAATGGAACTAAGTTTCGCATCTGGAGTTTCCTCTCTCACAAGGTCGACCACTTAGTTTCGTCGAACACATACGGTTTCGAGTGGCATCGCCACAGATTTCAGAGAACAGGCGCTTCTCCTGGCACAGTATCGAACACTTAGTTTCAGATAGAACAATTAGTTTAAAATGGAACTAAGTTTCGCATCTGAAGTTTCCACTCTCATAAGGTCGGCCACTTAGTTTCTTGGAACACATACGGCTTCGAGTGGCATCGCCACAGATTTCAGAGAACTGGCGCTTCTCCTGGCACAGTATCGAACACTTAGTTTCAGGTAGAACAATCAGTTTAAAATGGAACTAAATTTCGCGTCTGGAGTTTCCCCTCTCACCATGTCGACCACTTAGTTTCGTCGAACACATACGGTTTCGAGTGGCATAGCCACAGATTTCAGAGAAAAGGCGCGTCTCCTGGCACAGTATCGAGCACTTAGTTTCAGATAGAACAATTAGTTTAAAATGGAAGTAAGTTTCGCATCTGCAGTTTCCTCTCTCACAAGGTCGACCACTTAGTTTCGTCGAACACATACGGTTTCGAGTAGCATCGCCACCGATTTCAGAGAACAGGCGCTTCTGCTGGCACAGTATCGAACACTTAATATCATATAGAACAATTATTTTAAAATGGAATTAAGTTTCGCATTTGGAGTTTCCTCTCTCACAAGGTCGACAACTTAGTTTCGTAGAACACATACGGTTTCGAGTGGTATCGCCACAGATTTCAGAGAACAGGCGCTTCTCCCAGCACAGTATCGAACACTTAGTTTCAGATAGAACAATTAGTTTAAAATGGAACTAATTTTCGCATCTGAAGTTTCCTCTCTCACAACGCCGACCACTTAGTTTCGTCGAACACATACGGTTTCGAGTAGTGTCGCCACAGATTTCGCAGAACGGGAGTTTCTCCTGGCGCAGTATCGAACACTTTGTTTCAGATAGAACAATTAGATTAAAATGGAACTAATTTTCGCATCTGAAGTTTCCTCTCTCACAACGTCGACCAGTTTGCTTCGTCGAACACATACGGTTTCAAGTATCATCGTCACAGATTTCAGAGAACAGGCGCTTCTCCTGGCACAGTATCGAACACTTAGTTTCAGATAGAAAAATTAGTTTAAAATGGTACTAAGTTTCGCATCTGGAGTTTCCTCCCTCACAAGGCGACCACTTAGTTTCGTGGAACACGTACGGTTTCGAGTAGCATCGCCACAGATTTCAGAGAACGGGCGCTTCTCCTGGCACAGTATCGAACACTTAATATCATATAGAACAATTATTTTAAAATCGAATTAAGTTTCGCATTTGGAGTTTCCTCTCTCACAAGGTCGACAACTTAGTTTCGTCGAACAAATACGGTTTCGAGTGGCATCGCCACAGATTTCAGAGAACAGACGCTCCTACAGGCACAGTATCGAACACATAGTTTCAGATAGAACAATTAGTTTAAAAAGGAACTAAGTTTCGCTGCTGGAGTTTCCTCTCTCACAAGGTCGACCACTTAGTTTCGTCGAACACATACGGTTTCGAGTGGCATAGCCACAGATTTCAGAGAAAAGGCGCGTCTCCTGGCACAGTATCGAGCACTTAGTTTCAGATAGAACAATTAGTTTAAAATGGAAGTAAGTTTCGCATCTGCAGTTTCCTCTCTCACAAGGTCGACCACTTAGTTTCGTCGAACACATACGGTTTCGAGTAGCATCGCCACCGATTTCAGAGAACAGGCGCTTCTGCTGGCACAGTATCGAACACTTAATATCATATAGAACAATTATTTTAAAATGGAATTAAGTTTCGCATTTGGAGTTTCCTCTCTCACAAGGTCGACAACTTAGTTTCGTAGAACACATACGGTTTCGAGTGGCATCGCTACAGATTACAGAGAAGAGGCGCTTCTCCTGGCACAGTATCGAACACTTAGTTTCAGATAGAACAATTAGTTTAAAATGGAACTAAGTTTTGCATCCTGAGTTTCCTCTCTCAGAAGATCGACAACTTAGTTTCGACGAAACACATATGGTTTCGAGTAGCATCGCCACAGATTTCAGAGAACAGGCGCTTCTCCTGGCACAGTATCGAACACTTAGTTTCAGATAGAACCATTAGTTTAAAATGGAACTATGTTTCGTATCTGGAGTTTCCTCTCCCACTAGGTGGACCACTTAGTTTTGTCGAACAGATACGGTTTCTAGTAGCAACGCCACAGGTTTCGGAGGACAGGCACTTCTACTGGCAGAGTATCGAATACTTAGCTTCATATAGAATATTTAGTTTCAAATGTAAATATGTTTCGCATTTGGAGTTTCCTCTCTCACAAGTCAACCATTTAGATGCGTCGAACACATACGGTTTCGAGTGGCATCGCTACAGATTTCAGAGAAGAGGCGCTTCTCCTGGCACAGTATCGAACACTTAGTTTCAGATAGAACAATTAGTTTAAAATGGAACTAAGTTTCGCATCTGGAGTTTCCTCTCCCACAAGGTCGACCACTTAGCTTCGTCGAACTCATACGGTTTCGGGTAGCATCGCCACAGATTTCAGAGAACAGGCGCTTCTCCTGGCACAGTATCGAACACTTAGTATCAGATAGAACAATTTGTTTAAAATGGAACTAACTTTCGCCTCTGGAGTTTCCTCTCTCACAAGGTCGACCACTTAGTTTCGACAAACACATACGGTTTCGAGTGGCATCGCCACAGATTTGAGAGAGCAGGCGCTTCCCCTGGCACAGTATCGACCACTTAGTTTCGACGAACACATACGGTTTCGAATGGCATCGCCACAGATTTCAGAGAACAGGCTCTTCCCCTGGCACATTATCGAACACTTAGTTTCAGATAGAACAATTAGTTTAAAATGGACCTATGTTTCGCATCTGGAGATTCCTCTCCCACAAGGTCGGCCACTTACTTTCGTCGAACACATACGGTTTCGAGTGGCATCGCCACAGATTTCAGAGAACAGGCGCTTCTCCTGGCACAGTATGGAACACTTAGTTTCAGATAGAACAATTTGTTTAAAATGGAACAAAGTTTCGCATCTGGAGATTCCTCTCCCACAAGGTCGACCAATTAGATTCGTCGAACACATACGGTTTCGAGTAGCATCGCCTCAGATTTCAGAGAACAGGCTCTTCCCCTGGCACATTATCGAACACTTAGTTTCAGATAGAACAATTAGTTTAAAATGGACCTATGTTTCGCATCTGGAGATTCCTCTCCCACAAGGTCGGCCACTTACTTTCGTTGAACACTTACGGTTTCGAGTGGCATCGCTACAGATTTCAGAGAACAGGCGCTTCTCCTGGCACAGTATCGAACACTTAGTTTCAGATAGAACAATTTGTTTAAAATGGAACTAAGTTTCGCATCTGGAGTTTCCTCTCTCACAATGTCGACCACTTAGTTTCGCCGAACGCATACGGTTTCGAGTGGTATCGCCACAGATATCAGAGAACAGGCGCTTCTCCTGGCACAGTATGGAACACTTAGTTTCAGATAGAACAATTAGTTTAAAATTGAACTATGTTTCGCATCTGGAGTTTCCTCTCTCACAAGATCGACCACTTAGTTTCGTTGAACACATACGGTTTCGAGTCTCATCGCCACAGATTTCAGAGAACAGGCGCTTCTCCTGGCACAGTATCGAAAACTTCGTTTCAGATACAACTATTAGTTTTAAATGGAACTATGTTTCGCATCTGCTGTTTCCTCTCTCACAAGGTCGACCACTTAATTTCGGCGAACACATACGGTTTCGAGTGGCACCGCCACAGATTTCAGAGAACACGCGCTTCTCCTGACACAGTATCGAACAGATAGTTTCAGATAGAACAATTAGATTTAAATGAAACTAACAAGGGAACATACCGAGTGCGCATACGCCGATTTTGATAAAATTTATATGGGAGATAGCTGTCGAAAAAATATTTGACCCGTATTTTTCTTTATCGGCTGACATTGCCTTTGAAGGGGTGAAAACAGCCCTCAAAGTATGGGGAAAAAACCGTTTTTTTGAAATATCTCGGAAACGAGAGGTCGTAGAATAATGATTCTTCTTCAGGATTATGTGCTTTTCAATAGGGAATTTAGTGGCATTAAAAATTACGAGAAAAATTCAATTGTTTAAAAAATATTTAGAAAAATTGATTTGTTTTTGCAATTTCCCATACTAAATATTAATATATTTTCATACAATTTGGTGTGTGTATACTATGGACCAAAATAAAGGTTAGGTGTTTTTGGAAATTTTTGTTTCTTGTCATATAACATTATTTATCACGTGCACAGTTTTCTCCGACGCTGCGCGAGACGGAGGCATGGGTCACGTATTATAGAATGCACTATAAGCTTTTACAATGTTTTAAGTAATTATATTGTTTTATATGCATGTCTTTACTTGTCCCTTCAATAAACAGCGGATCAATCATCAAATATTAATTCCTGCTGCATTTCTACATTCGTGTATGGTGCTTCTTTGCACCTATCAATTAGATCTATAATGTTCCGTGGCAGTTCAATCTCCTTCCCGTTCGTAGTTGTCTTCTGGTTACTGTTCCTATAATTGTATGTTTCCATCAAGATAGTTAAAACATTAATCGGGTTAATCTTCATCTTCATAAAAATAAATCTAGATTTAAATAATTTTAAAGTGAAGTGAACAGATATGAAAAATATATTGAAATTAAAATAAAATATTAATAATAATATATGGTATGGTGATTGCTCTTCTGGTGACAGTATCTAGCCGAAAAGCACCACCAGTAATACCCTTGAGAACAACGTCCGTGAGCGCTCCAACAGTAGCACAGAGGGAATAGTAGCTACGTAGATCATAAAAGCCTTCTATCATATATTCCTTACAGCGGTGATTATTACCGCGTCACTTTCATACCTGAACCTCCGTTGTTTATTGAAGGGACAAGTAAAGACATGCATATAAAACAATATAATTACTTAAAACATTGTAAAAGCTTATAGTGCATTCTATAATACGTGACCCATGCCTCCGTCTCGCGCAGCGTCGGAGAAAACTGCGCACGTGATAAATAATGTTATATGACAAGAAACAAAAATTTCCAAAAACACCTAACCTTTATTTTGGTCCATAGTATACACACACCAAATTGTATGAAAATATATTAATATTTAGTATGGGAAATTGCAAAAACAAATCAATTTTTCTAAATATTTTTTAAACAATTGAATTTTTCTCGTAATTTTTAATGCCACTAAATTCCCTATTGAAAAACACATAATCCTGAAGAAGAATCATTATTCTACGACCTCTCGTTTCCGAGATATTTAAAAAAAACGGTTTTTTCCCCATACTTTGAGGGCTGTTTTCACCCCTTCAAAGGCAATGTCAGCCGATAAAGAAAAATACGGGTCAAATATTTTTTCGACAGCTATCTCCCATATAAATTTTATCAAAATCGGCGTATGCGCACTCGGTATGTTCCCTTGTAAGTCTGGCATCTGGAGTTTCCTCTCTCTCAAGGTCGACCACTTAGTTTCGTCGAACACATACGGTTTCGAGTGGTATCACCACAGATTTTAGAGAACAGGCGCTTCTCCTGGCACAGTATGGAACTCTTAGTTTCAGGTAGAACAATAAGATTGAAATGGAACTAAATTTCGCATCTGGAGTTTCCTCTCTCACAAGGTCGACCACTTAGTTTCGTCGAACACATACGGTTTCGAGTGGCATCGCCACAGATATCAGAGAACAGGCGCATCTCCTGGCACAGTATGGAACACTTAGTTTCAGATAGAACAATAAGATTGAAATGGAACTAAGTTTCGCATCTGGAGTTTCCTCTCTCACAAGGTCGACCACTTAGATTCGTCGAACACATACGGTTTCGAGTGGCATCGCCAAAGATATCAGAGAACAGGCGCTTCTCCTCGCACAGTATGGAACACTTAGTTTCAGATAGAACAATTAGTTTAAAATTGAACTATGTTTCGCATCTGCGGTTTCCTCTCTCACAAGGTCGACCACTTAGTTTCGCCGAACGCATACGGTTTCGAGTGGCATCGCCACAGATTTCAGAGAACACGCGCTTCTCCTGACACAGTATCGAACAGATAGTTTCAGATAGAACAATTAGATTTAAATGAAACTAAGTCTGGCATCTGGAGTTTCCTCTCTCTCAAGGTCGACCACTTAGTTTCGTCGAACACATACGGTTTCGAGTGGTATCACCACAGATTTCAGAGAACAGGCGCTTCTCCTGGCACATTATGGAACACTTAGTTTCAGGTAGAACAATAAGATTGAAATGGAACTAAATTTCGCATCTGGAGTTTCCTCTCTCACAAGGTCGACCACTTAGTTTCGTCGAACACATACGGTTTCGAGTGGCATCGCCACAGATATCAGAGAACAGGCGCATCTCCTGGCACAGTATGGAACACTTAGTTTCAGATAGAACAATAAGATTGAAATGGAACTAAGTTTCGCATCTGGAGTTTCCTCTCTCACAAGGTCGACCACTTAGATTCGTCGAACACATACGGTTTCGAGTGGCATCGCCACAGATATCAGAGAACAGGCGCTTCTCCTCGCACAGTATGGAACACTTAGTTTCAGATAGAACAATTAGTTTAAAATTGAACTATGTTTCGCATCTGGAGTTTCCTCTCTCACAAAGTCGACCACTTAGTTTCGCCGAACGCATACGGTTTCGAGTGGCATCGCCACACATTTCAGAGAACAGGCGCTTCTCCTGGCACAGTATCGAACAGATAGTTTCAGATAGAACAATTAGTTTTAAATGAAACTAAGTCTGGCATCTGGAGTTTCCTCTCTCACAAGGTCGACCACTTAGTTTCGTCGAACAGATACGGTTTCTAGTAGCATCGCCACAGATTTCAGAGAACAGGCGCTTCCCCTGGCACAGTATCGAACACTTAGTTTGAGATAGAACAATTTGTTTAAAATGGAAGTAAGTTTCGCATCTGGAGATTCTTCTCCCACAAGATCAACCACTTAGTTTCGTTGAACACATATGGTTTCGAGTGGCAACGCCACAGATTTCAGAGAACAGGCCCTTCTCCTGGCACAGTATAAGACACATAGTTTAAGATAGAACAATTAGTTTAAAATGGAACTAACTTTCGCCTCTGGAGTTTCCTCTCTCACAAGGTCAACCACTTAGTTTCGACAAACACACTCGGTTTCGAGTGGCATCGCCACAGATTTCAGAGAACAGGCGCTACTCCTGGCACAGTATCGAACACATAGTTTCAGATAGCACAATTAGTTTAAAATGGAACTAAGTTTCGCATCTGGAGTTTCCTCTCTCACAAGGTCGACCACTTAGTTTCGACGAACACATACGGTTTCGAGCAGCATCGCCACAGATTTCAGGGAACAGGCGCTTATCCTGGCACCGTAACGAACACTTAGTTTCAGATAGAACAATTAGTTTAAAATTGAACTATGTTTCGCATCTGGAGTTTCCTCTCTCACAATGTCGACCACTTAGTTTCGCCGAACGCATACGGTTTCGAGTGGTATCGCCACAGATATCAGAGAACAGGCGCTTCTCCTGGCACAGTATGGAACACTTAGTTTCAGATAGAACAATTAGTTTAAAATTGAACTATGTTTCGCATCTGGAGTTTCCTCTCTCACAAGATCGACCACTTAGTTTCGTTGAACACATACGGTTTCGAGTCTCATCGCCACAGATTTCAGAGAACAGGCGCTTCTCCTGGCACAGTATCGAAAACTTCGTTTCAGATACAACTATTAGTTTTAAATGGAACTATGTTTCGCATCTGCGGTTTCCTCTCTCACAAGGTCGACCACTTAATTTCGGCGAACACATACGGTTTCGAGTGGCACCGCCACAGATTTCAGAGAACACGCGCTTCTCCTGACACAGTATCGAACAGATAGTTTCAGATAGAACAATTAGATTTAAATGAAACTAAGTCTGGCATCTGGAGTTTCCTCTCTCTCAAGGTCGACAACTTAGTTTCGTCGAACACATACGGTTTCGAGTGGTATCACCACAGATTTCAGAGAACAGGCGCTTCTCCTGGCACAGTATGGAACACTTAGTTTCAGGTAGAACAATAAGATTGAAATGGAACTAAATTTCGCATCTGGAGTTTCCTCTCTCACAAGGTCGACCACTTAGTTTCGTCGAACACATACGGTTTCGAGTGGCATCGCCACAGATATCAGAGAACAGGCGCATCTCCTGGCACAGTATGGAACACTTAGTTTCAGATAGAACAATAAGATTGAAATGGAACTAAGTTTCGCATCTGGAGTTTCCTCTCTCACAAGGTCGACCACTTAGATTCGTCGAACACATACGGTTTCGAGTGGCATCGCCACAGATATCAGAGAACAGGCGCTTCTCCTCGCACAGTATGGAACACTTAGTTTCAGATAGAACAATTAGTTTAAAATTGAACTATGTTTCGCATCTGGAGTTTCCTCTCTCACAAGGTCGACCACTTAGTTTCGACGAACACATACGGTTTCGAGCAGCATCGCCACAGATTTCAGGGAACAGGCGCTTATCCTGGCACCGTAACGAACACTTAGTTTCAGATAGAACAATTAGTTTAAAATTGAACTATGTTTCGCATCTGGAGTTTCCTCTCTCACAATGTCGACCACTTAGTTTCGCCGAACGCATACGGTTTCGAGTGGTATCGCCACAGATATCAGAGAACAGGCGCTTCTCCTGGCACAGTATGGAACACTTAGTTTCAGATAGAACAATTAGTTTAAAATTGAACTATGTTTCGCATCTGGAGTTTCCTCTCTCACAAGATCGACCACTTAGTTTCGTTGAACACATACGGTTTGGAGTCTCATCGCCACAGATTTCAGAGAACAGGCGCTTCTCCTGGCACAGTATCGAAAACTTCGTTTCAGATACAACTATTAGTTTTAAATGGAACTATGTTTCGCATCTGCGGTTTCCTCTCTCACAAGGTCGACCACTTAATTTCGGCGAACACATACGGTTTCGAGTGGCACCGCCACAGATTTCAGAGAACACGCGCTTCTCCTGACACAGTATCGAACAGATAGTTTCAGATAGAACAATTAGATTTAAATGAAACTAAGTCTGGCATCTGGAGTTTCCTCTCTCTCAAGGTCGACCACTTAGTTTCGTCGAACACATACGGTTTCGAGTGGTATCACCACAGATTTCAGAGAACAGGCGCTTCTCCTGGCACAGTATGGAACACTTAGTTTCAGGTAGAACAATAAGATTGAAATGGAACTAAATTTCGCATCTGGAGTTTCCTCTCTCACAAGGTCGACCACTTAGTTTCGTCGAACACATACGGTTTCGAGTGGCATCGCCACAGATATCAGAGAACAGGCGCATCTCCTGGCACAGTATGGAACACTTAGTTTCAGATAGAACAATAAGATTGAAATGGAACTAAGTTTCGCATCTGGAGTTTCCTCTCTCACAAGGTCGACCACTTAGATTCGTCGAACACATACGGTTTCGAGTGGCATCGCCACAGATATCAGAGAACAGGCGCTTCTCCTCGCACAGTATGGAACACTTAGTTTCAGATAGAACAATTAGTTTAAAATTGAACTATGTTTCGCATCTGGAGTTTCCTCTCTCACAAGGTCGACCACTTAGTTTCGCCGAACGCATACGGTTTCGAGTGGCATCGCCACACATTTCAGAGAACAGGCGCTTCTCCTGGCACAGTATCGAACAGATAGTTTCAGATAGAACAATTAGTTTTAAATGAAACTAAGTCTGGCATCTGGAGTTTCCTCTCTCACAAGGTCGACCACTTAGTTTCGTCGAACAGATACGGTTTCTAGTAGCATCGCCACAGATTTCAGAGAACAGGCGCTTCCCCTGGCACAGTATCGAACACTTAGTTTGAGATAGAACAATGAATATAAAATGGAACTAAGTTTCGCATCTGGAGTTTCCTCTTTCACAAGGCGACCACTTATTTTCGGCGAACACATACGGTTTCGAGTAGCATCGCCACAGATATCAGAGAACAGGCGCTTCTCCTAGCACAGTATCGGACACATAGTTTTAGATAGAACAATTAGTTTAAAATGGTACTAAATTTCGCATCTGGAGTTTCCTCTCTCACAAGGCGGCCACTTAGTTTCGTGGAACACATTCGGTTTCGAGTAGCATCGCCACAGATTTCAGAGAACAGGCGCTTCTCCTGGCATAGTATCGAACACTTAGTTTCAGATAGAACAATAAGATTGAAATGGAACTAAGTTTCGCAGCTGGAGTTTCCTCTCCCACAAGGTCGACCACTTAGCTTCGTCGAACTCATACGGTTTCGAGTAGCATCGCCACAGATTTCAGAGAACAGGCGCTTCTCCTGGCACAGTATCGAACACTTAGTATCAGATAGAACAATTTGTTTAAAATGGAACTAACTTTCGCCTCTGGAGTTTCCTCTCTCACAAGGTCGACCACTTAGTTTCGACAAACACATACGGTTTCGAGTGGCATCGCCACAGATTTGAGAGAGCAGGCGCTTCCCCTGGCACAGTATCGACCACTTAGTTTCGACGAACACATACGGTTTCGAATGGCATCGCCACAGATTTCAGAGAACAGGCTCTTCCCCTGGCACATTATCGAACACTTAGTTTCAGATAGAACAATTAGTTTAAAATGGACCTATGTTTCGCATCTGGAGATTCCTCTCCCACAAGGTCGGCCACTTACTTTCGTCGAACACTTACGGTTTCGAGTGGCATCGCTACAGATTTCAGAGAACAGGCGCTTCTCCTGGCACAGTATCGAACACTTAGTTTCAGATAGAACAATTTGTTTAAAATGGAACAAAGTTTCGCATCTGGAGATTCCTCTCCCACAAGGTCGACCAATTAGATTCGTCGAACACATACGGTTTCTAGTAGCATCGCCACAGATTTCAGACAACAGGCGCTTCTCCTGGCACAGTATCGAACACTTAGTTTCAGATAGAACAATTTGTTTAAAATGGAAGTAAGTTTCGCATCTGGAGATTCTTCTCCCACAAGATCAACCACTTAGTTTCGTTGAACACATATGGTTTCGAGTGGCAACGCCACAGATTTCAGAGAACAGGCCCTTCTCCTGGCACAGTATAAGACACATAGTTTAAGATAGAACAATTAGTTTAAAATGGAACTAACTTTCGCCTCTGGAGTTTCCTCTCTCACAAGGTCAACCACTTAGTTTCGACAAACACATGCGGTTTCGAGTGGCATCGCCACAGATTTCAGAGAACAGGCGCTTCTCCTGGCACAGTATCGAACACATAGTTTCAGATAGCACAATTAGTTTAAAATGGAACTAAGTTTCGCATCTGGAGTTTCCTCTCTCACAAGGTCGACCACTTAGTTTCGACGAACACATACGGTTTCGAGCAGCATCGCCACAGATTTCAGAGAACAGGCGCTTATCCTGGCACCGTAACGAACACTTAGTTTCAGATAGAACAATTAGTTTAAAATTGAACTATGTTTCGCATCTGAAGTTTCCTCTCTCACAATGTCGACCACTTAGTTTCGCCGAACGCATACGGTTTCGAGTGGTATCGCCACAGATATCAGAGAACAGGCGCTTCTCCTGGCACAGTATGGAACACTTAGTTTCAGATAGAACAATTAGTTTAAAATTGAACTATGTTTCGCATCTGGAGTTTCCTCTCTCACAAGATCGACCACTTAGTTTCGTTGAACACATACGGTTTCGAGTCTCATCGCCACAGATTTCAGAGAACAGGCGCTTCTCCTGGCACAGTATCGAAAACTTCGTTTCAGATACAACTATTAGTTTTAAATGGAACTATGTTTCGCATCTGCGGTTTCCTCTCTCACAAGGTCGACCACTTAATTTCGGCGAACACATACGGTTTCGAGTGGCACCGCCACAGATTTCAGAGAACACGCGCTTCTCCTGACACAGTATCGAACAGATAGTTTCAGATAGAACAATTAGTTTTAAATGAAACTAAGTCTGGCATCTGGAGTTTCCTCTCTCTCAAGGTCGACCACTTAGTTTCGTCGAACACATACGGTTTCGAGTGGTATCACCACAGATTTCAGAGAACAGGCGCATCTCCTGGCACAGTATGGAACACTTAGTTTCAGATAGAACAATAAGATTGAAATGGAACTAAGTTTCGCATCTGGAGTTTCCTCTTTAACAAGGCGACCACTTATTTTCGGCGAACACATACGGTTTCGAGTAGCATCGCCACAGATTTCAGAGAACAGGCGCTTCTCCTAGCACAGTATCGGACACATAGTTTTAGATAGAACAATTAGTTTAAAATGGTACTAAATTTCGCATCTGGAGTTTCCTCTCTCACAAGGCGGCCACTTAGTTTCGTGGAACACATTCGGTTTCGAGTAGCATCGCCACAGATTTCAGAGAACAGGCGCTTCTCCTGGCATAGTATCGAACACTTAGTTTCAGATAGAACAATAAGATTGAAATGGAACTAAGTTTCGCATCTGGAGTTTCCTCTCCCAGAAGGTCGACCACTTAGTTTCGTTGAACACATACGGTTTCGAGTGGCATCGCCACAGATTTCAGAGAATAGGCGCCTCTCCTGGCACAGAATCGAACACTTTCAGATAGAACAATTAGTTTAAAGTGGAACTATGCTTCGCATATGAAGTTGCCTCTCTCACAAGGTCGACCACTTAGTTTCGCCGAACGCATACGGTTTCGAGTTGTATCGCCACAGATTTCGCAGAACGCCGTTTCTCCTGGCACAGTATCGAACACTTAGATTCGGATAGAACAATTAGTTTAAAATGGAACTATGTGTCGCATCCGGAGTTTCCACTCTCACAAGGTCAACCCCTTAGTTTCGTTGAACACATACGGTTTCGAGTGGCATCGCCACACATTTCAGAGAACAGGCGCTTCTCCTGGCACAGTATCGAACAGATAGTTTCAGATAGAACAATTAGTTTTAAATGAAACTAAGTCTGGCATCTGGAGTTTCCTCTCTCACAAGGTCGACCACTTAGTTTCGTCGAACAGATACGGTTTCTAGTAGCATCGCCACAGATTTCAGAGAACAGGCGCTTCCCCTGGCACAGTATCGAACACTTAGTTTGAGATAGAACAATGAATATAAAATGGAACTAAGTTTCGCATCTGGAGTTTCCTCTTTCACAAGGCGACCACTTATTTTCGGCGAACACATACGGTTTCGAGTAGCATCGCCACAGATTTCAGAGAACAGGCGCTTCTCCTACCACAGTATCGGACACATAGTTTTAGATAGAACAATTAGTTTAAAATGGTACTAAATTTCGCCTCTGGAGTTTCCTCTCTCACAAGGTCAACCACTTAGTTTCGACAAACACATGCGGTTTCGAGTGGCATCGCCACAGATTTCAGAGAACAGGCGCTACTCCTGGCACAGTATCGAACACATAGTTTCAGATAGCACAATTAGTTTAAAATGGAACTAAGTTTCGCATCTGGAATTTCCTCTCTCACAAGGTCGACCACTTAGTTTCGACGAACACATACGGTTTCGAGCAGCATCGCCACAGATTTCAGGGAACAGGCGCTTATCCTGGCACCGTAACGAACACTTAGTTTCAGATAGAACAATTAGTTTAAAATTGAACTATGTTTCGCATCTGGAGTTTCCTCTCTCACAATGTCGACCACTTAGTTTCGCCGAACGCATACGGTTTCGAGTGGTATCGCCACAGATATCAGAGAACAGGCGCTTCTCCTGGCACAGTATGGAACACTTAGTTTCAGATAGAACAATTAGTTTAAAATTGAACTATGTTTCGCATCTGGAGTTTCCTCTCTCACAAGATCGACCACTTAGTTTCGTTGAACACATACGGTTTCGAGTCTCATCGCCACAGATTTCAGAGAACAGGCGCTTCTCCTGGCACAGTATCGAAAACTTCGTTTCAGATACAACTATTAGTTTTAAATGGAACTATGTTTCGCATCTGCGGTTTCCTCTCTCACAAGGTCGACCACTTAATTTCGGCGAACACATACGGTTTCGAGTGGCACCGCCACAGATTTCAGAGAACACGCGCTTCTCCTGACACAGTATCGAACAGATAGTTTCAGATAGAACAATTAGTTTTAAATGAAACTAAGTCTGGCATCTGGAGTTTCCTCTCTCTCAAGGTCGACCACTTAGTTTCGTCGAATACATACGGTTTCGAGTGGTATCACCACAGATTTCAGAGAACAGGCGCATCTCCTGGCACAGTATGGAACACTTAGTTTCAGATAGAACAATAAGATTGAAATGGAACTAAGTTTCGCATCTGGAGTTTCCTCTTTAACAAGGCGACCACTTATTTTCGGCGAACACATACGGTTTCGAGTAGCATCGCCACAGATTTCAGAGAACAGGCGCTTCTCCTAGCACAGTATCGGACACATAGTTTTAGATAGAACAATTAGTTTAAAATGGTACTAAATTTCGCATCTGGAGTTTCCTCTCTCACAAGGCGGCCACTTAGTTTCGTGGAACACATTCGGTTTCGAGTAGCATCGCCACAGATTTCAGAGAACAGGCGCTTCTCCTGGCATAGTATCGAACACTTAGTTTCAGATAGAACAATAAGATTGAAATGGAACTAAGTTTCGCATCTGGAGTTTCCTCTCCCAGAAGGTCGACCACTTAGTTTCGTTGAACACATACGGTTTCGAGTGGCATCGCCACAGATTTCAGAGAATAGGCGCCTCTCCTGGCACAGAATCGAACACTTTCAGATAGAACAATTAGTTTAAAGTGGAACTATGCTTCGCATATGGAGTTGCCTCTCTCACAAGGTCGACCACTTAGTTTCGCCGAACGCATACGGTTTCGAGTTGTATCGCCACAGATTTCGCAGAACGCCGTTTCTCCTGGCACAGTATCGAACACTTAGATTCGGATAGAACAATTAGTTTAAAATGGAACTATGTGTCGCATCCGGAGTTTCCACTCTCACAAGGTCGACCACTTAGTTTCGTCGAACAGATACGGTTTCTAGTAGCATCGCCACAGATTTCAGAGAACAGGCGCTTCCCCTGGCACAGTATCGAACACTTAGTTTGAGATAGAACAATTTGTTTAAAATGGAAGTAAGTTTCGCATCTGGAGATTCTTCTCCCACAAGATCAACCACTTAGTTTCGTTGAACACATATGGTTTCGAGTGGCAACGCCACAGATTTCAGAGAACAGGCCCTTCTCCTGGCACAGTATAAGACACATAGTTTAAGATAGAACAATTAGTTTAAAATGGAACTAACTTTCGCCTCTGGAGTTTCCTCTCTCACAAGGTCAACCACTTAGTTTCGACAAACACATGCGGTTTCGAGTGGCATCGCCACAGATTTCAGAGAACAGGCGCTACTCCTGGCACAGTATCGAACACATAGTTTCAGATAGCACAATTAGTTTAAAATGGAACTAAGTTTCGCATCTGGAGTTTCCTCTCTCACAAGGTCGACCACTTAGTTTCGACGAACACATACGGTTTCGAGCAGCATCGCCACAGATTTCAGGGAACAGGCGCTTATCCTGGCACCGTAACGAACACTTAGTTTCAGATAGAACAATTAGTTTAAAATTGAACTATGTTTCGCATCTGGAGTTTCCTCTCTCACAATGTCGACCACTTAGTTTCGCCGAACGCATACGGTTTCGAGTGGTATCGCCACAGATATCAGAGAACAGGCGCTTCTCCTGGCACAGTATGGAACACTTAGTTTCAGATAGAACAATTAGTTTAAAATTGAACTATGTTTCGCATCTGGAGTTTCCTCTCTCACAAGATCGACCACTTAGTTTCGTTGAACACATACGGTTTCGAGTCTCATCGCCACAGATTTCAGAGAACAGGCGCTTCTCCTGGCACAGTATCGAAAACTTCGTTTCAGATACAACTATTAGTTTTAAATGGAACTATGTTTCGCATCTGCGGTTTCCTCTCTCACAAGGTCGACCACTTAATTTCGGCGAACACATACGGTTTCGAGTGGCACCGCCACAGATTTCAGAGAACACGCGCTTCTCCTGACACAGTATCGAACAGATAGTTTCAGATAGAACAATTAGTTTTAAATGAAACTAAGTCTGGCATCTGGAGTTTCCTCTCTCTCAAGGTCGACCACTTAGTTTCGTTGAACACATACGGTTTCGAGTGGCATCGCCACACATTTCAGAGAACAGGCGCTTCTCCTGGCACAGTATCGAACACTTAGTTTGAGATAGAACAATGAATATAAAATGGAACTAAGTTTCGCATCTGGAGTTTCCTCTTTCACAAGGCGACCACTTATTTTCGGCGAACACATACGGTTTCGAGTAGCATCGCCACAGATTTCAGAGAACAGGCGCTTCTCCTAGCACAGTATCGGACACATAGTTTTAGATAGAACAATTAGTTTAAAATGGTACTAAATTTCGCCTCTGGAGTTTCCTCTCTCACAAGGTCAACCACTTAGTTTCGACAAACACATGCGGTTTCGAGTGGCATCGCCACAGATTTCAGAGAACAGGCGCTACTCCTGGCACAGTATCGAACACATAGTTTCAGATAGCACAATTAGTTTAAAATGGAACTAAGTTTCGCATCTGGAGTTTCCTCTCTCACAAGGTCAACCACTTAGTTTCGACAAACACATGCGGTTTCGAGTGGCATCGCCACAGATTTCAGAGAACAGGCGCTACTCCTGGCACAGTATCGAACACATAGTTTCAGATAGCACAATTAGTTTAAAATGGAACTAAGTTTCGCATCTGGAGTTTCCTCTCTCACAAGGTCGACCACTTAGTTTCGTCGAACGCATACGGTTTCAAGTGCGCATCGCCACAAATTTCAGAGAACAGGCGTTTCTCCTGGCACAGTATCGAAAACTTAGTTCCAGATAGAACAATAAATTTAAAATGGAACGAAGTTTCGCATCTGGAGTTTCCTCTCCCACAAGGTCCACCACCTAGTTTCGTCGAACATATACGGTTTCGAGTAGCATCGCCACAGATTTCAGAGAACAGGCGCTTCTCCTGGCACAGTATCGACCACTTAGTTTCGACGAACACATACGGTTTCGAATGGCATCGCCACAGATTTCAGAGAACAGGCTCTTCCCCTGGCACATTATCGAACACTTAGTTTCAGATAGAACAATTAGTTTAAAATGGACCTATGTTTCGCATCTGGAGATTCCTCTCCCACAAGGTCGGCCACTTACTTTCGTCGAACACATACGGTTTCGAGTGGCATCGCTACAGATTTCAGAGAACAGGCGCTTCTCCTGGCACAGTATCGAACACTTAGTTTCAGATAGAACAATTTGTTTAAAATGGAACAAAGTTTCGCATCTGGAGATTCCTCTCCCACAAGGTCGACCAATTAGATTCGTCGAACACATACGGTTTCGAGTAGCATCGCCACAGATTTCAGACAACAGGCGCTTCTCCTGGCACAGTATCGAACACTTAGTTTCAGATAGAACAATTTGTTTAAAATGGAAGTAAGTTTCGCATCTGGAGATTCTTCTCCCACAAGATCAACCACTTAGTTTCGTTGAACACATATGGTTTCGAGTGGCAACGCCACAGATTTCAGAGAACAGGCCCTTCTCCTGGCACAGTATAAGACACATAGTTTAAGATAGAACAATTAGTTTAAAATGGAACTAACTTTCGCCTCTGGAGTTTCCTCTCTCACAAGGTCAACCACTTAGTTTCGACAAACACATGCGGTTTCGAGTGGCATCGCCACAGATTTCAGAGAACAGGCGCTACTCCTGGCACAGTATCGAACACATAGTTTCAGATAGCACAATTAGTTTAAAATGGAACTAAGTTTCGCATCTGGAGTTTCCTCTCTCACAAGGTCGACCACTTAGTTTCGACGAACACATACGGTTTCGAGCAGCATCGCCACAGATTTCAGAGAACAGGCGCTTATCCTGGCACCGTAACGAACACTTAGTTTCAGATAGAACAATTAGTTTAAAATGGAACTAAGTTTCGCATCTGGAGTTTCCTCTCTCACAAGGTCGACCACTTAGTTTCGTCGAACGCATACGGTTTCAAGTGCGCATCGCCACAAATTTCAGGGAACAGGCGTTTCTCCTGGCACAGTATCGAAAACTTAGTTCCAGATAGAACAATAAATTTAAAATGGAACGAAGTTTCGCATCTGGAGTTTCCTCTCCCACAAGGTCCACCACCTAGTTTCGTCGAACATATACGGTTTCGAGTAGCATCGCCACAGATTTCAGAGAACAGGCGCTTCTCCTGGCACAGTATCGACCACTTAGTTTCGACGAACACATACGGTTTCGAATGGCATCGCCACAGATTTCAGAGAACAGGCTCTTCCCCTGGCACATTATCGAACACTTAGTTTCAGATAGAACAATTAGTTTAAAATGGACCTATGTTTCGCATCTGGAGATTCCTCTCCCACAAGGTCGGCCACTTACTTTCGTCGAACACATACGGTTTCGAGTGGCATCGCTACAGATTTCAGAGAACAGGCGCTTCTCCTGGCACAGTATCGAACACTTAGTTTCAGATAGAACAATTTGTTTAAAATGGAACAAAGTTTCGCATCTGGAGATTCCTCTCCCACAAGGTCGACCAATTAGATTCGTCGAACACATACGGTTTCGAGTATCATCGCCACAGATTTCAGACAACAGGCGCTTCTCCTGGCACAGTATCGAACACTTAGTTTCAGATAGAACAATTTGTTTAAAATGGAAGTAAGTTTCGCATTTGGAGATTCTTCTCCCACAAGATCAACCACTTAGTTTCGTTGAACACATATGGTTTCGAGTGGCAACGCCACAGATTTCAGAGAACAGGCCCTTCTCCTGGCACAGTATAAGACACATAGTTTAAGATAGAACAATTAGTTTAAAATGGAACTAACTTTCGCCTCTGGAGTTTCCTCCCTCACAAGGTCAACCACTTAGTTTCGACAAACACATGCGGTTTCGAGTGGCATCGCCACAGATTTCAGAGAACAGGCGCTACTCCTGGCACAGTATCGAACACATAGTTTCAGATAGCACAATTAGTTTAAAATGGAACTAAGTTTCGCATCTGGAGTTTCCTCTCTCACAAGGTCGACCACTTAGTTTCGACGAACACATACGGTTTCGAGCAGCATCGCCACAGATTTCAGAGAACAGGCGCTTATCCTGGCACCGTAACGAACACTTAGTTTCAGATAGAACAATTAGTTTAAAATTGAACTATGTCTCGCATCTGGAGTTTCCTCTCTCACAAGGTCGACCACTTAGTTTCGCCGAACGCATACGGTTTCGAGTGGTATCGCCACAGATATCAGAGAACAGGCGCTTCTCCTGGCACAGTATGGAACACTTAGTTTCAGATAGAACAATTAGTTTAAAATTGAACTATGTTTCGCATCTGGAGTTTCCTCTCTCACAAGATCGACAACTTAGTTTCGTTGAACACATACGGTTTCGAGTCTCATCGCCACAGATTTCAGAGAACAGGCGCTTCTCCTGGCACAGTATCGAAAACTTCGTTTCAGATACAACTATTAGTTTTAAATGGAACTATGTTTCGCATCTGCGGTTTCCTCTCTCACAAGGTCGACCACTTAATTTCGACGAACACATACGGTTTCGAGTGGCACCGCCACAGATTTCAGAGAACACGCGCTTCTCCTGACACAGTATCGAACAGATAGTTTCAGATAGAATAATTAGTTTTAAATGAAACTAAGTCTGGCATCTGGAGTTTCCCCTCTCTCAAGGTCGACCACTTAGTTTCGTCGAACACATACGGTTTCGAGTGGTATCACCACAGATTTCAGAGAACAGGCGCTTCTCCTGGCACAGCATGGAACACTTAGTTTCAGATAGAACAATAAGATTGAAATGGAACTAAATTTCGCATCTGGAGTTTCCTCTCTCACAAGGTCGACCACTTAGTTTCGTCGAACACATACGGTTTCGAGTGGCATCGCCACAGATATCAGAGAACAGGCGCATCACCTGGAACAGTATGGAACACTTAGTTTCAGATAGAACAATAAGATTGAAATGGAACTAAGTTTCGCATCTGGAGTTTCCTCTCTCACAAGGTCGACCACTTAGATTCGTCGAACACATACGGTTTCGAGTGGCATCGCCACAGATATCAGAGAACAGGCGCTTCTCCTCGCACAGTATGGAACACTTAGTTTCAGATAGAACAATTAGTTTAAAATTGAACTATGTTTCGCATCTGGAGTTTCCTCTCTCACAAGGTCGACCACTTAGTTTCGCCGAACGCATACGGTTTCGAGTTGTATCGCCACAGATTTCGCAGAACGCCGTTTCTCCTGGCACAGTATCGAACACTTAGATTCGGATAGAACAATTAGTTTAAAATGGAACTATGTGTCGCATCCGGAGTTTCCACTCTCACAAGGTCAACCCCTTAGTTTCGTTGAACACATACGGTTTCGAGTGGCATCGCCACACATTTCAGAGAACAGGCGCTTCTCCTGGCACAGTATCGAACAGATAGTTTCAGATAGAACAATTAGTTTTAAATGAAACTAAGTCTGGCATCTGGAGTTTCCTCTCTCACAAGGTCGACCACTTAGTTTCGTCGAACAGATACGGTTTCTAGTAGCATCACCACAGATTTCAGAGAACAGGCGCTTCCCCTGGCACAGTATCGAACACTTAGTTTGAGATAGAACAATGAATATAAAATGGAACTAAGTTTCGCATCTGGAGTTTCCTCTTTCACAAGGCGACCACTTATTTTCGGCGAACACATACGGTTTCGAGTAGCATCGCCACAGATTTCAGAGAACAGGCGCTTCTCCTAGCACAGTATCGGACACATAGTTTTAGATAGAACAATTAGTTTAAAATGGTACTAAATTTCGCATCTGGAGTTTCCTCTCTCAGAAGTTCGACCACTTAGTTTCGTGGAGCACAAGCGGTTTCGAGTAGCATCGCCACAGATTTCAGAGAACAGGCGCTTCGCCTGGCACAGTATCGACCACTTATTTCAGACAGAACAATTAGTTTAAAATGGAACTATGTGTCGCATCTGGAATATCCTCTCTCACAAGATCAACCACTTAGTTTCGTCGAACACATACGGTTTCGAGTAGCATCGCCACTGTTTTCAGAGAACAGGCGCTTCTCCTGGCATAGTATCGAACACTTAGTTTCAGAGAGAACAATTAGTTTAAAATGGAACTATGTTTCGCTTTTGGAGTTTCCTCTCTCACAAGGTGGACCCCTTAGTTTCATCGAACACATACGGTTTCAAGTAGCATCGCCACTGTTTTCAGAGAACAGGCGCTTCTCCTGGCGCAGTACCGAACACTTAGTTACAGCTAGAACACTTAGTTTAAAATGGAAATAATTTTCGCATTTGGAGTTAACTCTCTCACAAGGTCGACCATCTAGTTTCGTCGAACATATACGGTTTCGAGTAGCATCGCCACAGATTTCATAGAACAGGCGCTTCTCCTGGCACAGTATCGAACACGTAGTTTCAGATAGAACAATTTGTTTAAAATGGAACTAAGTTTCGCATCTGGAGTTTCCTCTCTCAGAAGTTCGACCACTTAGTTTCGTGGAGCACAAGCGGTTTCGAGTAGCATCGCCACAGATTTCAGAGAACAGGCGCTTCGCCTGGCACAGTATCGACCACTTATTTCAGACAGAACAATTAGTTTAAAATGGAACTATGTGTCGCATCTGGAATATCCTCTCTCACAAGATCAACCACTTAGTTTCGTCGAACACATACGGTTTCGAGTAGCATCGCCACTGTTTTCAGAGAACAGGCGCTTCTCCTGGCAAAGTATCGAAAACTTAGTTTCAGATCGAACAATTAGTTTTAAATGGAACTATGTTTCGCATCTGGAGTTTGCTGTCTCACAAGGTCGACGACATAGTTTCGTCGAACACATACGGTTTCGAATAGCATCGCCACAGATTTCAGAGAACAGGCGCTTCTCCTGGCACAGTAACGAACACTTAGTTTCAGATAGAACAATTAGTTTAAAATGGAACTATGTTCCGAATCTGGTGAAACCTCTCTCACAAGGTCGACCACTTAGTTTCGGCGAACACATACGGTTTCGAGTGGCATCGCTACACATTTCAGAGAACAGGCGGTTCTCCTGGCACAGTGTCGAAGACATAGTTTCAGATAGAACAATTAGTTTAAAATGGAACTAAGTTTCGCATCTGGAGTCTCCTGTCCCTCAAGGTCGACCACTAAGATTCCTCGAACACATACGGTTTCGAGTAGCATCGCCCCAGATTTCAGAGAAGAGGCGCCTCTCCTGGCACAGTATCGAACACTTAGTTTCAGAGAGAACAATTAGTTTAAAATGGAAGTAAGTTTCGCATCTGCAGTTTCCTCTCTCACAAGGTCGACCACTTAGTTTCGTCGAACACATACGGTTTCGAGTAGCATCGCCACAGATTTCGCAGAACGGCGTTTCTCCTGGCACAGTATCGAACACTTAGTTTCAAATAGAATAATTAGTTTAAAATAGAACTAAGTTTCGCATCTGGAGTTTCCTCTCTCACAAGGTCGGCCACTGAGTTTCGTCGAACATATACGGTTTCGAGTGGCATCGCCACAGATTTCAGAGAACAGGCGCTTCTCCTGGCACAGTATCGAACACTTAGATTCAGAAGGAACAATTAGTTTAAAATGGAACTAAGTTTCGCATCTGGAGTTTCCTCTCCCACAAGGTCGACCACTTATTTTCGTCGAACACATACGGTTTCGAGTGGCATCGCCACAGGTTTCAGAGAACTGCCGCTTCTCCTGGCACAGTATCGAACACTTAGTATCAGATAGAACAACTACTTCAAAATAGAAATAAGCTTCGCATCTGGAGTTTCCTCTCTCACAAGGTGGACCACTTAGTTTCGTCGAACACATCCGGTTTCAAGTGGTGTGGCCAGAGATTTCAGAGAACAGGCGCTTCTCCTGGCACAGTATCGAACACTCAGTTTCAGATAGAAAAATTAGTTTAAAATGGAACTATGTTTCGCATCTGGAGTATCCTCTCTCACAAGGTCAACCACTTAGTTTCGTCGAACACATACGGTTTCGAGTGGCATCGCCACAGATTTCAGAGAACAGGCGCTTCTCCTGGCACAGTCCCGAACACTTAGTTTCAGGTAGAACAATTAGTTTAAACTTTTGCTAAATTTCGCATCTGGAGTTTCCTGTCTCACAAGGTGGACCACGTATTTTCGTCGAACACATACGGTTTCGAGTAGCATCGCCACAGATTTCAGAGAACAGGCGCTTCTCCTGGCACAGTGTCGAACACATAGTTTCATATAGAACAATTAGTTTAAAATGCTACTGAGTTTCGCATCTGGAGTTTCCTGTCTCACAAGGTGGACCACTTAGTTTCGTCGAACACATACGGTTTCGAGTATCATCGCCACAGATTTCTGAGAACAGGCGCTACTCCTGGCACAGCATCGAACACTTAGTTTCAGATAGAACGATTAGTTTAAAATGGAACTAAGTTTCGCATCTGGAGTTTCCTCTTTCACAAGGCGATCACTTAGTTTCGTGGAACACATACGCTTTCGAGTAACATCGCCACAGATTTCAGAGAACAGGCGCTCCCTCCTAGCACAGTATCGGACACATAGTTTTAGATAGAACAATTAGTTTAAAATGGGACTAAATTTCGCATCTGGAGTTTCCTCTCTCAGAAGGCGGCCACTTAGTTTCGTGGAACACATTCGGTTTCGAGTAGCATCGCCACAGATTTCAGAGAACAGGCGCTTCTCCTGGCATATTATCGAACACTTAGTTTCAGAGAGAACAATTAGTTTAAAATGGAACTATGTTTCGCTTTTGGAGTTTCCGCTCTCACAAGGTGGACCCCTTAGTTTCATCGAACACATACGGTTTCGAGTAGCATCGCCCTGTTTTCAGAGAACAGGCGCTTCGCCTGGCACAGTATCGAACACTTATTTCAGACAGAACAATTAGTTTAAAATGAAACTATGTTTCGCATCTGGAGTATCCTCTCTCACAAGATCAATCACTTAGTTTCGTCGAACACATACGGTTTCGAGTGGAATCGCCATACATTTCAGAGAACAGGCGCTTCTCCTGGCACACTATCGAACACTTAGTTTCAGATAGAACAATTAGTTTAAAATGTAACTATGTTTCGCATCTGGAGTTTCCTCTCTCAGAAGGCGGCCACTTAGTTTCGTGGAACACACTCGGTTTCGAGTAGCATCGCCACAGATTTCAGAGAACAGGCGCTTCACCTGGCATAGTATCGAAAACTTAGTTTCAGAGAGAACAATTAGTTTAAAATGGAACTATGTTTCGCTTTTGGAGTTTCCTCTCTCACAAGGTGGACCCCTTAGTTTCATCGAACACATACGGTTTCCAGTAGCATCGCCACTGTTTTCAGAGAACAGGCGCTTCTCCTGGCATAGTATCGAACACTTAGATTCAGAGAGAACAATTAGTTTAAAATGGAACTATGTTTCGCTTTTGGAGTTTCCTCTCTCACAAGGTGGACCCCTTAGTTTCATCGAACACATATGGTTTCGAGTAGCATCGCCACTGTTTTCAGAGAACAGGCGCTTCTCCTGGCGCAGTACCGAACACTTAGTTACAGCTAGAACACTTAGTTTAAAATGGAAATAATTTTCGCATCTGGAGTTTACTCTCTCACAAGGTCGACCATCTAGTTTCGTCGAACATATACGGTTTCGAGTAGCATCGCGACAGATTTCAGAGAACAGGCGCTTCTCCTGGCACAGTATCGAACACTTAGTTTCAGATAGAACAATTTGTTTAAAATGGAACTAAGTTTCGCATCTGGAGTTTCCTCTCTCAGAAGGTCGACCACTTAGTTTCGTGGAACACAAACGGTTTCGAGTAGCTTCGCCACAGATTTCAGAGAACATGCGCTTCTCCTGGCACAGTATCGAACACTTAGATTCAGATAGAACAATTAGTTTAAAATGGAAATAAGCTTCGCATCTGGAGTTTCCTCTCTCACAAGGTGGACCACTTAGTTTCGTCGAACACATCCGGCTTCAAGTGGTATGGCCAGAGATTTCAGAGAACAGGCGCTTCTCCTGTCACAGTATCGAACACTTTCAGATAGAACAATTAGTTTCAAATGGAACTAAGTTTCGCATCTGGAGTTTCCTCTCTCAAAAGGTCGGCCACTTAGTTTCGTCGAACACATACGGTTTCGAGTAGCATCGCCACAGATTTCAGAGAACAGGCGCTTCTCCTGGCACAGTATCGAACACTCAGTTTCAGATAGAAAAATTAGTTTAAAATGGAACTAAGTTTCGCATCTGGAGTTTCCTCTCTCACAAGGTCGGCCACTTAGTTTCGTCGAACACATACGGTTTCGAATGGCATCGCCACAGATATCAGAGAACAGGCGCTTCTCCTGGCACAGTATCGAACACTTAGTATCAGATAGAACAATTAGTTTAAAATGGAACTAAGTTTCGCATCTGGAGTTTCCTCTTTCACAAGGCGATCACTTAGTTTCGTCGAACATATACGGTTTCGAGTGGCATCGCCACAGATTTCAGAGAACAGGCGCTTCTCCTGGCACAGTATCGAACACTTAGATTCAGAAGGAACAATTAGTTTAAAATGGAACTAAGTTTCGCATCTGGAGTTTCCTCTCTCACAAGGTCGGCCACTTAGTTTCGTCGAACACATACGGTTTCGAGTGGCATCGCCACAGATTTCAGAGAACAGGCGCTTCCCCTGGCACAGTATCGAACACTTTCAGATAGAACAATTAGTGTAAAATGGAACAAAGTCTCGCATCTGGAATTTCCTCTCTAACAAGGTCGGCCACTTAGTTTCGTCGAACACATACGGTTTCGAGTTGCATCGCCACCGATTTCAGGGAACATACGCTTCTCCTGGCACAGTATCGAACACTTAGTATCAGATAGAACAATTAGTTTAAAATGGAACTAAGTTTCGCATCTGGAGTTTCCTCTTTCACAAGGCGATCACTTAGTTTCGTCGAACATATACGGTTTCGAGTGGCATCGCCACAGATTTCAGAGAACAGGCGCTTCTCCTGGCACAGTATCGAACACTTAGATTCAGAAGGAACAATTAGTTTAAAATGGAACTAAGTTTCGCATCTGGAGTTTTCTCTCTCACAAGGTCGGCCACTTAGTTTCGTCGAACACATACGGTTTCGAGTGGCATCGCCACAGATTTCAGAGAACAGGCGCTTCCCCTGGCACAGTATCGAACACTGTCAGATAGAACAATTAGTGTAAAATGGAACAAAGTTTCGCATCTGGAGTTTCCTCTCTCACAAGGTCTGCCACTTAGTATCGTCGAACACATACGGTTTCGAGTAGCATCGCCACAGATTTCAGAGAACAGGCGCTTCTCCTGGCACAGTATCGAACACTCAGTTTCAGGTAGAAATATTAGTTTAAAATGGAACTAAGTTTCGCATCTGGAGTTTCCTCTCTCACAAGGTCGGCCACTTAGTTTCGTCGAACACATACGGTTTCGAGTAGCATCGCCACAGATTTCAGAGAACAGGCGCTTCTCCTGGCACAGTATCGAACACTCAGTTTCAGATAGAAAAATTAGTTTAAAATGGAACTAAGTTTCGCATTAGGAGTTTCCTCTCTCACAAGTTCGACCACTTAGTTTCGTCGAACACATACGGTTTCGAGTTGCATCGCCACCGATTTCAGAGAACATACGCTTCTCCTGGCACAGTATCGAACACTTAGTATCAGATAGAACAATTAGTTTAAAATGGAACTAAGTTTCGCATCTGGAGTTTCCTCTTTCACAAGGCGATCACTTAGTTTCGTCGAACACATACGGTTTCGAGTAGCATCGCCACAGATGTCAGAGAACAGACGCTTCTCCTGGCACAGTATCGAACACTTAGTATCAGATAGAACAATTAGTTTAAAATGGAACTAAGTTTCGCATCTGGAGTTTCCTCTTTCACAAGGCGATCACTTAGTTTCGTCGAACACATACGGTTTCGAGTAGCATCGCCACAGATTTCAGAGAAGAGGCGCTTCTGCTGGCACAGTATCGAACACTCAGTTTCAGATAGAAAAATTAGTTTAAAATGGAACTAAGTTTCGCATCTGGAGTTTCCTCTCTCACATGGTCGGCCACTTAGTTTCGTCGAACACATACGGTTTCGAGTAGCATCGCCACAGATTTCAGAGAAGAGGCGCTTCTCCTGGCACAGTATCGAACACTCAGTTTCAGATAGAAAAATTAGTTTAAAATGGAACTAAGTTTCGCATTAGGAGTTTCCTCTCTCACAAGTTCGACCACTTAGTTTCGTCGAACACATACGGTTTCGAGTTGCATCGCCACCGATTTCAGAGAACATACGCTTCTCCTGGCACAGTATCGAACACTTAGTATCAGATAGAACAATTAGTTTAAAATGGAACTAAATTTCGCATCTGGAGTTTCCTCTTTCACAAGGCGATCACTTAGTTTCGTCGAACACATACGGTTTCGAGTAACATCGCCACAGATTTCAGAGAACAGACGCCTCTCCTGGCACAGTATCGAACACTTAGTTTCAGAGAGAACAATTAGTTTAAAATGGAAGTAAGTTTCGCATCTGCAGTTTCCTCTCTCACAAGGTCGACCACTTAGTTTGGTCGAACACATACCGTTTCGAGTAGCATCGCCACAGATTTCGCAGAACGGCGTTTCTCCTGGCACAGTATCGAACACTTAGTTTCAAACAGAATAATTAGTTTAAAATGGAACTAAGTTTCGCATCTGGAGTTTCCTGTCTCACAAGGTCGGCCTCTAAGTTTCGTCGAACACATACGGTTTCGAGTGGCATCGCCACAGATTTCAGAGAACAGGCGCTTCTCCTGGCACAGTATCGAACACTTAGGTTCAGATGGAAAATTTAGTTTAAAATGGAAATATGTTTCGCATCTGGGGTTTCCTCTCTCACAAGGTCGACCACTTAGTTTCGTCGAACACATACGGTTTCGAGTAGCATCGCCAAAGATTTCAGAGAACCGGCGCTTCTCCTGGCACAGTATCGAACACATAGTATCAGATAGAACGATTACTTTAAAATGGAAATAAGCTTCGCATCTGGAGTTTCCTCTCTCACAAGGTGGACCACTTAGTTTCGTCGAACACATACGGTTTCGAGTGGTATGGCCAGAGATTTCAGAGAACAGGCGCTTCTCCTGGCACAGTATCGAACACTTAGTTTCAGATAGAACAATTAGTTTAAAATGGAACTAAGTTTCGCATCTGGAGTTTCCTCTTTCACACGGCGATCACTTAGTTTCGTCGAACACATACGGTTTCGAGTAGCATCGCCACAGATTTCAGAGAACACGCGCTTCTCCTGGCACAGTATCGAGCATTTAGTTTGAGATAGAACAATTTGTTTAAAATGGATCTATATTTCGCATCTGGAGTTTCCTCTCCCACAAGGGCGACCACTTAGTTTCCTCGAACACATACGGTTTCGAGTGGTATGGCCAGAGATTTCAGAGAACAGGCGCTTCTCCTGGCACAGTATCGAACACTTAGTTTCAGATAGAACAATTAGTTTAAAATGGAACTAAGTTTCGCATCTGGAGTTTCCTCTCTCACAAGGTGGACCACTTAGTTTCGTCGAACACATACGGTTTCGAGTGGTATGGCCAGAGATTTCAGAGAACAGGCGCTTCTCCTGGCACAGTATCGAACACTTAGTTTCAGATAGAACAATTTGTTTAAAATGGATCTATGTTTCGCATCTGGAGTTTATTCTCCCACTATGGTCGACCACTTAGTTTCCTCGAACACATACGGTTTCGAGTAGCATCGCCACAGATTTCAGAGAACAGGCGCTTCTCCTGGCACAGTATCGAACACTTAGTTTCAGATAGAACAATTAGTTTAAAATGGAACTAAGTTTCGCATCTGGAGTTTCCTCTCCCACAAGGTCGACCACTTAGTTTTGTCGAACACATACGGTTTCGAGTAGCATCGCCACAGATTTCAGAGAACAGGCGCTTCCCCGGGCACAGTATCGAACACTTAAGTTCAGATAGAACAATTAGTTCAAAATGGAACTAAGTTTCGCATCTCGAGATTCCTCTCTCACAAGGTCGACCACTTAGTTTCCTCGAACACATACGGTTTCGAGTAGCATCGCCACAGATTTCAGAGAACAGGCGCTTCGCCTGGCACAGTATCGAACACTTATTTCAGACAGAACAATTAGTTTAAAGTGGAACTATGTTTCGCATCTGGAGTTTCCTCTCTCACAAGGTCGACCACTTAGTTTCGACGAACACATACGGTTTCGAGTAGCATCGCCACAGATTTCAGAGAACAGGCGCTTCTCCTGGCACAGTATCGAACACTTAGTTTCAGATAGAACAATTAGTTTAAAATGGTACTAAGTTTCGCATCTGGAGTTTCCTCTCTCACAAGGTGGACCACTTAGTTTCGTCGAACACTTACGGTTTCGAGTAGCATCGCCACAGATTTCAGAGAACACGCGCTTCTCCTGGCACAGTATCGAGCATTTAGTTTCAGATAGAACAATTTGTTTAAAATGGATCTATGTTTCGCATCTGGAGTTTCCTCTCCCACAATGTCGACGACTTAGTTTCCTCGAACACATACGGTTTCGAGTAGCATCGCCACAGATTTCAGAGAACAGGCGCTTCCCCTGGCACAGTCTCGAACACTTAAGTTCAGATAGAACAATTAGTTCAAAATGGAACTAAGTTTCGCATCTGGAGTTTCCTCTCTCACAAGGTCGACCACTTAGTTTCGACGAACACATACGGTTTCGAGTAGCATCGCCACAGATTTCAGAGAACAGGCGCTTCTCCTGGCACAGTATCGAACACTTAGTTTCAGATAGAACAAATAGTTTAAAATGGTACTAAGTTTCGCATCTGGAGTTTCCTCTCTCACAAGGTGGACCACTTAGTTTCGTCGAACACATACGGTTTCGAGTGGTATGGCCAGAGGTTTCAGAGAACAGGCGCTTCTCCTGGCACCGTATCGAACACTTAGTTTCAGATAGAACAATTAGTTTAAAATGGAACTAAGTTTCGCATCTGGAGTTTCCTCTCCCACAAAGTCGACAACTTAGTTTCGTCAAACACATACGGTTTCGAGTGGGATCGCCACAGATTTTTCAGAACCGGAGTTTCCCCTGGCACAGTATCGACCAATTAATTACGTCGAACACATACGTTTTCGGGTGCGCATCGCGATAGATTTCAGAGAACAGGCGTTCCTCCTGGCACAGTATCGAACACTTAGTTTTAGATAGAACAATTAGTTTAAATGAAACTAAGTCTGGCATCTGGAGTTTCCTCTCCCACAAGGTCGACCACTTAGTCTCATCGAACATATACGGTTTCGAGGGGCACCGCCACAGATTTCAGAGAACAGGTGCTTCTCCTGGCACAGTATCGAAAACTGAGTTTCAGATAGAACAATTAGTTTTAAATGGGACTAAGTTTCGCATCTGGAGTTCCCTCTCACACAAGGTCGACCACTTAGTTTCGCCGAACACATACGGTTTCGAGTGGCATCGCCACAGATTTCAGAGAACAGGCGCTTCTCCTGGCACAGTATCGAACACTTAGTTTCAGATAGAACAATTAGTTTAAAATGGAACTAAGTTTCGCATCTCGAGATTCCTCTCTCACAAGGTCGACCACTTAGTTTCCTCGAACACATACGGTTTCGAGTAGCATCGCCACAGATTTCAGAGAACAGGCGCTTCGCCTGGCACAGTATCGAACACTTATTTCAGACAGAACAATTAGTTTAAAGTGGAACTATGTTTCGCATCTGGAGTTTCCTCTCTCACAAGGTCGACCACTTAGTTTCGACGAACACATACGGTTTCGAGTAGCATCGCCACAGATTTCAGAGAACAGGCGCTTCTCCTGGCACAGTATCGAACACTTAGTTTCAGATAGAACAATTAGTTTAAAATGGTACTAAGTTTCGCATCTGGAGTTTCCTCTCTCACAAGGTGGACCACTTAGTTTCGTCGAACACTTACGGTTTCGAGTAGCATCGCCACAGATTTCAGAGAACACGCGCTTCTCCTGGCACAGTATCGAGCATTTAGTTTCAGATAGAACAATTTGTTTAAAATGGATCTATGTTTCGCATCTGGAGTTTCCTCTCCCACAATGTCGACGACTTAGTTTCCTCGAACACATACGGTTTCGAGTAGCATCGCCACAGATTTCAGAGAACAGGCGCTTCCCCTGGCACAGTCTCGAACACTTAAGTTCAGATAGAACAATTAGTTCAAAATGGAACTAAGTTTCGCATCTGGAGTTTCCTCTCTCACAAGGTCGACCACTTAGTTTCGACGAACACATACGGTTTCGAGTAGCATCGCCACAGATTTCAGAGAACAGGCGCTTCTCCTGGCACAGTATCGAACACTTAGTTTCAGATAGAACAAATAGTTTAAAATGGTACTAAGTTTCGCATCTGGAGTTTCCTCTCTCACAAGGTGGACCACTTAGTTTCGTCGAACACATACGGTTTCGAGTGGTATGGCCAGAGGTTTCAGAGAACAGGCGCTTCTCCTGGCACCGTATCGAACACTTAGTTTCAGATAGAACAATTAGTTTAAAATGGAACTAAGTTTCGCATCTGGAGTTTCCTCTCCCACAAAGTCGACAACTTAGTTTCGTCAAACACATACGGTTTCGAGTGGGATCGCCACAGATTTTTCAGAACCGGAGTTTCCCCTGGCACAGTATCGACCAATTAATTACGTCGAACACATACGTTTTCGGGTGCGCATCGCGATAGATTTCAGAGAACAGGCGTTCCTCCTGGCACAGTATCGAACACTTAGTTTTAGATAGAACAATTAGTTTAAATGAAACTAAGTCTGGCATCTGGAGTTTCCTCTCCCACAAGGTCGACCACTTAGTCTCATCGAACATATACGGTTTCGAGGGGCACCGCCACAGATTTCAGAGAACAGGTGCTTCTCCTGGCACAGTATCGAAAACTGAGTTTCAGATAGAACAATTAGTTTTAAATGGGACTAAGTTTCGCATCTGGAGTTCCCTCTCACACAAGGTCGACCACTTAGTTTCGCCGAACACATACGGTTTCGAGTGGCATCGCCACAGATTTCAGAGAACAGGCGCTTCTCCTGGCACATTATCGAACACTTAGTTTCAGATAGAACAATTAATTTAAAATGGAACAATGTTTCGCATCTGGAGTTTCCTTTCCCACAAGGTCTACCACTTAATTTCGTCGAACAGATACGGTTTCAAGTGGCATCGCCACAGATTTCAGAGGACAGGCGCTTGTCCTGGCACAGTATCGAACACTTAGTTTGAGATGGAACAGCTCGCTTTAAATGGAACAAAGCTTCGCATCTAGAGTTTCCTCTCTCACAAGGTGGACCACTTGGTTTCGTCGAACACATACGGTTTCGAGTGGCATCGCCAGAGATTTCGGCGAACAGGCGCTTCTCCTGGCACAGTATCGAACACTTAGTATCAGATAAAACAATTAGTTTCTAATGGAAATAAGCTTCGCATCTGGAGTTTCCTCTCTCACAAGGTCGACCACTTAGTTTCGTCGAACACATACGTTTTCGAGTAGCATCACCACCGATTTCAGAGAACAGGCGCTTCTCCTGGCACAGTATCGAATACTTAGTATCAGATAGAACAATTAGTTTAAAATGGATCTATGTTTCGCATCTGGAGTGTCCTCTCTCACAAGGTCGACCACTTAGTTTCGTCGAACACACACGGTTTCGAGTGGCATCGCCACAGGTTTCAGAGAACTGGCGTTTCTCCTGGCACAGTATCGAACACATAGTATCAGATAGAACGATTACTTTAAAATGGAAATAAGCTTCGCATCTGGAGTTTCCTCTCTCACAAGGTGGACCACTTAGTTTCGTCGAACACATACGGTTTCGAGTGGTATGGCCAGAGATTTCAGAGAACAGGCGCTTCTCCTGGCACAGTATCGAACACTTAGTTTCAGATAGAACAATTAGTTTAAAATGGAACTAAGTTTCGCATCTGGAGTTTCCTCTCTCACAAGGTCGACCACTTAGTTTTGTCGAACACATACGGTTTCGAGTAGCATCGCCACAGATTTCAGAGAACACGCGCTTCTCCTGGCACAGTATCAAGCATTTAGTTTCAGATAGAACAATTTGTTTAAAATGGATCTATGTTTCGCATCTGGAGTTTATTCTCCCACAAGGTCGACCACTTAGTTTCCTCGAACACATACGGTTTCGAGTAGCATCGCCACAGATTTCAGAGAACAGGCGCTTCTCCTGGCACAGTATCGAACACTTAGTTTCAGATAGAACAATTAGTTTAAAATGGAACTAAGTTTCGCATCTGGAGTTTCCTCTCCCACAAGGTCGACCACTTAGTTTTGTCGAACACATACGGTTTCGAGTAGCATCGCCACAGATTTCAGAGAACAGGCGCTTCCCCGGGCACAGTATCGAACACTTAAGTTCAGATAGAACAATTAGTTCAAAATGGAACTATGTTTCGCATCTGGAGTATCCTCTCTCACAAGATCAACAACTTAGTTTCGTCGAACAATTACGGTTTCGAGTGGCATCGCCACACATTTCAGAGAACAGGCGCTTCTCCTGGCACAGTATCGAGCACTTAGTTTCAGATAGAACAATTAGTTTAAAATGGAACTATGTTTCGCATCTGGAGTTTCCTCTCTCACAAGGTCGGCGACTTAGTTTCGTCGATCAATTACGGTTTCGAGTGGCATCGCCACACATTTCAGAGAAACGGCGCTTCTCCTGGCACAGTATCGAGCACTTAGTTTCAGATAGAACAATTAGTTTAAAATGGAACTAATTTCGCATCTGGAGTTTCCTCTCTCACAAGGTCGACCAGTTAGTTTCGTCGAACACATACGGTTTCGAGTAGCATCGTCACAGATTTCAGAGAACAGGTGCTTCTCCTGGCACAGTATCCAACACTTAGTTTCAGATAGAACAATTAGTTTAAAATGGTACTATGTTTCGCATCTGGAGTTTCCTCTCTCACAAGGTGGACCACTTAGTTTCGTCGAACACATACGGTTTCGAGTGGTATGGCCAGAGATTTCAGAGAACAGGCGCTTCTCCTGGCACAGTATCGAACACTTAGTTTCAGATAGAACAATTAGTTTAAAATGGAACTAAGTTTCGCATCTGGAGATTCCTCTCTCACAAGGTCGACCACTTAGTTTCCTCGAACACATACGGTTTCGAGTAGCATCGCCACAGATTTCAGAGAACAGGCGCTTCGCCTGGCACAGTATCGAACACTTATTTCAGACAGAACAATTAGTTTAAAGTGGAACTATGTTTCGCATCTGGAGTTTCCTCTCTCACAAGGTCGACCACTTAGTTTCGACGAACACATACGGTTTCGAGTAGCATCGCCACAGATTTCAGAGAACAGGCGCTTCTCCTGGCACAGTATCGAACACTTAGTTTCAGATAGAACAATTAGTTTAAAATGGTACTAAGTTTCGCATCTGGAGTTTCCTCTCTCACAAGGTGGACCACTTAGTTTCGTCGAACACATACGGTTTCGAGTAGCATCGCCACAGATTTCAGAGAACACGCGCTTCTCCTGGCACAGTATCGAGCATTTAGTTTCAGATAGAACAATTTGTTTAAAATGGATCTATGTTTCGCATCTGGAGTTTCCTCTCCCACAATGTCGACGACTTAGTTTCCTCGAACACATACGGTTTCGAGTAGCATCGCCACAGATTTCAGAGAACAGGCGCTTCCCCTGGCACAGTCTCGAACACTTAAGTTCAGATAGAACAATTAGTTCAAAATGGAACTAAGTTTCGCATCTGGAGTTTCCTCTCTCACAAGGTCGACCACTTAGTTTCGACGAACACATACGGTTTCGAGTAGCATCGCCACAGATTTCAGAGAACAGGCGCTTCTCCTGGCACAGTATCGAACACTTAGTTTCAGATAGAACAATTAGTTTAAAATGGTACTAAGTTTCGCATCTGGAGTTTCCTCTCTCACAAGGTGGACCACTTAGTTTCGTCGAACACATACGGTTTCGAGTGGTATGGCCAGAGGTTTCAGAGAACAGGCGCTTCTCCTGGCACCGTATCGAACACTTAGTTTCAGATAGAACAATTAGTTTAAAATGGAACTAAGTTTCGCATCTGGAGTTTCCTCTCCCACAAAGTCGACAACTTAGTTTCGTCAAACACATACGGTTTCGAGTGGGATCGCCACAGATTTTTCAGAACCGGAGTTTCCCCTGGCACAGTATCGACCAATTAATTACGTCGAACACATACGTTTTCGGGTGCGCATCGCGATAGATTTCAGAGAACAGGCGTTCCTCCTGGCACAGTATCGAACACTTAGTTTTAGATAGAACAATTAGTTTAAATGAAACTAAGTCTGGCATCTGGAGTTTCCTCTCCCACAAGGTCGACCACTTAGTTTCGTTGAACATATACGGTTTCGAGTGGCAACGCCACAGATTTCAGAGAACAGGCGCTTCTGCTGGCACAGTATCGAGCACGTAGTTTCAGATAGAACAATTTGTTTAAAATGGAACTACGTTGCGCATCTGGAGATTCCTCTCCCACAAGGTCGACCAATTAGTTTCGTTGAACATATACGGTTTCGAGTGGCAACGCCACAGATTTCAGAGAACAGGCGCTTCTCCTGGCACAGTATCGAGCACGTAGTTTCAGATAGAACAATTTGTTTAAAATTGAACTACGTTTCGCATCTGGAGATTCCTCTCCCACAAGGTCGACCAATTAGTTTCGTCGAACACATACTGTTTCGAGTAGCATCGCCACAGATTTCAGAGAACAGGTGCTTCTCCTGGCACAGTATCGAAAACTTAGTTTCAGATAGAACAATTAGTTTTAAATGGGACTAAGTTTCGCATCTGGAGTTCCCTCTCACACAAGGTCGACCACTTAGTTTCGCCGAAAACATACGGTTTCGAGTGGCATCGCCACAGATTTCAGAGAACAGGCGCTTCTCCTGGCACATTATCGAACACTTAGTTTCAGATAGAACAATTAATTTAAAATGGAACAATGTTTCGCATCTGGAGTTTCCTTTCCCACAAGGTCTACCACTTAATTTCGTCGAACAGATACGGTTTCAAGTGGCATCGCCACAGATTTCAGAGGACAGGCGCTTGTCCTGGCACAGTATCGAACACTTAGTTTGAGATGGAACAGCTCGTTTTAAATGGAACAAAGCTTCGCATCTAGAGTTTCCTCTCTCACAAGGTGGACCACTTGGTTTCTTCGAACACATACGGTTTCGAGTTGCATCGCCAGAGATTTCGGCGAACAGGCGCTTCTCCTGGCACAGTATCGAACACTTAGTATCAGATAAAACAATTAGTTTCTAATGGAAATAAGCTTCGCATCTGGAGTTTCCTCTCTCACAAGGTCGACCACTTAGTTTCGTCGAACACATACGTTTTCGAGTAGCATCACCACCGATTTCAGAGAACAGGCGCTTCTCCTGGCACAGTATCGAATACTTAGTATCAGATAGAACAATTAGTTTAAAATGGATCTATGTTTCGCATCTGGAGTGTCCTCTCTCACAAGGTCGACCACTTAGTTTCGTCGAACACACACGGTTTCGAGTAGTATCGCCACAGATTCTCCAGAACGGGAGTTTCTCCTGGCACAGTAGCAAACACTTAGTTTCAGATAGAACAATTAGTTTTAAATGGAACTCAGTTTCGCATCTGGAGTTTCCTCTGTCACAAGGCGACCACTTAGTTTCGTCGAACACATACGGTTTCGAGTGGCATCGCCACAGATTTCAGAGTAAAGGCGCTTCTCCTGGCACAGTATCAAACACTTAGTTACAGATAGAACAATTAGTTTAAAATGGAAATATGTTTCGCATCTGGAGTTTCCTCCCTCACAAGGTCGAGCACTTAGTTTCGTCGAACACATACGTTTTCGAGTAGCATCACCATCGATTTCAGAGAACAGGCGCTTCTCCTGGCACAGTATCGAACATTTAGTATCAGATAGAACAATTTGTTTAAATTGGATCTATGTTTCGCATCTGGAGTGTCCTCTCTCACAAGGTCGACCACTTAGTTTCGTCGAACACACACGGTTTCGAGTAGTATCGCCACAGATTCTCGAGAACGGGAGTTTCTCCTGGCACAGTATCAAACACTTAGTATCAGATAGAACAATTAGTTTAAAAGGGAACTAGGTTTCGCATCTGGAGATTCCTCTCCCACAAGGTCGACCAATTAGATTCGTCGAACACATACGGTTTCGAGTAGCATCGCCACACATTTCAGAGATCAGGCGCTTCTCCTGGCACAGTATCGAACACTTAGTTTCAGATAGAACAATTAGTTTAAAATGGAACTATGTTTCGCATCTGGAGTATCCTCTCTCACAAGATCAACGACTTAGTTTCGTCGAACATTTACGGTTTCGAGTGGCATGGCCACACATTTCAGAGAACAGGCGCTTCTACTGGCAGAGTATCGTATACTTAGTTTCAGATAGAACAATTAGTTTAAAATGGAACTAACTTCGCATCTGGAGTTTCCTCTCCCACAAGGTCGACCAGTTAGTTTCGTCGAACACCTACGGTTTCGAGTAGCATCGTCACAGATTTCAGAGAACAGGTGCTTCTCCTGGCACAGTATCGAACACTTAGCTTCAGATAGAACAATTAGTTTAGAATGGAACTAAGTTTCGCATCCGGAGTTTCCTCTCTCAGAAGGTCGACCACTTAGTTTCGTCGAACACATACGGTTTCGAGTAGCAACGCCACAGGTGTCAGAGAACAGGCGCTTCTCCTGGCACATTATCGAACACTTAGTTTCAGATAGATCAATTAGTTTAAAATGGAACTAATTTCGCATCTGGAGTTTCCTCTCTCACAAGGTGGACCACTTAATTTCGTAGAACACATACGGTTTCGAGTGGTATGGCCAGAGATTTCAGAGAACAGGCGCTTCTCCTGGCACAGTATCGAACACTTGGTTTCAGATAGAACAATTAGTTTAAAATGGAACTATGTTTCGCATCTGGAGTTTCCTCTCTCACAAGGTCGACCACTTAGTTTTGTCGAACACATACGGTTTCGAGTAGCATCGCCACAGATTTCAGAGAACACGCGCTTCTCCTGGCACAGTATCGAGCATTTAGTTTCAGATAGAACAATTTGTTTAAAATGGATCTATGTTTCGCATCTGGAGTTTCCTCTCCCACAATGTCGACGACTTAGTTTCCTCGAACACATACGGTTTCGAGTAGCATCGCCACAGATTTCAGAGAACAGGCGCTTCCCCTGGCACAGTCTCGAACACTTAAGTTCAGATAGAACAATTAGTTCAAAATGGAACTAAGTTTCGCATCTGGAGTTTCCTCTCTCACAAGGTCGACCACTTAGTTTCGACGAACACATACAGTTTCGAGTGGCATCGCCACAGATTTCAGAGAACAGGCGCTTCGCCTGGCACAGTATCGAACACTTATTTCAGACAGAACAATTAGTTTAAAATGGAACTAATTTCGAATCTGGAGTTTCCTCTCTCACAAGGTCGACCAGTTAGTTTCGTCGAGCACATACGGTTTCGAGTAGCATCGCCACAGATTTCAGAGAACAGGCGCTTCTCCTGGCACAGTATCGAACACTTAGTTTCAGATAGAACAATTAGTTTAAAATGGTACTAAGTTTCGCATCTGGAGTTTCCTCTCTCACAAGGTGGACCACTTAGTTTCGTCGAACACATACGGTTTCGAGTGGTATGGCCAGAGGTTTCAGAGAACAGGCGCTTCTCCTGGCACCGTATCGAACACTTAGTTTCAGATAGAACAATTAGTTTAAAATGGAACTAAGTTTCGCATCTGGAGTTTCCTCTCCCACAAAGTCGACAACTTAGTTTCGTCAAACACATACGGTTTCGAGTGGGATCGCCACAGATTTTTCAGAACGGGAGTTTCCCCTGGCACAGTATCGACCAATTAATTACGTCGAACACATACGTTTTCGGGTGCGCATCGCGATAGATTTCAGAGAACAGGCGTTCCTCCTGGCACAGTATCGAACACTTAGTTTTAGATAGAACAATTAGTTTAAATGAAACTAAGTCTGGCATCTGGAGTTTCCTCTCCCACAAGGTCGACCACTTAGTTTCGTTGAACATATACGGTTTCGAGTGGCAACGCCACAGATTTCAGAGAACAGGCGCTTCTCCTGGCACAGTATCGAGCACGTAGTTTCAGATAGAACAATTTGTTTAAAATGGAACTACGTTGCGCATCTGGAGATTCCTCTCCCACAAGGTCGACCAATTAGTTTCGTTGAACATATACGGTTTCGAGTGGCAACGCCACAGATTTCAGAGAACAGGCGCTTCTCCTGGCACAGTATCGAGCACGTAGTTTCAGATAGAACAATTTGTTTAAAATTGAACTACGTTTCGCATCTGGAGATTCCTCTCCCACAAGGTCGACCAATTAGTTTCGACGAACACATACTGTTTCGAGTAGCATCGCCACAGATTTCAGAGAACAGGTGCTTCTCCTGGCACAGTATCGAAAACTTAGTTTCAGATAGAACAATTAGTTTTAAATGGGACTAAGTTTCGCATCTGGAGTTCCCTCTCACACAAGGTCGACCACTTAGTTTCGCCGAACACATACGGTTTCGAGTGGCATCGCCACAGATTTCAGAGAACAGGCGCTTCTCCTGGCACATTATCGAACACTTAGTTTCAGATAGAACAATTAATTTAAAATGGAACAATGTTTCGCATCTGGAGTTTCCTTTCCCACAAGGTCTACCACTTAATTTCGTCGAACAGATACGGTTTCAAGTGGCATCGCCACAGATTTCAGAGGACAGGCGCTTGTCCTGGCACAGTATCGAACACTTAGTTTGAGATGGAACAGCTCGTTTTAAATGGAACAAAGCTTCGCATCTAGAGTTTCCTCTCTCACAAGGTGGACCACTTGGTTTCGTCGAACACATACGGTTTCGAGTGGCATCGCCAGAGATTTCGGCGAACAGGCGCTTCTCCTGGCACAGTATCGAACACTTAGTATCAGATAAAACAATTAGTTTCTAATGGAAATAAGCTTCGCATCTGGAGTTTCCTCTCTCACAAGGTCGACCACTTAGTTTCGTCGAACACATACGTTTTCGAGTAGCATCACCACCGATTTCAGAGAACAGGCGCTTCTCCTGGCACAGTATCGAATACTTAGTATCAGATAGAACAATTAGTTTAAAAGGGATCTATGTTTCGCATCTGGAGTGTCCTCTCTCACAAGGTCGACCACTTAGTTTCGTCGAACACACACGGTTTCGAGTAGTATCGCCACAGATTCTCCAGAACGGGAGTTTCTCCTGGCACAGTAGCAAACACTTAGTTTCAGATAGAACAATTAGTTTTAAATGGAACTCAGTTTCGCATCTGGAGTTTCCTCTGTCACAAGGCGACCACTTAGTTTCGTCGAACACATACGGTTTCGAGTGGCATCGCCACAGATTTCAGAGTAAAGGCGCTTCTCCTGGCACAGTATCAAACACTTAGTTACAGATAGAACAATTAGTTTAAAATGGAAATATGTTTCGCATCTGGAGTTTCCTCCCTCACAAGGTCGAGCACTTAGTTTCGTCGAACACATACGTTTTCGAGTAGCATCACCACCGATTTCAGAGAACAGGCGCTTCTCCTGGCACAGTATCGAACATTTAGTATCAGATAGAACAATTTGTTTAAATTGGATCTATGTTTCGCATCTGGAGTGTCCTCTCTCACAAGTTCGACCACTTAGTTTCGTCGAACACACACGGTTTCGAGTAGTATCGCCACAGATTCTCGAGAACGGGAGTTTCTCCTGGCACAGTATCAAACACTTAGTATCAGATAGAACAATTAGTTTAAAAGGGAACTAGGTTTCGCATCTGGAGATTCCTCTCCCACAAGGTCGACCAATTAGATTCGTCGAACACATACGGTTTCGAGTAGCATCGCCACACATTTCAGAGATCAGGCGCTTCTCCTGGCACAGTATCGAACACTTAGTTTCAGATAGAACAATTAGTTTAAAATGGAACTATGTTTCGCATCTGGAGTTTCCTCTCTCACAAGGTCGACCACTTAGTTTCGTCGAACACATACGTTTTCAAGTAGCATCGCCACAGATTTCAGAGAACAGGCGCTTCTCCTGGCACAGTATCGAACCCTTAGTTTCAGGTAGAACAGTTAGTTTTAAAAGAAACTATGTTTCGCATCTGGAGTTTCTTCTCTCACAAGGGGACCACTTAGTTTCGTCGAACACATACGTTTTCGAGTAGCATCACCACCGATTTCAGAGAACAGGCGCTTCTCCTGGCACAGTATCGAATACTTAGTTTCAGGTAGAACAGTTAGTTTTGAAAGAAACTAAGTTTCGCATCTGGAGTTTCTTCTCTCACAAGGCGACCACTTAGTTTCGTCGAACACATACGGCTTCGAGTAGCATCACCACACATTTCAGAGAACAGGCGCTTCTCCTGCACAGTATCGAACACTTAGTATCAGATAGAACAAGTAGTTTAAAAAGGAACTATGTTTCGCATCTGGAGTATCCTCTCCCACCAGATGGACCACTTAGTTTCGTCGAACACATACGGTTTCGAGTGGCATCGCCACAGATTTCAGAGAACAGGCGCTTCTCCTGGCACAGTATCGAACACTTAGTTACAGATAGAACAATTAGTTTAAAATGCAACTATATTTCGCATCTGGAGTTTCCTCTTTCACAAGGCGACCACTTAGTTTCGTCGAACACATACGGATTCGAGTGGCATCGCACAGATTTCAGAGAACAGGCGCTTCTCCTGGCACAGTATCGAACACTTAGTTACAGATAGAACAATTAGTTTAAAATCCAACTATATTTCGCATCTGGAGTTTATTCTCTCACAAGGCGACCACTTAGTTTGGTCGAACACATACCGTTTCGAGTGCGCATCGCCACAGATTTCAGAGAACAGGCGTTTCTCCTGGCACAGTATCGAACACTTAGTATCAGATAGAACAAGTAGTTTAAAATGGAACTATGTTTCGCATCTGGAGTATCCTCTCTCACAAGGTCAACCACTTAGTTTCGTCGAACACATACGGTTTCGAGCGGCATCGCCATACATTTCAGAGAACAGGCGCTTCTCCTGGCACAGTGTCGAACACATAGTTTCAGATTGAACAATTTGTTTAAAATGGAACTATGTTTCGCAACTGGAGTTTCCTCTCTCACAAGGTCGGCCTCTTAGTTTCGTCGAACACATACGGTTTCGAGTAGTATCGCCACAGATTTCAGAGAACAGGCGCTTCTCCTGGCACAGTATCGAACACTTAGTTTCTGCTAGAATATTTAGTTTTAGATGGAAATATGTTTGGCATTTGGAGTTTCCTCTCTCACAAGGTCAACCACTTAGTTTCGCCGAACACATACCGTTTCGAGTGCGCATCGCCACAGATTTCAGAGAACAGGCGCTTCTCCTGGCACACTATTGAACACTTAGTATCAGAAAGAACAAGTAGTTTAAAATGGAACTATGTTTCGCAACTAGAGTTTCCTCTCTCACAAGGTCGGCCTCTTAGTTTCGTCGAACACATACGGTTTCGAGTAGTATCGCCACAGATTTCAGAGAACAGGCGCTTCTCCTGGCACAGTATCGAACACTTAGTTTCTGCTAGAATATTTAGTTTTAGATGGAAATATGTTTCGCATTTGGAGTTTCCTCTCTCACAAGGTCAACCACTTAGTTTCGCCGAACACATACCGTTTCGAGTGCGCATCGCCACAGATTTCAGAGAACAGGCGCTTCTCCTGGCACACTATTGAACACTTAGTATCAGATAGAACAAGTAGTTTAAAATGGAACTATGTTTCGCATCTGGAGTATCCTCTCCCACAAGGTGGACCACTTAGTTTCGTCGAACACATACGGTTTCGAGTGGCATCGCCACAGATTTCAGAGAACAGGCGCTTCTCCTGGCACAGTATCGAACACTTAGTTACAGATAGAACAATTAGTTTAAAATGCAACTATGTTTCGCATCTGGAGTTTCTTCTATCACAAGGTCGGCCACTTAGTTTCGTCGAACACATACGCTTTCGAGTGGTATCGCCACAGATTTCGCAGAACGGGAGTTTCTCCTGGCACAGTATCGAACACTTAGTATCAGTTAGATTATTTAGTTTAAAATGGAAATATGTTTCGCATTTGGAGTTTCCTATCTCACAAGGTCGACCACTTAGTTTCGTCGAACACATACGGTTTCGAGTGGTATCGACACAGATTTCAGCGAACAGGCGCTTCTCCTGGCACAGTATCCAACACTTAGTTTCAGCTAGAATATTTAGTTTTAAATGGAAATATGTTTCGCATTTGGAGTTTCCTCTCTCACAAGTTCGACCACTTAGTTTCGCCGAACACATACCGTTTCGAGTGCGCATCGCCACAGATTTCAGAGAACAGGCGCTTCTCCTGGCACAGTATCGAACACTTAGTATCAGTTAGAATATTTAGTTTAAAATGGAAATATGTTTCGCATTTGGAGTTTCCTCTCTCACAAGGTCGACCACTTTGTTTCGTCGAACACATACGGTTTCGAGTAGTATCGCCACAGATTTCGCAGAACGGGAGTTTCTCCTAGCACATTATCGAACACTTAGATTCAGATAGAACAATTAGTTTAAAATGGTACTAAGTTTCGCATCTGGAGTTTCCTCTCTCACAAGCGCGACCACTTAGTTTCGTGGACCACATACCTTTTCGAGGGGCATCGCCACAGATTTCAGAGAACAGGCGCTTCTCCTGGCACAGTATCGAACACTTAGTATCAGATAAAACAATTAGATTCTAATGGAAATAAGCTTCGCATCTGGAGTTTCCTCTCTCACAAGGTCGACCACTTAGTTTCGTCGAACACATACGGTTTCGAGTGGCATCGCCACAGATTTCAGAGTAAAGGCGCTTCTCCTGGCACAGTATCAAACACTTAGTTACAGATAGAACAATTAGTTTAAAATGGAAATATGTTTCGCATCTGGAGTTTCCTCCCTCACAAGGTCGAGCACTTAGTTTCGTCGAACACATACGTTTTCGAGTAGCATCACCACCGATTTCAGAGAACAGGCGCTTCTCCTGGCACAGTATCGAACATTTAGTATCAGATAGAACAATTTGTTTAAATTGGATCTATGTTTCGCATCTGGAGTGTCCTCTCTCACAAGGTCGACCACTTAGTTTCGTCGAACACACACGGTTTCGAGTAGTATCGCCACAGATTCTCGAGAACGGGAGTTTCTCCTGGCACAGTATCAAACACTTAGTATCAGATAGAACAATTAGTTTAAAAGGGAACTAGGTTTCGCATCTGGAGATTCCTCTCCCACAAGGTCGACCAATTAGATTCGTCGAACACATACGGTTTCGAGTAGCATCGCCACACATTTCAGAGATCAGGCGCTTCTCCTGGCACAGTATCGAACACTTAGTTTCAGATAGAACAATTAGTTTAAAATGGAACTATGTTTCGCATCTGGAGTTTCCTCTCTCACAAGGTCGACCACTTCGTTTCGTCGAACACATACGTTTTCAAGTAGCATCGCCACAGATTTCAGAGAACAGGCGCTTCTCCTGGCACAGTATCGAACCCTTAGTTTCAGGTAGAACAGTTAGTTTTAAAAGAAACTAAGTTTCGCATCTGGAGTTTCTTCTCTCACAAGGGGACCACTTAGTTTCGTCGAACACATACGGCTTGGAGTAGCATCGCCACACATTTCAGAGAACAGGCGCTTCTCCTGGTACAGTATCGAACACTTAGTTACCGATAGAACAATTAGTTTAAAATGGAACTAAGTTTCGCATCTGGAGTTTCCTCTTTCACAAGGTCGAACACATACGGTTTCGAGTGGCATCGCCACAGATTTCAGAGAGCAGGCGCTTCTCCTGGCACAGTATCGAACACTTAGTTACCGATAGAACAATTAGTTTAAAATGGAACTAAGTTTCGCATCTGGAGTTTCCTCTTTCACAAGGTCGAACACATACGGTTTCGAGTGGCATCGCCACAGATTTCAGAGAATAGGCGCTTCTCCTGGCACAGTATCGAACACTTAGTTTCAGGTAGAACAGTTAGTTTTGAAAGAAACTAAGTTTCGCATCTGGAGTTTCTTCTCTCACAAGGCGACCACTTAGTTTCGTCGAACACATACGGCTTCGAGTAGCATCACCACACATTTCAGAGAACAGGCGCTTCTCCTGGCACAGTATCGAACACTTAGTATCAGATAGAACAAATAGTTTAAAATGGAAATAAGCTTCGCATCTGGAGTTTCTTCTCTCAGAAGGCGACCACTTAGTTTGGTCGAACACATACCGTTTCGAGTGCGCATCGCCACAGATTTCAGAGAACAGGCGCTTCTCCTGCACAGTATCGAACACTTAGTATCAGATAGAACAAGTAGTTTAAAAAGGAACTATGTTTCGCATCTGGAGTATCCTCTCCCACCAGATGGACCACTTAGTTTCGTCGAACACATACGGTTTCGAGTGGCATCGCCACAGATTTCAGAGAACAGGCGCTTCTCCTGGCACAGTATCGAACACTTAGTTACAGATAGAACAATTAGTTTAAAATGCAACTATATTTCGCATCTGGAGTTTCCTCTTTCACAAGGCGACCACTTAGTTTCGTCGAACACATACGGATTCGAGTGGCATCGCACAGATTTCAGAGAACAGGCGCTTCTCCTGGCACAGTATCGAACACTTAGTTACAGATAGAACAATTTGTTTAAAATCCAACTATATTTCGCATCTGGAGTTTATTCTCTCACAAGGCGACCACTTAGTTTGGTCGAACACATACCGTTTCGAGTGCGCATCGCCACAAATTTCAGAGAACAGGCGCTTCTCCTGGCACAGTATCGAACACTTAGTATCAGATAGAACAAGTAGTTTAAAATGGAACTATGTTTCGCATCTGGAGTATCCTCTCTCACAAGGTCAACCACTTAGTTTCGTCGAACACATACGGTTTCGAGCGGCATCGCCATACATTTCAGAGAACAGGCGCTTCTCCTGGCACAGTATCGAACACTTAGTATCAGTTAAAACAATTAGTTTAAAATGGATCTATGTTTCGCATCTGGAGTGTCCTCTCTCACAAGGTCGACCACTTAGTTTCGTCGAACACACACGGTTTCGAGTAGTATCGCCACAGATTTCGCAGAACGGGAGTTTCTCCTGGCACAGTATGAAACACTTAGTTTCATATAGAACAATTAGTTTTAAATGGAACTCAGTTTCGCATCTGGAGTTTCCTCTCTCACAAGGTCGACCACTTAGTTTCGTCGAACACATACGGTTTCGAGTGGCATCGCCAAACGTTTCAGAGAACCGGTGCTTCTCCTGGCACAGTGTCGAACACATAGTTTCAGATTGAACAATTTGTTTAAAATGGAACTATGTTTCGCAACTGGAGTTTCCTCTCTCACAAGGTCGGCCTCTTAGTTTCGTCGAACACATACGGTTTCGAGTAGTATCGCCACAGATTTCAGAGAACAGGCGCTTCTCCTGGCACAGTATCGAACACTTAGTTTCTGCTAGAATATTTAGTTTTAGATGGAAATATGTTTCGCATTTGGAGTTTCCTCTCTCACAAGGTCAACCACTTAGTTTCGCCGAACACATACCGTTTCGAGTGCGCATCGCCACAGATTTCAGAGAACAGGCGCTTCTCCTGGCACACTATTGAACACTTAGTATCAGAAAGAACAAGTAGTTTAAAATGGAACTATGTTTCGCAACTAGAGTTTCCTCTCTCACAAGGTCGGCCTCTTAGTTTCGTCGAACACATACGGTTTCGAGTAGTATCGCCACAGATTTCAGAGAACAGGCGCTTCTCCTGGCACAGTATCGAACACTTAGTTTCTGCTAGAATATTTAGTTTTAGATGGAAATATGTTTCGCATTTGGAGTTTCCTCTCTCACAAGGTCAACCACTTAGTTTCGCCGAACACATACGGTTTCGAGTGGCATCGCCACAGATTTCAGAGAACAGGCGCTTCTCCTGGCACAGTATCGAACACTTAGTTACAGATAGAACAATTAGTTTAAAATGCAACTATATTTCGCATCTGGAGTTTCTTCTATCACAAGGTCGGCCACTTAGTTTCGTCGAACACATACGCTTTCGAGTGGTATCGCCACAGATTTCGCAGAACGGGAGTTTCTCCTGGCACAGTATCGAACACTTAGTATCAGTTAGATTATTTAGTTTAAAATGGAAATATGTTTCGCATTTGGAGTTTCCTCTCTCACAAGGTCGACCACTTAGTTTCGTCGAACACATACGGTTTCGAGTGGTATCGACACAGATTTCAGCGAACAGGCGCTTCTCCTGGCACAGTATCCAACACTTAGTTTCAGCTAGAATATTTAGTTTTAAATGGAAATATGTTTCGCATTTGGAGTTTCCTCTCTCACAAGTTCGACCACTTAGTTTCGCCGAACACATACCGTTTCGAGTGCGCATCGCCACAGATTTCAGAGAACAGGCGCTTCTCCTGGCACAGTATCGAACACTTAGTATCAGTTAGAATATTTAGTTTAAAATGGAAATATGTTTCGCATTTGGAGTTTCCTCTCTCACAAGGTCGACCACTTTGTTTCGTCGAACGCATACGGTTTCGAGTAGTATCGCCACAGATTTCGCAGAACGGGAGTTTCTCCTGGCACAGTATCGAACACTTAGTTTCAGATAGAACAATTAGTTTAAAATGCAACTATATTTCGCAACTGGAGTTTCCTCTCTCACAAGGTCGGCCTCTTAGTTTCGTCGAACACATACGGTTTCGAGTAGTATCGCCACAGATTTCAGAGAACAGGCGCTTCTCCTGGCACAGTATCGAACACTTAGTTTCTGCTAGAATATTTAGTTTTAGATGGAAATATGTTTCGCATTTCGAGTTTCCTCTCTCATAAGGTCGACCACTTAGTTTCGTCGAACACATACGGTTTCGAGTAGTATCGCCACAGATTTCGCAGAACGGGAGTTTTTCCTGGCACAGTATCGAACACTTAGTTTCAGATAGAACAATTAGTTTAAAATGCAACTATATTTCGCAACTGGAGTTTCCTCTCTCACAAGGTCGGCCTCTTAGTTTCGTCGAACACATACGGTTTCGAGTAGTATCGCCACAGATTTCAGAGAACAGGCGCTTCTCCTGGCACAGTATCGAACACTTAGTTTCTGCTAGAATATTTAGTTTTAGATGGAAATATGTTTCGCATTTGGAGTTTCCTCTCTCACAAGGTCAACCACTTAGTTTCGCCGAACACATACCGTTTCGAGTGCGCATCGCCACAGATTTCAGAGAACAGGCGCTTCTCCTGGCACACTATTGAACACTTAGTATCAGATAGAACAAGTAGTTTAAAATGGAACTATGTTTCGCATCTGGAGTATCCTCTCCCACAAGGTGGACCACTTAGTTTCGTCGAACACATACGGTTTCGAGTGGCATCGCCACAGATTTCAGAGAACAGGCGCTTCGCCTGGCACAGTATCGAACACTTATTTCAGACAGAACAATTAGTTTAAAATGGAACTAAGTTTCGCATCTGGAGTTTCCTCTCTCACAAGGTCGACCACTTAGTTTCGACGAACACATACATTTTCGAGTGGCATCGCCACAGATTTCAGAGAACAGGCGCTTCGCCTGGCACAGTATCGAACACTTATTTCAGACAGAACAATTAGTTTAAAATGGAACTATGTTTCGCATCTGGAGTATCCTCTCTCACAAGATCAACCACTTAGTTTCGTCGAACAATTACGGCTTCGAGTAGCATCGCCACAGATTTCAGAGAACAGGCGCTTCTCCTGGCACATTATCGAACACGTAGTTTCAGATAGAACAATTAGTTTAAAATGGAACTAATTTCGCATCTGGAGTTTCCTCTCTCACAAGGTCGACCAGTTAGTTTCGTCGAACACATACGGTTTCGAGTAGCATCGCCACAGATTTCAGAGAACAGGCGCTTCTCCTGGCACAGTATCGAACACTTAGTTTCAGATAGAACAATTAGTTTAAAATGGTACTAAGTTTCGCATCTGGAGTTTCCTCTCTCACAATGTGGACCACTTAGTTTCGTCGAACACATACGGTTTCGAGTGGTATGGCCAGAGGTTTCAGAGAACAGACGCTTCTCCTGGCACCGTATCGAACACTTAGTTTCAGATAGAACAATTAGTTTAAAATGGAACTAAGTTTCGCATCTGGAGTTTCCTCTCCCACAAGGTCGACCACTTAGTTTTGTCGAACACATACGGTTTCGAGTAGCATCGCCACAGATTTCAGAGAACAGGCGCTTCCCCGGGCACAGTATCGAACACTTAAGTTCAGATAGAACAATTAGTTCAAAATGGAACTATGTTTCGCATCTGGAGTATCCTCTCTCACAAGATCAACAACTTAGTTTCGTCGAACAATTACGGCTTCGAGTAGCATCGCCACAGATTTCAGAGAAGAGGCGCTTCTCCTGGCACATTATCGAACACGTAGTTTCAGATAGAACAATTAGTTTAAAATGGAACTAATTTCGCATCTGGAGTTTCCTCTCTCACAAGGTCGACCAGTTAGTTTCGTCGAACACATACGGTTTCGAGTAGCATCGCCACAGATTTCAGAGAACAGGCGCTTCTCCTGGCACAGTATCGAACACTTAGTTTCAGATAGAACAATTAGTTTAAAATGGTACTAAGTTTCGCATCTGGAGTTTCCTCTCTCACAAGGCGACCACTTAGTTTCGTCGAACACATACGGCTTCGAGTAGCATCACCACACATTTCAGAGAACAGGCGCTTCTCCTGGCACAGTATCGAACACTTAGTATCAGATAGAACAAATAGTTTAAAATGGAAATAAGCTTCGCATCTGGAGTTTCTTCTCTCAGAAGGCGACCACTTAGTTTGGTCGAACACATACCGTTTCGAGTGCGCATCGCCACAGATTTCAGAGAACAGGCGCTTCTCCTGCACAGTATCGAACACTTAGTATCAGATAGAACAAGTAGTTTAAAAAGGAACTATGTTTCGCATCTGGAGTATCCTCTCCCACCAGATGGACCACTTAGTTTCGTCGAACACATACGGTTTCGAGTGGCATCGCCACAGATTTCAGAGAACAGGCGCTTCTCCTGGCACAGTATCGAACACTTAGTTACAGATAGAACAATTAGTTTAAAATGCAACTATATTTCGCATCTGGAGTTTCCTCTTTCACAAGGCGACCACTTAGTTTCGTCGAACACATACGGATTCGAGTGGCATCGCACAGATTTCAGAGAACAGGCGCTTCTCCTGGCACAGTATCGAACACTTAGTTACAGATAGAACAATTTGTTTAAAATCCAACTATATTTCGCATCTGGAGTTTATTCTCTCACAAGGCGACCACTTAGTTTGGTCGAACACATACCGTTTCGAGTGCGCATCGCCACAAATTTCAGAGAACAGGCGCTTCTCCTGGCACAGTATCGAACACTTAGTATCAGATAGAACAAGTAGTTTAAAATGGAACTATGTTTCGCATCTGGAGTATCCTCTCTCACAAGGTCAACCACTTAGTTTCGTCGAACACATACGGTTTCGAGCGGCATCGCCATACATTTCAGAGAACAGGCGCTTCTCCTGGCACAGTATCGAACACTTAGTATCAGTTAAAACAATTAGTTTAAAATGGATCTATGTTTCGCATCTGGAGTGTCCTCTCTCACAAGGTCGACCACTTAGTTTCGTCGAACACACACGGTTTCGAGTAGTATCGCCACAGATTTCGCAGAACGGGAGTTTCTCCTGGCACAGTATGAAACACTTAGTTTCATATAGAACAATTAGTTTTAAATGGAACTCAGTTTCGCATCTGGAGTTTCCTCTCTCACAAGGTCGACCACTTAGTTTCGTCGAACACATACGGTTTCGAGTGGCATCGCCAAACGTTTCAGAGAACCGGTTCTTCTCCTGGCACAGTGTCGAACACATAGTTTCAGATTGAACAATTTGTTTAAAATGGAACTATGTTTCGCAACTGGAGTTTCCTCTCTCACAAGGTCGGCCTCTTAGTTTCGTCGAACACATACGGTTTCGAGTAGTATCGCCACAGATTTCAGAGAACAGGCGCTTCTCCTGGCACAGTATCGAACACTTAGTTTCTGCTAGAATATTTAGTTTTAGATGGAAATATGTTTCGCATTTGGAGTTTCCTCTCTCACAAGGTCAACCACTTAGTTTCGCCGAACACATACCGTTTCGAGTGCGCATCGCCACAGATTTCAGAGAACAGGCGCTTCTCCTGGCACACTATTGAACACTTAGTATCAGATAGAACAAGTAGTTTAAAATGGAACTATGTTTCGCAACTAGAGTTTCCTCTCTCACAAGGTCGGCCTCTTAGTTTCGTCGAACACATACGGTTTCGAGTAGTATCGCCACAGATTTCAGAGAACAGGCGCTTCTCCTGGCACAGTATCGAACACTTAGTTTCTGCTAGAATATTTAGTTTTAGATGGAAATATGTTTCGCATTTGGAGTTTCCTCTCTCACAAGGTCAACCACTTAGTTTCGCCGAACACATACGGTTTCGAGTGGCATCGCCACAGATTTCAGAGAACAGGCGCTTCTCCTGGCACAGTATCGAACACTTAGTTACAGATAGAACAATTAGTTTAAAATGCAACTATATTTCGCATCTGGAGTTTCTTCTATCACAAGGTCGGCCACTTAGTTTCGTCGAACACATACGCTTTCGAGTGGTATCGCCACAGATTTCGCAGAACGGGAGTTTCTCCTGGCACAGTATCGAACACTTAGTATCAGTTAGATTATTTAGTTTAAAATGGAAATATGTTTCGCATTTGGAGTTTCCTCTCTCACAAGGTCGACCACTTAGTTTCGTCGAACACATACGGTTTCGAGTGGTATCGACACAGATTTCAGCGAACAGGCGCTTCTCCTGGCACAGTATCCAACACTTAGTTTCAGCTAGAATATTTAGTTTTAAATGGAAATATGTTTCGCATTTGGAGTTTCCTCTCTCACAAGTTCGACCACTTAGTTTCGCCGAACACATACCGTTTCGAGTGCGCATCGCCACAGATTTCAGAGAACAGGCGCTTCTCCTGGCACAGTATCGAACACTTAGTATCAGTTAGAATATTTAGTTTAAAATGGAAATATGTTTCGCATTTGGAGTTTCCTCTCTCACAAGGTCGACCACTTTGTTTCGTCGAACGCATACGGTTTCGAGTAGTATCGCCACAGATTTCGCAGAACGGGAGTTTCTCCTGGCACAGTATCGAACACTTAGTTTCAGATAGAACAATTAGTTTAAAATGCAACTATATTTCGCAACTGGAGTTTCCTCTCTCACAAGGTCGGCCTCTTAGTTTCGTCGAACACATACGGTTTCGAGTAGTATCGCCACAGATTTCAGAGAACAGGCGCTTCTCCTGGCACAGTATCGAACACTTAGTTTCTGCTAGAATATTTAGTTTTAGATGGAAATATGTTTCGCATTTCGAGTTTCCTCTCTCATAAGGTCGACCACTTAGTTTCGTCGAACACATACGGTTTCGAGTAGTATCGCCACAGATTTCGCAGAACGGGAGTTTTTCCTGGCACAGTATCGAACACTTAGTTTCAGATAGAACAATTAGTTTAAAATGCAACTATATTTCGCAACTGGAGTTTCCTCTCTCACAAGGTCGGCCTCTTAGTTTCGTCGAACACATACGGTTTCGAGTAGTATCGCCACAGATTTCAGAGAACAGGCGCTTCGCCTGGCACAGTATCGAACACTTATTTCAGACAGAACAATTAGTTTAAAATGGAACTATGTTTCGCATCTGGAGTATCCTCTCTCACAAGATCAACCACTTAGTTTCGTCGAACAATTACGGCTTCGAGTAGCATCGCCACAGATTTCAGAGAACAGGCGCTTCTCCTGGCACATTATCGAACACGTAGTTTCAGATAGAACAATTAGTTTAAAATGGAACTAATTTCGCATCTGGAGTTTCCTCTCTCACAAGGTCGACCAGTTAGTTTCGTCGAACACATACGGTTTCGAGTAGCATCGCCACAGATTTCAGAGAACAGGCGCTTCTCCTGGCACAGTATCGAACACTTAGTTTCAGATAGAACAATTAGTTTAAAATGGTACTAAGTTTCGCATCTGGAGTTTCCTCTCTCACAATGTGGACCACTTAGTTTCGTCGAACACATACGGTTTCGAGTGGTATGGCCAGAGGTTTCAGAGAACAGGCGCTTCTCCTGGCACCGTATCGAACACTTAGTTTCAGATAGAACAATTAGTTTAAAATGGAACTAAGTTTCGCATCTGGAGTTTCCTCTCCCACAAGGTCGACCACTTAGTTTTGTCGAACACATACGGTTTCGAGTAGCATCGCCACAGATTTCAGAGAACAGGCGCTTCCCCGGGCACAGTATCGAACACTTAAGTTCAGATAGAACAATTAGTTCAAAATGGAACTATGTTTCGCATCTGGAGTATCCTCTCTCACAAGATCAACAACTTAGTTTCGTCGAACAATTACGGCTTCGAGTAGCATCGCCACAGATTTCAGAGAACAGGCGCTTCTCCTGGCACATTATCGAACACGTAGTTTCAGATAGAACAATTAGTTTAAAATGGAACTAATTTCGCATCTGGAGTTTCCTCTCTCACAAGGTCGACCAGTTAGTTTCGTCGAACACATACGGTTTCGAGTAGCATCGCCACAGATTTCAGAGAACAGGCGCTTCTCCTGGCACAGTATCGAACACTTAGTTTCAGATAGAACAATTAGTTTAAAATGGTACTAAGTTTCGCATCTGGAGTTTCCTCTCTCACAATGTGGACCACTTAGTTTCGTCGAACACATACGGTTTCGAGTGGTATGGCCAGAGGTTTCAGAGAACAGGCGCTTCTCCTGGCACCGTATCGAACACTTAGTTTCAGATAGAACAATTAGTTTAAAATGGAACTAAGTTTCGCATCTGGAGTTTCCTCTCCCACAAGGTCGACCACTTAGTTTTGTCGAACACATACGGTTTCGAGTAGCATCGCCACAGATTTCAGAGAACAGGCGCTTCCCCGGGCACAGTATCGAACACTTAAGTTCAGATAGAACAATTAGTTCAAAATGGAACTATGTTTCGCATCTGGAGTATCCTCTCTCACAAGATCAACAACTTAGTTTCGTCGAACAATTACGGTTTCGAGTGGCATCGCCACACATTTCAGAGAACAGGCGCTTCTCCTGGCACAGTATCGAGCACTTAGTTTCAGATAGAACAATTAGTTTAAAATGGAACTATGTTTCGCATCTGGAGTTTCCTCTCTCACAAGGTCGGCGACTTAGTTTCGTCGATCAATTACGGTTTCGAGTGGCATCGCCACACATTTCAGAGAACAGGCGCTTCTCCTGGCACAGTATCGAGCACTTAGTTTCAGATAGAACAATTAGTTTAAAATGGAACTAATTTCGCATCTGGAGTTTCCTCTCTCACAAGGTCGACCAGTTAGTTTCGTCGAACACATACGGTTTCGAGTAGCATCGTCACAGATTTCAGAGAACAGGTGCTTCTCCTGGCACAGTATCCAACACTTAGTTTCAGATAGAACAATTAGTTTAAAATGGAACTAAGTTTCGCATCTGGAGATTCCTCTCTCACAAGGTCGACCACTTAGTTTCCTCGAACACATACGGTTTCGAGTAGCATCGCCACAGATTTCAGAGAACAGGCGCTTCGCCTGGCACAGTATCGAACACTTATTTCAGACAGAACAATTAGTTTAAAGTGGAACTATGTTTCGCATCTGGAGTATCCTCTCTCACAAGATCAACCACTTAGTTTCGTCGAACAATTACGGTTTCGAGTGGCATGGCCACACATTTCAGAGAACAGGCGCTTCTACTGGCAGAGTATCGTATACTTAGTTACAGATGGAACATTTGGTTTAAAATGGAACTAAATTTCGCATCTGGAGTTTCCTCTCCCACAAGGTCGACCACTTAGTTTCGTCGAACACATACGGTTTCGAGTACCATCGCCAAAGATTTCAGAGAACCAGCGCTTCTCCCCGCACAGTATCGAACACTTAGCTTCAGATAGAACAATTAGTTTAAAATGGAACTAAGTTTCGCATCTGGAGTTTACTCTCTCAGAAGGTCGACCACTTAGTTTCGTCGAACACATACGGGTTTGAGTAGCATCGCGACAGATTTCAGAGAACAGGCGCTTCTCCTGGCACAGTATCGAACACTTAGTTTCAGATAGGTACAATTATATTAAAATGGAACTAAGTTTCGCATCTGGAGTTTCCTCTCTCAGAAGGTCGACCACTTAGTTTCGTCGAACACATACGGGTTCGAGTAGCATCGCGACAGATTTCAGAGAACAGGCGCTTCTCCTGGCACAGTATCGAACACTTAGTTTCAGATAGAACAATTAGTTTAAAATGGAACTATATTTCGCATCTGGAGTTTCCTCTCTCACAAGGTCGGCCACTTAGTTTCGTCGAACACATACGGTTTCGAGTGATATCGCCACAGATTTCAGAGAACAGGCGCTTCTCCTGGCACAGTATCGAACACTTAGTTTCAGATGGAACCATTAGTTTTAAATGGAACTAAATTTCGCATCTGGAGTTTCCCCTTTCACAAGGCGACCACTCAGTTTCGTCGAACACATACGGTTTCGAGCGGCATCGCCACACAGTTCAGAGAACAGGCGCTTTTCCTGGCACCTTATCGAACACTTAGTTTCAGACAGAACAATTAGTTTAAAATAGAACTATGTTTCGCATCTGGAGTATCCTCTCTCACAAGGTCAACCACTTAGTTTCGTCGAACACATACGGTTTCGAGCGGCATCGCCACACAGTTCAGAGAACAGGCGCTTCTCCTGGCACAGTATCGAACACTTAGTTTCAGATAGAACAATTAGTTTAAAATGGAACTAAGTTTCGCATTTGGAGTTTCCTCTCTCAGAAGGTCGACCACTTAGTTTCGACGAACACATACGGGTTTGAGTAGCATCGCGACAGATTTCAGAGAACAGGCGCTTCTCCTGGCACAGTATCGAACACTTAGTTTCAGATAGGTACAATTATATTAAAATGGAACTAAGTTTCGCATCAGGAGTTTCCTCTCTCAGAAGGTCGACCACTTAGTTTCGTCGAACACATACGGGTTCGAGTAGCATCGCGACAGATTTCAGAGAACAGGCGCTTCTCCTGGCACAGTATCGAACACTTACTTTCAGATAGAACAATTATATTAAAAAGGAACTAAGTTTCGCATCTGGAGTTTCCTCTCCCACAAGGTCGACCACTTAGTTTCGTCGAACACATACGGTTTCGAGCGGCATCGCCATACAGTTCAGAGAACAGGCGCTTCTCCTGGCACAGTATCGAACACTTAGATTCAGATAGAACAATTAGTTTCAAATGGAACTAAGTTTCGCATCTGCAGTTTCCTCTCTCAAAAGGTCGACCACTTAGTTTCGTCGAACACATACAGTTTCGATTACCATTACCACAGATTTCACAGAACAGGCGCTTCTCCGGGCAAAGTATCGAACTCTTAGTTTCAGATAGAACAATTACTTTAAAATGGAACTAAGTTTCGTATCTGGAGATTCCTCTCCCACAAGGTCGACCACTTAGTTTCGTCGAACACATACGGTTTCGAGTAGCAACGCCACAGATATCAGAGAACAGGCGCTTCTACTGGCAGATTATCGAACACTTAGTTTCAGATGGAACATTTGGTTTAAAATGGAACTAAGTTTCGCATCTGGAGTTTCCTCTCTCACAAGGTCGGCCACTTAGTTTCGTCGAACACATACGGTTTCGAGTGGCATCGCCACAGATTTCACAGAACAGCCGCTTCTCCTGGCACAGTATCGAACACTTAGTTTCAGAGAGAACAATTAGTTTAAAATTGAACTACGTTTCGCATCTCGAGTTTCCTCTCTCACAAGGTCGACTACTTAGTTTCGTCAAACACATACGGTTTCGAGTGGCATCGCCACACATTTCAGAGAACAGGCGCTTCTCCTGTCACAGTATCGAACACTGAGTTTTAGAGAGAACAATTAGTTTAAAATGGAGCTATGTTTCGCACCTGGAGTATCCTCTCTCACAAGGTCGACCACTTAGTTTCGTCGAACACATACGGTTTCGAGTAGCATCGCCACAGATTTCAGAGAATAGGCGCTTCTCCTGGCACATTATCGAACACTTAGTTTCAGATAGAACAATTAGTTCAAAATGGAACTAAGTTTCGCATCTGTAGTTTCCTCTCTCAGAAGGTCGACCACTTAGTTTCGTCGAGCACATACGGTTTCGAGTAGCATCGCGACAGATTTCAGAGAACAGGCGCTTCTCCTGGCACAGTATGGAACACTTAGATTCAGATAGAACAATTAGTTTAAAATGGAACTAAGTTTCGCATCTGGAGTTTCCTCTCTTACAAGGTCGACCACTTAGTTTCGTCGAACACATACGGTTTCGAGCGGCATCGCCACACAGTTCAGAGAACAGGCGCTTCTCCTGGCACAGTATCGAACAATTAGTTTCAGATAGAACAATTAGTTTAAAATGGAACTAAGTTTCGCATCTGGCGTTTCCTCTCTCAGAGGTCGACCACTTAGTTTCGTCGAACACATACGGTTTCGAGTAGCATCGCCACAGATTTCAGAGAATAGGCGCTTCTCCTGGCACATTATCGAACACTTAGTTTCACATAGAACAATTAGTTCAAAATGGAACTATGTTTCGCATCTGGAGTTTCCTCTCTCCCAAGTTCGACCACTTAGTTTCGTCGAACACATTCGGTTTCGAGTTGCATCGCCAAAGGTTTCAGAGAACAGGCGCTTCTCCTGGCACATTATCGAACACTTAGTTTCAGATAGAACAATTAGTTCAAAATGGAACTAAGTTTCGCATCTGGAGTTTCCTCTCTCACAAGGTCGACCACTTAGTTTCGTCGAACACATACGGTTTCGAGCGGCATCGCCACACAGTTCAGAAAACAGGCGCTTCTCCTGGCACAGAATCGAACACTTAGTTTCAGATAGAACAATTAGTTCAAAATGGAACTATGTTTCGCATTTGGAGTTTCCTCTCTCACAAGGTCGACCACTTAGTTTCGTCGAACACATTCGGTTTCGAGTATGATCGCCACAGGTTTCAGAAAACAGGCGCTTCTCCTGGCACATTATCGAACACTTAGTTTCAGATAGAACAATTAGTTCAAAATGGAACTAAGTTTCGCATCTGTAGTTTCCTCTCTCAGAAGGTCGACCACTTAGTTTCGTCGAGCACATACGGTTTCGAGTAGCATCGCGACAGATTTCAGAGAACAGGCGCTTCTCCTAGCACAGTATGGAACACTTAGTTTCAGATAGAACAATTAGTTTAAAATGGAACTAAGTTTCGCATCTGGAGTTTCCTCTCTCACAAGGTCGACAACTTAGTTTCGTCGAACACATACGGTTTCGAGCGGCATCGCAACACAGTTCAGAGAACAGGCGCTTCTCCTGGCACAGTATCGAACACTTAGTTTCAGATAGAACAATTAGTTTAAAATGGAACTAAGTTTCGCATCTGGCGTTTCCTCTCTCAGAGGTCGACCACTTAGTTTCGTCGAACACATAAGGTTTCGAGTAGCATCGCGACAGATTTCAGAGAACAGGCGTTTCTCCTGGCACAGTATCGAACACTTAGTTTCAGACAGAACAATCAGTTTAAAATAGAACTATGTTTCGCATTTGGAGTATCCTCTCTCACAAGGTCAACCACTTAGTTTCGTCGAACACATACGGTTTCGAGCGGCATCGCCACACAGTTCAGAGAACAGGCGCTTCTCCTGGCACAGTATCGAACACTTAGTTTCCGATAGAACAATTAGTTTAAAATGGTACTAAGTTTCGCATCTGGAGTTTCCTCTCTCAGAAGGTCGACCACTTAGTTTCGTCGAACACATACGGGTTTGAGTAGCATCGCGACAGATTTCAGAGAACAGGCGCTTCTCCTGGCACAGTATCGAACACTTAGTTTCAGATAGGTACAATTATATTAAAATGGAACTAAGTTTCGCATCTGGAGTTTCCTCTCTCAGAAGGTCGACCACTTAGTTTCGTCGAACACATACGGGTTCGAGTAGCATCGCGACAGATTTCAGAGAACAGGCGCTTCTCCTGGCACAGTATCGAACACTTACTTTCAGATAGAACAATTATATTAAAAAGGAACTAAGTTTCGCATCTGGAGTTTCCTCTCCCACAAGGTCGACCACTTAGTTTCGTCGAACACATACGGTTTCGAGCGGCATCGCCATACAGTTCAGAGAACAGGCGCTTCTCCTGGCACAGTATCGAACACTTAGATTCAGATAGAACAATTAGTTTAAAATGGAACTAAGCTTCGCATCTGCAGTTTCCTCTCTCAAAAGGTCGACCACTTAGTTTCGTCGAACACATACAGTTTCGATTAGCATTACCACAGATTTCACAGAACAGGCGCTTCTCCGGGCAAAGTATCGAACTCTTAGTTTCAGATAGAACAATTACTTTAAAATGGAACTAGGTTTCGTATCTGGAGATTCCTCTCCCACAAGTTCGACCACTTAGTTTCGTCGAACACATACGGTTTCGAGTAGCAACGCCACAGATATCAGAGAACAGGCGCTTCTACTGGCAGATTATCGAACACTTAGTTTCAGATGGAACATTTGGTTTAAAATGGAACTAAGTTTCGCATCTGGAGTTTCCTCTCTCACAAGGTCGGCCACTTAGTTTCGTCGAACACATACGGTTTCGAGTGGCATCGCCACAGATTTCACAGAACAGCCGCTTCTCCTGGCACAGTATCGAACACTTAGTTTCAGAGAGAACCATTAGTTTAAAATTGAACTACGTTTCGCATCTCGAGTTTCCTCTCTCACAAGGTCAACTACTTAGTTTCGTCAAACACATACGGTTTCGAGTGGCATCGCCACACATTTCAGAGAACAGGCGCTTCTCCTGTCACAGTATCGAACACTGAGTTTTAGAGAGAACAATTAGTTTAAAATGGAGCTATGTTTCGCACCTGGAGTATCCTCTCTCACAAGGTCGACCACTTAGTTTCGTCGAACACATACGGTTTCGAGTAGCATCGCCACAGATTTCAGAGAATAGGCGCTTCTCCTGGCACATTATCGAACACTTAGTTTCAGATAGAACAATTAGTTCAAAATGGAACTATGTTTCGCATCTGGAGTTTCCTCTCTCACAAGTTCGACCACTTAGTTTCGTCGAACACATTCGGTTTCGAGTAGCATCGCCACAGGTTTCAGAGAACAGGCGCTTCTCCTGGCACATTATCGAACACTTAGTTTCAGATAGAACAATTAGTTCAAAATGGAACTAAGTTTCGCATCTGGAGTTTCCTCTCTCACAAGGTCGACCACTTAGTTTCGTCGAACACATACGGTTTCGAGCGGCATCGCCACACAGTTCAGAAAACAGGCGCTTCTCCTGGCACAGAATCGAACACTTAGTTTCAGATAGAACAATTAGTTCAATATGGAACTATGTTTCGCATCTGGAGTTTCCTCTCTCACATGGTCGACCACTTAGTTTCGTCTAACACATTCGGTTTCGAGTAGGATCGCCACAGGTTTCAGAAAACAGGCGCTTCTCCTGGCACATTATCGAACACTTAGTTTCAGATAGAACAATTAGTTCAAAATGGAACTATGTTTCGCATTTGGAGTTTCCTCTCTCACAAGGTCGACCACTTAGTTTCGTCGAACATATTCGGTTTCGAGTAGCATCGCCACAGGTTTCAGATAACAGGCGCTTCTCCTGGCACATTATCGAACACTTAGTTTCAGATAGAACAATTAGTTCAAAATGGAACAAAGTTTCGCATCTGTAGTTTCCTCTCTCAGAAGGTCGACCACTTAGTTTCGTCGAGCACATACGGTTTCGAGTAGCATCGCGACAGATTTCAGAGAACAGGCGCTTCTCCTGGCACAGTATGGAACACTTAGTTTCAGATAGAACAATTAGTTTAAAATGGAACTAAGTTTCGCATCTGGAGTTTCCTCTCTTACAAGGTCGACCACTTAGTTTCGTCGAACACATACGGTTTCGAGCGGCATCGCCACACAGTTCAGAGAACAGGCGCTTCTCCTGGCACAGTATCGAACAATTAGTTTCAGATAGAACAATTAGTTTAAAATGGAACTAAGTTTCGCATCTGGCGTTTCCTCTCTCAGAGGTCGACCACTTAGTTTCGTCGAACACATACGGTTTCGAGTGGCATCGCCACAGATTTCACAGAACAGCCGCTTCTCCTGGCACAGTATCGAACACTTAGTTTCAGAGAGAACCATTAGTTTAAAATTGAACTACGTTTCGCATCTCGAGTTTCCTCTCTCACAAGGTCGACCACTTAGTTTCGTCGAACACATACGGTTTCGAGTAGCAACGCCACAGATATCAGAGAACAGGCGCTTCTACTGGCAGATTATCGAACACTTAGTTTCAGATGGAACATTTGGTTTAAAATGGAACTAAGTTTCGCATCTGGAGTTTCCTCTCTCACAAGGTCGGCCACTTAGTTTCGTCGAACACATACGGTTTCGAGTGGCATCGCCACAGATTTCACAGAACAGCCGCTTCTCCTGGCACAGTATCGAACACTTAGTTTCAGAGAGAACCATTAGTTTAAAATTGAACTACGTTTCGCATCTCGAGTTTCCTCTCTCACAAGGTCAACTACTTAGTTTCGTCAAACACATACGGTTTCGAGTGGCATCGCCACACATTTCAGAGAACAGGCGCTTCTCCTGTCACAGTATCGAACACTGAGTTTTAGAGAGAACAATTAGTTTAAAATGGAGCTATGTTTCGCACCTGGAGTTTCCTCTCTCACAAGGTCGACCACTTAGTTTCGTCGAACACATACGGTTTCGAGTAGCATCGCCACAGATTTCAGAGAATAGGCGCTTCTCCTGGCACATTATCGAACACTTAGTTTCAGATAGAACAATTAGTTCAAAATGGAACTATGTTTCGCATCTGGAGTTTCCTCTCTCACAAGTTCGACCACTTAGTTTCGTCGAACACATTCGGTTTCGAGTAGCATCGCCACAGGTTTCAGAGAACAGGCGCTTCTCCTGGCACATTATCGAACACTTAGTTTCAGATAGAACAATTAGTTCAAAATGGAACCAAGTTTCGCATCTGGAGTTTCCTCTCTCACAAGGTCGACCACTTAGTTTCGTCGAACACATACGGTTTCGAGCGGCATCGCCACACAGTTCAGAAAACAGGCGCTTCTCCTGGCACAGAATCGAACACTTAGTTTCAGATAGAACAATTAGTTCAATATGGAACTATGTTTCGCATCTGGAGTTTCCTCTCTCACATGGTCGACCACTTAGTTTCGTCTAACACATTCGGTTTCGAGTAGGATCGCCACAGGTTTCAGAAAACAGGCGCTTCTCCTGGCACATTATCGAACACTTAGTTTCAGATAGAACAATTAGTTCAAAATGGAACTATGTTTCGCATTTGGAGTTTCCTCTCTCACAAGGTCGACCACTTAGTTTCGTCGAACATATTCGGTTTCGAGTAGCATCGCCACAGGTTTCAGATAACAGGCGCTTCTCCTGGCACATTATCGAACACTTAGTTTCAGATAGAACAATTAGTTCAAAATGGAACAAAGTTTCGCATCTGTAGTTTCCTCTCTCAGAAGGTCGACCACTTAGTTTCGTCGAGCACATACGGTTTCGAGTAGCATCGCGACAGATTTCAGAGAACAGGCGCTTCTCCTGGCACAGTATGGAACACTTAGTTTCAGATAGAACAATTAGTTTAAAATGGAACTAAGTTTCGCATCTGGAGTTTCCTCTCTTACAAGGTCGACCACTTAGTTTCGTCGAACACATACGGTTTCGAGCGGCATCGCCACACAGTTCAGAGAACAGGCGCTTCTCCTGGCACAGTATCGAACAATTAGTTTCAGATAGAACAATTAGTTTAAAATGGAACTAAGTTTCGCATCTGGCGTTTCCTCTCTCAGAGGTCGACCACTTAGTTTCGTCGAACACATACGGTTTCGAGTAGCATCGCCACAGATTTCAGAGAATAGGCGCTTCTCCTGGCACATTATCGAACACTTAGTTTCACATAGAACAATTAGTTCAAAATGGAACTATGTTTCGCATCTGGAGTTTCCTCTCTCCCAAGTTCGACCACTTAGTTTCGTCGAACACATTCGGTTTCGAGTTGCATCGCCACAGGTTTCAGAGAACAGGCGCTTCTCCTGGCACATTATCGAACACTTAGTTTCAGATAGAACAATTAGTTCAAAATGGAACTAAGTTTCGCATCTGGAGTTTCCTCTCTCACAAGGTCGACCACTTAGTTTCGTCGAACACATACGGTTTCGAGCGGCATCGCCACACAGTTCAGAGAACAGGCGCTTCTCCTGGCACAGAATCGAACACTTAGTTTCAGATAGAACAATTAGTTCAAAATGGAACTATGTTTCGCATTTGGAGTTTCCTCTCTCACAAGGTCGACCACTTAGTTTCGTCGAACACATTCGGTTTCGAGTATGATCGCCACAGGTTTCAGAAAACAGGCGCTTCTCCTGGCACATTATCGAACACTTAGTTTCAGATAGAACAATTAGTTCAAAATGGAACTAAGTTTCGCATCTGTAGTTTCCTCTCTCAGAAGGTCGACCACTTAGTTTCGTCGAGCACATACGGTTTCGAGTAGCATCGCGACAGATTTCAGAGAACAGGCGCTTCTCCTAGCACAGTATGGAACACTTAGTTTCAGATAGAACAATTAGTTTAAAATGGAACTAAGTTTCGCATCTGGAGTTTCCTCTCTCACAAGGTCGACAACTTAGTTTCGTCGAACACATACGGTTTCGAGCGGCATCGCAACACAGTTCAGAGAACAGGCGCTTCTCCTGGCACAGTATCGAACACTTAGTTTCAGATAGAACAATTAGTTTAAAATGGAACTAAGTTTCGCATCTGGCGTTTCCTCTCTCAGAGGTCGACCACTTAGTTTCGTCGAACACATAAGGTTTCGAGTAGCATCGCGACAGATTTCAGAGAACAGGCGTTTCTCCTGGCACAGTATCGAACACTTAGTTTCAGACAGAACAATCAGTTTAAAATAGAACTATGTTTCGCATTTGGAGTATCCTCTCTCACAAGGTCAACCACTTAGTTTCGTCGAACACATACGGTTTCAAGCGGCATCGCCACACAGTTCAGAGAACAGGCGCTTCTCCTGGCACAGTATCGAACACTTAGTTTCCGATAGAACAATTAGTTTAAAATGGTACTAAGTTTCGCATCTGGAGTTTCCTCTCTCAGAAGGTCGACCACTTAGTTTCGTCGAACACATACGGGTTTGAGTAGCATCGCGACAGATTTCAGAGAACAGGCGCTTCTCCTGGCACAGTATCGAACACTTAGTTTCAGATAGGTACAATTATATTAAAATGGAACTAAGTTTCGCATCTGGAGTTTCCTCTCTCAGAAGGTCGACCACTTAGTTTCGTCGAACACATACGGGTTCGAGTAGCATCGCGACAGATTTCAGAGAACAGGCGCTTCTCCTGGCACAGTATCGAACACTTACTTTCAGATAGAACAATTATATTAAAAAGGAACTAAGTTTCGCATCTGGAGTTTCCTCTCCCACAAGGTCGACCACTTAGTTTCGTCGAACACATACGGTTTCGAGCGGCATCGCCATACAGTTCAGAGAACAGGCGCTTCTCCTGGCACAGTATCGAACACTTAGATTCAGATAGAACAATTAGTTTAAAATGGAACTAAGCTTCGCATCTGCAGTTTCCTCTCTCAAAAGGTCGACCACTTAGTTTCGTCGAACACATACAGTTTCGATTAGCATTACCACAGATTTCACAGAACAGGCGCTTCTCCGGGCAAAGTATCGAACTCTTAGTTTCAGATAGAACAATTACTTTAAAATGGAACTAGGTTTCGTATCTGGAGATTCCTCTCCCACAAGTTCGACCACTTAGTTTCGTCGAACACATACGGTTTCGAGTAGCAACGCCACAGATATCAGAGAACAGGCGCTTCTACTGGCAGATTATCGAACACTTAGTTTCAGATGGAACATTTGGTTTAAAATGGAACTAAGTTTCGCATCTGGAGTTTCCTCTCTCACAAGGTCGGCCACTTAGTTTCGTCGAACACATACGGTTTCGAGTGGCATCGCCACAGATTTCACAGAACAGCCGCTTCTCCTGGCACAGTATCGAACACTTAGTTTCAGAGAGAACCATTAGTTTAAAATTGAACTACGTTTCGCATCTCGAGTTTCCTCTCTCACAAGGTCAACTACTTAGTTTCGTCAAACACATACGGTTTCGAGTGGCATCGCCACACATTTCAGAGAACAGGCGCTTCTCCTGTCACAGTATCGAACACTGAGTTTTAGAGAGAACAATTAGTTTAAAATGGAGCTATGTTTCGCACCTGGAGTATCCTCTCTCACAAGGTCGACCACTTAGTTTCGTCGAACACATACGGTTTCGAGTAGCATCGCCACAGATTTCAGAGAATAGGCGCTTCTCCTGGCACATTATCGAACACTTAGTTTCAGATAGAACAATTAGTTCAAAATGGAACTATGTTTCGCATCTGGAGTTTCCTCTCTCACAAGTTCGACCACTTAGTTTCGTCGAACACATTCGGTTTCGAGTAGCATCGCCACAGGTTTCAGAGAACAGGCGCTTCTCCTGGCACATTATCGAACACTTAGTTTCAGATAGAACAATTAGTTCAAAATGGAACTAAGTTTCGCATCTGGAGTTTCCTCTCTCACAAGGTCGACCACTTAGTTTCGTCGAACACATACGGTTTCGAGTGGCATCGCCACACAGTTCAGAAAACAGGCGCTTCTCCTGGCACAGAATCGAACACTTAGTTTCAGATAGAACAATTAGTTCAATATGGAACTATGTTTCGCATCTGGAGTTTCCTCTCTCACATGGTCGACCACTTAGTTTCGTCTAACACATTCGGTTTCGAGTAGGATCGCCACAGGTTTCAGAAAACAGGCGCTTCTCCTGGCACATTATCGAACACTTAGTTTCAGATAGAACAATTAGTTCAAAATGGAACTATGTTTCGCATTTGGAGTTTCCTCTCTCACAAGGTCGACCACTTAGTTTCGTCGAACATATTCGGTTTCGAGTAGCATCGCCACAGGTTTCAGATAACAGGCGCTTCTCCTGGCACATTATCGAACACTTAGTTTCAGATAGAACAATTAGTTCAAAATGGAACAAAGTTTCGCATCTGTAGTTTCCTCTCTCAGAAGGTCGACCACTTAGTTTCGTCGAGCACATACGGTTTCGAGTAGCATCGCGACAGATTTCAGAGAACAGGCGCTTCTCCTGGCACAGTATGGAACACTTAGTTTCAGATAGAACAATTAGTTTAAAATGGAACTAAGTTTCGCATCTGGAGTTTCCTCTCTTACAAGGTCGACCACTTAGTTTCGTCGAACACATCAGGTTTCGAGTAGCATCGCGACAGATTTCAGAGAACCGGCGTTTCTCCTGGCACAGTATCGAACACTTAGTTTCAGATAGAACAATTAGTTCAAAATGGAACTATGTTTCGCATCTGGAGTTTCCTCTCTCACATGGTCGACCACTTAGTTTCGTCTAACACATTCGGTTTCGAGTAGGATCGCCACAGGTTTCAGAAAACAGGCGCTTCTCCTGGCACATTATCGAACACTTAGTTTCAGATAGAACAATTAGTTCAAAATGGAACTATGTTTCGCATTTGGAGTTTCCTCTCTCACAAGGTCGACCACTTATTTTCGTCGAACACATTCGGTTTCGAGTAGCATCGCCACAGGTTTCAGATAACAGGCGCTTCTCCTGGCACATTATCGAACACTTAGTTTCAGATAGAACAATTAGTTCAAAATGGAACTAAGTTTCGCATCTGTAGTTTCCTCTCTCAGAAGGTCGACCACTTAGTTTCGTCGAGCACATACGGTTTCGAGTAGCATCGCGACAGATTTCAGAGAACAGGCGCTTCTCCTGCACAGTATGGAACACTTAGTTTCAGATAGAACAATTAGTTTAAAATGGAACTAAGTTTCGCATCTGGAGTTTCCTCTCTCACAAGGTCGACCACTTAGTTTCGTCGAACACATACGGTTTCGAACGGCATCGCCACACAGTTCAGAGAACAGGCGCTTCTCCTGGCACAGTATCGAACACTTAGTTTCAGATAGAACAATTAGTTTAAAATGGAACTAAGTTTCGCATCTGGAGTTTCTTCTCCCACAAGGTCGACCACTTAGTTTCGTCGAACTCATACGGTTTCGAGTGGCATGGCCACAGATTTCAGAGAAAAGGCGTTTCTCCCGGCACAGTATCGTACACTTAGTTTCAGATAGAGCAATTAGTTTTAAATGGAACTAAGTTTCGCATCTGGAGTTTCCTCTCTCACAAGATCGACCACTTAGTTTCGTCGAACACATACGGTTTCGAGAAGCATCGCCACACATTTCAGAGAACAGGCGCTTCTCCTGGCACAGTATCGAACACTTAGATTCAGACAGAACAATTAGTTTAAAATGGAACTAAGTTTCGCATCTGGATTTTCCTCTCTCACCAGGTCGACCACTTAGTTTCGTCGAACACATACGGTTTCGAGTAGCATCACCACAGATTTCACAGAACAGGCGCTTCTCCGCGCACAGTATCGAACACTTAGTTTCAGATAGAACAATTAGTTTAAAATGGAACTAAGTTTCGCATCTGGAGTTTCCTCTCCCACAAGGTCGACCACTTAGTTTCATCGAACACATACGGTTTCGAGTGGCATCGCCACAGTTTTTAGAGAACAGGCGTTTCTCCCGGCACAGTATCGAAAACTATGTTTCTGATAGAACAATTAGTTTTAAATGGAACTAAATTTCGCATCTGGAGTGTCCTCTCCCACAAGGTCGACCACTTAGTTTCATCAAACACATACGGTTTCGAGCGGCATCGCCACACAGTTCAGACAACAGGCGCTTCTCCTGGCACAGTATCGAACACTTAGTTTCAGATAGAACAATTAGTTTAAAATGGAACTAAGTTTCGCATCTGGTGTTTCCTCTCCCACAAGGTCGACCACTTAGTTTCGTCAAACACATACGGGTTCGAGTAGCATCGCGACAGATTTCAGAGAACAGGCGCTTCTCCTGGCACAGTACAGAACACTTAGTTTCAGATAGAACAATTAGTTTAAAATGGAACTAAGTTTCGCATCTGGAGTTTCCTCTCTAACAAGGTCGACCTCTTAGTTTCGTCGAACATATACGGTTTCGGTTAGCATCACGGTAGATTTCAGAGAACAGGCGCTTCTCCTGGCACAGTACAGAACACTTAGTTTCAGATAGAACAATTAGTTTAAAATGGAACTATGTTTCGCATCTGGAGTTTCCTCTACCACAAGGTCGACCACTTAGTTTCGTCGAACACATACGGTTTCGAGAAGCATCGCCACACATTTCAGAGAACAGGCGCTTCTCCTGGCACAGTATCGAACACTTAGATTCAGATAGAACAATTAGTTTAAAATGGAACTAATTTTCGCATCTGGATTTTCCTCTCTCACCAGGTCGACCACTTAGTTTCGTCGAACACATACGGTTTCGAGTAGCATCACCACAGATTTCACAGAACAGGCGCTTCTCCGCGCACAGTATCGAACACTTAGTTTCAGATAGAACAATTAGTTTAAAATGGAACTAAGTTTCGCATCTGGAGTTTCCTCTCCCACAAGGTCGACCACTTAGTTTCGTCGAACTCATACGGTTTCGAGTGGCATGGCCACAGATTTCAGAGAACAGGCGTTTCTCCCGGCACAGTATCGAACACTTAGTATCGGATAGAACAATTACTTTAAAATGGAACTAAGCTTCGCATCTGGAGTCTCCTCTCCCCAAAAGTTCGCCTTCTTAGTTTCGTCGAACACATACGGTTTCGAGTGGCATGGCCACAGATTCCAGAGAAAAGGCGTTTCTCCCGGCACAGTATCGTACACTTTGTTTCAGATAGAACAATTAGTTTAAAATGGAACTAAGTTTCGCATCTGGAGTTTCCTCTCTCACAAGGTCGACCACTTAGTTTCGTCGAACACATACGGTTTCGAACGGCATCGCCACACAGTTCAGAGAACAGGCGCTTCTCCTGGCACAGTATCGAACACTTAGTTTCAGATAGAACAATTAGTTTAAAATGGAACTAAGTTTCGCATCTGGAGTTTCCTCTCCCACAAGGTCGACCACTTAGTTTCGTCGAACTCATACGGTTTCGAGTGGCATGGCCACAGATTTCAGAGAAAAGGCGTTTCTCCCGGCACAGTATCGTACACTTAGTTTCAGATAGAGCAATTAGTTTTAAATGGAACTAAGTTTCGCATCTGGAGTATCCTCTCTCACAAGGTCAACCACTTAGTTTCGTTGAACACATACGGTTTCGAGTGGTATCGCCACACAGTATCGAACACTTAGTGTCAGATAGAACATTTAGTTTAAAATGGCACTAACCTTCGCATCTGCAGTTTCGTATCTCACAAGGTCGACCACTTAGTTTCGTCGAACACATACGGTTACGAGTGGCATCGCTACAGATTTCAGTGAACAGGCGCTTCTCCTGGCACAGTATCGAACACATAGTTTCAGATAGAACAATTAGTTTAAAATGGAACTAAGTTTCGCTTCTGGAGTTTCCTCTCTCACAAGGTCGACCACTTAGTTTCGTCGACACATACGGTTTCGAGTGGTATCGCCACACATTTCAGAGAACAGGCGCTTCTCCTGGCACAGTATCGAACACTTGTGTCAGACAGAACGATTAGTTTAAAATGGAACTATGTTTCGCATTTGGAGTTTCCTCTCTCACAAGGTCGGCCACTTAGTTTCGTCGAACACATACGGTTTCGAGTGGCATCGCCACAGATTTCAGAGAAGAAGCGCTTCTCCTGGAACACTATCGAACACTTAGTTTCAGATAGAACAATTAGTTTTAAATGAAACTATGTTTCTCATCTGGAGTTTCCTCTCTCACAAGGTCGACAACTTAGTTTCGTCGAACACATACGGTTTCGAGTGACATCGCCACAGATTTCAGAGAATAGGCGCTTCTCCTGGCACAGTATCGAACACTTAGATTCAGAAGGAACAATTAGTTTAAAATGGAACTAAGTTTCGCATCTGGAGTTTCCTCTCTCACCATGTCGACCACTTAGTTTCGTCGAACATATACGTTTTCGAGTGGCATCGCCACAGATTTCAGAGAACAGCCGCTTCTCCTGGCACAGTATCGAACACTTAGTTTCAGATAGAACAATTAGTTTAAAATGGAACTAATTTTCGCATCTGCAGGTTCCACTCTCACAAGGTAGACCACTTAGTTTAGTCGAACACATAGGGTTTCGAGTGGTATCGCCACAGGTTTCACAGAACGGTCGCTTCTCCTGGCACATTAGCGAACACTTAGTTTCAGATAGAACAATTAATTTAAAATGGAACTAAATATCGCATCTGAAGTTTCCTCTCTCACAAGGTCGGCCACTTAATTTCGTCGAACACATACGGTTTCGATTAGCATCGCGACAGATTTCAGAGGACAGGCGCTTCTCCTGGCACAGTATCGAACACTTAGTTTCAGATAGAACAATTAGTTTAAAATGGAACTATGTTTCGCATCTGGAGTTTCCTCTCTCACAAGGTCGGCCACTTAGTTTCGTCGAACACATACGGTTTCGAGTGGCATCGCCACAGATTTCAGAGAACAGGCGCTTCTCCTGGCACAGTATCGAAAACTTAGTTTCAGATAGAACAATTGGTTTAAAATGGAACTAAGTTTCGCATCTGGAGTTTCCTCTCTCACAAGGTCGGCCACTTAGTTTCGTCGAACACATACGGTTTCGAGTGGCATCGCCACAGATTTCAGAGAACAGGCGCTTCTCCTGGCACAGTATCGAACACTTGTGTCAGACAGAACAATTAGTTTAAAATGGAACTATGTTTCGCATTTGGAGTTTCCTCTCTCACAAGGTCGGCCACTTAGTTTCGTCGAACACATACGGTTTCGATTGGCATCGCCACAGATTTCAGAGAACAGGCGCTTCTCCTGGCACAGTATCGAAAACTTAGTTTCAGATAGAACAATTGGTTTAAAATGGAACTAAGTTTCGCATCTGGAGTTTCCTCTCTCACAAGGTCGGCCACTTAGTTTCGTCGAACACGTACGGTTTCGAGTGGCATCGCCACAGATTTCAGAGAACAGGCGCTTCTCCTGGCACAGTATCGAACACTTAGTTTCCGATAGAACAATAAGAATAAAATGGAACTAAGTTTCGCATCTGGAGTTTCCTCTCTCACAAGGTGGACCACTTAGTTTCGTCGAACACATACGGTTTCGAGTAGCATCGCCACAGATTTCAGAGAACATGCGCTTCTCCTGGCACAGTATCGAACACTTAGTTTCAGATGGAACAATTAGTTTTAAATGCAACTAAGTTTCGCATCTGGAGTTTCCTCTCTCACAAGGTCGACCACTTAGTTTCTTCGAACACATACGGTTTCGAGTAGCATCGCCACAGATTTCAGAGAACATGCGCTTCTCCTGGCACACTATCGAACACTTAGTATCAGATAGAACAATTAGATCAAAATAGAACTATGTTTCGCATCTGGAGTATCCTCTCTCACAAGGTCAACCACTTAGTTTCGTTGAACACATACGGTTTCGAGTGGTATCGCCACACAGTATCGAACACTTAGTGTCAGATAGAACATTTAGTTTAAAATGGCACTAACCTTCGCATCTGCAGTTTCGCATCTCACAAGGTCGACCACTTAGTTTCGTCGAACACATACGGTTACGAGTGGCATCGCTACAGATTTCAGTGAACAGGCGCTTCTCCTGGCACAGTATCGAACACATAGTTTCAGATAGAACAATTAGTTTAAAATGGAACTAAGTTTCGCTTCTGGAGTTTCCTCTCTCACAAGGTCGACCACTTAGTTTCGTCGACACATACGGTTTCGAGTAGCATCGCCACAGATTTCAGAGAACATGCGCTTCTCCTGGCACAGTATCGAACACTTAGTTTCAGATGGAACAATTAGTTTTAAATGCAACTAAGTTTCGCATCTGGAGTTTCCTCTCTCACAAGGTCGACCACTTAGTTTCTTCGAACACATACGGTTTCGAGTAGCATCGCCACAGATTTCAGAGAACATGCGCTTCTCCTGGCACACTATCGAACACTTAGTATCAGATAGAACAATTAGATTAAAATAGAACTATGTTTCGCATCTGGAGTATCCTCTCTCACAAGGTCAACCACTTAGTTTCGTTGAACACATACGGTTTCGAGTGGTATCGCCACACAGTATCGAACACTTAGTGTCAGATAGAACATTTAGTTTAAAATGGCACTAACCTTCGCATCTGCAGTTTCGCATCTCACAAGGTCGACCACTTAGTTTCGTCGAACACATACGGTTTCGATTGGCATCGCCACAGATTTCAGAGAACAGGCGCTTCTCCTGGCACAGTATCGAAAACTTAGTTTCAGATAGAACAATTGGTTTAAAATGGAACTAAGTTTCGCATCTGGAGTTTCTTCTCCCACAAGGTCGACCACTTAGTTTCGTCGAACTCATACGGTTTCGAGTGGCATGGCCACAGATTTCAGAGAAAAGGCGTTTCTCCCGGCACAGTATCGTACACTTAGTTTCAGATTTAGCAATTAGTTTTAAATGGAACTAAGTTTCGCATCTGGAGTTTCCTCTCTCACAAGATCGACCACTTAGTTTCGTCGAACACATACGGTTTCGAGAAGCATCGCCACACATTTCAGAGAACAGGCGCTTCTCCTGGCACAGTATCGAACACTTAGATTCAGACAGAACAATTAGTTTAAAATGGAACTAAGTTTCGCATCTGGAGTTTCCTCTCTCACAAGTCAACCATTTAGATGCGTCGAACACATACGGTTTCGAGTGGCATCGCTACAGATTTCAGAGAAGAGGCGCTTCTCCTGGCACAGTATCGAACACTTTCAGATAGAACAATTAGTTTAAAATGGAACTATGTTTCGCATCTGGATTTTCCTCTCTCACCAGGTCGACCACTTAGTTTCGTCGAACACATACGGTTTCGAGTAGCATCACCACAGATTTCACAGAACAGGCGCTTCTCCGCGCACAGTATCGAACACTTAGTTTCAGATAGAACAATTAGTTTAAAATGGAACTAAGTTTCGCATCTGGAGTTTCCTCTCCCACAAGGTCGACCACTTAGTTTCATCGAACACATACGGTTTCGAGTGGCATCGCCACAGTTTTTAGAGAACAGGCGTTTCTCCCGGCACAGTATCGAAAACTATGTTTCTGATAGAACAATTAGTTTTAAATGGAACTAAATTTCGCATCTGGAGTGTCCTCTCCCACAAGGTCGACCACTTAGTTTCATCAAACACATACGGTTTCGAGCGGCATCGCCACACAGTTCAGACAACAGGCGCTTCTCCTGGCACAGTATCGAACACTTAGTTTCAGATAGAACAATTAGTTTAAAATGGAACTAAGTTTCGCATCTGGTGTTTCCTCTCCCACAAGGTCGACCACTTAGTTTCGTCAAACACATACGGGTTCGAGTAGCATCGCGACAGATTTCAGAGAACAGGCGCTTCTCCTGGCACAGTACAGAACACTTAGTTTCAGATAGAACAATTAGTTTAAAATGGAACTAAGTTTCGCATCTGGAGTTTCCTCTCTAACAAGGTCGACCTCTTAGTTTCGTCGAACATATACGGTTTCGGTTAGCATCACGGTAGATTTCAGAGAACAGGCGCTTCTCCTGGCACAGTACAGAACACTTAGTTTCAGATAGAACAATTAGTTTAAAATGGAACTATGTTTCGCATCTGGAGTTTCCTCTACCACAAGGTCGACCACTTAGTTTCGTCGAACACATACGGTTTCGAGAAGCATCGCCACACATTTCAGAGAACAGGCGCTTCTCCTGGCACAGTATCGAACACTTAGATTCAGATAGAACAATTAGTTTAAAATGGAACTAATTTTCGCATCTGGATTTTCCTCTCTCACCAGGTCGACCACTTAGTTTCGTCGAACACATACGGTTTCGAGTAGCATCACCACAGATTTCACAGAACAGGCGCTTCTCCGCGCACAGTATCGAACACTTAGTTTCAGATAGAACAATTAGTTTAAAATGGAACTAAGTTTCGCATCTGGAGTTTCCTCTCCCACAAGGTCGACCACTTAGTTTCGTCGAACTCATACGGTTTCGAGTGGCATGGCCACAGATTTCAGAGAACAGGCGTTTCTCCCGGCACAGTATCGAACACTTAGTATCGGATAGAACAATTACTTTAAAATGGAACTAAGCTTCGCATCTGGAGTCTCCTCTCCCCAAAAGTTCGCCTTCTTAGTTTCGTCGAACACATACGGTTTCGAGTGGCATGGCCACAGATTTCAGAGAAAAGGCGTTTCTCCCGGCACAGTATCGTACACTTAGTTTCAGATAGAACAATTAGTTTAAAATGGAACTAAGTTTCGCATCTGGAGTTTCCTCTCTCACAAGGTCGACCACTTAGTTTCGTCGAACACATACGGTTTCGAACGGCATCGCCACACAGTTCAGAGAACAGGCGCTTCTCCTGGCACAGTATCGAACACTTAGTTTCAGATAGAACAATTAGTTTAAAATGGAACTAAGTTTCGCATCTGGAGTTTCCTCTCCCACAAGGTCGACCACTTAGTTTCGTCGAACTCATACGGTTTCGAGTGGCATGGCCACAGATTTCAGAGAAAAGGCGTTTCTCCCGGCACAGTATCGTACACTTAGTTTCAGATAGAGCAATTAGTTTTAAATGGAACTAAGTTTCGCATCTGGAGTATCCTCTCTCACAAGGTCAACCACTTAGTTTCGTTGAACACATACGGTTTCGAGTGGTATCGCCACACAGTATCGAACACTTAGTGTCAGATAGAACATTTAGTTTAAAATGGCACTAACCTTCGCATCTGCAGTTTCGTATCTCACAAGGTCGACCACTTAGTTTCGTCGAACACATACGGTTACGAGTGGCATCGCTACAGATTTCAGTGAACAGGCGCTTCTCCTGGCACAGTATCGAACACATAGTTTCAGATAGAACAATTAGTTTAAAATGGAACTAGGTTTCGCTTCTGGAGTTTCCTCTCTCACAAGGTCGACCACTTAGTTTCGTCGACACATACGGTTTCGAGTGGTATCGCCACACATTTCAGAGAACAGGCGCTTCTCCTGGCACAGTACAGAACACTTAGTTTCAGATAGAACAATTAGTTTAAAATGGAACTATGTTTCGCATCTGGAGTTTCCTCTACCACAAGGTCGACCACTTAGTTTCGTCGAACACATACGGTTTCGAGAAGCATCGCCACACATTTCAGAGAACAGGCGCTTCTCCTGGCACAGTATCGAACACTTAGATTCAGATAGAACAATTAGTTTAAAATGGAACTAATTTTCGCATCTGGATTTTCCTCTCTCACCAGGTCGACCACTTAGTTTCGTCGAACACATACGGTTTCGAGTAGCATCACCACAGATTTCACAGAACAGGCGCTTCTCCGCGCACAGTATCGAACACTTAGTTTCAGATAGAACAATTAGTTTAAAATGGAACTAAGTTTCGCATCTGGAGTTTCCTCTCCCACAAGGTCGACCACTTAGTTTCGTCGAACTCATACGGTTTCGAGTGGCATGGCCACAGATTTCAGAGAACAGGCGTTTCTCCCGGCACAGTATCGAACACTTAGTATCGGATAGAACAATTACTTTAAAATGGAACTAAGCTTCGCATCTGGAGTCTCCTCTCCCCAAAAGTTCGCCTTCTTAGTTTCGTCGAACACATACGGTTTCGAGTGGCATGGCCACAGATTTCAGAGAAAAGGCGTTTCTCCCGGCACAGTATCGTACACTTAGTTTCAGATAGAACAATTAGTTTAAAATGGAACTAAGTTTCGCATCTGGAGTTTCCTCTCTCACAAGGTCGACCACTTAGTTTCGTCGAACACATACGGTTTCGAACGGCATCGCCACACAGTTCAGAGAACAGGCGCTTCTCCTGGCACAGTATCGAACACTTAGTTTCAGATAGAACAATTAGTTTAAAATGGAACTAAGTTTCGCATCTGGAGTTTCCTCTCCCACAAGGTCGACCACTTAGTTTCGTCGAACTCATACGGTTTCGAGTGGCATGGCCACAGATTTCAGAGAAAAGGCGTTTCTCCCGGCACAGTATCGTACACTTAGTTTCAGATAGAGCAATTAGTTTTAAATGGAACTAAGTTTCGCATCTGGAGTATCCTCTCTCACAAGGTCAACCACTTAGTTTCGTTGAACACATACGGTTTCGAGTGGTATCGCCACACAGTATCGAACACTTAGTGTCAGATAGAACATTTAGTTTAAAATGGCACTAACCTTCGCATCTGCAGTTTCGTATCTCACAAGGTCGACCACTTAGTTTCGTCGAACACATACGGTTACGAGTGGCATCGCTACAGATTTCAGTGAACAGGCGCTTCTCCTGGCACAGTATCGAACACATAGTTTCAGATAGAACAATTAGTTTAAAATGGAACTAGGTTTCGCTTCTGGAGTTTCCTCTCTCACAAGGTCGACCACTTAGTTTCGTCGACACATACGGTTTCGAGTGGTATCGCCACACATTTCAGAGAACAGGCGCTTCTCCTGGCACAGTATCGAACACTTGTGTCAGACAGAACGATTAGTTTAAAATGGAACTATGTTTCGCATTTGGAGTTTCCTCTCTCACAAGGTCGGCCACTTAGTTTCGTCGAACACATACGGTTTCGAGTGGCATCGCCACAGATTTCAGAGAAGAAGCGCTTCTCCTGGAACACTATCGAACACTTAGTTTCAGATAGAACAATTAGTTTTAAATGAAACTATGTTTCTCATCTGGAGTTTCCTCTCTCACAAGGTCGACAACTTAGTTTCGTCGAACACATACGGTTTCGAGTGACATCGCCACAGATTTCAGAGAATAGGCGCTTCTCCTGGCACAGTATCGAACACTTAGATTCAGAAGGAACAATTAGTTTAAAATGGAACTAAGTTTCGCATCTGGAGTTTCCTCTCTCACCATGTCGACCACTTAGTTTCGTCGAACATATACGTTTTCGAGTGGCATCGCCACAGATTTCAGAGAACAGCCGCTTCTCCTGGCACAGTATCGAACACTTAGTTTCAGATAGAACAATTAGTTTAAAATGGAACTAATTTTCGCATCTGCAGGTTCCACTCTCACAAGGTAGACCACTTAGTTTAGTCGAACACATAGGGTTTCGAGTGGTATCGCCACAGGTTTCACAGAACGGTCGCTTCTCCTGGCACATTAGCGAACACTTAGTTTCAGATAGAACAATTAATTTAAAATGGAACTAAATATCGCATCTGAAGTTTCCTCTCTCACAAGGTCGGCCACTTAATTTCATCGAACACATACGGTTTCGATTAGCATCGCGACAGATTTCAGAGGACAGGCGCTTCTCCTGGCACAGTACCGAACACTTAGTTTCAGATAGAACAATTAGTTTAAAATGGAACTCTGTTTCGCATCCGGAGCTTCCTCTCTCACAAGGTCAACCACTTAGTTTCGTCGAACACATACGGTTTCGAGTGGCATCGCCACAGATTTCAGAGAACGGGCACTTCTCCCGGCACAGTATCGAACACTTAGTTTCAGATAGAACAATTAGTTTAAAATGGAACTAAGTTTCGCATCTGGAGTATCCTCTCTCACAAGGTCAACCAGTTAGTTTCGTCGAATACATACGGTTTCGAGTGCGCGTCGCCACAGATTTCAGAGAACAGGCGATTCTCCTGGCACAGCATCGAAAACTTAGTTTCAGAAAGAACAATTAGTTTTAAATGCAACTAAGTTTCGCATCCGGAGTTTCCTCTCTCACAAGGTCGTCCACTTAGTTTCGTCGAACACATACGGTTTCGAGTGGCATCGCCACAGATTTCAGAGAACAGGCGCTTCTCCTGGGACAGTATCGGACACTTAGTTTCAGATAGAAAAATTAGTTTAAAATGGAAATAAGTTTCGCATCTGGAGTTTCTTCCCTCACAAGGCGACCACTTAGTTTCGTCGAACACATACGGTTTCGAGTAGCATCGCCACAGATTTCAGAGAAGAGGCACCTCTCCTGGCACAGTATCGAACACTTAGTTTCAGATAGAACAATTAGTTTAAAATGGAAGTAAGTTACGCATCTGGTGAATCCTCTCTCACAAGGTCAGCCACTTAGTTTTGTCGAACACATACGGTTTCGAGTGGCGTCGCCACAGATTTCAGAGAACAAGCGCTTTTCCTGGGACAGTATCGAACACTTAGTTTCAGATGGAACATTTATATGAAAATTGAAATATGTTTCGCATCTGGAGTTTCCTCTCTCACAAGGCGACCACTAAGTTTCGTGGAACACATACGGTTTCGAGTAGCATCGTCACAGATTTCAGAGAACAGGCGCTTCTCCTGGCACGGTATCGAACACTTAGTTTCAGATGGAACATTTATTTGAAAATTGAAATATGTTTCGCATCTGGAGTTTCCTCTCTCACAAGGCGACCACTTAGTTTCGTCGAACACATACGGTTTCGTGTGGCATCGCCACAGATTTCAAAGAACAGGCGCCTCTCCTGGCACAGTATCGAACACTTAGTTTCAGATAGAACAATTAGTTTAAAATGGAAGTAAGTTTCGCATCTGCAGTTTCCTCTCCAACAAGGTCGACCACTTAGTTTCGTCGACACATACGGTTTCGAGGGGTATCGCCACACATTTCAGAGAACAGGCGCTTCTCCTGGCACAGTATCGAACACTTGTGTCAGACAGAACAATTAGTTTAAAATGGAACTATGTTTCGCATCTGGAGTTTCCTCTCTCACAAGGTCGGCCACTTAGTTTCGTCGAACACATACGGTTTCGAGTGGCATCGCCACAGATTTCAGAGAACAGGCGCTTCTCCTGGCAAAGTATCGAAAACTTAGTTGCAGATAGAACAATTGGTTTAAAATGGAACTAAGTTTCGCATCTGGAGTTTCCTCTCTCACAAGGTCGGCCACTTAGTTTCGTCGAACACATACGGTTTCGAGTGGCATCGCCACAGATTTCAGAGAACAGGCGCTTCTGCTGGCACAGTATCGAACACTTAGTGTCAGATAGAACAATAAGTTTAAAATGGCACTAACCTTCGCGTCTGGAGTTTCGTATCTCACAAGGTCGACAACTTAGTTTCGTCGAACACATACGGTTACGAGTGGCATCGCTACAGATTTCAGTGAACAGGCGCTTCTCCTGGCACAGTATCGAACACATAGTTTCAGATAGAACAATTAGTTTAAAATGGAACTAAGTTTCGCTTCTGGATTTCCTCTCTCACAAGGTCGACCACATTGTTTCGTCGACACATACGGTTTCGAGTGGTATCGCCACACATTTCAGAGAACAGGCGCTTCTCCTGGCACAGTATCGAACACTTGTGTCAGACAGAACAATTAGTTTAAAATGGAACTATGTTTCGCATCTGGAGTTTCCTCTCTCACAAGGTCGGCCACTTAGTTTCGTCGAACACATACGGTTTCGAGTGGCATCGCCACAGATTTCAGAGAACAGGCGCTTCTCCTGGCACAGTATCGAAAACTTAGTTTCAGATAGAACAATTGGTTTAAAATGGAACTAAGTTTCGCATCTGGAGTTTCCTCTCTCACAAGGTCGGCCACTTAGTTTCGTCGAACACATACGGTTTCGAGTGGCATCGCCACAGATTTCAGAGAACAGGCGCTTCTCCTGGCACAGTATCGAACACTTGTGTCAGACAGAACAATTAGTTTAAAATGGAACTATGTTTCGCATTTGGAGTTTCCTCTCTCACAAGGTCGGCCACTTAGTTTCGTCGAACACATACGGTTTCGATTGGCATCGCCACAGATTTCAGAGAACAGGCGCTTCTCCTGGCACAGTATCGAAAACTTAGTTTCAGATAGAACAATTGGTTTAAAATGGAACTAAGTTTCGCATCTGGAGTTTCCTCTCTCACAAGGTCGGCCACTTAGTTTCGTCGAACACGTACGGTTTCGAGTGGCATCGCCACAGATTTCAGAGAACAGGCGCTTCTCCTGGCACAGTATCGAACACTTAGTTTCCGATAGAACAATAAGAATAAAATGGAACTAAGTTTCGCATCTGGAGTTTCCTCTCTCACAAGGTGGACCACTTAGTTTCGTCGAACACATACGGTTTCGAGTAGCATCGCCACAGATTTCAGAGAACATGCGCTTCTCCTGGCACAGTATCGAACACTTAGTTTCAGATGGAACAATTAGTTTTAAATGCAACTAAGTTTCGCATCTGGAGTTTCCTCTCTCACAAGGTCGACCACTTAGTTTCTTCGAACACATACGGTTTCGAGTAGCATCGCCACAGATTTCAGAGAACATGCGCTTCTCCTGGCACACTATCGAACACTTAGTATCAGATAGAACAATTAGATTAAAATAGAACTATGTTTCGCATCTGGAGTATCCTCTCTCACAAGGTCAACCACTTAGTTTCGTTGAACACATACGGTTTCGAGTGGTATCGCCACACAGTATCGAACACTTAGTGTCAGATAGAACATTTAGTTTAAAATGGCACTAACCTTCGCATCTGCAGTTTCGCATCTCACAAGGTCGACCACTTAGTTTCGTCGAACACATACGGTTACGAGTGGCATCGCTACAGATTTCAGTGAACAGGCGCTTCTCCTGGCACAGTATCGAACACATAGTTTCAGATAGAACAATTAGTTTAAAATGGAACTAAGTTTCGCTTCTGGAGTTTCCTCTCTCACAAGGTCGACCACTTAGTTTCGTCGACACATACGGTTTCGAGTGGTATCGCCACACATTTCAGAGAACAGGCGCTTCTCCTGGCACAGTATCGAACACTTGTGTCAGTCAGAACGATTAGTTTAAAATGGAACTATGTTTCGCATTTGGAGTTTCCTCTCTCACAAGGTCGGCCACTTAGTTTCGTCGAACACATACGGTTTCGAGTGGCATCGCCACAGATTTCAGAGAAGAAGCGCTTCTCCTGGAACACTATCGAACACTTAGTTTCAGATAGAACAATTAGTTTTAAATGAAACTATGTTTCTCATCTGGAGTTTCCTCTCTCACAAGGTCGACAACTTAGTTTCGTCGAACACATACGGTTTCGAGTGACATCGCCACAGATTTCAGAGAATAGGCGCTTCTCCTGGCACAGTATCGAACACTTAGATTCAGAAGGAACAATTAGTTTAAAATGGAACAAAGTTTCGCATCTGGAGTTTCCTCTCTCACCATGTCGACCACTTAGTTTCGTCGAACATATACGTTTTCGAGTGGCATCGCCACAGATTTCAGAGAACAGCCGCTTCTCCTGGCACAGTATCGAACACTTAGTTTCAGATAGAACAATTAGTTTAAAATGGAACTAATTTTCGCATCTGCAGGTTCCACTCTCACAAGGTAGACCACTTAGTTTAGTCGAACACATAGGGTTACGAGTGGTATCGCCACAGGTTTCACAGAACGGTCGCTTCTCCTGGCACATTAGCGAACACTTAGTTTCAGATAGAACAATTAATTTAAAATGGAACTAAATATCGCATCTGAAGTTTCCTCTCTCACAAGGTCGGCCACTTAATTTCGTCGAACACATACGGTTTCGATTAGCATCGCGACAGATTTCAGAGGACAGGCGCTTCTCCTGGCACAGTACCGAACACTTAGTTTCAGATAGAACAATTAGTTTAAAATGGAACTCTGTTTCGCATCCGGAGCTTCCTCTCTCACAAGGTCAACCACTTAGTTTCGTCGAACACATACGGTTTCGAGTGGCATCGCCACAGATTTCAGAGAACGGGCACTTCTCCCGGCACAGTATCGAACACTTAGTTTCAGATAGAACAATTAGTTTAAAATGGAACTAAGTTTCGCATCTGGAGTATCCTCTCTCACAAGGTCAACCAGTTATTTTCGTCGAATACATACGGTTTCGAGTGCGCGTCGCCACAGATTTCAGAGAACAGGCGATTCTCCTGGCACAGTATCGAACACATGGTTTCAGATAGAACAATTGGTTTAAAATGGGACTAAGTTTCGCATCTGGAGTTTCTTCGCTCACAAGGCGACCACTTAGTTTCGTCGAACACATACGGTTTCGTGTGGCATCGCCACAGATTTCAAAGAACAGGCGTTTCTCGTGGCACACTATCGAACACTTAGTTCCAGAAAGAACAATTAGTTTTAAATGGAACTATGTTTCGCATCCGGAGCTTCCTCTCTCACAAGGTCAACCACTTCGTTTCGACGAACACATACGGTTTCGAGTGGCATCGCCACACATTTCAGAGGACAGGCGCTTCTCCTGGCACAGTATCGAACACATAGTTTCAGATAGAACAATTACTTTAAAATGGAAGTAAGTTTCGCATCTGCGGTTTCCTCTCCCACAAGGTCGACCACTTAGTTTCGTCGAATACATACGTTTTCGAGTAGCATCACCACCGATTTCAGAGAACAGGCGCTTCTCCTGGCACAGTATCGAACATTTAGTATCAGATAGAACAATTATTAGGTGCCCAACTAAGTTCGTGCGGTTTTTCCCGCGCGGACCACTTTATTGCTCCTAGAGCCAATGTTTTTATTGCTTTACCTGATTTACCTTTGGGAGGTGTTAGAGGAAGTCAAAATGAGTCAGTATGTAGAAAAAAATCGTAGTTTACACTTCATTTTCGTCTATAATATTACTTCCAAAATGACCGTGTCTAACGCCGTAATTCGCTCATATTTGCTTTATGAGTTCAAACTTGGAGCCAAGGCTACGCAAGCGGCCAGAAAAATTTGTATGGCCTTTGGGGACAGTGTATTAAGTAATCGCACTGCGCAAAAGTGGTTTCAAAAGTTTAAAAGTGATAATGAAAGCCTCGAAGATGAGCAACGAGACGGACGGCCGATTCTTATGAATAATCAAGTTTTGCAAGTGGATATTGAGACAGATCCCAAAATGTCGTGCAAAATGCTTGCAGTCAAGCATGGTATGTCTGAAGAAACGATTAGGAAACATCTACACACTGTAGGTAAAGTGTATCGTGTAAGAAGGTGGGTACCGCACGAACTTACCGAGAGCCAGAGGTGCCAAAGGGTAGCGGCTTGCGTTTCCCTACTCTCACGGTTCCAAAATGATCCGTTTTTGAATCTTATTCTTACTTGTGATGAAAAATGGGATGAAATGGGTCACATACACAAATAAGAAGCGATTCCTACTGGTTAACACCTGGGGAACCTGTTCCATCCACTGCAAAACCGGCCCTTCACAAACAGAAGATTTTGTTATGTGTATGGTGGACAACAGCCGGAATTGTTCATTTCGAATGTTTACAAAAAGGCCAAATGATCACCGCGGACCTGTACTCTGCTCAGCTTCAAAAAGTACAGGAGGAATTGAAGAAAAAACAACCGGGACTTGTAAATCGGAGAGGTGTACGCTTGCTGCAGGACAACGCCAGACCACACGTTGCAAATAAGACCCGAGAAACAATTTGCAACCTCGGATGGGAAACTTTAATTCATCCTTCATATTCCCCGGACCTTTCCCCAACAGATTACCACCTTGTTTTAGCATTACAAAATTATATAACCAATAGGAACTTCATAAACGGAGAGGAAGTAAAGAGGACAGTGTCTGAGTTTTTTAATAATAAAAGCGTAGATTTTTATAAAAATGGGATTTTGAAACTTGTGTCACGTTGGGAAAGGGTCATAGAATATGGAGGAAATTATTTACCAGATTAAAAGTTACTCATTCGGTACCAAATTTCGTCTCGTTTTTGGACAACGAAAAGCGCACGAACTTAGTTGGGCACCTAATAGTTTAAATTGGATCTATGTTTCGCATCTGGAGTATCCTCTCTCACAAGGTCGACCACTTAGTTTCGTCGAACACACACGGTTTCGAGTAGTATCGCCACAGATTCTCCAGAACGGGAGTTTCTCCTGGCACAGTATCAAACACTTAGTATCAGATAGAACAATTAGTTTAAAAGGGAACTAGGTTTCGCATCTGGAGATTCCTCTCCCACAAGGTCGACCAATTAGATTCGTCGAACACATACGGTTTCGAGTAGCATCGCCACACATTTCAGAGATCAGGCGCTTCTCCTGGCACAGTATCGATCACTTAGTTTCAGATAGAACAATTAGTTTAAAATGGAACTATGTTTCGCATCTGGAGTTTCCTCTCTCACAAGGTCGACCACTTAGTTTCGTCGAACACATACGTTTTCAAGTAGCATCGCCACAGATTTCAGAGAACAGGCGCTTCTCCTGGCACAGTATCGAACACTTAGTTACAGATAGAACAATTAGTTTAAAATCCAACTATATTTCGCATCTGGAGTTTATTCTCTCACAAGGCGACCACTTAGTTTGGTCGAACACATACCGTTTCGAGTGCGCATCGCCACAGATTTCAGAGAACAGGCGCTTCTCCTGGCACAGTATCGAACACTTAGTATCAGATAGATCAAGTAGTTTAAAATGGAACTATGTTTCGCATCTGGAGTATCCTCTCTCACAAGGTCAACCACTTAGTTTCGCCGAACACATACCGTTTCGAGTGCGCATCGCCACAGATTTCAGAGAACAGGCGCTTCTCCTGGCACACTATTGAACACTTAGTATCAGAAAGAACAAGTAGTTTAAAATGGAACTATGTTTCGCAACTAGAGTTTCCTCTCTCACAAGGTCGGCCTCTTAGTTTCGTCGAACACATACGGTTTCGAGTAGTATCGCCACAGATTTCAGAGAACAGGCGCTTCTCCTGGTACAGTATCGAACACTTAGTTTCTGCTAGAATATTTAGTTTTAGATGGAACTATGTTTCGCATCTGGAGTTTTCTCTCTCACAAGGTCGGCCACTTAGTTTCGTCGAACACATACGGTTTCGAGTAGCATCGCCACAGATTTCAGAGAACAGCCGCTTCTCCTGGCACAGTATCGAACACTTAGTTCCAGAAAGAACAATTAGTTTTAAATGGAACTATGTTTCGCATCCGGAGCTTCCTCTCTCACAAGGTCAACCACTTCGTTTCGTCGAACACATACGGTTTCGAGTGGCATCGCCACAGATTTCAAAGAACAGGCGCCTCTCCTGGCACAGTATCGAACACTTAGTTTCAGATAGAACAATTAGTTTAAAATGGAAGTAAGTTTCGCATCTGCAGTTTCCTCTCCAACAAGGTCGACCACTTAGTTTCGTCGAACACATACGGTTTCGATTAGCATCGCGACACATTTCAGAGGACAGGCGCTTCTCCTGGCACAGTACCGAACACTTAGTTTCAGATAGAACAATTAGTTTAAAATGGAACTCTGTTTCGCATCCGGAGCTTCCTCTCTCACAAGGTCAACCACTTAGTTTCGTCGAACACATACGGTTTCGAGTGGCATCGCCACAGATTTCAGAGAACAGGCGCTTCTCCTGGCACAGTATCGAACGCTTTGTTTCAGATAGAACAATTAGTTTAAAATGGAAGTAAGTTTTGCATCTGGTGAATCCTCTCTCACAAGGTCAGCCACTTAGTTTTGTCGAACACATACGTTTTCGAGTGGCGTCGCCACAGATTTCAGAGAACAAGCGCTTTTCCTGGGACAGTATCGAACACTTAGTTTCAGATGGAACATTTATTTGAAAATTGAAATATGTTTCGAATCTGGAGTTTCCTCTCTCACAAGGCGACCACTTAGTTTCGTGGAACACATACGGTTTCGAGTAGCATCGTCACAGATTTCAGAGAACAGGCGCTTCTCCTGGCACAGTATCGAACACTTAGTTTCAGATGGAACATTTATTTGAAAATTGAAATATGTTTCGCATCTGGAGTTTCCTCTCTAGCAAGGCGACCACTTAGTTTCGTCGAACACATACGGTTTCGTGTGGCATCGCCACAGATTTCAAAGAACAGGCGCCTCTCCTGGCACAGTATCGAACACTTAGTTTCAGATAGAACAATTAGTTTAAAATGGAAGTAAGTTTCGCATCTGCAGTTTCCTCTCCAACAAGGTCGACCACTTAGTTTCGTCGAACACATACGGTTTCGATTAGCATCGCGACACATTTCAGAGGACAGGCGCTTCTCCTGGCACAGTACCGAACACTTAGTTTCAGATAGAACAATTAGTTTAAAATGGAACTCTGTTTCGCATCCGGAGCTTCCTCTCTCAAAAGGTCAACCACTTAGTTTCGTCGAACACATACGGTTCCGAGTGGCATCGCCACACATTTCGGAGGACAGGCGCTTCTCCTGGCACAGTATCGAACACATGGTTTCAGATAGAACAATTGGTTTAAAATGGGACTAAGTTTCGCATCTGGAGTTTCTTCCCTCACAAGGCGACCACTTAGTTTCGTCGAACACATACGGTTTCGTGTGGCATCGCCACAGATTTCAAAGAACAGGCGTTTATCGTGGCACACTATCGAACACTTAGTTCCAGAAAGAACAATTAGTTTTAAATGGAACTATGTTTCGCATCCGGAGCTTCCTCTCTCACAAGGTCAACCACTTCGTTTCGTCGAACACATACGGTTTCGAGTGGCATCGCCACACATTTCAGAGGACAGGCGCTTCTCCTGGCACAGTATCGAACACATAGTTTCAGATAGAACAATTACTTTAAAATGGAAGTAAGTTTCGCATCTGCGGTTTCCTCTCCCACAAGGTCGACCACATAGTTTCGTCGAACACATACGGTCTCGATTAGCATCGCGACAGATTTCAGAGAACAGGCGCTTCTCCTGGCACAGTACCGAACACTTAGTTTCAGATAGAACAATTAGTTTAAAATGGAACTATGTTTCGCATCTGGAGTTTTCTCTCTCACAAGGTCGGCCACTTAGTTTCGTCGAACACATACGGTTTCGAGTGGCATCGCCACAGATTTCAGAGAACAGCCGCTTCTCCTGGCACAGTATCGAACACTTAGTTTCAGATAGAACGATTAGTTTAAAATGGAACTAAGTTTCGCATCTGGAGTTTTCTCTCTCACAAGGTCGGCCACTTAATTTCGTCGAACACATACGGTTTCGAGTGGCATCGCCACAGATTTCAGAGAACAGGCGCTTCTCCTGGTACAGTATCGAACGCTTTGTTTCAGATAGAACAATTTGTTTAAAATGGAACTAAGTTCCGCATCTGGTGATTCCTCTCCCACAAGGTCGACCACTTAGTTTCGTCGAACACATACGGTTTCGAGTAGCATCGCCACCGATTTCAGAGAACAGGCGCTCCTCCTGGCACAGTATTGAACACTTAGTTTCAGATAGAACAATTAGTTTAAAATGGAACTAAGTTTCGCATCTGGAGTTTCCTCTCTCACAAGGTCGGCCAGTTAGTTTCGTCGAACACATACGGTTTCGAGTGGCATCGCCACACATTTCAGAGGACAGGCGGTTCTCCTGGCACAGTATCGAACACATGGTTTCAGATAGAACAATTGGTTTAAAATGGGACTAAGTTTCGCATCTGGAGTATCCTCTCTCACAAGGTCAACCAGTTAGTTTCGTCGAATACATACGGTTTCGAGTGCGTGTCGCCACAGATTTCAGAGAACAGGCGATTCTCCTGGCACAGCATCGAAAACTTAGTTTCAGAAAGAACAATTAGTTTTAAATGCAACTAAGTTTCGCATCCGGAGTTTCCTCTCTCACAAGGTCGTCCACTTAGTTTCGTCGAACACATACGGTTTCGAGTGGCATCGCCACAGATTTAAGAGAACAGGCGCTTCTCCTGGGACAGTATCGGACACTTAGTTTCAGATAGAAAAATTAGTTTAAAATGGAAATAAGTTTCGCATCTGGAGTTTCTTCCCTCACAAGGCGACCACTTAGTTTCGTCGAACACATACGGTTTCGAGTAGCATCGCCACAGATTTCAGAGAAGAGGCACCTCTCCTGGCACAGTATCGAACACTTAGTTTCAGATAGAACAATTAGTTTAAAATGGAAGTAAGTTTCGCATCTGGTGAATCCTCCCTCACAAGGTCAGCCACTTAGTTTTGTCGAACACATACGGTTTCGAGTGGCGTCGCCACAGATTTCAGAGAACAAGCGCTTTTCCTGGGACAGTATCGAACACTTAGTTTCAGATGGAACATTTATATGAAAATTGAAATATGTTTCGCATCTGGAGTTTCCTCTCTCACAAGGCGACCACTAAGTTTCGTGGAACACATACGGTTTCGAGTAGCATCGTCACAGATTTCAGAGGACAGGCGCTTCTCCTGGCACAGTACCGAACACTTAGTTTCAGATAGAACAATTAGTTTTAAATGGAACTATGTTTCGCATCCGGAGCTTCCTCTCTCACAAGGTCAACCACTTCGTTTCGACGAACACATACGGTTTCGAGTGGCATCGCCACACATTTCAGAGGACAGGCGCTTCTCCTGGCACAGTATCGAACACATAGTTTCAGATAGAACAATTACTTTAAAATGGAAGTAAGTTTCGCATCTGCGGTTTCCTCTCCCACAAGGTCGACCACTTAGTTTCGTCGAACACATACGGTCTCGATTAGCATCGCCACAGATTTCAGAGAACAGGCGCTTCTCCTGGCACAGTACCGAACACTTAGTTTCAGATAGAACAATTAGTTTTAAATGGAACTAAGTTTCGCATCTGGAGTTTCCTCTCTCACAAGGTCGACCACTTAGTTTCGTCGAACACATACGGTTTCGAGTAGCATCGCCACAGATTTCAGAGAACAGGCGCTTCTCCTGGCACAGTATCGGACACTTAGTTTCAGATAGAAAAATTAGTTTAGAATCGAACAAAGCTTCGCATTTGGAGTTTCCTCTCTCATAAGGTCGGCCACTTAGTTTCGTCGAACACATACGGTTGCGAGTAGCATCGCCACAGATTTCAGAGAACAGGCGCCTCCCCTGGCACAGTATCAAACACTTAGTTTCAGATAGAACAATTAGTTTAAAATGAAAGTAAGTTTCGCATCTGGAGTTTCCTCTCTCACAAGGTCGACCACTTAGTTTCGTCGAACACATACGGTTTCGAGTAGCATCGTCACAGAATTCAGAGAACAGGCGCCTCTCCTGGCACAGTATCGAACACTTAGTTTCAGATAGAACAATTAGTTTAAAATGTAACTATGTGTCGCATCTGGAGTTTCTGCTCTCACAAGGTCGACCACTTAGTTTCGTTGAACACATTCGGTTTCGAGTGGCATCGCCACAGGTTTCAGAGACAGGCGCTTCTACTGGCACAGTATCGAAAACTTAGTTTCAGATAGAACAATTAGTTTAAAATGGAACTATTGTTCGCATCTTGAGTTTCCTCTTTCACAAGGTCGACCACTTAGTTTCGCCGAACACATACGGTCTCGAGTAGCATCGCCACAGATTTCAGAGAACAGGCACTTCTCCTGGCACAGTATCGGACACTTAGTTTCGGATAGAAAAATTTGTTTAAAATGGAACAAAGCTTCGCATTTGGAGATTCCTCTCTCACAAGGTCGGCCACTTAGTTTCGCCGAACACATACGGTTTCGAGTGGCATCGCCACAGATTTCAGAGAACAGGCGCTTCTCCTGGCACAGTATCACACACTTAGTTTCAGATAGAACAATTAGTTTTAAATGGAACTAATTTTCGCATCTGGAGTGTCCTCTCTCACAAGGTCGACCACTTAGTTTCGTCGAACACATACGGTTTCCAGTGGCATCGCCACAGATTTCAGAGAACAGGCGTTTCTCCTGGCACACTATCGAACACTTAGTTTCAGATAGAACAATTAGTTTTAAATGGAACTAAGTTTCGCATCTGGAGTTTCCTCTCTCACAAGGTCAACCACTTAGTTTCGTCGAACACATACGGTTTCGAGTAGCATCGCCACAGATTTCAGAGAACAGGCGCTTATCCTGACCCTGTATCGAACACTTAGTTTCAGATAGAGCAATTAGTTTAAAATGGAAGTAAGTTTCGCATCTGCAGTTTCCTCTCTCACAAGGTCGACCACTTAGTTTCGTCGAACACATACGGTTTCGAGTAGCATCGCCACAGATTTCAGAGAACAGGCTTTCTCCTGGCACACTGCCGAACACTTAGTTTCAGATAGAACAATTAGTTTTAAATGCAACTAAGTTTCGCATCTGGAGTTTCCTCTCTCACAAGGTCGACCACTTAGTTTCGTCGAACACATACGCTTTCGAGTAGCATCGCCACAGGTTTCAGAGAACAGGCGCTTCTCCTGGCACAGTATCGGACACTTAGTTTCGGATAGAAAAATTTGTTTAAAATGGAACAAAGCTTCGCATTTGGAGATTCCTCTCTCACAAGGTCGGCCACTTAGTTTCGCCGAACACATACGGTTTCGAGTGGCATCGCCACAGATTTCAGAGAACAGGCGCTTCTCCTGGCACAGTACCGAACACTTAGTTTCAGATAGAACAATTAGTTTAAAATGGAACTAAGTTTCGCATCTGGAGTTTCCTCTCTCACAAGGTCAACCACTTAGTTTCGTCGAACACATACGGTTTCGAGTAGCATCGCCACAGATTTCAGAGAACAGGCGCTTATCCTGACCCTGTATCGAACACTTAGTTTCAGATAGAGCAATTAGTTTAAAATGGAAGTAAGTTTCGCATCTGCAGTTTCCTCTCTCACAAGGTCGACCACTTAGTTTCGTCGAACACATACGGTTTCGAGTAGCATCGCCACAGATTTCAGAGAACAGGCTTTCTCCTGGCACACTGCCGAACACTTAGTTTCAGATAGAACAATTAGTTTTAAATGCAACTAAGTTTCGCATCTGGAGTTTCCTCTCTCACAAGGTCGACCACTTAGTTTCGTCGAACACATACGCTTTCGAGTAGCATCGCCACAGGTTTCAGAGAACAGGGGCTTCTCCTGGCAGAGTATCGAACACTTAGTTTCAGAGAGAACAATTAGTTTAATTTGGAACTATGTTTCGCATCTGGAGTTTCCTCTCTCACAAGGTCGACCACTTAGTTTCGTCGAACACATACGGTTTCGAGTAGCATCGCCACAGATTTCAGAGAACAGGCGCTTCTCCTGGCACAGTATCGGACACTTAGTTTCGGATAGAAAAATTTGTTTAAAATGGAACAAAGCTTCGCATTTGGAGATTCCTCTCTCACAAGGTCGGCCACTTAGTTTCGCCGAACACATACGGTTTCGAGTGGCATCGCCACAGATTTCAGAGAACAGGCGCTTCTCCTGGCACAGTACCGAACACTTAGTTTCAGATAGAACAATTAGTTTAAAATGGAACTATGTTTCGCATCTGGAGTTTTCTCTCTCACAAGGTCGGCCACTTAGTTTCGTCGAACACATACGGTTTCGAGTGGCATCGCCACAGATTTCAGAGAACAGCCGCTTCTCCTGGCACAGTATCGAACACTTAGTTTCAGATAGAACGATTAGTTTTAAATGCAACTAAGTTTCGCATCTGGAGTTTCCTCTCTCACAAGGTCGACCACTTAGTTTCGTCGAACACATACGGTTTCGAGTAGCATCGCCACAGATTTCAGAGAACAGGCGCTTATCCTGACCCTGTATCGAACACTCAGTTTCAGATAGAACAATTAGTTTAAAATGGAAGTAAGTTTCGCATCTGCAGTTGCCTCTCTCACAAGGTCGACCACTTAGTTTCGTCGAACACATACGGTTTCGAGTAGCATCCCAACAGATTTCAGAGAACAGGCGCTTCTCCTGGCACAGTATCGGACACTTAGTTTCAGATAGAAAAATTAGTTTAGAATGGAACTAAGCTTCGCATTTGGAGTTTCCTCTCTCATAAGGTCGGCCACTTAGTTTCGTCGAACACATACGGTTTCGTGTGGCATCGCCACAGATTTCAAAGAACAGGCGTTTCTCGTGGCACACTATCGAACACTTAGTTCCAGAAAGAACAATTAGTTTTAAATGGAACTATGTTTCGCATCCGGAGCTTCCTCTCTCACAAGGTCAACCACTTCGTTTCGACGAACACATACGGTTTCGAGTGGCATCGCCACACATTTCAGAGGACAGGCGCTTCTCCTGGCACAGTATCGAACACATAGTTTCAGATAGAACAATTACTTTAAAATGGAAGTAAGTTTCGCATCTGCGGTTTCCTCTCCCACAAGGTCGACCACTTAGTTTCGTCGAACACATACGGTCTCGATTAGCATCGCCACAGATTTCAGAGAACAGGCGCTTCTCCTGGCACAGTACCGAACACTTAGTTTCAGATAGAACAATTAGTTTTAAATGGAACTAAGTTTCGCATCTGGAGTTTCCTCTCTCACAAGGTCGACCACTTAGTTTCGTCGAACACATACGGTTTCGAGTAGCATCGCCACAGATTTCAGAGAACAGGCGCTTCTCCTGGCACAGTATCGGACACTTAGTTTCAGATAGAAAAATTAGTTTAGAATCGAACAAAGCTTCGCATTTGGAGTTTCCTCTCTCATAAGGTCGGCCACTTAGTTTCGTCGAACACATACGGTTGCGAGTAGCATCGCCACAGATTTCAGAGAACAGGCGCCTCCCCTGGCACAGTATCAAACACTTAGTTTCAGATAGAACAATTAGTTTAAAATGAAAGTAAGTTTCGCATCTGGAGTTTCCTCTCTCACAAGGTCGACCACTTAGTTTCGTCGAACACATACGGTTTCGAGTAGCATCGTCACAGAATTCAGAGAACAGGCGCCTCTCCTGGCACAGTATCGAACACTTAGTTTCAGATAGAACAATTAGTTTAAAATGTAACTATGTGTCGCATCTGGAGTTTCTGCTCTCACAAGGTCGACCACTTAGTTTCGTTGAACACATTCGGTTTCGAGTGGCATCGCCACAGGTTTCAGAGACAGGCGCTTCTACTGGCACAGTATCGAAAACTTAGTTTCAGATAGAACAATTAGTTTAAAATGGAACTATTGTTCGCATCTTGAGTTTCCTCTTTCACAAGGTCGACCACTTAGTTTCGCCGAACACATACGGTCTCGAGTAGCATCGCCACAGATTTCAGAGAACAGGCGCTTCTCCTGGCACAGTATCGGACACTTAGTTTCAGATAGAAAAATTAGTTTAGAATCGAACAAAGCTTCGCATTTGGAGTTTCCTCTCTCATAAGGTCGGCCACTTAGTTTCGTCGAACACATACGGTTGCGAGTAGCATCGCCACAGATTTCAGAGAACAGGCGCCTCTCCTGGCACAGTATCGAACACTTAGTTTCAGATAGAACAATTAGTTTTAAATGGAACTAAGTTTCGCATCTGGAGTTTCCTCTCTCACAAGGTCGACTACTTAGTTTCGTCGAACACATACGGTTTCGAGTAGCATCGCCACAGATTTCAGATAACAGGCGCTTCTCCTGGCACAGTATCCGACACTTAGTTTCAGATAGAAAAATTAGTTTAGAATGGAACAAAGCTTCGCATTTGGAGTTTCCTCTCTCATAAGGTCGGCCACTTAGTTTCCTCGAACACATACGGTTGCGAGTAGCATCGCCAAAGATTTCAGAGAACAGGCGCCTCCCCTGGCACAGTATCGAACACTTAGTTCCAGATAGAACAACTAGTTTAAATGGAACTTTGTTTCGCATCCGGAGTTTCCTCTCTCACAAGGTCAACCACTTAGTTTCGTCGAACACATACGGTTTCGAGTGGCATTGCCACAGATTTCAGGGAACAGGCGCTTCTCCTGGCACAGTATCGAACACTTAGTTTCAGATAGAACAATTAGTTTAAAATGGAACTAAGTTTCGCATCTGGAGTGTCCTATCCCACAAGGTCGACCACTTAGTTTCGTCGAACACATACGGTTTCGAGTAGCATCGCCACAGATTTCAGGGAACAGGCGCTTCTCCTGGCACAGTACCGAACACTTAGTTTCAGGTAGAACAATTAGTTTAAAATGGAATTATGTTTCGCATCTGGAGTTTCCTATACCACAAGGTCGACTACTTAGTTTCGTCGAACACATACGGTTTCGTGTGGCATCGCCACAGATTTCAGAGAACAGGCGTTTATCGTGGAACACTATCGAACACTTAGTTCCAGATAGAACAACTAGTTTAAATGGAACTTTGTTTCGCATCCGGAGTTTCCTCTCTCACAAGGTCAACCACTTAGTTTCGTCGAACACATACGGTTTCGAGTGGCATCGCCACAGATTTCAGAGAACAGGCGCTTCTCCTGGCACATTATCGAACACATAGTTGCAGATAGAACAATTAGTTTAAAATGGAACTAAGTTTCGCATCTGGGGTTTCCTCTCTCACAAGGTCGACCACTTAAGATCGTCGAACACATACGGTTTCGAGTGGCATCGCCATAGATTTCAGAGAACAGGCGCTTCTCCTGGCACAGTAGCGAACACTTAGTTTCAGGTAGAACAATTTGGTTAAAATGGAACTATGTTTCGCAACTGGAGATCCCTCTCTCAAAAGATCGACGACTTTATTTCGTCGAACACATACGGTTTCGAGTGGCATCGCCACAGATTTCAGAGTACAGGCGCTTCTCCTGGCACATTATCGAACCCATAGTTGCAGATAGAACAATTAGTTTAAAATGGAACTAAGTTTCGCATCTGGGGTTTCCTCTCTCACAAGGTCGACCACTTAGTTTCGTCGAACACATACGGTATCGAGTGGCATCGCCACACATTTCAGAGAACAGGCGCTTCTCCTGGCACAGTATCGAACACTTAGTTTCAGATAGAACAATTAGTTTAAAATGGAACTATGTTTCGCATCTGGAGTGTCCTATCCCACAAGGTCGACCACTTAGTTTCGTCGAACACATACGGTTTCGAGTAGCATCGCTACAGATTTCAGAGAACTGGCACTTCTCCTGGCACAGTATCGAACACTTAGTTTCAAATAGAACAATTAGTTTAAACTGGGACTAAGTTTCGCATCTTGAGTTTCCTCTCTCACAAGGTCGACAACTTAGTTTCGTCGAACACATACGGTTTCGAGTGGCATTGCCACAGATTTCAGGGAACAGGCGCTTCTGCTGGCACAGTATCGAACACTTAGTTTCAGATAGAACAATTAGTTTAAAATCGAACTAAGTTTCGCATCTGGAGTGTCCTATCCCACAAGGTCGACCACTTAGTTTCGTCGAACACATACGGTTTCGACTAGCATCGCTACAGATTTCAGAGAACTGGCCCTTCTCCTGGCACAGTATCGAACACTTAGTTTCAAATAGAAAAATTAGTTTAGAATGGAACAAAGCTTCGCATTTGGAGTTTCCTCTCTCATAAGGTCGGCCACTTAGTTTCCTCGAACACATACGGTTGCGAGTAGCATCGCCACAGATTTCAGAGAACAGGCGCCTCCCCTGGCACAGTATCGAACACTTAGTTCCTGATAGAACAACTAGTTTAAATGGAACTTTGTTTCGCATCCGGAGTTTCCTCTCTCACAAGGTCAACCACTTAGTTTCGTCGAACACATACGGTTTCGAGTGGCATTGCCACAGATTTCAGGGAACAGGCGCTTCTCCTGGCACAGTATCGAACACTCAGTTTCAGATAGAACAATTAGTTTAAAATGGAACTAAGTTTCGCATCTGGAGTGTCCTATCCCACAAGGTCGACCACTTAGTTTCGTCGAACACGTACGGTTTCGAGTGGCATTGCCACACATTTCAGAGAACAGGCGCTTCTGCTGGCACAGTATCGAACACTTAGTTTCAGATAGAACAATTAGTTTAAAATCGAACTAAGTTTCGCATCTGGAGTGTCCTATCCCACAAGGTCGACCACTTAGTTTCGTCGAACACATACGGTATCGAGTGGCATCGCCACACATTTCAGAGAACAGGCGCTTCTCCTGGCACAGTATCGAACACTTAGTTTCAGATAGAACAATTAGTTTAAAATGGAACTAAGTTTCGCATCTGGAGTGTCCTATCCCACAAGGTCGACCACTTAGTTTCGTCGAACACATACGGTTTCGACTAGCATCGCTACAGATTTCAGAGAACTGGCCCTTCTCCTGGCACAGTATCGAACACTTAGTTTCAAATAGAAAAATTAGTTTAGAATGGAACAAAGCTTCGCATTTGGAGTTTCCTCTCTCATAAGGTCGGCCACTTAGTTTCCTCGAACACATACGGTTGCGAGTAGCATCGCCACAGATTTCAGAGAACAGGCGCCTCCCCTGGCACAGTATCGAACACTTAGTTCCTGATAGAACAACTTGTTTAAATGGAACTTTGTTTCGCATCCGGAGTTTCCTCTCTCACAAGGTCAACCACTTAGTTTCGTCGAACACATACGGTTTCGAGTGGCATTGCCACAGATTTCAGGGAACAGGCGCTTCTCCTGGCACAGTATCGAACACTCAGTTTCAGATAGAACAATTAGTTTAAAATGGAACTAAGTTTCGCATCTGGAGTGTCCTATCCCACAAGGTCGACCACTTAGTTTCGTCGAACACATACGGTATCGAGTGGCATCGCCACACATTTCAGAGAACAGGCGCTTCTCCTGGCACAGTATCGAACACTTAGTTTCAGATAGAACAATTAGTTTATAATGGAACTAAGTTTCGCATCTGGAGTGTCCTATCCCACAAGGTTTCGAGTAGCATCGCTACAGGTTTCAGAGAACTGGCCCTTCTCCTGGCACAGTATCGAACACTTAGTTTCAGATAGAACCATTAGTTTAAAAGGGTACTAAATTTCGCATCTGGAGTTTCCTCTCTCACAAGGCGGCCACTTAGTTTCGTGGAACACATTCGGTTTCGAGTAGCATCGCCACAGATTTCAGAGAACAGGCGCTTTTCCTGGCACAGTATCGAACACTTAGCTTCAGATAGAACAATTAGTTTAAAACGGAACTAAGTTTCGCATCTGGAGTTTCCTCTCTCAGAAGGTCGACAACTTAGTTGCGAGTAGCATCGCGACTGATTTCAGAGAACAGGCGCTTCTCCTGGCACAGTATCGAACACTTAGTTTCAGATAGAACAATTACTTTAAAATTGTACTAAATTTCGCATCTGGAGTTTCCTCTCTCACAAGGCGGCCACTTAGTTTCGTCGAACACATAATGTTTCGAGTGGCATCGCCAGAGATTACAGAGAACAGGCGCTTCTCCTAGCACAGTATCGAACACTTAGTTTCAGATAGAACAATTAGTTTTAAATGGAACAATGTTTCTCATCTGGAGTTCCCTTTCGCACAAGGTCGACGACTTAATTTCGTCGAACACATACGGTTTCGAGTGGCATCGCCTGAGATTACAGAGAACAGGCGCTTCTCCTGGCACAGTATCGAAAACTTTCAGATAGAACAATTAGATTAAAATGGAACTATGTTTCGCATTTGGAGTTTCCTCTCTCACAAGGTCGGCCACTTAGTTTCGTCGAACACAAACGGTTTCGAGTGGCATCGCCACAGATTTCAGAGAACTGGCGCTTCTCCTGGCACAGTATCGAACACTTAGTTTCAGATAGAACAATTAGTATAAAATGGAACTATGTTTCGCATCTGGAGTTTCCTGTCTACAAAGTCGACCACTTAGTTTCGTCGAACACATACGGTTTCGAGTGGCATCGCCACAGATTTCAGAGAACAGGCGCTTCTCCTGGCACAGTATCCGACACTTAGTTTCAGATAGAAAAATTAGTTTAGAATGGAACAAAGCTTCGCATTTGGAGTTTCCTCTCTCATAAGGTCGGCCACTTAGTTTCCTCGAACACATACGGTTGCGAGTAGCATCGCCACAGATTTCAGAGAACAGGCGCCTCCCCTGGCACAGTATCGAACACTTAGTTCCAGATAGAACAACTAGTTTAAATGGAACTTTGTTTCGCATCCGGAGTTTCCTCTCTCACAAGGTCAACCACTTAGTTTCGTCGAACACATACGGTTTCGAGTGGCATTGCCACAGATTTCAGGGAACAGGCGCTTCTCCTGGCACAGTATCGAACACTTAGTTTCAGATAGAACAATTAGTTTAAAATGGAACTAAGTTTCGCATCTGCAGTTTCCTCTCTCACAAGGTCAACCACTTAGTTTCGTCGAACACATACGGTTTCGAGTAGCATCGCCACACATTTCAGAGAACAGGCGCGTCTCCTGGCACAGTATCGAACACTTATTTCAGACAGAACAATTAGTTTAAAATGGAACTACGTTTCGCATCTGGAATATCCTCTCTCACAAGATCAACCACTTAGTTTCGTCGAACACATACGGTTTCGAGTAGCATCGCCACACATTTCAGAGAACAGATGCTTCTCCTGGCACATTATCGAACACTTAGTTTCAGATAGAAGAATTAGTTTAAAATGGAACTAAGTTTCGCATCTGGAGTTTCCTCTCCCACAAGGTCGACCACTTAGCTGCCTCGAACACATACGGTTTCGAGTAGCATCGCCAGAGATTTCAGAGAACAGGCGCTTCTCCTGATACAGTATCGAACACTTATTTCAGACAGAACAATTAGTTTAAAATGGGACTAAGTTTCGCATCTGGAGTTTCCCCTCCCACAAGGTCGACCACTTAGCTTCCTCGAACACATACGGTTTCGAGTAGCATCGCCAGAGATTTCAGAGAACAGGCGCTTCTCCTGGCACAGTATCGAACACTTAGTTTCAGTTAGAACAATTAGTTTAAAATGGAACTAAGTTTCGCATCTGGAGTTTCTTCTCCCACAAGGTCGACCACTTAATTTCGTTGAACACATACGGTTTCGAGTGGCATCGCCACACATTTCAGAGAACAGGCGCTTCTCCTGGCACAGTATCGAACACTTAGCTTCAGATAGAAAAATTAGTTTAAACTGGACCTTTGTTTCGCATTTGGAGTTTCCTCTCTCACAAGGTCGACCACTTAATTTCGTTGAACACATACGGTTTCGAGTGGCATCGCCACAGATTTCAGAGAAGAGGCGCTTCTCCTGGCACAGTATCGAACACTTAGTTTCAGATAGAACCATTAGTTTAAAATGGTACTAAATTTCGCATCTGGAGTTTCCTCTCTCACAAGGCGGCCACTTAGTTTCGTGGAACACATTCGGTTTCGAGTAGCATCGCCACAGATTTCAGAGAACAGGCGCTTTTCCTGGCACAGTATCGAACACTTAGCTTCAGATAGAACAATTAGTTTAAAACGGAACTAAGTTTCGCATCTGGAGTTTCCTCTCTCAGAAGGTCGACAACTTAGTTGCGAGTAGCATCCCGACTGATTTCAGAGAACAGGCGCTTCTCCTGGCACAGTATCGAACACTTAGTTTCAGATAGAACAATTACTTTAAAATTGTACTAAATTTCGCATCTGGAGTTTCCTCTCTCACAAGGCGGCCACTTAGTTTCGTCGAACACATAATGTTTCGAGTGGCATCGCCACAGATTTCAGAGAACAGGCGCTTCTCCTGGCACATTATCGAACACATAGTTGCAGATAGAACAATTAGTTTAAAATGGAACTAAGTTTCGCATCTGGAGTTTCCTCTCTCACAAGGTCGGCCTCTTAGTATCGTCGAACACATACGTTTTCGAGTGGTATCGCCACAGATTTCAGAGAACAGGCGCTTCGCCTGGCACAGTATCGAACACTTAGTTTCAGATAGAACAATTACTTTAAAATGGAACTAAGCTTCGCATCGGGAGCTTCCTCTCTCACAAGGTGGACCACTTAGTTTCGTCGAACACATACGATTTCGAATAGCATCGACACTGATTTCAGAGAACAGGCGCTTCTCCTGGCACAGTATCGAACACTTAGTTTCAGATAGAACAATTAGTTTTAAATGGAACAATGTTTCTCATCTGGAGTTTCCTTTCGCACAAGGTCGACGACTTAATTTCGTCGAACACATACGGTTTCGAGTGGCATCGCCAGAGATTACAGAGAACAGGCGCTTCTCCTGGCACAGTATCGAAAACTTTCAGATAGAACAATTAGATTAAAATGGAACTATGTTTCGCATTTGGAGTTTCCTCTCTCACAAGGTCGGCCACTTAGTTTCGTCGAACACATACGGTTTCGAGTAGCATCGCCTCAGATTTCAGAGAACAGGCGCTTCTCCTGGCTCATTATCTAAAACTTAGTTTCACATAGAACAATTAGTTTAAAATGGAACTAAGTTTCGCATCTGGAGTTTCCTCTCTCACAAGGTCGGCCACTTGGTTTCGTCGAACACATACGGTTTCGAGTAGCATCGCCTCAGATTTCAGAGAACAGGCGCTTCTCCTTGCACAGTATTGAACACTTAGTTTCAGATAGAACAATTAGTTTAAAATGGCACTAAGTTTCGCGTCTGGAGTTTCCTCTCTCACAAGGTCAACCACTTAGTTTCGTCGAACACATACGGTTTCGAGTAGCATCGCCTCAGATTTCAGAGAACAGGCGCTTCTCCTGGCACAGTATTGAACACTTAGTTTCAGATAGAACAATTAGTTTAAAATGGCACGAAGTTTCGCGTCTGGAGTTTCCTCTCTCACAAGGTCAACCACTTAGTTTCGTCGAACATATACGGTTTCGAGTAGCATCGCCACAGCTTTCAGAGAACAGGCGCTTCCCCTGGCACAGTATCGAACACTTAGTTTCAGATAGAACAACTAGTTTAAAATGGAACTAAGTTTCGCATCCGGAGGTTCCCCTCTCACAAAGTGGACCACTTAGTTTGGTCAAACACTTAGGGTTTCGAGTGGCATCGCCACAGGTTTCAGAGAACAGGCGCTTTTCCTGGCACACTATCGAACACTTAGTTTCAGATAGAACAATTATTTTAAAATGGAATTAAGTTTATCATTTGGAGTTTCTTGCCTCACAAGGTTGACCACTTAGTTTTGTCGAACACAAACGGTTTCGAGTGGCATCGCCACAGATTTCAGAGAACTGGCGCTTCTCCTGGCACAGTATCGAACACTTAGTTTCAGATAGAACAATTAGTATAAAATGGAACTATGTTTCGCATCTGGAGTTTCCTGTCTACAAAGTCGACCACTTAGTTTCGTCGAACACATACGGTTTCGAGTGGCATCGCCACAGATTTCAGAGAGCAGGCGCTTCTCCTGGCACAGTATCGAACACTTATTTCAGACACAACAATTAGTTTAAAATGTAACTATGTTTCGCATCTGGAGTATCCTCCCTCACAAGGTCGACCACTTAGTTTCGTCGAACACATACGGTTTCGAGTAGCATCGCCACCGATTTCAGAGAACAGGCGCTTCCCCTGGCACGGTATCGAACACTTAGTTACAGATAGAACACTTAGTTTAAAATGGAACTCTGTTTCGCATTTGGAGTTTCATCTCTCACAAGGTCGACCACTTAGTTTCAACTCTCACAAGGTGGACCACTTAGTTTCGTCGAACACAAACGGTTTCGAGTACCATCGCCACAGATTTCAGAGAACAGGCGCTTCTCCTGGCTCATTATCGAAAACTTTGTTTCAGATAGAACAATTAGTTTAAAATGGAACTAAGTTTCGCATCTGGAATTTCCTCTCTCACAAGGTCGGCCACTTAGTTTCGTCGAACACATACGGTTTCGAGTAGCATCGCCTCAGAATTCAGAGAACAGGCGCTTCTCCTGGCACAGTATTGAACACTTAGTTTCAGATAGAACAATTAGTTTAAAATGGCACTAAGTTTCGCGTCTGGAGTTTCCTCTCCCACAAGGTCAACCACTTAGTTTCGTCGAACATATACGGTTTCGAGTAGCATCGCCACAGCTTTCAGAGAACAGGCGCTTCCCCTGGCACAGTATCGAACACTTAGTTTCAGATAGAACAATTAGTTTAAAATGGAACTAAGTTTCGCATCTGGAGTTTCCTCTCTCACAGGGTCGACCACTTAGATTCGTCGAACACATACGGTTTCGAGTAGCATCGCCACTGATTCCAGAGAACAGGCGCTTCTCCTGGCACAGTACCGAACACTAAGTTTCAGATAGAACAATTAGGTTAAAATGGAACTAAGCTTCGCATCTGGAGCTTCCTCTCTCACAAGGTGGACCACTTAGTTTCGTCGAACACATACGGTTTCGACGGGTATGGCCAGAGATTTCAGAGAACAGGCGCTTCTCCTGGCACAGTATCGAACACTTTCAGATAGAACAATTAGTTTAAAATGGAACTATGTTTCGCATCTGGAGTATCCTCCCTCACAAGGTCGACCACTTAGTTTCGTCGAACACATACGGTTTCGAGTAGCATCGCCACCGATTTCAGAGAACAGGCGCTTCCCCTGGCACGGTATCGAACACTTAGTTACAGATAGAACACTTAGTTTAAAAGGGAACTATGTTTCGCATTTGGAGTTTCATCTCTCACAAGGTCGGCCACTTAGTTTCAACTCTCACAAGGTGGACCACTTAGTTTCGTCGAACACAAACGGTTTCGAGTACCATCGCCACAGATTTCAGAGAACGGGCGCTTCTCCTGGCTCATTATCAAAAACTTAGTTTCAGATAGAACAATTAGTTTAAAATGGAACTAAGTTTCGCATCTCGAGATTCCTCTCTCACAAGGTGGACCACTTAGTTTCATCGAACATATACGGTTTCGAGTAGCATCGCCACTGATTTCAGAGATCAGGCGCTTCTCCTGGCACAGTATCGAACACTTAGTTTCAGATAGAACAATTTGTTTAAGATGGACCTAAGTTTCGCATCTGGAGTTTCCTCTCTCACATGGTCGACCATTTAGATTCGTCGAACACATACGGTTTCGAGTATCATCGCCACAGATTTCAGAGAACAGGCGCTTCTCCTGGCACAGTATCGAACACTTATTTCAGCCAGAACAATTAGTTTAAAATGGAACTATGTTTCGCATCTGGAGTATCCTCTCTCACAAGGTCAACCACTTAGTTTCGTCGAACACACACGGTTTCGAGTGGCATCGCCACAGATTTCAGAGATCAGGCGCTTCTCCTGGCACAGTCTCGAACACTTAGTTACAGATAGAACACTTAGTTTAAAATGGAACTGTGTTTCGTATTTGGAGTTTCCTCTCTCACAAGGTGGACCACTCAGTTTCGTCAAACACATACAGTTTCGAGTGGCATCGCCACAGATTTCGGAGAACAGGCGCTTCTCCTAGCACAGTATCGAACACTTAGTATCAGATAGAACAATTACTTTAAAATGGAACTAAGTAAGCTTCGCATCTCGGGATTCCTCTCTCACAAGGTGGACCACTTAGTTTCGTCGAACACATACGGTTTCGAGTAGCATCGCCTCAGAATTCAGAGAACAGGCGCTTCTCCTGGCACAGTATTGAACACTTAGTTTCAGATAGAACAATTAGTTTAAAATGGCACTAAGTTTCGCGTCTGGAGTTTCCTCTCCCACAAGGTCAACCACTTAGTTTCGTCGAACATATACGGTTTCGAGTAGCATCGCCACAGCTTTCAGAGAACAGGCGCTTCCCCTGGCACAGTATCGAACACTTAGTTTCAGATAGAACAATTAGTTTAAAATGGAACTAAGTTTCGCATCTGGAGTTTCCTCTCTCACAGGGTCGACCACTTAGATTCGTCGAACACATACGGTTTCGAGTAGCATCGCCACTGATTCCAGAGAACAGGCGCTTCTCCTGGCACAGTACCGAACACTAAGTTTCAGATAGAACAATTAGGTTAAAATGGAACTAAGCTTCGCATCTGGAGCTTCCTCTCTCACAAGGTGGACCACTTAGTTTCGTCGAACACATACGGTTTCGACGGGTATGGCCAGAGATTTCAGAGAACAGGCGCTTCTCCTGGCACAGTATCGAACACTTTCAGATAGAACAATTAGTTTAAAATGGAACTATGTTTCGCATCTGGAGTATCCTCCCTCACAAGGTCGACCACTTAGTTTCGTCGAACACATACGGTTTCGAGTAGCATCGCCACCGATTTCAGAGAACAGGCGCTTCCCCTGGCACGGTATCGAACACTTAGTTACAGATAGAACACTTAGTTTAAAAGGGAACTATGTTTCGCATTTGGAGTTTCATCTCTCACAAGGTCGGCCACTTAGTTTCAACTCTCACAAGGTGGACCACTTAGTTTCGTCGAACACAAACGGTTTCGAGTACCATCGCCACAGATTTCAGAGAACGGGCGCTTCTCCTGGCTCATTATCAAAAACTTAGTTTCAGATAGAACAATTAGTTTAAAATGGAACTAAGTTTCGCATCTCGAGATTCCTCTCTCACAAGGTGGACCACTTAGTTTCATCGAACATATACGGTTTCGAGTAGCATCGCCACTGATTTCAGAGATCAGGCGCTTCTCCTGGCACAGTATCGAACACTTAGTTTCAGATAGAACAATTTGTTTAAGATGGACCTAAGTTTCGCATCTGGAGTTTCCTCTCTCACATGGTCGACCATTTAGATTCGTCGAACACATACGGTTTCGAGTATCATCGCCACAGATTTCAGAGAACAGGCGCTTCTCCTGGCACAGTATCGAACACTTATTTCAGCCAGAACAATTAGTTTAAAATGGAACTATGTTTCGCATCTGGAGTATCCTCTCTCACAAGGTCAACCACTTAGTTTCGTCGAACACACACGGTTTCGAGTGGCATCGCCACAGATTTCAGAGATCAGGCGCTTCTCCTGGCACAGTCTCGAACACTTAGTTACAGATAGAACACTTAGTTTAAAATGGAACTGTGTTTCGTATTTGGAGTTTCCTCTCTCACAAGGTGGACCACTCAGTTTCGTCAAACACATACAGTTTCGAGTGGCATCGCCACAGATTTCGGAGAACAGGCGCTTCTCCTAGCACAGTATCGAACACTTAGTATCAGATAGAACAATTACTTTAAAATGGAACTAAGTAAGCTTCGCATCTCGGGATTCCTCTCTCACAAGGTGGACCACTTAGTTTCATCGAACACATACGGTTTCGAGTAGCATCGGCACTGATTTCAGAGATCAGGCGCTTCTCCTGGCACAGTATCGAACACTTAGTTTCAGATAGAACACTTAGTTTAAAATGGAACTGTGTTTCGTATTTGGAGTTTCCTCTCTCACAAGGTGGACCACTCAGTTTCGTCAAACACATACAGTTTCGAGTGGCATCGCCACTGATTTCGGAGAACAGGCGCTTCTCCTAGCACAGTATCGAACACTTAGTATCAGATAGAACAATTACTTTAAAATGGAACTAAGCTTCGCATCTCGAGATTCCCCTCTCACAAGGTGGACCACTTAGTTTCATAGAACATATACGGTTTCGAGTAGCATCGCCACTGATTTCAGAGATCAGGCGCTTCTCCTGGCACAGTATCTAACACTTAGTTTCAGATGGAGCATTTAGTTTAAAATTGAACTGTGTTTCGCATTTGGAGTTTCCTCTCTCACAAGGTGGACCACTCAGTTTCGTCAAACACATACGGTTTCGAGTGGCATCGCCACAGATTTCAGAGAACAGGCGCTTCTCCTGGCACAGTATCGAGCACTTAGTTTCAGATAGAACAATTCGTTTAAAATGGAAATACGTTTCGCATCTGGAGTTTCTTCTCTCACAAGGCGACCACTTAGTTTCGTCGGACACATACGGTTTCGAGTGGCATCGCCACATATTTCAGAGAACAGGCGCATCTCCTGGCACAGTATCGAACACTTAGTTTCAGATAGAACAATTAGTTTAAAATGGAAATGAGTTTCACATCTGGAGTTTGCTCTCTCACAAGGTCGACCATTTAGATTCGCCGAGCACATACGGTTTCGATTATCATCGCCACAGATTTCAGAGAACAGGCCCTTCTCCTGGCACAGTATCGAACACTTATTTCAGACAGAACAATTAGTTTAAAATGGAACTATGTTTCGCATCTGGAGTATCCTCTCTCACAAGGTCAACCACTTAGTTTCGTCGAACACACACGGTTTCGAGTGGCATCGCCACAGATTTCAGAGATCAGGCGCTTCTCCTGGCACAGTCTCGAACACTTAGTTACAGATAGAACACTTAGTTTAAAATGGAACTGTGTTTCGTATTTGGAGTTTCCTCTCTCACAAGGTGGACCACTCAGTTTCGTCAAACACATACGGTTTCGAGTGGCATCGCCACAGATTTCGGAGAACAGGCGCTTCTGCTAGCACAGTATCGAACACTTAGTATCAGATAGAACAATTACTTTAAAATGGAACTAAGCTTCGCATCTCGAGATTCCTCTCTCACAGGGTGGACCACTTAGTTTCATCGAACATATACGGTTTCGAGTAGCATCGCCACTGATTTCAGAGATCAGGCGCTTCTCCTGGCACAGTATCGAACACTTAGTTTCAGATAGAACAATTTGTTTAAGATGGACCTAAGTTTCGCATCTGGAGTTTCCTCTCTCACAAGGTCGACCACTTAGTTTCGTCGAACACATTCGGTTTCGAGTAGTATCGCCACAGGTTTTGCAGAACGAGAGTTTCTCCTGGCACAGTATCGACACTTAGTTTCAGATAGAAAAAATTAATTTAAAATGGAACTATGTTTCGCATCTGGAGTTTCCTCTCCCACTAGGTCGACCACTTAGTTTCGTCGAACACATACGGTTTCGAGGGGCATCGCCACAGATTTGAGTGAACGGGCGCTTCTCCTAGCACATTATCGAACACTTAGATTCAGATAGAACAATTAGTTTAAAATGGTACTAAGTTTCGCATCTGGAGTTTCCTCTCTCACAAGCGCGACCACTTAGTTTCGTGGACCACATACCGTTTCGAGGGGCATCGCCACAGATTTCAGAGAACAGGCGCTTCTCCTGGCACAGTATCGAACACTTAGTTTCAGATAGAACAGTTAGTTTAAAATGGAACTAAGTTTCGCTTCTGGAGTGTCCTCTCTCACAAGGTCGACCACTTAGTTTCGTCGAACATATACGGTTTCGAGTAGCATCGCCACAGATTTCAGAGAACAGGCGCTTCTCCTGGCACAGTACCGAACACTTAGTTTCAGATAGAACAATTAGTTTAAAATGGAACTATGTCTCGCATCTGGAGTTTCCTCTACCACAAGGTCGACCACTTATTTTCGTCGAACACATACGGTTTCGAGTGGCATCGCCACAGATTTCAGAGAACAGGCGCTTCTCCTGGCACAGTATCGAACACTTAATTTCAGATAGAACAATTAGTTTAAAATGGAACTAAGTTTTGCATCTGGAGTTTCCTCTCTCACAAGGTGGACCACTTAGTTTCGACGAACATATACGGTTTCGAGTAGCATCGCCACAGATTTCAGAGAACAGGCGCTTCTCCTGGCACAGTACCGAACACTTAGTTTCAGATAGAACAATTAGTTTAAAATGGAACTATGTCTCGCATCTGGAGTTTCCTCTACCACAAGGTCGACCACTTATTTTCGTCGAACACATACGGTTTCGAGTGGCATCGCCACAGATATCAGAGAACAGGCGCTTCTCCTGGCACATTATGGAACACTTAGTTTCAGATAGAACAATTAGTTTAAAATGGAACTAAGTTTCGCATCTGGAGTTTCCTCTCTCACAAGTCAACCATTTAGATGCGTCGAACACATACGGTTTCGAGTGGCATCGCTACAGATTTCAGAGAAGAGGCGCTTCTCCTGGCACAGTATCGAACACTTAGTTTCAGATAGAACAATTAGTTTAAAATGGAACTAAGTTTTGCATCCGGAGTTTCCTCTCTCAGAAGATCGACCACTTAGTTTCGACGAAACACATATGGTTTCGAGTAGCATCGCCACAGATTTCAGAGAACAGGCGCTTCTCCTGGCACAGTATCGAACACTTAGTTTCAGATAGAACCATTAGTTTAAAATGGAACTATGTTTCGTATCTGGAGTTTCCTCTCCCACTAGGTGGACCACTTAGTTCTGTCGAACAGATACGGTTTCTAGTAGCAACGCCACAGGTTTCAGAGGACAGGCACTTCTACTGGCAGAGTATCGAATACTTAGCTTCAGATAGAATATTTAGTTTCAAATGTAAATATGTTTCGCATTTTGAGTTTCCTCTCTCACAAGTCAACCATTTAGATGCGCCGAACACATACGGTTTCGAGTGGCATCGCTACAGATTTCAGAGAAGAGGCGCTTCTCCTGGCACAGTATCGAACACTTAGTTTCAGATAGAACAATTAGTTTAAAATGGAACTAAGTTTTGCATCCGGAGTTTCCTCTCTCAGAAGATCGACCACTTAGTTTCGACGAAACACATATGGTTTCGAGTAGCATCGCCACAGATTTCAGAGAACAGGCGCTTCTCCTGGCACAGTATCGAACACTTAGTTTCAGATAGAACCATTAGTTTAAAATGGAACTATGTTTCGTATCTGGAATTTCCTCTCCCACTAGGTGGACCACTTAGTTTTGTCGAACACATACGGTTTCTAGTAGCAACGCCACAGGTTTCAGAGGACAGGCACTTCTACTGGCAGAGTATCGAATACTTAGCTTCAGATAGAATATTTAGTTTCAAATGTAAATATGTTTCGCATTTGGAGTTTCCTCCCTCACAAGGTCGACCACTTAGTTTCGTCGAACACATACGGTTTCGAGTGGCATCGCCACAGATTTCAGAGAACAGGCGCTTCTCCTGGCACAGTATCGAACACTTAGTTTCAGATAGAACCATTAGTTTAAAATGGAACTATGTTTCGTATCTGGAGTTTCCTCTCCCACTAGGTGGACCACTTAGTTTTGTCGAACAGATACGGTTTCTAGTAGCAACGCCACAGGTTTCAGAGGACAGGCACTTCTACTGGCAGAGTATCGAATACTTAGCTTCATATAGAATATTTAGTTTCAAATGTAAATATGTTTCGCATTTGGAGTTTCCTCTCTCACAAGTCAACCATTTAGATGCGTCGAACACATACGGTTTCGAGTGGCATCGCTACAGATTTCAGAGAAGAGGCGCTTCTCCTGGCACAGTATCGAACACTTAGTTTCAGATAGAACAATTAGTTTAAAATGGAACTAAGTTTCGCATCTGGAGTTTCCTCTCTCGCAAGGTCGACCACTTAGTTTCGACAAACACATACGGTTTCGAGTGGCATCGCCACAGATTTGAGAGAGCAGGCGCTTCCCCTGGCACAGTATCGACCACTTAGTTTCGACGAACACATACGGTTTCGAATGGCATCGCCACAGATTTCAGAGAACAGGCGCTTCTCCTGGCACAGTACCGAACACTTAGTTTCAGATAGAACAATTAGTTTAAAATGGAACTATGTCTCGCATCTGGAGTTTCCTCTACCACAAGGTCGACAACTTATTTTCGTCGAACACATACGGTTTCGAGTGGCATCGCCACAGATATCAGAGAACAGGCGCTTCTCCTGGCACATTATGGAACACTTAGTTTCAGATAGAACAATTAGTTTAAAATGGAACTAAGTTTCGCATCTGGAGTTTCCTCTCTCACAAGTCAACCATTTAGATGCGTCGAACACATACGGTTTCGAGTGGCATCGCTACAGATTTCAGAGAAGAGGCGCTTCTCCTGGCACAGTATCGAACACTTAGTTTCAGATAGAACAATTAGTTTAAAATGGAACTAAGTTTTGCATCCGGAGTTTCCTCTCTCAGAAGATCGACCACTTAGTTTCGACGAAACACATATGGTTTCGAGTAGCATCGCCACAGATTTCAGAGAACAGGCGCTTCTCCTGGCACAGTATCGAACACTTAGTTTCAGATAGAACCATTAGTTTAAAATGGAACTATGTTTCGTATCTGGAGTTTCCTCTCCCACTAGGTTGACCACTTAGTTCTGTCGAACAGATACGGTTTCTAGTAGCAACGCCACAGGTTTCAGAGGACAGGCACTTCTACTGGCAGAGTATCGAATACTTAGCTTCGGATAGAATATTTAGTTTCAAATGTAAATATGTTTCGCATTTGGAGTTTCCTCTCTCACAAGTCAACCATTTAGATGCGCCGAACACATACGGTTTCGAGTGGCATCGCTACAGATTTCAGAGAAGAGGCGCTTCTCCTGGCACAGTATCGAACACTTAGTTTCAGATAGAACAATTAGTTTAAAATGGAACTAAGTTTTGCATCCGGAGTTTCCTCTCTCAGAAGATCGACCACTTAGTTTCGACGAAACACATATGGTTTCGAGTAGCATCGCCACAGATTTCAGAGAACAGGCGCTTCTCCTGGCACAGTATCGAACACTTAGTTTCAGATAGAACCATTAGTTTAAAATGGAACTATGTTTCGTATCTGGAATTTCCTCTCCCACTAGGTGGACCACTTAGTTTTGTCGAACACATACGGTTTCTAGTAGCAACGCCACAGGTTTCAGAGGACAGGCACTTCTACTGGCAGAGTATCGAATACTTAGCTTCAGATAGAATATTTAGTTTCAAATGTAAATATGTTTCGCATTTGGAGTTTCCTCCCTCACAAGGTCGACCACTTAGTTTCGTCGAACACATACGGTTTCGAGTGGCATCGCCACAGATTTCAGAGAACAGGCGCTTCTCCTGGCACAGTATCGAACACTTAGTTTCAGATAGAACCATTAGTTTAAAATGGAACTATGTTTCGTATCTGGAGTTTCCTCTCCCACTAGGTGGACCACTTAGTTTTGTCGAACAGATACGGTTTCTAGTAGCAACGCCACAGGTTTCAGAGGACAGGCACTTCTACTGGCAGAGTATCGAATACTTAGCTTCATATAGAATATTTAGTTTCAAATGTAAATATGTTTCGCATTTGGAGTTTCCTCTCTCACAAGTCAACCATTTAGATGCGTCGAACACATACGGTTTCGAGTGGCATCGCTACAGATTTCAGAGAAGAGGCGCTTCTCCTGGCACAGTATCGAACACTTAGTTTCAGATAGAACAATTAGTTTAAAATGGAACTAAGTTTCGCATCTGGAGTTTCCTCTCCCACAAGGTCGACCACTTAGCTTCGTCGAACTCATACGGTTTCGAGTAGCATCGCCACAGATTTCAGAGAACAGGCGCTTCTCCTGGCACAGTATCGAACACTTAGTTTCAGATAGAACAATTAGTTTAAAATTTAACAATGTTTCGCATCTGGAGTTTCCTCTCTCACATGGTCGACCACTTAGTTTCGTCGAACACATACGGTTTCGAGTGGCATCGCCACAGATTTCAGAAAACAGCCGCTTCTCCTGGCATAGTATCGAACACTTAGTTTCAGATAGAACAATTAATTTGAAATGGAACTAAGTTTCGCATCTGAAGTTTATTCTCTCACAAGGTCGGCCACTTACTTTCGTCGAACTCATACGGTTTCGAGTGGCAACGCCACAGATTTCAGAGAACAGGCGCTTCTCCTGGCACAGTATCAGAAACATAGTTTCAGATAGAACAATTAGTCTAAAATTGTACTAAATTTCGCATCTGGAGTTTCTTCCCTCACAAGGCGAGTACTTAATTTCCTCGAACACCTACGGTTTCGAGTGGCATCGCCACAGATTTCAAAGAACAGGCGCTTCTCCTGGCACAGTATCGAACACTTAGTTTCAGATAGAACAATTAATTTAAAATGGAACTAAGTTTCGCATCTGGAGTTTCCTCTCTCACAAGGTCGACCACTTAGTTTCCTCGAACACATACGGTTTCGAGTGGCATCGCCACACATTTCAGAGAACAGGCGCTTCTCCTGGCACAGTATCGAACACTTAGTATCAGATTGAAAAATTAGTTTAAAATGGAACTAAGTTTCGCATCTGGAGTTTCCTCTCTAACAAGGTCGACCACTTAGTTTCGTTGAATGCATACGGTTTCGAGTGGCAACGCCACAGATTTCAGAGAAGAGGCTCTTCTCCTGGCACAGTATCAGACACATAGGTTCAGATAGAACAATTAGTTTAAAATGGAACTAAGTTTCGCATCTGGAATTTCCTCTCTCACAAGATCAACCACTTAGTTTCCTCGAACACATACGGTTTCGAGTGGCATCGCCACACATTTCAGAGAACAGGCGCTTCTCCTGGCACAGTATCGAAAACTTAATTTCAGATAGGACAATTAGTTTTAAATGGAACTAAGTTTCGCTTCTGGAGTTTCCTCTCTCACAAGGTCGACCACTTAGTTTCGTTGAACACATACCGTTTCGAGTGCGCATCGCCACAGATTTCAGAGAACAGGCGCTTCTCCTGGCACAGTATCGAACACTTAGTTTCAGATAGAACAATTAGTTTAAAATTTAACTAAGTTTCGCATCTGGAGTTTCCTCTCTCACAAGGCCGACCACCTAGTTTCATCGAACACATACGGTTTCGAGTAGCATCGCGACAGATTTCCGAGAACCGGCACTTCTCCTGGCACAGTATCGAACACTTAGTGTCAGATAGAACAATAAGTTTAAAATGGAACTAAGTTTCGCATCTGGAGTTAACTCTCTCACCATGTCGACAACTTAGTTTCGTTGAACACATACTGTTTCGAGTGGCATCGCGACAGATTTCAGAGAACAGGCGCTTCTCCTGGCACAGTATCGAACACTTAGTTTCAGATAGAACGATTAGTTTAAAATGGAACTAAGTTTCGCATCTGGAGTTTTCTCTCTCACAAGGTCGGCCACTTAGTTTCGTCGAACACATACGGTTTCCAGTAGCATCGCCACAGATTTCAGAGAACAGGCGCTTCTCCTGGCACAGTATCGAACACTTAGTTTCAGGTAGAACAATAAGATTAAAATGGAACTATGTTTCGCATTTGGAGATTCCCCTCTCACAAGGTCGAGCACTTAGTTTCGTCGAACACATATGGTTTCGTGGGGCATCGCCACAGATTTCACAGAACAACCGCTTCTCCTGGCACAGTATCGAACACTTAGTATCGGATAGAACAATTAGTTTAAAATGGAACAAATCTTCGCATCTGGAGTTTCCTCACTCACAAGGTCGACCACTTAGTTTCGTCGAACACATACGGTTTCGAGTGGCATCGCCACAGATTTCAGAGAACAGGCGCTTCTCCTGGAACAGTATCGAACACTTAGTTTCAGATAGAACAATTAGTTTAAAATGGAACTATGTTCCGCATCTGGTGAATCCTCTCTCACAAGGTCGACCACTTAGTTTCGTCGAACACATACGGTTTCGAGTGGCATCGCCACACATTTCAGAGAACAGGCGTTTCTCCTGGCACAGTATCGAACACTTAGTGTCAGATAGGATTATTAGTTTAAAATGAACTAAGTTTCGCAATTTGGTGTTTCCTCTCTCACAAGGTCGACCACTTAGTTTCGTCGAACTCATACGGTTTCGAGTGGCATCGCCACAGATTTCAGAGAACAGGCGCTTCTCCTGGAACAGTATCGAACACTTAGTTTCAGATAGAACAATTAGTTTAAAATGGAACTATGTTCCGCATCTGGTGAATCCTCTCTCACAAGGTCGACCACTTAGTTTCGTCGAGCACATACGGTTTCGAGTGGCATCGCCACACATTTCAGAGAACAGGCGTTTCTCCTGGCACAGTATCGAACACTTAGTGTCAGATAGGATTATTAGTTTAAAATGAACTAAGTTTCGCAATTTGGAGTTTCCTCTCTCACAAGGTCGACCACTTAGTTTCGTCGAACTCATACGGTTTCGAGTGGCATCGCCACAGATTTCAGAGAACAGGCGCTTCTCCTGGCAGAGTATCGAAAACTTAGTTTCAGGTAGAACAATAAGATTAAAATGGAACTATGTTTCGCATTTGGAGTTTCCCCTCTCACAAGGTCGACCACTTAGTTTCGTCGAACACATACGGTTTCGAGTGGCATCGCCACACATTTCAGAGAACAGGCGCTTCTCCTGACACAGTATGGAACACATAGTTTCAGATAGACCAATTAGTTTAAAATGGAACTAAGTTTCGCATCTGGAGTTTCCTGTCCCACAAGGTCGACCACTTAGTTTCCTCGAACACATACGGTTTCGAGTTGTATCGCCACAGATTTCAGAGAACTGGCGCTTCTCCTGGCACAGTATCGAAAACTTAGTTCCAGATAGAACAATAAATTTAAAATGGAACGAAGTTTCGCATCTGGAGTTTCCTCTCCCACAAGGTCCACCACCTAGTTTCGTCGAACATATACGGTTTCGAGTAGCATCGCCACAGATTTCAGAGAACAGGCGCTTCTCCTGGCACCTTATCGAACACTTAGTTTCAGACAGAACAATTAGTTTAAAATAGAACTATGTTTCGCATCTGGAGTATCCTCTCTCACAAGGTCAACCACTTAGTTTCGTCGAACACATACGGTTTCGAGCGGCATCGCCACACAGTTCAGAGAACAGGCGCTTCTCCTGGCACAGTATCGAACACTTAGTTTCAGATAGAACAATTAGTTTAAAATGGAACTAAGTTTCGCATCTGGAGTTTCCTCTCTCAGAAGGTCGACCACTTAGTTTCGTCGAACACATACGGGTTTGAGTAGCATCGCGACAGATTTCAGAGAACAGGCGCTTCTCCTGGCACAGTATCGAACACTTAGTTTCAGATAGGTACAATTATATTAAAATGGAACTAAGTTTCGCATCTGGAGTTTCCTCTCTCAGAAGGTCGACCACTTAGTTTCGTCGAACACATACGGTTTCGAGTGGCATCGCCACAGATTTCACAGAACAGCCGCTTCTCCTGGCACAGTATCGAACACTTAGTTTCAGAGAGAACAATTAGTTTAAAATTGAACTACGTTTCGCATCTGGAGTTTCCTCTCTCACAAGGTCGACTACTTAGTTTCGTCAAACACATACGGTTTCGAGTGGCATCGCCACACATTTCAGAGAACAGGCGCTTCTCCTGTCACAGTATCGAACACTGAGTTTTAGAGAGAACAATTAGTTTAAAATGGAGCTATGTTTCGCACCTGGAGTATCCTCTCTCACAAGGTCGACCACTTAGTTTCGTCGAACACATACGGTTTCGAGTAGCATCGCCACAGATTTCAGAGAATAGGCGCTTCTCCTGGCACATTATCGAACACTTAGTTTCAGATAGAACAATTAGTTCAAAATGGAACTATGTTTCGCATCTGGAGTTTCCTCTCTCACAAGTTCGACCACTTAGTTTCGTCGAACACATTCGGTTTCGAGTAGCATCGCAACAGGTTTCAGAGAACAGGCGCTTCTCCTGGCACATTATCGAACACTTAGTTTCAGATAGAACAATTAGTTCAAAATGGAACTAAGTTTCGCATCTGGAGTTTCCTCTCTCACAAGGTCGACCACTTAGTTTCGTCGAACACATACGGTTTCGAGCGGCATCGCCACACAGTTCAGAAAACAGGCGCTTCTCCTGGCACAGAATCGAACACTTAGTTTCAGATAGAACAATTAGTTCAAAATGGAACTATGTTTCGCATCTGGAGTTTCCTCTCTCACATGGTCGACCACTTAGTTTCGTCTAACACATTCGGTTTCGAGTAGGATCGCCACAGGTTTCAGAAAACAGGCGCTTCTCCTGGCACATTATCGAACACTTAGTTTCAGATAGAACAATTAGTTCAAAATGGAACTAAGTTTCGCATCTGGAGTTTCCTCTCTCACAAGGTCGACCACTTAGTTTCGTCGAACACATACGGTTTCGAGCGGCATCGCCACACAGTTCAGAAAACAGGCGCTTCTACTGGCACAGAATCGAACACTTAGTTTCAGATAGAACAATTAGTTCAAAATGGAACTATGTTTCGCATCTGGAGTTTCCTCTCTCACATGGTCGACCACTTAGTTTCGTCTAACACATTCGGTTTCGAGTAGGATCGCCACAGGTTTCAGAAAACAGGCGCTTCTCCTGGCACATTATCGAACACTTAGTTTCAGATAGAACAATTAGTTCAAAATGGAACTATGTTTCGCATTTGGAGTTTCCTCTCTCACATGTTCGACCACTTAGTTTCGTCGAACACATTCGGTTTCGAGTAGCATCGCCACAGGTTTCAGAGAACAGGCGCTTCTCCTGGCACATTATCGAACACTTAGTTTCAGATAGAACAATTAGTTCAAAATGGAACTAAGTTTCGCATCTGGAGTTTCCTCTCTCACAAGGTCGACCACTTAGTTTCGTCGAACACATACGGTTTCGAGCGGCATCGCCACACAGTTCAGAAAACAGGCGCTTCTCCTTGCACAGAATCGAACACTTAGTTTCAGATAGAACAATTAGTTCAAAATGGAGCTATGTTTCGCACCTGGAGTATCCTCTCTCACAAGGTCGACCACTTAGTTTCGTCGAACACATACGGTTTCGAGTAGCATCGCCACAGATTTCAGAGAATAGGCGCTTCTCCTGGCACATTATCGAACACTTAGTTTCAGATAGAACAATTAGTTCAAAATGGAACTATGTTTCGCATCTGGAGTTTCCTCTCTCACAAGTTCGACCACTTAGTTTCGTCGAACACATTCGGTTTCGAGTAGCATCGCCACAGGTTTCAGAGAACAGGCGCTTCTCCTGGCACATTATCGAACACTTAGTTTCAGATAGAACAATTAGTTCAAAATGGAACTAAGTTTCGCATCTGGAGTTTCCTCTCCCACAAGGTCGACCACTTAGTTTCGTCGAACACATACGGTTTCGAGCGGCATCGCCATACAGTTCAGAGAACAGGCGCTTCTCCTGGCACAGTATCGAACTCCTAGATTCAGATAGAACAATTAGTTTCAAATGGAACTAAGTTTCGCATCTGCAGTTTCCTCTCTCACAAGGTCGACTACTTAGTTTCGTCAAACACATACGGTTTCGAGTGGCATCGCCACACATTTCAGAGAACAGGCGCTTCTCCTGTCACAGTATCGAACACTGAGTTTTAGAGAGAACAATTAGTTTAAAATGGAGCTATGTTTCGCACCTGGAGTATCCTCTCTCACAAGGTCGAGCACTTAGTTTCGTCGAACACATACGGTTTCGAGTAGCATCGCCACAGATTTCAGAGAATAGGCGCTTCTCCTGGCACATTATCGAACACTTAGTTTCAGATAGAACAATTAGTTCAAAATGGAACTATGTTTCGCATCTGGAGTTTCCTCTCTCACAAGTTCGACCACTTAGTTTCGTCGAACACATTCGGTTTCGAGTAGCATCGCCACAGGTTTCAGAGAACAGGCGCTTCTCCTGGCACATTATCGAACACTTAGTTTCAGATAGAACAATTAGTTCAAAATGGAACTAAGTTTCGCATCTGGAGTTTCCTCTCTCACAAGGTCGACCACTTAGTTTCGTCGAACACACACGGTTTCGAGCGGCATCGCCACACAGTTCAGAAAACAGGCGCTTCTCCTGGCACAGAATCGAACACTTAGTTTCAGATAGAACAATTAGTTCAAAATGGAACTATGTTTCGCATCTGGAGTTTCCTCTCTCACATGGTCGACCACTTAGTTTCGTCTAACACATTCGGTTTCGAGTAGGATCGCCACAGGTTTCAGAAAACAGGCGCTTCTCCTGGCACATTATCGAACACTTAGTTTCAGATAGAACAATTAGTTCAAAATGGAACTATGTTTCGCATTTGGAGTTTCCTCTCTCACAAGGTCGACCACTTAGTTTCGTCGAACACATTCGGTTTCGAGTAGCATCGCCACAGGTTTCAGATAACAGGCGCTTCTCCTGGCACATTATCGAACACTTAGTTTCAGATAGAACAATTAGTTCAAAATGGAACTAAGTTTCGCATCTGTAGTTTCCTCTCTCAGAAGGTCGACCACTTAGTTTCGTCGAGCACATACGGTTTCGAGTAGCATCGCGACAGATTTCAGAGAACAGGCGCTTCTCCTGGCACAGTATGGAACACTTAGTTTCAGATAGAACAATTAGTTTAAAATGGAACTAAGTTTCGCATCTGGAGTTTCCTCTCTTACAAGGTCGACCACTTAGTTTCGTCGAACACATACGGTTTCGAGCGGCATCGCCACACAGTTCAGAGAACAGGCGCTTCTCCTGGCACAGTATCGAACAATTAGTTTCAGATAGAACAATTAGTTTAAAATGGAACTAAGTTTCGCATCTGGCGTTTCCTCTCTCAGAGGTCGACCACTTAGTTTCGTCGAACACATACGGTTTCGAGTAGCATCGCCACAGATTTCAGAGAATAGGCGCTTCTCCTGGCACATTATCGAACACTTAGTTTCAGATAGAACAATTAGTTCAAAATGGAACTATGTTTCGCATCTGGAGTTTCCTCTCTCACAAGTTCGACCACTTAGTTTCGTCGAACACATTCGGTTTCGAGTAGCATCGCCACAGGTTTCAGAAAACAGGCGCTTCTCCTGGCACATTATCGAACACTTAGTTTCAGATAGAACAATTAGTTCGAAATGGAACTAAGTTTCGCATCTGGAGTTTCCTCTCTCACAAGGTCGACCACTTAGTTTCGTCGAACACATACGGTTTCGAGCGGCATCGCCACACAGTTCAGAAAACAGGCGCTTCTCCTGGCACAGAATCGAACACTTAGTTTCAGATAGAACAATTAGTTCAAAATGGAACTATGTTTCGCATCTGGAGTTTCCTCTCTCACATGGTCGACCACTTAGTTTCGTCTAACACATTCGGTTTCGAGTAGGATCGCCACAGGTTTCAGAAAACAGGCGCTTCTCCTGGCACATTATCGAACACTTAGTTTCAGATAGAACAATTAGTTCAAAATGGAACTATGTTTCGCATTTGGAGTTTCCTCTCTCACAAGTTCGACCACTTAGTTTCGTCGAACACATTCGGTTTCGAGTAGCATCGCCACAGGTTTCAGAGAACAGGCGCTTCTCCTGGCACATTATCGAACACTTAGTTTCAGATAGAACAATTAGTTCAAAATGGAACTAAGTTTCGCATCTGGAGTTTCCTCTCTCACAAGGTCGACCACTTAGTTTCGTCGAACACATACGGTTTCGAGCGGCATCGCCACACAGTTCAGAAAACAGGCGCTTCTCCTGGCACAGAATCGAACACTTAGTTTCAGATAGAACAATTAGTTCAAAATGGAGCTATGTTTCGCACCTGGAGTATCCTCTCTCACAAGGTCGACCACTTAGTTTCGTCGAACACATACGGTTTCGAGTAGCATCGCCACAGATTTCAGAGAATAGGCGCTTCTCCTGGCACATTATCGAACACTTAGTTTCAGATAGAACAATTAGTTCAAAATGGAACTATGTTTCGCATCTGGAGTTTCCTCTCTCACAAGTTCGACCACTTAGTTTCGTCGAACACATTCGGTTTCGAGTAGCATCGCCACAGGTTTCAGAAAACAGGCGCTTCTCCTGGCACATTATCGAACACTTAGTTTCAGATAGAACAATTAGTTCGAAATGGAACTAAGTTTCGCATCTGGAGTTTCCTCTCTCACAAGGTCGACCACTTAGTTTCGTCGAACACATACGGTTTCGAGCGGCATCGCCACACAGTTCAGAAAACAGGCGCTTCTCCTGGCACAGAATCGAACACTTAGTTTCAGATAGAACAATTAGTTCAAAATGGAACTATGTTTCGCATCTGGAGTTTCCTCTCTCACATGGTCGACCACTTAGTTTCGTCTAACACATTCGGTTTCGAGTAGGATCGCCACAGGTTTCAGAAAACAGGCGCTTCTCCTGGCACATTATCGAACACTTAGTTTCAGATAGAACAATTAGTTCAAAATGGAACTATGTTTCGCATTTGGAGTTTCCTCTCTCACAAGTTCGACCACTTAGTTTCGTCGAACACATTCGGTTTCGAGTAGCATCGCCACAGGTTTCAGAGAACAGGCGCTTCTCCTGGCACATTATCGAACACTTAGTTTCAGATAGAACAATTAGTTCAAAATGGAACTAAGTTTCGCATCTGGAGTTTCCTCTCTCACAAGGTCGACCACTTAGTTTCGTCGAACACATACGGTTTCGAGCGGCATCGCCACACAGTTCAGAGAACAGGCGCTTCTCCTGGCACAGAATCGAACACTTAGTTTCAGATAGAACAATTAGTTCAAAATGGAGCTATGTTTCGCACCTGGAGTATCCTCTCTCACAAGGTCGACCACTTAGTTTCGTCGAACACATACGGTTTCGAGTAGCATCGCCACAGATTTCAGAGAATAGGCGCTTCTCCTGGCACATTATCGAACACTTAGTTTCAGATAGAACAATTAGTTCAAAATGGAACTATGTTTCGCATCTGGAGTTTCCTCTCTCACAAGTTCGACCACTTAGTTTCGTCGAACACATTCGGTTTCGAGTAGCATCGCCACAGGTTTCAGAGAACAGGCGCTTCTCCTGGCACATTATCGAACACTTAGTTTCAGATAGAACAATTAGTTCAAAATGGAACTAAGTTTCGCATCTGGAGTTTCCTCTCCCACAAGGTCGACCACTTAGTTTCGTCGAACACATACGGTTTCGAGCGGCATCGCCATACAGTTCAGAGAACAGGCGCTTCTCCTGGCACAGTATCGAACTCCTAGATTCAGATAGAACAATTAGTTTCAAATGGGACTAAGTTTCGCATCTGCAATTTCCTCTCTCAAAAGGTCGACCACTTAGTTTCGTCGAACACATACAGTTTCGATTAGCATTACCACAGATTTCACAGAACAGGCGCTTCTCCGGGCAAAGTATCGAACTCTTAGTTTCAGATAGAACAATTACTTTAAAATGGAACTAAGTTTCGTATCTGGAGATTCCTCTCCCACAAGGTCGACCACTTAGTTTCGTCGAACACATACGGTTTCGAGTAGCAACGCCACAGATATCAGAGAACAGGCGCTTCTACTGGCAGATTATCGAACACTTAGTTTCAGATGGAACATTTGGTTTAAAATGGAACTAAGTTTCGCATCTGGAGTTTCCTCTCTCACAAGGTCGGCCACTCAGTTTCATCGAACACATACGGTTTCGAGTGGCATCGCCACAGATTTCACAGAACAGCCGCTTCTCCTGGCACAGTATCGAATACTTAGTTTCAGAGAGAACAATTAGTTTAAAATTGAACTACGTTTCGCATCTGGAGTTTCCTCTCTCACAAGGTCGACTACTTAGTTTCGTCAAACACATACGGTTTCGAGTGGCATCGCCACACATTTCAGAGAACAGGCGCTTCTCCTGTCACAGTATCGAACACTGAGTTTTAGAGAGAACAATTAGTTTAAAATGGAGCTATGTTTCGCACCTGGAGTATTCTCTCTCACAAGGTCGACCACTTAGTTTCGTCGAACACATACGGTTTCGAGTAGCATCGCCACAGATTTCAGAGAATAGGCGCTTCTCCTGGCACATTATCGAACACTTAGTTTCAGATAGAACAATTAGTTCAAAATGGAAATATGTTTCGCATCTGGAGTTTCCTCTCTCACAAGTTCGACCACTTAGTTTCGTCGAACACATTCGGTTTCGAGTAGCATCGCCACAGGTTTCAGAGAACAGGCGCTTCTCCTGGCACATTATCGAACACTTAGTTTCAGATAGAACAATTAGTTCAAAATGGAACTAAGTTTCGCATCTGGAGTTTCTTCTCTCACAAGGTCGACCACTTAGTTTCGTCGAACACATACGGTTTCGAGCGGCATCGCCACACAGTTCAGAAAACAGGCGCTTCTCCTGGCACAGAATCGAACACTTAGTTTCAGATAGAACAATTAGTTCAAAATGGAACTATGTTGCGCATCTGGAATTTCCTCTCTCACATGGTGGACCACTTAGTTTCGTCTAACACATTCGGTTTCGAGTAGGATCGCCACAGGTTTCAGAAAACAGGCGCTTCTCCTGGCACATTATCGAACACTTAGTTTCAGATAGAACAATTAGTTCAAAATGGAACTATGTTTCGCATTTGGAGTTTCCTCTCTCACAAGGTCGACCACTTAGTTTCGTCGAACACATTCGGTTTCGAGTAGCATCGCCACAGGTTTCAGATAACAGGCGCTTCTCCTGGCACATTATCGAACACTTAGTTTCAGATAGAACAATTAGTTCAAAATGGAACTAAGTTTCGCATCTGTAGTTTCCTCTCTCAGAAGGTCGACCACTTAGTTTCGTCGAGCACATACGGTTTCGAGTAGCATCGCGACAGATTTCAGAGAACAGGCGCTTCTCCTGGCACAGTATGGAACACTTAGTTTCAGATAGAACAATTAGTTTAAAATGGAACTAAGTTTCGCATCTGGAGTTTCCTCTCTTACAAGGTCGACCACTTAGTTTCGTCGAACACATACGGTTTCGAGCGGCATCGCCACACAGTTCAGAGAATAGGCGCTTCTCCTGGCACAGTATCGAACAATTAGTTTCAGATAGAACAATTAGTTTAAAATGGAACTAAGTTTCGCATCTGGCGTTTCCTCTCTCAGAGGTCGACCACTTAGTTTCGTCGAACACATACGGTTTCGAGTAGCATCGCCACAGATTTCAGAAAATAGGCGCTTCTCCTGGCACATTATCGAACACTTAGTTTCACATAGAACAATTAGTTCAAAATGGAACTATGTTTCGCATCTGGAGTTTCCTCTCTCCCAAGTTCGACCACTTAGTTTTGTCGAACACATTCGGTTTCGAGTTGCATCGCCACAGGTTTCAGAGAACAGCCGCTTCTCCTGGCACATTATCGAACACTTAGTTTCAGATAGAACAATTAGTTCAAAATGGAACTAAGTTTCGCATCTGGAGTTTCCTCTCTCACAAGGTCGACCACTTAGTTTAGTCGAACACATACGGTTTCGAGCGGCATCGCCACACAGTTCAGAAAACAGGCGCTTCTCCTGGCACAGAATCGAACACTTAGTTTCAGATAGAACAATTAGTTCAAAATGGAACTATGTTTCGCATTTGGAGTTTCCTCTCTCACAAGGTCGACCACTTAGTTTCGTCGAACACATTCGGTTTCGAGTAGGATCGCCACAGGTTTCAGAAAACAGGCGCTTCTCCTGGCACAGTATCGAACACTTAGATTCAGACAGAACAATTAGTTTAAAATGGAACTAAGTTTCGCATCTGGATTTTCCTCTCTCACCAGGTCGACCACTTAGTTTCATCGAACACATACGGTTTCGAGTGGCATCGCCACAGTTTTTAGAGAACAGGCGCTTCTCCTGGCACAGTATCGAACACTTAGTTTCAGATAGAACAATTAGTTTAAAATGGAACTAAGTTTCGCATCTGGTGTTTCCTCTCCCACAAGGTCGACCACTTAGTTTCGTCAAACACATACGGGTTCGAGTAGCATCGCGACAGATTTCAGAGAACAGGCGCTTCTCCTGGCACAGTATGGAACACTTAGTTTCAGATAGAACAATTAGTTTAAAATGGAACTAAGTTTCGCATCTGGAGTTTCCTCTCTCACAAGGTCGACCACTTAGTTTCGTCGAACACATACGGTTTCGAACGGCATCGCCACACAGTTCAGAGAACAGGCGCTTCTCCTGGCACAGTATCGAACACTTAGTTTCAGATAGAACAATTAGTTTAAAATGGAACTAAGTTTCGCATCTGGAGTTTCCTCTCTCACCAGGTCGACCACTTAGTTTCGTCGAACACATACGGTTTCGAGTAGCATCACCACAGATTTCACAGAACAGGCGCTTCTCCGCGCACAGTATCGAACACTTAGTTTCAGATAGAACAATTAGTTTAAAATGAACTAAGTTTCGCATCTGGAGTTTCCTCTCCCACAAGGTCGACCACTTAGTTTCATCGAACACATACGGTTTCGAGTGGCATCGCCACAGTTTTTAGAGAACAGGCGCTTCTCCTGGCACAGTATCGAACACTTAGTTTCAGATAGAACAATTAGTTTAAAATGGAACTAAGTTTCGCATCTGGTGTTTCCTCTCCCACAAGGTCGACCACTTAGTTTCGTCAAACACATACGGGTTCGAGTAGCATCGCGACAGATTTCAGAGAACAGGCGCTTCTCCTGGCACAGTATGGAACACTTAGTTTCAGATAGAACGATTAGTTTAAAATGGAACTAAGTTTCGCATCTGGAGATTCTTCTCTCACATGGTCGAACACTTAGTTTCGTCGAACACACACGGTTTCGAGTAGCATCGACACAGATTTCAGAGAACACGCGCTTCTCCAGGCACAGTATCGAACACTTAGTTTCAAATAGAACAATTAGTTTAAAATGGAACTAAATTTCGCATCTGGAGTTTCCTCTCTCACAAGGTCGGCCACTTAGTTTCGTCGAACACATACGGTTTCGAGTAGCATCGCCACACATTTCAGAGAACAGGCGCTTCTCCCGGCACAGTATCGAAAACTTTGTTTCTGATAGAACAATTAGTTTTAAATGGAACTAATTTTCGCATCTGGAGTTTCCTCTCCCACAAGGTCGACCACTTAGTTTCGTCCAACACATACGGTTTCGAGTGGCATCGCCACAGATTTCAAAGAACAGGAGCTTCTCCTGGCACAGTATCGAACACTTAATTTCAGATAGAACAATTAGTTTTAAATGGAACTAAACTTCGCATCTGGAGTTTCCTCCCTCACAAGGTGGACCACTTAGTTTCGTCGAACACATACGGTTTCGAGCGGCATCGCCACACAGTTCAGAGAATAGGCGCTTCTCCTGGCACAGTATCGAACAATTAGTTTCAGATAGAACAATTAGTTTAAAATGGAACTAAGTTTCGCATCTGGCGTTTCCTCTCTCAGAGGTCGACCACTTAGTTTCGTCGAACACATACGGTTTCGAGTAGCATCGCCACAGATTTCAGAAAATAGGCGCTTCTCCTGGCACATTATCGAACACTTAGTTTCACATAGAACAATTAGTTCAAAATGGAACTATGTTTCGCATCTGGAGTTTCCTCTCTCCCAAGTTCGACCACTTAGTTTTGTCGAACACATTCGGTTTCGAGTTGCATCGCCACAGGTTTCAGAGAACAGCCGCTTCTCCTGGCACATTATCGAACACTTAGTTTCAGATAGAACAATTAGTTCAAAATGGAACTAAGTTTCGCATCTGGAGTTTCCTCTCTCACAAGGTCGACCACTTAGTTTAGTCGAACACATACGGTTTCGAGCGGCATCGCCACACAGTTCAGAAAACAGGCGCTTCTCCTGGCACAGAATCGAACACTTAGTTTCAGATAGAACAATTAGTTCAAAATGGAACTATGTTTCGCATTTGGAGTTTCCTCTCTCACAAGGTCGACCACTTAGTTTCGTCGAACACATTCGGTTTCGAGTAGGATCGCCACAGGTTTCAGAAAACAGGCGCTTCTCCTGGCACAGTATCGAACACTTAGATTCAGACAGAACAATTAGTTTAAAATGGAACTAAGTTTCGCATCTGGATTTTCCTCTCTCACCAGGTCGACCACTTAGTTTCATCGAACACATACGGTTTCGAGTGGCATCGCCACAGTTTTTAGAGAACAGGCGCTTCTCCTGGCACAGTATCGAACACTTAGTTTCAGATAGAACAATTAGTTTAAAATGGAACTAAGTTTCGCATCTGGTGTTTCCTCTCCCACAAGGTCGACCACTTAGTTTCGTCAAACACATACGGGTTCGAGTAGCATCGCGACAGATTTCAGAGAACAGGCGCTTCTCCTGGCACAGTATGGAACACTTAGTTTCAGATAGAACAATTAGTTTAAAATGGAACTAAGTTTCGCATCTGGAGTTTCCTCTCTCACAAGGTCGACCACTTAGTTTCGTCGAACACATACGGTTTCGAACGGCATCGCCACACAGTTCAGAGAACAGGCGCTTCTCCTGGCACAGTATCGAACACTTAGTTTCAGATAGAACAATTAGTTTAAAATGGAACTAAGTTTCGCATCTGGAGTTTCCTCTCTCACCAGGTCGACCACTTAGTTTCGTCGAACACATACGGTTTCGAGTAGCATCACCACAGATTTCACAGAACAGGCGCTTCTCCGCGCACAGTATCGAACACTTAGTTTCAGATAGAACAATTAGTTTAAAATGAACTAAGTTTCGCATCTGGAGTTTCCTCTCCCACAAGGTCGACCACTTAGTTTCATCGAACACATACGGTTTCGAGTGGCATCGCCACAGTTTTTAGAGAACAGGCGCTTCTCCTGGCACAGTATCGAACACTTAGTTTCAGATAGAACAATTAGTTTAAAATGGAACTAAGTTTCGCATCTGGTGTTTCCTCTCCCACAAGGTCGACCACTTAGTTTCGTCAAACACATACGGGTTCGAGTAGCATCGCGACAGATTTCAGAGAACAGGCGCTTCTCCTGGCACAGTATGGAACACTTAGTTTCAGATAGAACGATTAGTTTAAAATGGAACTAAGTTTCGCATCTGGAGATTCTTCTCTCACATGGTCGAACACTTAGTTTCGTCGAACACACACGGTTTCGAGTAGCATCGACACAGATTTCAGAGAACACGCGCTTCTCCAGGCACAGTATCGAACACTTAGTTTCAAATAGAACAATTAGTTTAAAATGGAACTAAATTTCGCATCTGGAGTTTCCTCTCTCACAAGGTCGGCCACTTAGTTTCGTCGAACACATACGGTTTCGAGTAGCATCGCCACACATTTCAGAGAACAGGCGCTTCTCCCGGCACAGTATCGAAAACTTTGTTTCTGATAGAACAATTAGTTTTAAATGGAACTAATTTTCGCATCTGGAGTTTCCTCTCCCACAAGGTCGACCACTTAGTTTCGTCCAACACATACGGTTTCGAGTGGCATCGCCACAGATTTCAAAGAACAGGAGCTTCTCCTGGCACAGTATCGAACACTTAATTTCAGATAGAACAATTAGTTTTAAATGGAACTAAACTTCGCATCTGGAGTTTCCTCCCTCACAAGGTGGACCACTCTGTTTCGTCGAACGCATACCGTTTCGTGTGGTATCGCCACACGTTTCACAGAACCGGCGCTTCTCCTGGCACAGTATCGAGCACTTAGTTTCAGATAGAACAATTTGTTTAAAATGGAACTAAGTTTGGCATCTGGAGATTCCTCTCCCACAACGTCGAAAATTTAGATTCGTCGAACACATACGGTTTCGAGTAGCATCGCCACACATTTCAGAGAACAGGCGCTTCTCCTGGCACATTATCGAACACTTAGTTTCAGATAGAACAATTAGTTCAAAATGGAACTAAGTTTCGCATCTGGAGTTTCTTCTCTCACAAGGTCGACCACTTAGTTTCGTCGAACACATACGGTTTCGAGCGGCATCGCTACACAGTTCAGAAAACAGGCGCTTCTCCTGGCACAGAATCGAACACTTAGTTTCAGATAGAACAATTAGTTCAAAATGGAACTATGTTTCGCATCTGGAATTTCCTCTCTCACATGGTGGACCACTTAGTTTCGTCTAACACATTCGGTTTCGAGTAGGATCGCCACAGGTTTCAGAAAACAGGCGCTTCTCCTGGCACATTATCGAACACTTAGTTTCAGATAGAACAATTAGTTCAAAATGGAACTAAGTTTCGCATCTGGAGTTTCCTCTCTCACAAGGTCGACCACTTAGTTTCGTCGAACACATTCGGTTTCGAGTAGCATCGCCACAGGTTTCAGAGAACAGGCGCTTCTCCTGGCACATTATCGAACACTTAGTTTCAGATAGAACAATTAGTTCAAAATGGAACTAAGTTTCGCATCTGGAGTTTCCTCTCTCACAAGGTCGACCACTTAGTTTCGTCGAACACATACGGTTTCGAGCGGCATCGCCACACAGTTCAGAAAACAGGCGCTTCTCCTGGCACAGAATCGAACACTTAGTTTCAGATAGAACAATTAGTTCAAAATGGAGCTATGTTTCGCACCTGGAGTATCCTCTCTCACAAGGTCGACCACTTAGTTTCGTCGAACACATACGGTTTCGAGTAGCATCGCCACAGATTTCAGAGAATAGGCGCTTCTCCTGGCACATTATCGAACACTTAGTTTCAGATAGAACAATTAGTTCAAAATGGAAATATGTTTCGCATCTGGAGTTTCCTCTCTCACAAGTTCGACCACTTAGTTTCGTCGAACACATTCGGTTTCGAGTAGCATCGCCACAGGTTTCAGAGAACAGGCGCTTCTCCTGGCACATTATCGAACACTTAGTTTCAGATAGAACAATTAGTTCAAAATGGAACTAAGTTTCGCATCTGGAGTTTCTTCTCTCACAAGGTCGACCACTTAGTTTCGTCGAACACATACGGTTTCGAGCGGCATCGCCACACAGTTCAGAAAACAGGCGCTTCTCCTGGCACATTATCGAACACTTAGTTTCAGATAGAACAATTAGTTCAAAATGGAACTAAGTTTCGCATCTGGAGTTTCCTCTCTCACAAGTTCGGCCACTTAGTTTCGTCGAACACATACGGTTTCGAGTAGCATCGCCACAGATTTCAGAGCACAGGCGCCTCTCCTGGCACAGTATCGAACACTTAGTTTCAGATAGAACAATTAGTTTAAAATGGAAGTAAGTTTCGCATCTGCAGTTTCCTCTCTCACAAGGTCGACCACTTAGTTTCGTCGAACACATACGGTTTCGAGTAGCATCGCCACAGATTTCACAGAACAGGCGCTTCTCCTGGCAAAGTATCAAAAACTTAGTTTCAGATAGAACAATTAGTTTAAAATGGAACTAAGTTTCGCATCTGGAGTTTCCTCCCTCACAAGGTCGGCCACTTAGTTACGTCGAACACATACGGTTTCGAGTGGCATCGCCACAGATTTCACAGAACAGCCGCTTCTCCTGGCACAGTATCGAACACTTAGTTTCAGAGAGAACAATTAGTTTAAAATTGAACTATGTTTCGCATCTGGAGTTTCCTCTCTCACCAGGTCGGCCACTTAGTTTCGTCGAACACATACGGTTTCGAGTAGCATCGCCACAGATTTCAGAGAACAGGCGCTTCTCCTGGCACAGTATCGAACACTTAGTTCCAGATAGAACAATTAGTTTAAAATGGAACTATTTTTCGCATTTGGAGCTTCCTCTCTCGCAAGGTGGACCACTTAGTTTCGTCGAACACATACGGTTTCGAGTGGCATCGTCACACATTTCAGAGAACAGGCGCTTCTCCTGGCACAGTAACGAACACTTAGTTTCAGATAGAACAATTAGTTTAAAATGGAACTAAGTTTCGCATCTGGAGTTTCCTCCCTCACAAGGTCGGCCACTTAGTTACGTCGAACACATACGGTTTCGAGTGGCATCGCCACAGATTCACAGAACAGCCGCTTCTCCTGGCACAGTATCGAACACTTAGTTTCAGAGAGAACAATTAGTTTAAAATTGAACTATGTTTCGCATCTGGAGTTTCCTCTCTCACAAGGTCGGCCACTTAGTTTCGTCGAACACATACGGTTTCGAGTAGCATCGCCACAGATTTCAGAGAACAGGCGCTTCTCCTGGCACAGTATCGAACACTTAGTTCCAGATAGAACAATTAGTTTAAAATGGAACTATTTTTCGCATTTGGAGCTTCCTCTCTCGCAAGGTGGACCACTTAGTTTCGTCGAACACATACGGTTTCGAGTGGCATCGTCACACATTTCAGAGAACAGGCGCTTCTCCTGGCACAGTAACGAACACTTAGTTTCAGATAGAACAATTAGTTTAAAATGGAACTAAGTTTCGCATTTGGAGTTTCCTCTCTCACAAGTTCGACAACTTAGTTTCGTCGAACACATACGGTTTCGAGTGGCATCGCCACAGATTTCAGAGAACAGGCACTTCCCCTGGCGCAGTATCGAACACTCAGTTACAGATAGAACTATTAGTTTAAATTGGACCTATGTTTCGCATTTGGCGTTTCCTCTCTCACAAGTTCGACCACTTAGTTTCGTCGAACACATACGGTTTCGAGTGGCACCGCCACAGATTTCAGAGAACAGGCGCCAATCCTGGCACAGTAACGAACAGTTAGTTTCAGATATAACAATTAGTTTAAAATGGAACTTAGTTTGGCATCTGGAGTTTCCTCTCTCACAAGGTCGGCCACTTAGTTTGGTCGAACACATACGGTTTCGAGTGGCATCGCCACAGATTTCACAGAACAGCCGCTTCTCCTGGCACAGTATCGAACACTTAGTTTCAGAGAGAACAATTAGTTTAAAATTGAACTATGTTTCGCATCTGGAGTTTCCTCTCTCACAAGGTCGGCCACTTAGTTTCGTCGAACACATACGGCTTCGAGTAGCATCGCCACAGATTTCAGAGAACAGGCGCCTCTCCTGGCACAGTATCGAACACTTAGTTTCAGATAGAACAATTAGTTTATAATGGAAGTAAGTTTCGCATCTGCAGTTTCCTCTCTCACAAGGTCGACCACTTAGTTTCGTCGAACACATACGGTTTCGAGTAGCATCGCCACAGATTTCAGAGAACAGGCGCTTCTCCTGGCAAAGTATCAAAAACTTAGTTTCAGATAGAACAATTAGTTTAAAATGGAACTAAGTTTCGCATCTGGAATTTCCTCCCTCACAAGGTCGGCCACTTAGTTTCGTCGAACACATACGGTTTCGAGTAGCATCGCCACAGATTTCAGAGAACAGGCGCCTCTCCTGGCACAGTATCGAACACTTAGTTTCAGATAGAACAATTAGTTTAAAATGGAAGTAAGTTTCGCATCTGCAGTTTCCTCTCTCACAAGGTCGGCCAATTAGTTTCGTCGAACACATACGGTTTCGAGTGGCATCAGCACAGATTTCAGAGAACAGGCGCTTCTCCTGGCACAGTATCGAACACTTAGTTTCAGAGAGAACAATTAGTTTAAAATTGAACTATGTTTCGCATCTTGAGTTTCCTCTCTCACAAGGTCGGCCACTTAGTTTCGTCGAACACATACGGTTTCGAGTAGCATCGCCACAGATTTCAGAGAACAGGCGCTTCTCCTGGCACAGTATCGAACACTTAGTTCCAGATAGAACAATTAGTTTAAAATGGAACTATTTTTCGCATTTGGAGCTTCCTCTCTCGCAAGGTGGACCACTTAGTTTCGTCGAACACATACGGTTTCGAGTGGCATCGTCACACATTTCAGAGAACAGGCGCTTCTCCTGGCACAGTAACGAACACTTAGTTTCAGATAGAACAATTAGTTTAAAATGGAACTAAGTTTCGCATTTGGAGTTTCCTCTCTCACAAGTTCGACAACTTAGTTTCGTCGAACACATACGGTTTCGAGTGGCATCGCCACAGATTTCAGAGAACGGGCGCTTCTCCTGGCACATTATCGAGCACTTAGTTTCAGGTAGAACAATTTGTTTAAATTGGACCTATGTTTCGCATTTGGAGTTTCCTCTTTCACAAGTTCGACCACTTAGTTTCGATGAATACATACGGTTTCGAGTAGCATCGCCACCGATTTCAGAGAACAGGCACTTCCCCTGGCGCAGTATCGAACACTCAGTTACAGATAGAACTATTAGTTTAAATTGGACCTATGTTTCGCATTTGGCGTTTCCTCTCTCACAAGTTCGACCACTTAGTTTCGTCGAACACATACGGTTTCGAGTGGCACCGCCACAGATTTCAGAGAACAGGCGCCAATCCTGGCACAGTAACGAACAGTTAGTTTCAGATATAACAATTAGTTTAAAATGGAACTTAGTTTGGCATCTGGAGTTTCCTCTCTCACAAGGTCGGCCACTTAGTTTGGTCGAACACATACGGTTTCGAGTGGCATCGCCACAGATTTCACAGAACAGCCGCTTCTCCTGGCACAGTATCGAACACTTAGTTTCAGAGAGAACAATTAGTTTAAAATTGAACTATGTTTCGCATCTGGAGTTTCCTCTCTCACAAGGTCGGCCACTTAGTTTCGTCGAACACATACGGCTTCGAGTAGCATCGCCACAGATTTCAGAGAACAGGCGCCTCTCCTGGCACAGTATCGAACACTTAGTTTCAGATAGAACAATTAGTTTATAATGGAAGTAAGTTTCGCATCTGCAGTTTCCTCTCTCACAAGGTCGACCACTTAGTTTCGTCGAACACATACGGTTTCGAGTAGCATCGCCACAGATTTCAGAGAACAGGCGCTTCTCCTGGCAAAGTATCAAAAACTTAGTTTCAGATAGAACAATTAGTTTAAAATGGAACTAAGTTTCGCATCTGGAATTTCCTCCCTCACAAGGTCGGCCACTTAGTTTCGTCGAACACATACGGTTTCGAGTAGCATCGCCACAGATTTCAGAGAACAGGCGCCTCTCCTGGCACAGTATCGAACACTTAGTTTCAGATAGAACAATTAGTTTAAAATGGAAGTAAGTTTCGCATCTGCAGTTTCCTCTCTCACAAGGTCGGCCACTTAGTTTCGTCGAACACATACGGTTTCGAGTGGCATCAGCACAGATTTCAGAGAACAGGCGCTTCTCCTGGCACAGTATCGAACACTTAGTTTCAGAAGGAACATTTAGTTTAAAATGGAACTAAGTTTTGCATCTGGAGTTTCCTCTCTCACAAGGTCCACCACTTAGTTTCGTCGAACTCATACGGTTTCGAGTGGCATCGCCACAGATTTCAGAGAACAGGCGCTTATCCTGACACTGTATCGAACACTTAGTTTCAGGTAGAACAATTAGTTTAAAATGGAAGTAAATTTCGCATCTGGAGTTTCCTCTCTCACAAGGTCGACAACTTAGTTTCGTCGAACAAATACGGTTTCAAGTGGCATCGCCACAGATTTCAGTGAACAGACGCTTCTACTGGCACAGTATCGAACACATAGTTTCAGATAGAACAATTAGTTTAAAATGGAAATAAGTTTCGCTGCTGGAGTTTCCTCTCTCACAAGGTCGACCACTTAGTTTCGTCGAACACATACAGTTCCGAGTGGTATCGCCACAGATTTCGCAGAACGGCGTTTCTCCTGGCACATTATCGAACACATAGTGTCAGATAGAACAATTGGTTTATAATGGAACTAAGTTTCGCATCTGGAGTTTCCTCTCTCACAAGGTCGACCACTTAGTTTCGTCGAACACATACGGTTTCGAGTGGCAACGCCACATAATTCAGAGGACAGGCGCTTCTCCTGGCACAGTATCGAAAACTTAGTTTCAGATAGAACAATTAGTTTAAAATGGAACTAAGTTTCGCATCTGGAGTTTCCTCTCTCAGAATGTGGACCACTTAGTTTCGTCGAACACATTCGGTTTCGAGTGGCATCGCCACAGATTTCAGAGAACAGGCGCTTCTCCTGGCACAGTATCGAACACTTAGTTTCAGATAGAACAATTAGTTTAAAATGGAACAAAGTTTCGCCTCTGGAGTTTCCTCTCCCACAAGGTCGATCACTTAGTTTCCTCGAACACATACGGTTTCGAGTAGCATCGCCACAGATTTCAGAGAACGGGCGCTTCTCCTGGCACATTATCGAGCACTTAGTTTCAGGTAGAACAATTTGTTTAAATTGGACCTATGTTTCGCATTTGGAGTTTCATCTCTCACAAGTTCGGCCACTTAGTTTCGTCGAACACATACGGTTTCGAGTAGCATCGCCACAGATTTCAGAGAAGAGGCGCCTCTCCTGGCACAGTATCGAACACTTAGTTTCAGATAGAACAATTAGTTTAAAATGGTACTAAGTTTCGCATCTGGAGTTTCCTCCCTCACAAGGTCGAGCACTTAGTTTCGTCGAACACATACGTTTTCGAGTAGCATCACCACCGATTTCAGAGAACAGGCGCTTCTCCTGGCACAGTATCGAACATTTAGTATCAGATAGAACAATTAGTTTAAATTGGATCTATGTTTCGCATCTGGAGTATCCTCTCTCACAAGGTCGACCACTTAGTTTCGTCGAACACACACGGTTTCGAGTAGTATCGCCACAGATTCTCCAGAACGGGAGTTTCTCCTGGCACAGTATCAAACACTTAGTATCAGATAGAACAATTAGTTTAAAAGGGAACTAGGTTTCGCATCTGGAGATTCCTCTCCCACAAGGTCGACCAATTAGATTCGTCGAACACATACGGTTTCGAGTAGCATCGCCACACATTTCAGAGATCAGGCGCTTCTCCTGGCACAGTATCGATCACTTAGTTTCAGATAGAACAATTAGTTTAAAATGGAACTATGTTTCGCATCTGGAGTTTCCTCTCTCACAAGATCGACCACTTAGTTTCGTCGAACACATACGTTTTCAAGTAGCATCGCCACAGATTTCAGAGAACAGGCGCTTCTCCTGGCACAGTATCGAACACTTAGTTACAGATAGAACAATTAGTTTAAAATCCAACTATATTTCGCATCTGGAGTTTATTCTCTCACAAGGCGACCACTTAGTTTGGTCGAACACATACCGTTTCGAGTGCGCATCGCCACAGATTTCAGAGAACAGGCGCTTCTCCTGGCACAGTATCGAACACTTAGTATCAGATAGATCAAGTAGTTTAAAATGGAACTATGTTTCGCATCTGGAGTATCCTCTCTCACAAGGTCAACCACTTAGTTTCGCCGAACACATACCGTTTCGAGTGCGCATCGCCACAGATTTCAGAGAACAGGCGCTTCTCCTGGCACACTATTGAACACTTAGTATCAGAAAGAACAAGTAGTTTAAAATGGAACTATGTTTCGCAACTAGAGTTTCCTCTCTCACAAGGTCGGCCTCTTAGTTTCGTCGAACACATACGGTTTCGAGTAGTATCGCCACAGATTTCAGAGAACAGGCGCTTCTCCTGGTACAGTATCGAACACTTAGTTTCTGCTAGAATATTTAGTTTTAGATGGAAATATGTTTCGCATTTGGAGTTTCCTCTCTCACAAGGTCAACCACTTAGTTTCGCCGAACACATACCGTTTCGAGTGCGCATCACCACAGATTTCAGAGAACAGGCGCTTCTCCTGGCACACTATTGAACACTTAGTATCAGATAGAACAAGTAGTTTAAAATGGAACTATGTTTCGCATCTGGAGTATCCTCTCCCAAAAGGTGGACCACTTAGTTTCGTTGAACACATACGGTTTCGAGTGGCATCGCCACAGATTTCAGAGAACAGGCGCTTCTCCTGGCACAGTACCGAACACTTAGTTTCAGATAGAACAATTAGTTTAAAATGGAACTATGTTTCGTATCTGGAGTTTCCTCTCCCACTAGGTGGACCACTTAGTTTTGTCGAACACATACGGTTTCTAGTAGCAACGCCACAGATTTCAGAGGACAGGCACTTCTACTGGCAGAGTATCGAATACTTAGCTTCAGATAGAATATTTAGTTTCAAATGTAAATATGTTTCGCATTTGGAGTTTCCTCCCTCACAAGGTCGACCACTTAGTTTCGTCGAACACATACGGTTTCGAGTGGCATCGCCACAGATTTCAGAGAACAGGCGCTTCTCCTGGCACAGTATCGAACATTTAGTTTCAGTTGGAACTTTTAGTTTAAAATTGTACTATATTTCGCATGTGGAGTTTCTTCCCTCACAAGGCGACCACTTAATTTCGTCGAACACATACGGTTTCGAGTGGCATCGCCACAGATTTCAGAGAACAGGCGCTTCTCCTGGCACAGTATCGAACACTTAATTTCAGATAGAACAATTAGTTTAAAATGGAACTAAGTTTTGCATCTGGAGTTTCCTCTCTCACAAGGTGGACCACTTAGTTTCGACGAACATATACGGTTTCGAGTAGCATCGCCACAGATTTCAGAGAACAGGCGCTTCTCCTGGCACAGTACCGAACACTTAGTTTCAGATAGAACAATTAGTTTAAAATGGAACTATGTCTCGCATCTGGAGTTTCCTCTACCACAAGGTCGACCACTTATTTTCGTCGAACACATACGGTTTCGAGTGGCATCGCCACAGATATCAGAGAACAGGCGCTTCTCCTGGCACATTATGGAACACTTAGTTTCAGATAGAACAATTAGTTTAAAATGGAACTAAGTTTCGCATCTGGAGTTTCCTCTCTCACAAGTCAACCATTTAGATCCGTCGAACACATACGGTTTCGAGTGGCATCGCTACAGATTTCAGAGAAGAGGCGCTTCTCCTGGCACAGTACCGAACACTTAGTTTCAGATAGAACAATTAGTTTAAAATGGAACTATGTTTCGTATCTGGAGTTTCCTCTCCCACTAGGTGGACCACTTAGTTTTGTCGAACACATACGGTTTCTAGTAGCAACGCCACAGATTTCAGAGGACAGGCACTTCTACTGGCAGAGTATCGAATACTTAGCTTCAGATAGAATATTTAGTTTCAAATGTAAATATGTTTCGCATTTGGAGTTTCCTCCCTCACAAGGTCGACCACTTAGTTTCGTCGAACACATACGGTTTCGAGTGGCATCGCCACAGATTTCAGAGAACAGGCGCTTCTCCTGGCACAGTATCGAACATTTAGTTTCAGTTGGAACTTTTAGTTTAAAATTGTACTATATTTCGCATGTGGAGTTTCTTCCCTCACAAGGCGACCACTTAATTTCGTCGAACACATACGGTTTCGAGTGGCATCGCCACAGATTTCAGAGAACAGGCGCTTCTCCTGGCACAGTATCGAACACTTAATTTCAGATAGAACAATTAGTTTAAAATGGAACTAAGTTTTGCATCTGGAGTTTCCTCTCTCACAAGGTGGACCACTTAGTTTCGACGAACATATACGGTTTCGAGTAGCATCGCCACAGATTTCAGAGAACAGGCGCTTCTCCTGGCACAGTACCGAACACTTAGTTTCAGATAGAACAATTAGTTTAAAATGGAACTATGTCTCGCATCTGGAGTTTCCTCTACCACAAGGTCGACCACTTATTTTCGTCGAACACATACGGTTTCGAGTGGCATCGCCACAGATATCAGAGAACAGGCGCTTCTCCTGGCACATTATGGAACACTTAGTTTCAGATAGAACAATTAGTTTAAAATGGAACTAAGTTTCGCATCTGGAGTTTCCTCTCTCACAAGTCAACCATTTAGATCCGTCGAACACATACGGTTTCGAGTGGCATCGCTACAGATTTCAGAGAAGAGGCGCTTCTCCTGGCACAGTATCGAACACTTAGTTTCAGATAGAACAATTAGTTTAAAATGGAACTAAGTTTTGCATCCGGAGTTTCCTCTCTCAGAAGATCGACCACTTAGTTTCGTCGAACACATACGGTTTGGAGTAGCATCGCCACAGATTTCAGAGAACAGGCGCATCCCGTGGCACAGTATCGAATACTTAGTTTCAGATAGGAAAATTAGTTTAAAATGGAACTATGTTTCGCATTTGGTGTTTCCTCTGTCACAAGGTGGGCCACTTAGTTTCGTCGAACACATACGGTTTCGAGTAGCATCGCCACAGATTTCAGAGAAGAGGCGCTTCTGCTGGCACAGTATCGAACACTTAGTGACAGATAGAACAATTAGTTTCAAATGGAACTAAGTTTCGCTTCTGGAGTGTCCTCTCTCACAAGGTCGACCACTTAGTTTCGTCGGACACATACGGTTTCGAGTGGCATCGCCACACATTTCAGAGAACAGGCGCTTCTCCTAGCACACTATCGAACACTTAGTTTCAGATAGAACTATTAGTTTAAAATGGTACTAAGTTTCGCATCTGGAGTTTCCTCTCTCACAAGGCGACCACTTAGTTTCGTGGACCACATACCGTTTCGAGGGGCATCGCCACAGATTTCAGAGAACAGGCGCTTCTCCTGGCAAAGTATCGAACACTTAGTTTCAGATAGAACAATTAGTTTAAAATGGAACTATGTTCCGCATCTGGTGAATCCTCTCTCACAAGGTCGACCACTTAGTTTCGTCGAACATATACGGTTTCGAGTGCCATCGCTACACATTTCAGAGAACAGGCGCTTCTCCTGGCACAATGTCGAACACATAGTTTCAGATAGAACAATTAGTTTCAAATGGAACTAAGTTTCGCATCCGTAGTTTCCTCTCTCATAAGGTCAACCACTTAGTTTCGTCGAACACAATACGGTTTCGAGTGGCATCGCCACAGATTTCAGAGAACGCGCACTTCCCCTGGCACAGTATCGAACACTTAGTTTCGGTTAGAACAATTAGTTTAAAATGGAACTAAGTTTCGCATCTGGAGTTTCCTCTCTCACAAGGTCGGCCACTTAGTTTCGTCGAACACATACGGTTTCGAGTAGCATCGCCACAGATTTCAGAGGACAGGGGCTTCCCCTGGCACAGTATCGAACACTTATTTTCAGATAGAACGAATAGTTTAAAATGGAACAATGTTTTGTATCTGGAGTTTCCTGTCTCACAAGGTCGACCACTTAGTTTCGTCGAACACATACGGTTTCAAGTAGCATCGCCACAGATTTCAGAGAACAGGCGCTTCTCCTGGCACAGTATCGGACACTTAGTTTCAGATAGAACAATTTGTTTAAAATGGAACTAAGTTTCGCATCTGGAGTTTCCTCTCTCAGAAGGTCGACCACTTAGTTTCGTGGAACACAAACGGTTTCGAGTAGCATCGCCACAGATTTCAGAGAACATGCGCTTCTCCTGGCACAGTATCGAACACTTAGATTCAGATAGAACAATTAGTTTAAAATGGAATTAAGCTTCGCATCTGGAGTTTCCTCTCTCACAAGGTGGACCACTTAGTTTCGTCGAACACATCCGGTTTCAAGTGGTATGGCCAGAGATTTCAGAGAACAGGCGCTTCTCCTGTCACAGTATCGAACACTTTCAGATAGAACAATTAGTTTCAAATGGAACTAAGTTTCGCATCTGGAGTTTCCTCTCTCAAAAGGTCGGCCACTTAGTTTCGTCGAACACATACGGTTTCGAGTAGCATCGCCACAGATTTCAGAGAACAGGCGCTTCTCCTGACACAGTATCGAACACTCAGTTTCAGATAGAAAAATTAGTTTAAAATGGAACTAAGTTTCGCATCTGGAGTTTCCTCTCTCACAAGGTCGGCCACTTAGTTTCTTCGAACACATACGGTTTCGAATGGCATCGCCACAGATATCAGAGAACAGGCGCTTCTCCTGGCACAGTATCGAACACTTAGTATCAGATAGAACAATTAGTTTAAAATGGAACTAAGTTTCGCATCTGGAGTTTCCTCTTTCACAAGGCGATCACTTAGTTTTGTCGAACATATACGGTTTCGAGTGGCATCGCCACAGATTTCAGAGAACAGGCGCTTCTCCTGGCACAGTATCGAACACTTAGATTCAGAAGGAACAATTAGTTTAAAATGGAACTAAGTTTCGCATCTGGAGTTTCCTCTCTCACAAGGTCGGCCACTTAGTTTCGTCGAACACATACGGTTTCGAGTGGCATCGCCACAGATTTCAGAGAACAGGCGCTTCCCCTGGCACAGTATCGAACACTTTCAGATAGAACAATTAGTGTAAAATGGAACAAAGTTTCGCATCTGGAGTTTCCTCTCTCACAAGGTCTGCCACTTAGTATCGTCGAACACATACGGTTTCGAGTAGCATCGCCATAGATTTCAGAGAACAGGCGCTTCTCCTGGCACAGTATCGAACACTCAGTTTCAGGTAGAAATATTAGTTTAAAATGGAACTAAGTTTCGCATCTGGAGTTTCCTCTCTCACAAGGTCGGCCACTTAGTTTCGTCGAACACATACGGTTTCGAGGGGCATCGCCACAGATTTCAGAGAACAGGCGCTTCTCCTGGCACAGTATCGAACACTCAGTTTCAGATAGAAAAATTAGTTAAAAATGGAACTAAATTTCGCATCTGGAGTTTCCTCTCTCACAAGGTCGGCCACTTAGTTTCGTCGAACACATACGGTTTCGAGTAGCATCGCGACAGATTTCCGAGAACCGGCACTTCTCCTGGCACAGTATCGAACACTTAGTGTCAGATAGAACGATTAGTTTAAAATGGAACTAAGTTTCGCATCTGGAGATTCCCCTCTCACAAGGTCGACCACTTAGTTTCGTCGAACACATACCGTTTCGAGTGCGCATCGCCACAGATTTCAGAGAACAGGCGCTTCTCCTGGCACAGTATTTGAACACTTAGTTTCAGATAGAACAATTAGTTTAAAATTTAACTAAGAGTCGCATCTGGAGTTTCCTCTCTCACAAGGCCGACCACCTAATTTCGTCGAACACATACGGTTTCGAGTAGCATCGCGACAGATTTCCGAGAACAGGCACTTCTGCTGGCACAGTATCGAACACTTAGTTTCAGATAGAACAATTAGTTTAAAATTTTACTAAGTTTCGCATCTGGAGTTTCCTCTCTCACAAGGCCGACCACCTAGTTTCATCGAACACATACGGTTTCGAGTAGCATCGCGACAGATTTCCGATAACAGGCACTTCTCCTGGCACAGTATCGAACACTTAGTGTCAGATAGAACAATCAGTTTAAAATGGAACTAAGTTTCGCATCTGGAGTTAACTCTCTCACCATGTCGACAACTTAGTTTCGTCGAACACATACGGTTTCGAGTAGCATCGCCACAGGTTTCGGAGAACAGGCGGTTCTACTGGCACAGTATCGAACACATAGTTTCAGATAGAACAATTAGTTTAAAAAGGAACTAAGTTTCGCTGCTGGAGTTTCCTCTCCCACAAGGTCGACCACTTAGTTCGTCGAACACATACGGTTTCGACTGGCATGGCCACAAATTTCAGAGAACAGGCGCTTCTCCTGGCACGGTGTCGAACACATACGTCTTCGAGTGGCATCGCCACAGATTTCAGAGAACTGGCGCTTCTCCTGGCACAGTATCGAAAACTTAGTTTCAGATAGAACAATTAGTTTAAAATGGAACTATGTTCCGCATCTGGTGAATCCTCCCTCACAAGGTCAATCACTTAGTTTCGTCGAACACATTCGGTTTCGAGTGGCATCGCGACAGATTTCAGAGAACAGGCGCTTCTCCTGGCACATTATCGAACCCTAAGTTTCAGATAGAACAATTAGTTTAAAATGGAACTAAGTTTCGCAACTGGAGTTTCCTCTCTCGCAAGCTCGACCACTTAGTTTCGTCGAACACATACGGTTTCGAGTGGTATCGCCACAGGTTTCACAGATCGGGCGCTTCTCCTGGCACAGTATCGGACACATTGTTTCAGATAGAACAATCAGTTTAAAATGGAATTATGTTTCGCATCTGGAGTATCCTCTCCCACAAGGTCGACCACTTAGTTTCGTCGAACACATACGGTTTCGAGTGGCATCGCCACACATTTCAGAGAACTGGCGCTTCTCCTGGCTCAGTATCGAATACTTAGTTTCAGATAGAACAATTTGCTTAAAATCGAACTAAGTTTCGCATCTGGAGTTTCCTCTCTCACAAGGTCGGCCACTTAGTTTCGTCGAACACATACGGTTTCAAGTTGCATCGCGACAGATTTCAGACAACAGCCGCTTCTCCTGGCACAGTATCGAACACTTAATTTCAGATGGAACAATTAGATTAAAATGGAAATAAGTTTCGCATCTGAAGTTTGCTCTCTCACAAGGTCGGCCACTTAGTTTTGTCGAACACATACGGTTTCGAGTGGCATCGGCACAGATTTCAGAGAACAGGCGCTTCTCCTGGCACAGTATCGAACACTTAGTTTCAGATGGAACAATTACTTTAAAATGGAACTAAGCTTCGCATCTGGAGTTTCTTCTCTCACACAGTGGACCACTTAGTTTCGTCGAACACATACGGTTTCGAGTATCATCGCCAGAGATTTCAGAGAAGAGGCGCTTCTCCTGGCACAGTATCGAACACTTAGTATCAGATAGAACAATTACTTTAAAATGGAACTAAGCTTCGCATCTGGAGTTTCTTCTCTCACACAGTGGACCACTTAGTTTCGTCGAACACATACGGTTTCGAGTATCATCGCCAGAGATTTCAGAGAACAGGCGCTTCTCCTGGCACATTATCGAACCCTAAGTTTCAGATAGAACAATTAGTTTAAAATGGAACTAAGTTTCGCAACTGGAGTTTCCTCTCTCGCAAGCTCGACCACTTAGTTTCGTCGAACACATACGGTTTCGAGTAGCATCGCCACAGATTTCAGAGAGCAGTCGCTTCTCCTGGCACAGTATGGAACACTTAGTTTCAGATAGAACAATAGTTTAAAATAGAACAATGTTTCGCATCTGGAGTTTCCTTTCTCACAAGGTCGACGATTTAATTTCGTCGAACACATACGGTGTCGAGTGGCATCGCCACAGATTTCAGAGAACAGGCGCTTCTGCTGGCACAGTATCGAACACTTAGTTTCAGATAGAACAATAAGTTTAAAATGGCACTAAGTTTTGCGTCTGGAGTTTCCTCTCTCACAAGGTCGACCACTTAGTTTCGTCGAACACATTCGGTTTCGAGTGGGATCGCCACAGATATCAGGAAACAGGCGCTTCTCCTGGCACAGTATCGAACACTTAGTTTCAGAAAGAACAATTAGTTTAAAATGGAACTAAGTTTCGCATCCGGAGTTTCCTCTCTCAGAAGGTCGACCACTTAGTTTCGTCGAACACATACGGTTTCGAGTAGCAACGCCACAGGTTTCAGAGAACATACGCTTCTGCTGGCAGATTATCGAACACTTAGTTTCAGATGGAACATTTGGTTTAAAATGGAACTAAGTTTCGCATCTGGAGTTTCCTCTCCCACAAGGTCGACCACTTAGTTTCGTCGAACACATACAGTTTCGAGTAGCATCGCCACAGATTTCAGAGAACAGGCCCTTCTCCTGGCACAGTATCGAACACTTAGTTTCAGATGGAACATTTGGTTTAAAATGGAACTAAGTTTCGCATCTGGAGTTTCCTCTCTCACAAGGTCGACCATTTAGATTCATCGAACACATACGGTTTCGAGTGGCATCGCCACATATTTCAGAGAACAGGCGCTTCTCCTGGCACAGTATCGAACACTTAGTTTCAGAAAGAACAATTAGTTTAAAATGGAACTAAGTTTCGCATCCGGAGTTTCCTCTCTCAGAAGGTCGACCACTTAGTTTCGTCGAACACATACGGTTTCGAGTAGCAACGCCACAGGTTTCAGAGAACATACGCTTCTGCTGGCAGATTATCGAACACTTAGTTTCAGATGGAACATTTGGTTTAAAATGGAACTAAGTTTCGCATCTGGAGTTTCCTCTCCCACAAGGTCGACCACTTAGTTTCGTCGAACACATACAGTTTCGAGTAGCATCGCCACAGATTTCAGAGAACAGGCCCTTCTCCTGGCACAGTATCGAACACTTAGTTTCAGATGGAACATTTGGTTTAAAATGGAACTAAGTTTCGCATCTGGAGTTTCCTCTCTCACAAGGTCGACCATTTAGATTCATCGAACACATACGGTTTCGAGTGGCATCGCCACATATTTCAGAGAACAGGCGCTTCTCCAGGCACAGTATCGAACACTTAGTTTCAGATGGAACATTTGGTTTAAAATGGAACTAAGTTTCGCATCTGAAGTTTCCTCTCGCACAAGGTCGGCCACTTAGTTACGTCGAACACATACGTATTCGAGTAGCATCGCCACTGATTTCAGAGAACAGGCGCATCTCTGGCACAGTATCGAACACTTTCAGATAGAACAATTAGTTCAAAATGGAACTAAGTTCCGCATCTGGAGTTTCCTCTCTCACAAGGTCATCCACTTAGTTTCGTCGAACACATACGGGTTCGAGTAGCATCGCCACTGATTTCAGAGAACAGGCGCTTCTTCTGGCACAGTATCGAACACTTTCAGATAGAACAATCAGTTTAAAATGGAACTAAGTTCCGCATCTGGAGTTTCCTCCCACACAAGGTCGACCATTTAGATTCGTCGAACACATACGGTTTCGAGTAGCATCGCCACAGATTTCAGAGAACAAGCGCTCCTCCTGGCACAGTATCGAACACTTAGTTTCAGATAGAACAATTAGTTTAAAATGGAACTAAGTTTCGCATCTGGAGTTTCCTCTCTCAGCAGGTCGACCACTTAGTTTCGTCGAACACATACGGTTTCGAGTAGCATCGCCACAGGTTTCAGAGAACAGGCGCTTCTCCTGGGACAATATCGAACACTTAGTTTAAGATAGAAGAACTAGTTTAAAATGCAACTAAGTTTCGCATCTGGAGTTTCCTCTCCCACAAGGTCGACCACTTAGTTTCGTCGAACACATACAGTTTCGATTCGCATCGCCACAGATTTCAGAGAACAGGCGCTACACCTGGCACAGTATCGAACACTTGGTTTCAGATAGAACTATTAGTTTAAAATGGAACTAAGTTTCGCGTCTGGAGTTTCCTCTCTCACAAGGTCGACCACTTAGTTTCGTCGAACACATACGGTTTCGAGTGGCATCGCCACAGATTTCAGAGAAGAGGCGCTTCTCCTGGCACAGTATCGAGCACTTAGTATCAGATAGAACCATTAGTTTAAAATGGAACTAAGCTACGCATGTGGAGTTTCCTCTCTCACAAGGTCGACCACTTAGTTTCGTCGAACACATACGGTTTCGAGTAGCATCGCCACCGATTTCAGAGAACAGGCCCTTCTCCTGGCGCAGTATCCAACACTTAGTTTCAGAGAGAACAATTAGTTTAAAATGAAAATAAGTTTCGCATCTGGAGATTGCTCTCTCACAAGGTCGACTACTTAGTTTGATCGAACACATACGGTTTCGAGTGGCATCGCCACACATTCCAGAGGACAGGCGCTTCTCCTCGCACAGTATCGAACACATAGTTTCAGATAGAACAATTGTTTTAAAATGGGACTAAGTTTCGCATCTGCAGATTCCTCTCTCACAAGGTCGACTGCTTAGTTTCGTCGAACACATACGGTTTCGAGTGGAATCGCCACAGATTTCAGAGAACAGGCGTTTATCGTGGCACACTATCGAACACTTAGTTTCAGATAGAACAATTAGTTTAAAATGGGACTAAGTTTCGCATCTGGAGATTCCTCTCTCACAAAGTCGACTGCTTAGTTTCGTCGAACACATACGGTTTCGAGTGGCATCGCCACAGATTTCAGAGAACAGGCGTTTATCGTGGCACACTATCAAACACTTAGTTTCAGATAGAACAATTAGTTTAAAATGGAAATAAGTTTCGCATCTGGAGATTCCTCTCTCACAAGGTCGACTACTTAGTTTGATCGAACACATACGGTTTCGAGTGGCATCGCCACACATTTCAGAGGACAGGCGCTTCTCCTCGCACAGTATCGAACACATAGTTTCAGATAGAACAATTGTTTTAAAATGGGACTAAGTTTCGCATCTGGAGATTCCTCTCTCACAAGGTCGACTGCTTAGTTTCGTCGAACACATACGGTTTCGAGTGGAATCGCCACAGATTTCAGAGAACAGGCGTTTATCGTGGCACACTATCGAACACTTAGTTTCAGATAGAACAATTAGTTTAAAATGGAAATCAGTTTCGCATCTGGAGATTCCTCTCTCACAAGGTCGACTATTTAGTATGATCGAACACATACTGTTTCGAGTGGCATCGCCACAGATTTCAGAGAACAGCCGTTTATCGTGGCACACTCTCGAACACTTAGTTCCAGATAGAACAATTAGTTTTAAATGGAAATATGTTTCGCATCCGGAGTTTCCTCCCTCACAAGGTCAACCACTTAGTTTCGTCGAACACATACGGTTTCGAGTAGCATCGCCACAGATTTCAGTGAACAGGCACTTCTCCTGGCATAGTATCGAACACTTAGTTTCAGATAGAACATTTAGTTTAAAATGGAAATAAGTTTCGCATCTGGAGTTTCCTCTCTCACAAGGTCGGCCACTTAGTTTCGTCGAACACATACGGGTTCGAGTAGCATCGCCACTGATTTCAGAGAACAGGCGCTTCTCCTGGCACAGTATCCAACACTTTCAGATAGAACAATTAGTTTGAAATGGAACTAAGTTCCGCATCTGGAGATTCCTCTCTCACAAGGTCGACTATTTAGTATGATCGAACACATACTGTTTCGAGTGGCATCGCCACAGATTTCAGAGAACAGCCGTTTATCGTGGCACACTCTCGAACACTTAGTTCCAGATAGAACAATTAGTTTTAAATGGAAATATGTTTCGCATCCGGAGTTTCCTCCCTCACAAGGTCAACCACTTAGTTTCGTCGAACACATACGGTTTCGAGTGGCATCGCCACAGATTTCAGAGAACAGGTGCTTCTCCTGGCACAGTATCGAACACTTGGTTTCAGATAGAACAATTAGTTTAAAATGGAACTAAGTTTCGCATCTGGAGTTTCCTCTCTCACAAGGTCGGCCACTTAGTTTCGTCGAACACATACGGTTTCGAGTGGCATCGGCACAGATTTCAGAGAACAGGCCCTTCTCCTGGCACAGTATCGAACACTTAGTGTCGGTCGGAAAATTTGGTTTAAAGTGGAACTAAGTTTCGCATCTGGAGTTTCCTCTCTCACAAGGTCGACCATTTAGATTCGTCGAACACATACGGGTTCGAGTAGCATCGCCACTGATTTCAGAGAACAGGCGCTTCTCCTGGCACAGTATCCAACACTTTCAGATAGAACAATTAGTTTGAAATGGAACTAAGTTCCGCATCTGGAGTTTCCTCTCTCACAAGGTCGGCCACTTAGTTTCGTCGAACACATACGGTTTCGAGTGGCATCGCCACAGATTTCAGAGAACAGGTGCTTCTCCTGGCACAGTATCGAACACTTGGTTTCAGATAGAACAATTAGTTTAAAATGGAACTAAGTTTCGCATCTGGAGTTTCCTCTCTCACAAGGTCGGCCACTTAGTTTCGTCGAACACATACGGTTTCGAGTGGCATCGGCACAGATTTCAGAGAACAGGCCCTTCTCCTGGCACATTATCGAACACTTAGTTTCGGTCGGAAAATTTGGTTTAAAGTGGAACTAAGTTTCGCATCTGGAGTTTCCTCTCTCACAAGGTCGACCATTTAGATTCGTCGAACACATACGGGTTCGAGTAGCATCGCCACTGATTTCAGAGAACAGGCGCTTCTCCTGGCACAGTATCCAGCACTTTCAGAGAGAACAATTAGTTTGAAATGGAACTAAGTTCCGCATCTGGAGTTTCATCTCTCACAAGGTCGGCCACTTAGTTTCGTCGAACACATACGGTTTCGAGTGGCATCGGCACAGATTTCAGAGAACAGGCCCTTCTCCTGGCACATTATCGAACACTTAGTTTCGGTCGGAAAATTTGGTTTAAAGTGGAACTAAGTTTCGCATCTGGAGTTTCCTCTCTCACAAGGTCGACCATTTAGATTCGTCGAACACATACGGGTTCGAGTAGCATCGCCACTGATTTCAGAGAACAGGCGCTTCTCCTGGCACAGTATCCAGCACTTTCAGAGAGAACAATTAGTTTGAAATGGAACTAAGTTCCGCATCTGGAGTTTCATCTCTCACAAGGTCGGCCACTTAGTTTCGTCGAACACATACGGTTTCGAGTGGCATCGGCACAGATTTCAGAGAACAGGCGCTTCTCCTGGCACAGTATCGAACACTTAGTTTCAGATGGAACAATTAGTTTAAAATGGAACTAAGTTTCGCATCTGGAGTTTCCTCTCTCACAAGGTCGACCATTTAGATTCATCGAACACATACGGTTTCGAGTGGCATCGCCACATATTTCAGAGAACAGGCGCTTCTCCAGGCACAGTATCGAACACTTAGTTTCAGATGGAACATTTGGTTTAAAATTGAACTAAGTTTCGCATCTGAAGTTTCCTCTCGCACAAGGTCGGCCACTTAGTTTCGTCGAACACACACGGTTTCGAGTGGCATCGCCACAGATTTCAGAGAACATTCGTTTCTCCTGGCACAGTATCGAACACTTAGTATCAGATAGAACAATTAGTTTAAAATGGAGCAAAGCTTCGCATCTGGTGTTTCCTCTCTCAGCAGGTCGGCCACTTAGTTTCGTCGAACACATACGGTTTCGAGTGGCATCGCCACAGATTTCAGAGAACAGGTGCTTCTCTTGGCACAGTATCGAACACTTAGTTTCAGATAGAACAATTAGTTTAAAATGGAACTAAGTTTCGCATCTGGAGTTTCCTCTCTCACAAGGTCGGCCACTTAGTTTCGTCGAACACATACGGTTTCGAGTGGCATCGCCACAGATTTCACAGAACAGGCGCTTCTCCTGGCTCATTATCAAACACTAAGTTTCAGATAGAACAATCAGTTTAAAAAGGAACTAAGTTTCGCATCTGGAGTTTCCTCTCTCACAAGGTCGACCACTTAGTTTCGTCGAACACAAACGGTTTCGAGTAGCATCGCCACATATTTCACAGAACAGGCGCTTCTCCTGGCTCATTATCAAACACATAGTTTCAGATAGAACAATTATTTTAAAATTGAACTAAATTTCGCATCTGGAGTTCCTTCCCTCACAAGGCGATCACTTAATTTCGTCGAACACATACGGTTTCGAGTGGCATCGCCAGAGATTTCAGAGAACAGGCGCTTCGCCTGGCACAGTATCGAATACTTATTTCAGGCAGAACAATTAGTTTAAAATGGAAATATGTTTCGCATCTGGAGTATCCTCTCTCACAAGATCAACCACTTTGTTTCGTCGAACACATTCGGTTTCGAGTGGCATCACCACAGACTTGAGAGAACAGGTGCTTCTCCTGGCACAGTATCGAACACTTATGTCAGACAGAACAATTAGTTTAAAATGGAACTATGTTTCGCATCTGGAGTTTCCTCTCTCACAAGGTCGACCACTTAGTTTCGTCGAACACATACGTTTTCGAGTAGCATCGCCACAGATTTCAGAGAACAGGCGCTTCTCCTGGTACAGTATCGAACACTTAGTTTCAGATAGAACAATTAGTTTAAAATGGAACTAATTTTCGCATCTGGAGTTTCCTCTCTCACAAGGTCGGCCATTTAGATTCGTCGAACACATACGGTTTCGAGTAGCATCGCCACAGATTTGAGAGAACAAGCGCTCCTCCTGGCACAGTATCGAACACTTAGTTTCAGATAGAACAATTAGTTTAAAATGGAACTAAGCTTCGCATCTGGAGTTTCCTCTCTCAGCAGGTCGACCACTTAGTTTCTTCGAACACATACGTTTTCGAGTAGCCTCGCCACAGATTTCAGAGAACAGGCGCTTCTCCTGGTACAGTATCGAACACTTAGTTTCAGATAGAACAATTAGTTTAAAATGGAAATATGTTTCGCATCTGGAGTATCCTCTCTCACAAGATCAACCACTTTGTTTCGTCGAACACATTCAGTTTCGAGTGGCATCACCACAGACTTGAGAGAACAGGTGCTTCTCCTGGCACAGTATCGAACACTTATGTCAGACAGAACAATTAGTTTAAAATGGAACTATGTTTCGCATCTGGAGTTTCCTCTCTCACAAGGTCGAACACTTAGTTTCGTCGAACACATACGTTTTCGAGTAGCATCGCCACAGATTTCAGAGAACAGGCGCTTCTCCTGGTACAGTATCGAACACTTAGTTTCAGATAGAACAATTAGTTTAAAATGGAACTAATTTTCGCATCTGGAGTTTCCTCTCTCACAAGGTCGGCCATTTAGATTCGTCGAACACATACGGTTTCGAGTAGCATCGCCACAGATTTGAGAGAACAAGCGCTCCTCCTGGCACAGTATCGAACACTTAGTTTCAGATAGAACAATTAGTTTAAAATGGAACTAAGTTTCGCATCTGGAGTTTCCTCTCTCAGCAGGTCGACCACTTAGTTTCTTCGAACACATACGTTTTCGAGTAGCATCGCCACAGATTTCAGAGAACAGGCGCTTCTCCTGGTACAGTATCGAACACTTAGTTTCAGATAGAACAATTAGTTTAAAATGGGACTAATTTTCGCATCTGGAGTTTCCTCTCTCACAAGGTCGGCCATTTAGATTCGTCGAACACATACGGTTTCGAGTAGCATCGCCACAGATTTGAGAGAACAAGCGCTCCTCCTGGCACAGTATCGAACACTTAGTTTTAGATAGAACAATTAGTTTAAAATGGAACTAAGTTTCGCATCTGGAGTTTCCTCTCTCAGCAGGTCGACCACTTAGTTTCGTCGAACACATACGTTTTCGAGTAGCATCGCCACAGATTTCAGAGAACAGGCGCTTCTCCTGGCACAGTATCGAGCACTTAGTTTCAGATAGAACAATTTGTTTAAAATGGAACTACGTTTCGCATCTGGAGTTTCCTCTCCCACAAGGTCGACCACTTAGTTTCCTCGAACACATACGGTTTCGAGTAGCTTCGCCACAGATTTCAGAGAACAGGCGCGTCTCCCGGCACAGTATCGAACACTAAGTGTCGGATAGAACAATTACTTTAAAATGGAACTAAGCTTCGCATCTGGAGTTTCCTGCCTCACAAGGTGGACCACTTAGTTTCGTCGAACACATAGGGTTTCGAGTAGCATCGCCAATGATCTCAGAGAACCGGCGCTACTCCTGGCACAGTATCGAACACTTAGTTATATATAGAACACTTAGTTTAAAATGGAACTATGTTTCGCATCTGGAGTATCCTCTCTCACAAGGTCGACCTCTTACTTTCGTCGAACCCATTCGGTTTCGAGTAGCAACGCCACAGGTTTCAGAGAACAGGCGCTTCTACTGGCAGATTATCGAACACTTAGTTTCAGATGGAACATTTGGTTTAAAATTGACTATGTTTCGCATCTGGAGTTTCCTTTCTCACAAGGTCGGCAACTTAGTTTCGTCGAACACATACGGTTTCGAGTGGCATCATCACAGATTTCAGAGAACAGGCGCTTCTCCTGGCACATTATCGAACACTTAGTTTCAAATAGAACAATTAGTTTAAAATGGAACTAAGTTTCGCGTCTGGAGTTTTCTCTCTCAGAAGGTCGACCACTTAGTTTCGTCGAACACATGCGGTTTCGAGTAGCATCGCGACAGATTTCAGAGAACAGGCGCTTCTCCTGGCACAGTATCGAACATTTAGTTTCAGATAGAACAATTAGTTTAAAATGGAACTAAGTTTCGCATCTGGAGTTTCCTCCCTCACAAGGTCGACCATTTAGATTCGTCGAACACATACGGTTTCGAGGAGCATCGCGACTGATTTCAGAGAACACGCGCTTCTCCTGGCACAGTATCGAACACTTAGTTTCAGATAGAACAATTAGTTTAAAATGGAACTAATTTTCGCATCTGGAGTCTCCTCTCCCCAAAAGTTCGCCTTCTTAGTTTCGTCGAACACATACGGTTTCCAGTAGCATCGCCACAGATTTCAGAGAACGCGCACTTCCCCTGGCACAGTATCGAACACTTAGTTTCGGATAGAACAATTAGTTTAAAATGGAACTAAGTTTCGCATCTGGAGTTTCCTCTCTCACAAGGTCGGCCACTTAGTTTCGTCGAACACATACGGTTTCGAGTAGCATCGCCACAGATTTCAGAGGACAGAGGCTTCCCCTGGCACAGTATCGAACACTTATTTTCAGATAGAACGAAAAGTTTAAAATGGAACAATGTTTCGTATCTGGAGTTTCCTGTCTCACAAGGTCGACCACTTAGTTTCGTCCAACACATACGGTTTCGAGTAATATCGCCACAGATTTCAGAGAACAGGCGCTTCTCCTGGCACAGTATCGAACACTTAGTTTCAGATAGAACAATTAGTTTAAAATGGAACTATTTTTCGCATTTGGAGCTTCCTCTCTCGCAAGGTGGACCACTTAGTTTCGTCGAACACATACGGTTTCGAGTGGCATCGTCACACATTTCAGAGAACAGGCGCTTCTCCTGGCACAGTAACGAACACTTAGTTTCAGATAGAACAATTAGTTTAAAATGGAACAAAGCTTCGCATCTGGAGTTTCCTCTCTCGCAAGGTCGACCACTTGGTTTCGTCGAACACATACGGTTTCGAGTGGCATCGCTACACATTTCAGAGAACAGGCGCTTCTCCTGGCACAGTATCGAACACTTAGTTTCAGATAGAACAATTAGTTTAAAATGGAACTATTTTTCGCATTTGGAGCTTCCTCTCTCACAAGGTCGACCACTTAGTTTCGTCGAACACATACGGTTTCGAGTGCCATCGCTACACATTTCAGAGAACAGGCGCTTCTCCTGGCACAGTGTCGAACACATAGTTTCAGATAGAACAATTAGTTTAAAATGGAACTAAGTTTCGCATCCGTAGTTTCCTCTCTCACAAGGTCAACCACTTAGTTTCGTCGAACACAATACGGTTTCGAGTGGCATCGCCACAGATTTCAGAGAACGCGCACTTCCCCTGGCACAGTATCGAACACTTATTTTCAGATAGAACGAAAAGTTTAAAATGGAACAATGTTTCGTATCTGGAGTTTCCTGTCTCACAAGGTCGACCACTTAGTTTCGTCGAACACATACGGTTTCGAGTAGCATCGCCACAGATTTCAGAGAACAGGCGCTTCTCCTGGCACAGTATCGAACACTTAGTTTCAGATAGAACAATTAGTATAAAATGGAACTATTTTTCGCATTTGGAGCTTCCTCTCTCGCAAGGTGGACCACTTAGTTTCGTCGAACACATACGGTTTCGAGTGGCATCGTCACACATTTCAGAGAACAGGCGCTTCTCCTGGCACAGTAACGAACACTTAGTTTCAGATAGAACAATTAGTTTAAAATGGAACTAAGTTTCGCATTTGGAGTTTCCTCTCTCACAAGTTCGACAACTTAGTTTCGTCGAACACATACGGTTTCGAGTGGCATCGCCACAGATTTCAGAGAACGGGCGCTTCTCCTGGCACATTATCGAGCACTTAGTTTCAGGTAGAACAATTTGTTTAAATTGGACCTATGTTTCGCATTTGGAGTTTCCTCTCTCACAAGTTCGACCACTTAGTTTCGATGAATACATACGGTTTCGAGTAGCATCGCCACCGATTTCAGAGAACAGGCACTTCCCCTGGCGCAGTATCGAACACTCAGTTACAGATAGAACTATTAGTTTAAATTGGACCTATGTTTCCCATTTGGCGTTTCCTCTCTCACAAGTTCGACCACTTAGTTTCGTCGAACACATACGGTTTCGAGTGGCACCGCCACAGATTTCAGAGAACAGGCGCCAATCCTGGCACAGTATCGAACAGTTAGTTTCAGATAGAACAATTAGTTTAAAATGGAACTTAGTTTGGCATCTGGAGTTTCCTCTCTCACAAGGTCGGCCACTTAGTTTCGTCGAACACATACGGTTTCGAGTGGCATCGCCACAGATTTCACAGAACAGCCGCTTCTCCTGGCACAGTATCGAACACTTAGTTTCAGAGAGAACAATTAGTTTAAAATTGAACTATGTTTCGCATTTGGAGTTTCCTCTCTCACAAGGTCGGCCACTTAGTTTCGTCGAACAAATACGGTTTCGAGTAGCATCGCCACAGATTTCAGAGAACAGGCGCTTCTCCTGGCACAGTATCGAACACTTAGTTTCAGATAGAACAATTAGTTTAAAATGGAACTATTTTTCGCATCTGAAGTTTCCTCTCTAACAAGGTCGACCATTTAGTTTCGCCGAACACATACGGTTTCGAGTGGCATCGCCACAGATTTCAGAGAACAGGCGCTTCTACTGGCAGAGTATGGAATACTTAGTTTCAGATAGAACATTTAGTTTAAAATGGAAATATGTTTCGCATTTGGAGTTTCCTCCCTCACAAGGTCGACCACTTAGTTTCGTCGAAGATATACGGTTTCGAGTAGCATCGCCACAGATTTCAGAGGACAGGGGCTTCCCCTGGCACAGTATCGAACACTTATTTTCAGATAGAACGAATAGTTTAAAATGGAACAATGTTTCGTATCTGGAGTTTCCTGTCTCACAAGGTCGACCACTTAGTTTCGTCGAACACATACGGTTTCGAGTAGCATCGCCACAGATTTCAGAGAACAGGCGTTTCTCCTGGCACACTGTCGAACACTTAGTTTCAGATAGAACAATTAGTTTCAAATGGAACTAAGTTTCGCTTCTGGAGTGTCCTCTCTCACAAGGTCGACCACTTAGTTTCGTCGGACACATACGGTTTCGAGTGGCATCGCCACACATTTCAGAGAACAGGCGCTTCTCCTAGCACACTATCGAACACTTAGTTTCAGATAGAACTATTAGTTTAAAATGGTACTATGTTTCGCATCTGGAGTTTCCTCTCTCACAAGGCGACCACTTAGTTTCGTGGACCACATACCGTTTCGAGGGGCATCGGCACAGATTTCAGAGAACAGGCGCTTCTCCTGGCACAGTATCGAACACTTAGTTTCAGATGGAACATTTAGTTTAAAATTGAACGAAGTTTCGCATCTGGAGTTTCCTCTCTGACAAGGTCGGCCACTTAGTTTCGTCGAACACATACGGTTTGGAGTAGCATCGCCACAGATTTCAGAGAACAGGCGCATCCCCTGGCACAGTATCAAATACTTACTTTCAGATAGGAAAATTAGTTTAAAATGGAACTATGTTTCGCATTTGGTGTTTCCTCTGTCACAAGGTGGGCCACTTAGTTTCGTCGAACACATACGGTTTCGAGTAGCATCGCCAGAGATTTCAGAGAAGAGGCCCTTCTCCTGGCACAGTATCGAACACTTATTTCAGACAGAACAATTAGTTTAAAATGGAACTATGTTTCGCATCTGGAGTATCCTCTCTCACAAGGTCAACCACTTAGTTTCGTCGAACACACACGGTTTCGAGTGGCATCGCCACAGATTTCAGAGATCAGGCGCTTCTCCTGGCACAGTCTCGAACACTTAGTTACAGATAGAACACTTAGTTTAAAATGGAACTGTGTTTCGTATTTGGAGTTTCCTCTCTCACAAGGTGGACCACTCAGTTTCGTCAAACACATACGGTTTCGAGTGGCATCGCCACAGATTTCGGAGAACAGGCGCTTCTCCTAGCACAGTATCGAACACTTAGTATCAGATAGAACAATTACTTTAAAATGGAACTAAGCTTCGCATCTCGAGATTCCTCTCTCACAGGGTGGACCACTTAGTTTCATCGAACATATACGGTTTCGAGTAGCATCGCCACTGATTTCAGAGATCAGGCGCTTCTCCTGGCACAGTATCGAACACTTAGTTTCAGATAGAACAATTTGTTTAAGATGGACCTAAGTTTCGCATCTGGAGTTTCCTCTCTCACAAGGTCGACCATTTAGATTCGTCGAACACATACGGTTTCGAGTGGCATCGCCACAGATTTCAGAGAACAGGCGCTTCTCCTGGCACAGTATCGAACACTTAGTTTCAGATGGAACATTTGGTTTAAAATGGAACTAAGTTTCGCATCTGAAGTTTCCTCTCGCACAAGGTCGGCCACTTAGTTTCGTCGAACACACACGATTTCGAGTGGCATCGCTACCGATTTCAGAGAACAGGCGTTTCTCCTGGCACAGTATCGAACACGTAGTTTCAGATGGAACATTTAGTTTAAAATTGAACTATGTTTCGCATTTGGAGTTTCCTCTCTCACAAGGTCGGCCACTTAGTTTCGTCGGACACATACGGTTTCGAGTAGCATCGCCACATATTTCAGAGAACAGGCGCATCTCCTGGCACAGTATCGAACACTTAGTTTCAGATAGAACAATTTGTTTAAGATGGACCTAAGTTTCGCATCTGGAGTTTCCTCTCTCACAAGGTCGACCATTTAGATTCGTCGAACACATACGGTTTCGAGTGGCATCGCCACAGATTTCAGAGAACAGGCGCTTCTCCTGGCACAGTATCGAACACTTAGTTTCAGATGGAACATTTGGTTTAAAATGGAACTAAGTTTCGCATCTGGAGTTTCCTCTCTCACAAGGTCGGCCACTTAGTTTCGTCGAACACACACGGTTTCGAGTGGCATGTTCACAGATTTCAGAGAACAGTCGCTTCTTCTGGCACAGTATCGAACACAGAGTATCAGATAGAACAATTAGTTTAAAATGGAAGTAAGCTCCGCATCTGGAGTTTCGTTTCTCACCATGTCGACCACTTAGTTTCGTCGAACACATACGGTTTCGAGTGGCATCGCTACAGATTTCTGAGAACAGGCGCTTCTCCTGGCACAGTATCGAGCACTTAGTTTCAGATAGATCGATTGGTTTATAATGGAACTAAGTTTCGCATCCGGAATTTCCTCCCTCACAAGGTCGACCACTTAGTTTCGTTGAAGACATACGGTTTCGAGTAGCATCGCCACAGATTTCACAGGACAGTGGCTTCTCCTGGCACAGTATCAAACACTTAGTTTCAGATAGAACAATTAGTTTAAAATGGAACTAAGTTTCGCATCCGGAGTTTACACTCTCACAAGGTCGACAAGTTAATTTCGTCGAACACATACGGTTTCGAGTTGTATCGCCACAGATTTCGCAGAACGGAAGTCTCTCCTGGGACAGTATCGGCCACTTAGTTTCGTCGAACCCATACGGTTTCGAGTCGCATCGCCACAGATTTCAGAGAACAGGCGCTTCTCCTGGCACAGTATCGAAAACTTAGTTTCAGATAGAGCAATTTGTTTTAAATGGAACTAAGTTTCACTTCTGGAGTTTCGTCTTTCACAAGATCGACCACTTAGTTTCGTCGAACACATACGGTTTCGAGTGGTATCGCCACAGATTTCAGAGAACAGGCTCTTCTCCTGGCACAGTATCGAACGCATAGTTACAGATAGAACAATTATTTTAAAATGGAACTAAGTTTCGCATCTGGAATTTCCTTTCTCACAAGGTCGAACACATACGGTTTCGAGTGGGATCGCCACAGATTTCGGAGAACAGTCGCTTCTCCTGGCACAGTATGGAACACTTAGTTTCAGATAGAACTATTAGTTTAAAATGGAACTAAGTTTCGCATCTGGAGTTGCCTCTCTCGCAAGGTCGACCATGTAGATTCGCCGAACACATACGGTTTCGAGTAGCATCGCCACAGATTTCACAGGACAGTCGCTTCTCCTGGCACAGTATCAAACACTTAGTTTCAGATAGAACAATTAGTTTAAAATGGAACTAAGTTTCGCATCCGGAGTTTACACTCTCACAAGGTCGACCACTTAGTTTCGATGAACACATACGGTTTCGAGTAGCATCGCCACCGATTTCAGAGAACAGGCGCTTCTCCTGGCGCAGTATCGAACACTTAGTTACAGATAGAACAATTAGTTTAAAATGGAACTAAGTTTCTCATCTGGAGTTTCTTCTCTCAGAAGGTCGACCACTTAGTTTCGTCGAACACATACGGTTTCGAGTGGCATCGCCACAGATTTCAGAGAACAGGCGCTTCTCCTGGCACAGTATCGAACACTTAGTTTCAGATAGAACAATTAGTTTAAAATGAAACTAAGTTTCGCATCTGGACTTTCCTCTCTCCCAAGGTCGGCCACTTAGTTTCGTCGAACACATACGGTTTCGAGTAGCATCGCCACAGATTTCAGAGAACAGGCGCTTCTCCTGGCACAGTGTCGAACACTTAGTTTCAGATAGAACAATTAGTTTAAAATGGAACTATGTTTCGCATTTGGAGTCTCCTCTCTCACAAGCTCGACCACTTAGTTTCGTCGAACACATACGTTTCCTAGTGGTATCGCCACAGATTTCGTCGAACGGGAGTTTCTCCTGGCACACTATCAACCACTTAATTTCAGATAGAACAATTAGTTTAAAATGGAACTAAGTTTCGCATCTGGATATACCTCTCTCACAAGGTCGACCACTTAGTTTCGTCGAACACATACGGTTTCGAGTGGCATCGCCACAGATTTCAGAGAACAGGCGTTTGTCCTGGCACACTGTCGAACATTTAGTTTCAGATAGAACAATTAGTTTTAAATGGAACTAAGTTTCGCATCTGGAGCTTCCTCTCTCACAAGGTCAACCCCTTAGTTTCGTCGAACACATACGGTTTCGAGTGGCATCGCCACAGATTTCAGAGAACAGGCGCTTCTGCTGGCACAGTATCGAACACTTAGTTTCAGATAGAACAATAAGTTTAAAATGGAACTAAGTTTCGCATCTGGAATTTCCTCCCTCACAAGGTCGACCATTTAGATTCGTCGAACACATACGGTTTCGAGGAGCATCGCGACTGATTTCAGAGAACACGCGCTTCTCCTGGCGCAGTATCGAACACTGAGTTTCACATAGAACAATTAGTTTAAAATGGAACTAAGATTCGCAACTGGAGATTCCTCTTTCACAAGGTCGACGACTTAATTTCGTCGAACACATACGGTTTAGAGTGGCATCGCCACACAGTTCAGAGAACAGGCGCTTCTCCTGGCACAGTATCGAACACTTAGTTTCAGATAGAACAATTAGTTTAAAATGGAAGTAAGTTTCGCATCTGGAGTTTCCTCTCTCAGAAGGTCGACCACTTAGTTTCGTCGAACACATACGGTTTCGAGTAGCATCGCGGCAGATTTCAGAGAACAGGCGTTTCCCCTGGCACAGTATCGAACACTTAGTTTCAGATAGAACAATCAGTTTAAAATGGAACTAAGTTTGGCATCTGGAATTTCCTCTCTCACAAGGTCGGCCACTGAGTTTCGTCGAACACATACGGTTTCGATTGGCATCGCCACAGATTTCAGAGAACAGGCGTTTCTCCTGGCAAAGTATCGACCACTTAGTTTCCTCGAACACATACGGTTTCGAGTAGCATCCCCACAGATTTCAGAGAACAGGCGCTTCTCCTGGCACTGTATCGAACACTTAGTTTCAGATAGAACAATTAGTTTAAAATGGAACTAAGTTTCGCATCTGGAGTTTCCTCTCTCACAAGGTCGACCACTTAGTTTCGACAAACACATACGGTTTCGAGTGGCATCGCCACAGATTTGAGAGAGCAGGCGCTTCCCCTGGCACAGTATCGACCACTTAGTTTCGACGAACACATACGGTTTCGAATGGCATCGCCACAGATTTCAGAGAACAGGCGCTTCTCCTGGCACAGTACCGAACACTTAGTTTCAGATAGAACAATTAGTTTAAAATGGAACTATGTCTCGCATCTGGAGTTTCCTCTACCACAAGGTCGACCACTTATTTTCGTCGAACACATACGGTTTCGAGTGGCATCGCCACAGATATCAGAGAACAGGCGCTTCTCCTGGCACATTATGGAACACTTAGTTTCAGATAGAACAATTAGTTTAAAATGGAACTAAGTTTCGCATCTGGAGTTTCCTCTCTCACAAGTCAACCATTTAGATGCGTCGAACACATACGGTTTCGAGTGGCATCGCTACAGATTTCAGAGAAGAGGCGCTTCTCCTGGCACAGTATCGAACACTTAGTTTCAGATAGAACAATTAGTTTAAAATGGAACTAAGTTTTGCATCCGGAGTTTCCTCTCTCAGAAGATCGACCACTTAGTTTCGACGAACACATACGGTTTCGAATGGCATCGCCACAGATTTCAGAGAACAGGCGCTTCTCCTGGCACAGTACCGAACACTTAGTTTCAGATAGAACAATTAGTTTAAAATGGAACTATGTCTCGCATCTGGAGTTTCCTCTACCACAAGGTCGACCACTTATTTTCGTCGAACACATACGGTTTCGAGTGGCATCGCCACAGATATCAGAGAACAGGCGCTTCTCCTGGCACATTATGGAACACTTAGTTTCAGATAGAACAATTAGTTTAAAATGGAACTAAGTTTCGCATCTGGAGTTTCCTCTCTCACAAGTCAACCATTTAGATGCGTCGAACACATACGGTTTCGAGTGGCATCGCTACAGATTTCAGAGAAGAGGCGCTTCTCCTGGCACAGTATCGAACACTTAGTTTCAGATAGAACAATTAGTTTAAAATGGAACTAAGTTTTGCATCCGGAGTTTCCTCTCTCAGAAGATCGACCACTTAGTTTCGACGAAACACATATGGTTTCGAGTAGCATCGCCACAGATTTCAGAGAACAGGCGCTTCTCCTGGCACAGTATCGAACACTTAGTTTCAGATAGAACCATTAGTTTAAAAAGGAACTATGTTTCGTATCTGGAGTTTCCTCTCCCACTAGGTGGACCACTTAGTTTTGTCGAACACATACGGTTTCTAGTAGCAACGCCACAGGTTTCAGAGGACAGGCACTTCTACTGGCAGAGTATCGAATACTTAGCTTCAGATAGAATATTTAGTTTCAAATGTAAATATGTTTCGCATTTGGAGTTTCCTCCCTCACAAGGTCGACCACTTAGTTTCGTCGAACACATACGGTTTCGAGTGGCATCGCCACAGATTTCAGAGAACAGGCGCTTCTCCTGGCACAGTATCGAACACTTAGTTTCAGATAGAACCATTAGTTTAAAATGGAACTATGTTTCGTATCTGGAGTTTCCTCTCCCACTAGGTGGACCACTTAGTTTTGTCGAACAGATACGGTTTCTAGTAGCAACGCCACAGGTTTCAGAGGACAGGCACTTCTACTGGCAGAGTATCGAATACTTAGCTTCATATAGAATATTTAGTTTCAAATGTAAATATGTTTCGCATTTGGAGTTTCCTCTCTCACAAGTCAACCATTTAGATGCGTCGAACACACACGGTTTCGAGTGGCATCGCTACAGATTTCAGAGAAGAGGCGCTTCTCCTGGCACAGTATCGAACACTTAGTTTCAGATAGAACAATTAGTTTAAAATGGAACTAAGTTTCGCATCTGGAGTTTCCTCTCCCACAAGGTCGACCACTTAGCTTCGTCGAACTCATACGGTTTCGAGTAGCATCGCCACAGATTTCAGAGAACAGGCGCTTCTCCTGGCACAGTATCGAACACTTAGTATCAGATAGAACAATTTGTTTAAAATGGAACTAACTTTCGCCTCTGGAGTTTCCTCTCTCACAAGGTCGACCACTTAGTTTCGACAAACACATACGGTTTCGAGTGGCATCGCCACAGATTTGAGAGAGCAGGCGCTTCCCCTGGCACAGTATCGACCACTTAGTTTCGACGAACACATACGGTTTCGAATGGCATCGCCACAGATTTCAGAGAACAGGCTCTTCCCCTGGCACATTATCGAACACTTAGTTTCAGATAGAACAATTAGTTTAAAATGGACCTATGTTTCGCATCTGGAGATTCCTCTCCCACAAGGTCGGCCACTTACTTTCGTCGAACACATACGGTTTCGAGTGGCATCGCCACAGATTTCAGACAACAGGCGCTTCTCCTGGCACAGTATCGAACACTTAGTTTCAGATAGAACAATTTGTTTAAAATGGAAGTAAGTTTCGCATCTGGAGATTCTTCTCCCACAAGATCAACCACTTAGTTTCGTTGAACACATATGGTTTCGAGTGGCAACGCCACAGATTTCAGAGACAGGCCCTTCTCCTGGCACAGTATAAGACACATAGTTTAAGATAGAACAATTAGTTTAAAATGGAACTAACTTTCGCCTCTGGAGTTTCCTCTCTCACAAGGTCAACCACTTAGTTTCGACAAACACATGCGGTTTCGAGTGGCATCGCCACAGATTTCAGAGAACAGGCGCTACTCCTGGCACAGTATCGAACACATAGTTTCAGATAGCACAATTAGTTTAAAATGGAACTAAGTTTCGCATCTGGAGTTTCCTCTCTCACAAGGTCGACCACTTAGTTTCGACGAACACATACGGTTTCGAATGGCATCGCCACAGATTTCAGAGAACAGGCTCTTCCCCTGGCACATTATCGAACACTTAGTTTCAGATAGAACAATTAGTTTAAAATGGAACTAAGTTTCGCATCTGGAGTTTACTCTCTCACAAGGTCGACCACTTAGTTTCGTCGAACGCATACGGTTTCAAGTGCGCATCGCCACAAATTTCAGAGAACAGGCGTTTCTCCTGGCACAGTATCGAAAACTTAGTTCCAGATAGAACAATAAATTTAAAATGGAACGAAGTTTCGCATCTGGAGTTTCCTCTCCCACAAGGTCCACCACCTAGTTTCGTCGAACATATACGGTTTCGAGTAGCATCGCCACAGATTTCAGAGAACAGGCGCTTCTCCTGGCACAGTAACGAACACTTAGTTTCAGATAGAACAATCAGTTTAAAATGGAACTAAGTTTCGCATCTGGAGTTTCCTCTCCCACAAGGTCGACCACTTAGCTTCGTCGAACTCATACGGTTTCGAGTAGCATCGCCACAGATTTCAGAGAATAGGCGCTTCTCCTGGCACAGTATCGAACACTTAGTATCAGATAGAACAATTTGTTTAAAATGGAACTAACTTTCGCCTCTGGAGTTTCCTCTCTCACAAGGTCGACCACTTAGTTTCGATAAACACATACGGTTTCGAGTGGCATCGCCACAGATTTGAGAGAGCAGGCGCTTCCCCTGGCACAGTATCGACCACTTAGTTTCGACGAACACATACGGTTTCGAATGGCATCACCACAGATTTCAGAGAACAGGCTCTTCCCCTGGCACATTATCGAACACTTAGTTTCAGATAGAACAATTAGTTTAAAATGGACCTATGTTTCGCATCTGGAGATTCCTCCCCCACAAGGTCGGCCACTTACTTTCGTCGAACACTTACGGTTTCGAGTGGCATCGCTACAGATTTCAGAGGACAGGCGCTTCTCCTGGCACAGTATCGAACACTTAGTTTCAGATAGAACAATTTGTTTAAAATGGAACAAAGTTTCGCAACTGGAAATTCCTCTCCCCAAGGTCGACCAATTAGATTCGTCGAACACATACGGTTTCGAGTAGCATCGCCACAGATTTCAGACAACAGGCGCTTCTCCTGGCACAGTATCGAACACTTCGTTTCAGATACAACTATTAGTTTTAAATGGAACTATGTTTCGCATCTGCGGTTTCCTCTCTCACAAGGTCGACCACTTAATTTCGGCGAACACATACGGTTTCGAGTGGCACCGCCACAGATTTCAGAGAACACGCGCTTCTCCTGACACAGTATCGAACAGATAGTTTCAGATAGAACAATTAGTTTTAAATGAAACTAAGTCTGGCATCTGGAGTTTCCTCTCTCTCAAGGTCGACCACTTAGTTTCGTCGAACACATACGGTTTCGAGTGGTATCACCACAGATTTCAGAGAACAGGCGCTTCTCCTGGCACAGTATGGAACACTTAGTTTCAGGTAGAACAATTAGTTTAAAATTGAACTATGTTTCGCATCTGGAGTTTCCTCTCTCACAAGGTCGACCACTTAGTTTCGCCGAACGCATACGGTTTCGAGTAGCATCGCCACAGATTTCAGAGAACAGGCGCTGCTCCTGGCACAGTATCGAGAACGTAGTTTCAGATAGAACAATTAGTTTAAAATGGAACTAAGTTTCGCATTTGGAGGTTCCTCCCTCACAAGGTCAACCACTTAGTTTCGTCGAACACATACGTTTTCGAGTGGCATCGGCACAGATTTCAGAGAACAGGCGCTTCTCCTGGCACAGTATCGAACACTTAGTTTCAGATGGAACATTTGGTTTAAAATGGAACTATGTTTCGCATCTGGAGTTTCCTCTCTCAGAAGGTCGACCACTTAGTTTCGTCGAACACATACGGTTTCGAGTAGCAACGCCACAGGTTTCAGAGAAGAGGCGCTTCTACTGGCAGATTATGGAACACTTAGTTTCAGATGGAACATTTGGTTTAAAATGGAACTAAGTTTTGCATGTGGAGTTTCCTCTCTGACAAGGTGGGCCTTTTAGTTTCGTCGAACACATACGGTTTCGATTGGCATCGCCACACATTTCAGAGAACTGGCGATTCTCAGTATCGAACACTTGGTTTCAGATAGAACAATTAGTTTAAAATGGTAGTAAGTTTCGCATATGGAGTTTCCTCTCTCACAAGGTCGACCACTTAGTTTCGTGGAACACATACGGCTTCGAGTGGCATCGCCACAGATTTCAGAGAACAGGCGCTTCTCCTGGCACAGTATCGAAAACTTAGTTGCACATAGAACAATTAGTTTAAAATGGAACTATGTTCCGCATCTGGTGAATCCTCCCTCACAAGGTCAATCACTTAGTTTCGTCGAACACATACGGTTTCGAGTTGCATCGCCACAGATTTCAGAGAACAGGCGCTTTTCCTGGCACAGTATCGAACACTCAGGTTCATTAGAACAATTAGTTTAAAAGGGAACTATGTATCGCATCTGGAGTTTCCTCTCTCACAAGGTCGACCACTTAGTTTCGTTGAACACATACCGTTTCGAGTGCGCATCGCCACAGATTTCAGAGAACAGGCGCTTCTCCTGGCACAGTATCGAACACTTAGTTTCAGATAGAACAATTAGTTTAAAATTTAACTAAGTTTCGCATCTGGAGTTTCCTCTCTCACATGGTCGACCACTTAGTTTCGTCGAACACATACGGTTTCGAGTGGCATCGCCACAGATTTCAGAAAACAGCCGTTTCTCCTGGCATAGTATCGAACACTTAGTTTCAGATAGAACAATTAATTTGAAATGGAACTAAGTTTCGCATCTGAAGTTTATTCTCTCACAAGGTCGGCCACTTACTTTCGTCGAACTCACACGGTTTCGAGTGGCATCGCCACAGATTTCAGAGAGCAGGCGCTTCTCCTGGCACAGTATCGAACACCTGTTTCAGACAGAACAATTAGTTTAAAATGTAACTATGTTTCGCATCTGGAGTATCCTCTCTCACAAGGTCAACCACTTAGTTTCGTCGAACACATACGGTTTCGAGCGGCATCGCCACACATTTCAGAGAACAGGCGCTTCTCCTGGCACAGTATCGAACACTTAGTTTCAGATAGAACAATTAGTTTAAAATGGTACTAAGTTTCGCATCTGGAGTATCCTCTCTCACAAGGTCAACCACTTAGTTTCGTCGAACACATACGGTTTCGAGCGGCATCGCCACACATTTCAGAGAACAGGCGCTTCTCCTGGCACAGTATCGAACACTTAGTTTCAGATAGAACAATTAGTTTAAAATGCAACTATGTTTCGCATCTGGAGTTTCCTCTCTCACAAGGCCGACCACCTAGTTTCATCGAACACATACGGTTTCGAGTAGCATCGCGACAGATTTCCGAGAACCGGCACTTCTCCTGGCACAGTATCGAACACTTAGTGTCAGATAGAACAATCAGTTTAAAATGGAACTAAGTTTCGCATCTGGAGTTAACTCCCTCACCATGTCGACAACTTAGTTTCGTTGAACACATACGGCTTCGAGTGGCATCGCCACAGATTTCAGAGAACTGGCGCTTCTCCTGGCACAGTATCGAACACTTAGTTTCAGATAGAACGATTAGTTTAAAATGGAACAAAGTTTCGCATCTGGAGTTTCCTCTTTCACAAGGCGACCACTTAGTTTCGTCGAACACATACGGTTTCGAGTAGCATCGCCACAGGTTTCGGAGAACAGGCGGTTCTACTGGCACAGTATCGAACACATAGTTTCAGATAGAACAATTAGTTTAAAAAGGAACTAAGTTTCGCTGCTGGAGTTTCCTCCCCCACAAGGTCGACCACTTAGTTTCGTCGAACACATACGGTTTCGACTGGCATGGCCACAAATTTCAGAGAACAGGCGCTTCTCCTGGCACGGTGTCGAACACATACGGCTTCGAGTGGCATCGCCACAGATTTCAGAGAACTGGCGCTTCTCCTAGCACAGTATCGAAAACTTAGTTTCAGATAGAACAATTAGTTTAAAATGGAACTATGTTCCGCATCTGGTGAATCCTCCCTCACAAGGTCAATCACTTAGTTTCGTCGAACACATACGGTTTCGAGTGGCATCGCGACAGATTTCAGAGAACAGGCGCTTTTCCTGGCACAGTATCGAACACTCAGGTTCATCAGAACAATTAGTTTAAAAGGCAACTATGTTTCGCATCTGGAGTTTCCTCTCTCACAAGGTCGACCACTGAGTTTCGTTGAACACATACCGTTTCGAGTGCGCATCGCCACAGATTTCAGAGAACAGGCGCTTCTCCTGGCACAGTATCGAACACTTAGTTTCAGATAGAACAATTAGTTTAAAATTTAACTATGTTTCGCATCTGGAGTTTCCTCTCTCACATGGTCGACCACTTAGTTTCGTCGAACACATACGGTTTCGAGTGGCATCGCCACAGATTTCAGAAAACAGCCGCTTCTCCTGGCATAATATCGAACACTTAGTTTCAGATAGAACAATTAATTTGAAATGGAACTAAGTTTCGCATCTGAAGTTTATTCTCTCACAAGGTCGGCCACTTACTTTCGTCGAACTCATACGGTTTCGAGTGGCAACGCCACAGATTTCAGAGAACAGGCGCTTCTCCTGGCACAGTATCAGAAACATAGTTTCAGATAGAACAATTAGTCTAAAATTGTACTAAATTTCGCATCTGGAGTTTCTTCCCTCACAAGGCGAGTACTTAATTTCCTCGAACACCTACGGTTTCGAGTGGCATCGCCACAGATTTCAGAGAACAGGCGCTTCTCCTGGCACAGTATCGAACACTTAGTTTCAGATAGAACAATTAATTTAAAATGGAACTAAGTTTCGTATCTGGAGTTTCCTCTCTCACAAGGTCGACCACTTAGTTTCCTCGAACACATACGGTTTCGAGTGCCATCGCCACACATTACAGAGAACAGGCGTTTCTCCTGGCACAGTATCGAACACTTAGTATCAGATTGAAAAATTAGTTTAAAATGGAACTAAGTTTCGCATCTGGAGTTTCCTCTCTAACAAGGTCGACCACTTAGTTTCGTTGAATGCATACGGTTTCGAGTGGCAACGCCACAGATTTCAGAGAAGAGGCTCTTCTCCTGGCACAGTATCAGACACATAGGTTCAGATAGAACAATTAGTTTAAAATGGAACTAAGTTTCGCATCTGGAATTTCCTCTCTCACAAGATCAACCACTTAGTTTCCTCGAACACATACGGTTTCGAGTGGCATCGCGACAGATTTCAGAGAACAGGCGCTTCTCCTGGCACAGTATCGAACACTTAGTTTCAGATAGAACGATTAGTTTAAAATGGAACTAAGTTTCGCATCTGGAGTTTTCTCTCTCACAAGGTCGGCCACTTAGTTTCGTCGAACACATACGGTTTCCAGTAGCATCGCCACAGATTTCAGAGAACAGGCGCTTCTCCTGGCACAGTATCGAACACTTAGTTTCAGATAGAACAATTAGTTTAAAAAGGAACTAAGTTTCACATCTGAAATTTCCACTCTCATAAGGTCGGCCACTTAGTTTCGTGGAACACATACGGCTTCGAGTGGCATCGCCACAGATTTCAGAGAACTGGCGCTTCTCCTGGCACAGTATCGAAAACTTAGTTTCAGATAGAACGATTAGTTTAAAATGGAACAAAGTTTCGCATCTGGAGTTTCCTCTTTCACAAGGCGACCACTTAGTTTCGTCGAACACATACGGTTTCGAGTAGCATCGCCACAGGTTTCGGAGAACAGGCGGTTCTACTGGCACAGTATCGAACACATAGTTTCAGATAGAACAATTAGTTTAAAAAGGAACTAAGTTTCGCTGCTGGAGTTTCCTCCCCCACAAGGTCGACCACTTAGTTTCGTCGAACACATACGGTTTCGACTGGCATGGCCACACATTTCAGAGAACAGGCGCTTCTCCTGGCACAGTATCGAACACTTAGTGTCCGATAGGATTATTAGTTTAAAATGAACTATGTTTCGCAATTTGGTGTTTCCTCCCTCACAAGGTCGACCACTTAGTTTCGTCGAACACATACGGTTTCGAGTGGCATCGCCACAGAATTCAGAGAACAGCCGCTTCTCCTGGCACAGTATCGAACACTTAATTTCAGATAGAACAATTAGTATATAATGGAACTATGTTTCGCATTTGGAGTTTCCTTCCTCACAAGGTCGACCACTTAGTTTCCTCGAACACATACGGTTTCGAGTAGCATCGCCACAGATTTCAGAGAATAGGCGCTTCCCCTGGCACAATATCGAACACTTAAGTTCAGATAGAACAATTAGTTCAAAATGGAACTAAGTTTCGCATCTGGAGTTTCCTCTCTCACAAGGTCCACCACTTAGTTTCGACGAACACATACGGTTTCGAGTGGCAGCGCCACAGATGTCAGAGAACAGGCGCTTCTCCTGGCACAGTATCGAACACTTAGTGTCAGATAGGATTATTAGTTTAAAATGAACTAAGTTTCGCAATTTGGTGTTTCCTCCCTCACAAGGTCGACCACTTAGTTTCGTCGAATACATTCGGCTTCGAGTAGCAACGCCACAGGTTTCAGAGAACAGGCGCTTCTGCTGGCAGAGTATCGTATACTTAGTTTCAGATAGAACATTTAGTTTAAAATGGAAATATGTTTCGCATTTGGAGTTTCCTTCCTCACAAGGTCGACCACTTAGTTTCGTCGAACACATTCGGCTTCGAGTAGCAACGCCACAGGTTTCAGAGAACAGGCGCTTCTGCTGGCAGAGTATCGTATACTTAGTTTCACATAGAACATTTAGTTTAAAATGGAAATATGTTTCGCATTTGGAGTTTCCTTCCTCACAAGGTCGACCACTTAGTTACGTCGAACATATACGGTTTCGAGTGGCATCGCCACACATTTCAGAGAACAGGCGCTTCTCCTGGCACAGTATCGAACACATAGTTTCAGATAGAACAATTAGTTTAAAATGGAACTATGTTTCGCATCTGGAGTATCCTCTCTCACAAAGTCAACCACTTAGTTTCGTCGAACACTTACGGTTTCGAGCGGCATCGCCATACATTTCAGAGAACAGGCGCTTCTCCTGGCACAGTATCGAAAACTTATTATCAGATAGAACAATTAGTTTAAAATGGATCTATCTTTCGCCTCTGGAGTTTCCTCTCCCACAAGGTCGACCACTCAGTTTCGTCGAACACATACCGTTTCGAGTGGTATTGCCACCGGTTTCACAGAACGGGCGCTTCTCCTGGCACAGTATCGAACACTTAGTTTCAGATAGAACAATTAATTTAAAATGCAACTAAGTTCGCATATGATGTTTCCTCTCTCACAAGGCCGACCACTTAGTTTCGTCGAACACATACAGTTTCGAGTGACATCGCCACAGATTTCAGAGAACAGGCGCTTCTCCTGGCACAGTATCGAACACTTAGTTTCAGATAGAACAATTAGTTTAAAATAGCACTAAGTTTCGCGTTTGGAGTTTCCTCTCCCACAAGGTCGACCACTCAGTTTCGTCGAACACATACGGTTTCGAGTGGCATCGCCACAGATTTCAGAGAACAGGCGCTTCTCCTGGCACAGTATCGAACACTTAGTTTCAGGTAGAACAATTAGTTTAAAATGGAACTAAGTTTCGCCTCTGGAGTTTCCTCTCTCACAAGGTCGACCACTCAGTTTCGTCGAACACGTACGGTTTCGAGTGGCATCGCCACAGATTTCAGAGAACAGTCGCTTCTCCTGCCACAGTACCGAACACTTAGTTTCAGATAGAACCATTAGTTTAAAATGGCACTAAGTTTCGCATCTGGATTTTCCTCTCTCACAAGGCGGCCACTTAGTTTCGTGGAACACATTCGGTTTCAAGTAGCATCGCCACAGATTTCAGAGAACAGGCGCTTCTCCTGGCACAGTATCGAACACTTATTTTCAGATAGAACAATTTGTTTAAAATGGAACTAAGTTTTGCCTCTGGAGTTTCCTCTCTCACAAGGTCGACCACTCAGTTCCGTCGAACACATACCGTTTCGAGTGGTACCGCCACAGGTTTCACAGAACTGGTGCTTCTCCTGGCACAGTAGCGAACACTTAGTTTCAGATAGAACAATTAATTTAAAATGGAACTATGTTCCGCATCTGAAGTTTCCTCCCTCACAAGGTCGGCCACTTAGTTTCGTCGAACACATTCGGTTTCAAGTAGCATCGCCACAGATTTCAGAGAACAGGCGCTTCTCCTGGCACAGTATCGAACACTTATTTTCAGATAGAACAATTTGTTTAAAATGGAACTAAGTTTCGCCTCTGGAGTTTCCTCTCTCACAAGGCGACCACTTAGTTTCGTCGAACACATACGGTTTCGAGTAGCATCGCCACAGGTTTCGGAGAATAGGCGGTTCTACTGGCACAGTATCGAACACATAGTTTCAGATAGAACAATTAGTTTAAAAAGGAACTAAGTTTCGCTGCTGGAGTTTCCTCCCCCACAAGGTCGACCACTTAGTTTCGTCGAACACATACGGTTTCGACTGGCATGGCCACAAATTTCAGAGAACAGGCGCTTCTCCTGGCACGGTGTCGAACACATACGGCTTCGAGTGGCATCGCCACAGATTTCAGAGAACTGGCGCTTCTCCTGGCACAGTATCGAAAACTTAGTTTCAGATAGAACAATTAGTTTAAAATGGAACTATGTTCCGCATCTGGTGAATCCTCCCTCACAAGGTCAATCACTTAGTTTCGTCGAACACATACGGTTTCGAGTGGCATCGCGACAGATTTCAGAGAACAGGCGCTTTTCCTGGCACAGTATCGAACACTCAGGTTCATCAGAACAATTAGTTTAAAAGGCAACTATGTTTCGCATCTGGAGTTTCCTCTCTCACAAGGTCGACCACTTAGTTTCGTTGAACACATACCGTTTCGAGTGCGCATCGCCACAGATTTCAGAGAACAGGCGCTTCTCCTGGCACAGTATCGAACACTTAGTTTCAGATAGAACAATTAGTTTAAAATTTAACTATGTTTCGCATCTGGAGTTTCCTCTCTCACATGGTCGACCACTTAGTTTCGTCGAACACATACGGTTTCGAGTGGCATCGCCACAGATTTCAGAAAACAGCCGCTTCTCCTGGCATAGTATCGAACACTTAGTTTCAGATAGAACAATTAATTTGAAATGGAACTAAGTTTCGCATCTGAAGTTTATTCTCTCACAAGGTCGGCCACTTACTTTCGTCGAACTCATACGGTTTCGAGTGGCAACGCCACAGATTTCAGAGAACAGGCGCTTCTCCTGGCACAGTATCAGAAACATAGTTTCAGATAGAACAATTAGTCTAAAATTGTACTAAATTTCGCATCTGGAGTTTCTTCCCTCACAAGGCGAGTACTTAATTTCCTCGAACACCTACGGTTTCGAGTGGCATCGCCACAGATTTCAGAGAACAGGCGCTTCTCCTGGCACAGTATCGAACACTTAGTTTCAGATAGAACAATTAATTTAAAATGGAACTAAGTTTCGCATCTGGAGTTTCCTCTCTCACAAGGTCGACCACTTAGTTTCCTCGAACACATACGGTTTCGAGTGGCATCGCCACACATTTCAGAGAACAGGCGCTTCTCCTGGCACAGTATCGAAAACTTAATTTCAGATAGGACAATTAGTTTTAAATGGAACTAAGTTTCGCTTCTGGAGTTTCCTCTCTCACAAGGTCGACCACTTAGTTTCGTTGAAAACATACCGTTTCGAGTGCGCATCGCCACAGATTTCAGAGAACAGGCGCTTCTCCTAGCACAGTATCGAACACTTAGTTTCAGATAGAACAATTAGTTTAAAATTTAACTAAGTTTCGCATCTGGAGTTTCCTCTCTCACAAGGCCGACCACCTAGTTTCATCGAACACATACGGTTTCGAGTAGCATCGCGACAGATTTCCGAGAACCGGCACTTCTCCTGGCACAGTATCGAACACTTAGTGTCAGATAGAACAATAAGTTTAAAATGGAACTAAGTTTCGCATCTGGAGTTAACTCTCTCACCATGTCGACAACTTAGTTTCGTTGAACACATACTGTTTCGAGTGGCATCGCGACAGATTTCAGAGAACAGGCGCTTCTCCTGGCACAGTATCGAACACTTAGTTTCAGATAGAACGATTAGTTTATAATGGAACTAAGTTTCTCATCTGGAGTTTTCTCTCTCACAAGGTCGGCCACTTAGTTTCGTCGAACACATACGGTTTCCAGTAGCATCGCCACAGATTTCAGAGAACAGGCGCTTCTCCTGGCACAGTATCGAACACTTATTTTCAGATAGAACAATTTGTTTAAAATGGAACTAAGTTTTGCCTCTGGAGTTTCCTCTCTCACAAGGTCGACCACTCAGTTCCGTCGAACACATACGGTTTCGACTGGCATGGCCACAAATTTCAGAGAACAGGCGCTTCTCCTGGCACGGTGTCGAACACATACGGCTTCGAGTGGCATCGCCACAGATTTCAGAGAACTGGCGCTTCTCCTGGCACAGTATCGAAAACTTAGTTTCAGATAGAACAATTAGTTTAAAATGGAACTATGTTCCGCATCTGGTGAATCCTCCCTCACAAGGTCAATCACTTAGTTTCGTCGAACACATACGGTTTCGAGTGGCATCGCGACAGATTTCAGAGAACAGGCGCTTTTCCTGGCACAGTATCGAACACATAGTTTCAGATAGAACAATTAGTTTAAAAAGGAACTAAGTTTCGCTGCTGGAGTTTCTTCCCCCACAAGGTCGACCACTTAGTTTCGTCGAACACATACGGTTTCGAGTGGCATCGCCACACATTTCAGAGAACAGGCGCTTCTCCTGGCACAGTATCGAACACTTAGTATCAGATTGAAAAATTAGTTTAAAATGGAACTAAGTTTCGCATCTGGAGTTTCCTCTCTCACAAGGTGGACCACTTAGTTTGGTCAAACACATACGGTTTCGAGTAGCAATGACACAGGTTTCAGAGAACAGGCGCTTCTACTGGCAGAGTATCGAATACTTAGTTTCAGACAGAACATTTAGTTTAAAATGGAAATATGTTTCGCATTTGGAGTTTCCTCCCTCACAAGGTCGACCACTTAGTTTCGTCGAACTCATACGGTTTCGAGTAGCATCGCCACAGATTTCAGAGAAAAGGCGCTTCTCCTGACACAGTATCGAACACTTAGTTTCAGATAGACCAATTAGTTTAAAATGGAAGTAAGTTTCGCATCTGGAGTTTCCTCTCTCACAAGGTCGACCACTTAGTTTCGTCGAACACATACGGTTTCGATTAGCATCGCCACAGTTTTCAGAGAGCAGGCGCTTCTCCTGGCACAGTATCGAATACTTTTTTCAGACAGAACGATTAGTTTAAAATGGAACTATGTTTCGCATCTGGAGTATCCTCTCTCACAAGGTCAACCACTTAGGTCCGTCGAACATATACGGTTTCGAGTGGCATCGCTACACATTTCAGAGAACAGGCGCTTCTCCTGGCACAGTGTCGAACACATAGTTTCAGATAGAACAATTAGTTTAAAATGGAATTAAGTTTCGCATCTGGAGTTTCCTGTCCCACAAGGTCGACAACTTAGTTTCCTCGAACACATACGGTTTCGAGTTGTATCGCCACAGATTTCAGAGAACTGGCGCTTCTCCTGGCACATTATCGAACACTTAGTTTCAGATAGAACAGTTAGTTTTAAATGAAACTAAATTTCACTTCTGGAGTTTCCTCTCTCACAAGGTGGACCACTTAGTTTCGTCAAAGACATACGGTTTCGAGTAGCAACGCCACAGGTTTCAGAGAACAGGCCCTTCTCCTGGCACATTATCGAACACTTAGTTTCAGATAGATCAATTAGTTTAAAATGGAACTAATTTCGCATCTGGAGTTTCCTCTCTCACAAGGTCGACCAGTTAGTTTCGTCGAACACATACGGTTTTGAGTAGCATCGCCACAGATTTCAGAGAACAGGCGCTTCCCCTGGCACATTATCGAACACTTACTTTCAGATAGAACAATTAGTTTAAAATGGAACTATTTTCGCATCTGGAGTTTCCTCTCTCACAAGGTCGACCAGTTAGTTTCGTCGAACACATACGGTTTCGATTAGCATCGCCACAGATTTCAGAGAACAGGCGCTTCTAATGGCACAGTATCGAAACTTAGTTTCAGATAGAACAATTAGTTTAAAATGGTACTAAGTTTCGCATCTAGAGTTTCCTCTCTCACAAGGTCGGCCACTTAGTATCGTCGAACACATACGGTTTCGAGTGGTATGGCCAGAGATTTCAGAGAACAGGCGCTTCTCCTGGCACAGTATCGAACACATAGTTTCAGATAGAACAATTAGTTTAAAAAGGAACTAAGTTTCGCTGCTGGAGTTTCTTCCCCCACAAGGTCGACCACTTAGTTTCGTCGAACACATACGGTTTCGAGTGGCATCGCCACACATTTCAGAGAACAGGCGCTTCTCCTGGCACAGTATCGAACACTTAGTATCAGATTGAAAAATTAGTTTAAAATGGAACTAAGTTTCGCATCTGGAGTTTCCTCTCTCACAAGGTGGACCACTTAGTTTGGTCAAACACATACGGTTTCGAGTAGCAATGACACAGGTTTCAGAGAACAGGCGCTTCTACTGGCAGAGTATCGAATACTTAGTTTCAGACAGAACATTTAGTTTAAAATGGAAATATGTTTCGCATTTGGAGTTTCCTCCCTCACAAGGTCGACCACTTAGTTTCGTCGAACTCATACGGTTTCGAGTAGCATCGCCACAGATTTCAGAGAAAAGGCGCTTCTCCTGACACAGTATCGAACACTTAGTTTCAGATAGACCAATTAGTTTAAAATGGAAGTAAGTTTCGCATCTGGAGTTTCCTCTCTCACAAGGTCGACCACTTAGTTTCGTCGAACACATACGGTTTCGATTAGCATCGCCACAGTTTTCAGAGAGCAGGCGCTTCTCCTGGCACAGTATCGAATACTTTTTTCAGACAGAACGATTAGTTTAAAATGGAACTATGTTTCGCATCTGGAGTATCCTCTCTCACAAGGTCAACCACTTAGGTCCGTCGAACATATACGGTTTCGAGTGGCATCGCTACACATTTCAGAGAACAGGCGCTTCTCCTGGCACAGTGTCGAACACATAGTTTCAGATAGAACAATTAGTTTAAAATGGAATTAAGTTTCGCATCTGGAGTTTCCTGTCCCACAAGGTCGACAACTTAGTTTCCTCGAACACATACGGTTTCGAGTTGTATCGCCACAGATTTCAGAGAACTGGCGCTTCTCCTGGCACATTATCGAACACTTAGTTTCAGATAGAACAGTTAGTTTTAAATGAAACAAAATTTCACTTCTGGAGTTTCCTCTCTCACAAGGTGGACCACTTAGTTTCGTCAAAGACATACGGTTTCGAGTAGCAACGCCACAGGTTTCAGAGAACAGGCCCTTCTCCTGGCACATTATCGAACACTTAGTTTCAGATAGATCAATTAGTTTAAAATGGAACTAATTTCGCATCTGGAGTTTCCTCTCTCACAAGGTCGACCAGTTAGTTTCGTCGAACACATACGGTTTTGAGTAGCATCGCCACAGATTTCAGAGAACAGGCGCTTCCCCTGGCACATTATCGAACACTTACTTTCAGATAGAACAATTAGTTTAAAATGGAACTATTTTCGCATCTGGAGTTTCCTCTCTCACAAGGTCGACCAGTTAGTTTCGTCGAACACATACGGTTTCGATTAGCATCGCCACAGATTTCAGAGAACAGGCGCTTCTAATGGCACAGTATCGAAACTTAGTTTCAGATAGAACAATTAGTTTAAAATGGTACTAAGTTTCGCATCTAGAGTTTCCTCTCTCACAAGGTCGGCCACTTAGTATCGTCGAACACATACGGTTTCGAGTGGTATGGCCAGAGATTTCAGAGAACAGGCGCTTCTCCTGGCACAGTATCGAACACTTAGTTTCAGATAGAACAATTAGGTTAAAATGGAACTAAGCTTCGCATCTGGAGCTTCCTCTCTCACAAGGTCGACCACTCAGTTTCGTCGAACACATACGGTTTCGAGTGGCATCGCCAAAGATTTCAGAGAACAGGCGCTTCGCCTGGCACAGTATCGAACACTCTCAGATTGAACAATTAATTTAAAATGGAACAAAGGTTCGCATCTGGAGTTTCCTCTCTCACAAGGTCGGCCACTTAGTTTCGTCGAACACATACGGTTTCGAGTGGCATCGCCACAGATTTCAAAGAGCAGGCGCTTCTCCTGGCACAGTACCGAACACTTTGTTTCAGATAGAACAATTAGTTTAAAATGGAACTAAGTTTCGCATCCGGAGTTCCCTCTCTCAGAAAGTCGACCACTTACTTTCGTCGAACACATTCGGTTTCGAGTAGCATCGCCACAGATTTCAGAGAAGAGCCGCTTCTCCTGGCACAGTATCGAACACTTAATTTCAGATGGAACAATTAGTGTAAAATGGAACTAAGTTTCGCATCTGAAGTTTCCTCTCTCACAAGGTCGGCCTCTTAGTTTCGTCGAACACATACGGTTTCGAGTGGCATCGCCACAGATTTCAGAGAACAGGCGCTTCTCCTGGCACAGTATCGAACACTTAGTTTCAGATGGAACAGTTAGTTTAAAATGGAAATATGTTTCGCATCTGGAGTTTCCTCTCTCACAAGGTCGACCACTTAGTTTCGTCGAACACATACGGTTTCGAGTAGCATCGCCACAGATTTCAGAGAACAGGCGCTTTTCCTGGCACAGTATCGTACACATAGTTACAGATAGAACAATTAGTATAAAATGGAAATATGTTTCGCATTTGGAGATTCCTCTCTCACACGGTCTACCACTTACTTTCGTCGAATACATTCGGTTTCGAGTAGCAACGCCACAGGTTTCAGAGAACAGGCGCTTCTACTGGCAGAGTATCGTATACTTAGATACAGATGGAACATTTGGTTTAAAACGGAACTAAGTTTCGCATCTGGAGTTTCCTCTCCCACAAGGTCGACCACTTAGTTTCGTCGAACACATACGGTTTCGAGTAGCATCGCCAAAGATTTCAGAGAACCGGCGCTTCTCCTGGCACAGTTTCGAACACTTTCAGGTAGAACAATTAGTTTAAAATGGAACTAAGTTTCGCATCTGGAGTTTCCTCTCTCACAACGTCAGCCACTTAGTATCGTCGAACACATACCGTTTCGAGCAGCATCGCCACAGATTTCAGAGAACAGGCGCTTCTCCTGGCACAGTATGGAACACTTAGTATCAGATAGAACAATTAGGTTAAAATGGAACTAAGCTTCGCATCTGGAGCTTCCTCTCTCACAAGGTCGACCACTCAGTTTCGTCGAACACATACGGTTTCGAGTGGCATCGCCAAAGATTTCAGAGAACAGGCGCTTCGCCTGGCACAGTATCGAACACTTTCAGATTGAACAATTAGTTTAAAATGGAACAAAGGTTCGCATCTGGAGTTTCCTCTCTCACAAGGTCGGTCACTTGGTATCGTCGAACACATACGGTTTCGAGTAGCATCGCCACAGATTTCAGAGAACAGGCGCTTCTCCTGGCACAGTACCGAACACTTAGTTTCAGATAGAACAATTAGTTTAAAATGGAACTATGTTTCGCATCTGGAGTTTCCTCTACCACAAGGTCGACCACTTATTTTCGTCGAACACATACGGTTTCGAGTAGCATCGCCACAGATTTCAGAGAAGAGCCGCTTCTCCTGGCACAGTATCGAACACTTAATTTCAGATGGAACAATTAGTTTAAAATGGAACTAAGTTTCGCATCTGAAGTTTCCTCTCTCACAAGGTCGGCCTCTTAGTTTCGTCGAACACATACGGTTTCGAGTGGCATCGCCACAGATTTCAGAGAACAGGCGCTTCTCCTGGCACAGTATCGAACACTTAGTTTCAGATGGAACAGTTAGTTTAAAATGGAAATATGTTTCGCATCTGGAGTTTCCTCTCTCACAAGGTCGACCACTTAGTTTCGTCGAACACATACGGTTTCGAGTAGCATCGCCACAGATTTCAGAGAACAGGCGCTTCTCCTGGCACAGTATCGTACACATAGTTACAGATAGAACAATTAGTATAAAATGGAAATATGTTTCGCATTTGGAGATTCCTCTCTCACACGTTCTACCACTTACTTTCGTCGAATACATTCGGTTTCGAGTAGCAACGCCACAGGTTTCAGAGAACAGGCGCTTCTACTGGCAGAGTATCGTATACTTAGTTACAGATGGAACATTTGGTTTAAAATGGAACTAAGTTTCGCATCTGGAGTTTCCTCTCCCACAAGGTCGACCACTTAGTTTCGTCGAACACATACGGTTTCGAGTAGCATCGCCAAAGATTTCAGAGAACAGGCGCTTCGCCTGGCACAGTATCGAACACTTTCAGATTGAACAATTAGTTTAAAATGGAACAAAGGTTCGCATCTGGAGTTTCCTCTCTCACAAGGTCGGTCACTTGGTATCGTCGAACACATACGGTTTCGAGTAGCATCGCCACAGATTTCAGAGAACAGGCGCTTCTCCTGGCACAGTACCGAACACTTAGTTTCAGATAGAACAATTAGTTTAAAATGGAACTATGTTTCGCATCTGGAGTTTCCTCTACCACAAGGTCGACCACTTATTTTCGTCGAACACATACGGTTTCGAGTGGCATCGCCACAGGTTTCAGAGAACTGGCGTTTCTCCTGGCACAGTATCGAACACATAGTATCAGATAGAACGATTACATTAGAATGGAAATAAGCTTCGCATCTGGAGTTTCCTCTCTCACAAGGTGGACCACTTAGTTTCGTCGAACACATACGGTTTCGAGTGGTATGGCCAGAGATTTCAGAGAACAAGCGCTTCTCCTGGCACAGTATCGAACACTTAGTTTCAGATAGAACAATTAGTTTAAATTGGAACTAAGTTTCGCATCTGGAGTTTCCTCTCCCACAAGGTCGACCACTTAGTTTTGTCGAACACATACGGTGTCGAGTAGCATCGCCACAGATTTCAGAGAACACGCGCTTCTCCTGGCACAGTATCGAGCATTTAGTTTCAGATAGAACAATTTGTTTAAAATGGATCTATGTTTCGCATCTGGAGTTTCCTCTCGCACAAGGTCGACCACATAGTTTCCTCGAACACATACGGTTTCGAGTAGCATCGCCACACATTTCAGAGAACAGGCGCTTCCCCTGGCACAGTATCGAACACTTTGTTTCAGATAGAACAATTAGTTTAAAATGGAACTAAGTTTCGCATCCGGAGTTTCCTCTCTCACAAGGTCGACCACTTAGTTTCGACGAACACATACGGTTTTGAGTGGCATCGCCACAGATTTCAGAGAACAGGTGCTTCGCCTGGAACAGTATCGAACACTTATTTCAGAGAGAACAATTAGTTTAAACTGGAACTATGTTTCGAATCTGGAGTATCCTCTATCACAAGATCAACCACTTAGTTTCGTCGAACAATTACGGTTTCGAGTGGCATCGCCACACATTTCAGAGAACAGGCGCTTCTCCTGGCACAGTATCGAACACTTAGTTTCAGATGGAACAGTTAGTTTAAAATGGAAATATGTTTCGCATCTGGAGTTTCCTCTCTCACAAGGTCGACCACTTAGTTTCGTCGAACACATACGGTTTCGAGTAGCATCGCCACAGATTTCAGAGAACAGGCGCTTCTCCTGGCACATTATCGTACACATAGTTACAGATAGAACAATTAGTATAAAATGGAAATATGTTTCGCATTTGGAGATTCCTCTCTCACACGGTCTACCACTTACTTTCGTCGAATACATTCGGTTTCGAGTAGCAACGCCACAGGTTTCAGAGAACAGGCGCTTCTACTGGCAGAGTATCGTATACTTAGTTACAGATGGAACATTTGGTTTAAAACGGAACTAAGTTTCGCATCTGGAGTTTCCTCTCCCACAAGGTCGACCACTTAGTTTCGTCGAACACATACGGTTTCGAGTAGCATCGCCAAAGATTTCAGAGAACCGGCGCTTCTCCTGGCACAGTTTCGAACACTTTCAGGTAGAACAATTAGTTTAAAATGGAACTAAGTTTCGCATCTGGAGTTTCCTCTCTCACAACGTCAGCCACTTAGTATCGTCGAACACATACCGTTTCGAGCAGCATCGCCACAGATTTCAGAGAACAGGCGCTTCTCCTGGCACAGTATGGAACACTTAGTATCAGATAGAACAATTAGGTTAAAATGGAACTAAGCTTCGCATCTGGAGCTTCCTCTCTCACAAGGTCGACCACTCAGTTTCGTCGAACACATACGGTTTCGAGTGGCATCGCCAAAGATTTCAGAGAACAGGCGCTTCGCCTGGCACAGTATCGAACACTTTCAGATTGAACAATTAGTTTAAAATGGAACAAAGGTTCGCATCTGGAGTTTCCTCTCTCACAAGGTCGGTCACTTGGTATCGTCGAACACATACGGTTTCGAGTAGCATCGCCACAGATTTCAGAGAACAGGCGCTTCTCCTGGCACAGTACCGAACACTTAGTTTCAGATAGAACAATTAGTTTAAAATGGAACTATGTTTCGCATCTGGAGTTTCCTCTACCACAAGGTCGACCACTTATTTTCGTCGAACACATACGGTTTCGAGTGGCATCGCCACAGGTTTCAGAGAACTGGCGTTTCTCCTGGCACAGTATCGAACACATAGTATCAGATAGAACGATTACATTAGAATGGAAATAAGCTTCGCAACTGGAGTTTCCTCTCTCACAAGGTGGACCACTTAGTTTCGTCGAACACATACGGTTTCGAGTGGTATGGCCAGAGATTTCAGAGAACAAGCGCTTCTCCTGGCACAGTATCGAACACTTAGTTTCAGATAGAACAATTAGTTTAAATTGGAACTAAGTTTCGCATCTGGAGTTTCCTCTCCCACAAGGTCGACCACTTAGTTTTGTCGAACACATACGGTGTCGAGTAGCATCGCCACAGATTTCAGAGAACACGCGCTTCTCCTGGCACAGTATCGAGCATTTAGTTTCAGATAGAACAATTTGTTTAAAATGGATCTATGTTTCGCATCTGGAGTTTCCTCTCGCACAAGGTCGACCACATAGTTTCCTCGAACACATACGGTTTCGAGTAGCATCGCCACACATTTCAGAGAACAGGCGCTTCCCCTGGCACAGTATCGAACACTTTGTTTCAGATAGAACAATTAGTTTAAAATGGAACTAAGTTTCGCATCCGGAGTTTCCTCTCTCACAAGGTCGACCACTTAGTTTCGACGAACACATACGGTTTCGAGTGGCATCGCCACAGATTTCAGAGAACAGGTGCTTCGCCTGGAACAGTATCGAACACTTATTTCAGAGAGAACAATTAGTTTAAACTGGAACTATGTTTCGAATCTGGAGTATCCTCTATCACAAGATCAACCACTTAGTTTCGTCGAACAATTACGGTTTCGAGTGGCATCGCCACACATTTCAGAGAACAGGCGCTTCTCCTGGCACAGTATCGAACACTTAGTTTCAGATGGAACAGTTAGTTTAAAATGGAAATATGTTTCGCATCTGGAGTTTCCTCTCTCACAAGGTCGACCACTTAGTTTCGTCGAACACATACGGTTTCGAGTAGCATCGCCACAGATTTCAGAGAACAGGCGCTTCTCCTGGCACAGTATCGTACACATAGTTACAGATAGAACAATTAGTATAAAATGGAAATATGTTTCGCATTTGGAGATTCCTCTCTCACACGGTCTACCACTTGCTTTCGTCGAATACATTCGGTTTCGAGTAGCAACGCCACAGGTTTCAGAGAACAGGCGCTTCTACTGGCAGAGTATCGTATACTTAGTTACAGATGGAACATTTGGTTTAAAACGGAACTAAGTTTCGCATCTGGAGTTTCCTCTCCCACAAGGTCGACCACTTAGTTTCGTCGAACACATACGGTTTCGAGTAGCATCGCCAAAGATTTCAGAGAACCGGCGCTTCTCCTGGCACAGTTTCGAACACTTTCAGGTAGAACAATTAGTTTAAAATGGACCTAAGTTTCGCATCTGGAGTTTCCTCTCTCACAACGTCAGCCACTTAGTATCCTCGAACACATACCGTTTCGAGCAGCATCGCCACAGATTTCAGAGAACAGGCGCTTCTCCTGGCACAATATGGAACACTTAGTATCAGATAGAACAATTAGGTTAAAATGGAACTAAGCTTCGCATCTGGAGCTTCCTCTCTCACAAGGTCGACCACTCAGTTTCGTCGAACACATACGGTTTCGAGTGGCATCGCCAAAGATTTCAGAGAACAGGCGCTTCGCCTGGCACAGTATCGAACACTTTCAGATTGAACAATTAGTTTAAAATGGAACAAAGGTTCGCATCTGGAGTTTCCTCTCTCACAAGGTCGGTCACTTGGTATCGTCGAACACATACGGTTTCGAGTAGCATCGCCACAGATTTCAGAGAACAGGCGCTTCTCCTGGCACAGTACCGAACACTTAGTTTCAGATAGAACAATTAGTTTAAAATGGAACTATGTTTCGCATCTGGAGTTTCCTCTACCACAAGGTCGACCACTTATTTTCGTCGAACACATACGGTTTCGAGTGGCATCGCCACAGGTTTCAGAGAACTGGCGTTTCTCCTGGCACAGTATCGAACACATAGTATCAGATAGAACGATTACATTAGAATGGAAATAAGCTTCGCATCTGGAGTTTCCTCTCTCACAAGGTGGACAACTTAGTTTCGTCGAACACATACGGTTTCGAGTGGTATGGCCAGAGATTTCAGAGAACAAGCGCTTCTCCTGGCACAGTATCGAACACTTAGTTTCAGATAGAACAATTAGATTAAATTGGAACTAAGTTTCGCATCTGGAGTTTCCTCTCCCACAAGGTCGACCACTTAGTTTTGTCGAACACATACGGTGTCGAGTAGCATCGCCACAGATTTCAGAGAACACGCGCTTCTCCTGGCACAGTATCGAGCATTTAGTTTCAGATAGAACAATTTGTTTAAAATGGATCTATGTTTCGCATCTGGAGTTTCCTCTCGCACAAGGTCGACCACATAGTTTCCTCGAACACATACGGTTTCGAGTAGCATCGCCACACATTTCAGAGAACAGGCGCTTCCCCTGGCACAGTATCGAACACTTTGTTTCAGATAGAACAATTAGTTTAAAATGGAACTAAGTTTCGCATCCGGAGTTTCCTCTCTCACAAGGTCGACCACTTAGTTTCGACGAACACATACGGTTTCGAGTGGCATCGCCACAGATTTCAGAGAACAGGCGCTTCTCCTGGCACAGTATCGTACACATAGTTTCAGATAGAACAATTAGTTTAAAATGGAACTATGTTTCGCATCTGGAGTTTCCTCTACCACAAGGTCGACCACTTATTTTCGTCGAACACATACGGTTTCGAGTGGCATCGCCACAGGTTTCAGAGAACTGGCGTTTCTCCTGGCACAGTATCGAACACATAGTATCAGATAGAACGATTACATTAGAATGGAAATAAGCTTCGCATCTGGAGTTTCCTCTCTCACAAGGTGGACAACTTAGTTTCGTCGAACACATACGGTTTCGAGTGGTATGGCCAGAGATTTCAGAGAACAAGCGCTTCTCCTGGCACAGTATCGAACACTTAGTTTCAGATAGAACAATTAGTTTAAATTGGAACTAAGTTTCGCATCTGGAGTTTCCTCTCCCACAAGGTCGACCACTTAGTTTTGTCGAACACATACGGTGTCGAGTAGCATCGCCACAGATTTCAGAGAACACGCGCTTCTCCTGGCACAGTATCGAGCATTTAGTTTCAGATAGAACAATTTGTTTAAAATGGATCTATGTTTCGCATCTGGAGTTTCCTCTCGCACAAGGTCGACCACATAGTTTCCTCGAACACATACGGTTTCGAGTAGCATCGCCACACATTTCAGAGAACAGGCGCTTCCCCTGGCACAGTATCGAACACTTTGTTTCAGATAGAACAATTAGTTTAAAATGGAACTAAGTTTCGCATCCGGAGTTTCCTCTCTCACAAGGTCGACCACTTAGTTTCGACGAACACATACGGTTTCGAGTGGCATCGCCACAGATTTCAGAGAACAGGCGCTTCTCCTGGCACAGTATCGTACACATAGTTACAGATAGAACAATTAGTATAAAATGGAAATATGTTTCGCATTTGGAGATTCCTCTCTCACACAGTCTACCACTTACTTTCGTCGAATACATTCGGTTTCGAGTAGCAACGCCACAGGTTTCAGAGAACAGGCGCTTCTACTGGCAGAGTATCGTATACTTAGTTACAGATGGAACATTTGGTTTAAAACGGAACTAAGTTTCGCACCTGGAGTTTCCTCTCCCACAAGGTCGACCACTTAGTTTCGTCGAACACATACGGTTTCGAGTAGCATCGCCAAAGATTTCAGAGAACCGGCGCTTCTCCTGGCACAGTTTCGAACACTTTCAGGTAGAACAATTAGTTTAAAATGGACCTAAGTTTCGCATCTGGAGTTTCCTCTCTCACAACGTCAGCCACTTAGTATCGTCGAACACATACCGTTTCGAGCAGCATCGCCACAGATTTCAGAGAACAGGCGCTTCTCCTGGCACAGTATGGAACACTTAGTATCAGATAGAACAATTTGTTTAAAATGGATCTATGTTTCGCATCTGGAGTTTCCTCTCTCACAAGGTCGGCGACTCAGTTTCGTCGAACACATACGGTTTCGGGTGGCATCGCCACAGATTTCAGAGAACAGGCGCTTCTCCTCGCACAGTATCGAACACTTAGCTTCAGATAGAACAATTAGTTTAGAATGGAACTAAGTTTCGCATCCGGAGTTTCCTCTCTCAGAAGGTCGACCTATTAGTTTCGTCGAACACATGCGGTTTCGACTAGCAACGCCACAGGTTTCAGAGAACAGGCGCTTCTCCTGGCACATTATCGAACACTTAGTTTCAGATAGATCAATTAGTTTAAAATGGAACTAAGTTTCGCATCTGGAGTTTCCTCTCTCACAACGTCAGCCACTTAGTACCGTCGAACACATACCGTTTCGAGTAGCATCGCCACAGATTTCAGAGAACAGGCGCTTCTCCTGGCACAGTACGGAACACTTAGTATCAGATAGAACAATTAGGTTAAAATGGAACTAAGCTTCGCATCTGGAGCTTCCTCTCTCACAAGGTCGACCACTCAGTTTCGTCGAACACATACGGTTTCGAGTGGCATCGCCAAAGATTTCAGAGAACAGGCGCTTCGCCTGGCACAGTATCGAACACTTTCAGATTGAACAATTAGTTTAAAATGGAACAAAGGTTCGCATCTGGAGTTTCCTCTCTCACAAGGTCGGCCACTTGGTATCGTCGAACACATACGGTTTCGAGTAGCATCGCCACAGATTTCAGAGAACAGGCGCTTCTCCTGGCACAGTACCGAAAACTTAGTTTCAGATAGAACAATTAGTTTAAAATGGAACTATGTTTCGCATCTGGAGTTTCCTCTACCACAAGGTCGACCACTTATTTTCGTCGAACACATACGGTTTCGAGTGGCATCGCCACAGGTTTCAGAGAACTGGCGTTTCTCCTGGCACAGTATCGAACACATAGTATCAGATAGAACGATTACATTAGAATGGAAATAAGCTTCGCATCTGGAGTTTCCTCTCTCACAAGGTGGACCACTTAGTTTCGTCGAACACATACGGTTTCGAGTGGTATGGCCAGAGATTTCAGAGAACAGGCGCTTCTCCTGGCACAGTATCGAACACTTAGTTTCAGATAGAACAATTAGGTTAAAATGGAACTAAGCTTCGCATCTGGAGCTTCCTCTCTCACAAGGTCGACCACTCAGTTTCGTCGAACACATACGGTTTCGAGTGGCATCGCCAAAGATTTCAGAGAACAGGCGCTTCGCCTGGCACAGTATCGAACACTTTCAGATTGAACAATTAGTTTAAAATGGAACAAAGGTTCGCATCTGGAGTTTCCTCTCTCACAAGGTCGACCACTTAGTTTCCTCGAACACATACGGTTTCGCGTAGCATCGCCACAGATTTCAGAGAACAGGCGCTTCTCCTGGCACAGTATCGAACACTTAGTTTCAGATAGAACAATTAGTTTAAAATGGAACTAAGTTTCGCATCTGGAGTTTCCTCCCTCACAAGGTCGACCATTTAGATTCGTCAAACACATACGGTTTCGAGGAGCATCGCGACTGATTACAGAGAACACGCGCTTCTCCTGGCACAGTATCGAACACTGAGTTTCAGATAGAACAATTAGTTTAAAATGGAACTATGTTTCGCATCTGGAGTTTCCTCCCTCACAAGGTCGACCATTTAGATTCGTCGCACACATACGGTTTAGAGTGGCATCGCCACAGATTTCAGAGAACAGGCACTTCTCCTGGCACAGTATCGAACACTTAGTTTCAGATAGAACAATTAGTTTAAAATGGAACTAAGTTTCGCATCTGGAGTTTCCTCCCTCACAAGGTCGACCATTTAGATTCGTCGAACACATACGGTTTCGAGTGGCATCGCCACAGATTTCAGAGAACACGCGCTTCTCCTGGCACAGTATCGAACACTTAGTTTCAGATAGAACAATTAATTTAAAATGGAACTCAGTTTCGCATCTGGAGTTTCCTCTCTCAGCAGGTCGACCACTTAGTTTCGTCGAACACATACGGTTTCGAGTAGCATCGCCACAGATTTCAGAGAACGGGCACATCTCCTGGCACAGTATCGAACACTTAGTTACAGGTAGAACACTTAGTTTAAAATGGAACTATGTTTCGCATTTGGAGTTCCTTCTCTCACAAGGTCGACCACTTAGTTTCGTCAAACACATACGGTTTCGAGTGGTATCGCCACAGATTTCAGAGAACTAGCGCTTCTCCTGGCACATTATCGAACACTTAATTTCAGATAGAACAATTAATTTAAAATGGAACTAAGTTTCGCATATGAAGTTTCCTCTCTCACAAGGTCGGCCACTTAGTTTCGTCGAACACATACGGTTTCGAGTAGCATCGCGACAGATTTCCGAGAACAGGCGCTTCTCCTGGCACAGTATCGAACACTTAATTTCCGATGGAACAATTAGTTTAAAATGGAACTAAGTTTCGCATGTGAAGTTTCCTCTCTCACAAGGTCGGCCACTGAGTTTCGTCGAACACATATGGTTTCGAGTGGCATCGCCACAGATTTCATAGAACAGGCGCTTCCCCGGCACAGTATCGAACACTTAGTTTCAGATAGAACAAGTAATTTAAAATGGAACTAAGTTTCGCATCTGGAGTTTCCTCCCTCACAAGGTCGACCATTTAGATTCGTCGAACACATACGGTTTCGAGTAGGATCGCCACAGATTTCAGAGAACGAGCACTTCTCCTGGCACAGTATCTAACACTTAGTTACAGATAGAACAATTAGTTTAAAATGGAACTAAGTTTCGCATCTGGAGTTTCCTCCCTCACAAGGTCGACCATTTAGATTCGTCGAACACATACGGTTTAGAGTGGCATCGCCACAGATTTCAGAGAACAGGCACTTCTCCTGGCACAGTATCGAACACTTAGTTTCAGATTGAACAATTAGTTTAAAATGGAACTAAGTTTCTCATCTGGAGTTTCCTCTCTCACAAGGTCGACCACTTAATTTCGTCGAACACATACGGTTTCGAATGGCATCGCCACAGATTTCAGAGAACAGGCGCTTCCCCGGCACAGTATCGAACACTTAGTTTCAGATAGAACAATTAGTTTAAAATGGAACTAAGTTTCGCATCTGGAGTTTCCTCCCTCAAAAGGTCGGCCACTTAGTTTCGTCGAACACATACGGTTTCGAGTTGCATCACCACAGATTTCAGAGAACAGGCGCTTCTCCTGGCACAGTATCGAACACTTAATTTCAGATGGAACAATTAGTTTAAAATGGAACTAAGTTTCGCATCTGAAGTTTCCTCTCTCACAAGGTCGGCCACTGAGTTTCGTCGAACACATACGGTTTCGAGTGGCATCGCCACAGATTTCAGAGAACAGGTGCTTCTCCTGGCACAGTATCGAACACTTAATTTCAGATGGAACAATTAGTTTAAAATGGAACTAAGTTTCGCATCTGAAGTTTCCTCTCTCACAAGGTCGGCCACTGAGTTTCGTCGAACACATACGGTTTCGAGTGGCATCGCCACAGATTTCAGAGAACAGGCGCTTTCCCGGCAGAGTATCGAACACTTAGTTTCAGATAGAACAATTAATTTAAAATGGAACTCAGTTTCGCATCTGGAGTTTCCTCGCTCAGCAGGTCGACCACTTAGTTTCGTCGAACACATACGGTTTCGAGTAGGATCGCCACAGATTTCAGAGAACGAGCACTTCTCCTGGCACAGTATCGAACACTTAGTTTCAGATAGAACAATTAGTTTAAAATGGAACTCAGTTTCGCATCTGGAGTTTCCTCCCTCAAAAGGTCGGCCACTTAGTTTCGTCGAACACATACGGTTTCGAGTTGCATCGCCACAGATTTCAGAGAACAGGCGCTTTCCCGGCAGAGTATCGAACACTTAGTTTCAGATAGAACAATTAATTTAAAATGGAACTCAGTTTCGCATCTGGAGTTTCCTCCCTCACAAGGTCGACCATTTAGATTCGTCGAACACATACGGTTTCGAGTGGCATCGCCACAGATTTCAGAGAACACGCGCTTCTCCTGGCACAGTATCGAACACTTAGTTTCAGATAGAACAATTAATTTAAAATGGAACTCAGTTTCGCATCTGGAGTTTCCTCTCTCAGCAGGTCGACCACTTAGTTTCGTCGAACACATACGGTTTCGAGTAGCATCGCCACAGATTTCAGAGAACGGGCACATCTCCTGGCACAGTATCGAACACTTAGTTACAGGTAGAACACTTAGTTTAAAATGGAACTATGTTTCGCATTTGGAGTTCCTTCTCTCACAAGGTCGACCACTTAGTTTCGTCAAACACATACGGTTTCGAGTTGTATCGCCACAGATTTCAGAGAACTAGCGCTTCTCCTGGCACAGTATCGAACACTTAATTTCCGATGGAACAATTAGTTTAAAATGGAACTAAGTTTCGCATATGAAGTTTCCTCTCTCACAAGGTCGGCCACTTAGTTTCGTCGAACACATATGGTTTCGAGTGGCATCGCCACAGATTTCAGAGAACAGGCGCTTCCCCGGCACAGTATCGAACACTTAGTTTCAGATAGAACAAGTAATTTAAAATGGAACTAAGTTTCGCATCTGGAGTTTCCTCCCTCACAAGGTCGACCATTTAGATTCGTCGAACACATACGGTTTCGAGTAGGATCGCCACAGATTTCAGAGAACGAGCACTTCTCCTGGCACAGTATCGAACACTTAGTTACAGATAGAACAATTAGTTTAAAATGGAACTAAGTTTCGCATCTGGAGTTTCCTCCCTCACAAGGTCGACCATTTAGATTCGTCGAACACATACGGTTTAGAGTGGCATCGCCACAGATTTCAGAGAACAGGCACTTCTCCTGGCACAGTATCGAACACTTAGTTTCAGATTGAACAATTAGTTTAAAATGGAACTAAGATTCTCATCTGGAGTTTCCTCTCTCACAAGGTCGACCACTTAATTTCGTCGAACACATACGGTTTCGAATGGCATCGCCACAGATTTCAGAGAACAGGCGCTTCCCCGGCACAGTATCGAACACTTAGTTTCAGATAGAACAATTAGTTTAAAATGGAACTAAGTTTCGCATCTGGAGTTTCCTCCCTCAAAAGGTCGGCCACTTAGTTTCGTCGAACACATACGGTTTCGAGTTGCATCACCACAGATTTCAGAGAACAGGCGCTTCTCCTGGCACAGTATCGAACACTTAATTCCAGATGGAACAATTAGTTTAAAATGGAACTAAGTTTCGCATCTGAAGTTTCCTCTCTCACAAGGTCGGCCACTGAGTTTCGTCGAACACATACGGTTTCGAGTGGCATCGCCACAGATTTCAGAGAACAGGTGCTTCTCCTGGCCCAGTATCGAACACTTAATTTCAGATGGAACAATTAGTTTAAAATGGAACTAAGTTTCGCATCTGAAGTTTCCTCTCTCACAAGGTCGGCCACTGAGTTTCGTCGAACACATACGGTTTCGAGTGGCATCGCCACAGATTTCAGAGAACAGGCGCTTTCCCGGCAGAGTATCGAACACTTAGTTTCAGATAGAACAATTAATTTAAAATGGAACTCAGTTTCGCATCTGGAGTTTCCTCTCTCAGCAGGTCGACCACTTAGTTTCGTCGAACACATACGGTTTCGAGTAGGATCGCCACAGATTTCAGAGAACGAGCACTTCTCCTGGCACAGCATCGAACACTTAGTTTCAGATAGAACAATTAGTTTAAAATGGAACTGTGTTTCGTATTTGGAGTTTCCTCTCTCACAAGGTCGACCACTTAATTTCGTCGAACACATACGGTTTCGAATGGCATCGCCACAGATTTCAGAGAACAGGCGCTTCCCCGGCACAGTATCGAACACTTAGTTTCAGATAGAACAATTAGTTTAAAATGGAACTAAGTTTCGCATCTGGAGTTTCCTCCCTCAAAAGGTCGGCCACTTAGTTTCGTCGAACACATACGGTTTCGAGTTGCATCACCACAGATTTCAGAGAACAGGCGCTTCTCCTGGCACAGTATCGAACACTTAATTTCAGATGGAACAATTAGTTTAAAATGGAACTAAGTTTCGCATCTGAAGTTTCCTCTCTCACAAGGTCGGCCACTGAGTTTCGTCGAACACATACGTTTTCGAGTGGCATCGCCACAGATTTCAGAGAACAGGTGCTTCTCCTGGCACAGTATCGAACACTTAATTTCAGATGGAACAATTAGTTTAAAATGGAACTAAGTTTCGCATCTGAAGTTTCCTCTCTCACAAGGTCGGCCACTGAGTTTCGTCGAACACATACGGTTTCGAGTGGCATCGCCACAGATTTCAGAGAACAGGCGCTTTCCCGGCAGAGTATCGAACACTTAGTTTCAGATAGAACAATTAATTTAAAATGGAACTCAGTTTCGCATCTGGAGTTTCCTCTCTCAGCAGGTCGACCACTTAGTTTCGTCGAACACATACGGTTTCGAGTAGGATCGCCACAGATTTCAGAGAACGAGCACTTCTCCTGGCACAGTATCGAACACTTAGTTTCAGATAGAACAATTAGTTTAAAATGGAACTCAGTTTCGCATCTGGAGTTTCCTCCCTCAAAAGGTCGGCCACTTAGTTTCGTCGAACACATACGGTTTCGAGTTGCATCGCCACAGATTTCAGAGAACAGGCGCTTCTCCTGGCACAGTATCGAACACTTAGTTTCAGATAGAACAATTAGTTTAAAATGGAACTAAGTTCCGCATCTGGAGTTTCCTCTCTCACAAGGTCGGCCACTTAGTTTCGTCGAACACATACTGTTTCGTAGGGCATCGCCACACAGTTCAGAGAACACGCGCTTCTCCTGGCATAGTATCGAACACTAATTTTCAGATGGAACATTTAGTTTAAAATGGAAATATGTTTCGCATCTGGAGTTTCCTCTCTCACAAGGTCGACCGTTTAGTTTCGTCGAACACATACGGTTTCGAGTGGCATCGCCACAGATTTCAGAGAACGAGCACTTCTCCTGGCACAGTATCGAACACTTAGTTTCAGATAGAACAATTAGTTTAAAATGGAACTCAGTTTCGCATCTGGAGTTTCCTCCCTCAAAAGGTCGGCCACTTAGTTTCGTCGAACACATACGGTTTCGAGTTGCATCGCCACAGATTTCAGAGAACAGGTGCTTCTCCTGGCACAGTATCGAACACTTAATTTCAGATGGAACAATTAGTTTAAAATGGAACTAAGTTTCGCATCTGAAGTTTCCTCTCTCACAAGGTCGGCCACTGAGTTTCGTCGAACACATACGGTTTCGAGTGGCATCGCCACAGATTTCAGAGAACAGGCGCTTTCCCGGCAGAGTATCGAACACTTAGTTTCAGATAGAACAATTAATTTAAAATGGAACTCAGTTTCGCATCTGGAGTTTCCTCTCTCAGCAGGTCGACCACTTAGTTTCGTCGAACACATACGGTTTCGAGTAGGATCGCCACAGATTTCAGAGAACGAGCACTTCTCCTGGCACAGTATCGAACACTTAGTTTCAGATAGAACAATTAGTTTAAAATGGAACTCAGTTTCGCATCTGGAGTTTCCTCCCTCAAAAGGTCGGCCACTTAGTTTCGTCGAACACATACGGTTTCGAGTTGCATCGCCACAGATTTCAGAGAACAGGCGCTTCTCCTGGCACAGTATCGAACACTTAGTTTCAGATAGAACAATTAGTTTAAAATGGAACTAAGTTCCGCATCTGGAGTTTCCTCTCTCACAAGGTCGGCCACTTAGTTTCGTCGAACACATACTGTTTCGAGTGGCATCGCCAAAGATTTCAGAGAACACGCGCTTCTCCTGGCATAGTATCGAACACTTATTTTCAGATGGAACATTTAGTTTAAAATGGAAATATGTTTCGCATCTGGAGTTTCCTCTCTCACAAGGTCGACCACTTAGTTTCGTCGAACACATACGGTTTCGAGTGGCATCGCCACAGATTTCAGAGAACAGGCGCTTCTCCTGGCACAGTATCGAACACTTAGTTTCAGATGGAACATTTAGTTTAAAATGGAAATATGTTTCGCATCTGGAGTTTCCTCTCTCACAAGGTGGACCACTTAGTTTCGTCGAACACATACGGTTTCGAGTAGCATCGCCACAGATTTCAGAGAACAGGCGCTTCTCCTGGCACAGTATCGTACACTTAGTTACAGATAGAACAATTAGTATAAAATGGAAATATGTTTCGCATTTGGAGTTTCCTCCCTCACATGTTCGACCACTTAGTTTCGTCGAACACATACGGTTTCGAGTAGCATCGCCACAGATTTCAGAGAACAGGCGCTTCTCCTGGCACAGTACCGAACACTTAGTTTCAGATAGAACAATTAGTTTAAAATGGAACTATATTTCGCATCTGGAGTTTCCTCTCTCACAAGGTCGGCCACTTAGTTTCGTCGAACACATACGGTTTCGAGTGGCATCGCCACAAATTTCAGAGAGCAGGCGCGTCTCCTGCCACAGTATCAAACACTTTGTTTCAGATAGAACAATTAGTTTAAAATGGAACTAAGTTTCGCATCCGGAGTTCCCTCTCTCAGAAGGTCGACCACTTACTCTCGTCGAACACATTCGGTTTCGAGTAGCATCGCCACAGAATTCAGAGAAGAGCCGCTTCTCCTGGCACAGTATCGAACACTTAATTTCAGATGGAACAATTAGTTTAAAATGGAACTAAATTTCGCATCTGAAGTTTCCTCTCTCACAAGGTCGGCCTCTTAGTTTCGTCGAACACATACGGTTTCGAGTGGCATCGCCACAGATTTCAGAGAACAGGCGCTTCTCCTGGCACAGTATCGAACACTTAGTTTCAGATGGAACAGTTAGTTTAAAATGGAAATATGTTTCGCATCTGGAGTTTCCTCTCTCACAAGGTCGACCACTTAGTTTCGTCGAACACATACGGTTTCGAGTAGCATCGCCACAGATTTCAGAGAACAGGCGCTTCTCCTGGCACAGTATCGAACACTTAATATCATATGGAACAATTAGTTTAACCCCTTGCACTATTTTGACGAGTCTGACTCGTGATGAAAATTTTAGGTCAAACATGGATGTCACGAGTCGGGCTCGTTGTTCAGTTCCAGACCAAACATGAATATCACGAGCTTGACTCGTACTCGACATTTCAGGTCGAACATGAATATCACGAGTCGGACTCGTGGTCTTAGTTTTGGCCCAAGTTTGAACATCTCGAATGGGATTTGTAATTAATTATATTATTATAATTAATCAGAATTTGTTTTCATCTTATGTAATAATTAAAGTATTTTTTAAAAGTTTTTGATTCAAATTCATTTGAATTTCACAAGAGTTCCATCGCGTGAAGTAAATACGGGCACGACTACCTTGCGCTCGGTCGTAAGAATATATCTCAAGTTTCGGCACGCGCGCTCCACCGCTCGCTTCGCCGCTAGCGACAATCGAGGCAGCCGCGTTTGGCCTGACTTTTCCCGAGGTTCCGAATAGTGCAAGGGGTTAATAAATTATAAAAATATATTTATACACCTCATTCCTACAGGAACTCCTTATATTCTAATACCTTTTATAGTAATTGTTGGAATCTTTATTGGTGGATTAGGTAGTAATAAGTAATAACAGTATTGAAAAGATAAGAGTGCGGACAGAACAAACTTCACATGGCACACCAAAGAGACGAAACCAGAACGACCGCACCCAGAAAGAAAAGACACACGCTTATAAAACAGAAGCGCCATCAGCTCATGGTGCCGGGCGATACGCAGCGATGATTATATTCTTAACAGTAATTATTGAACCAATTAGAAATATTATTCGATCAAGAACATTAGGTATTCGATTGTCAGCTAATATAATTGCAGGTCATTTATTCTTAAATTTAATTGGTTCAACAAATTTTAATATTCTTATTTTTCCTCTAACATTTTCAACTCAAACTTTATTAATAATTCTAGAAATTTCAGTAGCTATAATTCAAGCTTATGTATACTCAATTCTTAGAACTTTATATTCTAATGAAGTTTCTTAAATGTCAATACATAATCATCCATTTCATTTAGTTACTGCAAGACCATGACCACTATTAACATCATTTTCAATTTTCAATTTATTAACAAGAATAATTCAATGAATACATAATAATAATTACTTAAATTTAATTATTAATTTTATAATTATTATTTTATGTATATCTCAATGATGACGAGATGTAATCCGAGAAAGACTTTATCAAGGAATACACACTTATCTTGTTTATAATAATCTACGATTTGGAATAATTCTATTTATTATTTCTGAATTATTTTTTTTTAATTTCCTTTTTTTGAGCATTTTTTCATATATCCCTTAATCCTAGAATAGAAATTGGTATAATTTGACCTCCCAAAGGAATTAAAATATTTAATCCGTATAATATTCCTCTACTAAATACAATTGTATTAGTATCTTCAGGATTATCTATTACTTGATGTCATCATTCAATTATTAATAATATATTTAAAGGAAGAAAATTAAGATTAATAATAACCATTTTACTGGGAATATATTTCTCTTTCCTTCAATTATTTGAATATAAAAATGCATCATTTTCTATTAATGACAATGTTTTCGGATCAACATTTTATGTAATAACTGGATTTCATGGTATTCATGTAATTATTGGAACAACATTTTTAATTATTTGTTTCTATCGATTAATAAATAAACATTTTTCATCTAATCATCACTTTGGATTTGAAGCTGCTGCTTGATACTGACATTTTGTTGATGTAGTATGACTATTTTTATATATTTGCATCTATTAATGACCATTCATATTATTTTTATATAGTATAAAAATTACATTTAATTTCCAATTAAAAAATTTAATTAATTTAATACAAAAAATTTACTTAATTATTTTAATGTCAATAACTATTATAATTGTTGGAGTTTTTACCTCAGGAGATCAGGTGAAGCAATATGTACCAATGTACCGAACACAATACATAAGGATGGTTTATTTAGCTTAGGATATTACATTAGGATATAACATATCTGTAGTTAAACGCGGAGCACCATAAGACCCAACACGAGAGCGGAAGAGCGGGCGAGCGCATGCGCGGCGGTAGGGCACGAGACAGCCGACAAGCGTTCCCCTCTGGTACGCGGGCGCCTCGAATATCTTAACACTCCCCCTTTCGAAGTGCACGCCAAAATAATCATTTGGTATATAGCAACTTACTGGCCTATTTCTAATAAAATGAATATAGTGAATATATAAGCTTTATACTGCGATTACGCTCTAGCAACTTAAATTTAACATATTAACGCATCTTTCTAATTTGGTCTTTGGTAAGGACTTAGTTAATACATCAGCGATCATCTCATTTGTAGGAACATATTGCACGCTTATTTCACCCATTTCTTGCATTTCCCTAGTATAATGATAGCGTATATCTATGTGCTTGCTTTTACGATGAAGCGTGTTATTTTTACTTAACTGGATCGCGCTTTGGTTGTCGCAAAATATATCTAATTTTCCGCATACCAAGTTGTTAAGACTCATGTGCGCTAATAGTTTCTTCAAATAGATTGCTTCCTTAGTCGCCTCCGACATCGCCATATACTCTGCTTCCATAGTAGATAGTGCGACCGATCTCTGTTTTTGAGATTGCCAGCTGATAGGACCATTCGCTAGTATGGATACGTAGCCTGATCGTGACCTTCTTCCGTCTCTATCAGCTCCCCAATCTGAGTCAACATATATTGTCACTGGCATACCTGCAACAGAATACTTAATTCCGTAATTAATTGTGCCCTTTAAGTAGCGTAAAACATGTTTCGCTGCCTTCCAGTGATAACTTGTTGCCTTCCCATTGAATTGGCTGAGAGAATTCGCAGCAAACGCTATGTCTGGCCTCGTAGCGTTTGATATATATATACAAGGGCTCCTATGAGTTCCCTGTATGGTGTCTCCGTTAATTCTTGCTCGTTCATAGTTTCCTGATCGAATGCCTCGCTCGGCACCAATCGTGTATTTGCTGGCTTACAGTCCACCATCCCATACCTCTCCAGGGTTTCTTCTATATACTTTCGATGATTCAATCTGATATTTCCTGTGTTGCCATCTCTGTCGACATGTATGCCAAGGATGTTTGTAACATTGCCTAGGTCGTTGATTTTAAATTTCTTCCGTATTAGTTTCTTGACTTTTTCCAGCTCTTCTAAGTCCTTTGCTGCTACTAGCATATCGTAAACTAACTAACACTATGAGACTTGTATTATTGGCTTTGCTCACATATACACAGGGATTGATTAGCGATTTCTCTAGACCGATGGTCGTTAAATAGTTATCCAATGTATGATACCAGTTTCTTCCCGCTTGCTTTAATCCGTATAGTGGTTTGTTCAATATGCACACCTTGTTTTCTTTTCCGGGTTTTTCAAACATTTCTGGTTGGTGCATGTAAATGGTATCTGTCAGATCCCCCTGTACGTACGCTGAAGCCACATCGATGTGGTGAACGTGCCTCTTATTTTCGACCGCTCCTGCTAATAAAGTACGTACCATCTCATATCGAGCGACAGGTGCATAGACTTCGTCGAAGTCGATACCCTTTTTCTGTTTATTTCCACGAGCTACAAGCCTCGCTTTGAATTTATTAATCGTGCCATCTTGATTCTCTTTTATTTTGAAAACCCACCTATTGGTGAGTACTTTGGAGCTTTTTGGCCTGTCTACTAGCTCCCACGTTCTGTTTTGCATGAGGGAGTCATACTCCGTTTCCATGGCGGTTAGTCATTGCTGACTTTGGCTGCTCTTCATGGCCTGGGCAACTGTTCTTGGTTCTTCATACTGTAGTTGGCTGACATTTGCTGTATGGAATAACTTTTTGGGTCTTCCCCTTTTTCCGGTTCGTATCAACTTTGGACGGCCTCTCTTTCTTCTCCCGATCGGTGTTTCATTCTCTTTCATGCCATCGTCTAGTTCCGTTTCATCTTCTGAGGTACGCTCTTGCGAGATATCTTCTTCACGGTATCCGTCCGCTTCTTCCTCTTCGTCAGCTGTCGCGGCATTAGGTTCATTTTCAGTAGAGGCTACGGGTATATCTTCGTCTTCTGCCGTATGGTTTTCTTTATCTTCGTGGAATTGTTTAGTCGGTACTACGAACATATTTTCGTCTTCTACTGCATGGTTTTCTATATCTTCGTGGAATCGTACGTCTCTTCTCAGTACAACTTGTCTTGTTCCACGGTCCCACAACCTATACGCTTTAGATACTTGAGAATATCCGACTAATACGTATTTCTTGCCTTTTGGCATAAATTTGTTAATTCCAGTCCCCTTTTCTAACGCGATTACTTTGCTTCCAAAGATTCTTAGGAATCCAATGTATGGTCTGCTGCCAGTCCATTCTTCATATGGCGTCGAATTTTCCAATTTTCCGGTTGGGCACCTGTTTCTTATGTAAACAGCTGTGCTTACGGCCTCTGCCTATAGGCTCATGGGTAGCCCTGACTGAGTTAACATTGTGCGCGCCATTTCCACTATCGTTCTATTAGCTCGCTCGGCGATCCCGTTCTGCTGAGGGGTGTACGGGGTTGATAGCTGTCTCGTTATACCTTCCCTTTCCAAATAATCTGTGAATTCCTTTGAAAGGTACTCCCTCGCATTGTCGCTTCGTATTTTCTTTATCGACTTGCCGCTTTGTTTTTCAACACGGGCTTTATATGTTTTAAACGCGTTGAAGATTTCCGATTTTTCTTTCAAAATTGCTATTTCCGTGTACCTCGTTTTGTCGTCGATGAATGTGGCAAAATATCTTGCCCCCCCCCCCCCAAGGATGGTGTTCGCATCGGGCCACATATGTCCGTGTGTATTAGTGCTAATGAATCTTTCTCTACGATTTTTGAGTTTGTGAATGGTAGTTGATGTATTTTACTGAGATCACACACCTCACATCTTGATACATTCTGTGTGGCATGTTGAAGCACCTGCATTCCATTTACCATGTTTTTATTATACATTTTTCTTACATCGTTTAAGTTTAGATGGCCTAATCTCTGATGCCATCTCATCAGTCTGTCATACTGACTTCTGGTAAACGTGCTTTGCTGTTCACCCAGGGGCTTGACAATATATAAGTCATTCCTTTTTGGTGCTGTTAGTACAACAGTACCATTTCGACGCTTTATGACAGCTGAGTCTTGGTTAAAGGTTACACTATATCCCTTTTTGGTAATGCTAGGAACTGACATTAGATTGGCCCGAAATTCTGGTACCCACATTACATCTTGTAATTTAATATTACTAGCCTGTTTGTTCCTTGAACTTAGGTTCATCTTAACTTCTCCTTTCCCTTGAGAAAGAGTGCTACTGTCTGTGGCAGTGCATATCTTTTCCTTGTGTTCTTTGTTGAGGGTCTCGAACATTCTTCTATCCTTGCACATATGTGCAGTTGCTCCACTGTCCAAATACCAGTCATTCGACGTATTAAGACTAGTATTGAATGCACTTGTTAGCATTGCCTCTTCTGTGTTGTTTCTTGGTGTGGCATTCCTCTGTTTATTCTTGCAAAATCTGGCTATATGTCCAGCTTTACCGCATATGTAGCATTTCTCGTTGTATCTTCTATTGTAGATTTTCTCTGGCTTCTGCTTCTGAAAGAGTTCCTGCTTTTGTCTTTCATCTTGAAATGTCCTTTTATTTGACAATAAAGCTATCTCTTTGTCCATATCTTTTGATAGTTCGTTGTCCGTTTTTCGAATTTCCTCTTCCAGTAATTTTACCTTGAGTTCGTCTAGGGTAGGCATCGTCTCCCTTGATTCAATAGCTATGCAAAACGTTTCATACTGAGTGGGCAATAACGTCAACAGCATAATCGGTATCACTGTTTCAGGTAGTTTGATACCAGCTTCTGTGAGTTGTTCTACCTTGTGAACAAATTCATCTACATATTGTGCTATGCTTTGATTTCTTTCCTTTTTCATTCTGTATAATTGCTTGAACAAAATACACTGTCGCATGGGTCCTTTTGACTCATAGACGTTCTTTAATGCTTCCCATGCTTCTAATGAAGTCTCGGCCCGCTTAACATGATTATACTGTGTCTTATGCAAACTTAATATTATTAGGTCAAGAGCTTTTTCATCTCGAAGTGTCCACTGAGCAACGTTTTCTTCCGTTTTGATGATTGTGCCATTTACATAACCCCACAGCTCGTTAAAGCGTAATATGCTTTTCATTTGAATTTTCCATGACTCGTAATTACCGTCTCCTAATTTCTCAATTTGTTGTGCACTTGCAACACCCATGATTCTTGACTCCTCTTTTGATTCGACACGTGGCACGGCGTTACACCTAACCTCACTTTATCTTTAATTGCTTTAGTTTCAATTATTTCGCTCCTGGGCCCATAACCTGTTGGAGTTTTTACCTCAGGAGATCAGGTGAAGCAATATGTACCAATGTACCGAACACAATACATAAGGATGGTTTATTTAGCTTAGGATATTACATTAGGATATAACATATCTGTAGTTAAACGCGGAGCACCATAAGACCCAACACGAGAGCGGAAGAGCGGGCGAGCGCAAGCGCGGCGGTAGGGCACGAGACAGCCGACAAGCGTGCCCCTCTGGTACGCGGGCGCCTCGAATATCTTAACAAAAATTATTATAATTTCACTAATAATAATTTTTATAATATTAATTATTTTAAAAATAAATATAATTGAATTTAAAAAAAACAAATAATTTAACTTATCAATATTCTAACATAACATATTATTTATTAAGAATTTTTTATTTATTCTTTCCAATAATTACTATTATTAAAATCTGTAAACAAAAATATAAATTTATTCGTCGAACAAAATAATAATGTTTAAATATTCTAAATCTAATAATGACCCAATAATTAATGTATTTAAAAATACATTTATTGTTTTACCTACTCCTATAAATATTTCTAGATGATGAAATTTTGGTTCAATTCTTGCCTTAATTCTAATTATTCAAATTATCTCAGGAATCCTTTTATCAATACATTATATCCCTCAAACATCAATAGCATTTGATAGAATCATTCATATTATTCAAAATATTGAAGGAGGATGATATATCCGAACAGCCCATATAAATGGAGCATCTTTATTTTTCATTTGTATATATTTACATATTTGACGAGGATTATATTATCATTCTTATAACTTTAAACATGTTTGATTATTAGGTGTAATAATTTTAATATTATCTATAACAACTGCATTTATAGGATATGTTTTACCCTGAGGACAAATGTCATATTGAGGAGCAACAGTTATCACAAGTCTATTAACAGCTATCCCATCCTTTGGAAAATTTATAATTCACTGAATTTGAGGAGATTATTCAATTAGAACACCAACCCTTGGACGATTTTTTTCTATACATTATTTATTTCCTATTATTGTTACATCTATAGTAATTATTCATTTAACATACCTCCATATATATGGATCTAATAATCCTAACGGAATTTCTAGAAATCCAGGAAAAATTAGATTTCATCCTTACTTCACTTGAATAGATTTAGCAGGATTTAGATGAATTTTAATAATTTTTTTTATTATTGTATTATATAATCCATATATTTTCTGTGACCCTGATAATTTCACCCCAGCTTCCCAAATAAATACCCCTAAACATATTCAACCTGAATGATATTTTCTAATTGCCTATACAATTTTACGTTCAATTCCTAATAAATTAGGGGGAGTAATTGGATTAATATTTTCAATTCTAATTTTAATAATTCTACCTTTTAACGGATTAACAAAATTTAAAACTACTAAATTTTATCCAATTAATCAATTTTATTTTTGAATATTTATATCAACATGTATTATTTTAACATGAACAGGTGCTAAACCAATTGAGTATCCTTACATATTTATTGCTCAAATTAGTGCAATTATTTATTTTTCATTTTTTATTATTTCTCCTATAATTAATAAATTATGAGATAAAATTATTTTTATAAAAAATTAATTCTATAAGTTAATGAACTTGAAACAAGTATATATTTTCAAAATATATGATAGAAATTTAAATTTTCTATTAACATAATATAAATAATAATTATGTAAAAAATTACATAATTTAAAAAAAACAAAAAACAAAATATATGGTAAAATAAATTTTCAACATATATATATTAAATCATCATACCGTAAACGAGGTACAATTGCTCGAATAAAAATAATAATAAAAATTATAAATAAATAAAATAATAAAAATCTAAAAGAAAATACTTTAAATTCTGTAAATAATACACCTGTTATTATTCTTATAAATATAATTATTATATATTCAGATATAAAAATTAATGCAAATCCTCATCTATAATATTCTGTATTAAAACCAGAAACTAATTCTGATTCTCCTTCAACTAAATCAAATGGGGATCGATTTAATTCTGCTAAAAGACAAATTAATCAAAATACTAAAATAGGTAAGTAAATAAAAAAAAAATTCAAATTCTTGAAAAAATTGAAAATCAAGAAAAGAAAAACTAAAGGATATAATAAAAAAATTAAACAAAATTAAAAATAAATTAATTTCATAAGAAATTGATTGAACAACAGCTCGTAAAGCCCCAATTATTGAATAATTAGAATTAGATGATCATCCTATAATTATTACAGGATAAACTCTTGCCCCAAAAAAACATATTATTACTAAAGAATTAAATTCTATTCTTCAAATATTATTAGAAAAGGGTATAACAATTCAAATTAATAAAGAAATTATTATTATTATTATAGGTATTAGATGAAAAAATAAAATTCTAGAATTTCTTAAAATAATAATTTCTTTAGAAAATAATTTAATTGCATCACCTAAGGGTTGAAATAATCCTATTACTCCTACTTTATTTGGACCTTTACGATATTGAATATATCCTAAAATTTTTCGTTCTAAAAGTACTAAAAATCTGTTGAATTTGGCGCTTATCCGTACCCCAACGCGCACAGGTGCTGAGCACGTTTGTTTTCTGCGCGCGGGAAAAGAGTACGAAGGAGCGGGAATCCCCGGTTTCGGTCACTCGGGTAGACGGAGTCCGTTGAGACTCAACGCACTGTAAATATACTTTCTATTTTGTGTTACAATAAAGATATCTCTATATACAACAAAAACCACGCTCTGCTACCAGACAGGCGCATTTCATTATAAAACCTAACAGGTTATGGGCCCAGCATTTTGCCAGTGCGCCAATTAAATATATCTGTCTAAACGTAAAGCGGGAAAAAGTGAGGTTAGAATTGCGAACGCCACGTGGTCGATAAGATTATAAAAATGAATCTTGGAAAAATCGAACATGTACAAAAACTCGATAACACGAACTATGAAACGTGGAAGATACAAATGAAGAGTGTTCTAAGATTTAATGATTTGTGGAACTACGTGAACGGAAGCTTAGTGAAACCCGAAGAGAACGACGCCGGGTGGATGAAAAAGGACGAAAAGGCTTTGGACGTGATCACGTTGAGCATCCAAACAAATCAATACAACCACATAAAGAAGGCGAAAACCTCCAGGGAAGCTTGGGAAACACATAAATGTATTTATGAATCGAAAAGGCCTATGAGGCAATGCATGCTGTTCAATCAACTATATCGCCTAAGAAAGACCACAGAGAAAAGTATGTCCCAGTACATAGCCGAGTTCGTCAGAATAGCGGAACAGCTAGACGAATGTAATATGAAATTACCAGACAACCTCCTATCTATTTGGCTTTTAAATTCACTCCCAAGTGATTTTGAAACTATGAGCATAGCTATCCAGTCCAGAGAAGAGATGCCGAGCTTAGAGGAACTAAAAACTAAGTTGCTTGAGGAGGAAGCGAGAAAAACACAGAACGCAAATGCACAACAGCCAGAACAAGGAGAGGAAGCTCTACTAATCAGGAGAAGAGGGGCATATAAGAAAGCACAACCAAAAGAAAGTGTTCAAGCTACACAAGATAAGAGATATACTAAATGTTTCAAGTGCGGGAAATTAGGGCACATAAGCAGATATTGCAAATCTAAAGCAAAAATAAAAGCCAAAGAGAGTGGAGAAGATGCGATGATTGCAATTGCCTTGAATACTACTTTTCAAGGATCAAACAGATGGTGCCTGGATAGTGGCGCAACAAAGCACATGTGCAGTGACGTCAAGAGATTCCATAAATTAAACAGAAGAGAGACAAGCAGGATCTATACGGCCGCAGACAATTGTGTCAACTCACAAGGAAAAGGGGAAGTAAGCATAAAGGTGCAAGCTGAAGGAAATTACCCAAATAACGTGAAGTTGAAAGAAACTATGCTTGTACCAGAATTTAAGAATAACCTACTATCAGTGTCCAGCATAACAGAACACGACTATCAGGTAACGTTCAAAAAGTATCATGCCATTGTAACACGGCAAGATGGGTCCATAGTCATGAAGGCTTTCAAGAGGGATGGACTTTACATAGTCGATGAACGTTCCTCTGAGTACGCAGGTGTGTCAAAAACACACAGAAATAACCTTACAAAATGGCATACGAGATTGGGACACCTAAATTTTGAAGATATTAAGAAAATGAAGAATCTCGTACATGGATTAAATGATAGTATGGATGGCCCAAGTGAAAGATCTGAGGTATGTGACAAATGTAAGATTAACAAATTACCTTTCCAATCATCCACGAGAAGGGAAAACAAGGTGCTAGGTCTTGTGCATAGCGATATATGTGGCCCAATGCAAGTGAAATCACTTGGTGGAGCAAGGTACTTTGTAACCTTTATTGATGACAAAACCAGATATGTGCAAGTACAAATGTTAAAGAATAAGTCAGACGTGTTCAATGCGTTCAAACAATACAAGTCCTAGGTAGAGAGACTCACAGGACAGCTGCTAACGAAACTTCGCACCGATAATGCGAAAGAGTACTTGTCGAATGAATTCACAAGTTACTTAAAACGCGAAGGAATTACTAGAGAATTGTCAGCACCGTACACCCCGCAACAGAACGGAGTTGCGGAAAGAGCAAACCGTACCCTGGTTGAGATGGCGCGCTGCATGCTCTTACAGGCTAACGCACCTTTCAATCTGTGGGCGGAAGCCGTGAACACGGCGGCCTACATAAGAAATCGCTGTGCAACAAAAGCTTTAAACGACGCTACCCCATACGAGAAATGGCATGGAGAGATGCCGTATGTCGGGTACATGAGAATATTCGGCAGCAGGGTAATTGCTTTAAATAAAAGACGGCGACACAATAAATTTGTTCCGATGGGAAAAGAACTCGTGTTGGTAGGATATTCAGAAGAGGCAAAGGCGTACAGATTGTGGGAAAAAGGAAGAAATAAAATAGAGACGAGCAGAGACGTCAGGTTCCTGGAAGACCAGCAACTTGTGTCACCTCAATCTGAAGAAACCTTTTTCAGGATGCCATCGGTTCATCCAACGGCAGACAAGTCGGATGATGAGCAACAGGGTGTTGAAGAAGAGGACAGGGAAGCAGATGAGGAGGAGCCTATACCCACGCCTCAATCACCAACCCAAACGGTGCAACCGTTGACAACGACCAGAGCACCAGGTCGCCCCAGAATAGAAAGAACTGGACAAAGGGGGAGACCGAGAAATATATTCGCTACGCGCTCCACTCAAGATGACGTGCGCACAGACCCAAGAACGCTGAAGGAAGCCATGGCCGGGTCTGACCGAGATGAATGACTACAAGCGATGCGCACGGAACATGACGCCCTTACTGAAAATGACACTTGGACCTTAGTAAGTAGACCAGATAAAAACAAGGTGTTAAAATGCAAATGGGTGTTTAGGATCAAGACAAATCTGGACGGTTCCATAGAAAAATACAAGGCCAGGTTGCTTGCAAGGGGCGACCAACAAACCGAAGGAATCGACTACGATGAGGTTTTTGCACCAGTGGCCAGACTGGAAACGATACGCACGCTCCTCGCATCGAGCGTAGCAAGGAAAATGCATGTTCACCAAATGGACGTGGTGACTGCATACGTTCAAGGCGATCTCCATGATGATTTGTACATGGAACAACCCGAAGTATTTGTAAAACCAGGTCAAGGGGACAAAGTATGTAAGTTAAGCGAGCCCCTGTATGGGTTAAAGCAAGCGGGCCGCGAATGGTATCGAAAACTAGATAATTATCTAATTAGTCTAGGATTTAAAAACACTAAAATAAACCCGTGCGTCTATGTTGACTGTAGGGAAAATCACGACACTGTGATAGTTGTGTACGTCGATGACTTGTTAATTGCGTCTAAGAGTTTAACGAATATTGTAAAAATAAAACGCGAATTAAGCCGTCAATTTAAAATGAAAGACCTCGGTAACGTGAGGGAAATACTCGGTATGCATGTGGAAAGGAAGGGCGAACTCGGTGACGTGAGCATAACGCAACAAAGATACGTCCAAGACACGTTATCGAGATTCGGAATGAATGATTGTAAACCGATAAGCACTCCTCTCGAACAAAACATTGATATCGCTGCAATAGAAAACGAAAATGATAATGAAGGGGTAAACGTACCCTATAGAGAACTCGTGGGATGTCTAATTTATCTAGCCAACGCGTCGCGACCTGACATTGCGTTCGCGGCAAGTTTTCTGAGTCGTTTCTGCAACGATCCCAAGTTGATTTATTGGAAAATGGCAAAGCGAGTCTTACGTTATCTGAAAGGCACAATCAACTACGGAATAAGGTATAGGACAGAGGAGGACTGCTTAACGGCATACGTGGACTCCGCTTGGGCAGGAGACACGAGCGATAGACGATCGAATACCGGATACGTCGTATGTTTGGCCGGGGGGTCGATTAGCTGGAATAGTCGAAAGCAAAAGACCGTAGCGCTTTCTACTATGGAGGCTGAATATATGGCGCTCTCGGATGCTACCAAAGAAGTAGTGTATATAAGAGAATTGCTTAAACATATCCGACACGAACGCATCCTAAGAGGACCGACTGTGATCCATTGCGATAATCAGAGTGCAATTAAATTAAGTAAAAATAGCGTTTTTCACAATAGGAAAAAGCACATTGACATCAGATACCATTTCTCACGTGAAGCCCAAGAGCGTGGCGACATTATCGTAATGTATGTACCTACCGGCGAGATGAGTGCGGCCATATTGACGAAATCGATTCCAAAGAATAAGCACGAAAGTTGTATTGATTCTTTAAGATTGTGCAACAAAAATGTGTTGGAATACGGATAAAGGGGGAGTGTTGAATTTGGCGCTTATCCGTACCCCAAAGCGCACAGGTGCTGAGCACGTGATAATGAGCCAGGAGAAGCGCCTGTTCTCTGAAATCTGTGGCGATGCTACTCGAAACCATATGTATTCGACGAAACTAAGTGGTCGACCTTGTGAGACAGGATACTCCAGATGCGAAACATAGTTCCATTTTAAACTAATTGTTCTGTCTGACATAAGTGTTCGATACTGTTCCAGGGGAAGCGCCTGCTCTCTGAATTCTGTGGCGATGCTACTCGAAACCGTATGTGTTCGACGAAACTAAGTGGTCGACCTTGTGAGAGAGGAAACTCCTGATGCGAAACTTAGTTCCATTTTAAACTTATTGTTCTAGCTGAAACTAAGTTTTCGATACTGTGCCAGGAGAAGCGCCTCTTCTCTGAACTGTGTGGCGAGGCCGCTCAATACCGTATGTGTTCGACGAAACTAAGTGGTTGAACTGGTGAGAGAGGAAACCCCAGATGCAAAACTTAGTTCCATTTTAAACTGATAGTTCTATCTGAAAGTGTTCGATACTGTGCCAGGAGAAGCGCCTGTTCTCTGAAATATATGGCGATGCTACTCGAAACCGTATGTGTTCGACGAAACTAAGTGGTCGACCTTGTGAGAGAGGAAACTCCAGATGCGAAACTTAGTTCCATTTTAAACTGATTGTTCTATCTGAAACTAAGTGATCGATAATGAGCCAGGAGAAGCGCCTGTTCTCTGAAATCTGTGGCGATGCTACTCGAAACCATATGTATTCGACGAAACTAAGTGGTCGACCTTGTGAGACAGGATACTCCAGATGCGAAACATAGTTCCATTTTAAACTAATTGTTCTGTCTGACATAAGTGTTCGATACTGTTCCAGGGGAAGCGCCTGCTCTCTGAAATCTGTGGCGATGCTACTCGAAACCGTATGTGTTCGACGAAACTAAGTGGTCGACCTTGTGAGAGAGGAAACTCCTGATGCGAAACTTAGTTCCATTTTAAACTTATTGTTCTAGCTGAAACTAAGTGTTCGTTACTGTGCCAGGAGAAGCGCCTGTTCTCTGAGATCTGTGGCGATGCCACTTGAAAACGTATGTGTTCGACGAAACTAAGTGGCCGACCTTGTGAGAGAGGAAACTCCAAATGCGAAACATAGTTCCAGTTTAAACTAATTGTTCTATCTGAAACTAAGTGTTCGATAATGTGCCAGGAGAAGCGCTTGTTCTCTGAAATCTGTGCCGATGCTACTCGAAACCGTATGTGTTCGACGAATCTAAATGGTCGACCTTGTGAGAGAGGCCACTCCAGAAGCGAAACTTAGTTCCATTTTAAACTAATTGTTCTATCTGAAACTAAGTGTTCGATACTGTGCCAGGAGAAGCGCCCGTTCTGTGAAATCAGTGGCGATACCACTGGAAACGGTATGTGTTCGACGAAACTGAGTGGTCGACCTTGTGAGAGAGGAAACTCCAGACGCGAAACTTAGTGCCCTTTTAAACTAATTGTTCTATCTGAAACTGAGTGTTCGATACTGTGCCAGGAGAAGCGCCTGTTCTCTGAAATCTGTCGCGATGCTACTCGAAATCGTATGTGTTCGACGAAACTAGGTGGTCGACCTTGTGGGAGAGGAAACTCCAGATGCAAAGCTCAGTACCATTTTTACTAATTGTTCTTTCTGAAACTAAGTGCTCGATACTGTGCCAGGAGAACCGCCTGTTCTCGGAAATCTGTGGCGTTGCCACTCGAAACCGTATGTGTTCAACGAAACTAAGTGGCCGACCTTGTGAGTGAGGAAACTCCAGATGCGAAACTCAGGTCCATTTTAAACTAATTGTTCTCTCTGAAAGTGTTCGATACTGTTCCAGGAGAAGCGCCTGTTCTCTGAAATCTCTGGCGATGCCACTCGAAACCGTATGTGTTCGACGAAATTAAGTCGTCGACCTTGTGGGAGAGGAAACTCCAGATGCGAAACTTAGTTCCATTTTAAACTAATTGTTCTATCAGAAACAAAGTGTTCGATACTGTGCCAGGAGAAGCGCCTGTTCTCTGACATATGTGGCGATACCACTCGAAACCGTATGTGTTCGACGAAACTAAGTGGCCGACCTTGTGAGAGAGGAAACTCCAGATGCGAAACTTAGTTCCATTTTAAACTAATTGTTCTATCCGAAACTAAGTGTTCGATACTGTGCCAGGGGAAGTGCGCGTTCTCTGAAATCTGTGGCGATGCCACTCGAAACCGTATTGTGTTCGACGAAACTAAGTGGTTGACCTTATAAGAGAGGAAACTACGGATGCGAAACTTAGTTCCATTTTAAACTAATTGTTCTATCTGAAACTATGTGTTCGACATTGTGCCAGGAGAAGCGCCTGTTCTCTGAAATGTGTAGCGATGGCACTCGAAACCGTATGTGTTCGACGAAACTAAGTGGTCGACCTTGTGGGAGAGGATTCACCAGATGCGGAACATAGTTCCATTTTAAACTAATTGTTCTATCTGAAACTAAGTGTTCGATACTGTGCCAGGAGAAGCGCCTGTTCTCTGAAATCTGTGGCGATGCCCCTCGAAACGGTATGTGGTCCACGAAACTAAGTGGTCGCCTTGTGAGAGAGGAAACTCCAGATGCGAAACTTAGTACCATTTTAAACTAATAGTTCTATCTGAAACTAAGTGTTCGATAGTGTGCTTGGAGAAGCGCCTGTTCTCTGAAATGTGTGGCGATGCCACTCGAAACCGTATGTGTCCGACGAAACTAAGTGGTCGACCTTGTGAGAGAGGACACTCCAGAAGCGAAACTTAGTTCCATTTGAAACTAATTGTTCTATCTGTCACTAAGTGTTCGATACTGTGCCAGCAGAAGCGCCTCTTCTCTGAAATCTGTGGCGATGCTACTCGAAACCGTATGTGTTCGACGAAACTAAGTGGCCGACCTTGTCAGAGAGGAAACTCCAGATGCGAAACTTAGTTCAATTTTAAACTAAATGTTCCATCTGAAACTAAGTGTTCGATACTGTGCCAGGAGAAGCGCCTGTTCTCTGAAATCTGTGCCGATGCCACTCGAAACCGTATGTGTTCGACGTAACTAAGTGGTCGACCTTGTGAGAGAGGACACTCCAGAAGCGAAACTTAGTTCCATTTGAAACTAATTGTTCTATCTGTCACTAAGTGTTCGATAATGTGCCAGGAGAAGCGCTTGTTCTCTGAAATCTGTGGCGATGCTACTCGAAACCGTATGTGTTCGACGAAACTAAGTGGTCGACCTTGTGAGAGAGGAAACTCCAGACGCAAAACTTAGTGCCATTTTAAACTTATTGTTCTATCTGAAACTAAGCGTTCGATACTGTGCCAGCAGAAGCGCCTGTTCTCTGAAATCTGTGGCGATGCCACTGGAAACCGTATGTGTTCGACGAAACTAAGTGGCCGACCTTGTGAGAGAGGAAACTTCAGATGCGAAACTTATTTCCATTTTAAGCTAATTGTTCCATCTGAAATTAAGTGTTCGATACTGTGCCAGGAGAAGCGGCTGTTCTCTGAAATCTGTGGCGATGCTACCCCAAACCGTATGTGTTCGACGAAACTAAGTGGCCGACCTTGTCAGAGAGGAAACTCCAGATGCAAAACTTAGTTCCATTTTAAACTAATTTTCCTATCTGAAAGTAAGTATTCGATACTGTGCCAGGGGATGCGCCTGTTCTCTGAAATCTGTGGCGATGCTACTCCAAACCGTATGTGTTCGACGAAACTAAGTGGCCGACCTTGTCAGAGAGCAAACTCCAGATGCGAAACTTAGTTCAATTTTAAACTAAATGTTCCATCTGAAACTAAGTGTTCGATACTGTGCCAGGAGAAGCGCCTGTTCTCTGAAATCTGTGCCGATGCCACTCGAAACCGTATGTGTTCGACGTAACTAAGTGGTCGACCTTGTGAGAGAGGACACTCCAGAAGCGAAACTTAGTTCCATTTGAAACTAATTGTTCTATCTGTCACTAAGTGTTCGATACTGTGCCAGCAGAAGCGCCTCTTCTCTGAAATCTGTGGCGATGCTACTCGAAACCGTATGTGTTCGACGAAACTAAGTGGCCCACCTTGTGACAGAGGAAACACCAAATGCGAAACATAGTTCCATTTTAAACTAATTTTCCTATCTGAAAGTAAGTATTCGATACTGTGCCAGGGGATGCGCCTGTTCTCTGAAATCTGTGGCGATGCTACTCCAAACCGTATGTGTTCGACGAAACTAAGTGGCCGACCTTGTCAGAGAGCAAACTCCAGATGCGAAACTTAGTTCAATTTTAAACTAAATGTTCCATCTGAAACTAAGTGTTCGATACTGTGCCAGGAGAAGCGCCTGTTCTCTGAAATCTGTGCCGATGCCACTCGAAACCGTATGTGTTCGACGTAACTAAGTGGTCGACCTTGTGAGAGAGGACACTCCAGAAGCGAAACTTAGTTCCATTTGAAACTAATTGTTCTATCTGTCACTAAGTGTTCGATAATGTGCCAGGAGAAGCGCTTGTTCTCTGAAATCTGTGGCGATGCTACTCGAAACCGTATGTGTTCGACGAAACTAAGTGGTCGACCTTGTGAGAGAGGAAACTCCAGACGCAAAACTTAGTGCCATTTTAAACTTATCGTTCTATCTGAAACTAAGCGTTCGATACTGTGCCAGCAGAAGCGCCTGTTCTCTGAAATCTGTGGCGATGCCACTGGAAACCGTATGTGTTCGACGAAACTAAGTGGCCGACCTTGTGAGAGAGGAAACTTCAGATGCGAAACTTATTTCCATTTTAAGCTAATTGTTCCATCTGAAATTAAGTGTTCGATACTGTGCCAGGAGAAGCGGCTGCTCTCTGAAATCTGTGGCGATGCAACTTGAAACCGTATATGTTCGACGAAACTAAGTGGCCGACCTTGTGAGAGAGGAAACTCCAGATGCGAAACTTAGTTCCATTTGAAACTAATTGTTCTATCTGTCACTAAGTGTTCGATAATGTGCCAGGAGAAGCGCTTGTTCTCTCAAATCTGTGGCGATGCTACTCGAAACCGTATGTGTTCGACGAAACTAAGTGGTCGACCTTGTGAGAGAGGAAACTCCAGACGCAAAACTTAGTGCCATTTTAAACTTATCGTTCTATCTGAAACTAAGCGTTCGATACTGTGCCAGCGGAAGCGCCTGTTCTCTGAAATCTGTGGCGATGCCACTGGAAACCGTATGTGTTCGACGAAACTAAGTGGCCGACCTTGTGAGAGAGGAAACTTCAGATGCGAAACTTATTTCCATTTTAAGCTAATTGTTCCATCTGAAATTAAGTGTTCGATACTGTGCCAGGAGAAGCCGCTGTTCTCTGAAATCTGTGGCGATGCAACTTGAAACCGTATATGTTCGACGAAACTAAGTGGCCGACCTTGTGAGAGAGGAAACTCCAGATGCGAAACTTAGTTCGATTTTAAGCAAATTGTTCTATCTGAAACTAAGTGTTCGATACTGAGCGAGGAGAAGCGCCAGTTCTCTGAAATGTGTGGCGTTGCCACTCGAAACCGCATGTGTTCAACGAAACTAAGTGGCCGACCTTGTGAGTGAGGAAACTCCAGATGCGAAACTTAGTTCCATTTTAAACTAATTGTTCTCTCTGAAAGTGTTCGATACTGTTCCAAGAGAAGCGCCTGTTCTCTGAAATCTCTGGCGATGCCACTCGAAACCGTATGTGTTCGACGAAATTAAGTCGTCGACCTTGTGGGAGAGGAAACTCCAGATGCGAAACTTCGTTCCATTTTAAACTAATTGTTCTATCAGAAACAAAGTGTTCGATACCGTGCCAGGAGAAGCGCCTGTTCTCTGACATATGTGGCGATACCACTCGAAACCGTATGTGTTCGACGAAACTAAGTGGCCGACCTTGTGAGAGAGGAAACTCCAGATGCGAAACATAGTTGCATTTTAAACTAATTGTTCTATCTGAACTAAGTGTGCGATAATGTGCCAGGAGAAGCGCCTGTTCTCTGAAATCTGTGGCGATACAACTCGAAACCGTATGTGTTCGACGAAACTAAGTGGCCGACGTTGTGAGAGAGGAAACTCCAGATGCGAAACATAGTGGCATTTTAAACTAATTGTTCTATCTGTAACTAAGTGTTCGATAATGTGCCAGGAGAAGCGCCTGTTCTCTGAAATCTGTGGCGATGCTACTCGAAACCGTATGTGTTCGACAAAACTAAGTGGTCGACCTTGTGAGACAGGAAACTCCAGATACGAAACATTGTTCCATTTTAAACTATTCGTTCTATCTGAAAATAAGTGTTCGATACTGTGCCAGGGGAAGCCCCTGTCCTCTGAAATCTGTGGCGATGCCCCTCGAAACGGTATGTGGTCCACGAAACTAAGTGGTCGCCTTGTGAGAGAGGAAACTCCAGATGCGAAACTTAGTACCATTTTAAACTAATAGTTCTATCTGAAACTAAGTGTTCGATAGTGTGCTAGGAGAATCGCCTGCTCTGAAATGTGTGGCGATGCCACTCGAAACCGTATGTGTTCGACGAAACTAAGTGGTCGACCTTGTGAGACAGGAAACTCCAGATACGAAACATTGTTCCATTTTAAACTTTTCGTTCTATCTGAAAATAAGTGTTCGATACTGTGCCAGGGGAAGCCTCTGTCCTCTGAAATCTGTGGCGATGCTACTCGAAACCGTATGTGTTCGACGAAACTAAGTGGCCGACCTTGTGAGAGAGGAAACTCCAGATGCGAAATTTAGTTCCATTTTAAACTAATTGTTCTATCCGAAACTAAGTGTTCGATACTGTGCCAGGGGAAGTGCGCGTTCTCTGAAATCTTTGGCGATACCACTCGAAACCGTATGTGTCCGACGAAACTAAGTGGTCGACCTTGTGAGAGAGGACACTCCAGAAGCGAAACTTAGTTCCATTTGAAACTAATTGTTCTATCTGAAACTAAGTGTTCGACAGTGTGCCAGGAGAAACGCCTGTTCTCTGAAATCAGTGGCGATGCTACTCGAAACCGTATGTGTTCGACGAAACTAAGTGGCCGACCTTGTGAGAGAGGAAACTCCAGATGCGAAACTTAGTTCCATTTTAAACTAATTGTTCTATCCGAAACTAAATGTTCGATACTGTGCCAGGGGAAGTGCGCGTTCTCTGAAATCTGTGGCGATACCACTCGAAACCGTATGTGTCCGACGAAACTAAGTGGTCGACCTTGTGAGAGAGGACACTCCAGAAGCGAAACTTAGTTCCATTTGAAACTAATTTTTCTATCTGAAACTAAGTGTTCGACAGTGTGCCAGGAGAAACGCCTGTTCTCTGAAATCAGTGGCGATGCTACTCGAAACCGTATGTGTTCGACGAAACTAAGTGGCCGACCTTGTGAGAGAGGAAACTCCAGATGCGAAACTTAGTTCCATTTTAAACTAATTGTTCTATCCGAAACTAAATGTTCGATACTGTGCCAGGGGAAGTGCGCGTTCTCTGAAATCTGTGGCGATACCACTCGAAACCGTATGTGTCCGACGAAACTAAGTGGTCGACCTTGTGAGAGAGGACACTCCAGAAGCGAAACTTAGTTCCATTTGAAACTAATTTTTCTATCTGAAACTAAGTGTTCGACAGTGTGCCAGGAGAAACGCCTGTTCTCTGAAATCAGTGGCGATGCTACTCGAAACCGTATGTGTTCGACGAAACTAAGTTGCCGACCTTGTGAGAGAGGAAACTCCAGATGCGAAACTTAGTTCCATTTTAAACTAATTGTTCTATCCGAAACTAAGTGTTCGATACTGTGCCAGGGGAAGTGCGCGTTCTCTGAAATCTGTGGCGATGCCACTCGAAACCGTATTGTGTTCGACGAAACTAAGTGGTTGACCTTATAAGAGAGGAAACTACGGATGCGAAACTTAGTTCCATTTTAAACTAATTGTTCTATCTGAAACTATGTGTTCGACATTGTGCCAGGAGAAGCGCCTGTTCTCTGAAATGTGTAGCGATGGCACTCGAAACCGTATGTGTTCGACGAAACTAAGTGGTCGACCTTGTGAGAGAGGATTCACCAGATGCGGAACATAGTTCCATTTTAAACTAATTGTTCTATCTGAAACTAAGTGTTCGATACTGTGCCAGGAGAAGCGCCTGTTCTCTGAAATCTGTGGCGATGCCCCTCGAAACGGTATGTGGTCCACGAAACTAAGTGGTCGCCTTGTGAGAGAGGAAACTCCAGATGCGAAACTTAGTACCATTTTAAACTAATAGTTCTATCTGAAACTAAGTGTTCGATAGTGTGCTAGGAGAAGCGCCTGTTCTCTGAAATGTGTGGCGATGCCACTCGAAACCGTATGTGTCCGACGAAACTAAGTGGTCGACCTTGTGAGAGAGGACACTCCAGAAGCGAAACTTAGTTCCATTTGAAACTAATTGTTCTATCTGTCACTAAGTGTTCGATACTGTGCCAGCAGAAGCGCCTCTTCTCTGAAATCTGTGGCGATGCTACTCGAAACCGTATGTGTTCGACGAAACTAAGTGGCCCACCTTGTGACAGAGGAAACACCAAATGCGAAACATAGTTCCATTTTAAACTAATTTTCCTATCTGAAAGTAAGTATTCGATACTGTGCAAGGGGATGCGCCTGTTCTCTGAAATCTGTGGCGATGCTACTCCAAACCGTATGTGTTCGACGAAACTAAGTGGCCGACCTTGTCAGAGAGGAAACTCCAGATGCGAAACTTCGTTCAATTTTAAACTAAATGTTCCATCTGAAACTAAGTGTTCGATACTGTGCCAGGAGAAGCGCCTGTTCTCTGAAATCTGTGCCGATGCCACTCGAAACCGTATGTGTTCGACGTAACTAAGTGGTCGACCTTGTGAGAGAGGACACTCCAGAAGCGAAACTTAGTTCCATTTGAAACTAATTGTTCTATCTGTCACTAAGTGTTCGATAATTTGCCAGGAGAAGCGCTTGTTCTCTGAAATCTGTGGCGATGCTACTCGAAACCGTATGTGTTCGACGAAACTAAGTGGTCGACCTTGTGAGAGAGGAAACTCCAGACGCAAAACTTAGTGCCATTTTAAACTTATTGTTCTATCTGAAACTAAGCGTTGGATACTGTGCCAGCAGAAGCGCCTGTTCTCTGAAATCTGTGGCGATGCCACTGGAAACCGTATGTGTTCGACGAACCTAAGTGGCCGACCTTGTGAGAGAGGAAACTTCAGATGCGAAACTTATTTCCATTTTAAGCTAATTGTTCCATCTGAAATTAAGTGTTCGATACTGTGCCAGGAGAAGCGCCTGTTCTCTGACATATGTGGTGATACCACTCGAAACCGTATGTGTTCGACGAAACTAAGTGGTCGACCTTGTGAGACAGGAAACTCCAGATACGAAACATTGTTCCATTTTAAACTATTCGTTCTATCTGAAAATAAGTGTTCGATACTGTGCCAGGGGAAGCCCCTGTCCTCTGAAATCTGTGGCGATGCCCCTCGAAACGGTATGTGGTCCACGAAACTAAGTGGTCGCCTTGTGAGAGAGGAAACTCCAGATGCGAAACTTAGTACCATTTTAAACTAATAGTTCTATCTGAAACTAAGTGTTCGATAGTGTGCTAGGAGAATCGCCTGTTCTCTGAAATGTGTGGCGATGCCACTCGAAACCGTATGTGTCCGACAAAACTGAGTGGTCGACCTTGTGAGAGAGGACACTCCAGAAGCGAAACTTAGTTCCATTTGAAACTAATTGTTCTATCTGAAACTAAGTGTTCGACAGTGTGCCAGGAGAAACGCCTGTTCTCTGAAATCTGTGGCGATGCTACTCGAAACCGTATGTGTTCGACGAAACTAAGTGGCCCACCTTGTGACAGAGGAAACACCAAATGCGAAACATAGTTCCATTTTAAACTAATTTTTCTATCTCAAACTAAGTGTTCGATACTGTGCCAGGGGAAGCCTCTGTCCTCTGAAATCTGTGGCGATGCTACTCGAAACCGTATGTGTTCGACGAAACTAAGTGGCCGACCTTGTGAGAGAGGAAACTCCAGATGCGAAACTTAGTTCCATTTTAAACTAATTGTTCTATCCGAAACTAAGTGTTCGATACTGTGCCAGGAGAAGCGCCTGTTCTCTGAAATCTGTCGCGATGCTACTCGAAATCGTATGTGTTCGACGAAACTAGGTGGTCGACCTTGTGGGAGAGGAAACTCCAGATGCAAAGCTCAGTACCATTTTTACTAATTGTTCTTTCTGAAACTAAGTGCTCGATACTGTGCCAGGAGAACCGCCTGTTCTCGGAAATCTGTGGCGTTGCCACTCGAAACCGTATGTGTTCAACGAAACTAAGTGGCCGACCTTGTGAGTGAGGAAACTCCAGATGCGAAACTCAGGTCCATTTTAAACTAATTGTTCTCTCTGAAAGTGTTCGATACTGTTCCAGGAGAAGCGCCTGTTCTCTGAAATCTCTGGCGATGCCACTCGAAACCGTATGTGTTCGACGAAATTAAGTCGTCGACCTTGTGGGAGAGGAAACTCCAGATGCGAAACTTAGTTCCATTTTAAACTAATTGTTCTATCAGAAACAAAGTGTTCGATACTGTGCCAGGAGAAGCGCCTGTTCTCTGACATATGTGGCGATGCCCCTCGAAACGGTATGTGGTCCACGAAACTAAGTGGTCGCCTTGTGAGAGAGGAAACTCCAGATGCGAAACTTAGTACCATTTTAAACTAATAGTTCTATCTGAAACTAAGTGTTCGATAGTGTGCTTGGAGAAGCGCCTGTTCTCTGAAATGTGTGGCGATGCCACTCGAAACCGTATGTGTCCGACGAAACTAAGTGGTCGACCTTGTGAGAGAGGACACTCCAGAAGCGAAACTTAGTTCCATTTGAAACTAATTGTTCTATCTGTCACTAAGTGTTCGATACTGTGCCAGCAGAAGCGCCTCTTCTCTGAAATCTGTGGCGATGCTACTCGAAACCGTATGTGTTCGACGAAACTAAGTGGCCCACCTTGTGACAGAGGAAACACCAAATGCGAAACATAGTTCCATTTTAAACTAATTTTCCTATCTGAAACTAAGTATTCGATACTGTGCCAGGGGATGCGCCTGTTCTCTGAAATCTGTGGCGATGCTACCCCAAACCGTATGTGTTCGACGAAACTAAGTGGCCGACCTTGTCAGAGAGGAAACTCCAGATGCGAAACTTAGTTCAATTTTAAACTAAATGTTCCATCTGAAACTAAGTGTTCGATACTGTGCCAGGAGAAGCGCCTGTTCTCTGAAATCTGTGCCGATGCCACTCGAAACCGTATGTGTTCGACGTAACTAAGTGGTCGACCTTGTGAGAGAGGACACTCCAGAAGCGAAACTTAGTTCCATTTGAAACTAATTGTTCTATCTGTCACTAAGTGTTCGATAATGTGCCAGGAGAAGCGCTTGTTCTCTGAAATCTGTGGCGATGCTACTCGAAACCGTATGTGTTCGACGAAACTAAGTGGTCGACCTTGTGAGAGAGGAAACTCCAGACGCAAAACTTAGTGCCATTTTAAACTTATTGTTCTATCTGAAACTAAGCGTTCGATACTGTGCCAGCAGAAGCGCCTGTTCTCTGAAATCTGTGGCGATGCCACTGGAAACCGTATGTGTTCGACGAAACTAAGTGGCCGACCTTGTGAGAGAGGAAACTTCAGATGCGAAACTTATTTCCATTTTAAGCTAATTGTTCCATCTGAAATTAAGTGTTCGATACTGTGCCAGGAGAAGCGGCTGTTCTCTGAAATCTGTGGCGATGCTACCCCAAACCGTATGTGTTCGACGAAACTAAGTGGCCGACCTTGTCAGAGAGGAAACTCCAGATGCGAAACTTAGTTCAATTTGAAACTAAATGTTCCATCTGAAACTAAGTGTTCGATACTGTGCCAGGAGAAGCGCCTGTTCTCTGAAATCTGTGGCGATGCCCCTCGAAACGGTATGTGGTCCACGAAACTAAGTGGTCGCCTTGTGAGAGAGGAAACTCCAGATGCGAAACTTAGTACCATTTTAAACTAATAGTTCTATCTGAAACTAAGTGTTCGATAGTGTGCTAGGAGAAGCGCCTGTTCTCTGAAATGTGTGGCGATGCCACTCGAAACCGTATGTGTCCGACGAAACTAAGTGGTCGACCTTGAGAGAGGACACTCCAGAAGCGAAACTTAGTTCCATTTGAAACTAATTGTTCTATCTGTCACTAAGTGTTCGATACTGTGCCAGCAGAAGCGCCTCTTCTCTGAAATCTGTGGCGATGCTACTCGAAACCGTATGTGTTCGACGAAACTAAGTGGCCCACCTTGTGACAGAGGAAACACCAAATGCGAAACATAGTCCCATTTTAAACTAATTTTCCTATCTGAAAGTAAGTATTCGATACTGTGCCAGGGGATGCGCCTGTTCTCTGAAATCTGTGGCGATGCTACTCCAAACCGTATGTGTTCGACGAAACTAAGTGGCCGACCTTGTCAGAGAGCAAACTCCAGATGCGAAACTTAGTTCAATTTTAAACTAAATGTTCCATCTGAAACTAAGTGTTCGATACTGTGCCAGGAGAAGCGCCTGTTCTCTGAAATCTGTGCCGATGCCACTCGAAACCGTATGTGTTCGACGTAACTAAGTGGTCGACCTTGTGAGAGAGGACACTCCAGAAGCGAAACTTAGTTCCATTTGAAACTAATTGTTCTATCTGTCACTAAGTGTTCGATAATGTGCCAGGAGAAGCGCTTGTTCTCTGAAATCTGTGGCGATGCTACTCGAAACCGTATGTGTTCGACGAAACTAAGTGGTCGACCTTGTGAGAGAGGAAACTCCAGACGCAAAACTTAGTGCCATTTTAAACTTATCGTTCTATCTGAAACTAAGCGTTCGATACTGTGCCAGCAGAAGCGCCTGTTCTCTGAAATCTGTGGCGATGCCACTGGAAACCGTATGTGTTCGACGAAACTAAGTGGCCGACCTTGTGAGAGAGGAAACTTCAGATGCGAAACTTATTTCCATTTTAAGCTAATTGTTCCATCTGAAATTAAGTGTTCGATACTGTGCCAGGAGAAGCGGCTGTTCTCTGAAATCTGTGGCGATGCAACTTGAAACCGTATATGTTCGACGAAACTAAGTGGCCGACCTTGTGAGAGAGGAAACTCCAGATGCGAAACTTAGTTCCATTTGAAACTAATTGTTCTATCTGTCACTAAGTGTTCGATAATGTGCCAGGAGAAGCGCTTGTTCTCTCAAATCTGTGGCGATGCTACTCGAAACCGTATGTGTTCGACGAAACTAAGTGGTCGACCTTGTGAGAGAGGAAACTCCAGACGCAAAACTTAGTGCCATTTTAAACTTATCGTTCTATCTGAAACTAAGCGTTCGATACTGTGCCAGCGGAAGCGCCTGTTCTCTGAAATCTGTGGCGATGCCACTGGAAACCGTATGTGTTCGACGAAACTAAGTGGCCGACCTTGTGAGAGAGGAAACTTCAGATGCGAAACTTATTTCCCTTTTAAGCTAATTGTTCCATCTGAAATTAAGTGTTCGATACTGTGCCAGGAGAAGCCGCTGTTCTCTGAAATCTGTGGCGATGCAACTTGAAACCGTATATGTTCGACGAAACTAAGTGGCCGACCTTGTGAGAGAGGAAACTCCAGATGCGAAACTTAGTTCGATTTTAAGCAAATTGTTCTATCTGAAACTAAGTGTTCGATACTGAGCGAGGAGAAGCGCCAGTTCTCTGAAATGTGTGGCGTTGCCACTCGAAACCGCATGTGTTCAACGAAACTAAGTGGCCGACCTTGTGAGTGAGGAAACTCCAGATGCGAAACTTAGTTCCATTTTAAACTAATTGTTCTCTCTGAAAGTGTTCGATACTGTTCCAGGAAAAGCGCCTGTTCTCTGAAATCTCTGGCGATGCCACTCGAAACCGTATGTGTTCGACGAAATTAAGTCGTCGACCTTGTGGGAGAGGAAACTCCAGATGCGAAACTTCGTTCCATTTTAAACTAATTGTTCTATCAGAAACAAAGTGTTCGATACTGTGCCAGGAGAAGCGCCTGTTCTCTGACATATGTGGCGATACCACTCGAAACCGTATGTGTTCGACGAAACTAAGTGGCCGACCTTGTGAGAGAGGAAACTCCAGATGCGAAACATAGTTGCATTTTAAACTAATTGTTCTATCTGAACTAAGTGTGCGATAATGTGCCAGGAGAAGCTCCTGTTCTCTGAAATCTGTGGCGATACAACTCGAAACCGTATGTGTTCGACGAAACTAAGTGGCCGACGTTGTGAGAGAGGAAACTCCAGATGCGAAACATAGTGGCATTTTAAACTAATTGTTCTATCTGTAACTAAGTGTTCGATAATGTGCCAGGAGAAGCGCCTGTTCTCTGAAATCTGTGGCGATGCTACTCGAAACCGTATGTGTTCGACAAAACTAAGTGGTCGACCTTGTGAGACAGGAAACTCCAGATACGAAACATTGTTCCATTTTAAACTATTCGTTCTATCTGAAAATAAGTGTTCGATACTGTGCCAGGGGAAGCCCCTGTCAACTGAAATCTGTGGCGATGCCCCTCGAAACGGTATGTGGTCCACGAAACTAAGTGGTCGACCTTGTGAGAGAGGAAACTCCAGACGCAAAACTTAGTGCCATTTTAAACTTATCGTTCTATCTGAAACTAAGCGTTCGATACTGTGCCAGCAGAAGCGCCTGTTCTCTGAAATCTGTGGCGATGCCACTGGAAACCGTATGTGTTCGACGAAACTAAGTGGCCGACCTTGTGAGACAGGAAACTTCAGATGCGAAACTTATTTCCATTTTAAGCTAATTGTTCCATCTGAAATTAAGTGTTCGATACTGTGCCAGGAGAAGCGGCTGTTCTCTGAAATCTGTGGCGATGCAACTTGAAACCGTATATGTTCGACGAAACTAAGTGGCCGACCTTGTGAGAGAGGAAACTCCAGATGCGAAACTTAGTTCCATTTGAAACTAATTGTTCTATCTGTCACTAAGTGTTCGATAATGTGCCAGGAGAAGCGCTTGTTCTCTCAAATCTGTGGCGATGCTACTCGAAACCGTATGTGTTCGACGAAACTAAGTGGTCGACCTTGTGAGAGAGGAAACTCCAGACGCAAAACTTAGTGCCATTTTAAACTTATCGTTCTATCTGAAACTAAGCGTTCGATACTGTGCCAGCGGAAGCGCCTGTTCTCTGAAATCTGTGGCGATGCCACTGGAAACCGTATGTGTTCGACGAAACTAAGTGGCCGACCTTGTGAGAGAGGAAACTTCAGATGCGAAACTTATTTCCCTTTTAAGCTAATTGTTCCATCTGAAATTAAGTGTTCGATACTGTGCCAGGAGAAGCCGCTGTTCTCTGAAATCTGTGGCGATGCAACTTGAAACCGTATATGTTCGACGAAACTAAGTGGCCGACCTTGTGAGAGAGGAAACTCCAGATGCGAAACTTAGTTCGATTTTAAGCAAATTGTTCTATCTGAAACTAAGTGTTCGATACTGAGCGAGGAGAAGCGCCAGTTCTCTGAAATGTGTGGCGTTGCCACTCGAAACCGCATGTGTTCAACGAAACTAAGTGGCCGACCTTGTGAGTGAGGAAACTCCAGATGCGAAACTTAGTTCCATTTTAAACTAATTGTTCTCTCTGAAAGTGTTCGATACTGTGCCAGCAGAAGCGCCTGTTCTCTGAAATCTGTGGCGATGCCACTGGAAACCGTATGTGTTCGACGAAACTAAGTGGCCGACCTTGTGAGAGAGGAAACTTCAGATGCGAAACTTATTTCCATTTTAAGCTAATTGTTCCATCTGAAATTAAGTGTTCGATACTGTGCCAGGAGAAGCGGCTGTTCTCTGAAATCTGTGGCGATGCAACTTGAAACCGTATATGTTCGACGAAACTAAGTGGCCGACCTTGTGAGAGAGGAAACTCCAGATGCGAAACTTAGTTCCATTTGAAACTAATTGTTCTATCTGTCACTAAGTGTTCGATAATGTGCCAGGAGAAGCGCTTGTTCTCTCAAATCTGTGGCGATGCTACTCGAAACCGTATGTGTTCGACGAAACTAAGTGGTCGACCTTGTGAGAGAGGAAACTCCAGACGCAAAACTTAGTGCCATTTTAAACTTATCGTTCTATCTGAAACTAAGCGTTCGATACTGTGCCAGCGGAAGCGCCTGTTCTCTGAAATCTGTGGCGATGCCACTGGAAACCGTATGTGTTCGACGAAACTAAGTGGCCGACCTTGTGAGAGAGGAAACTTCAGATGCGAAACTTAGTTCGATTTTAAGCAAATTGTTCTATCTGAAACTAAGTGTTCGATACTGAGCGAGGAGAAGCGCCAGTTCTCTGAAATGTGTGGCGTTGCCACTCGAAACCGCATGTGTTCAACGAAACTAAGTGGCCGACCTTGTGAGTGAGGAAACTCCAGATGCGAAACTTAGTTCCATTTTAAACTAATTGTTCTCTCTGAAAGTGTTCGATACTGTTCCAGGAAAAGCGCCTGTTCTCTGAAATCTCTGGCGATGCCACTCGAAACCGTATGTGTTCGACGAAATTAAGTCGTCGACCTTGTGGGATAGGAAACTCCAGATGCGAAACTTCGTTCCATTTTAAACTAATTGTTCTATCAGAAACAAAGTGTTCGATACTGTGCCAGGAGAAGCGCCTGTTCTCTGACATATGTGGCGATACCACTCGAAACCGTATGTGTTCGACGAAACTAAGTGGCCGACCTTGTGAGAGAGGAAACTCCAGATGCGAAACATAGTTGCATTTTAAACTAATTGTTCTATCTGAACTAAGTGTGCGATAATGTGCCAGGAGAAGCTCCTGTTCTCTGAAATCTGTGGCGATACAACTCGAAACCGTATGTGTTCGACGAAACTAAGTGGCCGACGTTGTGAGAGAGGAAACTCCAGATGCGAAACATAGTGGCATTTTAAACTAATTGTTCTATCTGTAACTAAGTGTTCGATAATGTGCCAGGAGAAGCGCCTGTTCTCTGAAATCTGTGGCGATGCTACTCGAAACCGTATGTGTTCGACAAAACTAAGTGGTCGACCTTGTGAGACAGGAAACTCCAGATACGAAACATTGTTCCATTTTAAACTATTCGTTCTATCTGAAAATAAGTGTTCGATACTGTGCCAGGGGAAGCCCCTGTCCTCTGAAATCTGTGGCGATGCCCCTCGAAACGGTATGTGGTCCACGAAACTAAGTGGTCGCCTTGTGAGAGAGGAAACTCCAGATGCGAAACTTAGTACCATTTTAAACTAATAGTTCTATCTGAAACTAAGTGTTCGATAGTGTGCTAGGAGAATCGCCTGCTCTGAAATGTGTGGCGATGCCACTCGAAACCGTATGTGTTCGACGAAACTAAGTGGTCAACCTTGTGAGACAGGAAACTCCAGATACGAAACATTGTTCCATTTTAAACTTTTCGTTCTATCTGAAAATAAGTGTTCGATACTGTGCCAGGGGAAGCCTCTGTCCTCTGAAATCTGTGGCGATGCTACTCGAAACCGTATGTGTTCGACGAAACTAAGTGGCCGACCTTGTGAGAGAGGAAACTCCAGATGCGAAATTTAGTTCCATTTTAAACTAATTGTTCTATCCGAAACTAAGTGTTCGATACTGTGCCAGGGGAAGTGCGCGTTCTCTGAAATCTTTGGCGATACCACTCGAAACCGTATGTGTCCGACGAAACTAAGTGGTCGACCTTGTGAGAGAGGACACTCCAGAAGCGAAACTTAGTTCCATTTGAAACTAATTGTTCTATCTGAAACTAAGTGTTCGACAGTGTGCCAGGAGAAACGCCTGTTCTCTGAAATCAGTGGCGATGCTACTCGAAACCGTATGTGTTCGACGAAACTAAGTGGCCGACCTTGTGAGAGAGGAAACTCCAGATGCGAAACTTAGTTCCATTTTAAACTAATTGTTCTATCCGAAACTAAGTGTTCGATACTGTGCCAGGGGAAGTGCGCGTTCTCTGAAATCTGTGGCGATACCACTCGAAACCGTATGTGTCCGACGAAACTAAGTGGTCGACCTTGTGAGAGAGGACACTCCAGAAGCGAAACTTAGTTCCATTTGAAACTAATTGTTCTATCTGAAACTAAGTGTTCGACAGTGTGCCAGGAGAAACGTATGTTCTCTGAAATCAGTGGCGATGCTACTCGAAACCGTATGTGTTCGACGAAACTAAGTTGCCGACCTTGTGAGAGAGGAAACTCCAGATGCGAAACTTAGTTCCATTTTAAACTAATTGTTCTATCCGAAACTAAGTGTTCGATACTGTGCCAGGGGAAGTGCGCGTTCTCTGAAATCTGTGGCGATGCCACTCGAAACCGTATTGTGTTCGACGAAACTAAGTGGTTGACCTTATAAGAGAGGAAACTACGGATGCGAAACTTAGTTCCATTTTAAACTAATTGTTCTATCTGAAACTATGTGTTCGACATTGTGCCAGGAGAAGCGCCTGTTCTCTGAAATGTGTAGCGATGGCACTCGAAACCGTATGTGTTCGACGAAACTAAGTGGTCGACCTTGTGAGAGAGGATTCACCAGATGCGGAACATAGTTCCATTTTAAACTAATTGTTCTATCTGAAACTAAGTGTTCGATACTGTGCCAGGAGAAGCGCCTGTTCTCTGAAATCTGTGGCGATGCCCCTCGAAACGGTATGTGGTCCACGAAACTAAGTGGTCGCCTTGTGAGAGAGGAAACTCCAGATGCGAAACTTAGTACCATTTTAAACTAATAGTTCTATCTGAAACTAAGTGTTCGATAGTGTGCTAGGAGAAGCGCCTGTTCTCTGAAATGTGTGGCGATGCCACTCGAAACCGTATGTGTCCGACGAAACTAAGTGGTCGACCTTGTGAGAGAGGACACTCCAGAAGCGAAACTTAGTTCCATTTGAAACTAATTGTTCTATCTGTCACTAAGTGTTCGATAATGTGCCAGGAGAAGCGCTTGTTCTCTCAAATCTGTGGCGATGCTACTCGAAACCGTATGTGTTCGACGAAACTAAGTGGTCGACCTTGTGAGAGAGGAAACTCCAGACGCGAAACTTAGTGCCATTTTAAACTTATCGTTCTATCTGAAACTAAGCGTTCGATACTGTGCCAGCGGAAGCGCCTGTTCTCTGAAATCTGTGGCGATGCCACTGGAAACCGTATGTGTTCGACGAAACTAAGTGGCCGACCTTGTGAGAGAGGAAACTTCAGATGCGAAACTTATTTCCATTTTAAGCTAATTGTTCCATCTGAAATTAAGTGTTCGATACTGTGCCAGGAGAAGCCGCTGTTCTCTGAAATCTGTGGCGATGCAACTTGAAACCGTATATGTTCGACGAAACTAAGTGGCCGACCTTGTGAGAGAGGAAACTCCAGATGCGAAACTTAGTTCGATTTTAAGCAAATTGTTCTATCTGAAACTAAGTGTTCGATACTGAGCGAGGAGAAGCGCCAGTTCTCTGAAATGTGTGGCGTTGCCACTCGAAACCGCATGTGTTCAACGAAACTAAGTGGCCGACCTTCTGAGTGAGGAAACTCCAGATGCGAAACTTAGTTCCATTTTAAACTAATTGTTCTCTCTGAAAGTGTTCGATACTGTTCCAGGAGAAGCGCCTGTTCTCTGAAATCTCTGGCGATGCCACTCGAAACCGTATGTGTTCGACGAAATTAAGTCGTCGACCTTGTGGGAGAGGAAACTCCAGATGCGAAACTTCGTTCCATTTTAAACTAATTGTTCTATCAGAAACAAAGTGTTCGATACTGTGCCAGGAGAAGCGCCTGTTCTCTGACATATGTGGCGATACCACTCGAAACCGTATGTGTTCGACGAAACTAAGTGGCCGACCTTGTGAGAGAGGAAACTCCAGATGCGAAACATAGTTGCATTTTAAACTAATTGTTCTATCTGAACTAAGTGTGCGATAATGTGCCAGGAGAAGCGCCTGTTCTCTGAAATCTGTGGCGATACAACTCGAAACCGTATGTGTTCGACGAAACTAAGTGGTCGACCTTGTGGGAGAGGAAACTCCAGATGCGAAACTTCGTTCCATTTTAAACTATTCGTTCTATCTGAAAATAAGTGTTCGATACTGTGCCAGGGGAAGCCCCTGTCCTCTGAAATCTGTGGCGATGCCCCTCGAAACGGTATGTGGTCCACGAAACTAAGTGGTCGCCTTGCGAGAGAGGAAACTCCAGATGCGAAACTTAGTACCATTTTAAACTAATAGTTCTATCTGAAACTAAGTGTTCGATAGTGTGCTAGGAGAATCGCCTGCTCTGAAATGTGTGGCGATGCCACTCGAAACCGTATGTGTTCGACGAAACTAAGTGGTCGACCTTGTGAGACAGGAAACTCCAGATACGAAACATTGTTCCATTTTAAACTTTTCGTTCTATCTGAAAATAAGTGTTCGATACTGTGCCAGGGGAAGCCTCTGTCCTCTGAAATCTGTGGCGATGCTACTCGAAACCGTATGTGTTCGACGAAACTAAGTGGCCGACCTTGTGAGAGAGGAAACTCCAGATGCGAAATTTAGTTCCATTTTAAACTAATTGTTCTATCCGAAACTAAGTGTTCGATACTGTGCCAGGGGAAGTGCGCGTTCTCTGAAATCTTTGGCGATACCACTCGAAACCGTATGTGTCCGACGAAACTAAGTGGTCGACCTTGTGAGAGAGGACACTCCAGAAGCGAAACTTAGTTCCATTTGAAACTAATTGTTCTATCTGAAACTAAGTGTTCGACAGTGTGCCAGGAGAAACGCCTGTTCTCTGAAATCAGTGGCGATGCTACTCGAAACCGTATGTGTTCGACGAAACTAAGTGGCCGACCTTGTGAGAGAGGAAACTCCAGATGCGAAACTTAGTTCCATTTTAAACTAATTGTTCTATCCGAAACTAAGTGTTCGATACTGTGCCAGGGGAAGTGCGCGTTCTCTGAAATCTGTGGCGATACCACTCGAAACCGTATGTGTCCGACGAAACTAAGTGGTCGACCTTGTGAGAGAGGACACTCCAGAAGCGAAACTTAGTTCCATTTGAAACTAATTGTTCTATCTGAAACTAAGTGTTCGACAGTGTGCCAGGAGAAACGTATGTTCTCTGAAATCAGTGGCGATGCTACTCGAAACCGTATGTGTTCGACGAAACTAAGTTGCCGACCTTGTGAGAGAGGAAACTCCAGATGCGAAACTTAGTTCCATTTTAAACTAATTGTTCTATCCGAAACTAAGTGTTCGATACTGTGCCAGGGGAAGTGCGCGTTCTCTGAAATCTGTGGCGATGCCACTTGAAACCGTATTGTGTTCGACGAAACTAAGTGGTTGACCTTATAAGAGAGGAAACTACGGATGCGAAATTTAGTTCCATTTTAAACTAATTCTTCTATCTGAAACTATGTGTTCGACATTGTGCCAGGAGAAGCGCCTGTTCTCTGAAATGTGTAGCGATGGCACTCGAAACCGTATGTGTTCGACGAAACTAAGTGGTCGACCTTGTGAGAGAGGATTCACCAGATGCGGAACATAGTTCCATTTTAAACTAATTGTTCTATCTGAAACTAAGTGTTCGATACTGTGCCAGGAGAAGCGCCTGTTCTCTGAAATCTGTGGCGATGCCCCTCGAAACGGTATGTGGTCCACGAAACTAAGTGGTCGCCTTGTGAGAGAGGAAACTCCAGATGCGAAACTTAGTACCATTTTAAACTAATAGTTCTATCTGAAACTAAGTGTTCGATAGTGTGCTAGGAGAAGCGCCTGTTCTCTGAAATGTGTGGCGATGCCACTCGAAACCGTATGTGTCCGACGAAACTAAGTGGTCGACCTTGTGGGAGAGGACACTCCAGAAGCGAAACTTAGTTCCATTTGAAACTAATTGTTCTATCTGTCACTAAGTGTTCGATACTGTGCCAGCAGAAGCGCCTCTTCTCTGAAATCTGTGGCGATGCTACTCGAAACCGTATGTGTTCGACGAAACTAAGTGGCCCACCTTGTGACAGAGGAAACACCAAATGCGAAACATAGTTCCATTTTAAACTAATTTTCCTATCTGAAAGTAAGTATTCGATACTGTGCCAGGGGATGCGCCTGTTCTCTGAAATCTGTGGCGATGCTACTCCAAACCGTATGTGTTCGACGAAACTAAGTGGCCGACCTTGTCAGAGAGGAAACTCCAGATGCGAAACTTCGTTCAATTTTAAACTAAATGTTCCATCTGAAACTAAGTGTTCGATACTGTGCCAGGAGAAGCGCCTGTTCTCTGAAATCTGTGCCGATGCCACTCGAAACCGTATGTGTTCGACGTAACTAAGTGGTCCACCTTGTGAGACAGGAAACTCCAGATGCGAAGCTTAGTTCCATTTTAAAGTAATTGTTCTATCTGAAAATAAGTGTTCGATACTGTGCCAGGGGAAGCCCCTGTCCTCTGAAATCTGTGGCGATGCCCCTCGAAACGGTATGTGGTCCACGAAACTAAGTGGTCGCCTTGTGAGAGAGGAAACTCCAGATGCGAAACTTAGTACCATTTTAAACTAATAGTTCTATCTGAAACTAAGTGTTCGATAGTGTGCTAGGAGAATCGCCTGTTCTCTGAAATGTGTGGCGATGCCACTCGAAACCGTATGTGTCCGACAAAACTAAGTGGTCGACCTTGTGAGAGAGGACACTCCAGAAGCGAAACTTAGTTCCATTTGAAACTAATTGTTCTATCTGAAACTAAGTGTTCGACAGTGTGCCAGGAGAAACGCCTGTTCTCTGAAATCTGTGGCGATGCTACTCGAAACAGTATGTGTTCGACGAAACTAAGTGGCCCACCTTGTGACAGAGGAAACACCAAATGCGAAACATAGTTCCATTTTAAACTAATTTTTCTATCTCAAACTAAGTGTTCGATACTGTGCCAGGAGTAGCGCCGGTTCTCTGAGATCATTGGCGATGCTACTCGAAACCCTATGTGTTCGACGAAACTAAGTGGTCCACCTTGTGAGGCAGGAAACTCCAGATGCGAAGCTTAGTTCCATTTTAAAGTAATTGTTCTATCCGACACTTAGTGTTCGATACTGTGCCGGGAGACGCGCCTGTTCTCTGAAATCTGTGGCGAAGCTACTCGAAACCGTATGTGTTGGACGAAACTAAGTGGTCGACCTTGTGGGAGAGGAAACTCCAGATGCGAAAATTAGTTCCATTTAAAACTAATTGTTCTATCAGAAACAAAGTTTTCGATACTGTGCCGGGAGAAGCGCCTGTTCTCTGAAATGTGTGGCGATGCTACTCGAAACCGTATGTGTTCGACGAAACTAAGTGGCCGACCTTGTGAGAGAGGAAACTCCAGATGCGAAGTTTAGTTCCATTTAAAACTAATTGTTCTATCTGAAATTAAGTGTTCGATACTGTGCCAGGAGAAGCTCCTGTTCTTTGAAATCTGTGGCGATGCCACTCGAAACCGTATGTGTTGGACGAAACTAAGTGGTCGACCTTGTGGGAGAGGAAACTCCAGATGCGAAAATTAGTTCCATTTAAAACTAATTGTTCTATCAGAAACAAAGTTTTCGATACTGTGCCGGGAGAAGCGCCTGTTCTCTGAAATGTGTGGCGATGCTACTCGAAACCGTATGTGTTCGACGAAACTAAGTGGCCGACCTTGTGAGAGAGGAAACTCCAGATGCGAAATTTAGTTCCATTTTAAACTAATTGTTCTATTTGAAACTAAGTGTTCGATACTGTGCCTGGAGAAGCGCGTGTTCTCTGAAATCTGTGTCGATGCTACTCGAAACCGTGTGTGTTCGACGAAACTAAGTGTTCGACCATGTGAGAGAAGAATCTCCAGATGCGAAACTTAGTTCCATTTTAAACTAATCGTTCTATCTGAAACTAAGTGTTCGATACTGTGCCAGGAGAAGCGCCTGTTCTCTGAAATCTGTGACGAAGCTACACGAAACCGTATGTGTTCGAGGAAACTAAGTGGTCGACCTTGTGGGAGAGGAAACTCCAGATGCGAAACTTAGTTCCATTTTAAACAAATTGTTCTATCTGAAACTAAGTGCTCGATACTGTGCCAGGAGAAGCGCCTGTTCTCTGAAATCTGTGGCGATGCTACTCGAAACCGTATGTGTTCGACGAAACTAAGAAGGCGAACTTTTGGGGAGAGGAGACTCCAGATGCGAAGCTTAGTTCCATTTTAAAGTAATTGTTCTATCCGATACTGTGCCGGGAGAAACGCCTGTTCTCTGAAATCTGTGGCCATGCCACTCGAAACCGTATGAGTTCGACGAAACTAAGTGGTCGACCTTGTGGGAGAGGAAACTCCAGATGCGAAACTTAGTTCCATTTTAAACTAATTGTTCTATCTGAAACTAAGTGTTCGATACTGTGCGCGGAGAAGCGCCTGTTCTGTGAAATCTGTGGTGATGCTACTCGAAACCGTATGTGTTCGACGAAACTAAGTGGTCGACCTGGTGAGAGAGGAAAATCCAGATGCGAAAATTAGTTCCATTTTAAACTAATTGTTCTATCTGAATCTAAGTGTTCGATACTGTGCCAGGAGAAGCGCCTGTTCTCTGAAATGTGTGGCGATGCTTCTCGAAACCGTATGTGTTCGACGAAACTAAGTGGTCGACCTTGTGGTAGAGGAAACTCCAGATGCGAAACATAGTTCCATTTTAAACTAATTGTTCTATCTGACATAAGTGTTCGATACTGTGCCAGGAGAAGCACCTGTTCTCTCAAGTCTGTGGTGATGCCACTCGAAACCGAATGTGTTCGACGAAACAAAGTGGTTGATCTTGTGAGAGAGGATACTCCAGATGCGAAACATATTTCCATTTTAAACTAATTGTTCTATCTGAAACTAAGTGTTCGATACTGTGCCAGGAGGAGCGCTTGTTCTCTCAAATCTGTGGCGATGCTACTCGAAACCGTATGTGTTCGACGAATCTAAATGGCCGACCTTGTGAGAGAGGAAACTCCAGATGCGAAAATTAGTTCCATTTTAAACTAATTGTTCTATCTGAAACTAAGTGTTCGATACTGTACCAGGAGAAGCGCCTGTTCTCTGAAATCTGTGGCGATGCTACTCGAAAACGTATGTGTTCGACGAAACTAAGTGGTCGACCTTGTGGGAGAGGAAACTCCAGATGCGAAACTTAGTTCCATTTTAAACTAATTGTTCTATCTGAAACTAAGTGTTCGATACTGTGCGCGGAGAAGCGCCTGTTCTGTGAAATCTGTGGTGATGCTACTCGAAACCGTATGTGTTCGACGAAACTAAGTGGTCGACCTGGTGAGAGAGGAAAATCCAGATTCGAAAATTAGTTCCATTTTAAACTAATTGTTCTATCTGAATCTAAGTGTTCGATACTGTGCCAGGAGAAGCGCCTGTTCTCTGAAATCTGTGGCGATGCCACTCGAAACCGTATATGTTCGAAGAAACTAAGTGGTCGACCTGCTGAGAGAGGAAACTCCAGATGCGAAACTTAGTTCCATTTCAAACTAATTGTTCTATCTGAAAGTGTTGGATACTGTGCTAGGAGAAGCGCCTGTTCTCTGAAATCGGTGGCGATGCTACTCGAACCCGTATGTGTTCGACGAAACTAAGTGGCCGACCTTGTGAGAGAGGAAACTCCAGATGCGAAACTTATTTCCATTTTAAACTAATTGTTCTATCTGAAAGTGTTCGATACTGTGCCAGGAGAAGCTCCTGTTCTCTGAAATCAGTGGCGATGTTACTCGAACCCGTATGTGTTCGACGAATCTAAATTGTCGACCTTGTGAGGGAGGAAACTCCAGACGCGAAACTTAGTGCCATTTTAAACTAATTGTTCTATCTGAAACTAAGTGTTAGATAATGTGCCAGGAGAAGCGCCCGTTCTGTGAAACCTGTGGCGATGCTACTCGAAACCGTATGTATTCGAAGAAACTAAGTGGTCGACCTGCTGAGAGAGGAAACTCCAGATGCGAAACTTAGTTCCATTTTAAACTAATTGTTCTATCTGAAACTAAGTGTTCGATACTGTGCCAGGAGGAGCGCTTGTTCTCTCAAATCTGTGGCGATGCTACTCGAAACCGTATGTGTTCGACGAATCTAAATGGCCGACCTTGTGAGAGAGGAAACTCCAGATGCGAAAATTAGTCCCATTTTAAACTAATTGTTCTATCTGAAACTAAGTGTTCGATACTGTACCAGGAGAAGCGCCTGTTCTCTGAAATCTGTGGCGATGCTACTCGAAAACGTATGTGTTCGAAGAAACTAAGTGGTCGACCTGCTGAGAGAGGAAACTCCAGATGCGAAACTTAGTTCCATTTTAAACTAATTGTTCTATCTGAAACTAAGTGTTCGATACTGTGCCAGGAGGAGCGCTTGTTCTCTCAAATCTGTGGCGATGCTACTCGAAACCGTATGTGTTCGACGAATCTAAATGGCCGACCTTGTGAGAGAGGAAACTCCAGATGCGAAAATTAGTTCCATTTTAAACTAATTGTTCTATCTGAAACTAAGTGTTCGATACTGTACCAGGAGAAGCGCCTGTTCTCTGAAATCTGTGGCGATGCTACTCGAAAACGTATGTGTTCGACGAAACTAAGTGGTCGACCTTGTGAGAGAGGAAACTCCAGATGCGAAACATAGTTCCATTTTAAACTAATTGTTCTGTCTGACATAAGTGTTCGATACTGTGCCAGGAGAAGCACCTGTTCTCTAAAGTCTGTGGTGATGCCACTCGAAACTGAATGTGTTCGACGAAACAAAGTGGTTGATCTTGTGAGAGAGGATACTCCAGATGCGAAACATATTTCCATTTTAAACTAATTGTTCTATCTGAAACTAAGTGTTCGATACTGTACCAGGAGAAGCGCCTGTTCTCTGAAATCTGTGGCGAGGCTACTCGAAAACGTATGTGTTCGAAGAAACTAAGTGGTCGACCTGCTGAGAGAGGAAACTCCAGATGCGAAGCTTAGTTCCATTTTAAACTAATTGTTCTATCTGAAACTAAGTGTTCGATACTGTGCCAGGAGGAGCGCTTGTTCTCTCAAATCTGTGGCGATGCTACTCGAAACCGTATGTGTTCGACGAATCTAAATGGCCGACCTTGTGAGAGAGGAAACTCCAGATGCGAAAATTAGTTCCATTTTAAACTAATTGTTCTATCTGAAACTAAGTGTTCGATACTGTACCAGGAGAAGCGCCTGTTCTCTGAAATCTGTGGCGATGCTACTCGAAAACGTATGTGTTCGACGAAACTAAGTGGTCGACCTTGTGAGAGAGGAAACTCCAGATGCGAAACATAGTTCCATTTTAAACTAATTGTTCTATCCGAAACTAAGTGTTCGATACTGTGCCAGGAGAAGCGCCTGTTCTCTGAAATCTGTGGCGATGCTACTCGAAACCGTATGTGTTCGACGAAACTAAGTGGCCGACCTTGTGAGAGAGGAAACTCCAGATGCGAAACTTAGTTCCATTTTAAACTAATTGTTCTATCCGAAACTAAGTGTTCGATACTGTGCCAGGAGAAGCGCCTGTTCTCTGAAATCTGTCGCGATGCTACTCGAAATCGTATGTGTTCGACGAAACTAGGTGGTCGACCTTGTGGGAGAGGAAACTCCAGATGCAAAGCTCAGTACCATTTTTACTAATTGTTCTTTCTGAAACTAAGTGCTCGATACTGTGCCAGGAGAACCGCCTGTTCTCGGAAATCTGTGGCGTTGCCACTCGAAACCGTATGTGTTCAACGAAACTAAGTGGCCGACCTTGTGAGTGAGGAAACTCCAGATGCGAAACTCAGGTCCATTTTAAACTAATTGTTCTCTCTGAAAGTGTTCGATACTGTTCCAGGAGAAGCGCCTGTTCTCTGAAATCTCTGGCGATGCCACTCGAAACCGTATGTGTTCGACGAAATTAAGTCGTCGACCTTGTGGGAGAGGAAACTCCAGATGCGAAACTTAGTTCCATTTTAAACTAATTGTTCTATCAGAAACAAAGTGTTCGATACTGTGCCAGGAGAAGCGCCTGTTCTCTGACATATGTGGCGATGCCCCTCGAAACGGTATGTGGTCCACGAAACTAAGTGGTCGCCTTGTGAGAGAGGAAACTCCAGATGCGAAACTTAGTACCATTTTAAACTAATAGTTCTATCTGAAACTAAGTGTTCGATAGTGTGCTTGGAGAAGCGCCTGTTCTCTGAAATGTGTGGCGATGCCACTCGAAACCGTATGTGTCCGACGAAACTAAGTGGTCGACCTTGTGAGAGAGGACACTCCAGAAGCGAAACTTAGTTCCATTTGAAACTAATTGTTCTATCTGTCACTAAGTGTTCGATACTGTGCCAGCAGAAGCGCCTCTTCTCTGAAATCTGTGGCGATGCTACTCGAAACCGTATGTGTTCGACGAAACTAAGTGGCCCACCTTGTGACAGAGGAAACACCAAATGCGAAACATAGTTCCATTTTAAACTAATTTTCCTATCTGAAACTAAGTATTCGATACTGTGCCAGGGGATGCGCCTGTTCTCTGAAATCTGTGGCGATGCTACCCCAAACCGTATGTGTTCGACGAAACTAAGTGGCCGACCTTGTCAGAGAGGAAACTCCAGATGCGAAACTTAGTTCAATTTTAAACTAAATGTTCCATCTGAAACTAAGTGTTCGATACTGTGCCAGGAGAAGCGCCTGTTCTCTGAAATCTGTGCCGATGCCACTCGAAACCGTATGTGTTCGACGTAACTAAGTGGTCGACCTTGTGAGAGAGGACACTCCAGAAGCGAAACTTAGTTCCATTTGAAACTAATTGTTCTATCTGTCACTAAGTGTTCGATAATGTGCCTGGAGAAGCGCTTGTTCTCTGAAATCTGTGGCGATGCTACTCGAAACCGTATGTGTTCGACGAAACTAAGTGGTCGACCTTGTGAGAGAGGAAACTCCAGACGCAAAACTTAGTGCCATTTTAAACTTATTGTTCTATCTGAAACTAAGCGTTCGATACTGTGCCAGCAGAAGCGCCTGTTCTCTGAAATCTGTGGCGATGCCACTGGAAACCGTATGTGTTCGACGAAACTAAGTGGCCGACCTTGTGAGAGAGGAAACTTCAGATGCGAAACTTATTTCCATTTTAAGCTAATTGTTCCATCTGAAATTAAGTGTTCGATACTGTGCCAGGAGAAGCGGCTGTTCTCTGAAATCTGTGGCGATGCTACCCCAAACCGTATGTGTTCGACGAAACTAAGTGGCCGACCTTGTCAGAGAGGAAACTCCAGATGCGAAACTTAGTTCAATTTGAAACTAAATGTTCCATCTGAAACTAAGTGTTCGATACTGTGCCAGGAGAAGCGCCTGTTCTCTGAAATCTGTGGCGATGCTACTCCAAACCGTATGTGTTCGACGAAACTAAGTGGCCGACCTTGTCAGAGAGCAAACTCCAGATGCGAAACTTAGTTCAATTTTAAACTAAATGTTCCATCTGAAACTAAGTGTTCGATACTGTGCCAGGAGAAGCGCCTGTTCTCTGAAATCTGTGCCGATGCCACTCGAAACCGTATGTGTTCGACGTAACTAAGTGGTCGACCTTGTGAGAGAGGACACTCCAGAAGCGAAACTTAGTTCCATTTGAAACTAATTGTTCTATCTGTCACTAAGTGTTCGATAATGTGCCAGGAGAAGCGCTTGTTCTCTGAAATCTGTGGCGATGCTACTCGAAACCGTATGTGTTCGACGAAACTAAGTGGTCGACCTTGTGAGAGAGGAAACTCCAGACGCAAAACTTAGTGCCATTTTAAACTTATCGTTCTATCTGAAACTAAGCGTTCGATACTGTGCCAGCAGAAGCGCCTGTTCTCTGAAATCTGTGGCGATGCCACTGGAAACCGTATGTGTTCGACGAAACTAAGTGGCCGACCTTGTGAGAGAGGAAACTTCAGATGCGAAACTTATTTCCATTTTAAGCTAATTGTTCCATCTGAAATTAAGTGTTCGATACTGTGCCAGGAGAAGCGGCTGTTCTCTGAAATCTGTGGCGATGCAACTTGAAACCGTATATGTTCGACGAAACTAAGTGGCCGACCTTGTGAGAGAGGAAACTCCAGATGCGAAACTTAGTTCCATTTTAAACTAATTGTTCTATCTGTCACTAAGTGTTCGATAATGTGCCAGGAGAAGCGCTTGTTCTCTCAAATCTGTGGCGATGCTACTCGAAACCGTATGTGTTCGACGAAACTAAGTGGTCGACCTTGTGAGAGAGGAAACTCCAGACGCAAAACTTAGTGCCATTTTAAACTTATCGTTCTATCTGAAACTAAGCGTTCGATACTGTGCCAGCGGAAGCGCCTGTTCTCTGAAATCTGTGGCGATGCCACTGGAAACCGTATGTGTTCGACGAAACTAAGTGGCCGACCTTGTGAGAGAGGAAACTTCAGATGCGAAACTTATTTCCCTTTTAAGCTAATTGTTCCATCTGAAATTAAGTGTTCGATACTGTGCCAGGAGAAGCCGCTGTTCTCTGAAATCTGTGGCGATGCAACTTGAAACCGTATATGTTCGACGAAACTAAGTGGCCGACCTTGTGAGAGAGGAAACTCCAGATGCGAAACTTAGTTCGATTTTAAGCAAATTGTTCTATCTGAAACTAAGTGTTCGATACTGAGCGAGGAGAAGCGCCAGTTCTCTGAAATGTGTGGCGTTGCCACTCGAAACCGCATGTGTTCAACGAAACTAAGTGGCCGACCTTGTGAGTGAGGAAACTCCAGATGCGAAACTTAGTTCCATTTTAAACTAATTGTTCTCTCTGAAAGTGTTCGATACTGTTCCAGGAAAAGCGCCTGTTCTCTGAAATCTCTGGCGATGCCACTCGAAACCGTATGTGTTCGACGAAATTAAGTCGTCGACCTTGTGGGAGAGGAAACTCCAGATGCGAAACTTCGTTCCATTTTAAACTAATTGTTCTATCAGAAACAAAGTGTTCGATACTGTGCCAGGAGAAGCGCCTGTTCTCTGACATATGTGGCGATACCACTCGAAACCGTATGTGTTCGACGAAACTAAGTGGCCGACCTTGTGAGAGAGGAAACTCCAGATGCGAAACATAGTTGCATTTTAAACTAATTGTTCTATCTGAACTAAGTGTGCGATAATGTGCCAGGAGAAGCTCCTGTTCTCTGAAATCTGTGGCGATACAACTCGAAACCGTATGTGTTCGACGAAACTAAGTGGCCGACGTTGTGAGAGAGGAAACTCCAGATGCGAAACATAGTGGCATTTTAAACTAATTGTTCTATCTGTAACTAAGTGTTCGATAATGTGCCAGGAGAAGCGCCTGTTCTCTGAAATCTGTGGCGATGCTACTCGAAACCGTATGTGTTCGACAAAACTAAGTGGTCGACTTTGTGAGACAGGAAACTCCAGATACGAAACATTGTTCCATTTTAAACTATTCGTTCTATCTGAAAATAAGTGTTCGATACTGTGCCAGGGGAAGCCCCTGTCCTCTGAAATCTGTGGCGATGCCCCTCGAAACGGTATGTGGTCCACGAAACTAAGTGGTCGCCTTGTGAGAGAGGAAACTCCAGATGCGAAACTTAGTACCATTTTAAACTAATAGTTCTATCTGAAACTAAGTGTTCGATAGTGTGCTAGGAGAATCGCCTGCTCTGAAATGTGTGGCGATGCCACTCGAAACCGTATGTGTTCGACGAAACTAAGTGGTCAACCTTGTGAGACAGGAAACTCCAGATACGAAACATTGTTCCATTTTAAACTTTTCGTTCTATCTGAAAATAAGTGTTCGATACTGTGCCAGGGGAAGCCTCTGTCCTCTGAAATCTGTGGCGATGCTACTCGAAACCGTATGTGTTCGACGAAACTAAGTGGCCGACCTTGTGGGAGAGGAAACTCCAGATGCGAAATTTAGTTCCATTTTAAACTAATTGTTCTATCCGAAACTAAGTGTTCGATACTGTGCCAGGGGAAGTGCGCGTTCTCTGAAATCTTTGGCGATACCACTCGAAACCGTATGTGTCCGACGAAACTAAGTGGTCGACCTTGTGAGAGAGGACACTCCAGAAGCGAAACTTAGTTCCATTTGAAACTAATTGTTCTATCTGAAACTAAGTGTTCGACAGTGTGCCAGGAGAAACGCCTGTTCTCTGAAATCAGTGGCGATGCTACTCGAAACCGTATGTGTTCGACGAAACTAAGTGGCCGACCTTGTGAGAGAGGAAACTCCAGATGCGAAACTTAGTTCCATTTTAAACTAATTGTTCTATCCGAAACTAAGTGTTCGATACTGTGCCAGGGGAAGTGCGCGTTCTCTGAAATCTGTGGCGATACCACTCGAAACCGTATGTGTCCGACGAAACTAAGTGGTCGACCTTGTGAGAGAGGACACTCCAGAAGCGAAACTTAGTTCCATTTGAAACTAATTGTTCTATCTGAAACTAAGTGTTCGACAGTGTGCCAGGAGAAACGTATGTTCTCTGAAATCAGTGGCGATGCTACTCGAAACCGTATGTGTTCGACGAAACTAAGTTGCCGACCTTGTGAGAGAGGAAACTCCAGATGCGAAACTTAGTTCCATTTTAAACTAATTGTTCTCTCTGAAACTAAGTGTTGGATACTGCGCCAGGAGAAGGGCCTGTTCTCTGAAATCGGTGGCGATGCTACTCGAAACCGTATGTGTTCGACGAAACTAAGTGGTCGACCTTGTGAGAGAGGAAACTTCAGATGCGTAGCTTAGTTCCATTTTAAACTAATGGTTCTATCTGATACTAAGTGCTCGATACTGTGCCAGGAGAAGCGCCTCTTCTCTGAAATCTGTGGCGATGCCACTCGAAACCGTATGTGTTCGACGAAACTAAGTGGTCGACCTTGTGAGAGAGGAAACTCCAGTCGCGAAACTTAGTTCCATTTTAAACTAATAGTTCTATCTGAAACCAAGTGTTCGATACTGTGCCAGGAGAAGCGCCTGCTCTCTGAAATCTGTGGCGATGCTACTTGAAACCTTATGTGTTCGACGAAACTAAGTTGTCGAACTTGTGAGAGAGGAAACGCCAAATGCGAAACATAGGTCCATTTTAGACTAATTGTTCTATCCGAAACCAAGTGTTCGATACTGTGCCAGAAGAAGCGCCTGTTCTCTGAAATCAGTGGCGATGCTACTCGAACCCGTATGTGTTCGACGAAACTAAGTGGATGACCTTGTGAGAGAGGAAACTCCAGATGCGGAACTTAGTTCCATTTTGAACTAATTGTTCTATCTGAAAGTGTTCGATACTGTGCCAGAGATGCGCCTGTTCTCTGAAATCAGTGGCGATGCTACTCGAATACGTATGTGTTCGAGGTAACTAAGTGGCCGACCTTGTGCGAGAGGAAACTTCAGATGCGAAACTTAGTTCCATTTTAAACCAAATGTTCCATCTGAAACTAAGTGTTCGATACTGTGCCTGGAGAAGCGCCTGTTCTCTGAAATATGTGGCGATGCCACTCGAAACCGTATGTGTTCGATGAATCTAAATGGTCGACCTTGTGAGAGAGGAAACTCCAGATGCGAAACTTAGTTCCATTTTAAACCAAATGTTCCATCTGAAACTAAGTGTTCGATACTGTGCCAGGAGAAGGGCCTGTTCTCTGAAATCTGTGGCGATGCTACTCGAAACTGTATGTGTTCGACGAAACTAAGTGGTCGACCTTGTGGGAGAGGAAACTCCAGATGCGAAACTTAGTTCCATTTTAAACCAAATGTTCCATCTGAAACTAAGTGTTCGATAATCTGCCAGCAGAAGCGTATGTTCTCTGAAACCTGTGGCGTTGCTACTCGAAACCGTATGTGTTCGACGAAACTAAGTGGTCGACCTTCTGAGAGAGGAAACTCCGGATGCGAAACTTAGTTCCATTTTAAACTAATTGTTCTTTCTGAAACTAAGTGTTCGATACTGGGCCAGGAGAAGCGCCTGTTCTCTGAAATCTGTGGCGATGCCACTCGAAACCGTATGTGTTCGACGATACTAAGTGCACGACCTTGTGAGAGAGGATACTCCAGATGCGAAACTTAGTTCTATTTTAAACTAATTATTCTATCTGAAACTAAGTATTCGATAAACTGCCAGTAGGAGCGCCTGTTCTCTGAAATCGGTGGCGTTGCTACTCGAAACCGAATGTGTTCGACGAAAGTAAGTGGTTGACCTTGTGAGAGATGAAACTCCAGATGCGAAACATAGTTCCATTTTAAACTAATTGTTCTATCTGAAACTAAGTGCTCGATACTGTGCCAGGAGGAGCGCCTGTTCTCTGAAATGTGTGGCGATGCCACTCGAACCCGTATGTGTTCGACGAAACTAAGTGGATGACCTTGTGAGAGAGGAAACTCCAGATGCGGAACTTAGTTCCATTTTGAACTAATTGTTCTATCTGAAAGTGTTCGATACTGTGCCAGAGATGCGCCTGTTCTCTGAAATCAGTGGCGATGCTACTCGAATACGTATGTGTTCGACGTAACTAAGTGGCCGACCTTGTGCGAGAGGAAACTTCAGATGCGAAACTTAGTTCCATTTTAAACCAAATGTTCCATCTGAAACTAAGTGTTCGATACTGTGCCTGGAGAAGCGCCTGTTCTCTGAAATATGTGGCGATGCCACTCGAAACCGTATGTGTTCGACGAAACTAAGTGGTCGACCTTCTGAGAGAGGAAACTCCACATGCGAAACTTAGTTCCATTTTAAACTAATTGTTCTATCTGAAACTAAGTGTTCGATACTGTGCCAGGAGAAGCGCCTGTTCTCTGAACTGTGTGGGGATGCCGCTCGAAACCGTATGTGTTCGACGAAACTAAGTGGTTGACCTTGTGAGAGAGGATACTCCAGATGCGAAACATAGTTCTATTTTAAACTAATTGTTCTGTCTGAAACTAAGTGTTCGATAAGGTGCCAGGAAAAGCGCCTGTTCTCTGAACTGTGTGGCGATGCCGCTCGAAACCGTATGTGTTCGACGAAACTGAGTGGTCGCCTTGTGAAAGGGGAAACTCCAGATGCGAAATTTAGTTCCATTTAAAACTAATGGTTCCATCTGAAACTAAGTGTTCGATACTGTGCCAGGAGAAGCGCCTGTTCTCTGAAATCTGTGGCGATGCCACTCGAAACCGTATATGTTCGACGAAACTAGATGGTCGACCTTGTGAGAGAGTAAACTCCAGATGCGAAAATTATTTCCATTTTACACTAAGTGTTCTAGCTTTAACTAAGTGTTCGGTAATGCGCCAGGAGAAGCGCATGTTCTCTGAAAACAGGGCGATGCTACTCGAAACCGTATGTGTTCGATGAAACTAAGGGGTCCACCTTGTGAGAGAGGAAACTCCTAAAGCGAAACATAGTTCCATTTTAAACTAATTGTTCTCTCTGAAACTAAGTGTTCGATAATATGCCAGGAGAAGCGCCTGTTCTCTGAAATCTGTGGCGATGCTACTCGAAACCGAATGTGTTCCACGAAACTAAGTGGCCGCCTTCTGAGAGAGGAAACTCCAGATGCGAAATTTAGTCCCATTTTAAACTAATTGTTCTATCTAAAACTATGTGTCCGATACTGTGCTAGGAGGGAGCGCCTGTTCTCTGAAATCTGTGGCGATGTTACTCGAAAGCGTATGTGTTCCACGAAACTAAGTGGTCGACCTTGTGAGAGAGGAAACTCCAGATGCGGAACATAGTTACATTTTAAACTAAATGTTCCATCTGAAACTAAGTTTTCGATACTGTGCCAGGAGAAGCGCCTGTTCTCTGAAATCTGTGGCGATGCCACTCGAAACCGTATGTGTTCGGCGAAACTAAGTGGTCGACCTTGTTAGAGAGGAAACTTCAGATGCGAAACATAGTTCAATTTTAAACTAAATGTTCCATCTGAAACTAAGTTTTCGATACTGTGCCAGGAGAAGCGCCTGTTCTCTGAAATCTGTGGCGATGCCACTCGAAACCGTATGTGTTCGGCGAAACTAAGTGGTCGACCTTGTTAGAGAGGAAACTTCAGATGCGAAACATAGTTCAATTTTAAACTAAATGTTCCATCTGAAACTAAGTTTTCGATACTGTGCCAGGAGAAGCGCCTGTTCTCTGAAATCTGTGGCGATGCCACTCGAAACCGTATGTGTTCGGCGAAACTAAGCGGTCGACCTTGTTAGAGAGGAAACTTCAGATGCGAAACATAGTTCAATTTTAAACTAAATGTTCCATCTGAAACTAAGTTTTCGATACTGTGCCAGGAGAAGCGCCTGTTCTCTGAAATCTGTGGCGATGCCACTTGAAACCGTATGTGTTCGACGAAACTAAGTGGCCGACCTTATGAGAGTGGAAACTTCAGATGCGAAACTTAGTTCCATTTTAAACTAATTGTTCTATCTGAAACTAAGTGTTCGATACTGTACCAGGAGAAGCGCCTGTTCTCTGAAATCTGTGGCGATGCTACTGGAAACCGTATGTGTCCGACGAAACTAAGTGGTCGACCTTGTGAGAGAGGAAACTCCAGATGCGAAGCTTAGGTCCATTTTAAAGTAATTGTTCTATCTGTAACTAAGTATTCGATACTGTGCCAGGAGAAGCGCCTGTTCTCTGAAATGTGTGGCGATGCCACTCGAAACCGTATGTGTTCGAGGAAACTAAGTGGTCGACCTTGTGAGAGAGGAAACTCCAGAAGCGAAACTTAGTTCCATTTAAAACTAATTGTCCTATCTGAAATTAAGTTTTCGATACTGTGCCAGGAGAAACGCCGTTCTGCGAAATCTGTGGCGATACCACTCGAAACCGTATGTGTTCGACAAAACTAAGTGGTCGACCTTGTGAGAGGGGAATCTCCAGATGCGAAACTTAGTTCCATTTTAAACTAATCGTTCTATCTGAAACTAAGTGTTCGATACTGTGCCAGGAGAAGCGCCTGTTCTCTGAAATCTGTCGCGATGCCACTCGAAAACGTATGTGTTCAACGAAACTTAGTTGTCGACATGGTGAGAGAGTTACCTCCAGATGCGAAACTTAGTTCCATTTTAAACTGATAGTTCTATCTGACACTAAGTGTTCGATACGGTGCCAGGAGAAGTGCCTGTTCTCGGAAATCTGTCGCGATGCTACTCGAAACCGTATGTGTTCGACGAAACTAGGTGGTCGGCCTTGTGAGAGAGGAAACTCCAGATGCGAAACTTAGTTAAATTTTAAACTAATTGTTCTATCTGAAACTAAGTGTTCGATACTGTGCCAGGAGAAGCGCCTGTTCTCTGAAATCTGTGGCGATGCGCACTCGAAACGGTATGTGTTCGACGAAACTAAGTGGTCGACCTTGTGAGAGAGGAAACTCCAGAAGCGAAACTTAGTTCCATTTAAAACTAATTGTCCTATCTGAAATTATGTTTTCGATACTGTGCCAGGAGAAACGCCGTTCTGCGAAATCTGTGGCGATACCACTCGAAACCGTATGTGTTCGACAAAACTAAGTGGTCGACCTTGTGAGAGGGGAATCTCCAGATGCGAAACTTAGTTCCATTTTAAACTAATCGTTCTATCTGAAACTAAGTGTTCGATACTGTGCCAGGAGAAGCGCCTGTTCTCTGAAATCTGTGGCGATGCCACTCGAAACCGTATGTGTTCGGCGAAACTAAGCGGTCGACCTTGTTAGAGAGGAAACTTCAGATGCGAAACATAGTTCAATTTTAAACTAAATGTTCCATCTGAAACTAAGTTTTCGATACTGTGCCAGGAGAAGCGCCTGTTCTCTGAAATCTGTGGCGATGCCACTCGAAACCGTATGTGTTCGGCGAAACTAAATGGTCGACCTTGTTAGAGAGGAAACTTCAGATGCGAAACATAGTTCAATTTTAAACTAAATGTTCCATCTGAAACTAAGTTTTCGATACTGTGCCAGGAGAAGCGCCTGTTCTCTGAAATCTGTGGCGATGCCACTCGAAACCGTATGTGTTCGGCGAAACTAAGTGGTCGACCTTGTTAGAGAGGAAACTTCAGATGCGAAACATAGTTCAATTTTAAACTAAATGTTCCATCTGAAACTAAGTTTTCGATACTGTGCCAGGAGAAGCGCCTGTTCTCTGAAATCTGTGGCGATGCCACTCGAAACCGTATGTGTTCGGCGAAACTAAGCGGTCGACCTTGTTAGAGAGGAAACTTCAGATGCGAAACATAGTTCAATTTTAAACTAAATGTTCCATCTGAAACTAAGTTTTCGATACTGTGCCAGGAGAAGCGCCTGTTCTCTGAAATCTGTGGCGATGCCACTTGAAACCGTATGTGTTCGACGAAACTAAGTGGCCGATCTTATGAGAGTGGAAACTTCAGATGCGAAACTTAGTTCCATTTTAAACTAATTGTTCTATCTGAAACTAAGTGTTCGATACTGTACCAGGAGAAGCGCCTGTTCTCTGAAATCTGTGGCGATGCTACTGGAAACCGTATGTGTCCGACGAAACTAAGTGGTCGACCTTGTGAGAGAGGAAACTCCAGATGCGAAGCTTAGGTCCATTTTAAAGTAATTGTTCTATCTGTAACTAAGTATTCGATACTGTGCCAGGAGAAGCGCCTGTTCTCTGAAATGTGTGGCGATGCCACTCGAAACCGTATGTGTTCGAGGAAACTAAGTGGTCGACCTTGTGAGAGAGGAAACTCCAGAAGCGAAACTAAGTTCCATTTAAAACTAATTGTCCTATCTGAAATTAAGTTTTCGATACTGTGCCAGGAGAAACGCCGTTCTGCGAAATCTGTGGCGATACCACTCGAAACCGTATGTGTTCGACAAAACTAAGTGGTCGACCTTGTGAGAGGGGAATCTCCAGATGCGAAACTTAGTTCCATTTTAAACTAATCGTTCTATCTGAAACTAAGTGTTCGATACTGTGCCAGGAGAAGCGCCTGTTCTCTGAAATCTGTCGCGATGCCACTCGAAAACGTATGTGTTCAACGAAACTTAGTTGTCGACATGGTGAGAGAGTTACCTCCAGATGCGAAACTTAGTTCCATTTTAAACTGATAGTTCTATCTGACACTAAGTGTTCGATACGGTGCCAGGAGAAGTGCCTGTTCTCGGAAATCTGTCGCGATGCTACTCGAAACCGTATGTGTTCGACGAAACTAGGTGGTCGGCCTTGTGAGAGAGGAAACTCCAGATGCGAAACTTAGTTAAATTTTAAACTAATTGTTCTATCTGAAACTAAGTGTTCGATACTGTGCCAGGAGAAGCGCCTGTTCTCTGAAATCTGTGGCGATGCGCACTCGAAACGGTATGTGTTCGACGAAACTAAGTGGTCGACCTTGTGAGAGAGGAAACTCCAGAAGCGAAACTTAGTTCCATTTAAAACTAATTGTCCTATCTGAAATTATGTTTTCGATACTGTGCCAGGAGAAACGCCGTTCTGCGAAATCTGTGGCGATACCACTCGAAACCGTATGTGTTCGACAAAACTAAGTTGTCGACTTTGTGAGAGGGGAATCTCCAGAAGCGAAATTTAGTTCCATTTTAAACTAATTGTTCTATATGATAATAAGTGTTCGATACTGTGCCAGCAGAAGCGCCTGTTCTCTGAAATCGGTGGCGATGCTACTCGAAACCGTATGTGTTCGACGAAACTAAGTGGTCGACCTTGTGAGAGAGGAAACTGCAGATGCGAAACTTACTTCCATTTTAAACTAATTGTTCTATCTGAAACTAAGTGTTCGATACTGTGGCAGGAGACGCGCCTTTTCTCTGAAATCTGTGGCGATGCCACTCGAAACCGTATGTGTTCGACGAAACTAAGTGGTCGACCTTGTGAGAGAGGAAACTCCAGATGCAAAACTTAGTTCCCTTTTAAACGAAATGTTCCTTCTGAAACTAAGTGTTCGATACTGTGCCAAGAGAAGCGCCTGTTCTCTGAAATCTGTGGCGGTTCCACTCGAAACCGTATGTGTTCGACGAAACTAAGTGGCCTACCTTGTGAGAGAGGAAACTCCAGATGCGAAATTTAGTTCCATTTTAAACTAATTGTTCTATCTGAAACTAAGTTTTCGATACTGTGCCAGGAGAAGCGCCTCTTCTCTGAAATCTGTGGCGATGCCACTCGAAACCGTATGTGTTCGACGAAACTAAGTGGTCGACCTTCTGAGAGAGGAAATTCCAGATGCGAAACATAGTTACATTTTAAACTAATTGTTCTATATGATATTAAGTGTTCGATACTGTGCCAGGAGAAGCGCCCGTTCTCTGAAATCTGTGGCGATGCTACTCGAAACCGTATGTGTTCGACGAAACTAAGTGGTCGACCTTTTGAGAGAGGAAATTCCAGACGCAAAACTTAGTGCCATTTTAAACTTATTGTTCTATCTGAAACTAAGTGTTCGATACTGTGCCAGCAGAAGCGCCTCGTCTCTGAAATCTGTGGCGAAGCCACTCGAAACCGTATGTGGTCGACGAAACTAAGTGGCCGACCTTGTGAGAGAGGAAACTTCAGATGCGAAACTTATTTCCATTTTAAAGTAATTGTTCCATCTGAAATTAAGTGTTCGATACTGTGCCAGGAGAAGCGGCTGTTCTCTGAAATATGTGGCGATGCAACTTGAAACCGTATGTGTTCGACGAAACTAAGTGGCCTACCTTGTGAGAGAGGAAACTCCAGATGCGAAACTTAGTTCGATTTTAAGCAAATTGTTCTATCTGAAACTAAGTGTTCGATACTGAGCCAGGAGAAGCGCCAGTTCTCTGAAATGTGTGGCGATGCCACTCGAAACCGTATGTGTTCGACGAAACTAAGTGGCCCACCTTGTGGCAGACGAAACACCAAATGCGAAACATAGTTCCATTTTAAACTAAGTGTTCTATCTGTCACTAAGTGTTCGATACTGTGCCAGCAGAAGCGCCTCTTCTCTGAAATCTGTGGCGATGCTACTCGAAACCGTATGCGATCGACGAAACTAAGTGGCCCAGCTTGTGACAGAGGAAACACCAAATGCGAAACATAGTTCCATTTTAAACTAATTGTTCCATCTGAAATTAAGTGTTCGTTACTCTGCCAGGAGAAGCGCCTCTTCTCTGAAATCTGTGGCGATGCTACTCGAAACCGTATATGTTCGACGAAACTAAGTGGCCCACCTTGTGACAGAGGAAACACCAAATGCGAAACATAGTTCCATTTTAAACTAATTTTTCTATCTGAAACTAAGTGTTCGATACTGTGCCAGGGGAAGCGCCTGTTCTCTGAAATCTGTGGCGATGCCACTCGACACCGTATGTGTTCGACGAAATTAAATCGTCGACCTTGTGAGAAAGGAAACTCCAGATGCGAAACATTTTTCTATTTTAAACTATTGTTCTATCTGAAACTAAGTGTTCCATACTGTGCCAGGAGAAGCGACTGCTCTCTGAAATCTGTGGCGATGCTACTCGAAACCGTATGTGTTCGACGAAACTAAGTGGTCGAGCTTGCGAGAGAGGAAACTCCAGTTGCGAAACTTAGTTCCATTTTAAACTAATTGTTCTATCTGAAACTTAGGGTTCGATAATGTGCCAGGAGAAGCGCCTGTTCTCTGAAATCTCTGGCGATGATACTCGAAACCGTATGTGTTCGACGAAACTAAGTGGTCCATTGTGTGAGAGAAGAAACTTCAGATGCGAAGCTTAGTTCCATTTTAAAGTAATTGTTCTATCTGATACTAAGTGTTCGATACTGTGCCAGGAGAAGAGCCTCTTCTCTGAAATCTGTGGCGAAGCCACTCGAAACCGTATGTGGTCGACGAAACTAAGTGGCCGACCTTGTGAGAGAGGAAACTCCAGATGCGAAACTTAGTTCAATTTTAAACTAAATGTTCCATCTGAAACTAAGTGTTCGATACTGTGCCAGGAGAAGCGCCTGTTCTCTGAAATCTGTGCCGATGCCACTCGAAACCGTATGTGTTCGACAAAACTAAGTGGCCGACCTTGTGAGAGAGCAAACTTCAGATGCGAAACTTATTTCCATTTTAATCTAATTGTTCCATCTGAAATTAAGTGTTCGATACTGTGCCAGGAGAAGCGGCTGTTGTCTGAAATCTGTGGCGATGCAACTTGAAACCGTATGTGTTCGACGAAACTAAGTGGCCGACCTTGTGAGAGAGGAAACTCCAGATGCGAAACTTAGTTCGATTTTAAGCAAATTGTACTATCTGAAACTAAGTATTCGATACTGAGCCAGGAGAAGCGCCAGTTCTCTGAAATGTGTGGCGATGCCACTCGAAAGCGTATGTGTTCGACGAAACTAAGTGGTCGACCTTGTGGGAGAGGATACTCCAGATGCGAAACATAATTCCATTTTAAACTGATTGTTCTATCTGAAACTATGTGTCCGATACTGTGCCAGGAGAAGCGCCCGATCTGTGAAACCTGTGGCGATACCACTCGAAACCGTATGTGTTCGACGAAACTAAGTGGTCGACCTTGTGAGAGAGGAAACTCCAGATGCAAAACTTAGTTCCCTTTTAAACGAAATGTTCCTTCTGAAACTAAGTGTTCGATACTGTGCCAAGAGAAGCGCCTGTTCTCTGAAATCTGTGGCGGTTCCACTCGAAACCGTATGTGTTCGACGAAACTAAGTGGCCTACCTTGTGAGAGAGGAAACTCCAGATGCGAAATTTAGTTCCATTTTAAACTAATTGTTCTATCTGAAACTAAGTTTTCGATACTGTGCCAGGAGAAGCGCCTCTTCTCTGAAATCTGTGGCGATGCCACTCGAAACCGTATGTGTTCGACGAAACTAAGTGGTCGACCTTCTGAGAGAGGAAACTCCACATGCGAAACTTAGTTCCATTTTAAACTAATTGTTCTATCTGAAACTAAGTGTTCGATACTGTGCCAGGAGAAGCGCCTGTTCTCTGAACTGTGTGGCGATGCCGCTCGAAACCGTATGTGTTCGACGAAACTAAGTGGTTGACCTTGTGAGAGAGGAAACCCCAGATGCGAAATTAGTTCCATTTTAAACTAATTGTTCTATCTGAAACTAAGTGTTCGATAATGTGCCAGGAGAAGCGCCTGTTCTCTGAAATCTGTGGCGATGCTACTCGAAACCGTATGTGTTCGACGAAACTAACTGGTCGACCTTGTGAGAGAGGAAACTCCAGATGCGAAATTAGTTCCATTTTAAACTAATTGATCTCTCTGAAACTAAGTGTTCGATAATGTGCCAGGAGAAGCGCCTGTTCTCTGAAACCTGTGGCGTTGCTACTCGAAACCGTATGTGTTCGACGAAACTAAGTGGTCGACCTTGTGGGAGAGGAAACTCCAGATGCGAAACTTAGTTCCATTTTAAACTAATTGTTCTATCTGAAACTAAGTGTTCGATACGGTGCCAGGAGAAGCGCCTGTTCTCTGAAACCTCTGGCCATACCACTCGAAACCGTATGTGTTCGACGAAACTAAGTGGTCCACCTTGTGAGAGAGGAAACTCCAGATGCGAAACTTAGTACCGTTTTAAACTAATTGTTCTATCTGAAACTAAGTGTTCGATACTGTGCCAGGAGAAGCGCCTGTTCTCTGAAATCTGTGGCGATGCTACTCGAAACCGTATGTGTTCGACGAAACTAACTGGTCGACCTTGTGAGAGAGGAAACTACAGATTCGAAATTAGTTCCATTTTAAACTAATTGTTCTATCTGAAACTAAGTGTTCGATAATGTGCCAGGAGAAGCGCCTGTTCTCTGAAATCTGTGGCGATGCTACTCGAAACCGTAATTGTTCGACGAAACTAAGTGGTTGATCTTGTGAGAGAGGATACTCCAGATGCGAAACATAGTTCCATTTTAAACTAATTGTTCTGTCTGAAATAAGTGTTCGATACTGTGCCAGGAGAAGCGCCGTTTCTCTGAAATGTGTGGCGATGCCACTCGAAACCGTAATTGATCGACGAAACTAAGTCGCCGACCTTGTGAGAGAGGAAACTCCAGATGCGAAACATAGTTCCATTTTAAACTAATTGTTCTATCTGAACTTAAGTGTTCGATACTGTGCCCGGGGAAGCGCCTGTTCTCTGAAATCTGTGGCGATGCTACTCGAAACCGTATGTGTTCGACAAAACTAAGTGGTCGACCTTGTGGGAGAGGAAACTCCAGATGCGAAACTTAGTTCCATTTTAAACTAATTGTTCTATCTGAAACTAAGTGTTCGATACGGTGCCAGGAGAAGCGCCTGTTCTCTGAAACCTCTGGCCATACCACTCGAAACCGTATGTGTTCGACGAAACTAAGTGGTCCACCTTGTGAGAGAGGAAACTCCAGATGCGAAACTTAGTACCGTTTTAAACTAATTGTTCTATCTGAAACTAAGTGTTCGATACTGTGCCAGGAGAAGCGCCTGTTCTCTGAAATCTGTGGCGATGCTACTCGAAACCGTATGTGTTCGACGAAACTAACTGGTCGACCTTGTGAGAGAGGAAACTCCAGATTCGAAATTAGTTCCATTTTAAACTAATTGTTCTATCTGAAACTAAGTGTTCGATAATGTGCCAGGAGAAGCGCCTGTTCTCTGAAATCTGTGGCGATGCTACTCGAAACCGTAATTGTTCGACGAAACTAAGTGGTTGATCTTGTGAGAGAGGATACTCCAGATGCGAAACATAGTTCCATTTTAAACTAATTGTTCTGTCTGAAATAAGTGTTCGATACTGTGCCAGGCGAAGCGCCTGTTCTCCGAAATCTGTGGCGATGCCACTCGAAACTGTATGTGTTCGTCGAAACTAAGTGGTCGACCTTGTGAGAGAGGAAACTCCAGATGCGAAACTTAGTTCCATTTTGAACTAATTGTTCTATCTGAACTTAAGTGTTCGAGACTGTGCCAGGGGAAGCGCCTGTTCTCTGAAATCTGTGGCGATGCTACTCGAAACCGTATGTGTTCGAGGAAACTAAGTGGTCGACCTTGTGGGAGAGGAAACTCCAGATGCGAAACATAGATCCATTTTAAACAAATTGTTCTATCTGAAACTAAATGCTCGATACTGTGCCAGGAGAAGCGCGTGTTCTCTGAAATCTGTGGCGATGCTACTCGAAACCGTATGTGTTCGACAAAACTAAGTGGTCGACCTTGTGAGAGAGGAAACTCCAGATGCGAAACATAGTTCCATTTTAAACTAATTGTTCTATCTGAAACTAAGTGTTCGATACTGTGCCAGGAGAAGCGCCTGTTCTCTGAAATCTCTGGCCATACCACTCGAAACCGTACGTGTTCGACGAAATTAAGTGGTCCACCTTGTGAGAGAGGAAACTCCAGATGCGAAATTAGTTCCATTTTAAACTAATTGATCTATCTGAAACTAAGTGTTCGATAATGTGCCAGGAGAAGCGCCTGTTCTCTGACACCTGTGGCGTTGCTACTCGAAACCGTATGTGTTCGACGAAACTAAGTGGTCGACCTTCTGAGAGAGGAAACTCCGGATGCGAAACTTAGTTCCATTCTAAACTAATTGTTCTATCTGAAACTAAGTGTTCGATACGGTGCCAGGAGAAGCGCCTGTTCTCTGAAACCTCTGGCCATACCACTCGAAACCGTATGTGTTCGACGAAACTAAGTGGTCCACCTTGTGAGAGAGGAAACTCCAGATGCGAAACTTAGTACCGTTTTAAACTAATTGTTCTATCTGAAACTAAGTGTTCGATACTGTGCCAGGAGAAGCGCCTGTTCTCTGAAATCTGTGGCGATGCTACTCGGAACCGTATGTGTTCGACGAAACTAACTGGTCGACCTTGTGAGAGAGGAAACTACAGATTCGAAATTAGTTCCATTTTAAACTAATTGTTCTATCTGAAACTAAGTGTTCGATAATGTGCCAGGAGAAGCGCCTGTTCTCTGAAATCTGTGGCGATGCTACTCGAAACCGTAATTGTTCGACGAAACTAAGTGGTTGATCTTGTGAGAGAGGATACTCCAGATGCGAAACATAGTTCCATTTTAAACTAATTGTTCTGTCTGAAATAAGTGTTCGATACTGTGCCAGGAGAAGCGCCGTTTCTCTGAAATGTGTGGCGATGCCACTCGAAACCGTAATTGATCGACGAAACTAAGTCGCCGACCTTGTGAGAGAGGAAACTCCAGATGCGAAACATAGTTCCATTTTAAACTAATTGTTCTATCTGAACTTAAGTGTTCGATACTGTGCCCGGGGAAGCGCCTGTTCTCTGAAATCTGTGGCGATGCTACTCGAAACCGTATGTGTTCGACAAAACTAAGTGGTCGACCTTGTGGGAGAGGAAACTCCAGATGCGAAACTTAGTTCCATTTTAAACTAATTGTTCTATCTGAAACTAAGTGTTCGATACGGTGCCAGGAGAAGCGCCTGTTCTCTGAAACCTCTGGCCATACCACTCGAAACCGTATGTGTTCGACGAAACTAAGTGGTCCACCTTGTGAGAGAGGAAACTCCAGATGCGAAACTTAGTACCGTTTTAAACTAATTGTTCTATCTGAAACTAAGTGTTCGATACTGTGCCAGGAGAAGCGCCTGTTCTCTGAAATCTGTTGCGATGCTACTCGAAACCGTATGTGTTCGACGAAACTAACTGGTCGACCTTGTGAGAGAGGAAACTCCAGATTCGAAATTAGTTCCATTTTAAACTAATTGTTCTATCTGAAACTAAGTGTTCGATAATGTGCCAGGAGAAGCGCCTGTTCTCTGAAATCTGTGGCGATGCTACTCGAAACCGTAATTGTTCGACGAAATTAAGTGGTTGATCTTGTGAGAGAGGATACTCCAGATGCGAAACATAGTTCCATTTTAAACTAATTGTTCTGTCTGAAATAAGTGTTCGATACTGTGCCAGGCGAAGCGCCTGTTCTCCGAAATCTGTGGCGATGCCACTCGAAACTGTATGTGTTCGTCGAAACTAAGTGGTCGACCTTGTGAGAGAGGAAACTCCAGATGCGAAACTTAGTTCCATTTTGAACTAATTGTTCTATCTGAACTTAAGTGTTCGAGACTGTGCCAGGGGAAGCGCCTGTTCTCTGAAATCTGTGGCGATGCTACTCGAAACCGTATGTGTTCGAGGAAACTAAGTGGTCGACCTTGTGGGAGAGGAAACTCCAGATGCGAAACATAGATCCATTTTAAACAAATTGTTCTATCTGAAACTAAATGCTCGATACTGTGCCAGGAGAAGCGCGTGTTCTCTGAAATCTGTGGCGATGCTACTCGAAACCGTATGTGTTCGACAAAACTAAGTGGTCGACCTTGTGAGAGAGGAAACTCCAGATGCGAAACATAGTTCCATTTTAAACTAATTGTTCTATCTGAAACTAAGTGTTCGATACTGTGCCAGGAGAAGCGCCTGTTCTCTGAAATCTCTGGCCATACCACTCGAAACCGTACGTGTTCGACGAAATTAAGTGGTCCACCTTGTGAGAGAGGAAACTCCAGATGCGAAATTAGTTCCATTTTAAACTAATTGATCTATCTGAAACTAAGTGTTCGATAATGTGCCAGGAGAAGCGCCTGTTCTCTGACACCTGTGGCGTTGCTACTCGAAACCGTATGTGTTCGACGAAACTAAGTGGTCGACCTTCTGAGAGAGGAAACTCCGGATGCGAAACTTAGTTCCATTCTAAACTAATTGTTCTATCTGAAGCTAAGTGTTCGATACTGTGCGAGGAGAAGCGCCTGTTCTCTGAAATCTGTCGCGATGCTACTCGAAACCGTATGTGTTCGACGATACTAAGTGGCTGACGTTGTGAGAGAGGAAACTCCAGATGCGAAACTTAGTTCCATTTTAAACTAATTGTTCTACCTGAAAGTGTTCGATACTGTGCCAGGAGAAGCGCTGGTTCTCTGAAATCTTTGGCGATGCTACTCGAAACCGTATGTGTTCGACGAAACTAAGTGGTCGACCTTGTGGGAGAGGAAACTCCAGATGCGAAACTTAGTTCCATTTTAAACCAAATGTTCCATCTGTAACTAAGTATACGATACTCTGCCAGTAGAAGCGCCTGTTCTCTGAAATGTGTGGCCATGCCACTCGAAACCGTAATTGTTCGACGAAACTAAGTGGTTGATCTTGTGAGAGAGGATACTCCAGATGCGAAACATATTTCCAATTTAAACTAATTGTTCTGTCTGAAATAAGTGTTCGATACTGTGCCAGGCGAAGCGCCTGTTCTCTGAAATCTGTGGCGATGCTACTCGAAACCGTATGTGTTCGAGGAAACTAAGTGGTCGACCTTGTGAGAGAGGAATCTCCAGATGCGAAACTTAGTTCCATTTTAAACTAATTGTTCTATCTGAAACTAAGTGTTCGATACTGTGCCAGGAGAAGCGCCTGTTCTCTGAAATCTCTGGCCATACCACTCGAAACCGTATGTGTTCGACGAAACTAAGTGGTCCACCTTGTGAGAGAGGAAACTCCAGATGCGAAACTTAGTACAATTTTAAACTAATTGTTCTATCTGAAACTAAGTGTTGGATACTGTGCCAGGAGAAGCACCTGTTCTCTGAAATCTGTGACGATGCTACTCGAAACCGTATGTGTTCGACGAAACTAACTGGTCGACATTGTGAGAGAGGAAACTCCAGATGCGAAATTAGTTCCATTTTAAACTAATTGTTCTATCTGAAACTAAGTGCTCGATACTGTGCCAGGAGAAGCGCCTGTTCTCTGAAATCTCTGGCCATACCACTCGAAACAGTATGTGTTCGACGAAACTAAGTGGTCCACATTGTGAGAGAGGAAACTCCAGATGCGAAGCTTATTTCCATTTTAAAGTAATCGTTCTATCTGATACTATGTGTTCGATACTGTGCCAGAAGAAACGCCAGTTCTCTGAAACCTGTGGCGATGCCACTCGAAACCGTATGTGTTCGACGAAAATAAGTTGTCGACCTTGTGGTAGAGGAAACTCCAGATGCGAAACATAGTTCCATTTTAAACTAATAGTTCTATCTGAAACTAAGTGTTCGATACGGTGCCAGGAGAAGCGCCTGTTCTCTGAAACCTCTGGCCATACCACTCGAAACCGTATGTGTTCGACGAAACTAAGTGGTCCACCTTGTGAGAGAGGAAACTCCAGATGCGAAACTTAGTACCGTTTTAAACTAATTGTTCTATCTGAAACTAAGTGTTCGATACTGTGCCAGGAGAAGCGCCTGTTCTCTGAAATCTGTGGCGATGCTACTCGAAACCGTATGTGTTCGACGAAACTAACTGGTCGACCTTGTGAGAGAGGAAACTCCAGATTCGAAATTAGTTCCATTTTAAACTAATTGTTCTATCTGAAACTAAGTGTTCGATAATGTGCCAGGAGAAGCGCCTGTTCTCTGAAATCTGTGGCGATGCTACTCGAAACCGTAATTGTTCGACGAAACTAAGTGGTTGATCTTGTGAGAGAGGATACTCCAGATGCGAAACATAGTTCCATTTTAAACTAATTGTTCTGTCTGAAATAAGTGTTCGATACTGTGCCAGGCGAAGCGCCTGTTCTCCGAAATCTGTGGCGATGCCACTCGAAACTGTATGTGTTCGTCGAAACTAAGTGGTCGACCTTGTGAGAGAGGAAACTCCAGATGCGAAACTTAGTTCCATTTTGAACTAATTGTTCTATCTGAACTTAAGTGTTCGAGACTGTGCCAGGGGAAGCGCCTGTTCTCTGAAATCTGTGGCGATGCTACACGAAACCGTATGTGTTCGAGGAAACTAAGTGGTCGACCTTGTGGGAGAGGAAACTCCAGATGCGAAACATAGATCCATTTTAAACAAATTGTTCTGTCTGAAACTAAGTGTTCGATACTGTGCCAGGAGAAACTCCCGTTCTGCGAAATCTGTGGCGATACTACTCGAAAACGTATGTGTTCGTCGAAACTAAGTGGTCGACCTTGTGAGAGAGGAAACTCCAGATGCGAAACTTAGTTCCATTTTAAACTAATTGCTCTATCTGAACTAAGTGTTAGATACTGTGCCAGGAGAAGCGCCTGCTCTCTGAAATCTGTGGCGATTCCACTCGAAACCGTATGTGTTCGACGAAACTAAGTGGTCGACCTTGTGAGAGAGGAAACTCCAGATGCGAAACTTAGTTCCATTTTAATCTTATTGTTCTATCTGAAACTAAGTGTTCGATACTGTGCCAGGAGAAGCGCCTGTTCTCTGAAATCTGTGGCGATGCCACTCGAAACCGTATGTGTTCGACGAAACTAAGTGGTTAACCTTGTGAGAGAGGAGACTCCAGATGCGAAACATAGTTCCATTTTAAACTAATTGTTCTGTCTGAAACTAAGTGTTCGATACTGTGCCAGGAGAAACTCCCGTTCTGCGAAATCTGTGGCGATACAACTCGAAAACGTATGTGTTCGGCGAAACTAAGTGGTCGACCTTGTGAGAGAGGAAACTCCAGATGCGAAACTTAGTTCCATTTTAAACTAATTGCTCTATCTGAACTAAGTGTTAGATACTGTGCCAGGAGAAACTCCCGTTCTGCGAAATCTGTGGCGATACTACTCGAAACCGTATGTGTTCGACGAAACTAAGTGGTTGACCTTGTGAGAGAGGAAACTCCAGATGCGAAACTTAGTTCCATTTTAAACTAATCGTTCTATCTGAAACTAAGTGATCGATACTGTGCCAGGAGAAGCGCCTGTTCTCTGAAATCAGTGGCGATTCTACTCGAAACCGTATGTGTTCGACGAAACTAAGTGGTCGACCTTGTGAGAGAGGAAACTCCAGATGCGAAACTTAGTTCCATTTTAAACTAGTCGTTCTATCTGAAACTAAGTGATCGATACTGGGCCAGGGGAAGCGCCTGTTCTCTGAAATCTGTGGCGATGCTACTCGAAACCGTATGTGTTCGACGAAACAAAGTGTTCGACCTTGTGAGAGAGGAAACTCCAGATGCGAAACTTAGTTCCATTTTAAACTAATCGTTCTATCTGAAACTAAGTGTTCGATACTGTGCCAGGAGAAGCGCCCGTTCTCTGAAATCTGTGGCGATGCTACTCGAAACCGTATGTGTTCGATGAAACTAAGTGGTTGATCTTGTGAGAGAGGATACTCCAGATGCGAAACATAGTTCTATTTTAATATAATTGTTCTGTCTGAAATAAGTGTTCGATACTGTGCCAGGAGAAGCGCCTGCTCTCTGAAATCTGTGGCGATTCTACTCGAAACCGTATGTGTTCGACGAAACTAAGTGGTTGATCTTGTGAGAGAGGATACTCCAGATGCGAAACATAATTCCATTTGAAACTAATTGTTCTCTCTGAAACTAAGTGTTCGATACTGTGCCAGGAGAAGCGCCTGTTCTTTGAAATCTGTGGCGATGCTACTCGAAACCGAATGTGTTCCACGAAACTAAGTGGCCGCCATGTGAGAGAGGAAACTCCAGATGCGAAATTTAGTACCATTTTAAACTAATTGTTTTATCTGAAACTATGTGTCCGATACTGTGCCAGGGGAAGCGCAAGTTCTCTGAAATGTGTGGCAATGCTACTCGAAACCATAAGTGTTCGACGAATCTAATTGGTCGACCTTGTGGGAGAGGAATCTCCAGATGCGAAACGTAGTTCCATTTTAAACTAGTCGTTCTATCTGAAACTAAGTGATCGATACTGGGCCAGGGGAAGCGCCTGTTCTCTGAAATCTGTGGCGATGCTACTCGAAACCGTATGTGTTCGACGAAACCAAGTGGTCGACCTTGTGAGAGAGGAAACTCCAGATGCGAAACTTAGTTCCATTTTAAACTAATCGTTCTATCTGAAACTAAGTGTTCGATACTGTGCCAGGAGAAGCGCCCGTTCTCTGAAATCTGTGGCGATGCTACTCGAAACCGTATGTGTTCGATGAAACTAAGTGGTTGATCTTGTGAGAGAGGATACTCCAGATGCGAAACATAATTCCATTTGAAACTAATTGTTCTCTCTGAAACTAAGTGTTCGATACTGTGCCAGGAGAAGCGCCTGTTCTTTGAAATCTGTGGCGATGCTACTCGAAACCGAATGTGTTCGACGAAACTAAGTGGTCGACGTTGTGAGAGAGGAAACTCCAAATGCGAAACATAGTTCCAATTTAAACTAATTGTTCTCTCTGAAACTAAGTGTTCGATACTGTGCCAGGAGAAGCGCCTGTTCTCTGAAATCTGTGGCGATGCTACTCGAAACCGTATGTGTTCGACGAAACTAAGTGGTCCACCTTGTGCGAGAGGAAACTCCAGATGCAAAACTTAGTTCCAGTTTAAACTAATTGTTCTATCTGATACTAAGTGTTCGATACAGTGCCAGGAGACGCGCCTGTTCTCTGAAATCTGTCGCGATGCTACTCGAAACCATATGTGTTCGACGAAACTAAGTGGTCGAGCTTTTGAGAGAGGAAACTCCAGATGCGAAACTTAGTTCCATTTTAAAATAACTATTCCTTCTGAATCTAAGTGTTCGATACTGTGCCAGGAGAAGCGCCTGTTCTCTGAAATCTGTGGCGATACCACTCGAAACCGTATGTGTTCGACGAAACTAAGTGGTCGACCTTGTGAGAGAGGAAACTCCAAATGCGAAACTTAGTTCCATTTTAAACTAATTGTTCTATCCGAAACTAAGTGTTCGTTCCTGTGCCAGGAGAAGCGTCTGTTCTCTGAAATCGGTGGCGATGCTACTCGAAACCGTATGTGTTCGACGAAACTAAGTGGTCAACCTTGTGAGAGAGGAGACTCCAGATGCGAAACATAGTTCCATTTTAAACTAATTGTTCTGTCTGAAACTAAGTGTTCGATACTGTGCCAGGAGAAACTCCCGTTCTGCGAAATCTGTGGCGATACTACTCGAAAACGTATGTGTTCGACGAAACTAAGTGGTCGACCTTGTGAGAGAGGAAACTCCAGATGCGAAACTTAGTTCCATTTTAAACTAATTGCTCTATCTGAACTAAGTGTTAGATACTGTGCCAGGAGAAGCGCCTGCTCTCTGAAATCTGTGGCGATTCTACTCGAAACCGTATGTGTTCGACGAAACTAAGTGGTCGACCTTGTGAGAGAGGAAACTCCAGATGCGAAACTTAGTTCCATTTTAATCTTATGGTTCTATCTGAAACTAAGTGTTCGATACTGTGCCAGGAGAAGCGCCTGTTCTCTGAAATCTGTGGCGATGCCACTCGAAACCGTATGTGTTCGACGAAACTAAGTGGTTAACCTTGTGAGATAGGATACTCCAGATGCGAAACTTAGTTCCATTTTAAACTAATTGTTCTGTCTGAAACTAAGTTTTCGATACTGTGCCAGGAGAAGCGCCTGTTCTCTGAACTGTGTGGCGATGCCGCTCGAAACCGTATGTGTTCAACGAAACTAAGTGGTTGACCTTGTGAGAGAGGATACTCCAGATGCGAAACATAGTTCTATTTTAATATAATTGTTCTGTCTGAAATAAGTGTTCGATACTGTGCCAGGAGAAGCGCCTGCTCTCTGAAATCTGTGGCGATTCTACTCGAAACCGTATGTGTTCGACGAAACTAAGTGGTCGACCTTGTGAGAGAGGAAACTCCAGATGCGAAACTTAGTTCCATTTTAATCTTATTGTTCTATCTGAAACTAAGTGTTCGATACTGTGCCAGGAGAAGCGCCTGTTCTCTGAAATCTGTGGCGATGCCACTCGAAACCGTATGTGTTCGACGAAACTAAGTGGTTAACCTTGTGAGAGAGGAGACTCCAGATGCGAAACATAGTTCCATTTTAAACTAATTGTTCTGTCTGAAACTAAGTGTTCGATACTGTGCCAGGAGAAACTCCCGTTCTGCGAAATCTGTGGCGATACTACTCGAAAACGTATGTGTTCGACGAAACTAAGTGGTCGACCTTGTGAGAGAGGAAACTCCAGATGCGAAACTTAGTTCCATTTTAAACTAATTGCTCTATCTGAACTAAGTGTTAGATACTGTGCCAGGAGAAGCGCCTGCTCTCTGAAATCTGTGGCGATTCTACTCGAAACCGTATGTGTTCGACGAAACTAAGTGGTCGACCTTGTGAGAGAGGAAACTCCAGATGCGAAACTTAGTTCCATTTTAATCTTATTGTTCTATCTGAAACTAAGTGTTCGATACTGTGCCAGGAGAAGCGCCTGTTCTCTGAAATCTGTGGCGATGCCACTCGAAACCGTATGTGTTCGACGAAACTAAGTGGTTAACCTTGTGAGAGAGGAGACTCCAGATGCGAAACATAGTTCCATTTTAAACTAATTGTTCTGTCTGAAACTAAGTGTTCGATACTGTGCCAGGAGAAAATCCCGTTCTGCGAAATCTGTGGCGATACTACTCGAAAACGTATGTGTTCGGCGAAACTAAGTGGTCGACCTTGTGAGAGAGGAAACTCCAGATGCGAAACTTAGTTCCATTTTAAACTAATTGCTCTATCTGAACTAAGTGTTAGATACTGTGCCAGGAGAAACTCCCGTTCTGCGAAATCTGTGGCGATACTACTCGAAACCGTATGTGTTCGACGAAACTAAGTGGTTGACCTTGTGAGAGAGGAAACTCCAGATGCGAAACTTAGTTCCATTTTAAACTAATCGTTCTATCTGAAACTAAGTGATCGATACTGGACCAGGGGAAGCGCCTGTTCTCTGAAATCTGTGGCGATGCTACTCGAAACCGTATGTGTTCGACGAAACCAAGTGGTCGACCTTGTGAGAGAGGAAACTCCAGATGCGAAACTTAGTTCCATTTTAAACTAATCGTTCTATCTGAAACTAAGTGTTCGATACTGTGCCAGGAGAAGCGCCCGTTCTCTGAAATCTGTGGCGATGCTACTCGAAACCGTATGTGTTCGATGAAACTAAGTGGTTGATCTTGTGAGAGAGGATACTCCAGAAGCGAAACTTAGTTCCATTTAGAACTCAGTGTTCCATCTGAAACTAAGTGTTCGATACAGTGCCAGGAGACGCGCCTGTTCTCTGAAATCTGTCGCGATGCTTCTCGAAACCATATGTGTTCGACGAAACTAAGTGGTCGACCTTTTGAGAGAGGAAACTCTAGATGCGAAACTTAATTCCATTTTAAAATAATTGTTCCTTCTGAATCTAAGTGTTCGATACTGTGCCAGGAGACGCGCCTGTTCTCTGAAATCTGTCGCGATGCTACTCGAAACCATATGTGTTCGACGAAACTAAGTGGTCGACCTTTTGAGAGAGGAAACTCCAGATGCGAAACTTAATTCCATTTTAAAATAATTGTTCCTTCTGAATCTAAGTGTTCGATACTGTGCCAGGAGAAACGTCTGTTCTCTGAAATCTGTGGCGATACCACTCGAAACCGTATGTGTTCGACGAAACTAAGTGGCCGACCTTGTGAGAGAGGAAACTCCAGATGCGACACTTAGTTCCATTTTAAACTAATTGTTCTATCTGAAACTATGTGTTCGATAATGTGCCAGGAGAAACGCCGTTCTGCGAAATCTGTAGCGATACCACTCAAAACTGTATGTGTTCGACGAAACTAAGTGGTCGACCTTGTGAGAGAGGAAACTCCAGATGCGAAACTTAGTTCCATTTTAAACTAATTGTTCTATCTGAAACTAAGTGTTCGATACTGTGCCACGAGAAGCGTAGAGAATGTAGTGTTAAAATATAGTATAAGAATGACTGAGTCAAACACCCGTTAAGTAGCACTATCGGCTGTCCAACCAAGTACTCTACGCCCTGATGCCTAAAACAATATTTCGGTCGTGGGCGGTGTGAAACTTCATAATTTACGTTCCAACGAAATGCAAAAAACACCAATGTATTAGGTGGTCCAATGAGTTCGTTCCGGTTTCAGCCGTTACATTAAAACGCCGTTTTTTTCAAATACAATTTATTTTATTTACATACATAATCACCATTCTTTTCAATTACTTCTTGCCAGTTCTCAGGTGCTTCATAATTCCTTTCGCATAAAAGTCTTTCCTTTTTTTTATTAAAAAACTCCGCCACGTGCTTTTGGAGGACCTCAAAGTTTTCAAATTGTTTTCCGGTAACCGAATTTTGAATGCATCGAAATAAATAATAATCTGATGGGGCTATGTCAGGAGAGTACGGAGGTACTCAGTACCAGTAACATTCCTTTTAAAAGTGATTCATTTCGATGCCGATTCAACAGAGCCATGCACACACAACTTTGATATTAATCCCATCTTCCGTAAACAATCATGCACGGTGGATTTTTTCATTTGAAGTTCCGATGGAATTTCACGCACTTGAATGCAACGATTTTGCTCCACTATTGCACGTACAGCACTGTTGTCAGCAGTATGTGGTCGTCCATTTTTTTTTCTCGAGGGGAAATCTTCGATAGACACCCCGGCCTCCTTTGGGGGGAGGCCGGGGTAGTGTCGGATTTCTACCGACTAAAACCCCCCGGTGGTCATCCTCAGGCGTTAGGGGGAGTACCCGGGAACACTTCGTATTGATCCGGATACCCCCCCGCCTTGCCCCCTGAAGGGGGGCCAATCCACTATTTGGGATGCGGTGCGACCACAACACCGCATCCCTCTACCTCTGGGGCCACCCTATCGGCTGCCTGGAACCCAATCCAGACAGCCTTGTGGCCCCGACGACTCCGACGGTCGCCGCGTCCGGTGCCGGAGGCGGGACGTGTACGTCTCCGCCTTCGGCCCCTACCCTCTGGGTCCGCTGCCTCGCGGGCCCTTTCCGCGGCCTCCTTCCGCGACATAACTTGTTCGCAGAAGGAGGCCACGGCTCCCCACTCCTCTTCGCCGCCCACCATCGCTTTTACGACGGCGGGCAGCGAGAGGTCCCACCCTATGATGTTCCGAAGGACTCGGCGCCCCCCTGCCCAGGAGGGACACTCCTCCAGGGTGTGCTGCGCCGAGTCCTTCTCTTCACCGCAGTGATGACACTGCGGGGACGGCTCCCTTCCGATCTTGTGCAGATACTCACCGAAGCACCCATGCCCGGTGAGTACCTGTGTTAGACGGAAGGTGAGCCGTCCCCTCCTTTCCAGCCAACGCTGGAGGACCGGCAGGATGGCCCTGACGGTCCTTTCCCCGGAGCCGGGCTCCTCCAATTCTCTGCGCCACCTTTCCAGGGTGTGCAGCCCCGCCCGGCTCCAAGTATGTGGTCGTCCAGCGCGATGGTCATCTTCTAATGAAAAATTTCCTTAACGAAAATGATCAAACCATTTTCTGCACGTACGATCTGTTACAGCACCTTCCCCATAAACAACACAAATATTTCTCGAAGTTTCTGAACCGTTATACCCTTTTCGAAACTCGTATAACATGATGTGTCGAAAATGAATTTTGTTGTCCGTCATGATTTTAGTTTAGATATTACAGAAAAACTTAAAAAAATACGTCTAATTCGCACGAAAGCAAAACTAGAAGTGTACTGGAATATGTACATTTTTACCTGAGTATGTACTGTGGTTTATTACTCAGGTAAGAAGGTAATAAGTCGCCGCGCCGAAAACGGAACGAACTTTTTGGACCACCTAATAGAAGAACCTAGTTGAGCCCCAGAGGACCCGTAGAAGACATGTGACTGTTTTCCAACAGTGGGTGGTGGAATCGTCACATTCCGCACCGTGCATCATGATCCGGTGTATGCAAAATTGAAGCAAACCCTTCTGATTCATGGAATTCCGATTTTCGGGCAGATTTCTTAAAAAGTAGTCAGAGAGTTGTCGCTCATTGGTGAACCTAATCATCCGGAACATGGACCGCAAGATATTTGCCACCTATAAAATACGTGCAGATACGCACACGGGGATCATATGCACACGTGCATCAGTCGTGTTAGCATGGAGTCCTTCAGTTTCTTGCTACATGCAATCGGGACGCCACGCTCGGCAAATGTGGACTTCGTCCATGAGTTACCTCTGGAAATATCGCAGTTGATTCTGCGGCAATTGGATTCTGCATCTTTACTGAGCGCAGCGCTTGTTTCCCGGAAGTGGCTATCGGTTTGCCGGGCCGATGTGAAACTCAGGCAAAGGGTAAGGAGATACCTCAGGAAGAAGGCGGAGCGGATTCGGTCGGACTACATTGGGAGGCCCACAACGGATGTAGTCAGACGTCATGGGTTCAGAATGAATTCACGTGTTAGAAATATGCAAAGATCTGCGCCTCCGACCAGTATTGACGCATATCGCCTAATGGATATAGAATCGACACGGCATAGTCGTTATCATGGACATCAGCGCGATGACAACAAAAGGCGAATCAAGTCTTACAGAATTTGATGTTGTGAGAAACGGAACGGGAGTTTCTCCTGGCACAGTATCGAACAGATAGTTTCAACCAACACATACGGCTTCGAGTGGTAACGCCACAGATTGCGCGGAACGGGAGTTTCTCCTGGCACAGTATCGAACAGATAGTTTCGACCAACACATAAGGTTTCGAGTGGTTCGCCACAGATTTCAGAGACCAGGCGCTTCTCCTCGCCCAGTATCGGTCACTTCGTTTCAGATAGAACATTTAGTTTTAAATGGAACTATGTTTCGCATTTGGAGTTTCCTCTCTCACAAGGTCGACCACTTAGTTTCGTCGAACACATACGGTTTCGAATGGCATCGCCACCGATTTCAGAGAACACGCTTCTCCTGGCACAGTATCGAACACTTAGTTTCAGATAGAACAATTAGTTTAAAATGGAACTAAGTTTCGCATCTGGAGTTTCCTCTCTCACAAGGTCGACCACTTAGTTTCGATGAACACATACGGTTTCGAGTGGCATCGCCACAGATTTCAGAGAACAGGCGCTTCTCCTGCCACAGTAACGAACACTTAGTGTCAGATAGAACAATTAGTTTAAAATGGAACTAAGCTTCGCATCTGGAGTTTCCTCTCTCACAAGGTCGACCACTTAGTTTCGTCGACACATACGGTTTCGAGTGGCATCGCCACAGATTTCAGAGAACAGGCGCTTCTCCTGGAACAGTATCGAACACTTACTTCAGACAGAACAATTAGTTTAAAATGGAACACTGTTTCGCATCTGGAGTATCCTCTCTCACAAGGACAACCACTTAGTTTCGTCGATCACATACGGTTTCGAGTGGCATCGCCACAGATTTCAGAGAACAGGCGCTTCACCTGGCACACTATAGAACACTTAGTTTCAGATAGAACAATTAGTTTTAAATGGAATTATGTTTCGCTTCTGGAGTTTCCTCTCTTAGAAGGTCGAACACTTAGTTTCGTTGAACACATACGGTTTTGTGTAGCATCGCCACAGGTTACAGAGAACAGGCGCTTCTCCTGGCACAGTATCGAACACTTATGTCAGACAGAACAATTAGTTTAAAATGGAACTATATTTCGCATCTGGAGTGTCCTCTCTCACACGGTCGACCACTTAGTTTCGACGAACACATACGGTTTCGAGTAGCATCGCCACACAGTTCAGAGAACAGGCGCTTCTCCTGGCACAGTATCGAACACTTAGTTTCAGATAGAACAATTAGTTTAAAATGGAACTAAGTTTGGCATCTGGAATTTACTCTCTCACAAGGTCGACCACTTAGTTTCGACGAACACATACGGTTTCGAGTGGCATCGCCACAGATTTCAGAGAACAGGCGCTTCTTCTGGCACATTATCGAACACTTAGTTTCAGATAGAACAATTAGTTTAAAACGGAACTATGTTTCACATCTGGAGTTTCCTCTCTCACAAGGTCGACCACTTAGTTTCGTCGAACACATACGGTTTCGAGTGGCATCGCCACAGATTTCAGAGAACAGGTGCTCCTCCTGGCACGGTATCGAACACTTAATTTCAGATAGAACAATTAGTTTAAAATGGAACTAAGTTTCGCATCTGGAGTTTCCTCTCTCAGAAGGTCGACTACTTAGTTTCGTCGTACACATACGGTTTCGAGTGGCATCGCCACGGATTTCAGAGAACAGGCGCTTCTCCTGGTACCGTATCGAACACTTATTTTCAGAGGGAACATTTAGTTTAAAATTGAACTATGTTTCGCATCTGGAGTTTCCTCTCTCACAAGGTCGACCACTTAGTTTCGCCGAACGCATACGGTTTCGAGTGGCATCGTCACAGATTTCAGAGAACAGGCGCTTCTCCTGGCACAGTATCGGACACATAGTTTCAGATACAACAATTAGTTTAAAATGGTACTAAATTTCGCATCTGGAGTTTCCTCTTTCACAAGGCGACCACTTAGTTTCGTCGAACACATACGGTTTCGAGTAGCATCGCCACAGATTTCAGAGAACAGGCGCCTCTCCTGGCACAGTATCGAACACTTAGTGTCAGATAGAACAATCAGTTTAAAATGGAACCAAGTTTCGCATCTGGAGTTTCCTCTCTCACATGGTCAACCACTTAGTTTCGTTGAACACATACGGTTTCGAGTGGTATCGCCACAGATTTCGCCGAACGGGTGTTTCTCCTGAAACAGTATCAACCACTTAGTTTCGTCGAACACATACGGTTTCGAGTAGCAGCGCCACAGATTTCAGAGAACGGGCACTTCTCCCGGCACAGTATCGAACACTTAGTTTCAGATAGAACAATTAGTTTAAAATGGAACTAAGTTTCGCATCCGGAGTTTCCTCTCTCAGAAGGTCGACCAATTAGTTTCGTCGAACACATACGGTTTCGAGTGGCATCGCCACAGATTTCAGAGAACAGGCGCTTCTCCTGGCACAGTATCGAACACTTTCAAATAGAGCAATTAGTTTAAAATGGAACTAAGTTCCGCATCTGGAGTTTCCTCTCTCACAAGGTCGGCCATTCAGTTTCGTCGAACACATACGGGTTCGAGTAGCATCGCAACTGATTTCGGAGAACAGGCGCTTCTCCTGGCACAACATCGAAAACTTAGTTTCAGATAGAACAATTAGTTTAAAATGGAACTAAGTTTCGCATCTGGAGTTTCCTCTCTCACAAGGTCGACCATTTAGATTCATCGAACACACACGGTTTCGAGTAGCATTGGCACAGATTTCAGAGAACAGGCGCTTCTCCTGGCACAGTATCGAACACTTAGTTTCAGATAGAACAATTAGTTTAAAATGGACCGAAGTTTCGCATCCGGAGTTTCCTCTCTCAGAAGGTCGACCACTTAGTTTCGTCGAACACATACGTTTTCGAGTAGCGTCGCCACAGATTTCAGAGAACAGGCGCTTCTCCTGGCACAGTATCGAACACTTAGTTTCAGATAGATCAATTAGTTTAAAATGGAACAGTGTTTCGCATCTGGAGTTTCCTTTCGCACAAGGTGGACGACTTAATTTCGTCGAACACATACGGTTTCGAGTGGCATCGCCAGAGATTTCAGAGAACAGCCGCTTCTCATGGAACAGTATCGAACACTTTCAGATAGAACAATTAGTTTAAAATGGTACTAAGTTTCGCATCTGGAGTTTCCTCTCCCACAAGGTCGACGACTTAATTTCGTCGAACACATACGGTTTCGAGTGGCATCGCCAGTTATTTCAGAGAACAGGCGCTTCTCCTGCCACAGTATCGAGCACTTAGTTTCAGATAGAACAATTAGTTTAAAATGGTACTAAGTTTCGCATCTGGAGTTTCCTCTCCCAAAAGGTCGACGACTTAATTTCGTCAAACACATACGGTTTCGAGTGGCATCGCCAGAGTTTTCAGATACCAGGCGGTTCTCCTGGCACATTATCGAACACTTAGTTTCAGATAGAACAAATAGTTTTAAATGTAACTAAGTTTCGCATCTGGAGTTTCCTCTCTCACAAGGTCAACCATTTAGATTCGTCGAACACATACGGTTTCGAGTAGCATTGCCACAGTTATCAGAGAACAGGCGCTTCTCCTGGCACAGTATCGAACACTTTCAGATAGAACAATTAGTTTAAAATGGAACTAAGTTTCGCACCTGGAGATTCCTCTCTCACAAGGTCAACCATTTAGATTCGTCGAACACATACGGTTTCGAGTAGCATTGCCACAGATATCAGAGAACAGGCGCTTCTCCTGGCACAGTATCGAACACTTTCAGATAGAACAATTAGTTTAAAATGGAACTAAGTTTCGCACCTGGAGATTCCTCTCTCACAAGGTCGGCCACTTAGTTTCGTCGAACACAGACGGTTTCCAGTGGCATCGCCACAGATTTCAGAGAACAGGCGCTTCTACTGGCACAGTATCGAACACATAGCTTCAGATAGAACAATTAGTTTAAAATGGAACTAAGTTTCGCATACGGAGTTTCCTCTCCCACAAGGTCGACCACTTAGTTTCGTCGAACACATACGGTTTCGAGTAGCATCGCCACAGATTTCAGAGAACAAGCGCTTCTCCTGGGACAGTATCGGACACTTAGTTCAGATAGAAAAATTAGTTTAAAATGAAACTAAGTTTCGCATCTGGAGTTTCCTCTCTCACAAGGTCGATCACTTAGTTTCGTCGAACACATACAGTTTCGAGTGGCATCGCCACAAATTTCAGAGAACAGGCGCTTCTCCTGGCACAGTATCGAACACTTAGTTTCAGATAGAACAATCAGTTTAAAATGGAACTAAGTTTCGCATACGGAGTTTCCTCTCCCACAAGGTCGACCACTTAGTTTCGTCGAACACATACGGTTTTGAGTAGCATCGCCACAGATTTCAGATACCAGGCGGTTCTCCTGGCACACTATCGAACACTTAGTTTCAGATAGAACAAATAGTTTTAAATGGAAATAGGCTTCGCATCCGGAGTTTCCTCTCCCACAAGGTCGACCACTTAGTTGCGTCGAATACATACGGCTTCGAGTGGTACGCCACAGATTTCAGGGAACAGGCGCTTCTCCTGGGACAGTATCGGACACTTAGTTCAGATAGAAAAATTAGTTTAAAATGAAACTAAGTTTCGCATCTGGAGTTTCCTCTCTCACAAGGTCGATCACTTAGTTTCGTCGAACACATACGGTCTCGATTAGCATCGCGACAGATTTCAGATACCAGGCGGTTCTCCCGGAACACTATCGAACACTTAGTTTCAGATAGAACAAATAGTTTTAAATGGAAATAGGCTTCGCATCTGAAGTTTCCTCTCTCACAAGGTCGGCCACTTAGTTTCGTCGAACACATACGGTTCCGAGTAGCATCGCGACAGATTTCACAGAACAGGCGCTTCACCTGGCACAGTATCGAACACTTAGTTTCAGATAGAACAATTAGTTTTAAATGGAAATAAGCTTCGCATCCGGAGTTTCCTCTCCCACAAGGTCGACCACTTAGTTGCGTCGAACACATACGGTTTCGAGTGGTATCGCCACAGATTTCAGGGAACAGGCGCTTCTCCTGGCACAGTATCGAACACTTAGTTTCAGATAGAACATTTAGCTTAAAATGGAAATAGGTTTCGCATCTGGTGAATCCTCTCTCACAATGTCGACCACTCAGTTTCGTCGAACACATACGGTTTCGAGTGGCATCGCTACACATTTCAGAGAACAGGCGCCTCTCCTGGCACAGTGTCGAACACATAGTTTCAGATAGAACAATTAGTTTAAAATGGAACTAAGTTTCGCATCCGGAGTTTCCTCTCTCACAAGGTCGGCCACTTAGTTTCGTCGAACACATACGGTTTCGAGTGGCATCGCCACAGATTTGAGAGAACAGGCGCTTCTCCTGGCACAGTATCGAACACTTAGATTCAGAAGGAACAGTTAGTTTAAAATGGAACTAAGTTTCGCATCTGGAGTTTCCTCTCTCACAAGGTCGGCCACTTAGTTTCGTCGAACACATACGGTTTCGAGTGGCATCGCCACAGATTTCAGAGAACAGGCGCTTCTACTGGCACAGTATCGAACACTTAGTTTCAGATAGAACAATCAGTTTAAAATGGAACTAAGTTTCGCATACGGAGTTTCCTCTCCCACAAGGTCGACCACTTAGTTTCGTCGAACACATACGGTTTTGAGTAGCATCGCAACACATTTCAGATACCAGGCGGTTCTCCTGGCACACTATCGAACACTTAGTTTCAGATAGAACAAATAGTTTTAAATGGAAATAGGCTTCGCATCCGGAGTTTCCTCTCCCACAAGGTCGACCACTTAGTTGCGTCGAACACATACGGCTTCGAGTGGTATCGCCACAGATTTCAGGGAACAGGCGCTTCTCCTGGCACAGTATCGAACACTTAGTTTCAGATAGAACAATTAGTTTAAAATGGAACTATGTTCCGCATCTGGTGAATCCTCTCTCACAATGTCGACCACTGAGTTTCGTCGAAAACATACGGTTTCGAGTGGCATCGCTACACATTTCAGAGAACGGGCGCTTCTCCTGGCACACTGTCGAACACATAGTTCCAGATAATACAATTAGTTTAAAATGGAAATATGTTTCGCATATGATGTTTCCTCTCTCACAAGCCCGACCACTTAGTTTCGTCGAACACATACGGTTTCGAGTGACATCGCCACAGATTTCAGAGAACAGGCGCTTCTCCTGGCACAGTATCGAACACTTAGTATCAGATAGAACAATTAGTTTAAAATGGAACTATGTTTCGCATCTGGAGTATCCTCTCTCACAAGGTCAACCACTTAGTTTCGTCGAACACATACGGTTTCGAGTGGCATCACCACATATTTCAGAGAACAGGCGCTTCTCCTGGCACAGTATCTAACACTTAGTTACAGATAGAACAATTAGTTTAAAATGGAACTATGTTTCGCATCTGGAGTATCCTCTCTCACAAGGTCAACCACTCAGTTTCGTCGAACACATACGGTTTCGAGCGGCATCGCCATACATTTCAGAGAACAGGCGCTTCTCCTGGCACAGTATCGAACACATAGTTTCAGATAGAACAAATAGTTTTAAATGGAAATAGGCTTCGCATCCGGAGTTTCCTCTCCCACAAGGTCGACCACTTAGTTGCGTCGAACACATACGGTTTTGAGTAGCATCGCCACAGATTTCAGAGAACAAGCGCTTCTCCTGGCAGATTATCAAACACTTAGTTTCAGATAGAACAATTAGTTTAAAATGGAACTGTGTTTCGCATCTTGAGTTTCCTCTCTCACCACGTCGACCACTTAGTTTCGTCGAACACATACGGCTCCGAGTGGTATCGCCACAGATTTCAGGGAACAGGCGCTTCTCCTGGCACAGTATCGAACACTTAATTTCAGATGGAACAATTAGTTTAAAATGGAACTAAGTTTCGCATCTGGAGTTTCCTCTCTCCCAAGGTCGGCCACTTAGTTTCGTCGAACACATACGGTTTCAAGTGGCATCGCCACATATTTCAGAGAACAGCCGCTTCTCCTGGCACAGTATCGAACACTTAATTTCAGATGGAACAATTAGTTTAAAATGGAACTAAGCTTCGCATCTGAAGTTTCCTCTCTCACAAGGTCGGCCACTTAGTTTCGTCGAACACATACGGTTTCGAGTGGCATCGCCACAGATTTCAGGGAAAAGGCGCTTCTGCTGGCACAGTATCGAACACTTAGTTTCAGATAGAGCAATAAGTTTAAAATGGCACTAAGTTTTGCGTCTGGAGTTTCCTCTCTCACAAGGTCGACCACTTAAGTTTCGTCGAACACATACGGTTTCGAGTAGCATCGCCTCAGATTTCAGACAACAAGCACTTCTCCTGGGACATTATCGAACACTTAGTTTCAGATAGAACAACTAGTTTAAACTGGAACTATGTTTCGCATTTGGAGTTTCCTCTCTCACAAGGTCTGCCACTTAGTTGCGTCGAACACATACGGTTTCGAGTGGCATCGGCACAGATTTCAGAGAACAGGCGCTTCTCCTGGCACAGTATCGAACACTTAGTTTCAGATGGAACATTTAGTTTAAAATTGAACTAAGTTTCGCATCTGGAGTTTCCTCTCTCACAAGGTCGGCCACTTAGTTTCGTCGACCACATACGGTTTCGAGTGGCATCGCCACAGATTGCAGAGAAGAGGCGCTTCTCCTGGCACAGTATCGAACACTTAGTATCAGATAGAACAATTACTTTAAAATGGAACTAAGCTTCGCATCTGGAGTTTCTTCTCTCACACAGTGGACCACTTAGTTTCGTCGAACACATACGGTTTCGAGTATCATCGCCAGAGATTTCAGAGAACAGGCGCTTCTCCTGGCACATTATCGAACCCTTAGTTTCAGATAGAACAATTAGTTTAAAATGGAACTAAGTTTCGCAACTGGAGTATCCTCTCTCGCAAGCTCGACCACTTAGTTTCGTCGAACACATACGGTTTGGAGAAGCATCGCCACAGATTTCAGAGAACAGGCGCTTCCCCTGGCACAGTATCGAACACTTAGTTTCAGATAGAATAATTAGTTTAAAATGGAACTATGTTTCGCATTTGGTGTTTCCTCTGTCACCAGGTGGGCCACTTAGTTTCGTCGAACACATACGGTTTCGAGTAGCATCGCCACAGATTTCAGAGAAGAGGCGCTTCTCCTGGCACAGTATCGAACACTTAATTTCAGATGGAACAATTAGTTTAAAATGGAACTAAGTTTCGCATCTGAAGTTTCCTCTCTCACAAGGTCGGCCATTTAGTTTCGTCGAACACATACCGTTTCGAGTGGTATCGCCACACGTTTCACAGAACGGGCGCTTCTCCTGGCACAGTATCGGACACATAGTTTCAGATAGAACAATCAGTTTAAAATGGAATTATGTTTCGCATCTGGAGTATCCTCTCCCACAAGGTCGACCACTTAGTTTCGTCGAACACATACGGTTTCGAGTGGCATCGCCACACATTTCAGAGAACTGGCGCTTCTTCTGGCTCAGTATCGAACACTTAGTTTCAGATAGAGCAATAAGTTTAAAATGGAACTAAGTTTCGCAACTGGAGTTTCCTCTCTCGCAAGCTCGACAACTTAGTTTCGTCGAACACATACGGTTTGGAGAAGCATCGCCACAGATTTCAGAGAACAGGCGCTTCCCCTGGCACAGTATCGAACACTTAGTTTCAGATAGAATAATTAGTTTAAAATGGAACTATGTTTCGCATTTGGAGTTTCCTCTCTCACAAGGCCGACCACATAGTTTCGTCGAAGAAATACGGTTTCGAGTAGTATCGCCACAGATTTCGCAGAACGGGAGTTTCTCCTGGCAGAGTATCGAACACTCAGTTTCAGATAGAACAATTATTTTAAAATGCAACTATGTTTCGCATCTGGAGTTTCCTCTCTCACAAGGTCGGCCACTTAGTTTCGTCGAACACATACGGTTTCGAGTGGCATCGCCACAGATTCCAGAGAACAGGCGCTTCTCCTGGCAGATTATCAAACACTTAGTATCAGATAGAACAATTAGTTTAAAATGGAACTGTGTTTCGCATCTTGAGTTTCCTCTCTCCCAAGGTCGGCCACTTAGTTTCGTCGAACACATACGGTTTCAAGTGGCATCGCCACAGATTTCAGAGAACAGCCGCTTCTCCTGGCACAGTATCGAACACTTAATTTCAGATGGAACAATTAGTTTAAAATGGAACTAAGCTTCGCATCTGAAGTTTCCTCTCTCACAAGGTCGGCCACTTAGTTTCGTCGAACACATACGGTTTCCAGTGGCATCGCCACAGATTTCAGAGAACAGGCGCTTCTGCTGGCACAGTATCGAACACTTAGTTTCAGATACAGCAATAAGTTTAAAATGGCACTAAGTTTTGCGTCTGGAGTTTCCTCTCTCACAAGGTCGACCACTTAGTTTCGTCGAACACATACGGTTTCGAGTAGCATCGCCTCAGATTTCAGACAACAAGCACTTCTCCTGGCACATTATCGAACACTTAGTTTCAGATAGAACAATTAGTTTAAACTGGAACTATGTTTCGCATTTGGAGTTTCCTCTCTCACAAGGTCTGCCACTTAGTTGCGTCGAACACATACGGTTTCGAGTGGCATCGGCACAGATTTCAGAGAACAGGCGCTTCTCCTGGCACAGTATCGAACACTTAGTTTCAGATGGAACATTTAGTTTAAAATTGAACTAAGTTTCGCATCTGGAGTTTCCTCTCTCACATGGTCGGCCACTTAGTTTCGTCGACCACATACGGTTTCGAGTGGCATCGCCACAGATTTCAGAGAAGAGGCGCTTCTCCTGGCACAGTATCGAACACTTAGTATCAGATAGAACAATTACTTTAAAATGGAACTAAGCTTCGCATCTGGAGTTTCTTCTCTCACACAGTGGACCACTTAGTTTCGTCGAACACATACGGTTTCGAGTATCATCGCCAGAGATTTCAGAGAACAGGCGCTTCTCCTGGCACATTATCGAACCCTTAGTTTCAGATAGAACAATTAGTTTAAAATGGAACTAAGTTTCGCAACTGGAGTTTCCTCTCTCGCAAGCTCGACCACTTAGTTTCGTCGAACACATACGGTTTGGAGAAGCATCGCCACAGATTTCAGAGAACAGGCGCTTCCCCTGGCACAGTATCGAACACTTAGTTTCAGATAGAATAATTAGTTTAAAATGGAACTATATTTCGCATTTGGTGTTTCCTCTGTCACCAGGTGGGCCACTTAGTTTCGTCGAACACATACGGTTTCGAGTAGCATCGCCACAGATTTCAGAGAAGAGGCGCTTCTCCTGGCACAGTATCGAACACTTAATTTCAGATGGAACAATTAGTTCAAAATGGAACTAAGTTTCGCATCTGGAGTTTCCTCTCTCACAAGGTCGACCACTTAGTTTCGTCGAAAACATACGGTTTCGAGCGGCATCGCCACACAGTTCAGAAAACAGGCGCTTCTCCTGGCACAGAATCGAACACTTAGTTTCAGATAGAACAATTAGTTCAAAATGGAACTATGTTTCGCATCTGGAGTTTCCTCTCTCACATGGTCGACCACTTAGTTTCGTCTAACACATTCGGTTTCGAGTAGGATCGCCACAGGTTTCAGAAAACAGGCGCTTCTCCTGGCACATTATCGAACACTTAGTTTCAGATAGAACAATTAGTTCAAAATGGAACTATGTTTCGCATTTTGAGTTTCCTCTCTCACAAGGTCGACCACTTAGTTTCGTCGAACATATTCGGTTTCGAATAGCATCGCCACAGGTTTCAGATAACAGGCGCTTCTCCTGGCACATTATCGAACACTTAGTTTCAGATAGAACAATTAGTTCAAAATGGAACAAAGTTTCGCATCTGTAGTTTCCTCTCTCAGAAGGTCGACCACTTAGTTTCGTCGAGCACATACGGTTTCGAGTAGCATCGCGACAGATTTCAGAGAACAGGCGCTTCTCCTGGCACAGTATGGAACACTTAGTTTCAGATAGAACAATTAGTTTAAAATGGAACTAAGTTTCGCATCTGGAGTTTCCTCTCTTACAAGGTCGACCACTTAGTTTCGTCGAACACATACGGTTTCGAGCGGCATCGCCACACAGTTCAGAGTACAGGCGCTTCTCCTGGCACAGTATCGAACAATTAGTTTCAGATAGAACAATTAGTTTAAAATGGAACTAAGTTTCGCATCTGGCGTTTCCTCTCTCAGAGGTCGACCACTTAGTTTCGTCGAACACATACGGTTTCGAGTAGCATCGCCACAGATTTCAGAGAATAGGCGCTTCTCCTGGCACATTATCGAACACTTAGTTTCACATAGAACAATTAGTTCAAAATGGAACTATGTTTCGCATCTGGAGTTTCCTCTCTCAGAGGTCGACCACTTAGTTTCGTCGAACACATACGGTTTCGAGTAGCATCGCCGCAGATTTCAGAGAATAGGCGCTTCTCCTGGCACATTATCGAACACTTAGTTTCACATAGAACAATTAGTTCAAAATGGAACTATGTTTCGCATCTGGAGTTTCCTCTCTCCCAAGTTCGACCACTTAGTTTCGTCGAACACATTCGGTTTCGAGTTGCATCGCCACAGGTTTCAGAGAACAGGCGCTTCTCCTGGCACATTATCGAACACTTAGTTTCAGATAGAACAATTAGTTCAAAATGGAACTAAGTTTCGCATCTGGAGTTTCCTCTCTCACAAGGTCGACCACTTAGTTTCGTCGAACACATACGGTTTCGAGCGGCATCGCCACACAGTTCAGAGAACAGGCGCTTCTCCTGGCACAGAATCGAACACTTAGTTTCAGATAGAACAATTAGTTCAAAATGGAACTATGTTTCGCATTTGGAGTTTCCTCTCTCACAAGGTCGACCACTTAGTTTCGTCGAACACATTCGGTTTCGAGTATGATCGCCACAGGTTTCAGAAAACAGGCGCTTCTCCTGGCACATTATCGAACACTTAGTTTCAGATAGAACAATAATTACAAAATGGAACTAAGTTTCGCATCTGTAGTTTCCTCTCTCAGAAGGTCGACCACTTAGTTTCGTCGAACACATAAGGTTTCGAGTAGCATCGCGACAGATTTCAGAGAACAGGCGTTTCTCCTGGCACAGTATCGAACACTTAGTTTCAGATAGAACAATTAGTTCAAAATGGAACTATGTTTCGCATCTGGAGTTTCCTCTCTCACATGGTCGACCACTTAGTTTCGTCTAACACATTCGGTTTCGAGTAGGATCGCCACAGGTTTCAGAAAACAGGCGCTTCTCCTGGCACATTATCGAACACTTAGTTTCAGATAGAACAATTAGTTCAAAATGGAACTATGTTTCGCATTTGGAGTTTCCTCTCTCACAAGGTCGACCACTTAGTTTCGTCGAACACATTCGGTTTCGAGTAGCATCGCCACAGGTTTCAGATAACAGGCGCTTCTCCTGGCACATTATCGAACACTTAGTTTCAGATAGAACAATTAGTTCAAAATGGAACTAAGTTTCGCATCTGTAGTTTCCTCTCTCAGAAGGTCGACCACTTAGTTTCGTCGAGCACATACGGTTTCGAGTAGCATCGCGACAGATTTCAGAGAACAGGCGCTTCTCCTGGCACAGTATGGAACACTTAGTTTCAGATAGAACAATTAGTTTAAAATGGAACTAAGTTTCGCATCTGGAGTTTCCTCTCTCACAAGGTCGACCACTTAGTTTCGTCGAACACATACGGTTTCGAATGGCATCGCCACACAGTTCAGAGAACAGGCGCTTCTCCTGGCACAGTATCGAACAATTAGTTTCAGATAGAACAATTAGTTTAAAATGGAACTAAGTTTCGCATCTGGCGTTTCCTCTCTCAGAGGTCGACCACTTAGTTTCGTCGAACACATACGGTTTCGAGTAGCATCGCCACAGATTTCAGAGAATAGGCGCTTCTCCTGGCACATTATCGAACACTTAGTTTCACATAGAACAATTAGTTCAAAATGGAACTATGTTTCGCATCTGGAGTTTCCTCTCTCAGAGGTCGACCACTTAGTTTCGTCGAACACATACGGTTTCGAGTAGCATCGCCACAGATTTCAGAGAATAGGCGCTTCTCCTGGCACATTATCGAACACTTAGTTTCACATAGAACAATTAGTTCAAAATGGAACTATGTTTCGCATCTGGAGTTTCCTCTCTCCCAAGTTCGACCACTTAGTTTCGTCGAACACATTCGGTTTCGAGTTGCATCGCCACAGGTTTCAGAGAACAGGCGCTTCTCCTGGCACATTATCGAACACTTAGTTTCAGATAGAACAATTAGTTCAAAATGGAACTAAGTTTCGCATCTGGAGTTTCCTCTCTCACAAGGTCGACCACTTAGTTTCGTCGAACACATACGGTTTCGAGCGGCATCGCCACACAGTTCAGAGAACAGGCGCTTCTCCTGGCACAGAATCGAACACTTAGTTTCAGATAGAACAATTAGTTCAAAATGGAACTATGTTTCGCATTTGGAGTTTCCTCTCTCACAAGGTCGACCACTTAGTTTCGTCGAACACATTCGGTTTCGAGTATGATCGCCACAGGTTTCAGAAAACAGGCGCTTCTCCTGGCACATTATCGAACACTTAGTTTCAGATAGAACAATTATTACAAAATGGAACTAAGTTTCGCATCTGTAGTTTCCTCTCTCAGAAGGTCGACCACTTAGTTTCGTCGAACACATAAGGTTTCGAGTAGCATCGCGACAGATTTCAGAGAACAGGCGTTTCTCCTGGCACAGTATCGAACACTTAGTTTCAGATAGAACAATTAGTTCAAAATGGAACTATGTTGCGCATCTGGAGTTTCCTCTCTCACATGGTCGACCACTTAGTTTCGTCTAACACATTCGGTTTCGAGTAGGATCGCCACAGGTTTCAGAAAACAGGCGCTTCTCCTGGCACATTATCGAACACTTAGTTTCAGATAGAACAATTAGTTCAAAATGGAACTATGTTTCGCATTTGGAGTTTCCTCTCTCACAAGGTCGACCACTTAGTTTCGTCGAACACATTCGGTTTCGAGTAGCATCGCCACAGGTTTCAGATAACAGGCGCTTCTCCTGGCACATTATCGAACACTTAGTTTCAGATAGAACAATTAGTTCAAAATGGAACTAAGTTTCGCATCTGTAGTTTCCTCTCTCAGAAGGTCGACCACTTAGTTTCGTCGAGCACATACGGTTTCGAGTAGCATCGCGACAGATTTCAGAGAACAGGCGCTTCTCCTGGCACAGTATGGAACACTTAGTTTCAGATAGAACAATTAGTTTAAAATGGAACTAAGTTTCGCATCTGGAGTTTCCTCTCTCACAAGGTCGACCACTTAGTTTCGTCGAACACATACGGTTTCGAATGGCATCGCCACACAGTTCAGAGAACAGGCGCTTCTCCTGGCACAGTATCGAACACTTAGATTCAGACAGAACAATTAGTTTAAAATGGAACTAAGTTTCGCATCTGGATTTTCCTCTCTCACCAGGTCGACCACTTAGTTTCGTCGAACACATACGGTTCGAGTAGCATCACCACAGATTTCACAGAACAGGCGCTTCTCCGCGCACAGTATCGAACACTTAGTTTCAGATAGAACAATTAGTTTAAAATGGAACTAAGTTTCGCATCTGGAGTTTCCTCTCCCACAAGGTCGACCACTTAGTTTCATCGAACACATACGGTTTCGAGTGGCATCGCCACAGTTTTTAGAGAACAGGCGTTTCTCCCGGCACAGTATCGAAAACTATGTTCCTGATAGAACAATTAGTTTTAAATGGAACTAATTTTCGCATCTGGAGTGTCCTCTCCCACAAGGTCGACCACTTAGTTTCATCAAACACATACGGTTTCGAGCGGCATCGCCACACAGTTCAGACAAGAGGCGCTTCTCCTGGCACAGTATCGAACACTTAGTTTCAGATAGAACAATTAGTTTAAAATGGAACTAAGTTTCGCATCTGGTGTTTCCTCTCCCACAAGGTCGACCACTTAGTTTCGTCAAACACATACGGGTTCGAGTAGCATCGCGACAGATTTCAGAGAACAGGCGCTTCTCCTGGCACAGTACAGAACACTTAGTTTCAGATAGAACAATTAGTTTAAAATGGAACTAAGTTTCGCATCTGGAGTTTCCTCTCTAACAAGGTCGACCTCTTAGTTTCGTCGAACACATACGGTTTCGGTTAGCATCACGGTAGATTTCAGAGAACAGGCGCTTCTCCTGGCACAGTACAGAACACTTAGTTTCAGATAGAACAATTAGTTTAAAATGGAACTATGTTTCGCATCTGGAGTTTCCTCTACCACAAGGTCGACCACTTAGTTTCGTCGAACACATACGGTTTCGAGAAGCATCGCCACACATTTCAGAGAACAGGCGCTTCTCCTGGCACAGTATCGAACACTTAGATTCAGATAGAACAATTAGTTTAAAATGGAACTAATTTTCGCATCTGGATTTTCCTCTCTCACCAGGTCGACCACTTAGTTTCGTCGAACACATACGGTTTCGAGTAGCATCACCACAGATTTCACAGAACAGGCGCCTCTCCGCGCACATTATCGAACACTTAGTTTCAGATAGAACGATTAGTTTAAAATGGAACTAAGTTTCGCATCTGGAGTTTCCTCTCCCACAAGGTCGACCACTTAGTTTCATCGAACACATACGGTTTCGAGTGGCATCGCCACAGTTTTTAGAGAACAGGCGTTTCTCCTGGCACAGTATCGAACACTTACTTTCAGATAGAACAATTATATTAAAAAGGAACTAAGTTTCGCATCTGGAGATTCTTCTTTCAGAGAGAACAATTAGTTTAAAATTGAACTACGTTTCGCATCTCGAGTTTCCTCTCTCACAAGGTCAACTACTTAGTTTCGTCAAACACATACGGTTTCGAGTGGCATCGCCACACATTTCAGAGAACAGGCGCTTCTCCTGTCACAGTATCGAACACTGAGTTTTAGAGAACAATTAGTTTAAAATGGAGCTATGCTTCGCACCTGGAGTATCCTCTCTCACAAGGTCGACCACTTAGTTTCGTCGAACACATACGGTTTCGAGTAGCATCGCCACAGATTTCAGAGAATAGGCGCTTCTCCTGGCACATTATCGAACACTTAGTTTCAGAGAGAACAATTAGTTCAAAATGGAACTATGTTTCGCATCTGGAGTTTCCTCTCTCACAAGTTCGACCACTTAGTTTCGTCGAACACATTCGGTTTCGAGTAGCATCGCCACAGGTTTCAGAGAACAGGCGCTTCTCCTGGCACATTATCGAACACTTAGTTTCAGATAGAACAATTAGTTTAAAATGGAACTAAGTTTCGCATCTGGAGTTTCCTCTCCCACAAGGTCGACCACTTAGTTTCGTCGAACTCATACGGTTTCGAGTGGCATGGCCACAGATTTCAGAGAAAAGGCGTTTCTCCCGGCACAGTATCGTACACTTAGTTTCAGATAGAGCAATTAGTTTTAAATGGAACTAAGTTTCGCATCTGGAGTTTCCTCTCTCACAAGATCGACCACTTAGTTTCGTCGAACACATACGGTTTCGAGAAGCATCGCCACACATTTCAGAGAACAGGCGCTTCTCCTGGCACAGTATCGAACACTTAGATTCAGACAGAACAATTAGTTTAAAATGGAACTAAGTTTCGCATCTGGATTTTCCTCTCTCACCAGGTCGACCACTTAGTTTCGTCGAACACATACGGTTTCGAGTAGCATCACCACAGATTTCACAGAACAGGCGCTTCTCCGCGCACAGTATCGAACACTTAGTTTCAGATAGAACAATTAGTTTAAAATGGAACTAAGTTTCGCATCTGGAGTTTCCTCTCCCACAAGGTCGACCACTTAGTTTCATCGAACACATACGGTTTCGAGTGGCATCGCCACAGTTTTTAGAGAACAGGCGTTTCTCCCGGCACAGTATCGAAAACTATGTTTCTGATAGAACAATTAGTTTTAAATGGAACTAATTTTCGCATCTGGAGTGTCCTCTCCCACAAGGTCGACCACTTAGTTTCATCAAACACATACGGTTTCGAGCGGCATCGCCACACAGTTCAGACAACAGGCGCTTCTCCTGGCACAGTATCGAACACTTAGTTTCAGATAGAACAATTAGTTTAAAATGGAACTAAGTTTCGCATCTGGTGTTTCCTCTCCCACAAGGTCGACCACTTAGTTTCGTCAAACACATACGGGTTCGAGTAGCATCGCGACAGATTTCAGAGAACAGGCGCTTCTCCTGGCACAGTACAGAACACTTAGTTTCAGATAGAACAATTAGTTTAAAATGGAACTAAGTTTCGCATCTGGAGTTTCCTCTCTAACAAGGTCGACCTCTTAGTTTCGTCGAACACATACGGTTTCGGTTAGCATCACGGTAGATTTCAGAGAACAGGCGCTTCTCCTGGCACAGTACAGAACACTTAGTTTCAGATAGAACAATTAGTTTAAAATGGAACTATGTTTCGCATCTGGAGTTTCCTCTACCACAAGGTCGACCACTTAGTTTCGTCGAACACATACGGTTTCGAGAAGCATCGCCACACATTTCAGAGAACAGGCGCTTCTCCTGGCACAGTATCGAACACTTAGATTCAGATAGAACAATTAGTTTAAAATGGAACTAATTTTCGCATCTGGATTTTCCTCTCTCACCAGGTCGACCACTTAGTTTCGTCGAACTCATACGGTTTCGAGTGGCATGGCCACAGATTTCAGAGAACAGGCGTTTCTCCCGGCACAGTATCGAACACTTAGTATCGGATAGAACAATTACTTTAAAATGGAACTAAGCTTCGCATCTGGAGTCTCCTCTCCCCAAAAGTTCGCCTTCTTAGTTTCGTCGAACACATACGGTTTCGAGTAGCATCGCCACAGATTTCAGAGAACAGGCGCTTCTCCTGGCACAGTATCGAGCACTTAGTTTCAGATAGAACAATTTGTTTAAAATGGAACTAAGTTTCGCATCTGGAGTTTTCTCTCCCACAAGGTCGACCACTTAGTTTCCTCGAACACATACGGTTTCGTGTAGCTTCGTCACAGATTTCAGAGAACAGGCGCTTCTCCTGGCACAGTATCGAACACTTAGTTTCAGATAGAACGATTAGTTTAAAATGGAACTAAGTTTCGCATCTGGAGATTCTTCTCTCACATGGTCGAACACTTAGTTTCGTCGAACACACACGGTTTCGAGTAGCATCGACAAAGATTTCAGAGAACACGCGCTTCTCCAGGCACAGTATCGAACACTTAGTTTCAAATAGAACAATTAGTTTAAAATGGAACAAAATTTCGCATCTGGAGTTTCCTCTCTCACAAGGTCGGCCACTTAGTTTCGTCGAACACATACGGTTTCGAGTAGCATCGCCACACATTTCAGAGAACAGGCGCTTCTCCCGGCACAGTATCGAAAACTTTGTTTCTGATAGAACAATTAGTTTTAAATGGAACTAATTTTCGCATCTGGAGTTTCCTCTCCCACAAGGTCGACCACTTAGTTTCGTCCAACACATACGGTTTCGAGTGGCATCGCCACAGATTTCAAAGAACAGGAGCTTCTCCTGGCACAGTATCGAACACTTAATTTCAGATAGAACAATTAGTTTTAAATGGAACTAAACTTCGCATCTGGAGTTTCCTCCCTCACAAGGTGGACCACTCTGTTTCGTCGAACGCATACCGTTTCGTAGGGTATCGCCACACGTTTCACAGAACCGGCGCTTCTCCTGGCACAGTATCGAGCACTTAGTTTCAGATAGAACAATTTGTTTAAAATGGAACTAAGTTTCGCATCTGGAGATTCCTCTCCCACAACGTCGAACATTTAGATTCGTCGAACACATACGGTTTCGAGTAGCATCGCCACACATCTCAGAGAACAGGCGCTTCTCCTGGCACAGTATCGAACACTTAGTTTCAGATAGAAGAATTAGTTTTAAATGGAACTAAGTTTCGCATTTGTAGTTCCCTCTCTCACAAGTTCGACCACTTAGTTTCGTCGAACAGATACAGTTTCGAGTAGCATCGCCACAGATTTCAGAGAACACGCGCTTCTCCAGGCACAGTATCGAACACTTAGTTTCAAATAGAACAATTAGTTTAAAATGGAACTAAATTTCGCATCTGGAGTTTCCTCTCTCACAAGGTCGGCCACTTAGTTTCGTCGAACACATACGGTTTCGAGTAGCATCGCCACACATTTCAGAGAACAGGCGCTTCTCCCGGCACAGTATCGAAAACTTTGTTTCTGATAGAACAATTAGTTTTAAATGGAACTAATTTTCGCATCTGGAGTTTCCTCTCCCACAAGGTCGACCACTTAGTTTCGTCCAACACATACGGTTTCGAGTGGCATCGCCACAGATTTCAAAGAACAGGAGCTTCTCCTGGCACAGTATCGAACACTTAATTTCAGATAGAACAATTAGTTTTAAATGGAACTAAACTTCGCATCTGGAGTTTCCTCCCTCACAAGGTGGACCACTCTGTTTCGTCGAACGCATACCGTTTCGTGTGGTATCGCCACACGTTTCACAGAACCGGCGCTTCTCCTGGCACAGTATCGAGCACTTAGTTTCAGATAGAACAATTTGTTTAAAATGGAACTAAGTTTCGCATCTGGAGTTTCCTCCCTCACAAGGTCGAACATTTAGATTCGTCGAACACATACGGTTTCGAGGAGCATCGCGACTGATTTCAGAGAACACGCGCTTCTCCTGGCACAGTATCGAACACTTAGTTTCAGATAGAACAATTAGTTTAAAATGGAACTAATTTTCGCATCTGGAGTCTCCTCTCCCCAAAAGTTCGCCTTCTTAGTTTCGTCGAACACATACGGTTTCGAGTAGCATCGCCACAGATTTCAGAGAACAGGCGCTTCTCCTGGCACAGTATCGAGCACTTAGTTTCAGATAGAACAATTTGTTTAAAATGGAACTAAGTTTCGCATCTGGAGTTTCCTCTCCCACAAGGTCGACCACTTAGTTTCCTCGAACACATACGGTTTCGTGTAGCTTCGTCACAGATTTCAGAGAACAGGCGCTTCTCCTGGCACAGTATCGAACACTTAGTTTCAGATAGAACGATTAGTTTAAAATGGAACTAAGTTTCGCATCTGGAGTTTCCTCCCTCACAAGGTCGACCACTTAGTTTCGTCGAACTCATACGGTTTCGAGTGGCATGGCCACAGATTTCAGAGAACAGGCGTTTCTCCCGGCACAGTATCGAACACTTAGTATCGGATAGAACAATTACTTTAAAATGGAACTAAGCTTCGCATCTGGAGTCTCCTCTCCCCAAAAGTTCGCCTTCTTAGTTTCGTCGAACACATACGGTTTCGAGTAGCATCGCCACAGATTTCAGGGAACAGGCGCTTCTCCTGGCACAGTATCGAGCACTTAGTTTCAGATAGAACAATTTGTTTAAAATGGAACTAAGTTTCGCATCTGGAGTTTCCTCTCCCACAAGGTCGACCACTTAGTTTCCTCGAACACATACGGTTTCGTGTAGCTTCGTCACAGATTTCAGAGAACAGGCGCTTCTCCTGGCACAGTATCGAACACTTAGTTTCAGATAGAACGATTAGTTTAAAATGGAACTAAGTTTCGCATCTGGAGATTCTTCTCTCACATGGTCGAACACTTAGTTTCGTCGAACACACACGGTTTCGAGTAGCATCGACACAGATTTCAGAGAACACGCGCTTCTCCAGGCACAGTATCGAACACTTAGTTTCAAATAGAACAATTAGTTTAAAATGGAACTAAGTTTCGCATCTGGAGTTTCCTCTCTCACAAGGTCGGCCACTTAGTTTCGTCGAACACATACGGTTTCGAGTAGCATCGCCACACATTTCAGAGAACAGGCGCTTCTCCTGGCACAGTATCGAACACTTAGTTTCAGATAGAACAATTAGTTTTAAATGGAACTAAGTTTCGCATTTGTAGTTTCCTCTCTCACAAGTTCGACCACTTAGTTTCGTCGAACAGATACAGTTTCGAGTAGCATCGCCACCGATTTCAGAGAACAGGCGTTTCTCCTGGCACAGTGTCGAACACTTAGTTATAGATAGAACAATTAGTTTAAAATGGTACTAAATTTCGCATCTGGAATTTCTTCCCTCACAAGGCGACCACTTAATTTCGTCGAACAGATACGGTTTCGAGTAGCATCGCCACTGATCTCAGAGAACCGGCGCTACTCCTGGCACAGTATCGAACACTTAGTTATATATAGAACACTTAGTTTAAAATGGAACTATGTTTCGCATCTGGAGTATCCTCTCTCACAAGGTCGGCAACTTAGTTTCGTCGAACACATACGGTTTCGAGTGGCATCATCACAGATTTCAGAGAACAGGCGCTTCTCCTGGCACATTATCGAACACTTAGTTTCAAATAGAACAATTAGTTTAAAATGGAACTAAGTTTCGCGTCTGGAGTTTTCTCTCTCAGAAGGTCGACCACTTAGTTTCGTCGAACACATGCGGTTTCGAGTAGCATCACGACAGATTTCAGAGAACAGGCGCTTCTCCTGGCAGATTATCGAACACTTAGTTTCAGATGGAACATTTGGTTTAAAATTGACTATGTTTCGCATCTGGAGTTTCCTCTCTCACAAGGTCGGCAACTTAGTTTCGTCGAACACATACGGTTTCGAGTGGCATCATCACAGATTTCAGAGAACAGGCGCTTCTCCTGGCACATTATCGAACACTTAGTTTCAAATAGAACAATTAGTTTAAAATGGAACTAATTTTCGCATCTGGAGTTACCTCCCTCACAAGGTCGACCATTTAGATTCGTCGAACACATACGGTTTCGAGTGGCATCGTCACACATTTCAGAGAACAGGCGCTTCTCCTGGCACAGTAACGAACACTTAGTTTCAGATAGAACAATTAGTTTAAAATGGAACTAAGTTTCGCATTTGGAGTTTCCTCTCTCACAAGTTCGACAACTTAGTTTCGTCGAACACATACGGTTTCGAGTGGCATCGCCACAGATTTCAGAGAACGGGCGCTTCTCCTGGCACATTATCGAGCACTTAGTCTCAGGTAGAACAATTTGTTTAAATTGGACCTATGTTTCGCATTTGGAGTTTCCTCTCTCACAAGTTCGACCACTTAGTTTCGATGAATACGTACGGTTTCGAGTAGCATCGCCACCGATTTCAGAGAACAGGCACTTCCCCTGGCGCAGTATCGAACACTCAGTTACAGATAGAACTATTAGTTTAAATTGGACCTATGTTTCGCATTTGGCGTTTCCTCTCTCACAAGTTCGACCACTTTGTTTCGTCGAACACATACGGTTTCGAGTGGCACCGCCACAGATTTCAGAGAACAGGCGCCAATCCTGGCACAGTATCGAACAGTTAGTTTCAGATAGAACAATTAGTTTAAAATGGAACTTAGTTTGGCATCTGGAGTTTCCTCTCTCACAAGGTCGGCCACTTAGTTTCGTCGAACACATACGGTTTCGAGTGGCATCGCCACAGATTTCACAGAACAGCCGCTTCTCCTGGCACAGTATCGAACACTTAGTTTCAGAGAGAACAATTAGTTTAAAATTGAACTATGTTTCGCATCTGGAGTTTCCTCTTTCACAAGGTCGGCCACTTAGTTTCGTCGAACACATACGGTTTCGAGTAGCATCGCCACAGATTTCAGAGAACAGGCGCCTCTCCTGGCACAGTATCGAACACTTAGTTTCAGATAGAACAATTAGTTTAAAATGGAAGTAAGTTTCGCATCTGCAGTTTCCTCTCTCACAAGGTCGACCACTTAGTTTCGTCGAACACATACGGTTTCGAGTGGCATCGCCACAGATTTCAGAGAACAGGCGCTTCTCCTGGCACAGTATCAAAAACTTAGTTTCAGATAGAACAATTAGTTTAAAATGGAACTAAGTTTCGCATCTGGAGTTTCCTCCCTCACAAGGTCGGCCACTTAGTTTCGTCGAACACATACGTTTTCGAGTAGCATCGCCACAGATTTCAGAGAACGGGCGCTTCTCCTGGCACATTATCGAGCACTTAGTTTCAGGTAGAACAATTTGTTTAAATTGGACCTATGTTTCGCATTTGGAGTTTCCTCTCTCACAAGTTCGGCCACTTAGTTTCGTCGAACACATACGGTTTCGAGTAGCATCGCCACAGATTTCAGAGAACAGGCGCCTCTCCTGGCACAGTATCGAACACTTAGTTTCAGATAGAACAATTAGTTTAAAATGGAAGTAAGTTTCGCATCTGCAGTTTCCTCTCTCACAAGGTCGACCACTTAGTTTCGTCGAACACATACGGTTTCGAGTAGCATCGCCACAGATTTCAGAGAACAGGCGCTTCTCCTGGCAAAGTATCAAAAACTTAGTTTCAGATAGAACAATTAGTTTAAAATGGAACTAAGTTTCGCATCTGGAGTTTCCTCCCTCACAAGGTCGGCCACTTAGTTTCGTCGAACACATACGGTTTCGAGTGGCATCGCCACAGATTTCAGAGAACAGGCGCTTATCCTGACACTGTATCGAACACTTAGTTTCAGGTAGAACAATTAGTTTAAAATGGAAGTAAATTTCGCATCTGGAGTTTCCTCTCTCACAAGGTCGACAACTTAGTTTCGTCGAACAAATACGGTTTCAAGTGGCATCGCCACAGATTTCAGTGAACAGACGCTTCTACTGGCACAGTATCGAACACATAGTTTCAGATAGAACAATTAGTTTAAAATGGAAATAAGTTTCGCTGCTGGAGTTTCCTCTCTCACAAGGTCGACCACTTAGTTTCGTCGAACACATACAGTTCCGAGTGGTATCGCCACAGATTTCGCAGAACGGCGTTTCTCCTGGCACATTATCGAACACATAGTTTCAGATAGAACAATTAGTTTAAAATGGAACTAAGTTTCGCATCTGCAGTTTCCTCTCTCACAAGGTCGACCACTTAGTTTCGTCGAACACATACGGTTTCGAGTGGCAACGCCACATAATTCAGAGGACAGGCGCTTCTCCTGGCACAGTATCGAAAACTTAGTTTCAGATAGAACAATTAGTTTAAAATGGAACTAAGTTTCGCTTCTGGAGTGTCCTCTCTCACAAGGTCGACCACTTAGTTTCGTCGGACACATACGGTTTCGAGTGGCATCGCCACACATTTCAGAGAACAGGCGCTTCTCCTGGCAAAATATCAAAAACTTAGTTTCAGATAGAACAATTAGTTTAAAATGGAACTAAGTTTCGCATCTGGAGTTTCCTCCCTCACAAGGTCGGCCACTTAGTTTCGTCGAACACATACGGTTTCGAGTGGCATCGCCACAGATTTCACACAACAGCCGCTTCTCCTGGCACAGTATCGAACACTTAGTTTCAGAGAAAACAATTAGTTTAAAATTGAACTATATTTCGCATCTGGAGTTTCCACTCTCACAAGGTCGGCCACTTAGTTTCGTCGAACACATACGGTTTCGAGTGGCATCGCCACAGATTTCAGAGAACAGGCGCTTCTCCTGGCACAGTATCGAACACTTAGTTTCAGAAGGAACATTTAGTTTAAAATGGAACTAAGTTTTGCATCTGGAGTTTCCTCTCTCACAAGGTCCACCACTTAGTTTCGTCGAACTCATACGGTTTCGAGTGGCATCGCCACAGATTTCAGAGAACAGGCGCTTATCCTGACACTGTATCGAACACTTAGTTTCAGATAGAACAATTAGTTTAAAATGGAACTAAGTTTCGCATCTGGAGTTTCCTCCCTCACAAGGTCGGCCACTTAGTTTCGTCGAACACATACGGTTTCGAGTGGCATCGCCTCAGATTTCACAGAACAGCCGCTTCTCCTGGCACAGTATCGAACACTTAGTTTCAGAGAAAACAATTAGTTTAAAATTGAACTATATTTCGCATCTGGAGTTTCCACTCTCACAAGGTCGGCCACTTAGTTTCGTCGAACACATACGGTTTCGAGTGGCATCGCCACAGATTTCAGAGAACAGGCGCTTCTCCTGGCACAGTATCGAACACTTAGTTTCAGAAGGAACATTTAGTTTAAAATGGAACTAAGTTTTGCATCTGGAGTTTCCTCTCTCACAAGGTCCACCACTTAGTTTCGTCGAACTCATACGGTTTCGAGTGGCATCGCCACAGATTTCAGAGAACAGGCGCTTATCCTGACACTGTATCGAACACTTAGTTTTAGGTAGAACAATTAGTTTAAAATGGAAGTAAATTTCGCATCTGGAGTTTCCTCTCTCACAAGGTCGACAACTTAGTTTCGTCGAACAAATACGGTTTCAAGTGGCATCGCCACAGATTTCAGTGAACAGACGCTTCTACTGGCACAGTATCGAACACATAGTTTCAGATAGAACAATTAGTTTAAAATGGAAATAAGTTTCGCTGCTGGAGTTTCCTCTCTCACAAGGTCGACCACTTAGTTTCGTCGAACACATACAGTTCCGAGTGGTATCGCCACAGATTTCGCAGAACGGCGTTTCTCCTGGCACATTATCGAACACTTATTTTCAGATAGAACGAATAGTTTAAAATGGAACAATGTTTCGTATCTGGAGTTTCCTGTCTCACAAGGTCGACCACTTAGTTTCGTCGAACACATACGGTTTCGAGTAGCATCGCCACAGATTTCAGAGAACAGGCGTTTCTCCTGGCACACTGTCGAACACTTAGTTTCAGATAGAACAATTAGTTTCAAATGGAACTAAGTTTCGCTTCTGGAGTGTCCTCTCTCACAAGGTCGACCACTTAGTTTCGTCGGACACATACGGTTTCGAGTGGTATCGCCACACATTTCAGAGAACAGGCGCTTCTCCTAGCACACTATCGAACACTTAGTTTCAGATAGAACTATTAGTTTAAAATGGTACTAAGTTTCGCATCTGGAGTTTCCTCTCTCACAAGGCGACCACTTAGTTTCGTGGACCACATACCGTTTCGAGGGGCATCGCCACAGATTTCAGAGAACAGGCGCTTCTCCTGGCACAGTATCGAACACTTAGTTTCAGATAGAACAATTAGTTTAAAATGGAACTATGTTCCGCATCTGGTGAATCCTCTCTCACAAGGTCGACCACTTAGTTTCGTCGAACACATACGGTTTCGAGTGCCATCGCTACACATTTCAGAGAACAGGCGCTTCTCCTGGCACAGTATCGAACACTTAGTTTCAGATAGAACAATTAGTTTAAAATGGAACTAAGTTTCGCATCCGTAGTTTCCTCTCTCACAAGGTCAACCACTTAGTTTCGTCGAACACAATACGGTTTCGAGTGGCATCGCCACAGATTTCAGAGAACGCGCACTTCCCCTGGCACAGTATCGAACACTTAGTTTCGGATAGAACAATTAGTTTAAAATGGAACTAAGTTTCGCATCTGGAGTTTCCTCTCTCACAAGGTCGGCCACTTAGTTTCGTCGAACACATACGGTTTCGAGTAGCATCGCCACAGATTTCAGAGGACAGAGGCTTCCCCTGGCACAGTATCGAACACTTATTTTCAGATAGAACGAAAAGTTTAAAATGGAACAATGTTTCGTATCTGGAGTTTCCTGTCTCACAAGGTCGACCACTTAATTTCGTCGAACACATACGGTTTCGAGTAGCATCGCCACAGATTTCAGAGAACAGGCCTTTCTCCTGACACACTGTCGAACACTTAGTTTCAGATAGAACAATTAGTTTCAAATGGAACTAAGTTTCGCTTCTGGAGTGTCCTGTCTCACAAGGTCGACCACTTAGTTTCGTCGAACACATACGGTTTCGAGTAGCATCGCCACAGATTTCAGAGAACAGGCGCTTCTCCTGGCACATTATCGAACACTTAGTTACAGATAGAACAATTAGTTTAAAATGCCACTATGTTTCGCATCTGGAGTTTCCTCTCTCACAACTTCGGCCACTTAGTTTCGTCGAACACATACGGTTTCGAGTGGTATCGCCACAGATTTCAGAGAACAGGCGCTTCTCCTGGCACATTATCGCACACTTAGTTCAGATAGAAAAATTAGTTTAAATGGACCTATGTTTCGCATTTGGTGTTTCTTCTCTCGCAAGGTGGACCACTTAGTTTCGTCGAACACATACGGTTTCGAGTGGCATCGTCACACATTTCAGAGAACAGGCGCTTCTCCTGGCACGGTAACGAACACTTAGTTTCAGATAGAACAATTAGTTTAAAATGGAACAAAGCTTCGCATCTGGAGTTTCCTCTCTCGCAAGGTCGACCACTTGGTTTCGTCGAACACATACGGTTTCGAGTGGCATCGCTACACATTTCAGAGAACAGGCGCTTCTCCTGGCACAGTATCGAACACTTAGTTTCAGATAGGATTATTAGTTTAAAATGGAACTAAATTTGCAATTTAGAGTTTCCTCTCTCACAAGGTCGACCACTTAGTTTCGTCGAACTCATACGGATTCGAGCGGCATCGCCACAGATTTCAGAGAACAGGCGCTTCTCCTGGCACAGTATCAAAAACTTAGGTTCAGATAGAACAATTAGTTTAAAATGGAACAATATTTCGCATCTGGAGTTTCCTCCACAGTATCGAATACTTAGTTTCAGATGGACAATTAGTTTAAAATTGAACTATGTTTCGCATCTGAAGTTTCCTCTCTAACAAGGTCGACCACTTAGTTTCGCCGAACACATACGGTTTCGAGTGGCATCGCCACAGATTTCAGAGAACAGGCGCTTCTACTGGCAGAGTATGGAATACTTAGTTTCAGATAGAACATTTAGTTTAAAATGGAAATATGTTTCGCATTTGGAGTTTCCTCCCTCACAAGGTCGACCACTTAGTTTCGTCGAAGATATACGGTTTCGAGTAGCATCGCCACAGATTTCAGAGGACAGGGGCTTCCCCTGGCACAGTATCGAACACTTATTTTCAGATAGAACGAATAGTTTAAAATGGAACAATGTTTCGTATCTGGAGTTTCCTGTCTCACAAGGTCGACCACTTAGTTTCGTCGAACACATACGGTTTCGAGTAGCATCGCCACAGATTTCAGAGAACAGGCGTTTCTCCTGGCACACTGTCGAACACTTAGTTTCAGATAGAACAATTAGTTTCAAATGGAACTAAGTTTCGCTTCTGGAGTGTCCTCTCTCACAAGGTCGACCACTTAGTTTCGTCGGACACATACGGTTTCGAGTGGCATCGCCACACATTTCAGAGAACAGGCGCTTCTCCTAGCACACTATCGAACACTTAGTTTCAGATAGAACTATTAGTTTAAAATGGTACTAAGTTTCGCATCTGGAGTTTCCTCTCTCACAAGGCGACCACTTAGTTTCGTGGACCACATACCGTTTCGAGGGGCATCGCCACAGATTTCAGAGAACAGGCGCTTCTCCTGGCACAGTATCGAACACTTAGTTTCAGATAGAACAATTAGTTTAAAATGGAACTATGTTCCGCATCTGGTGAATCCTCTCTCACAAGGTCGACCACTTAGTTTCGTCGAACACATACTGTTTCGAGTGCCATCGCTACACATTTCAGAGAACAGGCGCTTCTCCTGGCACAGTGTCGAACACATAGTTTCAGATAGAACAATTAGTTTAAAATGGAACTAAGTTTCGCATCCGTAGTTTCCTCTCTCACAAGGTCAACCACTTAGTTTCGTCGAACACAATACGGTTTCGAGTGGCATCGCCACAGATTTCAGAGAACGCGCACTTCCCATGGCACAGTATCGAACACTTAGTTTCGGATAGAACAATTAGTTTAAAATGGAACTAAGTTTCGCATCTGGAGTTTCCTCTCTCACAAGGTCGGCCACTTAGTTTCGTCGAACACATACGGTTTCGAGTAGCATCGCCACAGATTTCAGAGGACAGAGGCTTCCCCTGGCACAGTATCGAACACTTATTTTCAGATAGAACGAAAAGTTTAAAATGGAACAATGTTTCGTATCTGGAGTTTCCTGTCTCACAAGGTCGACCACTTAGTTTCGTCGAACACATACGGTTTCGAGTAGCATCGCCACAGATTTCAGAGAACAGGCGCTTCTCCTGGCACAGTATCGAACACTTAGTTTCAGATAGAACAATTAGTTTAAAATGGAACTATTTTTCGCATTTGGAGCTTCCTCTCTCGCAAGGTGGACCACTTAGTTTCGTCGAACACATACGGTTTCGAGTGGCATCGTCACACATTTCAGAGAACAGGCGCTTCTCCTGGCACGGTAACGAACACTTAGTTTCAGATAGAACAATTAGTTTAAAATGGAACAAAGCTTCGCATCTGGAGTTTCCTCTCTCGCAAGGTCGACCACTTGGTTTCGTCGAACACATACGGTTTCGAGTGGCATCGCTACACATTTCAGAGAACAGGCGCTTCTCCTGGCACAGTATCGAACACTTAGTTTCAGATAGAACGATTAGTTTAAAATGGAACTAAGTTTCGCATCTGGAGTTTCCTCCCTCACAAGGTCGACCACTTAGTTTCGTCGAACTCATACGGTTTCGAGTGGCATGGCCACAGATTTCAGAGAACAGGCGTTTCTCCCGGCACAGTATCGAACACTTAGTATCGGATAGAACAATTACTTTAAAATGGAACTAAGCTTCGCATCTGGAGTCTCCTCTCCCCAAAAGTTCGCCTTCTTAGTTTCGTCGAACACATACGGTTTCGAGTAGCATCGCCACAGATTTCAGGGAACAGGCGCTTCTCCTGGCACAGTATCGAGCACTTAGTTTCAGATAGAACAATTTGTTTAAAATGGAACTAAGTTTCGCATCTGGAGTTTCCTCTCCCACAAGGTCGACCACTTAGTTTCCTCGAACACATACGGTTTCGTGTAGCTTCGTCACAGATTTCAGAGAACAGGCGCTTCTCCTGGCACAGTATCGAACACTTAGTTTCAGATAGAACGATTAGTTTAAAATGGAACTAAGTTTCGCATCTGGAGATTCTTCTCTCACATGGTCGAACACTTAGTTTCGTCGAACACACACGGTTTCGAGTAGCATCGACACAGATTTCAGAGAACACGCGCTTCTCCAGGCACAGTATCGAACACTTAGTTTCAAATAGAACAATTAGTTTAAAATGGAACTAAATTTCGCATCTGGAGTTTCCTCTCTCACAAGGTCGGCCACTTAGTTTCGTCGAACACATACGGTTTCGAGTAGCATCGCCACACATTTCAGAGAACAGGCGCTTCTCCTGGCACAGTATCGAACACTTAGTTTCAGATAGAACAATTAGTTTTAAATGGAACTAAGTTTCGCATTTGTAGTTTCCTCTCTCACAAGTTCGACCACTTAGTTTCGTCGAACAGATACAGTTTCGAGTAGCATCGCCACCGATTTCAGAGAACAGGCGTTTCTCCTGGCACAGTGTCGAACACTTAGTTATAGATAGAACAATTAGTTTAAAATGGTACTAAATTTCGCATCTGGAATTTCTTCCCTCACAAGGCGACCACTTAATTTCGTCGAACAGATACGGTTTCGAGTAGCATCGCCACTGATCTCAGAGAACCGGCGCTACTCCTGGCACAGTATCGAACACTTAGTTATATATAGAACACTTAGTTTAAAATGGAACTATGTTTCGCATCTGGAGTATCCTCTCTCACAAGGTCGGCAACTTAGTTTCGTCGAACACATACGGTTTCGAGTGGCATCATCACAGATTTCAGAGAACAGGCGCTTCTCCTGGCACATTATCGAACACTTAGTTTCAAATAGAACAATTAGTTTAAAATGGAACTAAGTTTCGCGTCTGGAGTTTTCTCTCTCAGAAGGTCGACCACTTAGTTTCGTCGAACACATGCGGTTTCGAGTAGCATCACGACAGATTTCAGAGAACAGGCGCTTCTCCTGGCAGATTATCGAACACTTAGTTTCAGATGGAACATTTGGTTTAAAATTGACTATGTTTCGCATCTGGAGTTTCCTCTCTCACAAGGTCGGCAACTTAGTTTCGTCGAACACATACGGTTTCGAGTGGCATCATCACAGATTTCAGAGAACAGGCGCTTCTCCTGGCACATTATCGAACACTTAGTTTCAAATAGAACAATTAGTTTAAAATGGAACTAATTTTCGCATCTGGAGTTACCTCCCTCACAAGGTCGACCATTTAGATTCGTCGAACACATACGGTTTCGAGTGGCATCGTCACACATTTCAGAGAACAGGCGCTTCTCCTGGCACAGTAACGAACACTTAGTTTCAGATAGAACAATTAGTTTAAAATGGAACTAAGTTTCGCATTTGGAGTTTCCTCTCTCACAAGTTCGACAACTTAGTTTCGTCGAACACATACGGTTTCGAGTGGCATCGCCACAGATTTCAGAGAACGGGCGCTTCTCCTGGCACATTATCGAGCACTTAGTTTCAGGTAGAACAATTTGTTTAAATTGGACCTATGTTTCGCATTTGGAGTTTCCTCTCTCACAAGTTCGACCACTTAGTTTCGATGAATACGTACGGTTTCGAGTAGCATCGCCACCGATTTCAGAGAACAGGCACTTCCCCTGGCGCAGTATCGAACACTCAGTTACAGATAGAACTATTAGTTTAAATTGGACCTATGTTTCGCATTTGGCGTTTCCTCTCTCACAAGTTCGACCACTTTGTTTCGTCGAACACATACGGTTTCGAGTGGCACCGCCACAGATTTCAGAGAACAGGCGCCAATCCTGGCACAGTATCGAACAGTTAGTTTCAGATAGAACAATTAGTTTAAAATGGAACTTAGTTTGGCATCTGGAGTTTCCTCTCTCACAAGGTCGGCCACTTAGTTTCGTCGAACACATACGGTTTCGAGTGGCATCGCCACAGATTTCACAGAACAGCCGCTTCTCCTGGCACAGTATCGAACACTTAGTTTCAGAGAGAACAATTAGTTTAAAATTGAACTATGTTTCGCATCTGGAGTTTCCTCTTTCACAAGGTCGGCCACTTAGTTTCGTCGAACACATACGGTTTCGAGTAGCATCGCCACAGATTTCAGAGAACAGGCGCCTCTCCTGGCACAGTATCGAACACTTAGTTTCAGATAGAACAATTAGTTTAAAATGGAAGTAAGTTTCGCATCTGCAGTTTCCTCTCTCACAAGGTCGACCACTTAGTTTCGTCGAACACATACGGTTTCGAGTAGCATCGCCACAGATTTCAGAGAACAGGCGCTTCTCCTGGCAAAGTATCAAAAACTTAGTTTCAGATAGAACAATTAGTTTAAAATGGAACTAAGTTTCGCATCTGGAGTTTCCTCCCTCACAAGGTCGGCCACTTAGTTTCGTCGAACACATACGTTTTCGAGTAGCATCGCCACAGATTTCAGAGAACGGGCGCTTCTCCTGGCACATTATCGAGCACTTAGTTTCAGGTAGAACAATTTGTTTAAATTGGACCTATGTTTCGCATTTGGAGTTTCCTCTCTCACAAGTTCGGCCACTTAGTTTCGTCGAACACATACGGTTTCGAGTAGCATCGCCACAGATTTCAGAGAACAGGCGCCTCTCCTGGCACAGTATCGAACACTTAGTTTCAGATAGAACAATTAGTTTAAAATGGAAGTAAGTTTCGCATCTGCAGTTTCCTCTCTCACAAGGTCGACCACTTAGTTTCGTCGAACACATACGGTTTCGAGTAGCATCGCCACAGATTTCAGAGAACAGGCGCTTCTCCTGGCAAAGTATCAAAAACTTAGTTTCAGATAGAACAATTAGTTTAAAATGGAACTAAGTTTCGCATCTGGAGTTTCCTCCCTCACAAGGTCGGCCACTTAGTTTCGTCGAACACATACGGTTTCGAGTGGCATCGCCACAGATTTCACAGAACAGCCGCTTCTCCTGGCACAGTATCGAACACTTAGTTTCAGAGAAAACAATTAGTTTAAAATTGAACTATATTTCGCATCTGGAGTTTCCACTCTCACAAGGTCGGCCACTTAGTTTCGTCGAACACATACGGTTTCGAGTAGCATCGCCACAGATTTCAGTGAACAGGCGCTTCTCCTGGCACAGTATCGAACACTTAGTTTCAGATAGAACAATTAGTTTAAAATGGAACTATTTTTCGCATTTGGAGCTTCCTCTCTCGCAAGGTGGACCACTTAGTTTCGTCGAACACATACGGTTTCGAGTGGCATCGTCACACATTTCAGAGAACAGGCGCTTCTCCTGGCACAGTAACGAACACTTAGTTTCAGATAGAACAATTAGTTTAAAATGGAACTAAGTTTCGCATTTGGAGTTTCCTCTCTCACAAGTTCGATTACTTAGTTTCGTCGAACACATACGGTTTCGAGTGGCATCGCCACAGATTTCAGAGAACGGGCGCTTCTCCTGGCACATTATCGAGCACTTAGTTTCAGGTAGAACAATTTGTTAAATTGGACCTATGTTTCGCATTTGGAGTTTCCTCTCTCACAAGTTCGACCACTTAGTTTCGATGAATACATACGGTTTCGAGTAGCATCGCCACCGATTTCAGAGAACAGGCACTTCCCCTGGCGCAGTATCGAACACTCAGTTACAGATAGAACTATTAGTTTAAATTGGACCTATGTTTCGCATTTGGCGTTTCCTCTCTCACAAGTTCGACCACTTAGTTTCGTCGAACACATACGGTTTCGAGTGGCACCGCCACAGATTTCAGAGAACAGGCGCCAATCCTGGCACAGTATCGAACAGTTAGTTTCAGATAGAACAATTAGTTTAAAATGGAACTTAGTTTGGCATCTGGAGTTTCCTCTCTCACAAGGTCGGCCACTTAGTTTCGTCGAACACATACGGTTTCGAGTGGCATCGCCACAGATTTCACAGAACAGCCGCTTCTCCTGGCACAGTATCGAACACTTAGTTTCAGAGAGAACAATTAGTTTAAAATTGAACTATGTTTCGCATCTGGAGTTTCCTCTCTCACAAGGTCGGCCACTTAGTTTCGTCGAACACATACGGTTTCGAGTAGCATCGCCACAGATTTCAGAGAACAGGCGCTTCTCCTGGCACAGTATCGAACACTTAGTTTCAGATAGAACAATTAGTTTAAAATGGAAGTAAGTTTCGCATCTGCAGTTTCCTCTCTCACAAGGTCGACCACTTAGTTTCGTCGAACACATACGGTTTCGAGTAGCATCGCCACAGATTTCAGAGAACAGGCGCTTCTCCTGGCAAAGTATCAAAAACTTAGTTTCAGATAGAACAATTAGTTTAAAATGGAACTAAGTTTCGCATCTGGAGTTTCCTCCCTCACAAGGTCGGCCACTTAGTTTCGTCGAACACATACGGTTTCGAGTAGCATCGCCACAGATTTCAGAGAACAGGCGCCTCTCCTGGCACAGTATCGAACACTTAGTTTCAGATAGAACAATTAGTTTAAAATGGAAGTAAGTTTCGCATCTGCAGTTTCCTCTCTCACAAGGTCGGCCACTTAGTTTCGTCGAACACATACGGTTTCGAGTGGCATCGCCACAGATTTCAGAGAACAGGCGCTTCTCCTGGCACAGTATCGAACACTTAGTTTCAGAAGGAACATTTAGTTTAAAATGGAACTAAGTTTTGCATCTGGAGTTTCCTCTCTCACAAGGTCCACCACTTAGTTTCGTCGAACTCATACGGTTTCGAGTGGCATCGCCACAGATTTCAGAGAACAGGCGCTTATCCTGACACTGTATCGAACACTTAGTTTCAGGTAGAACAATTAGTTTAAAATGGAAGTAAATTTCGCATCTGGAGTTTCCTCTCTCACAAGGTCGACAACTTAGTTTCGTCGAACAAATACGGTTTCAAGTGGCATCGCCACAGATTTCAGTGAACAGACGCTTCTACTGGCACAGTATCGAACACATAGTTTCAGATAGAACAATTAGTTTAAAATGGAAATAAGTTTCGCTGCTGGAGTTTCCTCTCTCACAAGGTCGACCACTTAGTTTCGTCGAACACATACAGTTCCGAGTGGTATCGCCACAGATTTCGCAGAACGGCGTTTCTCCTGGCACATTATCGAACACATAGTTTCAGATAGAACAATTAGTTTAAAATGGAACTAAGTTTCGCATCTGCAGTTTCCTCTCTCACAAGGTCGACCACTTAGTTTCGTCGAACACATACGGTTTCGAGTGGCAACGCCACATAATTCAGAGGACAGGCGCTTCTCCTGGCACAGTATCGAAAACTTAGTTTCAGATAGAACAATTAGTTTAAAATGGAACTAAGTTTCGCTTCTGGAGTGTCCTCTCTCACAAGGTCGACCACTTAGTTTCGTCGGACACATACGGTTTCGAGTGGCATCGCCACACATTTCAGAGAACAGGCGCTTCTCCTGGCAAAATATCAAAAACTTAGTTTCAGATAGAACAATTAGTTTAAAATGGAACTAAGTTTCGCATCTGGAGTTTCCTCCCTCACAAGGTCGGCCACTTAGTTTCGTCGAACACATACGGTTTCGAGTGGCATCGCCACAGATTTCACACAACAGCCGCTTCTCCTGGCACAGTATCGAACACTTAGTTTCAGAGAAAACAATTAGTTTAAAATTGAACTATATTTCGCATCTGGAGTTTCCACTCTCACAAGGTCGGCCACTTAGTTTCGTCGAACACATACGGTTTCGAGTGGCATCGCCACAGATTTCAGAGAACAGGCGCTTCTCCTGGCACAGTATCGAACACTTAGTTTCAGAAGGAACATTTAGTTTAAAATGGAACTAAGTTTTGCATCTGGAGTTTCCTCTCTCACAAGGTCCACCACTTAGTTTCGTCGAACTCATACGGTTTCGAGTGGCATCGCCACAGATTTCAGAGAACAGGCGCTTATCCTGACACTGTATCGAACACTTAGTTTCAGATAGAACAATTAGTTTAAAATGGAACTAAGTTTCGCATCTGGAGTTTCCTCCCTCACAAGGTCGGCCACTTAGTTTCGTCGAACACATACGGTTTCGAGTGGCATCGCCTCAGATTTCACAGAACAGCCGCTTCTCCTGGCACAGTATCGAACACTTAGTTTCAGAGAAAACAATTAGTTTAAAATTGAACTATATTTCGCATCTGGAGTTTCCACTCTCACAAGGTCGGCCACTTAGTTTCGTCGAACACATACGGTTTCGAGTGGCATCGCCACAGATTTCAGAGAACAGGCGCTTCTCCTGGCACAGTATCGAACACTTAGTTTCAGAAGGAACATTTAGTATAAAATGGAACTAAGTTTTGCATCTGGAGTTTCCTCTCTCACAAGGTCCACCACTTAGTTTCGTCGAACTCATACGGTTTCGAGTGGCATCGCCACAGATTTCAGAGAACAGGCGCTTATCCTGACACTGTATCGAACACTTAGTTTCAGGTAGAACAATTAGTTTAAAATGGAAGTAAATTTCGCATCTGGAGTTTCCTCTCTCACAAGGTCGACAACTTAGTTTCGTCGAACAAATACGGTTTCAAGTGGCATCGCCACAGATTTCAGTGAACAGACGCTTCTACTGGCACAGTATCGAACACATAGTTTCAGATAGAACAATTAGTTTAAAATGGAAATAAGTTTCGCTGCTGGAGTTTCCTCTCTCACAAGGTCGACCACTTAGTTTCGTCGAACACATACAGTTCCGAGTGGTATCGCCACAGATTTCGCAGAACGGCGTTTCTCCTGGCACATTATCGAACACTTATTTTCAGATAGAACGAATAGTTTAAAATGGAACAATGTTTCGTATCTGGAGTTTCCTGTCTCACAAGGTCGACCACTTAGTTTCGTCGAACACATACGGTTTCGAGTAGCATCGCCACAGATTTCAGAGAACAGGCGTTTCTCCTGGCACACTGTCGAACACTTAGTTTCAGATAGAACAATTAGTTTCAAATGGAACTAAGTTTCGCTTCTGGAGTGTCCTCTCTCACAAGGTCGACCACTTAGTTTCGTCGGACACATACGGTTTCGAGTGGCATCGCCACACATTTCAGAGAACAGGCGCTTCTCCTAGCACACTATCGAACACTTAGTTTCAGATAGAACTATTAGTTTAAAATGGTACTAAGTTTCGCATCTGGAGTTTCCTCTCTCACAAGGCGACCACTTAGTTTCGTGGACCACATACCGTTTCGAGGGGCATCGCCACAGATTTCAGAGAACAGGCGCTTCTCCTGGCACAGTATCGAACACTTAGTTTCAGATAGAACAATTAGTTTAAAATGGAACTATGTTCCGCATCTGGTGAATCCTCTCTCACAAGGTCGACCACTTAGTTTCGTCGAACACATACGGTTTCGAGTGCCATCGCTACACATTTCAGAGAACAGGCGCTTCTCCTGGCACAGTATCGAACAATTAGTTTCAGATAGAACAATTAGTTTAAAATGGAACTAAGTTTCGCATCCGTAGTTTCCTCTCTCACAAGGTCAACCACTTAGTTTCGTCGAACACAATACGGTTTCGAGTGGCATCGCCACAGATTTCAGAGAACGCGCACTTCCCCTGGCACAGTATCGAACACTTAGTTTCGGATAGAACAATTAGTTTAAAATGGAACTAAGTTTCGCATCTGGAGTTTCCTCTCTCACAAGGTCGGCCACTTAGTTTCGTCGGACACATACGGTTTCGAGTGGCATCGCCACACATTTCAGAGAACAGGCGCTTCTCCTAGCACACTATCGAACACTTAGTTTCAGATAGAACTATTAGTTTAAAATGGTACTAAGTTTCGCATCTGGAGTTTCCTCTCTCACAAGGCGACCACTTAGTTTCGTGGACCACATACCGTTTCGAGGGGCATCGCCACAGATTTCAGAGAACAGGCGCTTCTCCTGGCACATTATCGAGCACTTAGTTTCAGGTAGAACAATTTGTTTAAATTGGACCTATGTTTCGCATTTGGAGTTTCCTCTCTCACAAGTTCGACCACTTAGTTTCGATGAATACGTACGGTTTCGAGTAGCATCGCCACCGATTTCAGAGAACAGGCACTTCCCCTGGCGCAGTATCGAACACTCAGTTACAGATAGAACTATTAGTTTAAATTGGACCTATGTTTCGCATTTGGCGTTTCCTCTCTCACAAGTTCGACCACTTTGTTTCGTCGAACACATACGGTTTCGAGTGGCACCGCCACAGATTTCAGAGAACAGGCGCCAATCCTGGCACAGTATCGAACAGTTAGTTTCAGATAGAACAATTAGTTTAAAATGGAACTTAGTTTGGCATCTGGAGTTTCCTCTCTCACAAGGTCGGCCACTTAGTTTCGTCGAACACATACGGTTTCGAGTGGCATCGCCACAGATTTCACAGAACAGCCGCTTCTCCTGGCACAGTATCGAACACTTAGTTTCAGAGAGAACAATTAGTTTAAAATTGAACTATGTTTCGCATCTGGAGTTTCCTCTTTCACAAGGTCGGCCACTTAGTTTCGTCGAACACATACGGTTTCGAGTAGCATCGCCACAGATTTCAGAGAACAGGCGCCTCTCCTGGCACAGTATCGAACACTTAGTTTCAGATAGAACAATTAGTTTAAAATGGAAGTAAGTTTCGCATCTGCAGTTTCCTCTCTCACAAGGTCGACCACTTAGTTTCGTCGAACACATACGGTTTCGAGTAGCATCGCCACAGATTTCAGAGAACAGGCGCTTCTCCTGGCAAAGTATCAAAAACTTAGTTTCAGATAGAACAATTAGTTTAAAATGGAACTAAGTTTCGCATCTGGAGTTTCCTCCCTCACAAGGTCGGCCACTTAGTTTCGTCGAACACATACGGTTTCGAGTGGCATCGCCACAGATTTCACAGAACAGCCGCTTCTCCTGGCACAGTATCGAACACTTAGTTTCAGAGAAAACAATTAGTTTAAAATTGAACTATATTTCGCATCTGGAGTTTCCACTCTCACAAGGTCGGCCACTTAGTTTCGTCGAACACATACGGTTTCGAGTAGCATCGCCACAGATTTCAGTGAACAGGCGCTTCTCCTGGCACAGTATCGAACACTTAGTTTCAGATAGAACAATTAGTTTAAAATGGAACTATTTTTCGCATTTGGAGCTTCCTCTCTCGCAAGGTGGACCACTTAGTTTCGTCGAACACATACGGTTTCGAGTGGCATCGTCACACATTTCAGAGAACAGGCGCTTATCCTGGCACAGTAACGAACACTTAGTTTCAGATAGAACAATTAGTTTAAAATGGAACTAAGTTTCGCATTTGGAGTTTCCTCTCTCACAAGTTCGATTACTTAGTTTCGTCGAACACATACGGTTTCGAGTGGCATCGCCACAGATTTCAGAGAACGGGCGCTTCTCCTGGCACATTATCGAGCACTTAGTTTCAGGTAGAACAATTTGTTAAATTGGACCTATGTTTCGCATTTGGAGTTTCCTCTCTCACAAGTTCGACCACTTAGTTTCGATGAATACATACGGTTTCGAGTAGCATCGCCACCGATTTCAGAGAACAGGCACTTCCCCTGGCGCAGTATCGAACACTCAGTTACAGATAGAACTATTAGTTTAAATTGGACCTATGTTTCGCATTTGGCGTTTCCTCTCTCACAAGTTCGACCACTTAGTTTCGTCGAACACATACGGTTTCGAGTGGCACCGCCACAGATTTCAGAGAACAGGCGCCAATCCTGGCACAGTATCGAACAGTTAGTTTCAGATAGAACAATTAGTTTAAAATGGAACTTAGTTTGGCATCTGGAGTTTCCTCTCTCACAAGGTCGGCCACTTAGTTTCGTCGAACACATACGGTTTCGAGTGGCATCGCCACAGATTTCACAGAACAGCCGCTTCTCCTGGCACAGTATCGAACACTTAGTTTCAGAGAGAACAATTAGTTTAAAATTGAACTATGTTTCGCATCTGGAGTTTCCTCTCTCACAAGGTCGGCCACTTAGTTTCGTCGAACACATACGGTTTCGAGTAGCATCGCCACAGATTTCAGAGAACAGGCGCCTCTCCTGGCACAGTATCGAACACTTAGTTTCAGATAGAACAATTAGTTTAAAATGGAAGTAAGTTTCGCATCTGCAGTTTCCTCTCTCACAAGGTCGACCACTTAGTTTCGTCGAACACATACGGTTTCGAGTAGCATCGCCACAGATTTCAGAGAACAGGCGCTTCTCCTGGCAAAGTATCAAAAACTTAGTTTCAGATAGAACAATTAGTTTAAAATGGAACTAAGTTTCGCATCTGGAGTTTCCTCCCTCACAAGGTCGGCCACTTAGTTTCGTCGAACACATACGGTTTCGAGTAGCATCGCCACAGATTTCAGAGAACAGGCGCCTCTCCTGGCACAGTATCGAACACTTAGTTTCAGATAGAACAATTAGTTTAAAATGGAAGTAAGTTTCGCATCTGCAGTTTCCTCTCTCACAAGGTCGGCCACTTAGTTTCGTCGAACACATACGGTTTCGAGTGGCATCGCCACAGATTTCAGAGAACAGGCGCTTCTCCTGGCACAGTATCGAACACTTAGTTTCAGAAGGAACATTTAGTTTAAAATGGAACTAAGTTTTGCATCTGGAGTTTCCTCTCTCACAAGGTCCACCACTTAGTTTCGTCGAACTCATACGGTTTCGAGTGGCATCGCCACAGATTTCAGAGAACAGGCGCTTATCCTGACACTGTATCGAACACTTAGTTTCAGGTAGAACAATTAGTTTAAAATGGAAGTAAATTTCGCATCTGGAGTTTCCTCTCTCACAAGGTCGACAACTTAGTTTCGTCGAACAAATACGGTTTCAAGTGGCATCGCCACAGATTTCAGTGAACAGACGCTTCTACTGGCACAGTATCGAACACATAGTTTCAGATAGAACAATTAGTTTAAAATGGAAATAAGTTTCGCTGCTGGAGTTTCCTCTCTCACAAGGTCGACCACTTAGTTTCGTCGAACACATACAGTTCCGAGTGGTATCGCCACAGATTTCGCAGAACGGCGTTTCTCCTGGCACATTATCGAACACATAGTTTCAGATAGAACAATTAGTTTAAAATGGAACTAAGTTTCGCATCTGCAGTTTCCTCTCTCACAAGGTCGACCACTTAGTTTCGTCGAACACATACGGTTTCGAGTGGCAACGCCACATAATTCAGAGGACAGGCGCTTCTCCTGGCACAGTATCGAAAACTTAGTTTCAGATAGAACAATTAGTTTAAAATGGAACTAAGTTTCGCATCTGGAGTGTCCTCTCTCACAAGGTCGACCACTTAGTTTCGTCGGACACATACGGTTTCGAGTGGCATCGCCACACATTTCAGAGAACAGGCGCTTCTCCTGGCAAAATATCAAAAACTTAGTTTCAGATAGAACAATTAGTTTAAAATGGAACTAAGTTTCGCATCTGGAGTTTCCTCCCTCACAAGGTCGGCCACTTAGTTTCGTCGAACACATACGGTTTCGAGTGGCATCGCCACAGATTTCACACAACAGCCGCTTCTCCTGGCACAGTATCGAACACTTAGTTTCAGAGAAAACAATTAGTTTAAAATTGAACTATGTTTCGCATCTGGAGTTTCCACTCTCACAAGGTCGGCCACTTAGTTTCGTCGAACACATACGGTTTCGAGTGGCATCGCCACAGATTTCAGAGAACAGGCGCTTCTCCTGGCACAGTATCGAACACTTAGTTTCAGAAGGAACATTTAGTTTAAAATGGAACTAAGTTTTGCATCTGGAGTTTCCTCTCTCACAAGGTCCACCACTTAGTTTCGTCGAACTCATACGGTTTCGAGTGGCATCGCCACAGATTTCAGAGAACAGGCGCTTATCCTGACACTGTATCGAACACTTAGTTTCAGATAGAACAATTAGTTTAAAATGGAACTAAGTTTCGCATCTGGAGTTTCCTCTCTCACAAGGTCGGCCACTTAGTTTCGTCGAACACATACGGTTTCGAGTGGCATCGCCTCAGATTTCACAGAACAGCCGCTTCTCCTGGCACAGTATCGAACACTTAGTTTCAGAGAAAACAATTAGTTTAAAATTGAACTATATTTCGCATCTGGAGTTTCCACTCTCACAAGGTCGGCCACTTAGTTTCGTCGAACACATACGGTTTCGAGTGGCATCGCCACAGATTTCAGAGAACAGGCGCTTCTCCTGGCACAGTATCGAACACTTAGTTTCAGAAGGAACATTTAGTTTAAAATGGAACTAAGTTTTGCATCTGGAGTTTCCTCTCTCACAAGGTCCACCACTTAGTTTCGTCGAACTCATACGGTTTCGAGTGGCATCGCCACAGATTTCAGAGAACAGGCGCTTATCCTGACACTGTATCGAACACTTAGTTTTAGGTAGAACAATTAGTTTAAAATGGAAGTAAATTTCGCATCTGGAGTTTCCTCTCTCACAAGGTCGACAACTTAGTTTCGTCGAACAAATACGGTTTCAAGTGGCATCGCCACAGATTTCAGTGAACAGACGCTTCTACTGGCACAGTATCGAACACATAGTTTCAGATAGAACAATTAGTTTAAAATGGAAATAAGTTTCGCATCTGGAGTTTCCTCTCTCACAAGGTCGACCACTTAGTTTCGTCGAACACATACAGTTCCGAGTGGTATCGCCACAGATTTCGCAGAACGGCGTTTCTCCTGGCACATTATCGAACACTTATTTTCAGATAGAACGAATAGTTTAAAATGGAACAATGTTTCGTATCTGGAGTTTCCTGTCTCACAAGGTCGACCACTTAGTTTCGTCGAACACATACGGTTTCGAGTAGCATCGCCACAGATTTCAGAGAACAGGCGTTTCTCCTGGCACACTGTCGAACACTTAGTTTCAGATAGAACAATTAGTTTCAAATGGAACTAAGTTTCGCTTCTGGAGTGTCCTCTCTCACAAGGTCGACCACTTAGTTTCGTCGGACACATACGGTTTCGAGTGGCATCGCCACACATTTCAGAGAACAGGCGCTTCTCCTAGCACAGTATCGAACACTTAGTTTCAGATAGAACTATTAGTTTAAAATGGTACTAAGTTTCGCATCTGGAGTTTCCTCTCTCACAAGGCGACCACTTAGTTTCGTGGACCACATACCGTTTCGAGGGGCATCGCCACAGATTTCAGAGAACAGGCGCTTCTCCTGGCACAGTATCGAACACTTAGTTTCAGATAGAACAATTAGTTTAAAATGGAACTATGTTCCGCATCTGGTGAATCCTCTCTCACAAGGTCGACCACTTAGTTTCGTCGAACACATACGGTTTCGAGTGCCATCGCTACACATTTCAGAGAACAGGCGCTTCTCCTGGCACAGTATCGAACACTTAGTTTCAGATAGAACAATTAGTTTAAAATGGAACTAAGTTTCGCATCCGTAGTTTCCTCTCTCACAAGGTCAACCACTTAGTTTCGTCGAACACAATACGGTTTCGAGTGGCATCGCCACAGATTTCAGAGAACGCGCACTTCCCCTGGCACAGTATCGAACACTTAGTTTCGGATAGAACAATTAGTTTAAAATGGAACTAAGTTTCGCATCTGGAGTTTCCTCTCTCACAAGGTCGGCCACTTAGTTTCGTCGAACACATACGGTTTCGAGTAGCATCGCCACAGATTTCAGAGGACAGAGGCTTCCCCTGGCACAGTATCGAACACTTATTTTCAGATAGAACGAAAAGTTTAAAATGGAACAATGTTTCGTATCTGGAGTTTCCTGTCTCACAAGGTCGACCACTTAATTTCGTCGAACACATACGGTTTCGAGTAGCATCGCCACAGATTTCAGAGAACAGGCCTTTCTCCTGACACACTGTCGAACACTTAGTTTCAGATAGAACAATTAGTTTCAAATGGAACTAAGTTTCGCTTCTGGAGTGTCCTGTCTCACAAGGTCGACCACTTAGTTTCGTCGAACACATACGGTTTCGAGTAGCATCGCCACAGATTTCAGAGAACAGGCGCTTCTCCTGGCACATTATCGAACACTTAGTTACAGATAGAACAATTAGTTTAAAATGCCACTATGTTTCGCATCTGGAGTTTCCTCTCTCACAACTTCGGCCACTTAGTTTCGTCGAACACATACGGTTTCGAGTGGTATCGCCACAGATTTCAGAGAACAGGCGCTTCTCCTGGCACATTATCGCACACTTAGTTCAGATAGAAAAATTAGTTTAAATGGACCTATGTTTCGCATTTGGTGTTTCTTCTCTCACAAGGTCGACCACTTAGTTTCGTCGAACACATACGGTTTCGAGCAGCATCGCGACAGATTTCAGAGTACAGGCGCTTCTCCTGGCACAGTAATGAACACTTAGTTTCAGATAGAACAATTTGTCTAAAATGGAACAAAGCTTCGCATCTGGAGTTTCCTCTCTCACAAGGTCGACAACTCAGTTTCGTCGAACACATACGGTTTCGAGTGGCATCGCCACAGATTTCAGAGAACTGGCGTTTCTCCTGTCACACTACCGAACACTTAGTTTCAGCTAGAGCGATTAGTTTAAAATGGAACTAAGTTTCGCATCTGGAGTTTCCTCTCTCACAAGGTCGACCACTTAGTTTCGCCGAACACATACGGTTTCGAGTAGCATCGCCACAGATTTCAGAGAACAGGCGCTTCTCCTGGCACTGTATCGAACACTTAGTTTCAGACAGAACAATTAGTTTAAAATGGAACAAAGTTTCGCATCTGGAGTTTCCTCTCTCACAAGGTCGACCACTTAGTTTCGTCGAACGCATACGGTTTCGGGTGGCATCGCCACAGATTTCAGAGAAGAAGCGCTTCTCCTGGCACACTATCGAACACTTAGCTTCAGATAGAAAAATTAGTTTAAAATGGACCTATGTTTCGCATTTGGTGTTTCTTCTCTCACAAGGTCGACCACTTAATTTCGTCGAACACATTCGGTTTCGAGTAGGATCGCCACAGATTTCAGAGAACGGGCGCTACTCCTGGCACAGTATCGAACACTTAGTTTCAGAGAGAACAATTAGTTTAAAATGGAACTATATTTCACATTTGGAGTTTCCTCGCTCACAAGGTGGACCACTTAGTTTCGTCAAACACATACGGTTTCGAGTAGCATCGCCACAGATTTCAGAGAGCAGGCGCTTCTTCTGGCACAGTATCGAACACTTAGTTTCAGATGGAACAATTAGTTTAAAATGGCACTAAGTTTCGCGTCTGGAGTTTCCTCTCTCACAAGGCGACCACTTAGTTTCGTGGACCACATACCGTTTCGAGGGGCATCGCCACAGATTTCAGAGAACAGGCGCTTCTCCTAGCACACTATCGAACACTTAGTTTCAGATAGAACTATTAGTTTAAAATGGTACTAAGTTTCGCATCTGGAGTTTCCTCTCTCACAAGGCGACCACTTAGTTTCGCGGACCACATACCGTTTCGAGGGGCATCGCCACAGATTTCAGAGAACAGGCGCTTCTCCTGGCACAGTATCGAACACTTAGTTTCAGATAGAACAATTAGTTTAAAATGGAACTATGTTCCGCATCTGGTGAATCCTCTCTCACAAGGTCGACCACTTAGTTTCGTCGAACACATACTGTTTCGAGTGCCATCGCTACACATTTCAGAGAACAGGCGCTTCTCCTGGCACAGTGTCGAACACATAGTTTCAGATAGAACAATTAGTTTAAAATGGAACTAAGTTTCGCATCCGTAGTTTCCTCTCTCACAAGGTCAACCACTTAGTTTCGTCGAACACAATACGGTTTCGAGTGGCATCGCCACAGATTTCAGAGAACGCGCACTTCCCCTGGCACAGTATCGAACACTTAGTTTCGGATAGAACAATTAGTTTAAAATGGAACTAAGTTTCGCATCTGGAGTTTCCTCTCTCACAAGGTCGGCCACTTAGTTTCGTCGAACACATACGGTTTCGAGTAGCATCGCCACAGATTTCAGAGGACAGAGGCTTCCCCTGGCACAGTATCGAACACTTATTTTCAGATAGAACGAAAAGTTTAAAATGGAACAATGTTTCGTATCTGGAGTTTCCTGTCTCACAAGGTCGACCACTTAGTTTCGTCGAACACATACGGTTTCGAGTAGCATCGCCACAGATTTCAGAGAACAGGCGCTTCTCCTGGCACAGTATCGAACACTTAGTTTCAGATAGAACAATTAGTTTAAAATGGAACTATTTTTCGCATTTGGAGCTTCCTCTCTCGCAAGGTGGACAACTTAGTTTCGTCGAACACATACGGTTTCGAGTGGCATCGTCACACATTTCAGAGAACAGGCGCTTCTCCTGGCACGGTAACGAACACTTAGTTTCAGATAGAACAATTAGTTTAAAATGGAACAAAGCTTCGCATCTGGAGTTTCCTCTCTCGCAAGGTCGACCACTTGGTTTCGTCGAACACATACGGTTTCGAGTGGCATCGCTACACATTTCAGAGAACAGGCGCTTCTCCTGGCACAGTATCGAACACTTAGTTTCAGATAGGATTATTAGTTTAAAATGGAACTAAATTTGCAATTTAGAGTTTCCTCTCTCACAAGGTCGACCACTTAGTTTCGTCGAACTCATACGGATTCGAGCGGCATCGCCACAGATTTCAGAGAACAGGCGCTTCTCCTGGCACAGTATCAAAAACTTAGGTTCAGATAGAACAATTAGTTTAAAATGGAACAATATTTCGCATCTGGAGTTTCCTCCACAGTATCGAATACTTAGTTTCAGATGGACAATTAGTTTAAAATTGAACTATGTTTCGCATCTGAAGTTTCCTCTCTAACAAGGTCGACCACTTAGTTTCGCCGAACACATACGGTTTCGAGTGGCATCGCCACAGATTTCAGAGAACAGGCGCTTCTACTGGCAGAGTATGGAATACTTAGTTTCAGATAGAACATTTAGTTTAAAATGGAAATATGTTTCGCATTTGGAGTTTCCTCCCTCACAAGGTCGACCACTTAGTTTCGTCGAAGATATACGGTTTCGAGTAGCATCGCCACAGATTTCAGAGGACAGGGGCTTCCCCTGGCACAGTATCGAACACTTAATTTCAGATAGAACGAATAGTTTAAAATGGAACAATGTTTCGTATCTGGAGTTTCCTGTCTCACAAGGTCGACCACTTAGTTTCGTCGAACACATACGGTTTCGAGTAGCATCGCCACAGATTTCAGAGAACAGGCGTTTCTCCTGGCACACTGTCGAACACTTAGTTTCAGATAGAACAATTAGTTTCAAATGGAACTAAGTTTCGCTTCTGGAGTGTCCTCTCTCACAAGGTCGACCACTTAGTTTCGTCGGACACATACGGTTTCGAGTGGCATCGCCACACATTTCAGAGAACAGGCGCTTCTCCTAGCACACTATCGAACACTTAGTTTCAGATAGAACTATTAGTTTAAAATGGTACTAAGTTTCGCATCTGGAGTTTCCTCTCTCACAAGGCGACCACTTAGTTTCGTGGACCACATACCGTTTCGAGGGGCATCGCCACAGATTTCAGAGAACAGGCGCTTCTCCTGGCACAGTATCGAACACTTAGTTTCAGATAGAACAATTAGTTTAAAATGGAACTATGTTCCGCATCTGGTGAATCCTCTCTCACAAGGTCGACCACTTAGTTTCGTCGAACACATACTGTTTCGAGTGCCATCGCTACACATTTCAGAGAACAGGCGCTTCTCCTGGCACAGTGTCGAACACATAGTTTCAGATAGAACAATTAGTTTAAAATGGAACTAAGTTTCGCATCCGTAGTTTCCTCTCTCACAAGGTCAACCACTTAGTTTCGTCGAACACAATACGGTTTCGAGTAGCATCGCCACAGATTTCAGAGAACAGGCGCTTCTCCTGGCACAGTATCGAACGCTCAGTATCAGATAGAACAATTAGTTTAAAATGGAACTAAGCTTCGCATCTGGAGTTTCCTCTCTCACAAGGTCGACCATCTAGTTTCGTCGAACATATACGGTTTCGAGTAGCATCGCCACAGATTTCAGAGAACAGGCGCTTCTCCTGGCACAGTAACGAACACTTAGTTTCAGATAGAACAATTAGTTTAAAATGGAACTAAGTTTCGCATCTGGAGTTTCCTCTCTCACAAGGTCGACGACTTAGTTTCGTCGAATACATACGGTTTCGAGGGGAATCGCCACAGATTTCAGAGAACAGGCGTTTCGCCTGGCACAGTATCGGACCCATAGTTTTAGATAGAACAATTAGTTTAAAATGGTACTAAATTTCGCATCTGGAGTTTCCTCTCTCAGAAGGCGGCCACTTAGTTTCCGGGAACACATTCGGTTTCGAGTAGCATCGCCACAGATTTCAGAGAACAGGCGCTTCTCCTGGCACAGTATCGAACACTTAGTTTCAGATAGAACAATTAGTTTAAAATGGAACTAGGTTTCGCATCTGGAGTTTCCTCTCCCACAAGGTCGACAACATAGTTTCGTCGAACACATACGGTTTCGAGTGGCATGGCCACAGATTTCAGAGAACAGGCGCTTCTCCTGGCACAGTGTCGAACACTTAGTTTCAGATAGAACACTTAGTTTAAAATGGAAATATGTCTCGCATTTGGAGTTTCCCCCCTCACAAGGTCGACCACTTAGTTACGTCGAACACAAACGGTTGCGAGTAGCATCGCCACAGATTTCAGAGAACAGGCGCTTCTCCTGGCACAGTATCGAACACTTGGTTTCAGATAGAACAATTAGTTTAAAATGGTAGTAAGTTTCGCATCTGGAGTTTCCTCTCTCAAGGTCGACCACTTAGTTTCGCCGAACACATACGGTTTCGGGTGGCATCGCCACAGATTTCAGAGAACAGAGGCTCCTACAGGCACAGTATCGAACACATAGTTTCAGATAGAACAATTAGTTTAAAATGGAACTAATTTTCGCATCTGAAGTTTCCTCTCTCACAACGTCGACCAGTTTGTTTCGTCGAACACATACGGTTTCAAGTATCATCGTCACAGATTTCAGAGAACAGGCGCTTCTCCTGGCACAGTATCGAACACTTAGTTTCAGATAGAACAATTAGTTTAAAATGGAACTAAGTTTCGCATCTGGAGTTTCCTCTCTCACATGGTCGACCACTTAGTTTCGTCGAACACATACGGTTTCGAGTAGTGTCGCCACAGATTTCGCAGAACGGGAGTTTCTCCTGGCTCAGTATCGAACACTTAGTTTCAGATAGAACAATTAGTTTAAAATGCAACTATGTTTCGCATCTGGAGTTTCCTCTCTCACAAGGTCGGCCACTTAGTTTCGTAGAACACGTACGGTTTCGAGTGGTATCGCCACAGCTTTCAGAGAACAGGCGCTTCTCCTGGCACAGTATCCAACACTTAGTTTCAGATAGAACAATTAGTTTAAAATGGAACTAGGTTTCGCATCTGGAGTTTCCTCTCCCACAAGGTCGACAACATAGTTTCGTCGAACACATACGTTTTCGAGTGGCATGGCCACAGATTTAAGAGAACAGGCGCTTCTCCTGGCACAGTGTCGAACACTTAGTTTCAGATAGAACAATTAGTTTAAAATGGAACTAAGTTTCGCATCTGGAGTTTCCTCTCTCACAAGGTCGGCCACTTAGTTTCGTAGAACACGTACGGTTTCGAGTGGTATCGCCACAGCTTTCAGAGAACAGGCGCTTCTCCTGGCACAGTATCCAACACTTAGTTTCAGATAGAACAATTAGTTTAAAATGGAACTAGGTTTCGCATCTGGAGTTTCCTCTCTCAAGGTCGACCACTTAGTTTCGCCGAACACATACGGTTTCGAGTGGCATGGCCACAGATTTCAGAGAACAGGCGCTTCTCCTGGCACAGTGTCGAACACTTAGTTTCAGATAGAACACTTAGTTTAAAATGGAAATATGTCTCGCATTTGGAGTTTCCCCCCTCACAAGGTCGACCACTTAGTTACGTCGAACACAAACGGTTGCGAGTAGCATCGCCACAGATTTCAGAGAACAGGCGCTTCTCCTGGCACAGTATCGAACACTTGGTTTCAGATAGAACAATTAGTTTAAAATGGTAGTAAGTTTCGCATCTGGAGTTTCCTCTCTCAAGGTCGACCACTTAGTTTCGCCGAACACATACGGTTTCGGGTGGCATCGCCACAGATTTCAGAGAACAGAGGCTCCTACAGGCACAGTATCGAACACATAGTTTCAGATAGAACAATTAGTTTAAAATGGAACTAATTTTCGCATCTGAAGTTTCCTCCCTCACAACGTCGACCACTTAGTTTCGTCGAACACATACGGTTTCGAGTAGTGTCGCCACAGATTACGCAGAACGGGAGTTTCTCCTGGCGCAGTATCGAACACTTAGATTCAGATAGAACAATTAGTTTAAAATGGAACTAATTTTCGCATCTGAAGTTTCCTCTCTCACAACGTCGACCAGTTTGTTTCGTCGAACACATACGGTTTCAAGTATCATCGTCACAGATTTCAGAGAACAGGCGCTTCTCCTGGCACAGTATCGAACACTTAGTTTCAGATAGAACAATTAGTTTAAAATGGAACTAAGTTTCGCATCTGGAGTTTCCTCTCTCACATGGTCGACCACTTAGTTTCGTCGAACACATACGGTTTCGAGTAGTGTCGCCACAGATTTCGCAGAACGGGAGTTTCTCCTGGCTCAGTATCGAACACTTAGTTTCAGATAGAACAATTAGTTTAAAATGCAACTATGTTTCGCATCTGGAGTTTCCTCTCTCACAAGGTCGGCCACTTAGTTTCGTAGAACACGTACGGTTTCGAGTGGTATCGCCACAGCTTTCAGAGAACAGGCGCTTCTCCTGGCACAGTATCCAACACTTAGTTTCAGATAGAACAATTAGTTTAAAATGGAACTAGGTTTCGCATCTGGAGTTTCCTCTCCCACAAGGTCGACAACATAGTTTCGTCGAACACATACGTTTTCGAGTGGCATGGCCACAGATTTAAGAGAACAGGCGCTTCTCCTGGCACAGTGTCGAACACTTAGTTTCAGATAGAACAATTAGTTTAAAATGGAACTAAGTTTCGCATCTGGAGTTTCCTCTCTCACAAGGTCGGCCACTTAGTTTCGTAGAACACGTACGGTTTCGAGTGGTATCGCCACAGCTTTCAGAGAACAGGCGCTTCTCCTGGCACAGTATCCAACACTTAGTTTCAGATAGAACAATTAGTTTAAAATGGAACTAGGTTTCGCATCTGGAGTTTCCTCTCTCAAGGTCGACCACTTAGTTTCGCCGAACACATACGGTTTCGGGTGGCATCGCCACAGATTTCAGAGAACAGAGGCTCCTACAGGCACAGTATCGAACACATAGTTTCAGATAGAACAATTAGTTTAAAATGGAACTAATTTTCGCATCTGAAGTTTCCTCCCTCACAACGTCGACCACTTAGTTTCGTCGAACACATACGGTTTCGAGTAGTGTCGCCACAGATTACGCAGAACGGGAGTTTCTCCTGGCGCAGTATCGAACACTTAGATTCAGATAGAACAATTAGTTTAAAATGGAACTAATTTTCGCATCTGAAGTTTCCTCTCTCACAACGTCCACCACTTAGTTTCGTGGAACACGTACGGTTTCGAGCAGCATCGCCACAGATTTCAGAGAACAGGCGCTTTTCCTGGCACAGTATCGAACACTTAGTTTCAGGTAGAACAATCAGTTTAAAATGGAACTAAATTTCGCGTCTGGAGTTTCCCCTCTCACCATGTCGACCACTTAGTTTCGTCGAACACATACGGTTTCGAGTAGCATCGCCACCGATTTCAGAGAACAGACGCTTCTCCTGGCACAGTATCGGACACTTAGTATCAGATAGAACAATAAGTTTAAAATGGAACTATGTTTCGCATCTGGAAAATCCTCTCTCACAAGGTCAACCACTTAGTTTCGTCGAACACATACGGTTTCGAGTAGCATCGCCACCGATTTCATATAACAGAAGCTTCTCCTGGCTCAGTATCGAACACTTAGTATCAGAAAGAAAAATTAGTTTAAAATGGAACTAAGTTTCGGATTTGGAGTTTCCTCTCACAAAAGGTCGACCACTTAGTTTCGTCGAACACATACGGTTTCGAGTAGCATCGCCACTGATTTCAGAGAACAGGCGCTTCTCCTGGCACAGTATCGAACACTTAGATTCAGAAGGAACAGTTATTTTAAAATGGAACTAAGTTTCGCATCTGGAGTTTCCTCTCTCAAAAGGTCGACCACTTAGTTTCGTCGAACACATACGGTTTCGAGTAGCATCGCCACTGATTTCAGAGAACAGGCGCTTCTCCTGGCACAGGATCGAACACTTAGTTTCAGACAGAACAATTAGTTTAAAATGGAACTAAGTTTCGCATTTGGAGTTTCCTTTCTCACAAGGTCGACCACTTAGTTTCGTCGAACACATTCGGTTTCGAGTGGTATCGCCACAGAATTCAGAGAACAGGCGCTTCTCCTGGCAAAGGATCGAACACTTAGTTTCAGATAGAACAATTAGTTTAAAATGGCACTAAGTTTCGCGTCTGGAGTTTCCCCTCTCACCATGTCGACCACTTAGTTTCGTCGAACACATACGGTTTCGAGTAGCATCGCCACCGATTTCAGAGAACACACGCTTCTCCTGGCACAGTATCGGACACTTAGTATCAGATAGAACAATAAGTTTAAAATGGAACTATGTTTCGCATCTGGAAAATCCTCTCTCACAAGGTCAACCACTTAGTTTCGTCGAACACATACGGTTTCGAGTAGCATCGCCACTGATTTCAGAGAACAGGCGCTTCTCCTGGCACAGGATCGAACACTTAGTTTCAGATAGAACAATTAGTTTAAAATGGAACTAAGTTTCGCATTTGGAGTTTCCTCTCTCACAAGGTCGACCACTTAGTTTCGTCGAACACATTCGGTTTCGAGTGGTATCGCCACAGATTTCAGAGAACAGACGCTTCTCCTGGCACAGAATCGAACGCTTAGTTTCGGATAGAACAATTAGTTTAAAATGGAACTAAGTTTCGCATTTGGAGTTTCCTCTCTCACAAGGTCGACAACTTAGTTTCGTCGAACACATAGGGTTTCGAGTAGCATCGCCACAGATTTCAGAGAACAAGCGCTTCTGCTGGCACATTATCGAACACTTAGTTTCAGAGAGAACAATTAGTTTAAAATGGAACTATGTTTCGCATTTGGAGTTTCCTCTCTCACAAGGTCGACCACTTAGTTTCGTCGAACACATACGGTTTCGAGTTGTATCGCCCCAGTTTTCGCCGAACGAGAGTTTCTCCTGGCACAGTATCGACCACTCAGTTTTGTCGAACACATACGGTTTCGAGTAGCATCGCCACAGATTTCAGAGAACAGGCGCTTCTGCTGGCACAGTATCGAACACTTAGTTTCAGATAGAACAATTAGTTTAAAATGGCACTAAGTTTCGCGTCTGGAGTTTCCTCTCTCACAAGGTGGACCACTTAGTTTCGTCGCCCACATACTTTTTCGAGTAGCATCGCCACAGATTTCAGAGAACATGCGCTTCTCCTGGCACAGTATCGAACACTTAGTTTCGGATAGAAAAATTAGTTTTACATGAAACTAAATTTCACTTCTGGAGTTTCCTCTCTCACAAGGTCGACCACTTAGTTTCGTCGAACACATAGGGTTTCGAGTAGCATCGCCACAGATTTCAGAGAACAAGCGCTTCTGCTGGCACATTATCGAACACCTAGTTTCAGAGAGAACAATTAGTTTAAAATGGAACTATGTTTCGCATTTGTAGTTTCCTCTCTCACAAGGTCGACCACTTAGTTTCGTCGAACACATACGGTTTCGAGTTGTATCGCCACAGTTTTCGCCGAACGGGAGTTTCTCCTGGCACAGTATCGACCACTCAGTTTTGTCGAACACATACGGTTTCGAGTAGCATCGCCACAGATTTCAAAGAACAGGCGCTTTTCCTGGCACAGTATCGAACACTTAGTTTCAGGTAGAACAATCAGTTTAAAATGGAACTAAATTTCGCGTCTGGAGTTTCCCCTCTCACCATGTCGACCACTTAGTTTCGTCGAACACATACGGTTTCGAGTAGCATCGCCACCGATTTCATATAACAGACGCTTCTCCTGGCTCAGTATCGAATACTTAGTATCAGAAAGAAAAAATAGTTTAAAATGGAACTAAGTTTCGGATTTGGAGTTTCCTCTCACAAAAGGTCGACCACTTAGTTTCGTCGAAAACATACGGTTTCGAGTAGCATCGCCACTGATTTCAGAGAAAAGGCGCTTCTGCTGGCACAGTATCGAACACTTAGATTCAGAAGGAACAGTTATTTTAAAATGGAACTAAGTTTCGCATCTGGAGTTTCCTCTCTCAAAAGGTCGACCACTTAGTTTCGTCGAACACATACGGTTTCGAGTAGCATCGCCACAGATTTCAGAGAACAGGCGCTTCGCCTGGCACAGTACCGAACACTTAGTATCAGAAAGAAAAAATAGTTTAAAATGGAACTAAGTTTCGGATTTGGAGTTGCCTCTCACAAAAGGTCGACCACTTAGTTTCGTCGAAAACATACGGTTTCGAGTAGCATCGCCACCGATTTCAGAGAACAGACGCTTCTCCTGGCACAGTATCGGACACTTAGTATCAGATAGAACAATAAGTTTAAAATGGAACTATGTTTCGCATCTGGAAAATCCTCTCTCACAAGGTCAACCACTTAGTTTCGTCGAACACATACGGTTTCGAGTAGCATCGCCACCGATTTCATATAACAGACGCTTCTCCTGGCTCAGTATCGAATACTTAGTATCAGAAAGAAAAAATAGTTTAAAATGGAACTAAGTTTCGGATTTGGAGTTTCCTCTCACAAAAGGTCGACCACTTAGTTTCGTCGAAAACATACGGTTTCGAGTAGCATCGCCACTGATTTCAGAGAAAAGGCGCTTCTGCTGGCACAGTATCGAACACTTAGATTCAGAAGGAACAGTTATTTTAAAATGGAACTAAGTTTCGCATCTGGAGTTTCCTCTCTCAAAAGGTCGACCACTTAGTTTCGTCGAACACATACGGTTTCGAGTAGCATCGTCACAGAATTCAGAGAACAGGCGCTTCTCCTGGCACAGTATCGAACACTTAGTTTCAGATAGAACAATTATTTTAAAATGGAAATAAGTTTCGCATCTGGAGATTCCTCTCTCAAAAGGTCGACCACTTAGTTTCGTCGAACACATACGGTTTCGAGTAGCATCGCCACAGATTTCAGAGAACAGGCGCTTCGCCTGGCACAGTACCGAACACTTAGTTTCAGATAGAACAATTATTTTAAAATGGAAATAAGTTTCGCATCTGGAGATTCCTCTCTCAAAAGGTCAACCACTTAGTTTCGTCGAACACATACGGTTTCGAGTGGCATCGCCACAGATTTCAGAGAACAGGCGCTTCTCCTGGCACAGTATCGAACACTTAGTTTCAGACAGAACAATTAGTTTAAAATGGAACTATGTTTCGCATCTGGAGTATCCTCTCTCACAAGGTCGGCCACTTAGTTTCGTCGAACACATACGGTTTCGAGTAGCATCGCCACAGATTTCAGAGAACAGGCGCTTCGCCTGGCACAGTACCGAACACTTAGTTTCAGATAGAACAATTAGTTTAAAGTGGAACTATGTTTCGCATCTGGAGATTCCTCTCTCACAAGGTCGACTACTTAGTTTCGTCGAACACATACGGTTTCGAGCGGCATCGCCAGAGATTTCAGAGAACAGGCGATTCTCCTGGCACAGTATCGAACACTTAGTTTCAGATAGAACAATTATTTTAAAATGGAAATAAGTTTCGCATCTGGAGATTCCTCTCTCACAAGGTTGACCACTTAGTCTCGTCGAACACATACGGTTTCGAGTAGCATCGCCACCGATTTCAGAGAACAGACGCTTCTCCTGGCACAGAATCGAACGCTTAGTTTCGGATAGAACAATAAGATTAAAATGGAACTATGTTTCGCATCTGGAGTATCCTCTTTCACAAGGTCAACCACTTAGTTTCGTCGAACACATACGGTTTCGAGTGGCATCGCCACAGATTTCAGAGAACAGGCGCTTCTCCTGGCACAGTATCGAACACTTAGTTTCAGACGAACAATTAGTTTAAAGTGTAACTATGTTTCGCATCTGGAGTATCCTCTCTCACAAGGTCAACCACTTAGTTTCGTCGAACACATACGGTTTCAAGTGGCATCGCCACACATTTCAGAGAACAGGCGCTTCTCCTGGCACAGTATCGAACACATAGTTTCAGATAGAACAATTAGTTTAGAATGGAACTACGTCTCTCATCTGGAGTTTCCTCTCTCACAAGGTCGGCCACATAGTTTCGTCGAACACATACGGTTTCGAGTAGCATCGCCACAGATTTCAGAGAACAGGCGCTTCGCCTGGCACAGTACCGAACACTTAGTTTCAGATAGAACAATTAGTTTAAAGTGGAACTAAGTTTCGCATCTGGAGTTTCCTCTCTCACAAGGTCGGCCACTTAGTTTCGTCGAACACATACGGTTTCGAGTAGCATCGCCACAGATTTCAGAGAACAGGCGCTTCGCCTGGCACAGTACCGAACACTTAGTTTCAGATAGAACAATTAGTTTAAAGTGGAACTAAGTTTCGCATCTGGAGATTCCTCTCTCACAAGGTCGACTACTTAGTTTCGTCGAACACATACGGTTTCGAGTGGCATCGTCACAGAATTCAGAGAACAGGCGCTTCTCCTGGCACAGTATCGAACACTTAGTTTCAGATAGAACAATTATTTTAAAATGGAAATAAGTTTCGCATCTGGAGATTCCTCTCTCAAAAGGTCGACCACTTAGTTTCGTCGAACACATACGGTTTCGAGTAGCATCGCCACAGATTTCAGAGAACAGGCGCTTCGCCTGGCACAGTACCGAACACTTAGTTTCAGATAGAACAATTATTTTAAAATGGAAATAAGTTTCGCATCTGGAGATTCCTCTCTCAAAAGGTCGACCACTTAGTTTCGTCGAACACATACGGTTTCGAGTGGCATCGCCACAGATTTCAGAGAACAGGCGCTTCGCCTGGCACAGTACCGAACACTTAGTTTCAGATAGAACAATTAGTTTAAAGTGGAACTATGTTTCGCATCTGGAGTATCCTCTCTCACAAGGTCAACCACTTAGTTTCGTCGAACACATACGGTTTCGAGTGGCATCGCCACAGATTTCAGAGAACAGGCGCTTCTCCTGGCACAGTATCGAACACTTAGTTTCAGATCGAACAATTAGTTTAAAGTGGAACTATGTTTCGCATCTGGAGTATCCTCTCTCACAAGGTCAACCACTTAGTTTCGTCGAACACATACGGTTTCAAGTGGCATCGCCACACATTTCAGAGAACAGGCGCTTCTCCTGGCACAGTATCGAACACATAGTTTCAGATAGAACAATTAGTTTAAAATGGAACTACGTCTCTCATCTGGAGTTTCCTCTCTCACAAGGTCGGCCTCTTAGTTTCGTCGAACACATACGGTTTCGAGTAGCATCGCCACAGATTTCAGAGAACAGGCGCTTCGCCTGTCACAGTACCGAACACTTAGTTTCAGATAGAACAATTAGTTTAAAGTGGAACTAAGTTTCGCATCTGGAGTTTCCTCTCTCACAAGGTCGACCACTTAGTTTCGTCGAAAACATACGGTTTCGAGTGGCATCGCCACAGATTTCAGAGAACAGGCGCTTCTCCTGGCACAGTATCGAACACTTAGTTTCAGACAGAACAATTAGTTTAAAATGGAACTATGTTTCGCATCTGGAGTATCCTCTCTCACAAGGTCAACAACTTTGTTTCGTCGAACACTTACGGTTCCGAGCGTCATCGCCACAGATTTCAGAGAACAGGCGCTTCGCCTGGCACAGTACCGAACACTTAGTTTCAGATAGAACAATTAGTTTAAAGTGGAACTATGTTTCGCATCTGGAGTATCCTCTCTCACAAGGTCAACCACTTAGTTTCGTCGAACACATACGGTTTCGAGTGGCATCGCCACAGATTTCAGCGAACAGGCGCTTCTCCTGGCACAGTATCGAACACTTAGTTTCAGATCGAACAATTAGTTTAAAGTGGAACTATGTTTCGCATCTGGAGTATCCTCTCTCACAAGGTCAACCACTTAGTTTCGTCGAACACATACGGTTTCAAGTGGCATCGCCACACATTTCAGAGACAGGCGCTTCTCCTGGCACAGTATCGAACACATAGTTTCAGATAGAACAATTAGTTTAAAATGGAACTACGTCTCTCATCTGGAGTTTCCTCTCTCACAAGGTCGGCCACTTAGTTTCGTCGAACACATACGGTTTCGAGTAGCATCGCCACAGATTTCAGAGAACAGGCGCTTCGCCTGGCACAGTACCGAACACTTAGTTTCAGATAGAACAATTAGTTTAAAGTGGAACTAAGTTTCGCATCTGGAGTTTCCTCTCTCACAAGGTCGGCCACTTAGTTTCGTCGAACACATACGGTTTCGAGTAGCATCGCCACAGATTTCAGAGAACAGGCGCTTCGCCTGGCACAGTACCGAACACTTAGTTTCAGATAGAACAATTAGTTTAAAATGGAACTAAGTCTCTCATCTGGAGTTTCCTCTCTCACAAGGTCGGCCACTTAGTTTCGTCGAACACATACGGTTTCGAGTAGCATCGCCACAGATTTCAGAGAACAGGCGCGTCGCCTGGCACAGTACCGAACACTTAGTTTCAGATAGAACAATTAGTTTAAAGTGGAACTAAGTTTCGCATCTGGAGATTCCTCTCTCATAAGGTCGACTACTTAGTTTCGTCGAACACATACGGTTTCGAGCGGCATCGCCAGAGATTTCAGAGAACAGGCGCTTCTCCTGGCACAGTATCGAACACTTAGTTTCAGATAGAACAATTATTTTAAAATGGAAATAAGTTTCGCATCTGGAGATTCCTCTCTCACAAGGTTGACCACTTAGTTTCGTCGAACACATGCGGTTTCGAGTAGCATCGCCACCGATTTCAGAGAACAGACGCTTCTCCTGGCACAGAATCGAACGCTTAGTTTCGGATAGAACAATAAGATTAAAATGGAACTAAGTTTCGCATCTGGAGTTTCCTCTCTCACAAGGTCGACCATTTAGATTCGTCGAACACATACGGTTTCGAGTATCATCGCCACAGATTTCCGAGAACAAGCGCTTCTCCTGGCACAGTATCGAACACATAGTTTCAGATAGAACAATTAGTTTAAAATGGAACTAAGTCTCTCATCTGGAGTTTCCTCTCTCACAAGGTCGGCCACTTAGTTTCGTCGAACACATACGGTTTCGAGTGGCATCGTCACAGAATTCAGAGAACAGGCGCTTCTCCTGGCACAGTATCGAACACTTAGTTTCAGAAAGAACAATTATTTTAAAATGGAAATAAGTTTCGCATCTGGAGATTCCTCTCTCAAAAGGTCGACCACTTAGTTTCGTCGAACACATACGGTTTCGAGTAGCATCGCCACAGATTTCAGAGAACAGGCGCTTCGCCTGGCACAGTACTGAACACTTAGTTTCAGATAGAACAATTAGTTTAAAGTGGAACTAAGTTTCGCATCTGGAGATTCCTCTCTCACAAGGTCGACTACTTAGTTTCGTCGAACACATACGGTTTCGAGTGGCATCGTCACAGAATTCAGAGAACAGGCGCTTCTCCTGGCACAGTATCGAACACTTAGTTTCAGATAGAACAATTATTTTAAAATGGAAATAAGTTTCGCATCTGGAGATTCCTCTCTCAAAAGGTCGACCACTTAGTTTCGTCGAACACATACGGTTTCGAGTAGCATCGCCACAGATTTCAGAGAACAGGCGCTTCGCCTGGCACAGTACCGAACACTTAGTTTCAGATAGAACAATTATTTTAAAATGGAAATAAGTTTCGCATCTGGAGATTCCTCTCTCAAAAGGTCGACCACATAGTTTCGTCGAACACATACGGTTTCGAGTGGCATCGCCACAGATTTCAGAGAACAGGCGCTTCTCGTGGCACAGTATCGAACACTTAGTTTCAGACAGAACAATTAGTTTAAAATGGAACTATGTTTCGCATCTGGAGTATCCTCTCTCACAAGGTCAACCACTTTGTTTCGTCGAACACATACGGTTTCGAGTAGCATCGCCACCGATTTCAGAGAACAGACGCTTCTCCTGGCACATTATCGAACACTTAGTTTCATATCGAACAATTAGTCTAAAGTGGAACTAAGTCTCTCATCTGGAGTTTCCTCTCTCACAAGGTCGGCCACTTAGTTTCGTCGAACACATACGGTTTCGAGTAGCATCGCCACAGATTTCAGAGAACAGGCGCTTCGCCTGGCACAGTACTGAACACTTAGTTTCAGATAGAACAATTAGTTTAAAGTGGAACTAAGTTTCGCATCTGGAGATTCCTCTCTCACAAGGTCGACTACTTAGTTTCGTCGAACACATACGGTTTCGAGTGGCATCGTCATAGAATTCAGAGAACAGGCGCTTCTCCTGGCACAGTATCGAACACTTAGTTTCAGATAGAACAATTATTTTAAAATGGAAATAAGTTTCGCATCTGGAGATTCCTCTCTCAAAAGGTCGACCACTTAGTTTCGTCGAACACATACGGTTTCGAGTAGCATCGCCACCGATTTCAGAGAACAGACGCTTCTCCTGGCACAGAATCGAACGCTTAGTTTCGGATAGAACAATTAGTTTAAAATGGCACTAAGTTTCGCGTCTGGAGTTTCCCCTCTCACCATGTCGACCACTTAGTTTCGTCGAACACATACGGTTTCGATTGGCATCGCCAGAGATTTCAGAGAACAGGCGCTTCTCCTGGCACAGTATCGAACACTTAGTTTCAGACAGAACAATTAGTTTAAAATGGAACTATGTTTCGCATCTGGAGTATCCTCTCTCACAAGGTCAACCACTTTGTTTCGTCGAACACATACGGTTTCGAGTAGCATCGCCACCGATTTCAGAGAACAGACGCTTCTCCTGGCACAGAATCGAACGCTTAGTTTCAGATAGAACAATTAGTTTAAAGTGGAACTATGTTTCGCATCTGGAGTATCCTCTCTCACAAGGTCGACCACTTAGTTTCGTCGAACACATTCGGTTTCGAGTGGTATCGCCACAGATTTCAGAGAACAGGCGCTTCTCCTGGCACAGGATCGAACACTTAGTTTCAGATAGAACAATTAGTTTAAAATGGAACTAAGTTTCGCATTTGGAGTTTCCTCTCTCACAAGGTCGACCACTTACTTTCGTCGAACACATACGGTTTCGATTGGCATCGCCAGAGATTTCAGAGAACAGGCGCTTCTCCTGGAACAGTAACGAACACTTAGTTCCAGATAGAACAATTAGTTTAAAATGCAACTAAGTTTCGCATCTGGAGTTTCCTCTCCCACAAGGTCGACCACTTAGTTTCCTCGAACACATGCGGCCTCGAGTAGCATCGCCACAGATTTCAGAGAAGAGGCGCTTCGCCTGGCACAGTACTGAACACTTAGTTTCAGATAGAACAATTAGTTTAAAGTGGAACTAAATTTCGCATCTGGAGATTCCTCTCTCACAAGGTCGACTACTTAGTTTCGTCGAACACATACGGTTTCGAGTGGCATCGTCACAGAATTCAGAGAACAGGCGCTTCTCCTGGCACAGTATCGAACACTTAGTTTCAGATAGAACAATTATTTTAAAATGGAAATAAGTTTCGCATCTGGAGATTCCTCTCTCAAAAGGTCGACCACTTAGTTTCGTCGAACACATACGGTTTCGAGTGGCATCGTCACAGAATTCAGAGAACAGGCGCTTCTCCTGGCACAGTATCGAACACTTAGTTTCAGATAGAACAATTATTTTAAAATGGAAATAAGTTTCGCATCTGGAGATTCCTCTCTCAAAAGGTCGACCACTTAGTTTCGTCGAACACATACGGTTTCGAGTAGCATCGCCACCGATTTCATATAACAGACGCTTCTCCTGGCACAGAATCGAACACTTAGTATCAGATAGAAAAATTAGTTTAAAATGGAACTAAGTTTCGCATTTGGAGTTTCCTCTCTCACAAGGTCGACAACTTAGTTTCGTCGAACACATACGGTTTCGAGTAGCATCGCGACAGATTTCAGAGAACAGGCGCTTCTCCTGGCAGAGTATCGAACACTTAGATTCAGAAGGAACAGTTATTTTAAAATGGATCTAAGTTTCGCATCTGGAGTTTCCTCTCTCAAAAGGTCGACCACTTAGTTTCGTCGAACACATACGGTTTCGAGTAGCATCGCCACTGATTTCAGAGAACAGGCGCTTCTCCTGGCACAGGATCGAACACTTAGTTTCAGATAGAACAATTAGTTTAAAATGGAACTAAGTTTCGCATTTGGAGTTTCCTCTCTCACAAGGTCGACCACTTAGTTTCGTCGAACACATTCGGTTTCGAGTGGTATCGCCACAGATTTCAGAGAACAGGCGCTTCTCCTGGCACAGGATCGAACACTTAGTTTCAGATAGAACAATTAGTTTAAAATGGAACTAAGTTTCGCATTTGGAGTTTCCTCTCTCACAAGGTCGACCACTTACTTTCGTCGAACACATACGGTTTCGATTGGCATCGCCAGAGATTTCAGAGAACAGGCGCTTCTCCTGGAACAGTAACGAACACTTAGTTCCAGATAGAACAATTTGTTTAAAATGCAACTAAGTTTCGCATCTGGAGTTTCCTCTCCCACAAGGTCGACCACTTAGTTTCCTCGAACACATGCGGCCTCGAGTAGCATCGCCACAGATTTCAGAGAACAGGTGCTTCGCCTGGCACAGTATCGAACACTTAGTTTCAGAGAGAACAATTAGTTTAAAATGGAACTATGTTTCGCATTTGGAGTTTCCTCTCTCGCAAGGTGGACCACTTAGTTTCGTCGAACACATACGGTTTCGAGTGGCATCGCCACAGATTTCAGAGAACAGGCGCTTCTCCTGGCACAGTATCGAACACTTAGTTTCGGATGGAACATTTGGTTTAAAGTGGAACTAAGTTTCGCATCTGGAGTTTCCTCTCTCACAAGTTCGACCATTTAGATTCGTCGAACGCATACGGTTTGGAGTGGCATCGCCACAGATTTCAGAGAACAGGCGCTTCTGCTGGCATAGTATCGAACACTTAGTTTCAGATAGAACAATTAGTTTAAAATGGCACTAAGTTTCGCGTCCGGAATTTCCTCTCTCACAAGGTCGACCACTCAGTTTCGTCGAACACATACGGTTTCGTGTGACATCGCGACATATTTCAGAGAACAGGCGCTTCTCCTGGCACAGTATCGAACACTTAGTTTCAAATAGAACAATTAGTTTAAAATGGAAATAAGATTCGCATCTGGAGTTTCCTCTCTCACAAGGTCGACCACTTAGTTTCGTCGAACACATGCGGCCTCGAGTAGCATCGCCACACAATTCAGGGAACAGGCGCTTCTCCTGGCACAGTATCGAACACTTAGATTTAGATAGAACAATTAGTTTAAAATGGAACAAAGTTTCGCATCTCGAGTTTCCTCTCTCACAAGGTCGACCACTTAGTTTCGTCGAACACATACGGTTTCGAGTGGCATCGCCACAGATTTCAGAGAACAGGCACTTCTTCTGGCACAGTTTCGAACACTTTCAGACAGAACAATTTGCTTAAAATGGAACTAAGTTTCGCATCTGGAGTATCCTCTCCCACAAGGTCGACCACTTAGTTTCGTCGAACACATACGGTTTCGAGAGGCATCGCCACACATTTCAGGGAACTGGCGCTTCTCCTGGCGCAGTATCGAACACTTAGTTTCAGATAGAACAATTAGTTTAAAATGGTACAAAGTTTCGCATCTGGATTTTCCTCTCGCACAAGGTCCACCACATAGTTTCGTCGAACACATACGGTTTCGAGTGGCATCGCCACAGATTTCAGAGAACAGGCGCTTCTGCTGGCACAGTATCGAACACTTAGTTTCAGATAGAACAATTAGTTTAAAATGGCACTAAGTTTCGCGTCTGGAGTTTCCTCTCTCACAAGGTCGACCATTTAGATTCGTCGAACACATACGGTTTCGAGTAGCATCGCCACAGATTTCAGAGAACAGGCACTTCTTCTGGCACAATTTCGAACACTTTCAGACAGAACAATTTGCTTAAAATGGAACTAAGTTTCGCATCTGGAGTATCCTCTCCCACAAGGTCGACCACTTTTTGTTTCGTCGAACACATACGGTTTCGAGTGGCATCGCCACACATTTCAGGGAACTGGCGCCTCTCCTGGCACAGTATCGAACACTTAGTTTCAGATAGAACAATTAGTTTAAAATGGTACAAAGTTTCGCATCTGGATTTTCCTCTCGCACAAGGTCGACCACTTAGTTTCGTCGAACACATACGGTTTCGAGTGGCATCGCCACAGATTTCAGAGAACAGGCGTTTCTCCTGGCACAGTATCGAACACTTAGTTTCAGATCGAACAATTAGTTTAAAATGGAACTAAGTTTCGCATCTGGAGTTTCCTCTCTCACAAGGTCGACCACTTAGTTTCGTCGAACACATACGTTTTCGAGTGGCATCGCCGCAGATTTCAGAGAACAGGCGCTTCTGCTGGCACAGTATCGAACACTTAATTTCAGATGGAACAATTAGTTTAAAATGGAACTAAGTGTCGCATCTGAAGTTTCCGCTCTCACAAGGTCGGCCACTTAGTTTCGTCGAACACATACGGTTTCGAGTAGCATCGCCACAGATTTCAGAGAGCAGGCGCTTCTGCTGGCACAGTATCGAACACTTAGTTTCAGATAGAACAATAAGTTTAAAATGGCACTAAGTTTCGCGTCTGGAGGTTCCCCTCTCACAAGGTCGACCACTCAGTTTCGTCGAACACATACCGTTTCGAGTGGTATCGCCACAGGTTTCACAGAACGGGCGCTTCTCCTGGCACAGTATCGGACACATAGTTTCAGATAGAACAATCAGTTTAAAATGGAATTATGTTTCGCATCTGGAGTATCCTCTCCCACAAGGTCGACCACTTAGTTTCGTCGAACACATACGGTTTCGAGTGGCATCGCCACACATTTCAGGGAACAGGCGCTTCTCCTGGCACAGTATCGAACACTTAGATTTAGATAGAACAATAAGTTTAAAATGGCACTAAGTTTCGCGTCTGGAGGTTCCCCTCTCACAAGGTCGACCACTCAGTTTCGTCGAACACATACCGTTTCGAGTGGTATCGCCACAGGTTTCACAGAACGGGCGCTTCTCCTGGCACAGTATCGGACACATAGTTTCAGATAGAACAATCAGTTTAAAATGGAATTATGTTTCGCATCTGGAGTATCCTCTCCCACAAGGTCGACCACTTAGTTTCGTCGAACACATACGGTTTCGAGTAGCATCGCCACAGATTTCAGAGAACAGGCACTTCTTCTGGCACAATTTCGAACACTTTCAGACAGAACAATTTGCTTAAAATGGAACTAAGTTTCGCATCTGGAGTATCCTCTCCCACAAGGTCGACCACTTAGTTTCGTCGAACACATACGGTTTCGAGTGGCATCGCCACACATTTCAGGGAACTGGCGCCTCTCCTGGCACAGTATCGAACACTTAGTTTCAGATAGAACAATTAGTTTAAAATGGTACAAAGTTTCGCATCTGGATTTTCCTCTCGCACAAGGTCGACCACTTAGTTTCGTCGAACACATACGGTTTCGAGTGGCATCGCCACAGATTTCAGAGAACAGGCGTTTCTCCTGGCACAGTATCGAACACTTAGTTTCAGATCGAACAATTAGTTTAAAATGGAACTAAGTTTCGCATCTGGAGTTTCCTCTCTCACAAGGTCGACCACTTAGTTTCGTCGAACACATACGTTTTCGAGTGGCATCGCCGCAGATTTCAGAGAACAGGCGCTTCTGCTGGCACAGTATCGAACACTTAATTTCAGATGGAACAATTAGTTTAAAATGGAACTAAGTGTCGCATCTGAAGTTTCCGCTCTCACAAGGTCGGCCACTTAGTTTCGTCGAACACATACGGTTTCGAGTAGCATCGCCACAGATTTCAGAGAGCAGGCGCTTCTGCTGGCACAGTATCGAACACTTAGTTTCAGATAGAACAATAAGTTTAAAATGGCACTAAGTTTCGCGTCTGGAGGTTCCCCTCTCACAAGGTCGACCACTCAGTTTCGTCGAACACATACCGTTTCGAGTGGTATCGCCACAGGTTTCACAGAACGGGCGCTTCTCCTGGCACAGTATCGGACACATAGTTTCAGATAGAACAATCAGTTTAAAATGGAATTATGTTTCGCATCTGGAGTATCCTCTCCCACAAGGTCGACCACTTAGTTTCGTCGAACACATACGGTTTCGAGTGGCATCGCCACACATTTCAGGGAACAGGCGCTTCTCCTGGCACAGTATCGAACACTTAGATTTAGATAGAACAATAAGTTTAAAATGGCACTAAGTTTCGCGTCTGGAGGTTCCCCTCTCACAAGGTCGACCACTCAGTTTCGTCGAACACATACCGTTTCGAGTGGTATCGCCACAGGTTTCACAGAACGGGCGCTTCTCCTGGCACAGTATCGGACACATAGTTTCAGATAGAACAATCAGTTTAAAATGGAATTATGTTTCGCATCTGGAGTATCCTCTCCCACAAGGTCGACCACTTAGTTTCGTCGAACACATACGGTTTCGAGTGGCATCGCCACACATTTCAGGGAACAGGCGCTTCTCCTGGCACAGTATCGAACACTTAGATTTAGATAGAACAATTAGTTTAAAATGGAACTAAGTTTCGCATCTCGAGTTTCCTCTCTCACAAGGTCGACCACTTAGTTTCGTCGAACACATACGGTTTCGAGTGGCATCGCCACAGATTTCAGAGAACAGGCGTTTCTCCTGGCACAGTACCGAACACTTAGTTTCAGATGGAAAAATTAGTTTTAAATGGAACTAAGTTTCGCATCTGGAGTTTCCTCTCTCACAAGGTCGACCACTTAGTTTCGTCGAACACATGCGGCCTCGAGTAGCATCGCCACAGATTTCAGAGAACAGGTGCTTCGCCTGGCACAGTATCGAACACTTGGTTTCAGATAGAACAATTAGTTTAAAATGGTACAATGTTTCGCATCTGGATTTTCCTCTCGCACCAGGTCCACCACATAGTTTCGTCGAACACATACGGTTTCGAGTGGCATCGCCACACAATTCAGGGAACAGGCGCTTCTCCTGGCAAAGTATCGAACACTTAGATTTAGATAGAACAATTAGTTTAAAATGGAACTAAGTTTCGCATCTCGAGTTTCCTCTCTCACAAGGTCGACCACTTAGTTTCGTCGAACACATACGGTTTCGAGTGGCATCGCCACAGATTTCAGAGAACAGGCACTTCTTCTGGCACAGTTTCGAACACTTTCAGACAGAACAATTTGCTTAAAATGGAACTAAGTTTCGCATCTGGAGTATCCTCTCCCACAAGGTCGACCACTTAGTTTCGTCGAACACATACGGTTTCGAGTGGCATCGCCACACATTTCAGGGAACTGGCGCCTCTCCTGGCACAGTATCGAACACTTAGTTTCAGATAGAACAATTAGTTTAAAATGGTACAAAGTTTCGCATCTGGATTTTCCTCTCGCACAAGGTCGACCACTTAGTTTCGTCGAACACATACGGTTTCGAGTGGCATCGCCACAGATTTCAGAGAACAGGCGTTTCTCCTGGCACAGTATCGAACACTTAGTTTCAGATCGAACAATTAGTTTAAAATGGAACTAAGTTTCGCATCTGGAGTTTCCTCTCTCACAAGGTCGACCACTTAGTTTCGTCGAACACATACGTTTTCGAGTGGCATCGCCGCAGATTTCAGAGAACAGGCGCTTCTGCTGGCACAGTATCGAACACTTAATTTCAGATGGAACAATTAGTTTAAAATGGAACTAAGTGTCGCATCTGAAGTTTCCGCTCTCACAAGGTCGGCCACTTAGTTTCGTCGAACACATACGGTTTCGAGTAGCATCGCCACAGATTTCAGAGAACAGGCGCTTCTGCTGGCACAGTATCGAACACTTAGTTTCAGATAGAACAATAAGTTTAAAATGGCACTAAGTTTCGCGTCTGGAGGTTCCCCTCTCACAAGGTCGACCACTCAGTTTCGTCGAACACATACCGTTTCGAGTGGTATCGCCACAGGTTTCACAGAACGGGCGCTTCTCCTGGCACAGTATCGGACACATAGTTTCAGATAGAACAATCAGTTTAAAATGGAATTATGTTTCGCATCTGGAGTATCCTCTCCCACAAGGTCGACCACTTAGTTTCGTCGAACACATACGGTTTCGAGTGGCATCGCCACACATTTCAGGGAACAGGCGCTTCTCCTGGCACAGTATCGAACACTTAGATTTAGATAGAACAATAAGTTTAAAATGGCACTAAGTTTCGCGTCTGGAGGTTCCCCTCTCACAAGGTCGACCACTCAGTTTCGTCGAACACATACCGTTTCGAGTGGTATCGCCACAGGTTTCACAGAACGGGCGCTTCTCCTGGCACAGTATCGGACACATAGTTTCAGATAGAACAATCAGTTTAAAATGGAATTATGTTTCGCATCTGGAGTATCCTCTCCCACAAGGTCGACCACTTAGTTTCGTCGAACACATACGGTTTCGAGTGGCATCGCCACACATTTCAGGGAACAGGCGCTTCTCCTGGCACAGTATCGAACACTTAGATTTAGATAGAACAATTAGTTTAAAATGGAACTAAGTTTCGCATCTCGAGTTTCCTCTCTCACAAGGTCGACCACTTAGTTTCGTCGAACACATACGGTTTCGAGTGGCATCGCCACAGATTTCAGAGAACAGGCGTTTCTCCTGGCACAGTACCGAACACTTAGTTTCAGATGGAACAATTAGTTTTAAATGGAACTAAGTTTCGCATCTGGAGTTTCCTCTCTCACAAGGTCGACCACTTAGTTTCGTCGAACACATGCGGCCTCGAGTAGCATCGCCACAGATTTCAGAGAACAGGTGCTTCGCCTGGCACAGTATCGAACACTTGGTTTCAGATAGAACAATTAGTTTAAAATGGTACAATGTTTCGCATCTGGATTTTCCTCTCGCACAAGGTCCACCACATAGTTTCGTCGAACACATACGGTTTCGAGTGCCATCGCCACACAATTCAGGGAACAGGCGCTTCTCCTGGCAAAGTATCGAACACTTAGATTTAGATAGAACAATTAGTTTAAAATGGAACTAAGTTTCGCATCTCGAGTTTCCTCTCTCACAAGGTCGACCACTTAGTTTCGTCGAACACATACGGTTTCGAGTGGCATCGCCACAGATTTCAGAGAACAGGCACTTCTTCTGGCACAGTTTCGAACACTTTCAGACAGAACAATTTGACTAAAATGGAACTAAGTTTCGCATCTGGAGTATCCTCTCCCACAAGGTCGACCACTTAGTTTCGTCGAACACATACGGTTTCGAGAGGCATCGCCACACATTTCAGGGAACTGGCGCTTCTCCTGGCACAGTATCGAAAACTTAGTTTCAGATAGAACAATTAGTTTAAAATGGTACAAAGTTTCGCATCTGGATTCTCCTCTCGCACAAGGTCCACCACATAGTTTCGTCGAACACATACGGTTTCGAGTGGCATCGCCACAGATTTCAGAGAACAGGCGCTTCTGCTGGCACAGTATCGAACACTTAGTTTCAGATAGAACAATTAGTTTAAAATGGCACTAAGTTTCGCGTCTGGAGTTTCCTCTCTCACAAGGTCGACCATTTAGATTCGTCGAACACATACGGTTTCGAGTAGCATCGCCACAGATTTCAGAGAACAGGCACTTCTTCTGGCACAGTTTCGAACACTTTCAGACAGAACAATTTGCTTAAAATGGAACTAAGTTTCGCATCTGGAGTATCCTCTCCCACAAGGTCGACCACTTAGTTTCGTCGAATACATACGGTTTCGAGTGGCATCGCCACACATTTCAGGGAACTGGCGCCTCTCCTGGCACAGTATCGAACACTTAGTTTCAGATAGAACAATTAGTTTAAAATGGTACAAAGTTTCGCATCTGGATTTTCCTCTCGCACAAGGTCGACCACTTAGTTTCGTCGAACACATACGGTTTCGAGTGGCATCGCCACAGATTTCAGAGAACAGGCGTTTCTCCTGGCACAGTATCGAACACTTAGTTTCAGATCGAACAATTAGTTTAAAATGGAACTAAGTTTCGCATCTGGAGTTTCCTCTCTCACAAGGTCGACCACTTAGTTTCGTCGAACACATACGTTTTCGAGTGGCATCGCCGCAGATTTCAGAGAACAGGCGCTTCTGCTGGCACAGTATCGAACACTTAATTTCAGATGGAACAATTAGTTTAAAATGGAACTAAGTGTCGCATCTGAAGTTTCCGCTCTCACAAGGTCGGCCACTTAGTTTCGTCGAACACATACGGTTTCGAGTAGCATCGCTACAGATTTCAGAGAACAGGCGCTTCTGCTGGCATAGTATCGAACACTTAGTTTCAGATAGAACAATAAGTTTAAAATGGCACTAAGTTTCGCGTCTGGAGGTTCCCCTCTCACAAGGTCGACCACTCAGTTTCGTCGAACACATACGGTTTCGAGTGGCATCGCCACAGATTTCAGAGAACAGGCGCTTCTCCTGGCACAGTACCGAACACTTAGTTTCGGATGGAACATTTGGTTTAAAGTGGAACTAAGTTTCGCATCTGGAGTTTCCTCTCTCACAAGGTCGACCATTTAGATTCGTCGAACGCATACGGTTTCGTGTGACATCGCGACAGATTTCAGAGAACAGGCGCTTCTCCTGGCACAGTATCGAACACTTAGTTTCAAATAGAACAATTAGTTTAAAATGGAAATAAGATTCGCATCAGGAGTTTCCTCTCTCACAAGGTCGACCACTTAGTTTCGTCGAACACATACGGTTTCGAGTGGCATCGCCACACATTTCAGGGAACTGGCGCTTCTCCTGGCACAGTATCGAACACTTAGTTTCAGATAGAACAATTAGTTTAAAATGGTACAAAGTTTCGCATCTGGATTTTCCTCTCGCACAAGGTCGACCACATAGTTTCGTCGAACACATACGGTTTCGAGTGGCATCGCCACACAATTCAGGGAACAGGCGCTTCTCCTGGCACAGTATCGAACACTTAGATTTAGATAGAACAATTAGTTTAAAATGGAACTAAGTTTCGCATCTCGAGTTTCCTCTCTCACAAGGTCGACCACTTAGTTTCGTCGAACACATACGGTTTCGAGTGGCATCACCACAGATTTCAGAGAACAGGCGCTTCTCCTGGCACAGTATCGAACACTTAGTTTCGGATGGAACATTTGGTTTAAAGTGGAACTAAGTTTAGCATCTGGAGTTTCCTCTCTCACAAGGTCGACCATTTAGATTCGTCGAACGCATACGGTTTGGAGTGGCATCGCCACAGATTTCAGAGAACAGGTGCTTCGCCTGGCACAGTATCGAACACTTAGTTTCAGATAGAACAATTAGTTTAAAATGGTACAAAGTTTCGCATCTGGATTTTCCTCTCGCACAAGGTCCACCACATAGTTTCGTCGAACACATACGGTTTCGAGTGGCATCGCCACACAATTCAGGGAACAGGCGCTTCTCCTGGCACAGTATCGAACACTTAGATTTAGATAGAACAATTAGTTTAAAATGGAACTAAGTTTCGCATCTCGAGTTTCCTCTCTCACAAGTTCGACCACTTAGTTTCGTCGAACACATACGGTTTCGAGTGGCATCGCCACAGATTTCAGAGAACAGGCGCTTCTCCTGGAACAGTAACGAACACTTAGTTCCAGATACAACAATTAGTTTAAAATGCAACTAAGTTTCGCATCTGGAGTTTCCTCTCCCACAAGGTCGACCACTTAGTTTCCTCGAACACATGCGGCCTCGAGTAGCATCGCCACAGATTTCAGAGAACAGGTGCTTCGCCTGGCACAGTATCGAACACTTAATTTCAGAGAGAACAATTAGTTTAAAATGGAACTATGTTTCGCATTTGGAGTTTCCTCTCTCACAAGGTCGACCACTCAGTTTCGTCGAACACATACGGTTTCGTGTGACATCGCGACAGATTTCAGAGAACAGGCGCTTCTCCTGGCACAGTATCGAACACTTAGTTTCAAATAGAACAATTAGTTTAAAATGGAAATAAGATTCGCATCAGGAGTTTCCTCTCTCACAAGGTCGACCACTTAGTTTCGTCGAACACATGCGGCCTCGAGTAGCATCGCCACAGATTTCAGAGAACAGGTGCTTCGCCTGGCACAGGATCGAACGCTTAGTTTCAGATAGAACAATTAGTTTAAAATGATACAAAATTTCGCATCTGGATTTTCCTCTCGCACAAGGTCCACCACATAGTTTCGTCGAACACATACGGTTTCGAGTGGCATCGCCACAGATTTCAGAGAACAGGCGCTTCTCCTGGCACAGTACCGAACACTTAGTTTCGGATGGAACATTCGGTTTAAAGTGGAACTAAGTTTCGCATCTGGAGTTTCCTCTCTCACAAGGTCGACCACTTAGTTTCGTCGAACGCATAGGTTTGGAGTGGCATCGCCACAGATTTCAGAGAACAGGTGCTTCGCCTGGCACAGTATCGAACGCTTAGTTTCAGATAGAACAATTAGTTTAAAATGGTACAAAGTTTCGCATCTGGATTTTCCTCTCGCACAAGGTCCACCACATAGTTTCGTCGAACACATACGGTTTCGTGTGACATCGCGACAGATTTCAGAGAACAGGCGCTTCTCCTGGCACAGTATCGAACACTTAGTTTCAAATAGAACAATTAGTTTAAAATGGAAATAAAATTCGCATCAGGAGTTTCCTCTCTCACAAGGTCGACCACTTAGTTTCGTCGAACACATACGGTTTCGAGTGGCATCGCCACACATTTCAGGGAACTGGCGCTTCTCCTGGCACAGTATCGAACACTTAGTTTCAGATAGAACAATTAGTTTAAAATGGTACAAAGTTTCGCATCTGGATTTTCCTCTCGCACAAGGTCGACCACATAGTTTCGTCGAACACATACGGTTTCGAGTGGCATCGCCACACAATTCAGGGAACAGGCGCTTCTCCTGGCACAGTATCGAACACTTAGATTTAGATAGAACAATTAGTTTAAAATGGAACTAAGTTTCGCATCTCGAGTTTCCTCTCTCACAAGGTCGACCACTTAGTTTCGTCGAACACATACGGTTTCGAGTGGCATCACCACAGATTTCAGAGAACAGGCGCTTCTCCTGGCACAGTATCGAACACTTAGTTTCGGATGGAACATTTGGTTTAAAGTGGAACTAAGTTTAGCATCTGGAGTTTCCTCTCTCACAAGGTCGACCATTTAGATTCGTCGAACGCATACGGTTTGGAGTGGCATCGCCACAGATTTCAGAGAACAGGTGCTTCGCCTGGCACAGTATCGAACACTTAGTTTCAGATAGAACAATTAGTTTAAAATGGTACAAAGTTTCGCATCTGGATTTTCCTCTCGCACAAGGTCCACCACATAGTTTCGTCGAACACATACGGTTTCGAGTGGCATCGCCACACAATTCAGGGAACAGGCGCTTCTCCTGGCACAGTATCGAACACTTAGATTTAGATAGAACAATTAGTTTAAAATGGAACTAAGTTTCGCATCTCGAGTTTCCTCTCTCACAAGTTCGACCACTTAGTTTCGTCGAACACATACGGTTTCGAGTGGCATCGCCACAGATTTCAGAGAACAGGCGCTTCTCCTGGAACAGTAACGAACACTTAGTTCCAGATACAACAATTAGTTTAAAATGCAACTAAGTTTCGCATCTGGAGTTTCCTCTCCCACAAGGTCGACCACTTAGTTTCGTCGAACGCATAGGTTTGGAGTGGCATCGCCACAGATTTCAGAGAACAGGTGCTTCGCCTGGCACAGTATCGAACGCTTAGTTTCAGATAGAACAATTAGTTTAAAATGGTACAAAGTTTCGCATCTGGATTTTCCTCTCGCACAAGGTCCACCACATAGTTTCGTCGAACACATACGGTTTCGTGTGACATCGCGACAGATTTCAGAGAACAGGCGCTTCTCCTGGCACAGTATCGAACACTTAGTTTCAAATAGAACAATTAGTTTAAAATGGAAATAAGATTCGCATCAGGAGTTTCCTCTCTCACAAGGTCGACCACTTAGTTTCGTCGAACACATACGGTTTCGAGTGGCATCGAAACACATTTCAGGGAACTGGCGCTTCTCCTGGCACAGTATCGAACACTTAGTTTCAGATAGAACAATTAGTTTAAAATGGTACAAAGTTTCGCATCTGGATTTTCCTCTCGCACAAGGTCGACCACATAGTTTCGTCGAACACATACGGTTTCGAGTGGCATCGCCACACAATTCAGGGAACAGGCGCTTCTCCTGGCACAGTATCGAACACTTAGATTTAGATAGAACAATTAGTTTAAAATGGAACTAAGTTTCGCATCTCGAGTTTCCTCTCTCACAAGGTCGACCACTTAGTTTCGTCGAACACATACGGTTTCGAGTGGCATCGCCACAGATTTCAGAGAACAGGCGCTTCTCCTGGCACAGTATCGAACACTTAGTTTCGGATGGAACATTTGGTTTAAAGTGGAACTAAGTTTAGCATCTGGAGTTTCCTCTCTCACAAGGTCGACCATTTAGATTCGTCGAACGCATACGGTTTGGAGTGGCATCGCCACAGATTTCAGAGAACAGGTGCTTCGCCTGGCACAGTATCGAACACTTAGTTTCAGATAGAACAATTAGTTTAAAATGGTACAAAGTTTCGCATCTGGATTTTCCTCTCGCACAAGGTCCACCACATAGTTTCGTCGAACACATACGGTTTCGAGTGGCATCGCCACACAATTCAGGGAACAGGCGCTTCTCCTGGCACAGTATCGAACACTTAGATTTAGATAGAACAATTAGTTTAAAATGGAACTAAGTTTCGCATCTCGAGTTTCCTCTCTCACAAGTTCGACCACTTAGTTTCGTCGAACACATACGGTTTCGAGTGGCATCGCCACAGATTTCAGAGAACAGGCGCTTCTCCTGGAACAGTAACGAACACTTAGTTCCAGATACAACAATTAGTTTAAAATGCAACTAAGTTTCGCATCTGGAGTTTCCTCTCCCACAAGGTCGACCACTTAGTTTCCTCGAACACATGCGGCCTCGAGTAGCATCGCCACAGATTTCAGAGAACAGGTGCTTCGCCTGGCACAGTATCGAACACTTAATTTCAGAGAGAACAATTAGTTTAAAATGGAACTATGTTTCGCATTTGGAGTTTCCTCTCTCACAAGGTCGACCACTCAGTTTCGTCGAACACATACGGTTTCGTGTGACATCGCGACAGATTTCAGAGAACAGGCGCTTCTCCTGGCACAGTATCGAACACTTAGTTTCAAATAGAACAATTAGTTTAAAATGGAAATAAGATTCGCATCAGGAGTTTCCTCTCTCACAAGGTCGACCACTTAGTTTCGTCGAACACATGCGGCCTCGAGTAGCATCGCCACAGATTTCAGAGAACAGGTGCTTCGCCTGGCACAGGATCGAACGCTTAGTTTCAGATAGAACAATTAGTTTAAAATGATACAAAATTTCGCATCTGGATTTTCCTCTCGCACAAGGTCCACCACATAGTTTCGTCGAACACATACGGTTTCGAGTGGCATCGCCACAGATTTCAGAGAACAGGCGCTTCTCCTGGCACAGTACCGAACACTTAGTTTCGGATGGAACATTCGGTTTAAAGTGGAACTAAGTTTCGCATCTGGAGTTTCCTCTCTCACAAGGTCGACCACTTAGTTTCGTCGAACGCATAGGTTTGGAGTGGCATCGCCACAGATTTCAGAGAACAGGTGCTTCGCCTGGCACAGTATCGAACGCTTAGTTTCAGATAGAACAATTAGTTTAAAATGGTACAAAGTTTCGCATCTGGATTTTCCTCTCGCACAAGGTCCACCACATAGTTTCGTCGAACACATACGGTTTCGTGTGACATCGCGACAGATTTCAGAGAACAGGCGCTTCTCCTGGCACAGTATCGAACACTTAGTTTCAAATAGAACAATTAGTTTAAAATGGAAATAAGATTCGCATCAGGAGTTTCCTCTCTCACAAGGTCGACCACTTAGTTTCGTCGAACACATACGGTTTCGAGTGGCATCGAAACACATTTCAGGGAACTGGCGCTTCTCCTGGCACAGTATCGAACACTTAGTTTCAGATAGAACAATTAGTTTAAAATGGTACAAAGTTTCGCATCTGGATTTTCCTCTCGCACAAGGTCGACCACATAGTTTCGTCGAACACATACGGTTTCGAGTGGCATCGCCACACAATTCAGGGAACAGGCGCTTCTCCTGGCACAGTATCGAACACTTAGATTTAGATAGAACAATTAGTTTAAAATGGAACTAAGTTTCGCATCTCGTGTTTCCTCTCTCACAAGGTCGACCACTTAGTTTCGTCGAACACATACGGTTTCGAGTGGCATCGCCACAGATTTCAGAGAACAGGCGCTTCTGCTGGAATAGTATCGAACACTTAGTTTCAGATAGAACAATTAGTTTAAAATGGAACTAAGTTTCGCATCTGAAGTTTCCTCTCTCACAAGGTCGGCCACTTAGTTGCGTCGAACACATACGGTTTCGAGTGGCATCGCCACAGATTTCAGAGAACAGGCGCTTCTCCTGGCACAGTACCGAACACTTAGTTTCGGGTGGAACATTTGGTTTAAAGTGGAACTAAGTTTCGCATCTGGAGTTTCCTCTCTCACAAGGTCGACCACTTAGTTTCGTCGAACGCATACGGTTTGGAGTGGCATCGCCACAGATTTCAGAGAACAGGTGCTTCGCCTGGCACAGTATCGAACGCTTAGTTTCAGATAGAACAATTAGTTTAAAATGGTACAAAGTTTCGCATCTGGATTTTCCTCTCGCACAAGGTCGACCACATAGTTTCGTCGAACACATACGGTTTCGAGTGGCATCGCCACACAATTCAGGGAACAGGCGCTTCTCCTGGCACAGTATCGAACACTTAGATTTAGATAGAACAATTAGTTTAAAATGGAACTAAGTTTCGCATCTCGAGTTTCCTCTCTCACAAGGTCGACCACTTAGTTTCGTCGAACACATACGGTTTCGAGTGGCATCACCACAGATTTCAGAGAACAGGCGCTTCTCCTGGCACAGTATCGAACACTTAGTTTCGGATGGAACATTTGGTTTAAAATGGAACTATGTTTCGCATCTGGAGTTTCCTCTCTCACAATGTCGACCATTTAGTTCCGTCGAACACACACGTTTTCGAGTGGCATCGCCAAAGATTTCAGAGAACAGGCTCCTCCCCTGGCACAGTATCGAACACCTAGTTTCAGGTAGAACAATTAGTTTAAAATGGAATTAAGTTTCGCATCTGGAATTTCCTCTCTCACCATGTCGACCACTTAGTTTCGTCGAACACATACGGTTTCGAGTAGCATCGCCACAGATTTCAATGAACAGGCGCTTCTCCAGGCACGGTATCGGACACTTAGTTTCAGATAGAAAAATAAGTTTAAAATGGAACAAAGCTTCGCATTTGGAGTTTCCTCTTTCACAAGGTCGGCCACTTAGTTTCGTCGAACACATACGGTTTCGAGTAGCATCGCCACAGATTTCAGAGAACAGGCGCTTCTCCTGGCACAGCATCGAACACTTGGTTTCAGATGGAACATTTGGTTTAAAATGGAAATATGTTTCGCATTTGGAGTTTATTCCCTCACAAGGTCGACCACTTAGTTACATCGAACACATACGGTTTCGAGTAGCATCGCCACATATTTCAGAGAACAGGCGCTTCTCCTGGCAGAGTATCGAACACTTAGTTTCAGAAGGAACAGTTAGTTTAAAATGGAACTAAGTTTCGCATCTGGAGTTTCCTCTCTGAAAAGGTCGACCACTTAGTTTCGTCGAACACATACGGTTTCGAGTGGTATCGCCACAGATTTCAGAGAACAGGCGCTTCTCCTGGCACATTATCGAACACTTAGTATCAGATAGAACAATTAGTTGAAAATGGAACTATGTTTCGTATCTGGAGTATGCTCTGTCGCAAGGTCAACCACTTAGTTTCGTCGAACACATACGGTTTCGAGTGGCATCGCCACAGATTTCAGAGAACAGGCGCTTCTCCTGGCACATTATCGAACACTTAGTTTCAGATAGAACAATTAGTTTAAAATGGAACTATGTTTCGCATCTGGAGTATCCTCTCTCACAAGGTCAACCACTTAGTTTCGTCGAACACATACGGTTTCGAGTGGCATCGCCACAGATTTCGGAGAACAGGCGCTTCTCCTGGCACATTATCGAACACTTAGTTACAGGTAGAACAATTAGTTTAAAATGCAACTATGTTTCGCATCTGGAGTTTCCTCTCTCACAAGGTCGGCCACTTAGTTTCGTCGAACACATACGGTTCCGAGTGGTATCGCCACAGATTTCAGAGAACAGGCGCTTCTCCTGGCACATTATCGAACACTTAGTTACAGATAGAACAATTAGTTTCAAATGCAACTATGTTTCGCATCTCGAGTTGCCTCTCTCACAAGGTCGGCCACTTAGTTTCGTCGAACACATACGGTTTCGAGTGTTATCGCCACAGATTTCAGGGAACAGGCGCTTCTCCTGGCACAGTATCGAACACTTTCAGATAGATAAATTAGTTTAAAATGGAACTATGTTTCGCATCTGGAGTTTCCTCTCTCACAATGTCGACCATTTAGTTCCGTCGAACACACACGTTTTCGAGTGGCATCGCCAAAGATTTCAGAGAACAGGCTCCTCCCCTGGCACAAAATCGAACACCTAGTTTCAGGTAGAACAATTAGTTTAAAATGGAATTAAGTTTCGCATCTGGAATTTCCTCTCTCACAATGTCGACCACTTAGTTTCGTCGAACACATACGGTTTCGAGTAGCATCGCCACAGATTTCAATGAACAGGCGCTTCTCCAGGCACATTATCGAACACTTAGTTTCAGATAGAACAATTAGTTTAAAATGGAACAAAGCTTCGCATTTGGAGTTTCCTCTTTCACAAGGTCGGCCACTTAGTTTCGTCGAACACATACGGTTTCGAGTAGCATCGCCACAGATTTCAGAGAACAGGCGCTTCTCCTGGCACAGCATCGAACACTTGGTTTCAGATAGAACAATTAGTTTAAAATGGTAGTAAGTTTCGCATCTGGAGTTTCCTCTCTCACAAGGTCGACCACTTAGTTTCGTCGAACACATACGGTTTCGAGTAGCATCGCCACATATTTCAGAGAACAGGCGCTTCTCCTGGCACAGTATCGAACACTTAGTTTCAGATAGAACAATTAGTTTAAAATGGAACTAATTTTCGCATCTGGAGTTCCTCTCTCACAAGGTCGACAACTTAGTTTCGTCAAACACATACGGTTTCGAGTGGCATCGCCGCAAATTTCGCCGAACGGGAGCTTCTCCCGGCACAGTATCGACTACTTACTTTCGCCGAACACATACGGTTTCGAGTGGCATCGCCACAGATTTCAGGGAACAGGCGCTTCTCCTGGCACAGTATCGAACACTTAGTTTCAGATAGAACATTTAGTTTAAAATGGAACTAAGTTTCGCATCTGGAGTTTCCTCTCCCACAAGGTCGACCACTTAGTTACGTCGAACACATACGGTTTCGAGTAGCATCGCCACATATTTCAGAGAACAGGCGCTTCTCCTGGCACAGTATCGAACACTTAGTTTCAGATAGAACAAAGAGTATAAAATGAAACTAAGTTTCGCATCTGGAGTTTCCTCACTCACAAGATCAACCACTTAGTTTCGTCGAACACATACGGTTTCGAGTAGCATCGCCAACGATTTCAGAGAACAGGCGCTTCTACTGGCAGATTATCGAACACTTAGTTTCAGATGGAACATTTGTTTTAAAATGGAAATATGTTTCGCATTTGGAGTTTAATCCCTCACAAGGTCGACCACTTAGTTACATCGAACACATACGGTTTCGAGTAGCATCGCCACATATTTCAGAGAACAGGCGCTTCTCCTGGCAGAGTATCGAACACTTAGTTTCAGAAGGAACAGTTAGTTTAAAATGGAACTAAGTTTCGCATCTGGAGTTTCCTCTCTGAAAAGGTCGACCACTTAGTTTCGTCGAACACATACGGTTTCGAGTGGTATCGCCACAGATTTCAGAGAACAGGCGCTTCTCCTGGCACATTATCGAACACTTAGTATCAGATAGAACAATTAGTTGAAAATGGAACTATGTTTCGTATCTGGAGTATGCTCTCTCGCAAGGTCAACCACTTAGTTTCGTCGAACACATACGGTTTCGAGTGGCATCGCCACAGATTTCAGAGAACAGGCGCTTCTCCTGGCACATTATCGAACACTTAGTTTCAGATAGAACAATTAGTTTAAAATGGAACTATGTTTCGCATCTGGAGTATCCTCTCTCACAAGGTCAACCACTTAGTTTCGTCGAACACATACGGTTTCGAGTGGCATCGCCACAGATTTCGGAGAACAGGCGCTTCTCCTGGCACATTATCGAACACTTAGTTACAGGTAGAACAATTAGTTTAAAATGCAACTATGTTTCGCATCTGGAGTTTCCTCTCTCACAAGGTCGGCCACTTAGTTTCGTCGAACACATACGGTTCCGAGTGGTATCGCCACAGATTTCAGAGAACAGGCGCTTCTCCTGGCACATTATCGAACACTTAGTTACAGATAGAACAATTAGTTTCAAATGCAACTATGTTTCGCATCTCGAGTTGCCTCTCTCACAAGGTCGGCCACTTAGTTTCGTCGAACACATACGGTTTCGAGTGTTATCGCCACAGATTTCAGGGAACAGGCGCTTCTCCTGGCACAGTATCGAACACTTTCAGATAGATAAATTAGTTTAAAATGGAACTATGTTTCGCATCTGGAGTTTCCTCTCTCACAATGTCGACCATTTAGTTCCGTCGAACACACACGTTTTCGAGTGGCATCGCCAAAGATTTCAGAGAACAGGCTCCTCCCCTGGCACAGTATCGAACACCTAGTTTCAGGTAGAACAATTAGTTTAAAATGGAATTAAGTTTCGCATCTGGAATTTCCTCTCTCACCATGTCGACCACTTAGTTTCGTCGAACACATACGGTTTCGAGTAGCATCGCCACAGATTTCAATGAACAGGCGCTTCTCCAGGCACGGTATCGGACACTTAGTTTCAGATAGAAAAATAAGTTTAAAATGGAACAAAGCTTCGCATTTGGAGTTTCCTCTTTCACAAGGTCGGCCACTTAGTTTCGTCGAACACATACGGTTTCGAGTAGCATCGCCACAGATTTCAGAGAACAGGCGCTTCTCCTGGCACAGCATCGAACACTTGGTTTCAGATAGAACAATTAGTTTAAAATGGTAGTAAGTTTCGCATCTGGAGTTTCCTCTCTCACAAGGTCGACCACTTAGTTTCGTCGAACACATACCGTTTCGAGTAGCATCGCCACATATTTCAGAGAACAGGCGCTTCTCCTGGCACAGTATCGAACACTTAGTTTCAGATAGAACAATTAGTTTAAAATGGAACTAATTTTCGCATCTGGAGTTCCTCTCTCACAAGGTCGACAACTTAGTTTCGTCAAACACATACGGTTTCGAGTGGCATCGCCGCAAATTTCGCCGAACGGGAGCTTCTCCCGGCACAGTATCGACTACTTACTTTCGCCGAACACATACGGTTTCGAGTGGCATCGCCACAGATTTCAGGGAACAGGCGCTTCTCCTGGCAGAGTATCGAACACTTAGTTTCAGAAGGAACAGTTAGTTTAAAATGGAACTAAGTTTCGCATCTGGAGTTTCCTCTCTGAAAAGGTCGACCACTTAGTTTCGTCGAACACATACGGTTTCGAGTGGTATCGCCACAGATTTCAGAGAACAGGCGCTTCTCCTGGCACATTATCGAACACTTAGTATCAGATAGAACAATTAGTTGAAAATGGAACTATGTTTCGTATCTGGAGTATGCTCTCTCGCAAGGTCAACCACTTAGTTTCGTCGAACACATACGGTTTCGAGTGGCATCGCCACAGATTTCAGAGAACAGGCGCTTCTCCTGGCACATTATCGAACACTTAGTTTCAGATAGAACAATTAGTTTAAAATGGAACTATGTTTCGCATCTGGAGTATCCTCTCTCACAAGGTCAACCACTTAGTTTCGTCGAACACATACGGTTTCGAGTGGCATCGCCACAGATTTCGGAGAACAGGCGCTTCTCCTGGCACATTATCGAACACTTAGTTACAGGTAGAACAATTAGTTTAAAATGCAACTATGTTTCGCATCTGGAGTTTCCTCTCTCACAAGGTCGGCCACTTAGTTTCGTCGAACACATACGGTTCCGAGTGGTATCGCCACAGATTTCAGAGAACAGGCGCTTCTCCTGGCACATTATCGAACACTTAGTTACAGATAGAACAATTAGTTTCAAATGCAACTATGTTTCGCATCTCGAGTTGCCTCTCTCACAAGGTCGGCCACTTAGTTTCGTCGAACACATACGGTTTCGAGTGTTATCGCCACAGATTTCAGGGAACAGGCGCTTCTCCTGGCACAGTATCGAACACTTTCAGATAGATAAATTAGTTTAAAATGGAACTATGTTTCGCATCTGGAGTTTCCTCTCTCACAATGTCGACCATTTAGTTCCGTCGAACACACACGTTTTCGAGTGGCATCGCCAAAGATTTCAGAGAACAGGCTCCTCCCCTGGCACAGTATCGAACACCTAGTTTCAGGTAGAACAATTAGTTTAAAATGGAATTAAGTTTCGCATCTGGAATTTCCTCTCTCACCATGTCGACCACTTAGTTTCGTCGAACACATACGGTTTCGAGTAGCATCGCCACAGATTTCAATGAACAGGCGCTTCTCCAGGCACGGTATCGGACACTTAGTTTCAGATAGAAAAATAAGTTTAAAATGGAACAAAGCTTCGCATTTGGAGTTTCCTCTTTCACAAGGTCGGCCACTTAGTTTCGTCGAACACATACGGTTTCGAGTAGCATCGCCACAGATTTCAGAGAACAGGCGCTTCTCCTGGCACAGCATCGAACACTTGGTTTCAGATAGAACAATTAGTTTAAAATGGTAGTAAGTTTCGCATCTGGAGTTTCCTCTCTCACAAGGTCGACCACTTAGTTTCGTCGAACACATACCGTTTCGAGTAGCATCGCCACATATTTCAGAGAACAGGCGCTTCTCCTGGCACAGTATCGAACACTTAGTTTCAGATAGAACAATTAGTTTAAAATGGAACTAATTTTCGCATCTGGAGTTCCTCTCTCACAAGGTCGACAACTTAGTTTCGTCAAACACATACGGTTTCGAGTGGCATCGCCGCAAATTTCGCCGAACGGGAGCTTCTCCCGGCACAGTATCGACTACTTACTTTCGCCGAACACATACGGTTTCGAGTGGCATCGCCACAGATTTCAGGGAACAGGCGCTTCTCCTGGCACAGTATCGAACACTTAGTTTCAGATAGAACATTTAGTTTAAAATGGAACTAAGTTTCGCATCTGGAGTTTCCTCTCCCACAAGGTCGACCACTTAGTTACGTCGAACACATACGGTTTCGTGTAGCATCGCCACATATTTCAGAGAACAGGCGCTTCTCCTGGCACAGTATCGAACACTTAGTTTCAGATAGAACAAAGAGTATAAAATGAAACTAAGTTTCGCATCTGGAGTTTCCTCTCTCACAAGATCAACCACTTAGTTTCGTTGAACACATACGGTATCGAGTGGCAACGCCACAGATTTCAGAGAACAGGCGCTTCTACTGGCAGATTATCGAACACTTAGTTTCAGATGGAACATTTGGTTTAAAATGGAAATATGTTTCGCATTTGGAGTTTAATCCCTCACAAGGTCGACCACTTAGTTACATCGAACACATACGGTTTCGAGTAGCATCGCCACATATTTCAGGGAACAGGCGCTTCTCCTGGCACAGTATCGAACACTTAGTTTCAGATAGAACAATTAGTTTAAAATGGAACTAAGTTTCGCATCTGGAGTTTCCTCTCTCACAAGGTCGACCACATAGTTTCGTCGAACACATACGGTTTCGAGTGGCATCGCCACAGATTTCAGAGAACAGGCGCTTCTCCTGGCACAGTATCGAAAACTTAGTTTCTGATAGAACAATTAGTTTAAAATGGAAATAAGCTTCGCATTTGGAGTTTCCTCTCTCACAAGGTCGACCACTTAGTTTCGTCGAACACCTACGGTTTCGAGTGGTATCGCCGTAAATTTCGCCGAACGGGAGCTTCTCCCGGCACAGTATCGACTACTTACTTTCGCCGAACACATACGGTTTCGAGTGGTATCGCCACAGATTTCAGGGAACAGGCGCTTCTCCTGGCACAGTATCGAACACTTAGTTTCAGATAGAACATTTAGTTTAAAATGGAAATATGTTTCGCATTTGGAGTTTCCTCCCTCACAAGGTCGACCACTTAGTTTCGTCGAACACATAAGGTTTCGATTAGTATCGCCACAGATTTCGCAGAACGGGAGTTTCTCCTGGCACAGTATCGAACACTTAGTTTCAGATAGAATAATTAGTTTAAATGGAACTATGTTTCGCATCTGGAGTTTCCTCTCTCACAAGGTCGGCCACTTAGTTTCGTCGAACACATACGGTTTCGAGTAGCATCGCCACATATTTCAGAGGACAGGCGCTTCTCCTGGCACAGTATCGAACACTTAGTTTCAGATAGAACAATTAGTTTAAAATGGAACTAATTTTCGCATCTGGAGTTCCTCTCTCAAAAGGTCGACAACTTAGTTTCGTCAAACACATACGGTTTCGAGTGGCATCGCCGCAAATTTCGCCGAACGGGAGCTTCTCCCGGCACAGTATCGACTACTTACTTTCGCCGAACACATACGGTTTCGAGTGGCATCGCCACAGATTTCAGGGAACAGGCGCTTCTCCTGGCACAGTATCGAACACTTAGTTTCAGATAGAACATTTAGTTTAAAATGGAACTAAGTTTCGCATCTGGAGTTTCCTCTCCCACAAGGTCGACCACTTAGTTACGTCGAACACATACGGTTTCGAGTAGCATCGCCACATATTTCAGAGAACAGGCGCTTCTCCTGGCACAGTATCGAACACTTAGTTTCAGATAGAACAATTAGTTTAAAATGGAACTAAGTTTCGCATCTGGAGTTTCCTCTCTCACAAGGTCGACCACATAGTTTCGTCGAACACATACGGTTTCGAGTGGTATCGCCACAGATTTCAGAGAACAGGCGCTTCTCCTGGCACATTATCGAACACTTAGTATCAGATAGAACAATTACTTGAAAATGGAACTATGTTTCGTATCTGGAGTATGCTCTCTCGCAAGGTCAACCACTTAGTTTCGTCGAACACATACGGTTCCGAGTGGTATCGCCACAGATTTCAGAGAACAGGCGCTTCTCCTGGCACATTATCGAACACTTAGTTACAGATAGAACAATTAGTTTCAAATGCAACTATGTTTCGCATCTCGAGTTGCCTCTCTCACAAGGTCGGCCACTTAGTTTCGTCGAACACATACGGTTTCGAGTGTTATCGCCACAGATTTCAGGGAACAGGCGCTTCTCCTGGCACAGTATCGAACACTTTCAGATAGATAAATTAGTTTAAAATGGAACTATGTTTCGCATCTGGAGTTTCCTCTCTCACAATGTCGACCATTTAGTTCCGTCGAACACACACGTTTTCGAGTAGCATCGCCAAAGATTTCAGAGAACAGGCTCCTCCCCTGGCACAGTATCGAACACCTAGTTTCAGGTAGAACAATTAGTTTAAAATGGAATTAAGTTTCGCATCTGGAATTTCCTCTCTCACCATGTCGACCACTTAGTTTCGTCGAACACATACGGTTTCGAGTAGCATCGCCACAGATTTCAATGAACAGGCGCTTCTCCAGGCACGGTATCGGACACTTAGTTTCAGATAGAAAAATAAGTTTAAAATGGAACAAAGCTTCGCATTTGGAGTTTCCTCTTTCACAAGGTCGGCCACTTAGTTTCTCCGAACACATACGGTTTCGAGTAGCATCGCCACAGATTTCAGAGAACAGGCGCTTCTCCTGGCACAGCATCGAACACTTGGTTTCAGATAGAACAATTAGTTTAAAATGGTAGTAAGTTTCGCATCTGGAGTTTCCTCTCTCACAAGGTCGACCACTTAGTTTCGTCGAACACATACGGTTTCGAGTAGCATCGCCACATATTTCAGAGAACAGGCGCTTCTCCTGGCACGGTATCGGACACTTAGTTTCAGATAGAAGAATAAGTTTAAAATGGAACAAAGCTTCGCATTTGGAGTTTCCTCTTTCACAAGGTCGGCCACTTAGTTTCGTCGAACACATACGGTTTCGAGTAGCATCGACACAGATTTCAGAGAACAGGCGCTTCTCCTGGCACAGTATCGGACACTTAGTTTCAGATAGAAAAATAAGTTTAAAATGGAACAAAGCTTCGCATTTGGAGTTTCCTCTCTCACAAGGTCGGCCACTTAGTTTCGCCGAACAAATACGGTTTCGAGTAGCATCGCCACAGATTTTAGAGAACAGACGCTTCTCCTGGAACAGTATCGAACACTTAGTTCCAGCTAGAACAATTTGTTTAAAATGGAACTAAGTTTCGCATCCGGAGTTTCCTCTCTCAGAAGGTCGACCACTCAGTTTCGTCGAACACATACGGTTTCGAGTAGCAACGCCACAGATTTCAGGGAGCAGGCGCTTCGCCTGGCACAGTATCGAACACTTAGTTTCAGATAGAACAATTAGTTTAAAATGGATCTAATTTTCGCATCTGGTGTTTCCTCTCTCACAAGGTGGGCCACTTAGTTTCGTCGAACACATGCGGTTTCGAGTAGCATCGCCACAGATTTCAGAGAACAGGCGCTTCTCCTGGCACAGTATCGAAAACTTAGTTTCAGATACAACTATTAGTTTAAAATGGAACTGAGTTTCGCATCTGGAGTTTCCTCTGTCACAAGTCCGACCACTTAGTTTCGTCGAACACATAAGGTTTCGAGTAGTATCGCCACAGATTTCGCAGAACGGGAGTTTCTCCTGGCACAGTATCGAACACTTAGTTTCAGATAGAACAATTAGTTTAAAATGGAACTATGTTTCGCATCTGGAGTTTCCTCTCTCACAAGGTCGGCCACTTAGTTTCGTCGAACACATACGGTTTCGAGTGGCATCGCCAAAGATTTCAGAGAACAGGCTCCTCCCCTGGCACAGTATCGAACACCTAGTTTCAGGTAGAACAATTAGTTTAAAATGGAATTAAGTTTCGCATCTGGAATTTCCTCTCTCACCATGTCGACCACTTAGTTTCGTCGAACACATACGGTTTCGAGTAGCATCGCCACAGATTTCAATGAACAGGCGCTTCTCCAGGCACGGTATCGGACACTTAGTTTCAGATAGAAAAATAAGTTTAAAATGGAACAAAGCTTCGCATTTGGAGTTTCCTCTTTCACAAGGTCGGCCACTTAGTTTCGTCGAACACATACGGTTTCGAGTAGAATCGCCACAGATTTCAGAGAACAGGCGCTTCTCCTGGCACAGCATCGAACACTTGGTTTCAGATAGAACAATTAGTTTAAAATGGTAGTAAGTTTCGCATCTGGAGTTTCCTCTCTCACAAGGTCGACCACTTAGTTTCGTCGAACACATACGGTTTCGAGTAGCATCGCCACATATTTCAGAGAACAGGCGCTTCTCCTGGCACAGTATCGAACACTTAGTTTCAGATAGAACAATTAGTTTAAAATGGAACTAATTTTCGCATCTGGAGTTCCTCTCTCACAAGGTCGACAACTTAGTTTCGTCAAACACATACGGTTTCGAGTGGCATCGCCGCAAATTTCGCCGAACGGGAGCTTCTCCCGGCACAGTATCGACTACTTACTTTCGCCGAACACATACGGTTTCGAGTGGCATCGCCACAGATTTCAGGGAACAGGCGCTTCTCCTGGCACAGTATCGAACACTTAGTTTCAGATAGAACATTTAGTTTAAAATGGAACTAAGTTTCGCATCTGGAGTTTCCTCTCCCACAAGGTCGACCACTTAGTTACGTCGAACACATACGGTTTCGTGTAGCATCGCCACATATTTCAGAGAACAGGCGCTTCTCCTGGCACAGTATCGAACACTTAGTTTCAGATAGAACAAAGAGTATAAAATGAAACTAAGTTTCGCATTTGGAGTTTCCTCTCTCACAAGATCAACCACTTAGTTTCGTTGAACACATACGGTATCGAGTGGCAACGCCACAGATTTCAGAGAACAGGCGCTTCTACTGGCAGATTATCGAACACTTAGTTTCAGATGGAACATTTGGTTTAAAATGGAAATATGTTTCGCATTTGGAGTTTAATCCCTCACAAGGTCGACCACTTAGTTACATCGAACACATACGGTTTCGAGTAGCATCGCCACATATTTCAGAGAACAGGCGCTTCTCCTGGCACAGTATCGAACACTTAGTTTCAGATAGAACAATTAGTTTAATATGGAACTAAGTTTCGCATCTGGAGTTTCCTCTCTCACAAGGTCGACCACATAGTTACGTCGAACACATACGGTTTCGAGTGGCATCGCCACAGATTTCAGAGAACAGGCGCTTCTCCTGGCACAGTATCGAAAACTTAGTTTCTGATAGAACAATTAGTTTAAAATGGAAATAAGCTTCGCATTTGGAGTTTCCTCTCTCACAAGGTCGACCACTTAGTTTCGTCGAACACCTACGGTTTCGAGTGGTATCGCCGTAAATTTCGCCGAACGGGAGCTTCTCCCGGCACAGTATCGACTACTTACTTTCGCCGAACACATACGGTTTCGAGTGGTATCGCCACAGATTTCAGGGAACAGGCGCTTCTCCTGGCACAGTATCGAACACTTAGTTTCAGATAGAACATTTAGTTTAAAATGGAAATATGTTTCGCATTTGGAGTTTCCTCCCTCACAAGGTCGACCACTTAGTTTCGTCGAACACATAAGGTTTCGAGTAGTATCGCCACATATTTCAGAGAACAGGCGCTTCTCCTGGCACAGTATCGAACACTTAGTTTCAGATAGAACAATTAGTTTAAAATGGAACTAAGTTTCGCATCTGGAGTTTCCTCTCTCACAAGGTCGACCACATAGTTTCGTCGAACACATACGGTTTCGAGTGGCATCGCCACAGATTTCAGAGAACAGACGCTTCTCCTGGCACAGTATCGAAAACTTAGTTTCTGATAGAACAATTAGTTTAAAATGGAAATAAGCTTCGCATTTGGAGTTTCCTCTCTCACAAGGTCGACCACTTAGTTTCGTCGAACAATTACGGTTTCGAGTGGTATCGCCGCAAATTTCGCCGAACGGGAGCTTCTCCCGGCACAGTATCGACTACTTACTTTCGCCGAACACGTACGGTTTCGAGTGGTATCGCCACAGATTTCAGGGAACAGGCGCTTCTCCTGGCACAGTATCGAACACTTAGTTTCAGATAGAACATTTAGTTTAAAATGGAAATATGTTTCGCATTTGGAGTTTCCTCCCTCACAAGGTCGACCACTTAGTTTCGTCGAACACATACGGTTTCGAGTAGCATCGCCACAGATTTCAGAGAACAGGCGCTTCTCCTGGAACAGTACCGAACACTTAGTTTCAGATAGAACAATTAGTTTAAAATGGAACTAAGTTTCGCATCTGGAGTTTCGTCTCCCACAAGGTCGACCACTTAGTTTCGTGGAACACATACGGTTTCGAGTAGCATCGCCACAGACTTCAGAGAGCAGGCGCTTCTCCTGGCACAGTATCGAACACTTTCAGATAGATCAATTAGTTTAAAATGGAACTATGTTTCGCATCTGGAGTTTCCTCTCTCACAATGTCGACCATTTAGTTCCGTCGAACACACACGTTTTCGAGTAGCATCGCCAAAGATTTCAGAGAACAGGCTCCTCCCCTGGCACAGTATCGAACACCTAGTTTCAGGTAGAACAATTAGTTTGAAATGGAATTAAGTTTCGCATCTGGAATTTCCTCTCTCACCATGTCGACCACTTAGTTTCGTCGAACACATACGGTTTCGAGTAGCATCGCCACAGATTTCAATGAACAGGCGCTTCTCCAGGCACGGTATCGGACACTTAGTTTCAGATAGAAAAATAAGTTTAAAATGGAACAAAGCTTCGCATTTGGAGTTTCCTCTTTCACAAGGTCGGCCACTTAGTTTCGTCGAACACATACGGTTTCGAGTAGCATCGCCACAGATTTCAGAGAACAGGCGCTTCTCCTGGCACAGCATCGAACACTTGGTTTCAGATAGAACAATTAGTTTAAAATGGTAGTAAGTTTCGCATCTGGAGTTTCCTCTCTCACAAGGTCGACCACTTAGTTTCGTCGAACACATACGGTTTCGAGTAGCATCGCCACATATTTCAGAGAACAGGCGCTTCTCCTGGCACAGTATCGAACACTTAGTTTCAGATAGAACAATTAGTTTAAAATGGAACTAATTTTCGCATCTGGAGTTCCTCTCTCACAAGGTCGACAACTTAGTTTCGTCAAACACATACGGTTTCGAGTGGTATCGCCGCAAATCTCGCCGAAAGGGAGCTTCTCCCGGCACAGTATCGACTACTTACTTTCGCCGAACACATACGGTTTCGAGTGGCATCGCCACAGATTTCAGGGAACAGGCGCTTCTCCTGGCACAGTATCGAACACTTAGTTTCAGATAGAACATTTAGTTTAAAATGGAACTAAGTTTCGCATCTGGAGTTTCCTCTCCCACAAGGTCGACCACTTAGTTACGTCGAACACATACGGTTTCGAGTAGCATCGCCACATATTTCAGAGAACAGGCGCTTCTCCTGGCACAGTATCGAACACTTAGTTTCAGATAGAACAAAGAGTATAAAATGAAACTAAGTTTCGCATCTGGAGTTTCCTCACTCACAAGATCAACCACTTAGTTTCGTCGAACACATACGGTTTCGAGTAGCATCGCCAACGATTTCAGAGAACAGGCGCTTCTACTGGCAGATTATCGAACACTTAGTTTCAGATGGAACATTTGTTTTAAAATGGAAATATGTTTCGCATTTGGAGTTTAATCCCTCACAAGGTCGACCACTTAGTTACATCGAACACATACGGTTTCGAATAGCATCGCCACATATTTCAGAGAACAGGCGCTTCTCCTGGCACATTATCGAACACTTAGTATCAGATAGAACAATTAGTTGAAAATGGAACTATGTTTCGTATCTGGAGTATGCTCTCTCGCAAGGTCAACCACTTAGTTTCGTCGAACACATACGGTTTCGAGTGGCATCGCCACAGATTTCAGAGAACAGGCGCTTCTCCTGGCACATTATCGAACACTTAGTTTCAGATAGAACAATTAGTTTAAAATGGAACTATGTTTCGCATCTGGAGTATCCTCTCTCACAAGGTCAACCACTTAGTTTCGTCGAACACATACGGTTTCGAGTGGCATCGCCACAGATTTCGGAGAACAGGCGCTTCTCCTGGCACATTATCGAACACTTAGTTACAGGTAGAACAATTAGTTTAAAATGCAACTATGTTTCGCATCTGGAGTTTCCTCTCTCACAAGGTCGGCCGCTTAGTTTCGTCGAACACATACGGTTCCGAGTGGTATCGCCACAGATTTCAGAGAACAGGCGCTTCTCCTGGCACATTATCGAACACTTAGTTACAGATAGAACAATTAGTTTCAAATGCAACTATGTTTCGCATCTCGAGTTGCCTCTCTCACAAGGTCGGCCACTTAGTTTCGTCGAACACATACGGTTTCGAGTGTTATCGCCACAGATTTCAGGGAACAGGCGCTTCTCCTGGCACAGTATCGAACACTTTCAGATAGATAAATTAGTTTAAAATGGAACTATGTTTCGCATCTGGAGTTTCCTCTCTCACAATGTCGACCATTTAGTTCCGTCGAACACACACGTTTTCGAGTAGCATCGCCAAAGATTTCAGAGAACAGGCTCCTCCCCTGGCACAGTATCGAACACCTAGTTTCAGGTAGAACAATTAGTTTAAAATGGTGGTAAGTTTCGCATCTGGAGTTTCCTCTCTCACAAGGTCGACCACTTAGTTTCGTCGAACACATACGGTTTCGAGTAGCATCGCCACATATTTCAGAGAACAGGCGCTTCTCCTGGCACAGTATCGAACACTTAGTTTCAGATAGAACAAAGAGTATAAAATGAAACTAAGTTTCGCATCTGGAGTTTCCTCTCTCACAAGATCAACCACTTAGTTTCGTTGAACACATACGGTTTCGAGTGGCATCGCCACAGATTTCAGAGAACAGGCGCTTCTCCTGGCACAGTATCGAAAACTTAGTTTCTGATAGAACAATTAGTTTAAAATGGAAATAAGCTTCGCATTTGGAGTTTCCTCTCTCACAAGGTCGACCACTTAGTTTCGTCGAACACCTACGGTTTCGAGTGGTATCGCCGTAAATTTCGCCGAACGGGAGCTTCTCCCGGCACAGTATCGACTACTTACTTTCGCCGAACACATACGGTTTCGAGTGGTATCGCCACAGATTTCAGGGAACAGGCGCTTCTCCTGGCACAGTATCGAACACTTAGTTTCAGATAGAACATTTAGTTTAAAATGGAAATATGTTTCGCATTTGGAGTTTCCTCCCTCACAAGGTCGACCACTTAGTTTCGTCGAACACATAAGGTTTCGAGTAGTATCGCCACAGATTTCGCAGAACGGGAGTTTCTCCTGGCACAGTATCGAACACTTAGTTTCAGATAGAACAATTAGTTTAAAATGGAACTATGTTTCGCATCTGGAGTTTCCTCTCTCACAAGGTCGGCCACTTAGTTTCGTCGAACACATACGGTTTCGAGTGGCATCGCCACAGATTTCAGAGAACAGGCGCTTCTCCTGGCACAGTATCGAACACTTTCAGATAGAACAATTAATTTAAAATGCGAGTAAGTTTCGCATCTGGTGTTTCCTCTCTCACAAGTTCGACCACTCAGTTTCGTCGAAAACATACCGTTTCGAGTGGTATCGCCACAGGTTTCACAGAACGGGCGCTTCTCCTGGCACAGTATCGAACACTTAGTTTCAGACAGAACAATTAATTTAAAATGGAACTAAGTTTCGCATCTGAAGTTTCCTCTCCCAAAAGGTCGGCCACTTAGTTTCGGCGAACACATACGGTTTCGAGTAGCATCGCGACAGATTTCAGAGAACAGGCGCTTCTCCTGGCACAGTATCGAACACATAGTTTCAGATAGAACAATTAGTTTAAAATGGAACTAAGTTTCGCATCTGGAGTTTCCTGTCCCACAAGGTCGACCACTTGGTTTCGTCGAACACATACGCTTTCGAGTAGCATCGCCACAGATTTCAGAGAACAGACGCTTCTCCTGGCACATTATCGAACACTTAGTTTCAGATAGAACAATTAGTTTAAAATGGAACTAAGTTTCGCATCTGGAGTGTCCTCTCCCACAAGGTCGACCACTTAGTTTCGTCGAACACATACGGTTTCGAGTGGCATCGCCACACATTTCAGGGAACAGGCGCTTCTCCTGGCACAGTATCGAACACTTAGTTTCGGATGGAACATTTGGTTTAAAATGGAACTGAGTTTCGGATCTCGAGTTTCCTCTCTCACAAGGTCGACCATTTAGATTCGTCGATCACAGACGGTTTCGAGTGGCATCGCCATAGATTTCCGAGAACAGGCGCTTCTCCTGGTACAGTATCGAACACATAGTTTCAGATAGAACAATCAGTTTAAAATGGAACTAAGTTTCGCATCTGGAGTTATCTCTCTCACCATGCCGACCACTTAGTTTCGGCAAACACATACGGTTTCGAGTGTCATCGCCACTGATTTCAGAGAACAGGCGCTTCTCCTGGCACAATATCGAACACGTAGTTTCAGATAGAACAATTACTTTAAAATGGAACTAAGCTTCTCATCTGGAGTTTCCTGTCTCACAAGGTGGACCACTTAGTTTCGTCGAACACATACGGTTTCGAGTGGCATCGCCACAGATTTCGGAGAACAGGCGCTTCTCCTGGCACATTATCGAACACTTAGTTACAGGTAGAACAATTAGTATAAAATGCAACTATGTTTCGCATCTGGAGTTTCCTCTCTCACAAGGTCGGCCACTTAGTTTCGTCGAACACATACGGTTCCGAGTGGTATCGCCACAGATTTCAGAGAACAGGCGCTTCTCCTGGCACATTATCGAACACTTAGTTACAGATAGAACAATTAGTTTTAAATGGAACTAAGTTTCGCTTCTGGAGTTTCCTCTCCCACAAGGTGGACCACTTAGTTTCGTTGAACACATAGGGTTTCGAGTAGCATCGCCACAGATTTCAGAGAACATGCGCTTCTCCTGGCAGAGTAACAAACACTTTCAGATAGAACAATTAGATTAATATGGAACTATGTTTCGCATCTGGAGTATCCTCTCTCACAAGGTCGGCCACTTAGTTTGGTCGAACACATACGGTTTCGAGGGGCATCGCCACAGATTTCAGAGAACAGGCGCTTCTCCTGGCACAGTATCGAACACTTAGTTTCAGTTAAAACAATTAGTTTTAATGGAACTAAGTTTCGCATCTGGAGTTTCCTCTCTCACAAGGTCGGCCACTTAGTATTGTCGAACACATACGGTTTCGAGTGGCATCGCCGCAAATTTCGCCGAACGGGAGCTTCTCCCGGCACAGTATCGACTGCTTAGTTTTGCTGAACACATACGGTTTCGAGGGGCATCGCCACAGATTTCAGAGAACAGGCGCTTCTCCTGGCACAGTATCGAACACTTAGTTTCAGTTAGAACAATTAGTTTTAATGGAACTAAGTTTCGCATCTGGAGTTTCCTCTCTCACAAGGTCGGCCACTTAGTATCGTCGAACACATACGGTTTCGAGTGGCATCGCCGCAAATTTCGCCGAACGGGAGCTTCTCCCGGCACAGTATCGACTACTTAGTTTTGCCGAACACATACGGTTTCGAGTGGCATCGCCACAGATTTCAGAGAACAGGCGCTTCTCCTGGCACAGTATCGAAAACTTAGTTTCAGATAGAACAATTAGTTTAAAATGGAACTATGTTCCGCATCTGGTGAATCCTCCCTCACAAGGTCAATCACTTAGTTTCGTCGAACACATACGGTTTCGAGTGGCATCGCCACAGATTTCAGAGAACAGGCGCTTCTCCTGGCACAGTATCGAACACTCAGGTTCAGATAGAACAATTAGTTTAAAATGGAACTATATTTCGCATCTGGAGTTTCCTCTCTCACATGGTCGACCACTTAGTTTCGTCGAACACATACGGTTTCGAGTGGCATCGCCACAGATTTCAGAAAACAGCCGCTTCTCCTGGCACAGTATCGAACACTTAGTTGCAGATAGAACAATTAATTTGAAATGGAACTATGTTTCGCATCTGAAGTTTCCTCTCTCACAAGGCGACCACTTAGTTTCGTCGAACACATACGGTTTCGAGTAGCATCGCCACAGATTTCAGAGAACAGGCGCCTCTCCTGGCACAGTACCGAACACTTAGTTTCAGATAGAACATTTAGTTTAAAATGGAAATATGTTTCGCATTTGGAGTTTCCTCCCTCACAAGGTCGACCACTTAGTTTCGTCGAACACATAAGGTTTCGAGTAGTATCGCCACAGATTTCACAGAACGGGAGTTTCTCCTGGCACAGTATCGAACACTTAGTTTCAGATAGAACAATTAGTTTAAAATGGAACTATGTTTCGCATCTGGAGTTTCCTCTCTCACATGGTCGGCCACTTAGTTTCGTCGAACACATACGGTTTCGAGTGGCATCGCCACAGATTTCAGAGAACAGGCGCTTCTCCTGGCACAGTATCGAACACTTTCAGATAGAACAATTAATTTAAAATGCGAGTAAGTTTCGCATCTGGTGTTTCCTCTCTCACAAGTTCGACCACTCAGTTTCGTCGAAAACATACCGTTTCGAGTGGTATCGCCACGGGTTTCACAGAACGGGCGCTTCTCCTGGCACAGTATCGAACACTTAGTTTCAGACAGAACAATTAATTTAAAATGGAACTAAGTTTCGCATCTGAAGTTTCCTCTCCCAAAAGGTCGGCCACTTAGTTTCGGCGAACACATACGGTTTCGAGTAGCATCGCGACAGATTTCAGAGAACAGGCGCTTCTCCTGGCACAGTATCGAACACTTAGTTTCAGATAGAACTATTAGTTTAAAATGGAACTGGGTTTCGCATCCGGAGTTTCCTCTCTCAGAAGGCCGACCACTTAGTTTCGTCGAACACATACGGTTTCGAGTATCATCGCCACAAATTTCAGAGAACAGGCACTTCTTCGGGCACAGTATCGGACACATAGTTTCAGATAGAACAATCAGTTTAAAATGGAACTGGGTTTCGCATCCGGAGTTTCCTCTCTCAGAAGGCCGACCACTTAGTTTCGTCGAACACATACGGTTTCGAGTATCATCGCCACAAATTTCAGAGAACAGGCACTTCTCCTGGCACAGTATTGAACACTTAGTTTGGGATAGAACACTTATTTTTGAATGGAACTGAGTTTCGCATCTGGAGTTTCCTCTCTCACAAGGTCGACCACTTAGTTACGCCGAACATATACGGTTTCGAGTGGTATCGCCAGAGATTTCGCAGAACAGGCGCCTCTCCTGGCACAGTATCGAAAACTTAGTTTCAGATAGAACAATTAGTTTTATATGGAACTAAGTTTCGCTTCTGGAGTTTCTTCTCCCACAAGGTGGACCACTTAGTTTCGTCGAACACATACCGTTTCGAGTGCGCATCGCCACAGATTTCAGAGATCAGGCGCTTCTCCTGGCACAGTATGGAAAACTTAATTTCAGATAGAACAATTAGTTTTAAATGGAACTAAGTTTCGCTTCTGGAGTTTCCTCTCCCACAAGGTGGACCACTTAGTTTCGTTGAACACATAGGGTTTCGAGTAGCATCGCCACAGATTTCAGAGAACAGGCGCTTCTCCTGGCAGAGTAACAAACACTTTCAGATAGAACAATTAGATTAAAATGGAACTATGTTTCGCATCTGGAGTATCCTCTCTCACAAGGTCGGCCACTTAGTTTCGTCGAACACATACGGTTTCGAGGGGCATCGCCACAGATTTCAGAGAACAGGCGCTTCTCCTGGCACAGTATCGAACACTTAGTTTCAGTTAGAACAATTAGTTTTAATGGAAGTAAGTTTCGCATGTGGAGTTTCCTCTCCCACAAGGTCGACCACTTAGTTTCGTCGAACACATACGGTTTCGAGTGACATGGCCAGAGATTTCAGAGAACAGGCGCTTCTCCTGGCACAGTGTCGAACACATAGTTTCAGATAGAACAATTAGGTTAAAATGGAACTAAGTTTCGCATCTAGAGTTTCCTCTCTTACAAGGTCCACCACTTAGTTTCGTCGAACACATACGGTTTCGAGTAGCATCGCCACAGATTTCAGAGAGCAGGCGCTTCTCCTGGCACAGTATCGAACACTTATTTCAGACAGAACAATTAGATTAAAATGGAACTATGTTTCGCATCTGGAGTATCCTCTCTCACAAGGTCGGCCACTTAGTTTCGTCGAACACATACGGTTTCGAGGGGCATCGCCACAGATTTCAGGGAACATGCGCTTCTCCTGGCACAGTATCGAACACTTAGTTTCAGATAGAACAATTAGTTTAAATGGAACTAAGTTTCGCATTTGGAGTTTCCTCTCTCACAAGGCCGGCCACTTAGTATCGTCGAACACATACGGTTTCGAGTGGCATCGCCGCAAATTTCGCCGAACGGGAGCTTCTCCCGGCACAGTATCGACTACTTAGTTTCGTCGAACACATAGGGTTTCGAGTAGCATCGCCACAGATTTCAGAGAACAAGCGCTTCCGCTGGCACATTATCGAACACTTAGTTTCAGAGAGAACAATTAGTTTAAAATGGAAATATGTTCCGCATTTGGAGTTTCCTCTCTCACAAGGTCGACCACTTAGTTTCGTCGAACACATACGGTTTCGAGTGGCATCGGCACAGATTTCAGAGAACAGGCGCTTCTGCTGGCACAGTATCGAACACTTAGTTTCAGATAGAACAATTAGTTTAAAATGGCACTGAGTTTCGCGCCTGGAGTTTCCTATCTCACAAGGTCGACCACTTAGTTTCGTCGAACACATACGGTTTCGAGTGGCATCGCCACAGATTTCAGAGAACAGGCGCTTCTCCTGGCACAGTATCGAAAACTTAGTTTCAGATAGAACAATTAGTTTAAAATGGAACTATGTTCCGCATCTGGTGAATCCTCCCTCACAAGGTCAATCACTTAGTTTCGTCGAACACATACGGTTTCGAGTGGCATCGCCACAGATTTCAGAGAACAGGCGCTTCTCCTGGCACAGTATCGAACACTCAGGTTCAGATAGAACAATTAGTTTATAATGGAACTATATTTCGCATCCGGAGTTTCCTCTCTCACATGGTCGACCACTTAGTTTCGTCGAACAGATACGGTTTCGAGTGGCATCGCCACAGATTTCAGAAAACAGCCGCTTCTCCTGGCACAGTATCGAACACTTAGTTGCAGATAGAACAATTAATTTGAAATGGAACTATGTTTCGCATCTGAAGTTTCCTCTCTCACAAGGCGACCACTTAGTTTCGTCGAACACATACGGTTTCGAGTAGCATCGCCACAGATTTCAGAGAACAGGCGCCTCTCCTGGCACAGTATCGAACACTTAGTTTCAGATAGAATAATTAGTTTAAAATGGAAGTAAGTTTCGCATGTGGAGTTTCCTCTCCCACAAGGTCGACCACTTAGTTTCGTCGAACACATACGGTTTCGAGTGACATGGCCACAGATTTCAGAGAACAGGCGCTTCTCCTGGCACAGTGTCGAACACATAGTTTCAGATAGAACAATTAGGTTAAAATGGAACTAAGTTTCGCATCTGGAGTTTCCTCTCTTACAAGGTCCACCACTTAGTTTCGTCGAACACATACGGTTTCGAGTAGCATCGCCACAGATTTCAGAGAGCAGGCGCTTCTCCTGGCACAGTATCGAACACTTATTTCAGACAGAACAATTAGATTAAAATGGAACTATGTTTCGCATCTGGAGTTTCCTCTCTCACAAGGTCGGCCACTTAGTTTCGTCGAATACATACGGTTTCGAGTGGTATCGCCACAGATTTCAGAGAACAGGCGCTTCTCCTGGCACAGTATCGAACACTTAGTATCAGATAGAACAATTAGTTTAAAATGGATCTATGTTTCGCATCTGGAGTGTGCTCTCTCACAAGGTCGACCACTTAGTTTCGTCGAACACATACGGTTTCGAGTAGTATCGCCACAGATTTCGCAGAACGGGAGTTCCTCCTGGCACAGTATCGAACACTTAGTTTCAGATAGAACAATTAGTTTTAAATGGAACTAAGTTTCGCATCTGGAGTTTCCCCTTTCACAAGGCGACCACTCAGTTTCGTCGAACACATACGGTTTCGAGTGGCACCGCCACAGATTTCAGAGAACAGGCGCTTCTCCTAGCACAGTATCGAACACTTAGTATCAGATAGAACAATTAGTTTAAAATGTAACTAAGTTTCGCATCTGGAGTATCCTCTCTCACAAGGTCGACCACTTAGTTTCGTCGAACACATACGGTTTCGAGCAGTATCGCCACAGATTTCGCAGAACGGGAGTTTATCCTGGCACAGTATCGAACACTTAATTTCAAATAGAACAATTAGTTTAAAATGGATCTATGTTTCGCATCTGGAGTGTCCTCTCTCACAAGGTCGACAACTTAATTTCGTCGAACACATACGGTTTCGAGTAGCATCGCCACAGATTTCAGAGAACAGGCACTTCTCCTGGCACAGTATCGAACACTTAGTTTCAGATAGAACAATTAGTTTAAAATGGAACTAAGTTTCGCATCTGGAGTTTCCTCTCTCACAAGGTCGACCGCTTAGTTTCGACGAACACATACGGTTTCGAGTAGTATCGCCACAGATTTCGCAGAACGGGAGTTTCTCCTGGCACAGTATCGAACACTTAGTTTCAGATAGAACAATTAGTTTAAAATGGATCTATGTTTCGCATCTGGAGTTTCCTCTCTCACAAGGTCGGCCACTTAGTTTCGTCGAATACATACGGTTTCGAGTGGTATCGCCACAGATTTCAGAGAACAGGCGCTTCTCCTGGCAGAGTATCGAACACTTAGTTTCAGATAGAACAATTAATTTAAAATGGAACTAAGTTTCGCATCTGGAGTTTCCTCTCTCACAAGGTCGACCGCTTAGTTTCGACGAACACATACGGTTTCGAGCGGCATCGCCACACATTTCAGAGAACAGGCGCTTCTCCTGGCACAGTATCGAACACTTAGTATCAGATAGAACAATTAGTTTAAAATGGATCTATGTTTCGCATCTGGAGTTTCCTCTCTCACAAGGTCGACCGCTTAGTTTCGACGAACACATACGGTTTCGAGCGGCATCGCCACACATTTCAGAGAACAGGCGCTTCTCCTGGCACAGTATCGAACACTTAGTATCAGATAGAACAATTAGTTTACAATGGAACTAAGTTTCGCATCTGGAGTATCCTCTCTCAAAAGGTCGACCACTTAGTTTCGTCGAACACATACGGTTTCGAGTAGCATCGCCACAGATTTCAGAGAACAGGCGCCTCTCCTGGCACAGTATCGAACACTTAGTTTCAGATAGAATAATTAGTTTAAAATGGAAGTAAGTTTCGCATGTGGAGTTTCCTCTCCCACAAGGTCGACCACTTAGTTTCGTCGAACACATACGGTTTCGAGTGACATGGCCACAGATTTCAGAGAACAGGCGCTTCTCCTGGCACAGTGTCGAACACATAGTTTCAGATAGAACAATTAGGTTAAAATGGAACTAAGTTTCGCATCTGGAGTTTTCTCTCTTACAAGGTCCACCACTTAGTTTCGTCGAACACATACGGTTTCGAGTAGCATCGCCACAGATTTCAGAGAGCAGGCGATTCTCCTGGCACAGTATCGAACACTTATTTCAGACAGAACAATTAGATTAAAATGGAACAATGTTTCGCATCTGGAGTTTCCTCTCTCACAAGGTCGGCCACTTAGTTTCGTCGAATACATACGGTTTCGAGTGGTATCGCCACAGATTTCAGAGAACAGGCGCTTCTCCTGGCACAGTATCGAACACTTAGTATCAGATAGAACAATTAGTTTAAAATGGATCTATGTTTCGCATCTGGAGTGTGCTCTCTCACAAGGTCGACCACTTAGTTTCGTCGAACACATACGGTTTCTAGTAGTATCGCCACAGATTTCGCAGAACGGGAGTTCCTCCTGGCACAGTATCGAACACTTAGTTTCAGATAGAACAATTAGTTTTAAATGGAACTAAGTTTCGCATCTGGAGTTTCCCCTTTCACAAGGCGACCACTCAGTTTCGTCGAACACATACGGTTTCGAGTGGCACCGCCACAGATTTCAGAGAACAGGCGCTTCTCCTAGCACAGTATCGAACACTTAGTATCAGATAGAACAATTAGTTTAAAATGTAACTAAGTTTCGCATCTGGAGTATCCTCTCTCACAAGGTCGACCACTTAGTTTCGTCGAACACATACGGTTTCGAGTAGTATCGCCACAGATTTCGCAGAACGGGAGTTTATCCTGGCACAGTATCGAACACTTAATTTCAAATAGAACAATTAGTTTAAAATGGATCTATGTTTCGCATCTGGAGTGTCCTCTCTCACAAGGTCGACAACTTAATTTCGTCGAACACATACGGTTTCGAGTAGCATCGCCACAGATTTCAGAGAACAGGCGCTTCTCCTGGCACAGTATCGAACACTTAGTTTCAGATAGAACAATTAGTTTAAAATGGAACTAAGTTTCGCATCTGGAGTTTCCTCTCCCACAAATTCGACCACTTAGTTTCCTCGACCACATACGGTTTCGAGTAGCATCGCCACAGATTTCAGAGAACAGGCGCTTCTCCTGGCAGAGTATCGAACACTTAGTTTCAGATAGAACAATTGATTTAAAATGGAACTAAGTTTCGCATCTGGAGTTTCCTCTCTCACAAGGTCGACCGCTTAGTTTCGACGAACACATACGGTTTCGAGCGGCATCGCCACACATTTCAGAGAACAGGCGCTTCTCCTGGCACAGTATCGAACACTTAGTATCAGATAGAACAATTAGTTTAAAATGGATCTATGTTTCGCATCTGGAGTTTCCTCTCTCACAAGGTCGACCGCTTAGTTTCGACGAACACATACGGTTTCGAGCGGCATCGCCACACATTTCAGAGAACAGGCGCTTCTCCTGGCACAGTATCGAACACTTAGTATCAGATAGAACAATTAGTTTAAAATGGAACTAAGTTTCGCATCTGGAGTATCCTCTCACAAAAGGTCGACCACTTAGTTTCGTCGAACACATACGGTTTCGAGTAGTATCGCCACAGATTTCGCAGAACGGGAGCTTCTCCTGGCACAGTATCGAACACTTAGTTTCAGATAGAACAATTAGTTTAAAATGGATCTATGTTTCGCATCTGGAGTTTCCTCTCTCACAAGGTCGGCCACTTAGTTTCGTCGAATACATACGGTTTCGAGTGGTATCGCCACAGATTTCAGAGAACAGGCGCTTCTCCTGGCACAGTATCGAACACTTAGTATCAGATAGAACAATTAGTTTAAAATGGATCTATGTTTCGCATCTGGAGTGTCCTCTCTCACAAGGTCGACCACTTAGTTTCGTCGAACACATACGGTTTCGAGTAGTATCGCCACAGATTTCGCAGAACGGGAGTTTCTCCTGGCACAGTATCGAACACTTAGTTTCAGATAGAACAATTAGTTTTAAATGGAACTAAGTTTCGCATCTGGAGTTTCCCCTTTCACAAGGCGACCACTCAGTTTCGTCGAACACATACGGTTTCGAGTGGCACCGCCACAGATTTCAGAGAACAGGCGCTTCTCCTGGCACAGTATCGAACACTTAGTATCAGATAGAACAATTAGTTTAAAATGGATCTATGTTTCGCATCTGGAGTTTCCTCTCTCACAAGGTCGACCGCTTAGTTTCGACGAACACATACGGTTTCGAGCGGCATCGCCACACATTTCAGAGAACAGGCGCTTCTCCTGGCACAGTATCGAACACTTAGTATCAGATAGAACAATTAGTTTAAAATGGAACTAAGTTTCGCATCTGGAGTATCCTCTCTCAAAAGGTCGACCACTTAGTTTCGTCGAACACATACGGTTTCGAGTAGTATCGCCACAGATTTCGCAGAACGGGAGTTTCTCCTGGCACAGTATCGAACACTTAGTTTCAGATAGAACAATTAGTTTAAAATGGATCTATGTTTCGCATCTGGAGTTTCCTCTCTCACAAGGTCGGCCACTTAGTTTCGTCGAATACATACGGTTTCGAGTGGTATCGCCACAGATTTCAGAGAACAGGCGCTTCTCCTGGCACAGTATCGAACACTTAGTATCAGATAGAACAATTAGTTTAAAATGGATCTATGTTTCGCATCTGGAGTGTCCTCTCTCACAAGGTCGACCACTTAGTTTCGTCGAACACATACGGTTTCGAGTAGTATCGCCACAGATTTCGCAGAACGGGAGTTTCTCCTGGCACAGTATCGAACACTTAGTTTCAGATAGAACAATTAGTTTTAAATGGAACTAAGTTTCGCATCTGGAGTTTCCCCTTTCACAAGGCGACCACTCAGTTTCGTCGAACACATACGGTTTCGAGTGGCACCGCCACAGATTTCAGAGAACAGGCGCTTCTCCTAGCACAGTATCGAACACTTAGTATCAGATAGAACAATTAGTTTTAAATGGAACTAAGTTTCGCTTCTGGAGTTTCCTCTCTCACAAGGTCGACCATTTAGATTCGTCGAACACATACGGTTTCGCGTAGCATCGCCACAGATTTCAGAGAACAGGCGCTTTTCCTGGCACAGTATCGAACATTTAGTTTCAGATAGAACAATTAGTTTAAATTGGAACTAAGTTTCGCATCTGGAGTTTCCTCTCTCGCAAGGTCGACCACTTTGTTTCGTCGAACACATACATTTTCGAGTAGCATCGCCACAGATTTCAGAGAACAGGCGCTTCTCCTGGCACATTATCGAACACTTAGTTTCAGATAGAACAATTAGTTTTAAATGGAACTAAGTTTCGCTTCTGGAGTTTCCTCTCTCACAAGGTCGACCATTTAGATTCGTCGAACACATACGGTTTCGAGTAGCATCGCCACAGATTTCAGAGAAGAGGCGCTTCTCCTGGCACAGTATCGAACACTTTCAGCTAGAACAATTAATTTAAAATGGAACTAAGTTTCGCATCTGGAGTTTCCTCTCTGACAAGGCGACCGTTTAGTTTCGTGGAACAAATACGGTTTCGAGTGGCATCGCGACAGATTTCAGAGAACAGGCGCTTCTCCTGGCACATTATCGAACACTTAGTTACAGTTAGAACAATTAGTTTCAAATGCAACTATGTTTCGCATCTCGAGTTGCCTCTCTCACAAGGTCGGCCACTTAGTTTCGTCGAACACATACGGTTTCGAGTGTTATCGCCACAGATTTCAGGGAACAGGCGCTTCTCCTGGCACAGCATCGAACACTTGGTTTCAGATAGAACAATTAGTTTAAAATGGTAGTAAGTTTCGCATCTGGAGTTTCCTCTCTCACAAGGTCGACCACTTAGTTTCGTCGAACACATACGGTTTCGAGTAGCATCGCCACATATTTCAGAGAACAGGCGCTTCTCCTGGCACAGTATCGAACACTTAGTTTCAGATAGAACAATTAGTTTAAAATGGAACTAATTTTCGCATCTGGAGTTCCTCTCTCACAAGGTCGACAACTTAGTTTCGTCAAACACATACGATTTCGAGTGGCATCGCCGCAAATTTCGCCGAACGGGAGCTTCTCCCGGCACAGTATCGACTACTTACTTTCGCCGAACACATACGGTTTCGAGTGGCATCGCCACAGATTTCAGGGAACAGGCGCTTCTCCTGGCACAGTATCGAACACTTAGTTTCAGATAGAACATTTAGTTTAAAATGGAACTAAGTTTCGCATCTGGAGTTTCCTCTCCCACAAGGTCGACCACTTAGTTACGTCGAACACATACGGTTTCGAGTAGCATCGCCACATATTTCAGAGAACAGGCGCTTCTCCTGGCACAGTATCGAACACTTAGTTTCAGATAGAACAAAGAGTATAAAATGAAACTAAGTTTCGCATCTGGATTTTCCTCTCTCACAAGATCAACCACTTAGTTTCGTTGAACACATACGGTATCGAGTGGCAACGCCACAGATTTCAGAGAACAGGCGCTTCTACTGGCAGATTATCGAACACGTGGTTTCAGATGGAACATTTGGTTTAAAATGGAAATATGTTTCGCATTTGGAGTTTAATCCCTCACAAGGTCGACAACTTAGTTACATCGAACACATACGGTTTCGAGTAGCATCGCCACATATTTCAGAGAACAGGCGCTTCTCCTGGCACAGTATCGAACACTTAGTTTCAGATAGAACAATTAGTTTAAAATGGAACTAAGTTTCGCATTTGGAGTTTCCTCTCTCACAAGGTCGACCACATAGTTTCGTCGAACACATACGGTTTCGAGTGGCATCGCCACAGATTTCAGAGAACAGGCGCTTCTCCTGGCACAGTATCGAAAACTTAGTTTCTGATAGAACAATTAGTTTAAAATGGAAATAAGCTTCGCATTTGGAGTTTCCTCTATCACAAGGTCGACCACTTAGTTTCGTCGAACACCTACGGTTTCGAGTGGTATCGCCACAGATTTCAGGGAACAGGCGCTTCTCCTGGCACAGTATCGAACACTTAGTTTCAGATAGAACATTTAGTTTAAAATGGAAATATGTTTCGCATTTGGAGTTTCCTCCCTCACAAGGTCGACCACTTAGTTTCGTCGAACACATACGGTTTCGAGTAGCATCGCCACAGATTTCAGAGAACAGGCGCTTCTCCTGGAACAGTACCGAACACTTAGTTTCAGATAGAACAATTAGTTTAAAATGGAACTAAGTTTCGCATCTGGAGTTTCGTCTCCCACAAGGTCGACCACTTAGTTTCGTGGAACACATACGGTTTCGAGTAGCATCGCCACAGACTTCAGAGAGCAGGCGCTTCTCCTGGCACAGTATCGAACACTTTCAGATAGATCAATTAGTTTAAAATGGAACTATGTTTCGCATCTGGAGTTTCCTCTCTCACAATGTCGACCATTTAGTTCCGTCGAACACACACGTTTTCGAGTAGCATCGCCAAAGATTTCAGAGAACAGGCTCCTCCCCTGGCACAGTATCGAACACCTAGTTTCAGGTAGAACAATTAGTTTAAAATGGAATTAAGTTTCGCATCTGGAATTTCCTCTCTCACCATGTCGACCACTTAGTTTCGTCGAACACATACGGTTTCGAGTAGCATCGCCACAGATTTCAATGAACAGGCGCTTCTCCAGGCACGGTATCGGACACTTAGTTTCAGATAGAAAAATAAGTTTAAAATGGAACAAAGCTTCGCATTTGGAGTTTCCTCTTTCACAAGGTCGGCCACTTAGTTTCGTCGAACACATACGGTTTCGAGTAGCATCGCCACAGATTTCAGAGAACAGGCGCTTCTCCTGGCACAGTATCGGACACTTAGTTTCAGATAGAAAAATAAGTTTAAAATGGAACAAAGCTTCGCATTTGGAGTTTCCTCTCTCACAAGGTCGGCCACTTAGTTTCGCCGAACAAATACGGTTTCGAGTAGCATCGCCACAGATTTTAGAGAACAGACGCTTCTCCTGGAACAGTATCGAACACTTAGTTCCAGCTAGAACAATTTGTTTAAAATGGAACTAAGTTTCGCATCCGGAGTTTCCTCTCTCAGAAGGTCGACCACTCAGTTTCGTCGAACCCATACGGTTTCGAGTAGCAACGCCACAGATTTCAGGGAGCAGGCGCTTCGCCTGGCACAGTATCGAACACTTAGTTTCAGATAGAACAATTAGTTTAAAATGGAACTAATTTTCGCATCTGGGGTGTCCTCTCCCACAAAGTCGACCACTTAGTTTCGTCGAACACATACGGTTTCGAGTGGCATCGCCACACATTTGAGAGAACAGGCGCTTCTCCTGGCACAGTATCGAACACTTTCAGCTAGAACAATTAATTTAAAATGGAACTAAGTTTCGCATCTGGAGTTTCCTCTCTGACAAGGCGACCGTTTAGTTTCGTGGAACAAATACGGTTTCGAGTGGCATCGCGACAGATTTCAGAGAACAGGCGCTTCTCCTGGCACATTATCGAACACTTAGTTACAGATAGAACAATTAGTTTCAAATGCAACTATGTTTCGCATCTCGAGTTGCCTCTCTCACAAGGTCGGCCACTTAGTTTCGTCGAACACATACGGTTTCGAGTGTTATCGCCACAGATTTCAGGGAACAGGCGCTTCTCCTGGCACAGCATCGAACACTTGGTTTCAGATAGAACAATTAGTTTAAAATGGTAGTAAGTTTCGCATCTGGAGTTTCCTCTCTCACAAGGTCGACCACTTAGTTTCGTCGAACACATACGGTTTCGAGTAGCATCGCCACATATTTCAGAGAACAGGCGCTTCTCCTGGCACAGTATCGAACACTTAGTTTCAGATAGAACAATTAGTTTAAAATGGAACTAATTTTCGCATCTGGAGTTCCTCTCTCACAAGGTCGACAACTTAGTTTCGTCAAACACATACGATTTCGAGTGGCATCGCCGCAAATTTCGCCGAACGGGAGCTTCTCCCGGCACAGTATCGACTACTTACTTTCGCCGAACACATACGGTTTCGAGTGGCATCGCCACAGATTTCAGGGAACAGGCGCTTCTCCTGGCACAGTATCGAACACTTAGTTTCAGATAGAACATTTAGTTTAAAATGGAACTAAGTTTCGCATCTGGAGTTTCCTCTCCCACAAGGTCGACCACTTAGTTACGTCGAACACATACGGTTTCGAGTAGCATCGCCACATATTTCAGAGAACAGGCGCTTCTCCTGGCACAGTATCGAACACTTAGTTTCAGATAGAACAAAGAGTATAAAATGAAACTAAGTTTCGCATCTGGATTTTCCTCTCTCACAAGATCAACCACTTAGTTTCGTTGAACACATACGGTATCGAGTGGCAACGCCACAGATTTCAGAGAACAGGCGCTTCTACTGGCAGATTATCGAACACGTGGTTTCAGATGGAACATTTGGTTTAAAATGGAAATATGTTTCGCATTTGGAGTTTAATCCCTCACAAGGTCGACCACTTAGTTACATCGAACACATACGGTTTCGAGTAGCATCGCCACATATTTCAGAGAACAGGCGCTTCTCCTGGCACAGTATCGAACACTTAGTTTCAGATAGAACAATTAGTTTAAAATGGAACTAAGTTTCGCATTTGGAGTTTCCTCTCTCACAAGGTCGACCACATAGTTTCGTCGAACACATACGGTTTCGAGTGGCATCGCCACAGATTTCAGAGAACAGGCGCTTCTCCTGGCACAGTATCGAAAACTTAGTTTCTGATAGAACAATTAGTTTAAAATGGAAATAAGCTTCGCATTTGGAGTTTCCTCTATCACAAGGTCGACCACTTAGTTTCGTCGAACACCTACGGTTTCGAGTGGTATCGCCACAGATTTCAGGGAACAGGCGCTTCTCCTGGCACAGTATCGAACACTTAGTTTCAGATAGAACATTTAGTTTAAAATGGAAATATGTTTCGCATTTGGAGTTTCCTCCCTCACAAGGTCGACCACTTAGTTTCGTCGAACACATACGGTTTCGAGTAGCATCGCCACAGATTTCAGAGAACAGGCGCTTCTCCTGGAACAGTACCGAACACTTAGTTTCAGATAGAACAATTAGTTTAAAATGGAACTAAGTTTCGCATCTGGAGTTTCGTCTCCCACAAGGTCGACCACTTAGTTTCGTGGAACACATACGGTTTCGAGTAGCATCGCCACAGACTTCAGAGAGCAGGCGCTTCTCCTGGCACAGTATCGAACACTTTCAGATAGATCAATTAGTTTAAAATGGAACTATGTTTCGCATCTGGAGTTTCCTCTCTCACAATGTCGACCATTTAGTTCCGTCGAACACACACGTTTTCGAGTAGCATCGCCAAAGATTTCAGAGAACAGGCTCCCCCCCTGGCACAGTATCGAACACCTAGTTTCAGGTAGAACAATTAGTTTAAAATGGAATTAAGTTTCGCATCTGGAATTTCCTCTCTCACCATGTCGACCACTTAGTTTCGTCGAACACATACGGTTTCGAGTAGCATCGCCACAGATTTCAATGAACAGGCGCTTCTCCAGGCACGGTATCGGACACTTAGTTTCAGATAGAAAAATAAGTTTAAAATGGAACAAAGCTTCGCATTTGGAGTTTCCTCTTTCACAAGGTCGGCCACTTAGTTTCGTCGAACACATACGGTTTCGAGTAGCATCGCCACAGATTTCAGAGAACAGGCGCTTCTCCTGGCACAGTATCGGACACTTAGTTTCAGATAGAAAAATAAGTTTAAAATGGAACAAAGCTTCGCATTTGGAGTTTCCTCTCTCACAAGGTCGGCCACTTAGTTTCGCCGAACAAATACGGTTTCGAGTAGCAACGCCACAGATTTCAGGGAGCAGGCGCTTCGCCTGGCACAGTATCGAACACTTAGTTTCAGATAGAACAATTAGTTTAAAATGGAACTATGTTTCGCATCTGGAGTTTCCTCTCTCACAAGGTCGGCCACTTAGTTTCGTCGAACACATACGGTTTCGAGTGGCATCGCCACAGATTTCAGAGAACAGGCGCTTCTCCTGGCACAGTATCGAACACTTTCAGATAGAACAATTAATTTAAAATGCGAGTAAGTTTCGCATCTGGTGTTTCCTCTCTCACAATTTCGACCACTCAGTTTCGTCGAAAACATACCGTTTCGAGTGGTATCGCCACAGGTTTCACAGAACGGGCGCTTCTCCTGGCACAGTATGGAAAACTTAATTTCAGATAGAACAATTAGTTTTAAATGGAACTAAGTTTCGCTTCTGGAGTTTCCTCTCTCACAAGGTCAATCACTTAGTTTCGTCGAACACATACGGTTTCGAGTGGCATCGCCACAGATTTCAGAGAACAGGCGCTTCTCCTGGCACAGTATCGAACACTCAGGTTCAGATAGAACAATTAGTTTAAAATGGAACTATATTTCGCATCTGGAGTTTCCTCTCTCACATGGTCGACCACTTAGTTTCGTCGAACACATACGGTTTCGAATGGCATCGCCATAGATTTCAGAAAACAGCCGCTTCTCCTGGCACAGTATCGAACACTTAGTTTCGGATAGAAAAATTAGTTTAAAATGGAACTAAATTTCGCGTCTGGAGTTTCCCCTCTCACCATGTCGACCACTTAGTTTCGTCGAACACATACGGTTTCGAGTAGCATCGCCACCGATTTCAGAGAACAGACGCTTCTCCTGGCACAGTATCGGACACTTAGTATCAGATAGAACAATAAGTTTAAAATGGAACTATGTTTCGCATCTGGAAAATCCTCTCTCACAAGGTCAACCACTTAGTTTCGTCGAACACATACGGTTTCGAGTAGCATCGCCACCGATTTCATATAACAGACGCTTCTCCTGGCTCAGTATCGAACACTTAGTATCAGAAAGAAAAATTAGTTTAAAATGGAACTAAGTTTCGGATTTGGAGTTTCCTCTCTCAAAAGGTCGACCACTTAGTTTCGTCGAACACATACGGTTTCGAGTAGCATCGCCACTGATTTCAGAGAACAGGCGCTTCTCCTGGCACAGTATCGAACACTTAGATTCAGAAGGAACAGTTATTTTAAAATGGAACTAAGTTTCGCATCTGGAGTTTCCTCTCTCAAAAGGTCGACCACTTAGTTTCGTCGAACACATACGGTTTCGAGTAGCATCGCCACTGATTTCAGAGAACAGGCGCTTCTCCTGGCACAGGATCGAACACTTAGTTTCAGATAGAACAATTAGTTTAAAATGGAACTAAGTTTCGCATTTGGAGTTTCCTCTCTCACAAGGTCGACCACTTAGTTTCGTCGAACACATACGGTTTCGAGTAGCATCGCGACAGATTTCAGAGAACAGTCGCTTCTCCTGGCACAGTATCGAACACTTTGATTCAGAAGGAACAGTTATTTTAAAATGGAACTAAGTTTCGCATCTGGAGTTTCCTCTCTCAAAAGGTCGACAACTTAGTTTCGTCGAACACATTGGGTTTCGAGTAGCATCGCCACAGATTTCAGAGAACAAGCGCTTCTGCTGGCACATTATCGAACACTTAGTTTCAGAGAGAACAATTAGTTTAAAATGGAACTATGTTTCGCATTTGGAGTTTCCTCTCTCACAAGGTCGACCACTTAGTTTCGTCGAACACATACGGTTTCGAGTTGTATCGCCACAGTTTTCGCCGAACGAGAGTTTCTCCTGGCACAGTATCGACCACTCAGTTTTGTCGAACACATACGGTTTCGAGTAACATCGCCACAGATTTCAGAGAACAGGCGCTTCTGCTGGCACAGTATCGAACACTTAGTTTCAGATAGAACAATTAGGTTAAAATGGCACTAAGTTTCGCATTTGGAGTTTCCTCTCTCACAAGGTCGACCACTTAGTTTCGTCGAACACATACGGTTTCGAGTAGCATCGCGACAGATTTCAGAGAACAGTCGCTTCTCCTGGCACAGTATCGAACACTTTGATTCAGAAGGAACAGTTATTTTAAAATGGAACTAAGTTTCGCATCTGGAGTTTCCTCTCTCAAAAGGTCGACAACTTAGTTTCGTCGAACACATTGGGTTTCGAGTAGCATCGCCACAGATTTCAGAGAACAAGCGCTTCTGCTGGCACATTATCGAACACTTAGTTTCAGAGAGAACAATTAGTTTAAAATGGAACTATGTTTCGCATTTGGAGTTTCCTCTCTCACAAGGTCGACCACTTAGTTTCGTCGAACACATACGGTTTCGAGTTGTATCGCCACAGTTTTCGCCGAACGAGAGTTTCTCCTGGCACAGTATCGACCACTCAGTTTTGTCGAACACATACGGTTTCGAGTAACATCGCCACAGATTTCAGAGAACAGGCGCTTCTGCTGGCACAGTATCGAACACTTAGTTTCAGATAGAACAATTAGGTTAAAATGGCACTAAGTTTCGCGTCTGGAGTTTCCTCTCTCACAAGGTGGACCACTTAGTTTCGTCGCCCACATACTTTTTCGAGTAGCATCGCCACAGATTTCAGAGAACATGCGCTTCTCCTGGCACAGTATCGAACACTTAGTTTCGGATAGAAAAATTATTTTAAAATGGAACTAAATTTCGCGTCTGGAGTTTCCCCTCTCACCATGTCGACCACTTAGTTTCGTCGAACACATACGGTTTCGAGTAGCATCGCCACCGATTTCAGAGAACAGACGCTTCTCCTGGCACAGTATCGGACACTTAGTATCAGATAGAACAATAAGTTTAAAATGGAACTATGTTTCGCATCTGGAAAATCCTCTCTCACAAGGTCAACCACTTAGTTTCGTCGAACACATACGGTTTCGAGTAGCATCGCCACCGATTTCATATAACAGACGCTTCTCCTGGCTCAGTATCGAACACTTAGTATCAGAAAGAAAAATTAGTTTAAAATGGAACTAAGTTTCGGATTTGGAGTTTCCTCTCACAAAAGGTCGACCACTTAGTTTCGTCGAACACATACGGTTTCGAGTAGCATCGCCACTGATTTCAGAGAACAGGCGCTTCTCCTGGCACAGTATCGAACACTTAGATTCAGAAGGAACAGTTATTTTAAAATGGAACTAAGTTTCGCATCTGGAGTTTCCTCTCTCAAAATGTCGACCACTTAGTTTCGTCGAACACATACGGTTTCGAATAGCATCGCCACTGATTTCAGAGAACAGGCGCTTCTCCTGGCACAGGATCGAACACTTAGTTTCAGATAGAACAATTAGTTTAAAATGGAACTAAGTTTCGCATTTGGAGTTTCCTCTCTCACAAGGTCGACCACTTAGTTTCGCCGAACACATTCGGTTTCGAGTGGTATCGCCACAGATTTCAGAGAACAGACGCTTCTCCTGGCACAGAATCGAACGCTTAGTTTCGGATAGAACAATTAGTTTAAAATGGAACTAAGTTTCGCATTGGGAGTTTCCTCTCTCACAAGGTCGACCACTTAGTTCCGTCGAACACATACGGTTTCGAGTAGCATCGCGACAGATTTCAGAGAACAGTCGCTTCTCCTGGCACAGTATCGAACACTTAGATTCAGAAGGAACAGTTATTTTAAAATGGAACTAAGTTTCGCATCTGGAGTTTCCTCTCTCAAAAGGTCGACCACTTAGTTTCGTCGAACACATACGGTTTCGAGTAGCATCGCCACTGATTTCAGAGAACAGGCGCTTCTCCTGGCACAGGATCGAACACTTAGTTTCAGATAGAACAATTAGTTTAAAATGGAACTAAGTTTCGCATTTGGAGTTTCCTCTCTCACAAGGTCGACCACTTAGTTTCGTCGAACACATTCGGTACGAGTGGTATCGCCACAGATTTCAGAGAACAGACGCTTCTCCTGGCACAGAATCGAACGCTTAGTTTCGGATAGAACAATTAGTTTAAAATGGAACTAAGTTTCGCATTGGGAGTTTCCTCTCTCACAAGGTCGACCACTTAGTTCCGTCGAACACATACGGTTTCGAGTAGCATCGCGACAGATTTCAGAGAACAGTCGCTTCTCCTGGCACAGTTTCGAACACTTTGATTCAGAAGGAACAGTTATTTTAAAATGGAACTAAGTTTCGCATCTGGAGTTTCCTCTCTCACAAGGTCGACAACTTAGTTTCGTCGAACACATACGGTTTCGAGTTGTATCGCCACAGATTTCCGAGAACAGGCGCTTCTCCTGGCACAGTATCGAACACATAGTTTCGGATAGAACAATTAGTTTAAAATGGAACTAAGTTTCGCATTTGGATTTTCCTCTCTCACAAGGTCGACCACTTAGTTTCGTCGAACACATACGGTTTTGAGTAGCATCGCGACAGATTTCAGAGAACAGGCGCTTCTCCTGGCACAGTATCGAACACTTAGATTCAGAAGGAACAGTTATTTTAAAATGGAACTAAGTTTCGCATCTGGAGTTTCCTCTCTCAAAAGGTCGACCACTTAGTTTCGCCGAACACATACGGTTTCGAGTAGCATCGCCACTGATTTCAGAGAACAGGCGCTTCTCCTGGCACAGGATCGAACACTTAGTTTCAGATAGAACAATTAGTTTAAAATGGAACTAAGTTTCGCATTTGGAGTTTCCTCTCTCACAAGGTCGACCACTTAGTTTCGCCGAACACATTCGGTTTCGAGTGGTATCGCCACAGATTTCAGAGAACAGGCGCTTCTCCTGGCACAGGATCGAACACTTAGTTTCAGATAGAACAATTAGTTTAAAATGGCACTAAGTTTCGCGTCTGGAGTTTCCCCTCTCACAATGTCGACCACTTAGTTTCCTCGAACACATACGGTTTCGAGTAGCATCGCCACCGATTTCAGAGAACAGACGCTTCTCCTGGCACAGAATCGAACGCTTAGTTTCGGATAGAACAATTAGTTTAAAATGGAACTAAGTTTCGCATTTGGAGTTTCCTCTCTCACAAGGTCGACCACTTAGTTTCGTCGAACACATTCGGTTTCGAGTGGTATCGCCACAGATTTCAGAGAACAGGCGCTTCTCCTGGCACAGGATCGAACACTTAGTTTCAGATAGAACAATTAGTTTAAAATGACACTAAGTTTCGCGTCTGGAGTTTCCCCTCTCACAATGTCGACCAGTTAGTTTCCTCGAACACATACGGTTTCGAGTATCATCGCCACAGATTTCCGAGAACAGGCGCATCTCCTGGCACAGTATCGAACACATAGTTTCAGATAGAACAATTAGTTTAAAATGGAACTAAGTTTCGCATTTGGAGTTTCCTCTCTCACAAGGTTGACCACTTAGTTTCGTCGAACACATACGGTTTCGAGTAGCATCGCCACCGATTTCAGAGAACAGACGCTTCTCCTGGCACAGGATCGAACACTTAGTTTCAGATAGAACAATTAGTTTAAAATGGAACTAAGTTTCGCATTTGGAGTTTCCTCTCTCACAAGGTCGACCACTTAGTTTCGTCGAACACATTCGGTTTCCAGTGGTATCGCCACAGATTTCAGAGAACAGGCGCTTCTCCTGGCACAGGATCGAACACTTAGTTTCAGATAGAACAATTAGTTTAAAATGGCACTAAGTTTCGCGTCTGGAGTTTCCCCTCTCACCATGTCGACCACTTAGTTTCGTCGAACACATACGGTTTCGAGTAGCATCGCCACCGATTTCAGAGAACAGACGCTTCTCCTGGCACAGTATCGGACACTTAGTATCAGATAGAACAATAAGCTTAAAATGGAACTATGTTTCGCATCTGGAAAATCCTCTCTCACAAGGTCAACCACTTAGTTTCGTCGAACACATACGGTTTCGAGTAGCATCGCCACCGATTTCATATAACAGACGCTTCTCCTGGCACAGTATCGGACACTTAGTATCAGATAGAACAATAAGTTTAAAATGGAACTATGTTTCGCATATGGAAAATCCTCTCTCACAAGGTCAACCACTTAGTTTCGTCGAACACATACGGTTTCGAGTAGCATCGCCACTGATTTCAGAGAACAGGCGCTTCTCCTGGCACAGGATCGAACACTTAGTTTCAGATAGACCAATTAGTTTAAAATGGAACTAAGTTTCGCATTTGGAGTTTCCTCTCTCACAAGGTCGACAACTTAGTTTCGTCGAACACATTCGGTTTCGAGTGGTATCGCCACAGATTTCAGAGAACAGGCGCTTCTCCTGGCACAGGATCGAACACTTAGTTTCAGATAGAACAATTAGTTTAAAATGGAACTAAATTTCGCATTTGGAGTTTCCTCTCTCACAAGGTCGACCACTTAGTTTCGTCGAACACATTCGGCTTCGAGTAGCATCGCCACAGATCTCAGAAACAGGCGCTTCTCCTGGCACAGTATCAAACACTTAGTTTCAGATAGAACAATTATTTTAAAATGGAAATAAGTTTCGCATCTGGAGATTCCTCTCTCAAAAGGTCGACAACTTAGTTTCGTCGAACACATTCGGCTTCGAGTAGCATCGCCACAGATCTCAGAAACAGGCGCTTCTCCTGGCACAGTATCAAACACTTAGTTTCAGATAGAACAATTATTTTAAAATGGAAATAAGTTTCGCATCTGGAGATTCCTCTCTCAAAAGGTCGACAACTTAGTTTCGTCGAACACATACGGTTTCGAGTAGCATCGCCACAGATTTCAGAGAACAGGCGCTTCGCCTGGCACAGTACCGAACACTTAGTTTCAGATAGAACAATTATTTTAAAATGGAAATAAGTTTCGCATCTGGAGATTCCTCTCTCAAAAGGTCGACCACTTAGTTTCGTCGAACACATACGGTTTCGAGTGGCATCGCCACAGATTTCAGAGAACAAGCGCTTCTCCTGGCACAGTATCGAACACTTAGTTTCAGACAGAACAATTAGTTTAAAATGGAACTATGTTTCGCATCTGGAGTATCCTCTCTCACAAGGTCAACCACTTTGTTTCGTCGAACACTTACGGTTCCGAGCGTCATCGCCACAGATTTCAGAGAACAGGCGCTTCGCCTGGCACAGTACCGAACACTTAGTTTCAGATAGAACAATTAGTTTAAAGTGGAACTATGTTTCGCATCTGGAGTATCCTCTCTCACAAGGTCAACCACTTAGTTTCGTCGAACACATACGGTTTCGAGTGGCATCGCCACAGATTTCAGAGAACAGGCGCTTCTCCTGGCACAGTATCGAACACTTAGTTTCAGATCGAACAATTAGTTTAAAGTGGAACTATGTTTCGCATCTGGAGTATCCTCTCTCACAAGGTCAACCACTTAGTTTCGTCGAACACATACGGTTTCGAGTAGCATCGCCACCGATTTCATATAACAGACGCTTCTCCTGGCACAGTATCGAACACTTAGTATCAGATAGAAAAATTAGTTTAAAATGGAACTAAGTTTCGCATTTGGAGTTTCCTCTCTCACAAGGTTGACCACTTAGTTTCGTCGAACACATACGGTTTCGAGTAGCATCGCCACCGATTTCAGAGAACAGACGCTTCTCCTGGCACAGAATCGAACGCTTAGTTTCGGATAGAACAATTAGTTTAAAATGGAACTAAGTTTCGCATTTGGAGTTTCCTCTCTCACAAGGTCGACCACTTAGTTTCGCCGAACACATTCGGTTTCGAGTGGTATCGCCACAGATTTCAGAGAACAGGCGCTTCTCCTGGCACAGGATCGAACACTTAGTTTCAGATAGAACAATTAGTTTAAAATGGCACTAAGTTTCGCGTCTGGAGTTTCCCCTCTCACAATGTCGACCACTTAGTTTCCTCGAACACATACGGTTTCGAGTAGCATCGCCACCGATTTCAGAGAACAGACGCTTCTCCTGGCACAGTATCGGACACTTAGTATCAGACAGAACAATAAGCTTAAAATGGAACTATGTTTCGCATCTGGAAAATCCTCTCTCACAAGGTCAACCACTTAGTTTCGTCGAACACATACGGTTTCGAGTAGCATCGCCACCGATTTCATATAACAGACGCTTCTCCTGGCACAGTATCGAACACTTAGTATCAGATAGAAAAATTAGTTTAAAATGGAACTAAGTTTCGCATTTGGAGTTTCCTCTCTCACAAGGTTGACCACTTAGTTTCGTCGAACACATACGGTTTCGAGTAGCATCGCCACCGATTTCAGAGAACAGACGCTTCTCCTGGCACAGAATCGAACGCTTAGTTTCGGATAGAACAATTAGTTTAAAATGGAACTAAGTTTCGCATTTGGAGTTTCCTCTCTCACAAGGTCGACCACTTAGTTTCGTCGAACACATTCGGTTTCGAGTGGTATCGCCACAGATTTCAGAGAACAGGCGCTTCTCCTGGCACAGGATCGAACACTTAGTTTCAGATCGAACAATTAGTTTAAAGTGGAACTATGTTTCGCATCTGGAGTATCCTCTCTCACAAGGTCAACCACTTAGTTTCGTCGAACACATACGGTTTCGAGTGGCATCGCCACAGATTTCAGAGAACAGGCGCTTCTCCTGGCACAGTATCGAACTCTTAGTTTCAGATGGAAAATTTGGTTTAAAATGGAACTAAGTTTCGCATCTGGAGTTTCCTCTCTCACAAGCTCGACCACTTAGTTTCGTCGAACACATACGCTTTCGAGTGGTATCGCCACAGATTTCAGAGAACAGGCGCTTCTCCTGGCACAGTATCGAACACTTGGTTTCAGATAGAACAATTAGTTTAAAATGGTATTACGTTTCGCATCCGGAGTTTCCTCTCTCACAAGGTAGACCACTAAGTATCGTCGAACACATACGGTTTCGAGTGGCATCGCCACAGATTTCAGAGTACAGGCGCTTCTCCTGGCACAGTATCGAACACTTAGTTTCAGATGGAACATTTAGTTTAAAATTGAACTATATTTCGCAACTGGAGTTTCGTCTCTCACAAGGTCGACCACTTAGTTTCGCCGAACGCATACGGTTTCGAGTGGCATCGCCACAGATTTCAGAGAACAGGCGCTTCTCCTGGCACAGGATCGAACACTTAGTTTCAGATAGAACAAATAGTTTAAAATGGAACTAAGTTTCGCATCTGGAGTTTCCTCTCTCACAAGGTCGGTAACTTAGTTTCGTCGAACACATACGTTTTCGAGTGGCATCGCCACAGATTTCAGAGAACGGGAACTTCTCCTGGCACAGTATCGAACTCTTAGTTTCAGATAGAACAATTAGTTTAACATGGAAGTAAGTTTCGCATCTGGAGTTTCCTCTCTCACAAGGTCGACCACTTAGTTTCGTCGAACACATACGGTTTCGAGTGGCATCGCCACAGATTTCAGAGAACAGGCGTTTCTCCTGGCACAGTATCGAACACTTAGTTTCAGAAGGAACATTTAGTTTAAAATGGAACTAAGTTTTGCATCTGGAGTTTCCTCTCTCACAAGGTCCACCACTTAGTTTCGTCGAACTCATACGGTTTCGAGTGGCATCGCCACAGATGTCAGAGAACAGGCACTTCTCCCAGCACAGTATCGAACACTTAGTTTCAGATAGAACAATTAGTTTAAAATGGAACTAATTTTCGCATCTGGAGTTTCCCCTCTCACAACGTCGACCACTTAGTTTCGTCGAACACATACGGTTTCGAGTAGCATCGCCACAGATTTCAGAGAACAGGCGCCTCTCCTGGCACAGTATCGAACACTTAGTTTCAGATAGAACAATTAGTTTAAAATGGAAGTAAGTGTCGCATCTGCAGTTTCCTCTCTCACAAGGTCGACCACTTAGTTTCGTCGAACACATTCGGTTTCGAGTAGCTTCGCCACAGTTTTCAGAGAGCAGGCGCTTCTCCTGGCACAGTATCGAACACTTAGATTCAGATAGAACAATTAGTTTAAAATGGAACTATGTTTCGCATCTGGAGTTTCCTCTCTCACAAGGTCGACGACTTAGTTTCGTCGAACACATATGGTTTCGAGTGGTATCGCCACAGATTGCGCCGAACGGGAGTTACTCCTGGCACAGTATCGACCACTTAGTTTCGTCGCACACATACGGTTTCGAGTAGCATCGCGACAGATTTCCGAGAACAGGCGCTTCTGCTGGCGCAGTATCGAACACTTAGTTTCAGATAGAACAATCAGTTTAAAATGGAACTAAGTTTCGCATCTGGTGTTTCCTCTCCCACAAGGCGGCCACTTAGTTTCGTGAAAAACATTCGGTTTCGAGTAGCATTGCCACAGATTTCAGAGAACAGGCGCTTCTCCTGGCACAGTATCGAACACTGAGTATCCCGTAGAACAATTAGTTTAAAATGGAACTAAGCTCCGCATCTGGAGTTTCCTCTCTCACAAGGTCGACCACTTTGTTTCGTCGAACACATACGGTTTCGAGTGACATCGCCACAGATTTAAGAGAACAGGCGCTTCTCCTGGCACAGTATCGAACACTTAGTTTCAGATAGAAAAATTAGTTCAAAATGGACCTATGTTTCGCATTTGGAGTTTCCTCTCTCACAAGTTCGACCACTTAGTTTCGTCGAACACATACGGTTTCAAGTGGCATTGCCACAGATTTCAGAGAACAGGTGTTTTTGCTGGCACTGTATTGAACACTTAGCTTCATACAGAACAATTAGTTTAAAATGGCACTAAGTTTCGCGTCTGGAGTTTCCTATGTCACAAGGTCGACCACTTAGTTTCGTCGAACATATACGGTTTCGAGTGGCATCACCACACATTTCAGAGAAATTACGCTTCTCCTGGCACAGGATCGAAAACCTAGTTTCAGATAGAACAATTAGTTTAAAATGGAACTATGTTTCGCATCTGGAGTTTCCTCTCTCACAAGGTCGACGACTTAGTTTCGTCGAACACATACGGTTTCCAGTGGCATCGCCACAGATTTCAGAGAACAGGCGCTTCTCCTGGCACAGTATCGAACACTTAGTATCAGATAGAACAATTACTTTAAAATGGAACTAAGCTTCGCATTTGGAGTTTCCTCTCTCACAAGGTAGACCACTTAGTTTCGTCAAACACATACGGTTTCGAGTAGCAACGCGACAGATTTCCGAGAACAGGCGCTTCTCCTGGCACAGTATCGAACACTTAGTTTCAGATAGAACAGTCAGTTTAAAATGGAACTAAGTTTCGCATCTGGAGTTTCCTCTCCCACAAGGCGGCCACTTAGTTTCGTGAAAAACATTCGGTTTCGAGTAGCATCGCCACAGATTTCAGAGAACAGGCGCTTCTCCTGGCACAGTATCGAACACTGAGTATCAGATAGAACAATTAGTTTAAAAGGAACTAAGATCCGCATCTGGAGTTTCCTCTCTCACAAGGTCGACCACTTAGTTTCGTCGAACACATACGGTTTCGAGTGACATCGCCACTGATTTCAGGGAACAGGCGCTTCTCCTGGCACAGTATCGGACACTTAGTTTCAGATAGAATAATTAGTTTAAAATCGACCTATGTTTCGCATTTGGGGTTTCCTCTCTGACAAGTTCGACCACTTAGTTTCGTCGAACTCTTACAGTTTCGAGTGGTATCGCCACAGATTGCGCCGAACGGGAGTTACTCCTGGCACAGTATCGACCACTTAGTTTCGTCAAACACATACGGTTTCGAGTAGCATCGCGACAGATTTCCGAGAACAGGCGCTTCTCCTGGCACAGTATCGAACACTTAGTTTCAGATAGAACAGTCAGTTTAAAATGGAACTTAGTTTCGCATCTGGAGTTTCCTCTCCCACAAGGCGGCCACTTAGTTTCGTGAAAAACATTCGGTTTCGAGTAGCATCGCCACAGATTTCAGAGAACGGGCGCTTCTCCTGGCACAGTATCGAACACTTAATATCATATAGAACAATTATTTTAAAATGGAATTAAGTTTCGCATTTGGAGTTTCCTCTCTCACAAGGTCGACAACTTAGTTTCGTCGAACAAATACGGTTTCGAGTGGCATCGCCACAGATTTCAGAGAACAGACGCTTCTACTCGCACAGTATCGAACACATAGTTCCAGATAGAACAATTAGTTTAAAGAGGAACTAAGTTTCGCTGCTGGAGTTTCCTCTCTCACAAGGTCGACCACTTAGTTTCGTCGAACACATACAGTTTCGAGTAGCATCGCCACAGATTTCAGAGAACAGGCGCTTCCCCTGGCACAGTATCGATCACTTAGTTTCAGATAGAACGATTAGTTTAAAATGGAACTAAATTTCGCATCTGGAGTTTCCTCTCTCACAAGGTCGACCAATTAGTTTCGTCGAACACATACAGTTTCGAGTGGTATCGCCACAGATTTCGCAGAACGGCGTTTCGCCTGGCACATTATCGAACACATAGTTTCAGATAGAACAATTAGTTTAAAATGGAACTAAGTTTCGCATCTGGAGGTTCCTCTCTCACAAGGTCGACCACTTAGTTTCGTCGAACACATACGGTTTCGAGTGGCATCGCCACAGATTTCAGAGAACAGGCGCTTCTCCTGGCACATTATCGAACACTTAGTTTCAGATAGAACAATTAGTTTAAAATGGAACTAAGTTTCGCATCTGGAGTTTCCTCTCTCAGAAGGTCGACCACTTAGTTTCGTCGAACACATACGGTTTCGAGTAGCATCGCGACAGATTTCAGAGAACAGGCGCTTCTCCTGGCATAGTATCGAACACTTAGTTTCAGATAGAACAATTAGTTTTAAATGGAACTAAGTTTCGCTTCTGGAGTGTCCTCTCTCACAAGGTCGACCACTTAGTTTCGTCGGACACATACGGTTTCGAGTGGCATCGCCACACATTTCAGAGAACAGGCGCTTCTCCTAGCACACTATCGAACACTTAGTTTCGGATAGAACAATTAGTTTAAAATGGAACTAAGTTTCGCATCTGGAGTTTCCTCTCTCACAAGGTCGGCCACTTAGTTTCGTCGAACACATACGGTTTCGAGTGGTATCGCCACAGACTTCAGAGAACAGGCGCTTCTCCTGGTACAGTATCGAACACTTAGTTTCAGAGGGAAAAATTAGTTTAAAATGCAACTATGTTTCGCATCTTGAGTTTCCTCTCTCGCAAGTTCGACCACTTAGTTTCGTCGAACACATACGGTTTCGAGTAGCATCGCCACCGATTTCGGAGGACAGACGCTTCTCCTGGCACAGTATCGGACACTTAGTATCAGATAGAACAATTAGTTTAAAATGGAACTATGTTTCGTATCTGGAGTATGCTCTCTCACAAGGTCAACCACTTAGTTTCGTCGAACACATACGGTTTCGAGTGGCATCGCGACACATTTCAGAGAACGCGCACTTCCCCTGGCACAGTATCGAACACTTAGTTTCGGATAGAACAATTAGTTTAAAATGGAACTAAGTTTCGCATCTGGAGTTTCCTCTCTCACAAGGTCGGCCACTTAGTTTCGTCGAACACATACGGTTTCGAGTGGTATCGTCACTGATTTCAGAGAACAGGCGCTTCTCCTGGTACAGTATCGAACACTTAGTTTCAGAGGGAAAAATTAGTTTAAAATGCAACTATGTTTCGCATCTGCAGTTTCCTCTCTCACAAGGTCGACCACCTAGTTTCGTAGAACACATACGGCTTCGAGTGGTATCGCCACAGATTTCAGAGAACAGGCGCTTCTCCTGGCACAGTATCGAACACTTAGTTTCAGATAGAACAATTAGTTTAAAATGCAACTATGTTTCGCATCTGGACTTTCCTCTCTCACAAGGTCGGCCACTTAGTTTCGTCGAACACATACGGTTTCGAGTAGCATCGCCACAGATTTCAGAGAACGGGCGCTTCTCCTGGCACAGTATCGAACACTTAATATCATATAGAACAATTATTTTAAAATGGAATTAAGTTTCGCATTTGGAGTTTCCTCTCTCACAAGGTCGACAACTTAGTTTCGTCGAACAAATACGGTTTCGAGTGGCATCGCCACAGATTTCAGAGAACAGACGCTTCTACTCGCACAGTATCGGACACTTAGTATCAGATAGAACAATTAGTTTAAAATGGAACTATGTTTCGTATCTGGAGTATGCTCTCTCACAAGGTCCACCACTTAGTTTCGTCGAACTCATACGGTTTCGAGTGGCATCGCCACAGATGTCAGAGAACAGGCGCTTCTCCCAGCACAGTATCGAACACTTAGTTTCAGATAGAACAATTAGTTTAAAATGGAACTAATTTTCGCATCTGGAGTTTCCCCTCTCACAACGTCGACCACTTAGTTTCGTCGAACACATACGGTTTCGAGTAGCATCGCCACAGATTTCAGAGAACAGGCGCCTCTCCTGGCACAGTATCGAACACTTAGTTTCAGATAGAACAATTAGTTTAAAATGGAACTAAGTGTCGCATCTGCAGTTTCCTCTCTCACAAGGTCGACCACCTAGTTTCGTAGAACACATACGGCTTCGAGTGGTATCGCCACAGATTTCAGAGAACAGGCGCTTCTCCTGGCACAGTATCGAACACTTAGTTTCAGATAGAACAATTAGTTTAAAATGCAACTATGTTTCGCATCTGGACTTTCCTCTCTCACAAGGTCGGCCACTTAGTTTCGTCGAACACATACGGTTTCGAGTAGCATCGCCACAGATTTCAGAGAACGGGCGCTTCTCCTGGCACAGTATCGAACACTTAATATCATATAGAACAATTATTTTAAAATGGAATTAAGTTTCGCATTTGGAGTTTCCTCTCTCACAAGGTCGACAACTTAGTTTCGTCGAACAAATACGGTTTCGAGTGGCATCGCCACAGATTTCAGAGAACAGACGCTTCTACTCGCACAGTATCGAACACATAGTTCCAGATAGAACAATTAGTTTAAAGAGGAACTAAGTTTCGCTGCTGGAGTTTCCTCTCTCACAAGGTCGACCACTTAGTTTCGTCGAACACATACAGTTTCGAGTAGCATCGCCACAGATTTCAGAGAACAGGCGCTTCCCCTGGCACAGTATCGATCACTTAGTTTCAGATAGAACGATTAGTTTAAAATGGAACTAAGTTTCGCATCTGGAGTTTCCTCTCTCACAAGGTCAACCACTTAGTTTCGTCGAACACATACAGTTTCGAGTGTTATCGCCACAGATTTCGCAGAACGGCGTTTCGCCTGGCACATTATCGAACACATAGTTTCAGATACCACAATTAGTTTAAAATGGAACTAAGTTTCGCATCTGGAGGTTCCTCTCTCACAAGGTCGACCAATTAGTTTCGTCGAACACATACAGTTTCGAGTGGTATCGCCACAGATTTCGCAGAACGGCGTTTCGCCTGGCACATTATCGAACACATAGTTTCAGATAGAACAATTAGTTTAAAATGGACCTATGTTTCGCATTTGGAGTTTCCTCTCTCACAAGGTGGACCACTTAGTTTCGTCGAACACAAACGGTTTCGAGTAGCATCGCCACAGATTTCAGAGAACAGGCGCTTCTCCTGGCACAGTATCTAACACTTAGTTACAGATAGAACAATTCGTTTAAAATGGAACTAAGTTTCGCGTCTGGATTTTCCTCTCTCACAAGGTCGACCACTTAGTTTCGTCGAACACATACGGTTTCGAGTAGCATCGCGACAGATTTCAGAGAACAGGCGCTTCTCCTGGCATAGTATCGAACACTTAGTTTCAGATAGAACAATTAGTTTTAAATGGAACTAAGTTTCGCTTCTGGAGTGTCCTCTCTCACAAGGTCGACCACTTAGTTTCGTCGGACACATACGGTTTCGAGTGGCATCGCCACACATTTCAGAGAACAGGCGCTTCTCCTAGCACACTATCGAACACTTAGTTTCGGATAGAACAATTAGTTTAAAATGGAACTAAGTTTCGCATCTGGAGTTTCCTCTCTCACAAGGTCGGCCACTTAGTTTCGTCGAACACATACGGTTTCGAGTGGTATCGCCACAGACTTCAGAGAACAGGCGCTTCTCCTGGTACAGTATCGAACACTTAGTTTCAGAGGGAAAAATTAGTTTAAAATGCAACTATGTTTCGCATCTTGAGTTTCCTCTCTCGCAAGTTCGACCACTTAGTTTCGTCGAACACATACGATTTCGAGTAGCATCGCCACCGATTTCGGAGGACAGACGCTTCTCCTGGCACAGTATCGGACACTTAGTATCAGATAGAACAATTAGTTTAAAATGGAACTATGTTTCGTATCTGGAGTATGCTCTCTCACAAGGTCAACCACTTAGTTTCGTCGAACACATACGGTTTCGAGTGGCATCGCGACACATTTCAGAGAACGCGCACTTCCCCTGGCACAGTATCGAACACTTAGTTTCGGATAGAACAATTAGTTTAAAATGGAACTAAGTTTCGCATCTGGAGTTTCCTCTCTCACAAGGTCGGCCACTTAGTTTCGTCGAACACATACGGTTTCGAGTGGTATCGTCACTGATTTCAGAGAACAGGCGCTTCTCCTGGTACAGTATCGAACACTTAGTTTCAGAGGGAAAAATTAGTTTAAAATGCAACTATGTTTCGCATCTGGAGTTTCCTCTCTCGCAAGTTCGACCACATAGTTTCGTCGAACACATACGGTTTCGAGTAGCATCGCCACCGATTTCGGAGGACAGACGCTTCTCCTGGCACAGTATCGGACACTTAGTATCAGATAGAACAATTAGTTTAAAATGGAACTATGTTTCGTACCTGGAGTATGCTCTCTCACAAGGTCAACCACTTAGTTTCGCCGAACGCATACGGTTTCGAGTGGCATCGCCACAGATTTCAGAGAACTGGCGCTTCTACTGGCAAAGTATCGAACACTTAGTTTCAGATAGAACAATTATTTTAAAATGGAACTAAGTTTCGCATGTGGAGTTTCCTCTCTCACAAGGTCGGCCACTTAGTTTCGTCGAACACATACGTTTTCGAGTGGCATCGCCACAGATTTCAGAGAACGGGATCTTCTCCTGGCACAGTATCGAACACTTAGTTTCAGATAGAAAAATTAGTTTAAAATGGCACTAAGTTTCGCGTCTGGAGTTTCCTCTCTCACAAGGTCGACCACTCAGTTTCGTCGAACACATACCGTTTCGAGTAGCATCGCGAGAGATTTCAGAGAACAGGCACTTCTCCTGGCACAGTATCGAACACTTAGTTTCAGATACCACAATTAGTTTAAAATGGAACTAAGTTTCGCATCTGGAGGTTCCTCTCTCACAAGGTCGACCAATTAGTTTCGTCGAACACATACAGTTTCGAGTGGTATCGCCACAGATTTCGCAGAACGGCGTTTCGCCTGGCACATTATCGAACACATAGTTTCAGATAGAACAATTAGTTTAAAATGGACCTATGTTTCGCATTTGGAGTTTCCTCTCTCACAAGGTGGACCACTTAGTTTCGTCGAACACAAACGGTTTCGAGTAGCATCGCCACAGATTTCAGAGAACAGGCGCTTCTCCTGGCACAGTATCTAACACTTAGTTACAGATAGAACAATTCGTTTAAAATGGAACTAAGTTTCGCGTCTGGATTTTCCTCTCTCACAAGGTCGACCACTTAGTTTCGTCGAACACATTCGGTTTCGAGTAGCTTCGCCACAGTTTTCAGAGAGCAGGCGCTTCTCCTGGCACAGTATCGAACACTTAGATTCAGATAGAACAATTAGTTTAAAATGGAACTATGTTTCGCATCTGGAGTTTCCTCTCTCACAAGGTCGACGACTTAGTTTCGTCGAACACATATGGTTTCGAGTGGTATCGCCACAGATTGCGCCGAACGGGAGTTACGCCTGGCACAGTATCGACCACTTAGTTTCGTCGCACACATACGGTTTCGAGTAGCATCGCGACAGATTTCCGAGAACAGGCGCTTCTGCTGGCGCAGTATCGAACACTTAGTTTCAGATAGAACAATCAGTTTAAAATGGAACTAAGTTTCGCATCTGGTGTTTCCTCTCCCACAAGGCGGCCACTTAGTTTCGTGAAAAACATTCGGTTTCGAGTAGCATTGCCACAGATTTCAGAGAACAGGCGCTTCTCCTGGCACAGTATCGAACACTGAGTATCCCATAGAACAATTAGTTTAAAATGGAACTAAGCTCCGCATCTGGAGTTTCCTCTCTCACAAGGTCGACCACTTTGTTTCGTCGAACACATACGGTTTCGAGTGACATCGCCACAGATTTAAGAGAACAGGCGCTTCTCCTGGCACAGTATCGAACACTTAGTTTCAGATAGAAAAATTAGTTCAAAATGGACCTATGTTTCGCATTTGGAGTTTCCTCTCTCACAAGTTCGACCACTTAGTTTCGTCGAACACATACGGTTTCGAGTGGCATTGCCACAGATTTCAGAGAACAGGTGTTTTTGCTGGCACTGTATTGAACACTTAGCTTCATACAGAACAATTAGTTTAAAATGGCACTAAGTTTCGCGTCTGGAGTTTCCTATGTCACAAGGTCGACCACTTAGTTTCGTCGAACATATACGGTTTCGAGTGGCATCACCACACATTTCAGAGAAATTACGCTTCTCCTGGCACAGGATCGAAAACCTAGTTTCAGATAGAACAATTAGTTTAAAATGGAACTATGTTTCGCATCTGGAGTTTCCTCTCTCACAAGGTCGACGACTTAGTTTCGTCGAACACATACGGTTTCCAGTGGCATCGCCACAGATTTCAGAGAACAGGCGCTTCTCCTGGCACAGTATCGAACACTTAGTATCAGATAGAACAATTACTTTAAAATGGAACTAAGCTTCGCATCTGGAGTTTCCTCTCTCACAAGGTAGACCACTTAGTTTCGTCAAACACATACGGTTTCGAGTAGCAACGCGACAGATTTCCGAGAACAGGCGCTTCTCCTGGCACAGTATCGAACACTTAGTTTCAGATAGAACAGTCAGTTTAAAATGGAACTAAGTTTCGCATCTGGAGTTTCCTCTCCCACAAGGCGGCCACTTAGTTTCGTGAAAAACATTCGGTTTCGAGTAGCATCGCCACAGATTTCAGAGAACAGGCGCTTCTCCTGGCACAGTATCGAACACTGAGTATCAGATAGAACAATTAGTTTAAAAGGAACTAAGATCCGCATCTGGAGTTTCCTCTCTCACAAGGTCGACCACTTAGTTTCGTCGAACACATACGGTTTCGAGTGACATCGCCACTGATTTCAGGGAACAGGCGCTTCTCCTGGCACAGTATCGGACACTTAGTTTCAGATAGAACAATTAGTTTAAAATCGACCTATGTTTCGCATTTGGGGTTTCCTCTCTGACAAGTTCGACCACTTAGTTTCGTCGAACTCTTACAGTTTCGAGTGGTATCGCCACAGATTGCGCCGAACGGGAGTTACTCCTGGCACAGTATCGACCACTTAGTTTCGTCAAACACATACGGTTTCGAGTAGCATCGCGACAGATTTCCGAGAACAGGCGCTTCTCCTGGCACAGTATCGAACACTTAGTTTCAGATAGAACAGTCAGTTTAAAATGGAACTTAGTTTCGCATCTGGAGTTTCCTCTCCCACAAGGCGGCCACTTAGTTTCGTGAAAAACATTCGGTTTCGAGTAGCATCGCCACAGATTTCAGAGAACGGGCGCTTCTCCTGGCACAGTATCGAACACTTAATATCATATAGAACAATTATTTTAAAATGGAATTAAGTTTCGCATTTGGAGTTTCCTCTCTCACAAGGTCGACAACTTAGTTTCGTCGAACAAATACGGTTTCGAGTGGCATCGCCACAGATTTCAGAGAACAGACGCTTCTACTCGCACAGTATCGAACACATAGTTCCAGATAGAACAATTAGTTTAAAGAGGAACTAAGTTTCGCTGCTGGAGTTTCCTCTCTCACAAGGTCGACCACTTAGTTTCGTCGAACACATACAGTTTCGAGTAGCATCGCCACAGATTTCAGAGAACAGGCGCTTCCCCTGGCACAGTATCGATCACTTAGTTTCAGATAGAACGATTAGTTTAAAATGGAACTAAGTTTCGCATCTGGAGTTTCCTCTCTCACAAGGTCGACCACTTAGTTTCGTCGAACACATACAGTTTCGAGTGGTATCGCCACAGATTTCGCAGAACGGCGTTTCGCCTGGCACATTATCGAACACATAGTTTCAGATAGAACAATTAGTTTAAAATGGAACTAAGTTTCGCATCTGGAGGTTCCTCTCTCACAAGGTCGACCACTTAGTTTCGTCGAACACATACGGTTTCGAGTGGCATCGAGACAGATTTCAGAGAACAGGCGTTTCTCCCGGCACAGTATCGAAAACTTAGTTTCTGATAGAACAATTAGTTTTAAATGGAACTAATTTTCGCATCTGGAGTTTCCTCTCTCACAAGGTCGACCACTTAGTTTCGTCGAAAACATTCGGTTTCGAGTAGCATCGCCACAGGTTTCAGAGAACAGGCGCTTCTACTGGCACAGTATCGAACACTTAGTTTCAGATAGAACCGTCAGTTTAAAATGGAACTAAGTTTCGCATCTGGAGTTTCCTCTCCCACAAGGCGGCCACTTAGTTTCGTGAAAAACATTCGGTTTCGAGTAGCATCGCCACAGATTTCAGAGAACGGGCGCTTCTCCTGGCACAGTATCGAACACTTAATATCATATAGAACAATTATTTTAAAATGGAATTAAGTTTCGCATTTGGAGTTTCCTCTCTCACAAGGTCGACCAATTAGTTTCGTCGAACACATACAGTTTCGAGTGGTATCGCCACAGATTTCGCAGAACGGCGTTTCGCCTGGCACATTATCGAACACATAGTTTCAGATAGAACAATTAGTTTAAAATGGAACTAAGTTTCGCATCTGGAGGTTCCTCTCTCACAAGGTCGACCACTTAGTTTCGTCGAACACATACGGTTTCGAGTGGCATCGCCTCAGATTTCAGAGAACAGGCGTTTCTCCCGGCACAGTATCGAAAACTTAGTTTCTGATAGAACAATTAGTTTTAAATGGAACTAATTTTCGCATCTGGAGTTTCCTCTCTTACAAGGTCGACCACTTAGTTTCGTCGAAAACATTCGGTTTCGAGTAGCATCGCCACAGGTTTCAGAGAACAGGCGCTTCTCCTGGCACAGTGTCGAACACTTAGTTACAGATAGAACACTTAGTTTAAAATGGAACTATGTTTCGCATTTCGAGTTTCATCTCTCACAAATTGGACCACTTAGTTTCGTCAGACACATACGGTTTCGAGTAGCATCGCCATAGATTTCAGAGAACAAGCACTTCTCCTGGCACAGTCTGGACCACTTAGTTTCGGATAGAACAATTAGTTTAAAATGGACCTATGTTTCGCATTTGGAGTTTTCTCTCTCACAAGTTCGACCACTTAGTTTCGTCGAACACATACGGTTTCGAGTGGCATCGCCACAGATTGCCGAGAACAGGCGCTTCTCCTGCCACAGTGTCGAACACTTGGTTTCAGATAGATCAATTAGTTTAGAATGGAACTATGTTTCGCATCTGGAGTTTCCTCTCTCACAAAGTCGGCCACTTAGTTTCGTCGAACACATACGGTTTCGAGTGGCATCGCCACACATTTCAGAGAACAGGCCCTACTCCTGGCACAGTACCGAACAAATAGTTTCAGATAGAACAATTAGTTTAAAATGGAACTAACTTTCGCATCTGGAGTTTCCTCTCTCACAAGGTCGACCACTTAGTTTCGACGAACACATACCGTTTCGAGTGGCATCGCCACAGATTTCAGAGAACAGGCGCTTCTCCTGGCACAGTATCGAACACTTAGTTTCAGATAGAACAATTTGTTTAAAATGGGACTAAGTTTCGCATCTGGAGTTTCCTCTCCCACAAGGTCGACAACTTAGTTTCGTCGAACACATACGATCTCGATTAGCATCGCGACAGATTTCAGAGAACAGGCGCTTCTCCTGGGACAGTATCGGACACTTAGTTTCAGATAGAAAAATTAGTTTAAAATGAAACTAAGTTTCGCATCTGGAGTATCCTCCCTCACAAGGTCGACCACTTAGTTTAGTCGAACAAATACGGTTTCGAGTGGCATCGCCACACATTTCAGAGAACAGGCGCTTCTCCTGGCACAGTATCGAAAACTTAGTTTCAGTTAGCACAATAAGATTAAAATGGAACTAAGTTTCGCATCTGGAGTATCCTCCCTCACAAGGTCGACCACTTAGTTTCGTCGAACACATACGGTTTCGAGCGGCATCGCCATACATTTCAGAGAACAGCAGCTTCTCCTGGCACAGTATCGAACACTTAGTCTCAGATAGAACAATTAGTTTAAAATGGAACTAAGTTTCACTTCTGGATTTTCCTCTCTCACAAGGTCGGCCACTTAGTATCGTCGAACACATACGGTTTCGAGTGGCATCGCTACAGATTTCAGAGAACAGGCGCTTCTCCTGGCACAGTATCGAACACATAGTTTCAGATAGAACAATTAGTTTAAAATGGAACTATGTTTCGCATCTGGATATTCCTCTCTCACAATGTCGACCACTTAGTTTCGTCGAACACATACGGTTTCGAGTGGCATCGCCACACATATCAGAGAACAGGCGCTTCTCCTGGCACAGTATCGAACACTTAGTTACAGATAGAACAATTCGTTTAAAATGGAACTAAGGTTCGCGTCTGGAGTTTCCTCTCTCACAAGGTCGGCCACTTAGTTTCGTCGAACACATTCGGTTTCGAGTAGCTTCGCCACAGATTTCAGAGAGCAGGAGCTTCTCCTGGCACTGTATCGAACACTTAGTTTCAGATAAAACACTTAGTTTAAAATGGAACTATGTTTCGCATTTGGGGTTTCCTCTCTCACAGGTTCGACCACTTAGTTTCGTCGAACTCTTACGGTTTCGAGTGGCATCGCCACAGATTTCAGAGAACGGCGCTTCTCCTGGCACAGTATCGAACACTTAGTTTCAGATAGAACAATTAGTTTAAAATGGACCTATGTTTCGCATTTGGAGTTTCCTCTCTCACAAGGTGGACCACTTAGTTTCGTCGAACACATACGGTTTCGAGTAGCATCGCGACAGATTTCAGAGAACAGGCGCGTCTTCTGGCACTGTATCGACCACTTAGTTTCAGATGGAATACTTAGTTTTAAATGGAACTAAGTTTCGCATCGGGAGTTTCCTATCTCACAAGGTCGGCCACTTAGTTTCGTCGAACACATACGGTTTCGAGTGGCATCGCCACAGATTTCAGAGAACAGGCGCTTCTCCTCGCACAGTATCGAACACTTAGATTCAGAAGGAGCAATTAGTTTAAAATGGAACTAAGTTTCGCATCTGGAGTTTCCTCTCTCAAAAGGTCGACCACTTAGTTTCGTCGAACACATACGGTTTCGAGTGGCATCGCCACAGATTTCAGAGAACAGGCGCTTCTCCTGGCACAGTATCGAAAACTTAGTTTCAGATAGAACAATTAGTTTAAAATGGAACTAAGTTTCGCCTCTGGAGTTTCCTCTCTCAAAAGGTCGACCACTTAGTTTCGTCGAACACATACGGTTTCGAGTAGCATCGCGACAGATTTCAGAGAACAGGCGCGTCTTCTGATACTGTATCGAACACTTAGTTTCAGATGGAATACTTAGTTTAAAATGGAAGTAAATTTCGCATCTGGAGTTTCCTCTCTCAAAAGGTCGACCACTTAGTTTCGTCGAACACATACTGTTTCGAGTAGCATCGCCACAGATTTCAGGGAACAGGCGCTTCTCCTGGCACAGTATCGAACACTCAGTTTCAGATAGAACAATCAGTTTAAAATGGAACTAAGTTTCGCATCTGGAGTTATCTCTCTCACCATGTCGACCACTTAGTTTCGTCGAACACATACGGTTTCGAGTGGCATCGCCACAGATTTCAGAGAAGAGGCGCTTCTCCTGGCACAGTATCGAACACTTAGTTTCAGAAGGAACATTTAGTTTAAAATGGAACTAAGTTTTGCATCTGGAGTTTCCTCTCTCACAAGGTCCACCACTTAGTTTCGTTGAACACATAGGGTTTCGAGTGGCAACGCCACATATTTCAGAGGACAGGCGCTTCTCCTGGCACGGTATCGAAAACTTAGTTTCAGATTGAAGAATTGGTTTAAAATGGAACTAAGTTTCGCATCTGGAGTTTCCTCTCTCACAAGGTCGGCCACTTAGTTTCGTCGAACACATAAGGTTTCGATTGGCATCGCCACAGATTTCAGAGAACAGGCGCGTCTTCTGGCACTGTATCGACCACTTAGTTTCAGATGGAATACTTAGTTTTAAATGGAACTAAGTTTCGCATCGGGAGTTTCCTCTCTCACAAGGTCGGCCACTTAGTTTCGTCGAACACATACGGTTTCGGGTGGAATCGCCACAGATTTCAGAGAACAGGCGCTTCTCCTGGCACAGTATCGAAAACTTAGTTTCAGATAGAACAATTAGTTTAAAATGGAACTAAGTTTCGCATCTGGAGTTTCCTCTCTCACAAGGTCGGCCACTTAGTTTCGTCGAACACATACGGTTTCGAGTGGCATCGCCACAGATTTCAGAGAACAGGCGCTTCTCCTGGCACAGTGTCGAACACTTTGATTCAGTAGGAACATTTAGTTTAAAATGGAACTAAGTTTTGCATCTGGAGTTTCCTCTCTCACAAGGCCCACCACTTAGTTTCGTCGAACTCATACGGTTTCGAGTGGCATCGCCACAGATTTCAAAGAACATGCGCTTATCCTGACACTGTATCGAACACTTAGTTTCAGATAGAACAATTAGTTTAAAATGGAAGTAAATTTCGCATCTGGAGTTTCCTCTCTCACAAGGTCGACCACTTAGTTTCGTCGAACACATACTGTTTCGAGTAGCATCGCCACAGATTTCAGGGAACAGGCGCTTCTCCTGGCACAGTATCGAACACTCAGTTTCAGATAGAACAATCAGTTTAAAATGGAACTAAGTTTCGCATCTGGAGTTATATCTCTCACCATGTCGACCACTTAGTTTCGTCGAACACATACGGTTTCGAGTGGCATCGCCACAGATTTCAGAGAGCAGGCGCTTCTCCTGGCATAGTATCGAACACTTAGTTTCAGAAGGAACAGTTAGTTTAAAATGGAAGTAAGTTTCGCATCTGGAGTTTCCTCTCTCAGAAGGTCGACCACTTAGTTTCGTCGAACACATACGGTTTCGAGTAGCATCGCGACAGATTTCAGAGAACAGGCGCGTCTTCTGGCACTGTATCGAACACTTAGTTTCAGATGGAATACTTAGTTTTAAATGGAACTAAGTTTAGCATCTGGTGTTTCCTATCTCACAAGGTCGGCCACTTAGTATCGTCGAACACATACGGTTTCGAGTGGCATCGCCACAGATTTCAGAGAACAGGCGCTTCTCCTGGCACAGTGTCGAACACTTAGATTCAGTAGGAACATTTAGTTTAAAATGGAACTAAGTTTTGCATCTGGAGTTATATCTCTCACCATGTCGACCACTTAGTTTCGTCGAACACATACGGTTTCGAGTAGCATCGCGACAGATTTCAGAGAACAGGCGCGTCTTCTGGCACTGTATCGAACACTTAGTTTCAGATGGAATACTTAGTTTTAAATGGAACTAAGTTTCGCATCTGGTGTTTCCTATCTCACAAGGTCGGCCACTTAGTTTCGTCGAACACATACGGTTTCGAGTGGCATCGCCACAGATTTCAGAGAACAGGCGCTTCTCCTGGCACAGTGTCGAACACTTAGATTCAGCAGGAACAGTTAGTTTAAAATGAAACTAAGTTTTGCATCTGGAGTTTCCTCTCTCACAAGGCCCACCACTTAGTTTCATCGAACTCATACGGTTTCGAGTGGCATCGCCACAGATTTCAAAGAACAGGCGCTTATCCTGACACTGTATCGAACACTTAGTTTCAGATCGAACAATTAGTTTAAAATGGAAGCAAATTTCGCATCTGGAGTTTCCTCTCTCACAAGGTCGACCACTTAGTTTCGTCGAACACATACTGTTTCGAGTAGCATCGCCACAGATTTCAGGGAACAGGCGCTTCTCCTGGCACAGTATCGAACTCTTAGTTTCAGATAGAACAATTAGTATAAAATGGAACTATGTTTCGCATCTGGAGTTTCCTCTCTCACATTTCGGCCACTTAGTTTCGTCGAACACATACGGTTACGAGCGGCATCGCCATACAGTTCAGAGAACAGGCGCTTCTCCTGGCACAGTATCGAACACTTAGATTCAGATAGAACAATTAGTTTCAAATGGAACTAAGTTTCGCATCTGCAGTTTCCTCTCTCACAAGGTCGACCACTTAGTTTCGTCGAACACATACGGTTTCGAGTAGCATCGCCACAGATTTCAGAGAACGGGCACTTCTGTTGGCACAGTATCGAACACTTAGTTTCAGATAGAACAATTGGTTTAATATGGAACTAAGTTTCGCATCTGGAGTTTCCTCTCTCACAAGGTCGACCACTTAGTTTCGTCGAACACATTCGGTTTCGAGTGGAATCGCCCCAGATTTCAGAGAACAGGCGCTTCTCCTGGCACAGTATCGAACACTTAGTTTCAGATAGAACAGTTAGTTTAAAATGTAACTAAGTTTCGCATCTGGAGTTTCCTCTCTGAAAAGGTCGACCACTTAGTTTCGTCGAACACATACGGTTTCGAGTAGCATCGCGACAGATTTCTGAGAACAGGCGCGCCTTCTGGCACTGTATCGAACACTTAGTTTCAGATGGAATACTTAGTTTTAAATGGAACTAAGTTTCGCATCTGGAGTTTCCTCTCTCAAAAGGTCGACCACTTAGTTTCTTCGAACACATACGGTTTCGAGTGGCATCGCCACAGATTTCAGAGAACAGGCGCTTCTCCTGGCACAGAATCGAGAACTTAGTTTTGGATAGAACAGTTAGTATAAAATGGAAATAAGTTTCGCTGCTGGAGTTTCCTCTCTCACAAGGTCGACCACTTAGTTTCGCCGAACACATACGGTTTCGAGTTGTATCGCCACAGATTTCAGAGAACAGCCGGTTCTACTGGCACAGTATCGAACTCTTAGTTTCAGATAGAACAATTAGTATAAAATGGAACTATGTTTCGCATCTGGAGTTTCCTCTCTCACATTTCGGCCACTTAGTTTCGTCGAACACATACGGTTACGAGCGGCATCGCCATACAGTTCAGAGAACAGGCGCTTCTCCTGGCACAGTATCGAACACTTAGATTCAGATAGAACAATTAGTTTCAAATGGAACTAAGTTTCGCATCTGCAGTTTCCTCTCTCACAAGGTCGACCACTTAGTTTCGTCGAACACATACGCTTTCGAGTAGCATCGCGACAGATTTCAGAGAACAGGCGCTTCTCCTGGCACAGTATCGAACACTTAGTTTCAGATAGAACATTTGGTTCAAAATGGAACTAAGTTTCGCATCTGGAGTTTCCTCTCTCACAAGGTCGACCACTTAGTTTCGTCGAACATATACGGTTTCGAGTAGCATCGCCACAGATTTCAGAGAACGGGCACTTCTGTTGGCACAGTATCGAACACTTAGTTTCAGATAGAACAATTAGTTTAAAATGGAACTAAGTTTCGCATCTGGAGTTTCCTCTCTCACAAGGTCGGCCACTTCGTACCGTCGAACACATACGGTTTCGAGTGGCATCGCCACAGATTGCAGAGAACAGGCGCTTCTCCTGGCACAGTATCGAACACTTAGTTTCAGATGGAACATTTGGTTTAAAATGGAACTAAGTTTCGCATGTGGAGTTTCCTCTCTCACAAGGTCGACCACTTAGTTTCGTCGAACACATACGGTTTCGAGTGGTATCGTAACAGATTTCGCAGAACAGGCGCTTCTCCTGGCACATTATCGAACACTTAGTTTCAGATATAACAGTTAGTTTTAAATGAAACTAAGTTTCGCATCTGGAGTTTCCTCTCTCACAATGTCGAACACTTAGTTTCGTCGAACACATACGGTTTCGAGTGGTATCGCCACAGATTTCAGAGAACAGGCGCTTCTCCTGGCACAGTATCGAACACTCAGTTTCAGATAGAACAATGAGTATAAAATGGAACTAAGTTTCGCATCCGGAGTTTCCTCTGTCAAAAGGTCGACCACTTAGTTTCGTCGAACACATACGGTTTCGAGTGGCATCGCCACAGATTGCAGAGAACAGGCGCTTCTCCTGGGACAGTATCGGACACTTAGTTTCAGATGGAACATTTGGTTTAAAATGGAACTAAATTTCGCATCTGGAGTTTCCTCTCTCACAAGGTCGACCACTTAGTTTCGTCGAACACATACAGTTTCGAGTGGCATCGCCACAAATTTCAGAGAACAGGCGCTTCTCCTGGCACAGTATCGAACACTTAGTTTCAGATAGAACAATTTGTTTAAAATGGGACTAAGTTTCGCATCTGGAGTTTCCTCTCCCACAAGGTCGAACACATACGGTTTCGAGTAGCATCGCCACAGATTTCAGAGAACAAGCGCTTCTCCTGGCATATTATCAAACACTTAGTTTCCGATAGAACAATTAGTTCAAAATGGAACTATGTTTCGCATCTGGAGTTTCCTCTCTCACAATGTCGACCACTTAGTTTCGTCTAACACATTCGGTTTCGAGTAGCATCGCCACAGATTTCAGAGAACTGGAACTTCTGTTGGCACAGTATCGCACACTTAGTTTCAGATAGAACAATTTGTTTAAAATGGAACTAAGTTTCGCATCTGGAGTTTCCTCTCTCACAAGGTCGGCCACTTCGTACCGTCGAACACATACGGTTTCGAGTGGCATCGCCACAGATTGCAGAGAACAGGCGCTTCTCCTGGCACAGTATCGAACACTTAGTTTCAGATGGAACATTTGGTTTAAAATGGAACTAATTTTCGGATATGGAGTTTCCTCTCTCACAAGGTCGACCACTTAGTTTCGTCGAACACATACGGTTTCGAGTGGTATCGCCACAGATTTCGCAGAACGGCGTTTCTCCTGGCACAGTATCGAACACTTAGTTTCAAATAGAACAATTAGTTTAAAATGGAACTAAGTTTCGCATCTGGAATTTCCTCTCTCACAAGGTCGGCCACTTAGTTTCGTCGATCACATACGGTTTCGAGTGGCATCGCCACAGATTTCAGAGAACAGGCGTTTCTCCCGGCACAGTATCGAAAACTTAGTTTCTGATAGAACAATTAGTTTTAAATGGAACTAATTTTCGCATCTGGAGTTTCCTCTCTCACAAGGTCGACCACTTAGTTTCGTCGAACACATACGGTTTCGAGTAGCATCGCCACCGATTTCAGAGAACAGGCGCTTCTCCTGGCACAGTGTCGAACACTTAGTTACAGATAGAACACTTAGTTTAAAATGGATCTAAGTTTCGCATCTGGAGTTTCCTCTCTCACAAGGTCGACCACTTAGTTTCGTCGAAGACATTCCGTTTCGAGTGGTATCGCCACAGATTTCGCAGAACGGCGTTTCTCCTGGCACAGTATCGAACACTTAGTTCCGACAGAACAATTTTTTAAAATGGAACTAAGTTTCGCATCTGGAGATTCCTCTCCCACAAGTTCGACCACTTAGTTTCGTCGAACACATACGGTTTCGAGTGGCATCGCCACAGATTTCAGAGAACAGGCGCTTCTCCTGGCACAGTATCGAACACTTAGTTTCAGATAGAACAATTAGTTTAAAATGGAACTAAATTTCGCATCCGGAGTTTCCTCTCTCACAAGGTCGACCACTTAGTTTCCTCGAACACATACGGTTTCGAGGAAACTAAGTGGTCGACCTTGTGAGAGAGGAAACTCCAGATGCGAAACTTAGTTCCATTTTAAACTAACTGTTCCATCTGAAACTAAGTGTTCGATACTGTGCCAGGAGAAGCGCCTGCTCTCTGAAATCTGTGGGGATGCCACTCGAAACCGTATGTGTTTGACGAAACTAAGTGGTCCACCTTGTGAGCGAGGAAACTCCAAATGTGAAACATAGTTCGATTTTAAACTAATTGTTCTCTCTGAAACTAAGTGTTCGATACTGTCCCAGGAGAAGCGCCTGTTCTCTGAAATCTGTGGCGATGCCACTCGAAACCGTATACGTTCCACGAAACTAAATGGTCGACCTTCTGAGAGAGGAAACTCCAGATGCGAAACTTAGTTCCATTTTAAACTAATTGTTATCTCTGAAACTAAGTGTTCGATACTGTGCCAGGAGAAGCGCCTGTTCCCTGAACTGTGTGGCGATGCCGCTCGAAACCGTATGTGTTCGACGAAACTAAGTGGCTGAACTTGTGAGAGAGGATACTCCAGATGCGAAACTTAGTTCCATTTTAAACTAATTGTTCTATCTGAAACTAAGTGTTCGATACTGTGCCAGGTGAAGCGCCTGTTCTCTGAAATCTGTGGGGATGCCACTCGAAACCGTATGTGATCGACGAAACTAAGTGGTTTTCCTTGTGAGAGAGGATACTCCAGATGCGAAACAGAGTTCCATTTTACACTAATTGTTCTGTCTGAAGTAAGTGTTCGAGACTGTGCCAGGAGAAGCGCCTGTTCTCTGAAATCTTTGGCGATGCCACTCGAAACCGTATGTGTCGACGAAACTAAGTGGTCGACCTTGTGAGAGAGGAAACTCCAGATGCGAAGCTTAGTTCCATTTTAACCTAATTGTTCTATCTGAAACTAAGTGTTCGATACTGTCCCAGGAGAAGCGCCTGTTCTCTGAAATCTGTGGCGATGCCACTCGAAACCGTATACGTTCCACGAAACTAAATGGTCGACCTTGTGAGAGAGGAAACTCCAGATGCGAAACTTAGTTCCATTTTAAACTAATTGTTCTCTCTGAAACTAAGTGTTCGATACTGTGCCAGGAGAAGCGCCTGTTCCCTGAACTGTGTGGCGATGCCGCTCGAAACCGTATGTGTTCGACGAAACTAAGTGGCTGAACTTGTGAGAGAGGATACTCCAGATGCGAAACTTAGTTCCACTTTAAACTAATTGTTCTATGTGCAACTAAGTGTTCGATACTGTGCCAGGAGAAGCAACAGTTCTCTGAAATGTGTATCGATGCCACTCGAAACCGTATGTGTTCGACGAAACTAAGTGGTCCACCTTGCGAGAGAGGAAACTCCAAATGCGAAACACAGTTCCATTTTAAACTAATTGTTCTCTGTGAAACTAAGTGTTCGATATTGTGCCAGGAGAAGCGCCTGTTCTCTGAAATCTGTGGCGATGCCACTCGAAACCGTATGTGTTCGACGAAATTAAGTGGTCGACCTTGTGAGAGAGGAAACTCCAGATGCGAAACTTAGTTCCATTTTAAACTAATTGTTCTATGTGCAACATTGTGTTCGATACTGTGCCAGGAGAAGCGCCTGTTCTCTGAAATCTGTGGCGATGCCACTCGAAACCGTATGTGTTCGACGAAACTAAGTCGTCGATCTTGTGAGAGAGGAAACTCCAGATGCGAAGCTTAGTTCCATTTTAAACTAATAGTTCTCTCTGATACTAAGTGTTCGATACTGTGCCAGGAGAAGCGCCTGTTCTCTGAAAGATGTGGCGATGCCACTCGAAACCGTATGTGTTCGACGAAACTAAGTGGTCGACCTTGTGAGAGAGGAAACTCCAGATGCGAAACATAGTTCCAATTTAAACTAATTGTTCTCTCTGAAACTAACTGTTCGATACTGTGCCAGGAGAAGCGCCTGCTCTCTAAAATCTGTGGCGATGCTACTCGAAACCGTATGTTTTCGACGAAACTAAGTGGTCGACCTTGTGAGAGAGGAAACTCCAGATGCGAAACTTAGTTCCATTTTAAACTAATTGTTCTATCTGAAACTAAGTGTTCGATACTGTGCCAGGAGAAGCGCCAGTTCTCTGAAATGTGTGGCGATGCCACTCGAAACCGTATGTGTTCGACGAAACTAAGTGGTCCACCTTGCGGGAGAGGAAACTCCAAATGCGAAACATAGTTCCATTTTAAACTAATTGTTCTCTCTGAAACTAAGTGTTCGATACTGTGCCAGGAGAAGCGCCTGTTCTCTGAAATCTGTGGCGATGCTACTCGAAACCGTATGTGTTCGACGAAACTAAGTGGTCGATAATGTGCCAGGAGAAACTCTCGTTCTCTGAAATCTCTGGCGATGCCGCTCGAAACCGTATGTGTTCCACGATATTAGGTGGTCGCCTTGTGAGAGAGGAAACTCCAAATGCGAAATTTAATTACATATTAAAATAATTGTTCGATCTGAAACTAAGTGTTCGATACTGTGCCAGGAGAAGCGCCAGTTCTCTGAAATGTGTGGCGATGCCACTGGAAACCGTATGTGTTCGACGAAACTAAGTGGTCGACCTTGTGAGAGAGGAAACTCCAGATGCGAAACATAGTTCGAATTTAAACTAATTGTTCTCTCTGAAACTAACTGTTCGATACTGTGCCAGGAGAAGCGCCTGCTCTCTAAAATCTGTGGCGATGCTACTCGAAACCGTATGTGTTCGACGAAACTAAGTGGTCGACCTTGTGAGAGAGGAAACTCCAGATGCGAAACTTAGTTCCATTTTAAACTAATTGTTCTATCTGAAACTAAGTGTTCGATACTGTGCCAGGAGAGGCGCCTGTTCTCTGAAATCTGTGGCGATGCTACTCGAAACCGTATGTGTTCGGCGAAAATAAGTGGTCGCCTTGTGAAAGAGGAAACTCCAGATGCGAAGCATAGTACGATTTTAAACTAATTGTTCTATCTGAAACTACGTGTTCGGTACTGTGCCAGGAGAAGCGCCAGTTCGCTGAAATGTGTGGCGATGCCACTCGAAACCGTATGTGTTCGACGTAACTAAGTGGTCGACCTTGTGAGAGAGGAAACTCCAGATGCGAAACATAGTTCCAATTTAAACTAATTGTTCTCTCTGGAACTAACTGTTCGATACTGTGCCAGGAGAAGCGCCTGCTCTCTAAAATCTGTGGCGATGCTACTCGAAACCGTATGTGTTCGACGAAACTAAGTGGTCGACCTTGTGAGAGAGGAAACTCCAGATGCGAAACTTAGTTCCATTTTAAACTAATTGTTCTATCTGAAACTAAGTGTTCGATACTGTGCCACGAGAAGCGCCTGTTCTCTGAGATCTGTGGCGATGCTGCTCAAAACCATATGTGTTCGACGAAACTAAGTGGTCGACCTTGTGAGAGAAGAAACTCCAGATGCGAAACTTAGTTCCATTTTAAACTAATTGTTCTATCTGTAACTGAGTGTTCGATACTGCGCCAGGAGAAGCGCCTGTTCTCGGAAATCGGTGGCGATGCTACTCGAAACCGTATGTGTTCATCGAAACTAAGTGGTCGACCTTGTGAGAGAGGAAACTCCAGTTGCGATGCTTAGTTCCATTTTAAACTAATTGTTTTATCTGAAACTAAGTGTTCGATACTGTGCCAGGAGAAGAGCCAGTTCTCTGAAATGTGTGGCGATGCCACTCGAAACCGTATGTGTGCGACGAAACTAAGTGGTCGCCTTGTGAAAGAGGAAACTCCAGATGCGAAACATAGTACGATTTTAAACTAATTGTTCTATCTGAAACTAAGTGTTCGATACTGTGCCAGGAGAGGCGCCTGTTCTCTGAAATCTGTGGCGATGCTACTTGAAACCGTATGTGTTCGACGAAACTAAGTGGTCCACCTTGCGGGAGAGGAAACTCCAAATGCGAAATTTAGTACCATTTTAAACTAATTGTTTTATCTGAAACTATGTGTCCGATACTGTGCCAGGAGAAGCTCATGTTCTCTGAAATGTGTGGCGATACCACTCGAAACCGTATGTGTTCGACGAAACTAAGTGGTCGACCTTGTGAGAGAAGAAACTCCAGATGCGAAACTTAGTTCCATTTTAAACTAATTGTTCTATCTGTAACTGAGTGTTCGATACTGCGCCAGGAGAAGCGCCTGTTCTCGGAAATCGGTGGCGATGCTACTCGAAACCGTATGTGTTCATCGAAACTAAGTGGTCGACCTTGTGAGAGAGGAAACTCCAGATGCGATGCTTAGTTCCATTTTAAACTAATTGTTTTATCTGAAACTAAGTGTTCGATACTGTGCCAGGAGAAGAGCCAGTTCTCTGAAATGTGTGGCGATGCCACTCGAAACCGTATGTGTTCGACGAAACTAAGTGGTCGCCTTGTGAAAGAGGAAACTCCAGATGCGAAACATAGTACGATATTAAACTAATTGTTCTATCTGAAACTAAGTGTTCGATACTGTGCCAGGAGAGGCGCCTGTTCTCTGAAATCTGTGGCGATGCTACTTGAAACCGTATGTGTTCGACGAAACTAAGTGGTCCACCTTGCGGGAGAGGAAACTCCAAATGCGAAATATAGTACCATTTTAAACTAATTGTTTTATCTGAAACTATGTGTCCGATACTGTGCCAGGAGAAGCTCATGTTCTCTGAAATGTGTGGCGATACCACTCGAAACCGTATGTGTTCGACGAAACTAAGTGGTCGACCTTGTGAGAGAAGAAACTCCAGATGCGAAACTTAGTTCCATTTTAAACTAATTGTTCTATCTGTAACTGAGTGTTCGATACTGCGCCAGGAGAAGCGCCTGTTCTCGGAAATCGGTGGCGATGCTACTCGAAACCGTATGTGTTCATCGAAACTAAGTGGTCGACCTTGTGAGAGAGGAAACTCCAGATGCGATGCTTAGTTCCATTTTAAACTAATTGTTTTATCTGAAACTAAGTGTTCGATACTGTGCCAGGAGAAGAGCCAGTTCTCTGAAATGTGTGGCGATGCTACTCGAAACCGTATGTGTTCGACGAAACTAAGTGGTCGACCTTGTGAGAGAGGATACTCCAGATGCGAAACATATTTCTATATTAAACTAATTGTTCTATCTGAAACTAAGTGTTCGATACTGTGCCAGGAGAAGCGCCAGTTCTCTGAAATGTGTGGCGATGCCACTCGAAACCGTATGTGTTCGACGAAACTAAGTGGTCCACCTTGCGGGAGAGGAAACTCCAAATGCGAAACATAGTTCCATTTTAAACTAATTGTTCTCTCTGAAACTAAGTGTTCGATACTGTGCCAGGAGAAGCGCCTGTTCTCTGAAATCTGTGGCGATGCTACTCGAAACCGTATGTGTTCGACGAAACTAAGTGGTCGACCTTGTGAGAGAGGAAACTCCAGATGCGAAACATAGTTCGAATTTAAACTAATTGTTCTCTCTGAAACTAACTGTTCGATACTGTGCCAGGAGAAGCGCCTGCTCTCTAAAATCTGTGGCGATGCTACTCGAAACCGTATGTGTTCGACGAAACTAAGTGGTCGACCTTGTGAGAGAGGAAACTCCAGATGCGAAACTTAGTTCCATTTTAAACTAATTGTTCTATCTGAAACTAAGTGTTCGATACTGTGCCTCGAGAAGCGGTTGTTCTCTGAAATCTGTGGTGATGCCACTCGAAACCGTATGTGTTCGACGAGACTAAGTGGTCGACCTTGTGAGAGAGGAAACTCCAGATGCGAAACTTAGTTCCATTTTAAACTAATTGTTCTATCTGAAACTAAGTGTTCGATACTGTGCCACGAGAAGCGCCTGTTCTCTGAGATTTGTGGCGATGCTGCTCAAAACCATATGTGTTCGAGGAAACTAAGTGGTCGACCTTGTGAGAGAAGAAACTCCAGATGCGAAACTTAGTTCCATTTTAAACTAATTGTTCTATCTGTAACTGAGTGTTCGATACTGCGCCGGGAGAAGCGCCTGTTCTCGGAAATCGGTGGCGATGCTACTCGAAACCGTATGTGTTCATCGAAACTAAGTGGTCGACCTTGTGAGAGAGGAAACTCCAGATGCGATGCTTAGTTCCATTTTAAACTAATTGTTTTATCTGAAACTAAGTGTTCGATACTGTGCCAGGAGAAGAGCCAGTTCTCTGAAATGTGTGGCGATGCCACTCGAAACCGTATGTGTTCGACGAAACTAAGTGGTCGCCTTGTGAAAGAGGAAACTCCAGATGCGAAACATAGTACGATTTTAAACTAATTGTTCTATCTGAAACTAAGTGTTCGATACTGTGCCAGGAGAGGCGCCTGTTCTCTGAAATCTGTGGCGATGCTACTTGAAACCGTATGTGTTCGACGAAACTAAGTGGTCCACCTTGCGGGAGAGGAAACTCCAAATGCGAAATTTAGTACCATTTTAAACTAATTGTTTTATCTGAAACTATGTGTCCGATACTGTGCCAGGAGAAGCTCATGTTCTCTGAAATGTGTGGCGATACCACTCGAAACCGTATGTGTTCGACGAAACTAAGTGGTCGACCTTGTGAGAGAAGAAACTCCAGATGCGAAACTTAGTTCCATTTTAAACTAATTGTTCTATCTGTAACTGAGTGTTCGATACTGCGCCAGGAGAAGCGCCTGTTCTCGGAAATCGGTGGCGATGCTACTCGAAACCGTATGTGTTCATCGAAACTAAGTGGTCGACCTTGTGAGAGAGGAAACTCCAGATGCGATGCTTAGTTCCATTTTAAACTAATTGTTTTATCTGAAACTAAGTGTTCGATACTGTGCCAGGAGAAGCGCCTGTTCTCTGAAATCTCTGGCGATGCTACTCGAAACCGAATGTGTTCCACGAAACTAAGTGGCCGCCATGTGAGAGAGATGCGAAATTTAGTACCATTTTAAACTAATTGTTTTATCTGAAACTATGTGTCCGATACTGTGCCAGGAGAAGCTCATGTTCTCTGAAATGTGTGGCGATCCCACTCGAAACCGTATGTGTTCGACGAAACTAAGTGGTCGACCTTGTGAGAGAGGATACTCCAGATGCGAAACATATTTCTATTTTAAACTAATTGTTCTATCTGAAACTAAGTGCTCGATACTGTGCCAGGAGAAGCGCCAGTTCTCTGAAATGTGTGGCGATGCCACTCGAAACCGTATGTGTTCGACGAAACTAAGTGGTCGACCTTGTGAGAGAGGAAACTCCAGATGCGAAACATAGTTCCAATTTAAACTAATTGTTCTCTCTGAAACTAACTGTTCGATACTGTGCCAGGAGAAGCGCCTGCTCTCTAAAATCTGTGGCGATGCTACTCGAAACCGTATGTGTTCGACGAAACTAAGTGGTCGACCTTGTGAGAGAGGAAACTCCAGATGCGAAACTTAGTTCCATTTTAAACTAATTGTTCTATCTGAAACTAAGTGTTCGATACTGTGCCTCGAGAAGCGGTTGTTCTCTGAAATCTGTGGTGATGCCACTCGAAAGCGTATGTGTTCGACGAAACTAAGTGGTCGACCTTGTGAGAGAGGAAACTGCAGATGCGATACAAAGTTCCATTTTAAACTAATTGTTCTATCTGAAACTAAGTGTTCGATACTGTGCCAGGTGAAACGCCGTTCTCCGAAATCTGTGGCGATACCACGCGACACCGTATGTCTTCGACGAAACTAAGTGGTCGATAATGTGCCAGGAGAAACTCCCGTTCTCTGAAATCTGTGGCGATGCCGCTCGAAACCGTATGTGTTCCACGATATTAAGTGGTCGCCTTGTGAGAGAGGAAACTCCAAATGCGAAATTTAATTCCATATTAAAATAATTGTTCGATCTGAAACTAAGTGTTCGATACTGTGCCAGGAGAAGCGCCAGTTCTCTGAAATGTGTGGCGATGCCACTCGAAACCGTATGTGTTCGACGAAACTAAGTGGTCGACCTTGTGAGAGAGGAAACTCCACATGCGAAACATAGTTCCAATTTAAACTAATTGTTCTCTCTGAAACTAACTGTTCGATACTGTGCCAGGAGAAGCGCCTGCTCTCTAAAATCTGTGGCGATGCTACTCGAAACCGTATGTGTTCGACGAAACTAAGTGGTCGACCTTGTGAGAGAGGAAACTCCAGATGCGAAACTTAGTTCCATTTTAAACTAATTGTTCTATCTGAAACTACGTGTTCGATACTGTGCCTCGAGAAGCGGTTGTTCTCTGAAATCTGTGGCGATGCCACTCGAAACCGTATGTGTTCGACGAAACTAAGTGGTCGACCTTGTGAGAGAGGAAACTCCAGATGCGAAACATATATCCATTTTAAACTAATTGTTCTATCTGAAACTAAGTGTTCGATACTGTGCCACGAGAAGCGCCTGTTCTCTGAAATCTGTGGCGATGCCACTCGAAACCGAATGTGTTCGACGAAAGTAAGTGGCCGACCTTGTCAGAGAGGAAACTCCAGATGCGAAACTTAGTTCCATTTTAAACTAATTGTTCTATCTGAAACTAAGTGTTCGATACTGTGCCAGGAGAAGCGCCTGTTCTGTGAAACCTGAGGCGATACCACTCGAAACCGTATGTGTTCGACGAAACTAAGTGGTCGACCTTGTGAGAGAGGAAACTGCAGATGCGAAACTTACTTCCATTTTAAACTAATTGTTCTATCTGAAACTAAGTGTTCGATACTGTGCCTGGAGAGGCGCCTGTTCTCTGAAATCTGTGGCGATGCTACTCGAAACCGTATGTGTTCGACGAAACTAAGTGGTCGCCTTGTGAAAGAGGAAACTCCAGATGCGAAACATAGTACGATTTTAAACTAATTGTTCTATCTGAAACTACGTGTTCGATACTGTGCCAGGAGAAGCGCCTGTTCCCTGAAATCTGTGGCGATGCCACTCGAAACCGTATATGTTCGACGAAACTAAGTGGTCGACCTTGTGAGAGAGGAACCTCCAGATGCGAAACATAGTTCCATTTTAAACTAATTGTTCTCTCTGAAACTAACTGTTCGATACTGTGCCAGGAGAAGCGCCTGCTCTCTAAAATCTGTGGCGATGCTACTCGAAACCGTATGTGTTCGACGAAACTAAGTGGTCGACCTTGTGAGAGAGGAAACTCCAGATGCGAAACTTAGTTCCATTTTAAACTAATTGTTCTATCTGAAACTAAGTGTTCGATACTGTGCCTCGAGAAGCGGTTGTTCTCTGAAATCTGTGGCGATGCCACTCGAAAGCGTATGTGTTCGACGAAACTAAGTGGCCGACCTTGTGAGAAAGGAAACTTCAGATGCGAAACTTAGTTCCATTTTAAATTGATTGTTCTATCTGAAACTAAGTGTTCGATACTGTGCCAGGAGAAGCGCCCGTTCTGTGAAACCTGTGGCGATACCACTCGCAACGGTATGTGTTCGACGAAACTGAGTGGTCGACCTTGTGAGAGAGGAAACTCCAGACGCGAAACTTAGTGCCATTTTAAACTAATTGTTCTATCTGAAACTAAGTGTTCGATACTGTGCCAGGAGAAGCGCCTGTTCTCCGAAATCTGTGGCGACGCCACTCGAAACCGTATGTGTTCGACGAAACTAAGTGGTCGACCTTGTGAGAGAGGAAACTCCAGATGCGAAACATAGTTCCATTTCAAACTAATTGTTCTATCTGAAACTAAGTGTTCGATACTGTGCCACGAGAAGCGCCTGTTCTCTGAAATCTGTGGCGATGCCACTCGAAACCGTATGTGTTCGACGAAACTAAGTGGCCGACCTTGTGAGAGAGGAAACTTCAGATGCGAAACTTAGTTCCATTTTAAATTAATTGTTCTATCTGAAACTAAGTGTTCGATACTGTGCCAGGAGAAGCGCCCGTTCTGTGAAACCTGTGGCGATACCACTCGCAACGGTATGTGTTCGACGAAACTGAGTGGTCGACCTTGTGAGAGAGGAAACTCCAGACGCGAAACTTAGTGCCATTTTAAACTAATTGTTCTATCTGAAACTAAGTGTTCGATACTGTGCCAGGAGAAGCGCCTGTTCTCTGAAATCTGTGACGATGCCACTGGAAACCGTATGTGTTCGACGAAACTAAGTGGCCGACCTTGTGAGAGAGGAAACTTCAGATGCGAAACTTAGTTCCATTTTAAATTGATTGTTCTATCTGAAACTAAGTGTTCGATACTGTGCCAGGAGAAGCGCCTGTTCTCTGAAATCTGTGGCGATGCCACTGGAAACCGTATGTGTTCGACGAAACTAAGTGGCCGACCTTGTGAGAGAGGAAACTTCAGATGCGAAACATAGTTCCATTTTAAATTGATTGTTCTATCTGAAACTAAGTGTTCGATACTGTGCCAGGAGAAGCGCCTGTTCTCTGAAATCTGTGGCGATGCCACTCGATACCGTATGTGTTCGACGAAACTAAGTGGCCGACCTTGTGAGAGAGGAAACTTCAGATGCGAAACTTAGTTCCATTTTAAATTAATTGTTCTATCTGAAACTAAGTGTTCGATACTGTGCCAGGAGAAGCGCCCGTTCTGTGAAACCTGTGGCGATACCACTCGCACCGGTATGTGTTCGACGAAACTGAGTGGTCGACCTTGTGAGAGAGGAAACTCCAGACGCGAAACTTACTGCCATTTTAAACTAATTGTTCTATCTGAAACTAAGTGTTCGATACTGTGCCAGGAGAAGCGCCTGTTCTCTGAAATCTGTGGCGATGCTACTCGAAACCGTATGTGTTCGACGAAACTAAGTGGTCGACCTTGCGAGAGAGGAACCTCCAGATGCGAAACATAGTACCATTTTAATCGAATTGTTCTATCTGAAACTAAGTGTTCGATACTGTGCCAGGAGAAGCGCCTGTTCTCTGAAATCTGTGGCGATGCCCCTCGAAACCGTATGTATTCGACGAAACTAAGTCGTCGACCTTGTGAGAGAGGAAACTCCAGATGCGAAGCTTAGTTGCATTTTAAACTAATTGTTCTATCTGATACTAAGTGTTCGATACTGTGCCAGGAGGAGCACCTGTTCTCTGAAATGTGTGGCCATGCCACTCGAAACCGTATGTGTTCAAGGAAACTAAGAAGTTGATCTTCTGAGAGAGGATACTCCAGATGCGAGACATAGTTCCATTTTAAACTAATTGTTCTGTCTGAAATAAGTGTTCGATACTGTGCCAGGAGAAGCGCTTTTTCTCTGAAATCTGTCGCGATGCCACTTGGATCCGTATGTGTTAGACGAAACTAAGTGGTCGATCTTGTGAGAGAGGAAACTTCAGATGCGAAACTTAGTTCCATTTTAAACTAATTGTTCTATCTGAAACTAAGTGTTCTTTACTGTGCCAGGAGAAGCGCCTGTTCTCTGAAATCTGTGGCGATGCTACTCGAAACCGTATGTGTTCGTCGAAACTAAGCGGTCGACCTTTTGAGAGAGGAAACTACAGATGCGATATATAGTTGCATTTTGAACTAATTGTTCTCTCTGAAACTAAGTGTTCGATACTGTGCCAGGAGAAGCGCCTGTTCTCTGAAATCTGTGGCGATGCTACTCGAAACCGTATGTGTTCCACAAAACTAAGTGGTCGACCTTGTGAGAGAGGAACCTCCAGATGCGAAACTTCGTACCATTTTAAACGAATTGTTCTCTCTGAAACTAAGTGTTCGATACTGTGCCAGGAGAAGCGCCTGTTCTCTGAAATCTGTGGCGATGCTACTCGAAACCGTATGTGTTCGACGAAAATAAGTGGTCGACCTTGTGGTAGAGGAAACTCCAGATGCGAAACATAGTTCCATTTTAAACTAATTGTTCTATCTGAAACTAAGTGTTCTTTACTGTGCCAGGAGAAGCGCCTGTTCTCTGAAATCTGTGGCGATGCTACTCGAAACCGTATGTGTTCGTCGAAACTAAGCGGTCGACCTTTTGAGAGAGGAAACTACAGATGGAATATATAGTTGCATTTTGAACTAATTGTTCTCTCTGAAACTAAGTGTTCGATACTGTGCCAGGAGAAGCGCCTGTTCTCTGAAATCTGTGGCGATGCTACTCAAAACCGTATGTGTTCGACAAAACTAAGTGGTCGACCTTGTGAGAGAGGAACCTCCAGATGCGAAACTTAGTACCATTTTAAACGAATTGTTCTCTCTGAAACTAAGTGTTCGATACTGTGCCAGGAGCAGCGCCTGTTCTCTGAAATCTGTGGCGATGCTACTCGAAAACGTATGTGTTCGACGAAACTAAGTGGTCGACCTTGTGAGAGAGGAAACTCCAGATGCGAAACTTAGTTCCATTTTAAACTAATCGTTCTATCTGAAACTAAGTGTTCGATAATATGCCAGGAGAAGCGCCTGTTCTCTGAAACCTGTGGCGATGCCACTCGAAACCGTATGTGTTCGACAAAACTAAGTGGTCGACCTTGTGGGAGAGGAAACTCCAGATGCGAAACTTTGTTCCATTTTAAACTAATTGTTCTCTCTGAAACTAAGTGTTCGATACTGTGCCAGGAGAAGCGCCTGTTCTCTGAAATCTGTGGCGATGCTACTCGAAACCGAATGTGTTCCACGAAACTGAGTGGCCGCCTTGTGAGAGAGGAAACTCCAGATGCGAAACTTAGTACCAGTTTAAACTAATTGTTCTATCTGAAACTGAGTGTTCGATACTGTGCCACCACGGGCGCCTGTGACGAGGGCGAGGTGCGCGTCAGGGAGATCCGGCGCGCCCCTTCGCGGCTCGGCACGGCATGGGTTCAATGCCCACTCTCAGCGTCGCGCAAAATTGTCGCAGCTGGCCGTCTGAGGGTGGGCTGGAGCGCTGTGAGGGTGCAGGCTTTGGAAGCCCGTGACCTCCAGTGCTATCGGTGCCTGACGCTGGGGCACTCCAGGCACCAATGCAAGAGTAGTACCGACCGTAGCGGTCGGTGCTACAATTGCGGGGATGTGACCCACACCGCGGCGGTGTGTTCGGCCCCGCCCAAGTGTCCGCTGTGCACGGACCTTGGGCGACCGGCGGCACACCGTCTCGATACGAAAGGGTGCGCACCCCCACAAAGGCCCTCCTCCAAGGGCACGGGGGGAGCGCAGCGGGAGAGGCCTGCCATAGCGGCGCCCCCTGCCCGGGGCGCCGCGGCGCCCTCGACCCCCGTTGCGGCCGCCCTAGCCATAGGGCCACCCGATTTGGGGAGTGCGGAATCCGCCTCTCCAGCCGGGGAGGCTATGGAGGTGGAGCTCGCCGAGGCGGTGCCGCCTCCTGAGAGGCAAGAGGCGCCGGCTCGCCCGGCAAAGGAGGCCGCGTCCATGCCCGCCCCGTGCGAGGACGTCCCCCCCCCGCCGGGGAGGGTGGCATGGACGTGGAGTCCTCCCAGGAGGAGGTCCGGGAGGAGGCTGACCCCCAATGACTGGGGATCAACCTCCTCCAGACCAACCTGAACCACACGCGCGTGGCACAGGACTTAGTAGTCCAGGCCGCGGGCGAGTGGAAAGTCGGGCGCTGGTCGTTGCGGCCGAGCCCTACAGGGTTCCGGATCACCCTTCGTGGTCCGGAGACGCCTTGGGCTCGGTAGCCATTCTATAGAATGGCACTCCGGGGATGCCTCCCCCCGGCTCTCATAGAACGGGGGGATGGCTACGTAGCCGTCCAGTGGGGCAGCGTGGCGGTGGTGGGGGTTTACGTCTCCCCCAATTGCGGCCGGGACGCTTTTGTAGCGTTCCTGGACCGGGTTGGGGGTGCGTCGCCCGCATCCTGCCGCGTCCCTTGCTCGTCCTGGGGGATTTCAACTCCCACGCTACAGCGTGGGGTGCCCCCGGTACGGACATGAGGGGACGGGAGCTGCTCCATTGGGCGGCCGGTCTGGAGTTAAGGCTCCTCAATGAGGGGTCCACCCCCACCTTCGTGCGGCGGCGGGGGGCGTCCATAGTCGACCTGACATGGGCGTCGCCCTCCGCCGTGCGCAGGGTGAGTGGGTGGAGGGTGTTGGGGGTTGAGACGATGTCTGACCACGCTTACATGGTCATGAGCGTCTCGACCCCCAACCCTCCCAACCAGTCTGGCTCATCGGCTAGGGGATCGCCCCCACCCGCCGATGGGCCCTTAAAAGACTGGACGAGGTGGCCCTTGCGCGCGGCAATCCAGGCGGTAGCCTGGCCTGGGCGCATAGGCGAGACACCTGAGGAGGAGGAGGCCTGGTTCCGTGCGGCCATGGCGGCTGTCTCTGACACCGCCATGCCCCGGGCCAAGGCCTCCTCGCCCCGCGCCGCGTACTTGTGGTCGTCGGAAATTTCCGACCTGAGGGACACCAGTACGCGTGCGCGGAGGGCGTACCTCAGGGCCCGCAGGCGCGCAAGATCCACCGCGGAGGAGGAGGAGTTCCTGTACAACGCGTACAGGGACGCCCGGGGGGACCCTCCAGGGGGCTGTCCTAAGGGCCAAGGCGGCGGCCTGGAGCCAGCTCCTCGCCACCATCGATCGCGATCCGTGGGGTCGCCCATACCGGGTAGTTCTGAATAAGATCCGCCCGTGGGCCCCCCCCCCCCCCGGTGACCGAGTCGATGGAACCGGAGTTCCTGGACGCCGTCGTCGATAACATCTTTCCTCAGGATGAGGAGGAGGCTTGACGGCGGACCCAGGAGCAGGGGGCGCGACATGATCGCCTCCCTGTGCCTGGGATCGGCAGCGAGGAGCCGGACAGGGCGGTGCGCCGCCTTGCAGCCCGAAGCACCGCCCCGGGTCCCGACGGCATCCACGGCCGCGTGCTCGTGGTCCTGGGGGGTAGGTTTCGACGCCTCCTGGAGGACTGCCTCACAGAAGTGGTCTTCCCGGGGGCCTGGAAAAGGGGGCAGCTGGTGCTGCTCCCTAAACCAGGCATTGCGGCAGCCTTCCGCCCTTCCGCCTATCGGCCTATATGCCTGCTCGACGGGGCGGGAAAGATCCTCGAGAGGATCATAGCTTTCCGCCTCGCCGAGAACCTGTCCGGGTAGATACTTATCTTGAAATATTATTTCATCAATTGGATCATTAATTTCAATTTGTTGAAATTTGTTTGAAATATCTGCCAACTCCAACCGATATTGGAGGAAGTGAAACTTCCTCCTCCGGTCCGGACGAGGGAGAGTGGGTAAAGGTAACTCCAAACCAATATGCCTTTGATTCCCTTTGACTGTCCTGAAAAGGACAGTCGTATATTTCAGACCCTTTTCGCTCTGTATAATACAAAGTGTTTTGCCGATCACAAGAATTTGACTTCTTGGTAGCCTGGCTGTCGGCGGGCCTGGTTGTCCTAGGTTATAATCTCTGGAACAACAGAAGAAGAACGAACGGGTGTAATCACCTGCAATACGATAATCGTATTAACGTTCTGTCTCGGGAATGTTTTGACGCGCACACTTAAACAGCAACGGTAACCGCGCTGTGTGTGCTAATGCGTGTACTGGTGCGTGGCTTTTAAATACGGTAAGCCACGCGTCGACTGTTTTGGCCGATCTGTTCCGTCTTTTTCAGGAACACAATCGTGGCGGTCTTATTGTTCTCTCTTATAACCTCATAGAGAGAACAATAAGATCGTCACGAATTGGTTCCGTAAAAAAACATGGTCTGGGCGTTATAGTAACTTCAATTCGGCGCATTCTATTGTACACAAAAGAAGTCTAGTTGTAGGTCTGGTTGACCGTGCGGTTAAATTAGCACACCCGAATTTTAGAAAGGACAATCTTGAACTTATTGTTAACACATTATCTCGTAACGGCTACCCGACGAACTTTGTCAAGAACATCATCAAGAGACGGGTGGATGATATTTATCATCCCTATCGGGTAAACCAGGATAGGATAAACCGCTTGCGGGACCCATCTCCGAGCGGTACGGTGGTACTTCCTTTTGTCTATGATTTGGACTTGATTCCAATCCTAAAAAGTTACAACTTGCGATGTATTTACACTACAAATAGCAATGCTTTTGGCTTCTTCGCCAAAGGAAAGGATAAGCTACACACATGTAAGAAAACGTACATAGTGTATAAAATACCTTGCAGGAATTGTGGAGAGTGCTACGTGGGCCAAACTCACAACCAATTAGCAACAAGACTGTACCAACATAGGTACAGCCTCACGCACCTGTCCAGCAGAACGGCTCTCACAGAGCACGTGCTGGATAACGGCCGCGCGTTCGACTTTGATAACGCTAGTATTCTTCACAAGGACAATAATTACTACCGCCGGAGTATCGCCGAATCCCTATATATACAGTTAGAGAATAGTGTTAACAAGAAGTTTGAATCGGTCAATTTAGCAATCCACTACACGGACCTCATCGCCCACCTGCTGACGTAGCCGAATTACTACATATCAGTTAAAAAAGAAAACTGCTTGTACATTGTCAATAATTCCATTAATAGCCAAAGGGATAGATTACGCATCTTACCTACCACTTTCAATTACAGACATGCACCGAATCACAGGGAAAAATTCCGATGTATAATAACGCCTTGCCTCAGCACCCTTGAACGAACTGTGATGGCTGCTGGATAGTAAGTGATACGTAAATCCATTCACTTCCGCCGATCGATTCTATGGATCGATATTACCGACCCTAGGTCGCGCAGAATCCAGGCGGGATTGTGTCCTTACTGTCCAGCAGACCACGTTCAAATAAAGTGCGCAACTGATTTCGTGACGTCAATTAATGTAAATAAATAACCCTTGTCCTTCCTCTCCGCCTCAGTGGTTACAGTTAATTCTAAGTTTAAAATTTGTACTTTAGTCTTCCTTTAACACCGAAGACATAAGCACCTAGGGCAGATAATAAGTAGCCTAGGACTTCTTTTAGTGAGTACAATTTATTCAATTTTCCGTTAACAATTAGTTTTACATAGGAATAATAGGTATTTAAGACACTTGTAAAATATTATTGTAATAGAGAAACTTTTTCTTTTCCTTCCACATAGACTTAATGTTTAGACTGAAGAGGGTGCAAAATTGTACCGAAACGTTTCTACGTTGAAAAATAAAGAAGTTTAAATCGTTACATTGGTCTATTAAAAGCCGAAACCCAAAATCACACATACTAGTTATTATTGGACCAAGAAATAAACCATTGATTACTTATCTTGTTTATAATAATCTACGATTTGGAATAATTCGATTTATTATTTCTGAATTATTTTTTTTTATTTCCTTTTTTTGAGCATTTTTTCATATATCCCTTAATCCTAGAATAGAAATTGGTATAATTTGACCTCCCAAAGGAATTAAAATATTTAATCCTTATAATATTCCTCTACTAAATACAATTGTATTAGTATCTTCAGGATTGTCTATTACTTGATGTCATCATTCAATTATTAATAATATATTTAAGGAAAGAAAATTAAGATTAATAATAACCATTTTACTGGGAATATATTTCTCTTTCCTTCAATTATTTGAATATAAAAATGCATCATTTTCTATTAATGACAATGTTTTCGGATCAACATTTTATGTAATAACTGGATTTCATGGTATTCATGTAATTATTGGAACAACATTTTTAATTATTTGTTTTTATCGATTAATAAATAAACATTTTTCATCTAATCATCACTTTGGATTTGAAGCTGCTGCTTGATACTGACATTTTGTTGATGTAGTATGACTATTTTTATATATTTGCATCTATTGATGACCATTCATATTATTTTTATATAGTATAAAAATTACATTTAATTTCCAATTAAAAAATTTAATTAATTTAATATAAAAAATTTACTTAATTATTTTAATGTCAATAACTATTATAATTTTACCTATAATTTTTTTCATACTAAATTTTTTAATTTCTATAAATACAAAATTATATCTAGACAAAAAATAGCTTACGAATGTGGATTTTCAAATATTTCTAATCCTTGAATACCCCCTTCAATTAGTTTTTTTATTATTTCATTAATTTTCCTAATTTTTGATATTGAAATTGCCTTTCTTATCCCATTTATTAATTTACAAAATATCAATTTTAATAATTACCTTATAATCTTTTTATTTATTATTATAATCATATTTAGTTTATTACTAGAATGAATTGATTTAAATATTAATTGATTAAATTTGGATATTAGTTAATCTATAACATTTAAATTGCATTTAAAATTTATTGAATAAATCAATATATCTAGAAATAAAAATGAATAAACATTTTTTTTTAAATTAGAAATTTAAATTTTATATTATTTCAATTGAAAATTTATATTCTAATAATATTATTAACAATAATATACCTCTTTTTGGTTTCATTTAATATATATATATATATATATAAAGTAAAAATTACATTTAACTTCGAATTGAAATTTTGATTAAATTATTTAATCTATATATATTGTTGCGGCGCGTGCGGGGCATATCGGTACACGGAGGAGACGATTACGATTAACAGAGCGTTTTTGGTATTTTATGAATCAGAGCGTCGAGCGCGCGTCCGGTCGCTCTCGCTGTCGGATTACAATTCAATTCTTTTGCGACTGTTTATAAATTGCTAGACGAACCTCGTCGTCAAGGGGTTACAACGTAAGGGGTGGTCGTAACTATATATATTTATATAGTTTATTTTAAAACATTATATTTTCATTATAAAAATAATATACTTTATTTATAAATAACAAATATATATATTGTTTAAATAAGTGACCAGTAGTTGTTTCACCTGATCACGAGCCTAGTTACTCCCGAAAAGGAATGGGATTTCCTATTCCGATTTCCATCGTGGAGAAAACTAGTGCGCGTCACAGCATATTGTCTCCGGTTTCGGAGACGAGTGCAAGGTGACCCAAGGTCCTTTGTCAAGGAGATCCTCCACGCATCGGAGTTGCAACAAGCAACCCACAGAATTGCACAGTACATACAGAGTAGGCATTTCGCGGAGGAGTACCGGTGCTTGAAAAATCACCGTGGAATTCCTGCGAAATCTCCGATAAAAAGTCTGCAACCGTTTCTCGACGATAAAGGCGTCTTGAGGGTCGGTGGAAGGCTGGAGAATACAGTACGCGATTGGCAAACGAAACATCCGATAATCCTGCCGAAACATTATGTGAGCACACTAATAATTAGGCAGGGGCACGTGGATACGTTGCACGGAGGTTTGCAGATGACCTTGTACAAGGTGAGACAGTAATTCTGGATACTTGGCTGCCGAAATGCCGCTCGAACGGTGATCAACCAATGCATGAAATGCATAAGGTGGAAGGGTCGCACCTCCACGCAGATTATGGCTGGTTTGATCCCTGAGCGTTGCAGACCGGCTCGAGCTTTCTCGAATTGCGGAGTGGATTATGCTGGACCGTTTCGCGTTCGCTACTCCGCTGGCCGAGGGAAGACAGCTCATAAAGCGTACCTTGCGGTTTTCGTATGTTACGCTAGAAGAGCTGTCCATCTCGAACTTGTCAGTGATTACACGATAGGCTCGTTTATTGCCGCCTTAGATCGCTTTATCGCCCGACGTGGAACCCCGTCCTGCATTTTCAGTGACAATGGGACAAACTTCGTCGGTGCAGATCGCGAGCTAAGAACGCACTTCCGCGAGGTGAGTAATTCGCAGGAAGTGCAAAATAGCTGCGGCACGCAGGGAATAGAATGGAGATTTAATCCTCCTAGTGCACCACATTTCGGTGGTATGCAGGAAGCCGGCGTGAAATCAGTGAAACATCACTTAAAGCGCATTCTCGGTGCATTCACTCCCACCGCAGAGGAGATGTATACGCTCCTTTGCAAGATCGAGGCGAGCTTAAACTCCCGCCCGATCGCAGCGTTGAGTGATGCACCCGATAGCTATGCGCCTCTCACGCCGGGCCACTTCCTTACTGGAGGTCCTTTAAATGCACTTCCGATGCGCTCTGTTGAGACGGAACAGCTCTCGCGCCTATCGCGCTGGAGAGCGATCCAGAAATTTCACGAGCAGCTGTGGAAGCATTGGACACGTGATTATATCACGCATCTCCAGAATCGCAATAAGTGGCGATCCATCGAAATGCACCTGCAACCAGGGGATCTGGTACTGGTGCAAAACCCTCTTCTCCCACCTAATCAATGGGAAATGGGAAGAATTGAGGAGATTTTCCCGTGTAGAGACGGTGATGTGCGAGTGGTTAAACTCCGTACAAAAACCTCCACCTACACACGTCCGATAACGAGACTGTGTAAGCTACCCGTGGGAAACGAGTCTTCAGGCACGAATCGTGACCCCGAAGACGAATAAACACTCCAGAGGACTGTTTTTCGGTTAGGCGGGGCAACAAGGGGAGAGAAACCGTTGAGCTCGAAAATTCGATCCGGTACCCCCTTCTGGGCCCCCACTCCTCAGGATAAGACGAAAAGAGGGCGTAAAGTCTCTCTTCTGGTTTCGCACCTGTAGGGGAGGTACCCCCGTTGCCCTCGGGTACCACCGAGGAAATAAAACAGGTCCCGATCCGTTCGCCCTCATAGTTCTAACTGTGAAAGCCGGTAGAATGGACGGTGAGAGTCAAAAATTGATAAGTGCCAGCTTTGAGAAGTGCCTCAAGCTCGGCGAGAAAGCGTGGGCAGCCCACGAGGAAGAGGCTGGCCCCAGCATGGAGGTGGAGGACCCCAGCGGGGCAAGGCCCGCCCCGGGCAAACCGAAAGAGGGCCTAATCATTGACCTGGGGCATGATGTATTGCGGCTGCCGCAGCACATACCCCGGACCACCCGGAGGTATAACTGCCGGGTGGAAGGAGGGAAGTATACCCTCCGATGGAACTCCGAGGGACGTTTAACGTCCCTCCTATACAAGGTAAAACCGGAGAATCCTCCGGAGAGGACGCCGTGTCCGGCCCTCCCGGTACCAACACCCACGGCACAGGGGGCAACAACGGGTCCAACGGAGCGTAGCTCTACAGACCCGAAACGGAGGCGACATCGGGGACGAGCTGGAAGGGCTTCGTCCAGCTCGACGAGCGGGAGCTCAGGCAGCCTCACGCCCTCCAGGGACAGCCGGTCGTTGTACGAGCGAATCACTCGTATGGCCCTGGAGACGTCGTTGAGACTGTTGGAGACGACAGTCTCCCCCTCGCCGCCACCAAAAAGTAAGTCATTATTATACTATATAATTAACTTGCAGTAATCCTCTCTCTCAAACGTCCATTCAACTTGAATTTGTAAAATTCCGCGATTCGAGTCTCGATGTCACAACTACCAAACCCTCAAGCAATTGCACAGACAGTGGGGGGCGGTATGTTTAAATAAGTGACCAGTAGTTGTTTCACGTGATCACGAGCCTCATAGTTAATTTCTTTTTCTTGAGTCTACCGAGTTTATTTGACCGGCGTGATTCGAAAAGGAAACACAAAAACTATCGAGGTCCAATAACATGACAATGATTGTTTTCGTCTAGACCGTGGGAAACCAGAGAGCGGCACGTCTGACAGGTACATATTACCGTTTGAAGACGTTCGAATTCGCGAATAGTAAACGGATATGAGAGAGAGTGAGAAAGAGCTAATAGTTTGACGAAAGCGCCGCGTAACGAGTAATTACTCGTTCGCGCTTGTCGACGACGGTGTAACGTCGCAGACGGTCAGTTGATTCCAGAAACTCCCCCGAGACGGTTGATTCCGGAGAGTTCAATTTCGAGAGTCCTCAGCAACAGTTCGCACGGAGCGCATCGATTGTCGATCGTGCTCCCGTTATAACGAACACTGCTTTCAGCTTAACACCAGCAAATTGTGAAACTGAATCGAGAATAACACACGAAAATTCGTGTTGACTCTTCAGCACAATAGCTGCGCCTTTTAGTAATTTAGCGGTCTTTACCCTGAATTAGTACTGGGGCGAAAATCGGTGGGTTCACCTGGTTTTCGCCAACTATTGTTGTTCGACGTGGGAGCGTCAGGAGTCCACTCCTTGGATGACCACTGGTCGGCGGAGCACTACGTTAGTTGGCGCGCTATTCTAAACTTAAGACCCGCTACTCGTTCTCTACCGGGAATCGCCTTGGCGACGTTTAGAGGAACCAAAGAGCGACCGGAGAGTTTCGATATCGCTGTGTCCAGGCTTCCTTCACGACGCGGCGTGTTGAGGAAGACGGGTTAGAATTAGCGTTGGCCCACTCTTACTCCACGTCAAGACGTGTTGAGAAAGAAACGGTTAGTTCAGCCTCCGTTGTCAGCCACCGGGACTAGTTAATAGTAACCGTGGATCTCCCCGCTCACGGAATCCATACAGGAGATTTAGAACCTCCGCCATGGTTTTCCGTTCGAGGCAATACGACTGTGCGGTCGTTGCACTAAAGATTTCATTGCGTAAATCTAGCCGACCGCCACGATTGTGTTCCTGAAAAAGACGGAACAGATCGGCCAAAACAGTCGACGCGTGGCTTACCGTAGTTAAAAGCCACGCACCAGTACACGCATTAGCACACACAGCACGGTTACCGTTGCTGTTTAAGTGTGCGCGTCAAAACATTCCCGAGACAGAACGTTAATACGATTATCGTATTTCAGGTTATTACACCCGTTCGTTCTTTTTCTGTTGTTCCAGAGATTATAACCTAGGACAACCAGGCCCGCCGACAGCCAGGCTACCGAGAAGTTAAATTCTTGCGATCGGCAAAAACACTTTGTATTATACAGAGCGAAAAGGGTCTGCAATAAACGACTGTCCTTTTCAGGACAGTCAAAGGGAATCAAAGGCATATTTGTTTGGAGTTACCTTTACCCACTCTCCCTCGTCCGGACCGGAGGAGGAAGTTTCACTTCCTCCAATATCGGTTGTAGTTGGCCGATATTTGAAACAAATTTCAACACACACACACATATATATATATATATATATATATATATATATATATATATATATATATATATATATATGAACAATATATATATATATATATTGTTCAGGATTTCTCGAAGTCCGGAACGTTCTACGTAGTCAAACAGTGTTATGCTTACTTTTGACTCTTTTTCTGGCTTCGCTTCGTGCGTCTTAACTATGGTGCAAAAACTTTAAATACGTCGAACGTTCTGGAAACAAGGGCTTCTTCGCAGCAGTTGAGAATATTCGAGAAGGAATTGAATTCCCGAATATTCTCGAAGCGTCACGAGCGCGTGAGCTCCCCTCAAGGGGTAGCCCCTCACTCAAATCATAAATACCGGTGCGACGGCACCGGTCGCGCTCTTAGTTCGGGTCTTTTGTTCTGGTAATCTATTCTACTTCGGGTGTATCGACGTTATAGCTTAAACGTGCGATTACAATTACTTATTGGGTTTATTACTTTCGTATAACTTTATACACGTTAATTATTGGTGTGCTTACCTGTAAATCTGCGTACTTTACGTATCTGCTTTGGCTGCTTAGTGCTTATCTTTGTAACTTTATACGGTTAATTTACTGGTGTGCTTACCTGTAAATCTGCGTACTTTACGTATCTGCTTTTGAGCTGCTTTCTCTATCGTGCTTATTGACTTATTGCGTATAACTAATTAACTGAGTGTGTGTGCGTATGACTGACTCCGTGTACTCGTGCCTACGGTTAACTTATTAATAAATAACTATTAAGATACGCGCCTCAGACTTTATTAAAACATACAGTCCACTCAACTTCTCACTTTTCCGTACATTTTTAAAAATAATTATATTATCTTAATATCTTCAATATTAAACTTTAATTTGTAAGCTATTTAAATTAATTAAATATTAAAATTAATAATATTATAATAAAAATTCTTTTTATAAATATTATAATACTTCTTCATCTTATTAAAATATTTTTTTCATAATAATACAAAATATTAAAAGAATCAAATCGACCGATAAATATTTCCAATAAACCTTTCTCAACTTCTAACAATGTAAATCTTCTTATTTTTTAAGGAAAAATAGATAAATAAGATCATAATAAATTTATTATTATCAAATTATAAAAAAATATTTTAACTTTATTTATTATAATACTATTATATATAAAATAACCTAAAATTAAACCAATAATAATAAATCTTAAAATTAATATTTTAAAATAAAAATACTATCGAAATTCAATCAACTAATAGAACATACTCAAATCTACAAATATTTAAATCATATAAATCAAAAATATATAAAAATATTAATTCATAAATTTTAAAATACATAGATAATATAAATATTATAAATCTAAGAAATAAAAGTAAAATTATTACAGATAATATTATAATAAAAATAATTAAAAATATAATTTTATACATCTTTAGTATCACAAACTAAAATTTTTATTAAACTATTTAAATAAAAATTTAAATTTAATAAAAATAAAAAATTTAAAGGAATTAAATGTATAAATAAAACAATATATTCTTTTAATTTTCCAGAATTAAATCCTAAATAAAAAAGTATTTTACCATGAGATCTATAACTCAAAATATATAAAGTAAAAATTGAACTTAAAAAAATAATTAAAATTAATAAACTCAGTAAATATGTATATTTTAATAAAACAATTCTAATTATTAAAATTTCTCTTATTAAGTTTAAAGAAAAAGGAGCTGATATATTAAAAAAAAACTAAAAATCATAATAATATTATTGAAGGCATAACATTTAATAATCCTTTATTAATTATAAATATTCGACTACCTGTAGGAACATAAATAATATTTACAATATAAAATATACTTGATGAACATAAACCATGAGCAATTATTATTATTAAAGAAGCAGTAATTATTAATTCTTCAAATATAAATATTCTAAAAAGTATAAAATTTATATGAACAACCGAAGAATAAGCAACTAATAATTTTATATCAATTTGTCGTAAACAAATTAATCTCAAAATTATTCTTCCAATTAAAGATAAAGATAAAATTAAATAATTTAATAAATTATTAAAAATTATTATTAATATTACTCGGATTAATCCATACCCTCCCAATTTGAATAAAACTGAAGCTAAAATTATTGAACCAAAATAAGGAGCTTCCACATGAGCTTTTAATAGTCAAAAATGTCTTAAAAATATAGGGAATTTAATTAAAAATACTATTAAAATAAAAATTATAAAAAATCTATTAATAGAATACTTAACCATTTCAATAAAAATAAATCTTATCCTAAATTTTATATTAAATCCTATATATATCCTATATATTAAAATTACTAAAATAGGTAAAGAAAAAAATAACATACAATATATTATAAGATATCTTGCCTCAACTCGATTTTTATAAGAACCCCAGTAAAAAATTAATAAAAATGTAGGAATAATTCTTAATTCATAAACTATATAAAATAATAATAAATCTATTCTCAAAAAAATTATTACTAAAATTATTAATAAAATTAAAAAAATATTAATAAAATATAATTGACTAAATTTTAAATTAATTCTTAAAATAATTAGTAATACTACCCAAATAGATAAAATAATTAATATTAAAGACAGTTTTCTTAAACAAAATCTATATCTAATATAAATATTATCTAAAATTTCCAAATTTTGAAAAAAATAAAATATTATATAATACCTTAAAAAAATTAAAATATTTATTTTATTAAAAAAAATAAAATATAAATTTAAAAAAAATTAATACAATTAATAATTCTATCATAAATTAATATTTATAATTTTTCATTTTTCATTTCCATAATAATGAATTATCATAATTATTAATCCCAAGGCTAATACTCTTTCACAAATAGAAAATAAGAAATAAAATAATATAAAAGATTCTAAAAATCTTCTAGAACATAAAAAAATTATAAAATAAATTCTTACAACAATAAATTCTAAAGAAATTAAAACTATTAAAATATGATTATAATATTTTATAAATAAAAATATTCTTAAAATAATTTTAAAAAACATAATAAATTATTACTTAATAATATAAAGCTATATAATGTTACGAGCTGGGGCGTGCGAGTTTTAATTATCAAATGGCAGATGACCGAATCGCGTCGCGTACCTCGTTTGACCGTCCTCTCTCGATAAATAAGACCGGGTTCTGACTGGGGATCCTAAGACCGCAGCAGGCATCCGTTAATAACAATACAGGTACTTCCTCGCTTGCGTATTGCTTGCGACAGGTACGAGACAGATCCTAGGAACTGCTGTCACCTGTTATTACCGGAAGGCTGTATTGCACCTTTTGTGGATAGGTCCTAAGAACTACCACCTAGGCTGGGAGAGAGAGTGACGACGAATCGAGATACTACCCGTTAACAATTAATTGATTCACTCCGAGCGGTTGGAGTGAATCTGTGGTGGGCTCGTTGCTGTTATTGATTTTAGTAAAGGAAATGCACAAGATGTTGATGTTCCCTTTTTGAACAGTTACAAATTTATTCTAACAAATCTCTATTAATGACTCTTTTACAAATGTGTTTAGTGTGTGAGTGTAACGCTTACCTAAGTAGCGACGACGTATATTGTTCGTTGACTCGTTGATAGGTCACTCCGCTTCGATTGCTGATTTATAGCAAGATCACAATGGTGAACGACACTTTAATTGAGCTTAGATACTTTCAGTGAATTCGAGCGGCGCACTCCTAAGACGCGTGGACTTAATCGGACAGAGTAACGTTGTGATGTCGTAAGATGGTTTTACACTGGCTTGGATGGAAAATGGGTGCCTTTTTATAGGGCTTGATT